>JAKZAO010000008.1:12904528-14199962 GCA_023053555.1 Branchinecta lindahli | reverse complement strand
TGTCAAAAAGCTGCCAACAAATCCTAATACTTTATCATTATTGTGCATTTTCAAGCGGTTGACTACGGATACATAGTATAGTAACAGTTAAAGGGGTTTGGTGAAGATCGGAAATTTACGAGACCCAATTTTCTGGATCTTGTAAATATTCAATATTTGTAATTCCATCGAAACCTTTGGTCTTGTTCTGTTTGATGACGGCTCCTTATTTGATCAGTCCCATTTTTATGGCACTTGCCTTCCGGCCAAGTGCCATATACCGATCACTTTTCCGTCGGTCTGTCGTTCGGTCGGACGGTCAGTCTGGTGTTTGCGAGTTAGGGTACTTCCGGATGTGCTAGACGATGAAACTTGGCAGGCATATCAGGGACCCGACCAAACTAACCTGGTAATAATTAGTTTCCCGATCCGACCATGTGGGGGTCGGATCAATTGAGTGTTGTGTAACTTTCGAACGGGTGATCGGATTGTAATGAAACTTAATACCGGAATGAATGGCATATCTCTGATGTTCCATTTGAACAGGTGGTCGCGAGTGAAGGTATTTCCAGATGTGCTAGAACGATGAAACTTGGCTGCAATATTAGAAATTCGACAATATTGGCTTAGAAATCTTCACTTTCCAAATCCGACCATTCCTTAAAGTACCAATTATGACCGCAAATTAAGAAAAATACTTTCAATCAAAATATGTATTTTCATGATCCTCGTGACCCCATTATCATTTTTGCCTTAACGGTTTTGCTTATAAATGAAGTGCTAGCTCCCTTAAAGTGGGCATCTTAACCGCAAGGTCGAAAAGTACTTTTTGTCAAACGATACGTCTCAAACCATGATTATTTGTGCCACAGTGTTTTGCCGAAATTTTTTTTTTTCTAGCACCCTTAAAGTCCGGCATCTTGAGGTTGTCCAACTTTTGAACGGGTGATCAGATCTTACTGAAACTTGATATTAGGATAGAACTCGTGTTCCAGATGTCCCATTTCAAGTGAGGACAGGATCCGATCAATGTGGGGGAGTCGGGAGGGGGGGGGGGGGTGTTGTGACACGCTTAGAATATAGCGATTGGGATGATTCTTGGTGGGAAGAACAAGAAGAACAATTGCTTACAATCGAATTCAATTGTAAACAGTCGTTACCAGTTGTAAACAGTTGCTAACAACTGCAAACCAGTGTCGGCACCGCCTATTTCGGTTGGTGCCGACCGGTGCCGATAAATGTTATAAAGCAGGTACCGGGGACTGGGTAACCCCTCACTAGCAGTTGAGTTTGATTGGACTGTGCTCTGAGCAAGTTTTCGATGCGCGGACTGAAATTTATTCTATTACATCACAACGATTTGCACATCGTCCAATTGTTATTAATAGGTTAGTGTATTTTTCGTGGCATCAATACAAAGCATATTGATTTAAAAGGAAGGTGAGACCAAGAGTTATGGAAACGGGATGAGGTTTTACGGTTGGACGTACTATCAGAGTATATAAGGCGTTTTTCCGTGCTCCCACAAAGAGTTTGTGGGTCGATTGTGGCTCGAAAAGATTGTTTCCTGGGCCTTTTGTTTGACCCACAAGTGTGTTTGCGCGACCAACAAGATTTCCGTGGCTCGCTTTGTGGCTCAAATTCGACAAACAACTGCCGAGGTGATTGTCGATTTTGTGGATCGATTTTGGCGGGAAATTCAAATTTAGCAGCAAAACAACGTCAAAACAATACAATTATAAACTTTCTCAAGTATGTGGACATAGCCTAAAACTGAAGATCCTTTTTGCACGGAATAGTAAGGACGAAAGCCTGGAGTCCTGTTATTGAGATTGTGCATGATTTTTATTTATATATTCAGACATTTTAATTTACCGCCGAAAAAATATACAAAATGGTGTTTCCGCGAGTTTCAACTTGTGGCTCACTGTGTGGCACACAATCGTGTTTCTGCGAAAAACACTCAGAAGTGTGTGGTCCACAATTGTGTCACGAAAAAACGCCTATAGCCTATCCGACCGAGAAGGCTACCCGACACTAGCCGTTGCGCCCGTCGAGGAATCGCATAATTGTTTACGACGAAAAACAATTAAATGTAGTTGTAAAAATGGTACCTTCAAATACAACCGTAGGCTACAATGACGATGGTTGAAAAAAATTAAATTGTTTCGATAGTTGTTTACGACTGAAAGCCATTTTTTAAAATAAAAATGAAATCATTTGTATTATACTATTAATAATTGTTTACAATTCAAAATACGGTTGGAACCAGTTGTTTATTACATCCAACTATAATACAAAAATTGTGAAAAACAACTGAAATCGACTGTATTTGGCTGCTAACAACTGTTTAGAGTTAAAAACAATTGGAACCAGTTGTTTACATCCAACTGTAAAAAAACAGTTGTGAACAAACAACAGAAATCAACTGTATTAAGCTGTTAACAACTGTTTACATTTAAAGACAATTGTAACCAGTTGTTTACATCCAACCGTAAAAAAGGAAATAAACAATTGTCAAAGAAAAACTAAAATCAACCGTATTCGGCTGTTAGCAATTATTGTTTGTACTTACAAATTGTTGGAACCAGTTTCTTACTGCTGTTTTTGTCTTGGTCACTGATCTGATTCCGTCGTTGATTTTAAGTCCCAATCGAGCAGCAAAAACAGTATCTGTTTATAGAGACTTAGCATTGATACTTATAGTTTGCTAGAATCCTCATTTATTTTATCATAGATTTACTTTCCTAGCTTGACCTGAAGATGAGAATTTTGCACGAATAAAATCAGCTGACGTACCCGTTTAGCGCAGCCAGCGCAGTCAGCTTGGGCTGAAGGAATATTGAATCAAATACATCGGTCAAACCGTAGGCTACACTGTTTGGCTTTATCGTTGTCCCAAAAGGAGCCATCTACCAGGACTGACCGAAACCTGTTGAGTTAGAAAAAGAATGGTGTTCTGAAGAATGGGCAGCCATGTTCTTATCTTAGACCAGTGACTGCGAGTCAACCTTTCCAGTTAAGCGTTCTTAGCGGATGAAAGCACGGACTGGAAACGCTACTCCGAGTTAAGGCGTAAAACTTGTTACTAAAATAAGATTGAAAACTCAAAAAGTGGTCAAGTTCAGCCTATGATTGGTAAAACGCTATATAAAAGAAAACCATGACAAGCTTATAGTAATGCTCAGTAATGAATAACAATAACCGTAACATCAGAATCAGAAACGCTGCCTTTGGCAAGGGTTTCATGTGTCAGTTTGGAGTAGCGTTCTTCAGTCGTACTTGAACTGCTAGGAACGCTCAATTTGAAAATCGCGAATTGTCAGGCTTGATTTTTTTCTTTTCTAGAATTGTGCGATTCCGGTTCCACCAGCCAGCTAAATCATCTACGAACAATAAGTGGGCTATATCGGCAGTTTTACGTCGCAAGAAAACAACCAAGGAACCAACGAAATTATCTTGGGTTTTGTCGGGCCTACATGCCCTAAAGCTTGCTCAAACCAAGGCGCATGTTCTTATCCCAGCTGTGACTGCGACGAAGGGTTTTCAGGAAACGGATGCGAAGCTAGTGCCACCTATCCGGTAAGATTTATTCCTGTAGACACACGACACACAAGTAGTGTGTCGTTAGTCTCTTTTCTGAGCGACCCATTTACATGTTGAGAAACAACCGGGTAGGTATGCCAGGGGCAAATGCTCCCTTGATATCCTATTGTCCTTGTGTCCCCCCTGTGAGCAGGGGCGTCACTAGCCTTTTACCTTTGGGGGGGGACGGCCAGTTTTTGCCGATGGAGTCAAAAATGTTTCGACGAAAAACGCCGTTGCCGCGAGCGGCAACGGCGTATATTAGTCCTTTAATGTAAATTCGAAATTTAAATACAGATATTCGGGTTTAGATTGCAGCTTTCGCTAAAAAGCTTCCAACGAATTCACGCAGAACAGTCAAATTATTCGCCGCAGGCGAAATGTTTTAGATCTGCCTTTTTGTCTGGAAATATTTTAGAAATTTCCAACGGCTAAACCCAGAACAAGTTAAATTAATCGCCGCAGGCGAAGTATTTTTAATCTGCCTTTTTTTCTTGGAAAATTTAGCATACAAGTTCTAGCTTTTAAGGTGTTTCAAACCCTAAGAATTTCAATCCTAAAGCGCCAACTCAATGAAACACCGTTCTTACAAATATAGAATACTACGAAATGCTTCACAGGCGAAATTTTGTGTAAAACTAACTGTAATGCATTAGTTGAGAGTATTCCTTTAATGGAAAATCCTATATTTAAATTTATATATTCGGCTTTTCTTTTTACCTTTCGCTAAAAAGCGAAGCTTTCCAACGACTGAACCCAGAACAAGTTAAATCAAGCGCCGCAGGCGAAATTTTGTTAATCTGTCTTTTTTTCCGGAAATTTAAGGCCATTCTATACCCATACTTTACAGTTTCTAACTTTTAATGTGTTCCCAACCCCCAAGAATTTCAATCCTAAAACGCCAACTAAATGAAACGTCATTTGTTCAAATAGAAAATACTACGAAAGGCGCCGCAGGCGAAATTTGTGGAAACGCTGATGAGCGATCCCAAAGAAAAGTGTGAAATCTGTTTGAAATCACAGATTTTTCCGCGAAAAAAGTAGTGGCCATCCATAAGAAAGAAGGTGCAAAGTTGATTCTTGTGTGTAGAAAATCTCGATTTGCCGACGAGACATAAGCTTTCGGGATTTGACAAAAGCTTACGGATTTGATTTATTACGTGTAATGAGATTCTGATCTTCCGAAGGGAATTGAACTTTCCGGGTGCGCCCGATAAATGTTTGAAGAATTCGATGTCTTGCGAATAAAAACACCCCGATGGGCCGACAAGAATACCGACTCCCGACTAAAGCATTCAGAACTCGAATTCTTCTTTTTTTTTGCCCGACAAGAATGTAAAGGGCTTTATTTCTTACGTGTAAATGGCAGCCGATGTGCCGACAAAACTTAAACTTTCGGGATGCACCTGATAAATGTTTACAGAATTTGATTTCTTACGTATAAAAAGAACCCGATGTGCCGACGATACGGGTCTTCCCGGGTGCGCCCGACAAATGTTTGCTGATCCTGATTTATCAGAGATAAACAGAATCCGATGTGCCGACGAGTCGACCGACGCCTGAGAAAAGCATACAGAAATCAATTTCTTCTGTGTTTTTTGCCCGACAAATGTCTGTCGAATTCGATTTCTTGCGTATTAAAGAACCCTATGTGCCGACGGGTCTACCGACGCCCGACGAAAGCATACAAATTGAATTTCTTCTGTATTTCTTATGTATGAAAAGAACCCGATGTGCCGAAGAGCATATCGAGGGCCCGACAAAAGGATACAAAATTCAGTTTCTCCTGTGTTCTGCACGACAAATGTGTGCGAAATTTGATTTCTTGCGTATGAAAAGAACCCGATTTGCCGACGAGTCGACCGACGCCCGACAAAAGCATGTAAAATTTTATTTCTTCTGGGTTTGCCGGCGCTCCGCGCCGACAAACAAGTGTACTTTTGCCGGGCTTCGCCCGACGAAAGTACTTTCTCAGGACCTTTGGGGGGGAGTCCCCCCCCTCCCCCCCATAGTGACGCCCCTGCCTGTGAGTAAGATGGCTTTTGGTGAATTTTCCGTAAATTGTCCCGGCTGACCCCCCTTTCAGGAAGAACCCTCCGATGGCTAAATCCCCCTTGTATGACCCCCCTTCCCTTCCAACCATGCGGTAATTAATCCGGCTTGCACCCGAGGTAATCCCGACGAAGCGTGTCTCGGTGTTGTGAATGGAGCTCGGTTCGACCGTTCCTAGTTCCAAGCGTCTTGTTGTGTGCTGCACAACATCAGTGATGTATTAAATGAACAATACATCCATTGGAGGGTTTTCCCATGATAGTCTATTCCCCAAATGGCTTCTGAATATCGTGGAGATGCCCCTTTAGCTGACGTAGTCCCAGTTTTAATGACTCATTGACAAAGATGGGCGATTCCGAATCTGGATTTGGATTTGAATCCAGGATTCGTTCTTTTGGCCGGATTCGGACTCCAAACTCCGGACCAAACTCCAGTTTCGAATCTTCATCCGTCCAGTTTCCATTTTCCCGACTTTTGCGAAAAGATCCCCAAGTCATTCCTGATTGCCGAGAGGAAACCCATAATATGATAACCACACATGAAAACCCCGAAATGACCGTCTCATTTTCCGAAGGCATCAGTGCTTTTTTGTCTTTTTTCTCAAGGTCTATTCATTTCCTCCGTTATGAGGATAAAATCTGGCATCGGTGGGATTCTTTTACGAGGAAGGGGTTGGCGGCAGTTCGAGGGCAGAATTTAACAGGACGGAATTTTCGGAGAAAGACAAATATCGCGCAGAAACCCTTTGCTGACCAAGAACAAAGAATCCTCCCTCTTTGGTCCCATGCAGCGACCCGCTCTGCAGCGCGTCACACGTGAAGTCACAATGGTAGACAAACAATCGGCTGTTAATACTCAGACGGCGTTTGTAAGGAAATTTCTTCTCCGGGGCTCTACTGCGATATAGCCTAGCTGGTTGTAGAGGGAACGAATTGTGATGTTCCGCGTAGCTCCGACCCTGCGCTCGTTTACATCGGGCAGGGTGTCGAGAATATATTCGACTCCGCATGGTCGTACTTCACAGTTAGGGAGACTCTTGAGAATGCCAGTTTTAATAACGCATAATCAAGAATAAGTTGTTTTGCGGTGCTCTTTTTCAAGGTCTAATCATGTTTCCCGTTAGGAAGGTGGGATCTGCCATCTATAGATGATTTTTTACGGGGAGGGGAGGGTGTCGTCGGAGAGTATCCCAGCAGGGAAAATGAAGTAGGAAATGATGAGTATCCACAGGTATCCCACACTGGAACTATTCAACTATTCTATGTTATCAGTTCAAAGACTTTTTCCAATTTCGTTTCCTTTCACAGAATTTTAAGACCCTTTAAGAATGAAATTAAAATGAAATTTAGTTTATTACATTTTTTGCAGATTGCCAACGTGTGGTCTGCGATAGTCGGTGGGACAGTGGCGCCTTTTCGTGGTGAACAACACGATGTGCCAGCTCTAGTTTTCAGTTCCTCCGCGCGTCGGTTTGCCGAAACAGTTCCTCTAGACTTGAGGAAAACTTCATTTCTTCTTTTAACTGCTGCAATTTCCTGCGATTTGGTTGATTGTAACTTTGAAATGGTGCAACGAGAAGCTCGACTTTATGTTCACTATTCAGAGAATGGAGGTAAGTATCTGGCCTTCTGGGGCGGAAGGGTTACCTGCGGGAGTTGTACTCCCAAAACGACGCACGACCTTGAAAAAAGTCCCTGTTAAAATATCACATTGACTAAGGGTAACTATAAAAACGTTCACGCTCACGAAGTTAGGCTGTAATAAAATTTACCAATATCGAATTCGTTAATAGAAAGATATTCAGACTTTGACAGATTAAGGTCAATAGTTATCATCTCAGAAGACCAATTTCAAATTCAGCATATGTGTTAGCTTAAAATCAGCCGATTTTTCGTCAACACCGTCGTATTTTTCGGTCAAGTGCCATGCAGCGATCTCAATTTCTGTCCGTCCGTCGGTCTCTCTGTAGGTTGGTCGGTCCGGGTTTTGCTAGTTCGGGTACTTCCACATAAGCTAGGACGATGAAACTTGGCAGGCATATCAGGGACCCCGAATGATTAAGTTAGAAATAGTCACTTTCCCGATTCGAACATCGTGGGGGTAGTGAAGGGAGGGGGAATCCGGAATATATAGGAATTTGCAACTTTTGAACGGGTGATCGGATCTTAATGAAACTTGATATTTGCAAAGAAATCAAGCCCCAAACGACCCGATTAAAACCTGAACTGGATCCGCTCACTGTGGGGGGGGGGGGGTGATTGACATAATCCGAATATGAAAGTTATTTTCGCATCGGACAAGTAGTTCACCCGGAATCCGGCAAAAACCGAACACAAAATTTGTCAATTATTTTCCTGTGAATTATTTTCGTTTAGTGGTTCATGACGATGCGATGATTAGCGCGATTTGTAACGTAATAGTAGTGATTCATCTTCGCCTCTTCTTCGCTTCTTACTTCTTACTTAATCCTTCGTTATTAGATTTTGCTAGCCTACTGACTAAATGAAATGAAGATGATGAAATTTTATTTAGGCACTTAAAGAAGAGGAAAATAGCGGAGTACAGACAAAGAAAAGGAAAAAATACACTGAGCTTTCAAACATTAAAAAAAAGAGAAGGAACTAATCGGGTCTAAAAGATCTTCTTCCAAAATGAAATGACAATATCTTGGACTTATGATGTTGGATATTTTGTGGGTTCGAGCTTTGTCTTGAAAATGTCATAGTTTATTTTTGTATGTGTTGTATATTCCTGGTCGGCCGGTATTCGATTTTGAATAAATAATAACCCCTCATTGTTTGCAGAAACGTCGAGTTTTCCGCTGCACGTGGAGAGGGTGCACTTCGCTTACGCCATCTGGAAAGATGATAGAAAAGCACATCCGACTGGTACACCTGGGGTAAGTGCAGTGTTGTCAGTATCAACGGTGATGCCGTATGGGGGTTCCCAACCAACCAAGATGCAACTTCCTACGCTGTTGTTTCATAACGTTCAGACAAGGATGTGTGATATGAGATACCTGTTAACACCCGGTTTACCTCCGGTCTGAGGATGACCTGTTGTCGGACTTCGAGCTTTTTGTCAGGCCCCGCGAACTAAGAAGGGTAAGGTTAAGCCGTGCCGGATACCGCTAGGCCTTTTTGGTTGTTTAACGCAGTCTCATCGGTAAAGCCGAGTGAACTGGCTGGCCCGTGGGTTCTGACGGCCGGGCTCATCACATCACTCCCTGTAACTTTTTGTTTCACTTAAAAAGCTTACTCACTTCTTAAAAACACGATGCAAATGCGTTGCTTCGTTGCAGCGCTGTTCGTAAAATCGATTTTCATCGAGTGAACTGTTTCTTTCGGATTTGTGGTATCTCTATGTTCATGTTCCGCTAAGCTTGACATATTTGTCAACTGCAACGGTAAATGTTTGCCGCAAATAATACAAAAAAAATCACATGCAAAATCACATTGGATGCTGTCCCGAATACAGCATCCAATTTTTCTGAAGGGGCATCCAGTTTGCTAGTAGTAGCTAGGCATGTTCCTGTTTCTATTTCTGTTTTTTCTTCCTGTTTTAGTGTTTCCTGTTTTCTGTATAAGGCGTCAAAAAATAAACAGAACAGCTGTTTTGTACCCAGCTGTTTTTTTTTCTCGCCTCTTCTGTTCCTTTTTGATTTGTCGTGTTTTGCCCTGTTCCTGTTATTTTTTACCTGTTTAAAAACAAATCTTACAACTCAGGATTTCCACTATTTCGAAAGAGCCCAATTCGTCGACCTTCTTAGTACACATGACCACCATACGAAGGTTAGTTCGCTGCCACCAGTTTATCATTTTAATGATTTCGGTTCCAGGATGTTCTGTTCCTAGTTGTTGACAAGCGTATTCATACCAGGATTACTCGGTGGTCTTCTCCCCAGAATAAATCAGATTTTGTGTTGAATTTCCTTCAACTGGGTTGTGTTTTCTAGATCCCGAATACCTCAACACTACCGCTGGTGCCTATTTCCCCCACTCAACCGAGAGGCCATCTGTGATCACACAACCAAGCCGGACTAGAAGCGTGTCTTGGAGTGCGGGAAACGCTCACGCCGGATCTATGGTAAGTGTGGCGGAAAGATTTCTATAAACGACACGTAAAGCTGATGCGACTTCTTTCTCCTTCCGGCATACCAGGCATAATTATTTCTTCAGCCCAAGCTGACTGCGAATCACCTTTGATAGCACTAAAAAAATAGGTCAGCTGAAATTTATTTTAGCGATACTTTGCCCCTTCTTGGTAAGGGTCCTCTTCAGGCTGCAGATTGGAAAACGAATCTGCGATCCTGGAGGATGTGAGAGGATGTCATCAATCGAATAGATGGATAGATCAGTGTATTTCAAGACCCCCAGGGTGTATTCAGTTCATTCAATTAAAGACTTTTATTCCGGCCAGAAGCCATAAACAAACGCTATACAAAAACAAACAAACAAAAATAAATAAAGTGGTACAAGATCACAGATCAGCCGCAGCCTTCTTTCTTGTACATTTTAACCCAAACGGGCAAAGACAGGCGAAGCCACGGGTTACATACTGCCACGATTATGCAGTTGTGCGATAATAGCAACCGATCTCTCAGAGATGTACGATGCGCGTATGCCAACTGAGAAAAGTTCATAACGCGGTAATCGTCGAACATCTCTGTAGCACTGCAAAAACGCGGGAGACGATGCAGAAATGTGAAGCTATCATTATAAGCAATGCGCATTTCACTCAGACTTAGTTTGGTGCAGTTGTTGATAAGAGACAAACCAAAAATGCACGAAAATGCACAAAAAATGCACAAAATAACAACAAAAATATAACTTACACGCTCAGATTTCTTCTTAATTCCATACATTTATCGATATAACACTACTCAGAATGTCAGGAAGTGACAAAATGACACCAGCTTAATACTTTGTTTTAAAATCAGAAAGCTTCGAACGTCTACGAAGAAAATGGCCCAAATCTTCTTTCTCCTCCTTACAGTGTGGGCAAGCATATGGAACTAGAAGGATTCATTGCTCTGTCTTTCGCTAGTGACGGTGACGAGTCCGAGACCCCGCTCTCGTAGCTAACCCATGACACTCGTCCGTTTCGTCTGGCTTCTGACCGTTATCCGGTTCGAAAGCGAAAACTAGTGATCTTGCTTTTCCGTACTCACCGCACCCAGTAGATGTATGCTTCTTTGAACGTTAGTTAACTTTGAACATTGCCATTTCCGTCCACTTGCAGTGACAAAAGTCAACCATCAGTCAGCTAAAGTAGTAACTTAAGGCCACTTAAGGGCTCCTAAGAAAACCTGAATGGGTGTTTTCGGTCTTCTACCATCTAGCCCATAACTGCAATTATGTCAGACAATCAAAGATTATGGAAGAATTTATAGAATTTAACCTAGCAGATTATTGACAGAAATGATTTTCTGCTGTTTTTGGCCAGAATTTATTTTGTGGTAGAATCTGGCCAGATTTTATTCATCGCCGGAAAAGTTTTGCTAGTGAAAAGCATTTTTTATTCCAAGTCCCATATTTACGCTAGTTAAAGGCACAGAAAACTTGACTACGCAACTTTCGGTCATCAAACCGACCTGGGGGGGGGGGGGGTAGATAAATATACAGGGACTTATTGTCGACAGGACCCCCCTTCTTTTTTTATCTCGAACCCCCTCCTTAGTGTTTCCAAAGCTAGCTGGCAGGCCCTTGCCCCTTATGCACTGTAATTATGCACTTATGCGCTGTAAAAGTTTGCCTTTGGCCGTGTTGACTGACACATTGGGATAGTAGTCAAGAGGTCGCGCGATCGATTCCTATTCCCGGCACACAAACCTTTTGCTTTTTTCTGCCAACTCAAAAGTCGAATTCTCGGAAACTGCCCGGAAACTGCAATGGTCGTAATGAGAATTTTTCTTACTCTCAATATCGACTCAGGGTACATTCTTGATATGTCAGCTAGCACCCCGAGTCAAGTTTGAGTCAAGTTTTCTGTTCCTTTAAAAGAGTCGTTGCGTGCGTATGGGATAGTCGAAAAATAACCCTTGCGGAACCTTTTTTCCTAAGTTCATAAGACCAGAGGAATCTCTACGTGGCCACATCGTTCGGTTATCAGTTCGTACCTTGATAGAATTGTAAGACAGAATCTATGTTCAGCTCGGGCCTCCTGTTTCCAGGACACGGGGAAATCTAATGGCATATTTATATCAGTGTTTCTTTTTCCCAGAAAACTGTCAAAACTGGAAGGACCACAAAGCCAAGTTCCCGCCGGAATCGGGATGGAGAAAAAGTGCAGGAAAGTCTATGGATTGGAACATCGGCAACTGTGGTGTACTCAGTGCAAATGGAAGAAAGAGTGTACAAGATTTGGCAGAGGGATTCATGTAGCGACCACGCCTATGCAACGGTAATTTAACGGCAAGCTAGACTGTTTATTTTCCAACGCCAAACGAAACGTTGTGATCCCCACTAAATACACCGTTTAACGTCATATGCGGGCTCGAGTCCGCTTGATTCTCGCGGTCTTCCTCCTTTATAACTTGTTTGGGATCACAAAACGTAAGTGGATGGATACCTTTGACTTTGTAAAGTTGTCCGTCCGTCTGTCTGTCTGGCTGCCTGTTAGCACGATTACTTCTTTCTTTGGGTCTTCTTGTATTTTTCGAGTTAAACTACAGGTCAAATTCGTACTTGGGCTCTTTACCTTTTTATTTAGGGGTGGGGGAGGGGGTTTCAAATTAAGGACGAAGGAAATATATCTGAAAGCTGATGAGACTGGCCGTCTGTTAGCACGATTACTGCTTTCTTTGGGTCTTCTTGGATTCTTCGGGTTAAACTGCAGGTCAAATTCATAGATGGGCTCTGTACCTTTATATTTAGGGGTGGGGGAGGGGGTTTCAAATTAAGGACGAAGGAAATATTTTGAAAAGCTGATGAGATTGTCGATTTAGGGTTAAGGAACCATGCTACATCCGAATGTGAAATTTATTTTAAAACCCATTAAGATTCGATACAGGGTGAGGAGACATGCTGAATCCAGGTCTGAGACCAAATTTCTCGTCCGACAAGAAGTTAATTACCCGGAACCCGGCCAAACCGGAAATTTGATAAAAACTAAAGTTCATTACTAATTCGATTAGACGTTCGTATCGGGAGTAAGACAAGACCAATGTTTTCGATGGGATTCCAGAAATTTAATATTTGATCCAGACATATAGGTCTTGTCTTCGCCAGATCCAGTCTTCGCCAGGCTAATCACCTGAGAAAACCACGTTCAGGTATACCTCTATAAGCCATATCTACTTTGACGATACTGATCGAAACTTCCTGCTTTACTTCTGCCAAATTTCCTGTTTCGGCCGAATTCCGAGCGAACTACTTGCCCAGCAAAAAAAGATAGTTCAGAATCAAATTCAGCGTATCTCCTTATCCCTGTAAAGAACATATAATCAACTTCAAATAAAACTTTAACTTATAAAAAAAAATCCGGTTTCACTCGGATTCGGGTAAAATGATTGTCATATACAGATTAGGCGTCTTTTCTTACCCTTAAATCTATCATCTAATCAACTTGAATTACAAATTTTGCTTTTAACAAATTTTCTGGTTGTGGCCGGAGTCCGGACGAACTACTTGTCCGGCGAGAAAATGGTTTTCTTCATCGTGTTCAGCATGTCTTCTTACCCTAAATCGTTCATTTAATCAACTTCATATAAACATTTTGCTTTTAACAAATTTTCCGGTTTCGGCCGGATTCTGGTCGAACTATTTTTCCGGCGAGAAAATGGTCTTCACCATCGTGTTCAGCATGTATTCTTACCCCTGAATCGAACAACTAATCAACTTCAAATACAAATTTTGTTTTTAATAAATTTTCCGGTTTCGGCCGGATTCCGGGCGAACTACTTGTCTGGCAAGAAAAAAGTCTTCACCATCGTGTTCAACAGGTCTTCTTATCCCTAAATCAAACATCTAATCAACTTCAAATAAAACTTTTACGTTTAACAAACTTTCCGGTTTTGGCCGGATTCCGGGCGAACTACTTGCCCGACGAGAAAATAACTTTCATATTCGGATTCAGCGTGTCTCCTTACCCCTAAATCAACTATCTAAATAGCTTTCAAAAAATATTTTTTGTTGCCCCTTAGTTTGACCCCCCCCCCTACCCTCAAATATATGGCTACACCGCTCATCTTCGAACTTGACTTGTAGTTTTGACCCAATGGATCCTCCCACCAAGTTTCATCAAAATATCTCAATCCCTTCGAGAGTTATCGTGCTTACAGACGGACAGACGGACAAATTTTGCGATGTCATATCCCGCGATCCCGCCACTTACGTTTTGGGGTACAAAAAACCGGATAAATCCATGTCTGAACTTATATTCTCGACAGACATGTAATTCTGCCAAAATTTATAAAAACTAGGAAATTTGGCTGGAGAGGTTCTGGGTTCGCCTTTCAGTATCACCATCTCTTTTGCTCTGCATGTAATTCACTAGGAATACAGCTGAAACGAGAAATTTTTGCGAAAGTAAAAGGCTTTTCTGAAGTCGATTAGAGATGAGATTTATTTCTCTGTACCCCTAATCACAGCCCGGCTGAGATTCGGGAAGCGACTAACCTAGTTGGGATCGCAGCGCTTCAGGTTCGGAATAGTAATATATTCCGAATCCAAACCGCATGAACCCGTCTTTGGTTGTTAAATATCGGATGGTTAAGCCCGCAACCACCTACTCTTTTCCCCTCTCTCACCATTCCTCCACACCCAAATCCAATCCCATACCGGACAAGGGTAAACATGATGCAGCACTTTAGTTCTCATCTGATTAGTTGCTTTGCCGCTATTGTCAAAAAGCTGCCAACAAATCCTAATACTTTATCATTATTGTGCATTTTCAAGCGGTTGACTACGGATACATAGTATAGTAACAGTTAAAGGGGTTTGGTGAAGATCGGAAATTTACGAGACCCAATTTTCTGGATCTTGTAAATATTCAATATTTGTAATTCCATCGAAACCTTTGGTCTTGTTCTGTTTGATGACGGCTCCTTATTTGATCAGCCCCATTTTTATGGCACTTGCCTTCCGGCCAAGTGCCATATACCGATCACTTTTCCGTCGGTCTGTCGTTCGGTCGGACGGTCAGTCTGGTGTTTGCGAGTTAGGGTACTTCCGGATGTGCTAGACGATGAAACTTGGCAGGCATATCAGGGACCCGACCAAACTAACCTGGTAATAATTAGTTTCCCGATCCGACCATGTGGGGGTCGGATCAATTGAGTGTTGTGTAACTTTCGAACGGGTGATCGGATTGTAATGAAACTTAATACCGGAATGAATGGCATATCTCTGATGTTCCATTTGAACAGGTGGTCGCGAGTGAAGGTATTTCCAGATGTGCTAGAACGATGAAACTTGGCTGCAATATTAGAAATTCGACAATATTGGCTTAGAAATCTTCACTTTCCAAATCCGACCATTCCTTAAAGTACCAATTATGACCGCAAATTAAGAAAAATACTTTCAATCAAAATATGTATTTTCATGATCCTCGTGACCCCATTATCATTTTTGCCTTAACGGTTTTGCTTATAAATGAAGTGCTAGCTCCCTAAAAGTGGGCATCTTAACCGCAAGGTCGAAAAGTACTTTTTGTCAAACGATACGTCTCAAACCATGATTATTTGTGCCACAGCGTTTTGCCGAAAATTTTTTTTTTCTAGCACCCTTAAAGTCCGGCATCTTGAGGTTGTCCAACTTTTGAACGGGTGATCAGATCTTACTGAAACTTGATATTAGGATAGAACTCGTGTTCCAGATGTCCCATTTCAAGTGAGGACAGGATCCGATCAATGTGGGGGAGTCGGGAGGGGGGGGGTGTTGTGACACGCTTAGAATATAGCGATTGGGATGATTCTTGGTGGGAAGAACAAGAAGAACAATTGCTTACAATCGAATTCAATTGTAAACAGTCGTTGCCTGTTGTAAACAGTTGCTAACAACTGCAAACCGGTGTCGGCACCGCCTATTTCGGTTGGTGCCGACCGGTGCCGATAAATGTTATAAAGCAGGTACCGGGGACTGGGTAACCCCTCACTAGCAGTTGAGTTTGATTGGACTGTGCTCTGAGCAAGTTTTCGATGCGCGGACTGAAATTTATTCTATTACATCACAACGATTTGCACATCGTCCAATTGTTATTAATAGGTTAGTGTTTTTTTAAATGTTAATTTACATTAAAGGACTAATAACGTCCGTCGGTCTCTCTGTCGGTTGGTCGGTCCGGGTTTTGCTAGTTCGGGTACTTCCACATAAGCTAGGACGATGAAACTTGGCAGGCATATCAGGGACCCCGAATGATTAAGTTAGAAATAGTCACTTTCCCGATTCGAACATCGTGGGGGTAGTGAAGGGAGGGGGAATCCGGAATATATAGGAATTTGCAACTTTTGAACGGGTGATCGGATCTTAATGAAACTTGATATTTGGAAAGAAATCAAGCCCCAAACGACCCGATTAAAACCTGAACCGGATCCGCTCACTGTGGGGGGGGGGGGGCGATTGACATAATCCGAATATGAAAGTTATTTTCGCATCGGACAAGTAGTTCACCCGGAACCCGGCAAAAACCGAACACAAAATTTGTCAATTATTTTCCTGTGAATTATTTTCGTTTAGTGGTTCATGACGATGTGATGATTAGCGCGATTTGCAACGTAATAGTAGTGATTCATCTTCGCCTCTTCTTCGCTTCTTGCTTCGTACTTCTTACTTAATCCTTCGTTATTAGATTTTGGTAGCCTACTGACTAAATGAAATGAAGATGATGAAATTTTATTTAGGCACTTAAAGAAGAGGAAAATAGCGGAGTACAGACAAAGAAAAGGAAAAATACACTGAGCTTTCAAACATTAAAAAAAAGAGAAGGAACTAATCGGGTCTAAAAAATCTTCTTCCAAAATGAAATGACAATATCTTGGACTTATGATATCACTGTTACTGACTGAAACTGAACAAGGGAGTCGCTGTTTGTGAGTTGGATATTTGTGGGTTCGAGCTTTGTCTTGAAAATGTCATAGTTTATTTTTGTATGTGTTGTATATTCCTGGTCGGCGGGTATTCGATTTTGAATAAATAATAACCCCTCACTGTTTGCAGAAACGTCGAGTTTTCCGCTGCACGTGGAGAGGGTGCACTTCGCTTACGCCATCTGGAAAGATGACAGAAAAGCACATCCGACTGGTACACCTGGGGTAAGTGCAGTGTTGTCAGTATCAACGGTGATGCCGTATGGGGGTTCCCAACCAAGATGCAACTTCCTACGCTGTTGTTTCATAACGTTCAGACAAGGATGTGTGATATGAGACACCTGTTGACACCCGGTTTACCTCCGATAGCCTACTAATTCACTCTACCATCTTCCCATCCATTCTTCTTCCCGAAAATCCGCATTTCATAGTTGAAATGTCGATATATATATTTTTACGATTGCCTTGCTTATGCTTTACGCGACATGTCAGGTTCCAATCATTGTCTTCAAGAAGTTTATTGGTCAGAAGACCGATTATTTAAATTTTGCTGCGTTTGGCGTTCCAGGCAATGGTTCAAGAGGGGATCTAAACAGCCAAAGCTTGTGTAGTTCGCTATAAGTGGAGTGGAAGTTCACAGCGGTTAATTATCTTGAGACTATCGTAGCCGAACTTGGTGCGTATCGTACCACTACTTGGTGCAAGTCGTCCTTTAATATCCTCTCGTTCTTAGGCCCAAACCGTCTTCCTCAACTGACTTCAGCGACCATGAAGAAGACTTCTACTATACCGAAGACGAAGCCGACGATCATGCCTCATTGGCTGTTGAATCGCCTAGCCCCTCCTACCAACCGAGGTCGTATCAAGAGACGGGTTACTACCTAGAAGAAGCTCATAATAGGAAGAGCTATGGACCTACACTTTCTCATATGGACATGGCCAGACCACCATACGAAGGTTAGTTCGCTGCCACCAGTTTATCATTTTAATGATTTCGGTTCCAGGATGTTCTGTTCCTAGTTGTTGACAAGCGTATTCATACCAGGATTACTCGGTGGTCTTCTCCCCAGAATAAATCAGATTTTGTGTTGAATTTCCTTCAACTGGGTTGTGTTTTCTGGATCCCGAATACCTCAACACTACCGCTGGTGCCTATTTCCCCCACTCAACCGAGAGGCCATCTGTGATCACACAACCAAGCCGGACTAGAAGCGTGTCTTGGAGTGCGGGAAACGCTCACGCCGGATCTATGGTAAGTGTGGCGGAAAGATTTTTATAAACGACACGTAAAGCTGATGCGACTTCTTTCTCCTTCCGGCATACCAGGCATAATTATTTCTTCAGCCCAAGCTGACTGCGAAACACCTTTGATAGCACTAAAAAAATAGGTCAGCTGAAATTTATTTTAGCGATACTTTGCCCCTTCTTGGTAAGGGTCCTCTTCAGGCTGCAGATTGGAAAACGAATCTGCGATCCTGGAGGATGTGAGAGGATGTCATCAATCGAATAGATGGATAGATCAGTGTATTTCAAGACCCCCAGGGTGTATTCAATTCAGTCAATTAAAGACTTTTATTCCGGCCAGAAGCCATAAACAAACGCTACAAAAACAAGCAAACAAAAATAAATAAAGTGGTACAAGATCACAGATCAGCCGCAGCCTTCTTTCTTGTACATTTTAACCCAAACGGACAAAGACAGGCGAAGCCACGGGTTACATAAGATAAGATAAGATAAGATTTATTAATTGCTAAGCAGCCCGAGGGCCATGGCAACAAAAGATAAAAATAAATACCTCACGTACATAACACGAAAATGCACATAACAAAAAACAATCAAGAACGAAACAAACGGAAAAAACCTCCACCGTAACATTTCTCTTATCTTATAATACACATTATTCCCTTATTCTAAAAATCTGTTCCTTTGCTCCATCGCTATCCTCAGGAATCGCCCCAGTCTCTTAATCGAAACAAAACACTCATTCCTAACAACGCTTATTAACCATTTTTCATCACATTCACTCACACCATACTGCTCTTTCCTCCAATCACTCAGCTCCATACACTCGCAAACCACGTTAACCAAACTCTCATTCTCACACCCGCACATGGGACAAAAGTAAGGACCGGATTTCTGCCTTAAATTACCAATGTAACGTCTTCTAGCCCCAATTGGCAGGGTATCTGCCAACATTTCAATAATTAACTTTAATTCCTCCCGCTTAAGACCTGCTTTAAACATTAAACTCTCACCCCATGTCTCCCTTACCGCAGCATAAAGCCTCAGAGATTCCGATTGATCCTTTTGAACATGCCAAACCTGTATTTCCTGGCTCTTAAGTATATCCTCCACTAGCTTCGTAACTCCTTCCTCCTTTCCTGCTCCATTATTCCACAATTCACCAACTCCACAATCATCCAATATCTTTTTTACTAAATATGGCCATGAATTAGGCGAATCATCTTTCAATGCTTCTAAATATGCTGATTTTAATATTCTAACACGTGGTAACCTAACAATTTTTTCCCAAAACCTGATCATATTCACTAATCTTACATTTCTCAACGAAGTTAGACCTAACTCACCCTTAATCACCACACTATTTGTAAATTTACTAACCCCTAACCACCTTTTAAAATACCCTAGCTGCAAAACTTCTATCTTATCTATTTTCTCATAACCCCAAACTTCAGATCCATAATGCATTATCCCTACTACCTGCCACGATTATGCAGTTGTGCGATAATAGCAACCGATCTCTCAGAGACGTACGATGCGCGTATGCCAACTGAGAAAAGTTCATAACGCGGTAATCGTCGAACATCTCTGTAGCACTGCAAAAACGCGGGAGACGATGCAGAAATCTGAAGCTATCATTATAAGCAATGCGCATTTCACTCAGACTTAGTTTGGTGCAGTTGTTGATAAGAGACAAACCAAAAATGCTCGAAAATGCACAAAATAACAACAAAAATACAACTTACACGCTCAGACTTCTTCTTAATTCCATACATTTATCTATATAACACTACTCAGAATGTCAGGAAGTGACAAAATGACACCAGCTTAATACTTTGTTTTAAAATCAGAAAGCTTCGAACGTCTACGAAGAAAATGTCCAAATCTTCTTTAGTGTGGGCAAGCAGATGGAACTAGAAGGATTCATTGCTCTGTCTTTCGCTAGTGACGGTGACGAGTCCGAGACCCCGCTCTCGCAGCTAACCCATGACACTCGTCCGTTTCGTCTGGCTTCTTACCGTTATCCGGTTCGAAAGCGAAGACTAGTGATCTTGCTTTTCCGTACTCACCGCACCCAGTAGATGTATGCTTCTTTGAACGTTAGTTAACTTTGAACATTGCCATTTCCGTCCACTTGCAGTGACAAAAGTCAACCATCAGTCAGCCAAAGTAGTAACTTAAGGCCACTTAAGGGCTCCTAAGAAAACCTGAATGGGTGTTTTCGATCTTCTACCATCTAGCCCATAACTGCAATTTTGTCAGACAATCAAAGATTATGGAAGAATTTAAAGGCACAGAAAACTTGACTACGCAACTTTCGGTCATCAAACCGACCTGGGGGGGGGGGGGTTAGATAAATATACAGGGACTTATTGTCGACAGGACCCCCCTTCTTTTTTATCTCGAACCCCCTCCTTAGTGTTTCCAAAGCTAGCTGGCAGGCCCTTGCCCCTTATGCACTGTAATTATGCACTTATGCGCTGTAAAAGTTCGCCTTTGGCCGTGTTGACTGACACATTGGGATAGTGGTCAAGAGGTCGTGCGATCGATTCCTATTCCCGGCACACAAACCTTTTGCTTTTTTCTGCCAACTCAAAAGTCGAATTCTCGGAAACTGCCCGGAAACTGCAATGGTCGTAATGATAATTTTTCTTACTCTCAATATCGACTCAGGGTACATTCTTGATATGTCAGCTAGCACCCCGAGTCAAGTTTGAGTCAAGTTTTCTGTTCCTTTAAATAAAAGAGTCGTTGCGTGCATATAGGATAGTCGAAAAATAACCCTTGCGGAATCTTTTTTCCTAAGTTCATAAGACCAGAGGAATCTCTACGTGGCCACATCGTTCGGTTATCAGTTCGTACCTTGATAGAATTGTAAGACAGAATCTATATTCAGCTCGGGCCTCCTGTTTCCAGGACACGGGGAAATCTAATGGCATATTTATATCAGTGTTTCTTTTTCCCAGAAAACTGTCAAAACTGGAAGGACCACAAAGCCAAGTTCCCGCCGGAATCGGGATGGAAAAAAAGTGCAGGAAAGTCTATGGATTGGAACATCGGCAACTGTGGTGTACTCAGTGCAAATGGAAGAAAGAGTGTACACGATTTGGCAGAGGGATTCATGTAGCGACCAAGCCTATGCAACGGTAATTTAACGGCAAGCTAGACCGTTTATTTTCCAACGCCAAACGAAACGTTGTGATTCCCACTAAATACACCGTTTAACGTCATATGCGGGCTCGAGTCCGCTTGATTCTCGCGGTCGCAAGACACTCGAGGGTTGTTGAAGTGACACAAACCGTGTGAGGTTTTATTTAGTGACTATGCCTTTCGGATATTCAAAGTATTGTAGACTATCTAGATACTGAAGCGAAGCCTGCCAGGCTAGAGTGAAGATATGCCGTCGTGTATGGGTTCCAAACCTGGGCTTTCAGAATGGTCAATAGTGTTGTGCTGAAAATACAAGTTGTATTTAACCGCGATGATAACACTGTACCGTTATCCGTTTTTTGTTTGCATTATCGACGTTATTTTGCTTTTGTGTCGTTATTACTGCCTTAGATTTTCGCAAGTAGTTTCAGTCGTGAAGTTGGTGCGTCTAGTGTTTTTAAGTCCTTGAGTGCTCATGGTGTACTAGTCCCTAAAGCCCTCGCAGTCTAAATAGCCATGCCCAAAAACGAAGTGAAGATCAGACATTAATATCCTCCCCCCTTCCTTTCACCTAAAAGATATCTTAGATTAAAACATACAAAATTGTAAGTAGTAAGGTCCTCTGACCGTCGTGACTCTCAACGTCATACGAAGCCACCTTCTACTTCAGGTGGTGTCTTCAGTCCCAGTAGTTGAGCAGTTTGAGATTAAGGCAGAACCGACACCGTTCTATCTACGAATGATTCCCTCTCAGTGCCATAAAAGGGTAGTGTGCGAAGTGAAACCCTATTTTCAACAGGATTACGGCACTGTAGCACAGGGAGTGATTTGCCCTGGAACCGGGAACGATGGTTGAAAAGTCGAGGGCCCTTAGCTATAGAGAGGATTTCGCCATTTCCAAATTAAATCAGAATTCCAGACTATATCCCGGGTATGCATAAGTTTGTATCTCTGTGTTTCCGAAAATCGGTTCCTTTGAGTTCTTTGAACGCGAACGCCTGCTACGCGTTTTAATAAAAGGAGCTCGACTAACCTCTATCATATATTGGAACAATAATACATCTCCTGTTGCCTAGGTGATCAATAAGGACACTTTGTCCTCATCCTGAACTCACCAAGAATCCAGATACCAGATTTAGATCTATCTCTTTCCCTTTGCCTTTCAAAGGCGATAGCTCAACTTTCAATTCACTCCTTTATAGTACATGATTCTTTACCCCCCCCCCCCCCCCAGTGCACAGTTGAAGTACAATCAAGAAGCCATATCCAGACGCGGAAACAAGTTTAACCTCAACCCCTCGAGATGGCATTTTAGAAAGGCTTAAAATTTGTCCATTGGTTGTGACGTATCATTTGCCATGGGCATTATAGGCCTAGCATTTTGTGTAGACTGTAGAGTCTTGAGTATCGAGGGAGAGAGAGTCGAGGAAGAATGTTTCGAGAATATCTCATTTCGAACTGGTGCGTTCTGTAAAGCGGCATTTAGACTGGTGAGTCCAGGTTAAATCCTATTTATTCGTATACACTGATACACTTAACACACATGTGCGGTAGAGAACACTTTATTTTAATTTATTTACTCGCTCAGTGCACGAGGTGGCAAGTGGAGTAGCTAGAACGATGAAGACGAATTCTGACAATTATATTACCAATGGAAATTGTGGTATTCCAAAACGTTAGTGATGGATACCTATGACATCGCAAAAGTTGTCCGTCTGTCCGCCCGTCTGTCTGTAAGCACGATAACTCTCGAGGAGAATGAGATAGTTTGATGAAACTTGGTGTGAGGATTCTTTGGGTCAAGAGGAAGGTCGAGTTCGTAGATGGGCACTGTAGCCCTACATTTAGGGGTGGTGAGGGAGGCGGTTCAAATGAAGGGGCAAACAAAATACTTTGAAACAGCTACTGTGATAGTCGACATGCTGGACACGATGTTGAAAACTATTTTCTCGCCGGACAAGTAGTTCGCCCGGAATCCGGCCGAAACTGGAAAGTTTGTTAAAAGTAAAAGTTTTATTTGAAGTTAAAGGAACAGTAAACTTGACTAGGCAACTTTCGGCCATCAAACCGGCCTGGGGGGCTTAGATAAATGTACAGGGACTTATTGTCGACAGGACCCCCCATCTTTGTTATCTCGAAACCCCTCCTTATTGTTCCCAGAGTTAGCTGGCAGGGCCTTGCCCCTTATGCACTGTAGTTACGCACTCCTGCACTGTAAAAGTTTGCGATTGTCTGTGTTATCAACATACAGGGTTGCCACTTTACTAAAATAAATTCACTATGCAAAAGGAAAAAAGTAATACCAAACAAGAAAAGTACTCAGAACGTGTTGCTGGGTCATAGTCACCTTGGAAATAAAACCTGACAACTACTTTTTTCTTAAAATCTCCTGCCAAAGTAAAAAGAAAGTTCTATTGTGAGCACAATTGTACTACCGGTGGCAACCCTGTTGTGATACATTGTATTACTTTGTTTCAAAAGGCCAAGTTGAGGCAGAGATCGTGGGTTCGAGTCCTACTCCCGGCACACAAACCTTTTGCTTTTTTTTTTTTTTGTTCTACTAACTCAAAAGTCGAACTCTCGGTAACTGCCCGGAAACTGCAATGGTCCTCACAAGAATTTTTCTAACTCTCAATATCGACTCAGGGTACATTCTTGATATGTCAGCTAGCTCCCTGAGCCAAGTTTGAGTCAAGTTTTCTGTTCCTTTAATTAGATGTTCGATTTAGGGGTAAGATGACATGCTAAACACGATGGTGAAAAGCATCTTCTCGCCGAACAAGTAGTTCGCCCGTAATCTGGCCGAAACCGGAAAATTTGTTAAAAGTAGTATTTGAGGTTGATTATAGATGATAGATTTAAGGGTAAGAAGAGACACTGAATATTCAGTTAAAGTTTTATTTGAAGTTGATTAGATGTTCTTTATAGGGATAAGGAGATGCACTGAATTCGTTTCTGAACTATGTTTTTTTGGCTGGACAAGTAGTTCGCTCGGAATTCGGCCGAAACCGAAAATTTGGCAGAAGTAAAGCAGGAAGTTTCGATCAGTATCGTCAAAATAAATATGGCTTATACAGGTTTATCTGAACTTAATTTTCTCAGATGATGAGCCTGGCGAAGACTACTGGATCTGGCGTAGACAAGACGTAGTTGTCTGGGTCAAATATTAAATTTTTGGGATCCCATTGAAACCTTTGGTCTTGTTCTAATCGGACTTGAAGGGTTCGTGGAAGACATCATGAAGCCGCGACAACTCCGTTAAATAAAACGCTAAACATGATTTTTAGTGTTAATATTCGCGAAAAAAAAAGATCGTAAGGGAAACCGGCAGATGACATCTTACGTGTTATCTGTTGAAATTGTGCTTCCTTGTGTTGAAATGTTCTCAGAATTCTGACAGTGTACTAGGCTAAATAGGCGTTCGTAAAACATCCAATCACTGTGATGAATTGGAATGGAGGAACCAAAGAAGATTCTGTTAAACAGATTCACCCTGACGATGGCGTCGCTAATCACCTTTCTGAACACCGCTTAACTATGCTACTTGAAAACTAATGTATGGACAAATGGAGCGTGTCCGAAAGCTTTCACGACTGTAAATGCTGCATTTTTATTTTCTTTTTCGTCGGAAACCTTATATGCCGCATTAAATGCAACATTTACAGCACTACAAGCTTTCGGACACGTTCTTTATTTCTTCTCTGATACTTGTAATTCCGAAATTTAGCCTTAATCGCCAGCTCCCCAGTTTCTTCTTGAAACTTCAGCGTAAAATTTAGCATCTTCGCTGAATTGTTCGATGAATTTTATGCTGAATTAATGCTGCATTAACTGAGCGAAAATTTAAGTCCGAAAGCGAAATGCTGTATTAATTCAGCATTTCCGTTCGTTTCCGAGCTTTCGGACACGCTCATGGGCTTTCCTCTCCTACTATTTGGAAAGACATCAAGCCCCAAACGACCTCTACTGTACAAGAGTTCTTTAGTTGTATATGTGGTATAAATTTTGTGGATTTTGAAGAGCCCGCTGTTGGTTCTCAAATGCTCCCAAGTTTTATGCTGACAACGTGGTCACTCGCCACGAACCAGTCCTGCTACGGAAGTTCAAAGCTCTCCACGGGCTTTTGTGTTGGTTCCTGGAATGTCATCCAGAAAGAGTAGTTCGGCATTCAAATAGCGTTAGGCAAATTGTGTTCTAACCAGTCTAAGTCTTGAAATGGACCTGTGAAAACCTGATTGCCCACGCTTTGTTAAAATGAGGGGATGATGGGCCATGTTTCGGTACGAGTGGTTCACATTCCCGAGCGTTGTGTGTGCGCCAAGACTAGTCGAATGCGGAACCCCTCGTCTCGATAAATGTTTAGTAGGATTGTACGTATGTGGTATCGTAGGCTGCCTGAGCACCGAGACTGAAACAAAGCACTGCCAAAGATGGTTAAGAGGGTGCAACCCCCTTCCTCTTTTGAGGGTCCGCTGCGGTTAAAATTTTGTCGGACGACGAAGTGATTTTTGGGATCCCAAAACGTTAGTGACGGATACCTATGACATCGCAAAAGTTGTCTGTCTGTCCGTCCGTCCGTCTGTACGGTCTATAACTTTCGAAGGGAATGAGATATTTTGATGAAACTTGGTGTGAGGATTCGTTGGGTCAAGTGTAAGGTCAAGTTCGTAGATGGGTTCTGTAGCCCTATATTCAGGGGTGGGGGAGGGGTTTTAAATTAAGGGGCAAACAAAATATTTTTAAACAGCTAATATGATAGTGGTTTATGGGAGACATGCTGAACACGATGGTGAAAATCATTTTCTCGCCGGACAAGTAGTTCGCCCGGAATCCGGCCAAAACCGGATACAAAATGTGTCGACCAATTTTCGGCTACCCCTTTTCTTCAAAATAGTATATAGCTCTGTATAATAGTATAGCTCTGCGCAGAACGCGTACTCAATGAACCTAAGAGCTAGTTGTTTTCGGAGGTCGAAGGGGTTGGTAAAAGAGAAGGTGGTTGCGGGCTATATAACAGTTGGAAAGTTTAGAGGGATTGACAACTTAAGTAGAAGGGTGAACACTGAAACCAAAAATAGACTGATCCCAATTGTGAGAAAAGTAGGGGATTTCTAATGGTTTCATGGTCTAATAATAGGCTGTTAGACCATAATCATCTTCGGCAATGAGGGGTTCGTAGTTTTGTTTACTTGGTAACCTACAATTTGTTTCCTGTGCTTTATATGGTACGAACAATTTGGTACCACGTCTATCACGAGGACATGGACTCGTAAGTAAGAATCGGTTGCTAGAATCTTTGGTGATGAGGGGTTGCCAACTTTTGCTAGTTGGTATACCTTTTATTTTTTGCCAGTGTATTCCATGGTAAGAACGATACGGTAGATAAGTTTCAAGCCCCTTTTGTCAAGGATGGCTAAAATACACTCACAATAAATGTAGCTGACGTATCCGTTTTGCAGTGTTACCGGCAGTAGCCCAGTTATTTATTAGAAAAAGAGAGTTACTGGGTTCATCAAGAACAAAAAAAATATGACGTATAATATCGGCATAAAACTAAGAAAAAAAAAGATAAAAAACGATACCATGTCTATCACGGAGAGATGGACTGTAAGTAAGAGTCGGTTGCTAGAAGGCCTTCGCGAGGGGCTTGAAACTTTAAACTTTGATCTGTTTCTAAATATTACAAGTAAAGAGTATTGATCTATCAACATCATATATTAGATTTTTGGGATCCCATCGACACCTTTGGTCTTGTTAGACATGCGTTTAGTTGCTTTGCCGGAAGAAAAATCCTTGCTGCCCTTACTGGTACGAGGCGCGAAAAATGACACGATGTAGCAAACTTCTTATTCTTCGTTTAGGAGTTAGTGAGTCTTGTGTATAATCATCTTGACCCCAGAGTTTTTTAATCATTGTACAGCGGCATCTAAGAAAGTTACTAAACGAAGCTTCGCGAGCTTCGAGGTTTGTTTGGTCCTAAAGTAATATCGTTGAATGTGTCTTTTTTGCTCGTAACTCTTCTGCCAATGTTTCGGGTCCAGAGCGGAGTATCTGTCTTGTTGCGTATTCTATTAGATGTTTTATTTGACTCTTTCGATCTGAGCGTGTATTTCTTTGGTGTGGTTTCAATGACTGATTTTAGTTCTGAGATGGATGTCTTTCAGTGAATACAAATTTTGTGCCACTACCATGCTGTGATCCTTAGTACCGCGCATGCTCTCTAGCGTGCACATGCGGATGCTATTTTTCTGAATGGGAGGAGGTGAAACGACTGTTGGCCTCGTCCCCTTTAGAAGCTTCGCGAGCTGTAGGTTTGAGGTATGGCCATCATAGGTATGGTTGAGGTATGGTCACTGGCCATCTAGCGGATTCTTACTAAACTTTGTCGAAACTATATGGTGGCGCCATGTATTCCGCGTTTATTTCAAATGGGAGGAGCTTCAGACCTGGACTTGGCCACGCCTCTTATAGAAGTAGGCAGAGTAAACATTTATCAAATTTTTAAGCATAGCTTACGCCATCTAGCGAATTTGAGCGGAACTAAACGCGCCATCTATTGTTGCACTGGCCATCTAGCGGATTTCTACAATTACTACGTCGAAACTTTATGGTGGCGCCATCTATTCTGCATTTATTCCAAATGGGAGGAGCCTCAGAGTTTGGTCTTGGCCACGCCTCTTTTCTAAAAGTAGGCGGAGTCAACATTTATTGAAATTTTTAGCATAGCTTACGCCATCTAGCGGATTTAGGAAGAACTAAACATGCCGGTGGCGCCATCTATTCTGCGTTTATTTCAAATGGGAGGAGCTTCAGACTTTGGTCTTGGCCACGCCTCTTTTCTAAAAGTAGGCGGAGTCAACATTTATTGAAATTTTTAGCATAGCTTACGCCATCTAGCGGATTTAGGAAGAACTAAACATGCCGGTGGCGCCATCTATTCTGCGTTTATTTCAAATGGGAGGAGCTTCAGACTTTGGTCTTGGCCACGCCTCTTTTCTAAAAGTAGGTGGAGTCAACATTTATCGAAATTTTTAAGCATAGCTTACGCCATCTAGCGGATTTGGGCAGAACTACAGGCCCCGCCCACTTTCCGAAGAGGGCGTGGCCAAGCACAAATTTTTTAGCTCCGCCTATTCAGAAAAAAAGGGAAATAGATGGCGACGCAGTACAGTACCTAGTTTTTTCTAAATCCGCCAGATGGCATCTGCTATACTTGAGGCTTAAGGGAAATAGATGGCGACACAGTACAGTACCTAGTTTTTTTTCTAAATCCGCCAGATGGCATGTGCTATACTTGAGGCTTGTAATCTTCTTTCGGTTATCTGAAAAGGGTACGGGTCAAACAGTCTTTTAGCTCTTTACATTCGGAACAAGCATCACCATATGCACGCTAGATGGCAGATCGGAGCTTCCTCGCTTCTCGGAGCAGGATACTTAGTAAGCCTTTGTCCAAAGGTTTTGTTTTCCCTCGATACTACTTATAGACGCAGTTACACACTTTATTGGAAACCAAATCACTTAAGAGAACAGCGAAGGCTAACTGGATTACTTCCTTTAGGTCACAAAAACCGTGTCGATTGGAAATAGAACACGGAGATTCCGTGTTAAAAATGTAACATTATAAAGCCAAGTTTAGCGTCGCACTCGGTTCGCTGACACACAAGTTTCGTCGCAAAATTCAGAATCCACGAAAGCAGCGTTTTGACTCAAAGCGCACGCAACAACTTTGTTTTTATACTCCACTACGAACCTTTTCCACAAAACTGGTTTACAAATTCGGGCGGAATTCCACAATCTGCGCCATATTGCGTCCAAAACGAAACTCAACAATCCCAACTCCCAAACAGTAGGAGAACTACAACTCACTAAAATCACTGGTCCGTCCACGCACAACTAAACGGTCCGTACAATAAAACCACTAAGTCAAGACACAGACAGATCGTGCGCCCGTACTGCTCTCCATAGGCAATTTATCAGGCGGTGATGTGAGCAGTGGTTGCAGCAAAGCCAACTGGCGTGGTTTTCAAGTTTCCAAGACCGCGCTTCGGCGGCATGATAAGGTGCTAGCTACCACTCTTGGCACATGAACCTGGAAATAAGAAAAACTCATGTGACATACTCACGACCCAACCAGTATACTTTCAGAAGTTTCATAACAGATAACAGAAGGATGCGCAGTTTCATCAGACAACACTTTGTCTTGGGATGTAATCTGTTGTGATTTTGAAAACGTTAAATCAATGTTATACATAGCGAGGAACAGCACTTCCGCATAAGCTAGGTCGACGATAACTTGGCAGGCATATCAGGGACCCCAAATGATTAAGTTGGCAATAGTCACTTCCCCGATCCAAGTATCATGGGGGGAGTGGAGGGAGGGGGTTTCCGGAGTCTTGAGGTATTTCTAACTTTTGAACGGGTAATCGGATCTTAATGAAACTTGATATTAGGAAAGACCTCGTGCCCCAGACGACCCGATTAAAATCCGGACCGGATCCGGTGATCTTGGAGGAGCTGAAGGGGAGAGCCGGAAATCTTGTGAAACGATCGGAGAGGAGGGATTGCGATGAAACTTGGTGGGAAGAGAAAGTACAAGTCCTAGATACGTGATTGACATAACCGGACCGTATCCGCTCACTGTGGATGAGTTGGGAGGATCCGAATTTTTAATGATCCTGCGAGTTCGGTACGGTACTTCATGTGCTAGGACGATGAAACTTGGCAGGGGTGTCAGGGACCTGATCAGATTGATATGAAAATAGTCGTTTCCCCGATCCGATCATCTGAGGGGGGGGGGCGAAGGGAGGAGGGTTCCAGAAAAGTGAGGTATATTTAACTTACGAACGGGTGATCGGATCTTAATGAAACCTGACATATAGAAAGATCTCATGTCTTAGATGTCTCATTTTAAATCCGGACCGGATCCGGTGACACTAGGGGGAGTTGGAGGGGGTAACCGGAAACATTTGGAAACGCATAGAGTGGATGGTTCGTGACGAAACTTGGTGGGAAGAACAGGCACAAGTCCCAGATACGTGAATGGCATAACTGGACCGGATCCGGTCACTGTGGGGGAGTTGGGGGGGTCCAAATTTCTGGTGATCCCGCGAACGAGGTGTTGCTCACTCCCAAAATGGTTGTACAGTGGTGCCCGGTGCCCAGCCGGTGCCCGGGTGAGCCCAGCCGGTTCCATAAATCACAAATCTGGTGACACTAATTTATTGAACATTCGAAAAAAAAAATATTTGAGAAAGGCAGAACCCAAAATGCCAATTAGATTAATTCACCTATTATATTTCTCAATACTCAGTCGGCTCTTCAGTATCCTACCCTAATACACTTCTACGTTTTCTTGGAAACTACTTGAAAATTCAGACTCGAAGTAAGGGCGGTACGCGACATAGCCAATCAAATCTTATCTCAACTTCGGGACACTAACGTGGAAATACTTGAATGAAAAAATCTTATGAATCACCTCCAGTCTAGTATACTAGCCCTTTTTGGGATCCCAAAACGTTAGTGGCGGATACCTATGACATCGCAAAAGTTGTCTGTCTGTCCGTCCGTCCGTCTGTAAGCACGATAACTCTCGAAGGGAACGAGATATTTTGATAAAACTTGGTGTGAGGATTCTTTGGGTCAAGAGTAAGGTCGAGTCCGTAGATGGGGCCTGTAGCCCTAAATTTAGGGATGGGGGAGGGGGTTTAAATTAAGGGGCAAACAAAATGTTTTGAAACAGCTAATGTGATAGTGCTAATGTGATAGTCGATAGTGGGGTAAGAAGACATGCTGAACACGATGGTGAAAACCATTTTCTCGCCGGACAAGCAGTTCACCCGGAATCCGGCCGAAACCGGAAAATTTCAAAAGCAAAAGTTTTATTTGAAGTTGATTAGATGTTCGATTGAAAGGTAAGAAGACATGCTGAACACGATTGTGAAAACCATTTTCTCGCCGGACAAGTAGTTCGCCCGGAATCCGGCCGAAACCGGAACAAGACCAAAGGTTCCGATGGGATCCCAAAAATTGAATATTTGATCCAGACAAATAGTTTTGTCTTCGCGAGATCCAGTGTCCGCTAGACTTTTTTGAAGATTTTTACTGTATTTTGTTTTACAGATTGGTATGCTTATCAGATGGGAAGTGTGACATTTTGGTCGCTTCGAGAGTTATCGTGCGTACAGACGGACAAATCCGGTTTCAACCGAATTCCGGACGAACTATGTGTCCGGGTGAAAAATGAATGTCATATACAGATTCAGCGTAAAACCTATCATCTAATCAACTTCAAAAACAAATTTTGCTTTTAACAAATTTTTCGGTTCTGGCCGGATTCCGGGCGAACTACTTGTCCGGCAAGAAAATGATTTTCACCATCGTGTTCAGCATGTCTTCTTACCCCTAAATCGAACATCTAATCAAATTCAAATAAAACTTTTAGTTTTAACAAACTTTCCGGTTTTGGCCGGATTCCAGGCGAACTACTTGTCCGGCGAGAAAATGGTTTTCACCATCGTGTTCAGCATGTTTTCTTACCCCATAATCGACTATCACATTATCTTTTTCAAAATATTTTGTTTGCCCCTTAATTTGAAACCCCTCCCCCACCCTCAAATATAGAGCTACAAAGCCCATCTACGAACTCGACCTTACTCTTGACCCAAAGAATCCTCACACCAAGTTTCATCAAAATATCTCACTCCCTTCGAGAGTTATCGTGCTTACAGACGGACGGACAGACAGACGGACGGACAGACAGACGGACGGACAGACAGACGGACGGACAACTTTTGCGATGTCATAGGTATCCGTCACTAACGTTTTGGGATCCCAAAAACTTTTACAAGCAAAAGTTTTATTTGAAGTTGATTAGATGTTCGATTAAAAGGTAATGCTGAACACGATGGGGAAAACCATTTTCTAGCCGGACAACCAGTTCGCCCGGAATCCGGACGATACCGGAAAATTTGTTAAAAGCAACATTTGGGTAAGAAGAGACGCTGAATCTGTATATGACAATCATTTTTTACCCGGGCATATAGTTCGTCCGGAATCCAGTTGAAACCGATTTTTGTTGTATAAGTTATAGTTTTATTTAAGTTGATTAGATGTTCTTTATAGGGATAAAGAGATACGCTGAACTTTCTTTTTTTTTGCTGGACAAGTAGTTCGCTCGGAATTCGGCCGAAACCGGAACTTTGGCAGAAGTAAAGCAGGAAGTTTCGATCAGTATCGTCAAAATAGATATGGCTTATACAGGTATATCTGAGCTTGGTTTTCTCAGATGATTAGCCTGGCGAAGACTGGATCTGGTGAAGACAAGACCTAGTTGTCTGGATCAAATATTATATTTTGGGATCCCATCGAAACCTTTGGTCTTGTTCATGCAGGGTGCTCAAAGACGGAGACAAAGACGGAGGTTCGCGTCCTATTGGTCGGTTATGACGCGTACTTCAAGGAACGCGTCATAGCTGACCAATAAGACGCGAGACTACCTCTCTGTTTACAAACTTTCAAGGCTTCAAACTCTCATAAACAGAACATTAATTTGCAAAAGTTGTACTATTCCAACAAGAAGAACCCAGAATTCCAACAACTATCTGACTGACAGCAGCTATCCAAGGTCGGTAATTTACTCTCAAAGTCGAAAGTCCTATACTTCCTAATGTTAAATTTTTTCGTTATTCTCCCGCCGTTTTCGTCGGATATGGTGCAATCTCTCTATTGTGTGAATAGGAGCAACAAGCTTCACAACACAACAATTTTTATTCTTCTTCTTTTCTAAATTTCGTCACGCGCATCGATTCATCATTCACAAAAAAAAAATCATAGATGGCACTTTCTTACATTTTTTATTTCGGTGCCCAGCCGGTGCCCAGGGAGGGTGTACAGTGGTGCCCAGCGAGTGAGCAACCCCTCGCCCGCGAGTTCGGCATTTCCCGATGTGCTAGGACGATGAAACTTGGCAGGCATGTCTAGTGTTGTAAAATTACCGTAAAATAAAAACTCGGTAAGTAAAATAGGTAAAATTGGTAAAATGAGGTAAAATAGGTAAAATTGGTAAAATAAGGTATTCCATGGAAAATATAGGGTAAATTGATGTTTAACAGTAACTCACAGGATTCAGACCTGGATTGAGACAAGGTTGACGTATTTAGTGTCATGTCGGCGCTATGAGTTAGATCAATAAAAATATCTATCTATTAAATATGTAATTGCATCTAGTGCAATTCGGATGATTGTGCAATTGCATTATTTGTAGCTGGCAAAATTGATTTTGAGCAACTTCAGAGAATTTACTTTTCCGTTAAGTTCCAAATACAAATAGAAAAAAGTGACATTAACACTTTGATCACAGTAATAAAGTAATAAAATAGCTCAAGGTGACGTGAGGAGTAACTCGAAGAAATCCCTAATTGTTCCGTTCTCTTCTCTTCTTCCCTATCGAGCTAAAAAAAAAACTTGCTGTCATGAAGTTGGTTAGTCTAAGGCATATTCGCCTAATCTTTGTGCATTATTTCCTTTTCTTTGGACATGGGCTTCATGTCAATGCCTGCATACTGCAGGTAGCAGCACAATAACACATGACAACACTAATTAGGCGACACTAAGTTAAAATACAACATAGCACTTGTCCACAAAACATGTCATTCTTCCAAATTCCACCCTTCTATTCACGGTGTTTTCCCTTCAAAAATCAGATGTCATACTCATGTTTTGCTTTCTGATGCCGCCCTGGTCCCTGGAGTCCCTGGGTAGTTTTGCTTTGACATCAAATGTAAAGATGTCAGTGAAATACAGGTAAATTCGTAAAATGATGTTTGAAAACGGTTTCCTAGTCCTCCCTGCAGGCCCTGGGTGGGTTTTCCCGTCAACATGCGTAAAAATGGCAGTAAAATACAGGTAAATTACGTAAAATACCGGTAAAATACGTAAATTACGTAAAATAGTAAAATTGGTAAAATACCAATTTTACGGGGGTCCGTAAAATTACGGTAAAATACGTAAAATACCGAATTTTACCGTGACCAATTTTACCATTTACAACACTAAGCCTACCATGGCCGAATCAGGTTAGACACATAAACGTTATGTTATCCTTATTTATTCTTGGTATCACCCAGGGCTTCTCGTACCACTCGTCATGTTTCACTCAAATCTGAGCATTCTGGGTTATTTGCTGTACCCCCTTCAACTTCCCCCATCAAGGCCGAATACGAGAAGGTAGACCAAAATGGTTCACCTAGAGCAGTGGTTCCCAACCGGTGGTACGCGTACCCGAAGGGGTACGCGAGACCCTTGCAAGGGGTACGCGAAGGAACCAAAATCGGTTTAATCTGTAGCCTCAAAATCTCGCATCACTCAATTTTGCTTGCCGAAAGGGTAATATTACCAGCCGAGGCATCACTAGCCAAAATGTTTTAATGGGCAAGGTATTTTTACTGACTGACAGGTCATTTTTAGCGACTGGTTTAAAAAAACAAAAAACTGTTTTTACGAAAAATTGCGCCGCCCTGTTTCTTTTTAACCGACTGGCCGACCACTTTGAGGGAGATGTGTTGCTAACCCGTGCGTGACGCCTCTGACTACAAGCCCTAGTGAAAGTCAACGAAATAATGTTGATTCCAAAAGAGCTAGCTTACTGCCGTAAAATCTGTTCCTGCGTCTAACAATTTTGTTTAAAGAAAAATAGAAGAAAAAAAAAGTGATATTGTCATTCAGGTTGCGAATCATGCCAAGGAAAACGTTTGCGATGCAGCTTGATGAAAGCACGGAGAACATCAAACCAAACAAAGAAACAGGCTGACTAAAAAAATATTGCCGTTAATACGTCGAGCCGAGATTTGAATTTTTTTAGCTACAAAGCCTCAAGTGTCTCATTGATTGTTGTATATATTTCTACGTATGTATGCCTTATCATTTATGATAAGAAATATCGTCTTTTTCACGTTCTGAAAAAGGGGGTACGCAAACCTTTTCGAACCTTGATTAGGGGTACGCGGTACGAAAAAGGCTGGGAACCACTGACCTAGAGCATATTTCAGACACATAAATACATCACCCAGGGCTTATCGTACCACTCATCAAGTTTCACTCGAATCTGAGCATCCTGGGATATTTGCTGTATCCCCTTCAACTTCCCTCACCGAGGCCAAATATGGGCGGGACACCAAAATGGTTCACCTAGAGCATATTATGACCTTTAGACCTTCCAAGTTTCATCCGAATCACCCTACTCATTTGATCATGTTAGGTATATTGCTTAGGGTATTTTAGGGTCAAGTTCTCAAGTCTGAGAACTGTTCCGGAAATCCTCGTACCCCCCCCCCCCCCCAAAAAAAAATGGATCATCTAGGGCGTATGAACTTTCTACATTCCGATTCTCAGTCCAATCGCTCCACTCATTTGACCCCTCGGTGATCCGCACAAATTCCGGGACCCTCCCCCAACAATGACTGAATCCGGTTCGGACACATAATTAGATCATATAGGCGTTATCTCTTACCACCCATCAAGTTTTACTCAATCGGATAACCCTTCTCAACTCACGCATATGAAAAGGTTCTAGATTGCCCATTCCTCCACACCCGCCGATGGCTGAATCCAAAGAGAGCGAAAAGTTCCATAGAGCAATTTTCTGTGTTTCTTGTCTCGCCAGTAGCTGAATTCTGGCAGAATGAAAAAATGTCACAGAATTCTGCGACATTTTTGGCAAAAGTGCGATTTCCTGTGACAAATGTTGTCACAGCTGTGAATCTGGGGAGAACTCGAAAACCTGTGACAAATCGCAGAATTCTGCGACAAGTGGCAACGCAATCACAAGAGCATAATGCCTGCTGTAACGGTTATATTCAGCGTGTGAATGTCAACGATATTTTCGGCATTTTCTTTGTAAAGAGTTAAAATAGTTGAGGCAGAAAATTTATCCGGGGTGTTTTGAAAGGGAGAAATGGGTGGAGATAATTTTGAAGGATAGAAATTTTGTGGTATAAAGAATTTGGGAAGGCTGGTTAGTTTGGGCTTGGCACACAGAGAACATTTTTTTGTAAGGTGAGTTAGGAAGAAAGGGGTGTGTATTGGATTATATTATTTGAAATTTATTTGTTGGAATAATTTGGCATTTATTCACTGAAGTTATTTTTTTTCTCTCTTTTGTTGTATTTGTATTAACCATGGCACTTTAGGGCTTTCAGTGTTAATGAATATCTAAATATATATCGATCCATCTATAATTTGTCAACAAGTGAATGAAATGAAAATAATGTAGAAAATTGCAAAGGAGGTTGGCCAGATTTTACTGACATTTTTAAACAGTAATCAATAGCCTACTTTAGTCGGAGCAGAATTTTAACACGTCGAAGGTGTTTTCTAAAATGTTAGGCTACGAATCTGTCTTAAAATGTAAACGAAACCCGACAATTCCTGTTTCAATCATTTTCAAACAATAATTTCGTCTTCGCTTCAGGAAACCTGTGTGACTTGTGTGACTCACAAGAAAACAACCAGAAAACAGGCCAATGTGGTTTACGAAATTAACTTGTGTGACAGTGTGACAGGTTGAACAAGAGCTGCAAGCTCATATGGCACTTGCGTGGCTTGGTAAAAGGATGAAAGTAGGGATTCGCCGGTTTGCTGTGATCATGTTTAAGTATAACCGTCATGTTTAAGTATAAGTCCGGACCGGATCCGACAACAATTGGGGGGGGGGGGGGCGGGGCCGGAAAATACGTGACAGGCTTGGACTGGAGAGATCGGGATGGAACTTTGTGGGAATAACAAACAAGTACAAAACCGAACCGGATTGGCTCCGGCGACTGTGGGGGAGTTTGAGGGGCGGGTCCGGAATTCCGGTGATCGCGAGTTAAGGTACTTCCAGATGTGCTAGGACGATGAAACTTGGCTGGAATATTATAAATTCTACAAGATTGGCCACTTTCCAAAACCGACCATGACTTAAAGTACCATTCATGACCGCAAATTAAGAAAAATATTTTTAAGCAAAATATTCATTTTCATGATCCCCATGAGCCAATTATCATTTTTGCCTCAAGGGTTTTGCTTATAGATAAAGTTCTAGCTCCCTTAAAGTGCGCATCTTAACCGCAAGGTCGAGAAGTAATTTTTATCAAAAGATCCATCTCAACCCATGATCATTTGAGTCACAAGGGATTTGCCAAAAAAAAAGACCAAAGGTGTCGATGGGATCCCAAAAATCTAATATATGATGTTGATAGATCAAAACTTATTTAGAAACAGATAAAAGTTTAAATTTTCAAGCCCCTCGCGAATGCCTTCTAGCAACCGACTCTTGCTTCCAAGTCCATCTCCCCGTGATAGACATGGCACCGTATCGTTCTTACCATGAAATACACTGGCAAAAAATAAAGGGTATACCAACTAGCAAAAGTTGGCAACCCCTCATCACCAAAGATTCTAGCAACCGATTCTTACTTACGAGTCCATGTCCTCGTGATAGACGTGGTACCAAATTTTTCGTACCATATAAAGCACAGGAAACAAATTGTAGGTACACCAAGTAGACAAAACTGTTAACCCCTCATTGCCGAAGATGATTATGGTCTAACAGCCTATTATTAGACCATGAAACCATTAGAAATCCCCTACTTGTCTCACAATTGGGATCGGTCTATTTTTGGTTTCAGTGTTCACCCTTCTACTGAAGCTGTCAATCCTTCTAAACTTTCCAACTGTTATATAGCCCGCAACCACCTTCTCTTTTACCAACCCCACATACCAACCCCTTCGACGTTCGAAAACAACTAGCTCTTAGCAGTGTTTCCACTCGGAAATTTTCAAAATCATGAGCAACAGTCCAAAAATAATGAGTTACGCATGAGATTTGTGATCGGAAATCTTGAGAAAAATCATGAGATTTTGTGGTGAAAATAGACGAGAAAATAGTGGTATTTTTGAAAAGTCGTGTGGATTTTAGCAACTTATCAGACTACAAGTTTGGAATAGTAACTCTTTAATATCTTCTGACCAGAATATGATAGAGATTCACCAGAAAGAAGAAATAAGTTTCCATGGCTCCTCTCTCTGGAGGGTGAAGCCTCCGCGGTAGGCCTAGCTTCTAGAGACTGTACCCAGGACAAAATGTAACTGAGCGCCGCAGGCTAGATTTTTTAAAACCAGTTTTTTTTATGGCAAAACTTTCTACTTTCCATACAAATTTTAGCTCTTAATTTGGCTAAAACCCTAAAGTTCCAAGCCTAAAACTTCAATTAAATGACGCGCCCTTCCAGTAAATAAATAATATCACAAAAAGCGCCGCAGGCGAAATTCTTATGGGTAGGTAAAGTAAGGGCAGTGCGCAACAGCAGTGCGAGCTTTTTTTTTATATTGCTCTTTTTCTGGCAAATCTTAATTTCCTTACACATAAATTGTAGCTTTTTATGTGGCTAGATAGTCGAACCTAAGGCATAACATGCATCGGCCTTCCGCTTCTATTTAGCACTTCCGTAAAATGTAGACTACTACTAAAGGCGCCGCAGACAAAAATTTCATAAGCATCTGTGATCAGAGCTTTATTTTGGGATTCCGAACGATCCCTGTCAACTAATGAAAAAAAAAATCCAGATCCAGTCTTCGCCAGGCTAATCATCTGAGAAAACCAAGTTCAGATATACCTGCATAAGCCATAGCCTATCTATTTTGACGATACTGATCGAAACTTCCTGCTTTACTTCTGCCAAATTTCCGGTTTTGGCCGAATTCCGAGCGAACTACTTGTCCAGCAAAAAAAAGATAGTTCAGAAACGAATTCAGCGTATCTCCTTATCCCTAATAAAGAACATCTAATCAACTTAAATGAAACTTTCACTTCTAAAAAGAAATCCGGTTTCAACCGGATTCCGGAAAAACTATATGTCCGGATAAAAATGATTTTCGTATACAGATTCAGCGTATCTTCTTACCCTTAAATCTGCCATCGAATCAACTTCAAATACAAATTTTGCTTTTAACAAATTTGTATTTGAAGTTGGGTAAGTAGGGGTAAGAAGACATGCTGAACACGATGGTGAAGACCATTTTCTCGCCGGACAAGTAGTTCTTCCGGACTCCGGCCAGAACCAGAAAATTTGTTAAAAGCAAAATTTGTAATTCAAGTTGATTAGATGATAGATTTAAGGGTAAGAAAAGACGCCTAATCTATATATGACAATCATTTCACCCCGGACATATAGTTCGTCCGGAATCCGGTTGAAACCGGATTTTGTTTTTAAGTGTTAAAGTTTTATTTGAAGTTGATTATATGTTCTTAATAGGGATAAGGAGATACGCTGAATTTGATTCTGAACTATCTTTTTTTGCTGGGCAAGTAGTTCGCTCGGAATTCGGCCGAAACAGGAAATTTGGCAGAAGTAAAGCAGGAAGTTTCGATTAGTATCGTCAAAGTAGATATGGCTTATAGAGGTATACCTGAACGTGGTTTTCTCAGGTGATTAGCCTGGCGAAGACAAGACCTATATGTCTGGATCAAATATTAACTTTTTGGGATCCCATCGAAAACTTTGGTCTTGTCTTACTCCCGATACGAACGTCTAATCGAATTAGTAATGAACTTTAGTTTATATCAAATTTCCGGTTCGGCCGGGTTCCGGGCAAACTTCTTGTCGGACGAGAAATTTAGTCTCAGACCTGGATTCAGCATGTCTCCTCACCCTGTATAAATAAATAAATATAAATATATTCTTTATTTCCATAATAGCACAATATAATATGGCTAGCAGAGGATCGTCATGACAACTTAGTGACATACAATATATACAGTATACGATAACAATGAATAGGCCTACGTAATATAATACAGGTCACGCGTCAAGAATTAAAATGAGAAATGATTTAAAAACATCAAGAGTTGAAATGGGAAATAAAATAGGGTACAAATGAAGATAAATATCGGTCAGACGAATTTACTAGAGGCGGGGTAATTTGAAGACGGTTTTTCTTTTCAGTGTTTATGGCACTTGCAGCTTCGCTCAAGTGCCATATACCGATCACTTTTCCGTCGGTCGGTCGGTCGGTTGGTCCGGTGATCGCGAGTTAGGGTACTTGCAGATGTGCTAGGACGATGAAACTTGGCAGGCATATCAGGGACCCGACCAAACTAACTTGCAAATAGTCACTTCCCCGATCCGACCACCGTGGAGGGAGTTGAGGGCGAGGGAATCCTGAGAATTTAGTCGTTTTTGTAAAACCCCGACCCCTTTCTTCATACTAGTAGCTCTGCGCGTGGGGTAACGTCAGTCTTTACATCGGATCACTCTGTTAACATCGGAAAGAGCTAGTGCATTCGAGGGTCAAAGGGGTTTGTATATGTGGTTCACTGCGGGGGGATATAGAATTGTGTAACTTTCGAACGGGTGATCGGATGGGGATGAAACTTAGTACCTGAATGAATGACACATCTCTGATGTCCCATTTGAAGTCCGAACCGGATTCTATGGCTATGGGGGAGTTGGGGGGGGGGGACCGGAAATCTTGAGAAACGGTTGTAACGGAGGAATCGGAGTAAAACTTGCTGGGAAGAACAAGAATCTGCTCCAGATAAATCGTTTACACGTTTGGACTGGACCCGGACACTTGGGGGGGGGGAGGTGGAGGGTAGTTTCCCGGAATTCTGGTGATGACGATTTTTGGGATTTTCACGACGAAACTCAGGGATATATAGAAATGGAAATATAGAAATATCATATATAGAAATATCAGGGACCCGATCAAACTGACTTGTAAATAAAAATTCACTCGATCCGATAGTCGTGGGGGGATCGGAGGGAGGGGGAATCCGGAATATTTAGCCATGCGTAACTTTGGAACGGGTGATCGGATTCGAGTGAAATTTAAAAACTGAACAAAGGGCATGTCTGTGGTGATCTTTTTCATATCCCGACCGGATCCGACAACAATTGGGGGGGGGATGCGTGACCGGATTGGACTGGAGAGATCGGGATGGAACTTTGTTGGAATAACAAACAAGTCCGAAACAAAACCGGACTGGCTCCGGTGACTGTGGGGGGAGTTTGAGGGGCGGGTCCGGAATTCCGGTGATCGCACGTTAAGGTACTTCCAGATGTGCTAGGACGATGTAATTTGGTTGGAATATTAGAAATTCGACAAGATTGGCTTAGAAATAGCCATTTTTCAAATCCGACCATTCCTTAAAGTACCAATCATGACCGCAAATTAAGAAAAATACTTTTAAGCAAAATATGCATTTCCATGATCCCCATGAGCCCATTATCATTTTTGCCTCAAGGGTTTTGCTCCCTTAAAGTGTGCATCTTAACCGCAAGGTCGAAAAGTACTTTTTATCAAACGATACATCTCAACCCATGATCATTTGTGCCACAAGGGTTTTGCAAAAAAAAAAAAATCTAGCACCCTTAAAGTTCTCATTTTACCCGCATTAGTGGAAAAAAAATACTTTTGATCATACGTATATATCAATGATCCCTAAGAGCCTGCTATCGTTTCTGCCTCAAGGGTCTTGCTTACAGATGAATTTCTAGTGCCTTTAAAGTGCGCATCATCACAGCCAAGTTCAACGATAAAATACTTTTTCTCTAGCTCCCTTAAAGTGCGCCTCTGAACCGCACAGTCGAAAATTACTTTTGATCAAATAATACATCTCAACCCATGCAAGTGTCATATGAGCTTACAGCTCTTGTTAGTCTAGTGATGGGTTGGTTGGGGTAGGGCGATTAGTAATCTGGTAGAATGGATCTGTGATTAACTGAAGATAGACATTTCACTCCGAAATCCATGGTGAGCTTGAGTCTACGGCTTTCCGAAGTAGGAAGACTAAGTTTTGTGAGGCTATCTTCATACGTACAATAATCTTGCCCAAGGATATTTTGCAAGCCCGCTTCTGTATCCCCTCTAGTTATTCCGTCTGACTTTTCGTAAGTATCGAATCTTAATGGGATTTAAAATAAATTTCATATTCGGATGTGGCATGGTTCCTTAACCCTAAATCGACAATCTCATCAGCTTTTCAAAATATTTCCTTCGTCCTTAATTTGAAACCCCCTCCCCCACCCCTAAATATAAAGGTACAGAGCCCATCTATGAATTTGACCTGCAGTTTAACCCGAAAAATCCAAGAAGACCCAAAGAAAGAAGTAATCTAGCTAACAGGCGGCCAGTCTCATCAGCTTTTAGAAATATTTCCTTCGTCCTTAATCTGAAACCCCCTCCCCCACCCCTAAATAAAAAGGTACAGAGCCCAACTACGAATTCGACCTGTAGTTTAACCCGAAAAATCCAAGAAGACCCAAAGAAAGAAGTAATCGTGCGTAAGAAGTAGCAGGCGGCCAGACAACTTTTACGAAGTCATAGGTAAATTAAGACTAAATTAAAAAAATACAACTAATCATGGTCATACACAAGTGTATACAGTATAATAACCACCATCCGGTCCCGAGAAAGGGGACATCCAGCACATAACTTCCTCATTAAAAACAAGACCAAAGGTTTCGATGAGATCCCAAAAATTTTATATTTGATCCAGACAACTAGGTCTTATCTTCACTAGATCCAGTCTTCGCCAGGCTAATCATTTGAGAAAACCAAGTTAAGATATACCTGCATAAGCCATAGCCTATCTATTTTGACGATACTGATCGAAACTTCCTGCTTTACTTCCGCCAAATTTCCGGTTTCGGCCGAATTCCGAGCGAACTAGGGGAGAAGGCCCCACGTTCGGCACTTTTTTGGATTAGCATTTTTGCAGGTCACATTTCCGCTTGTTTTTGAAGTTTAGCAATTCAGTGTTGTTTGCTCATATCTTGCCTAGCTTAGGAAAAAATAAATCCTTCCAGTTCCTATCGTGCTGTCAGCAAAAGTGGTTTTCCTGAAGTTGGTCAAAAGTGCCGAACCTGCCCCACCCCTGTCCGCGTTCGGCATACATTGGTCCAGGTTCGGCACGTCAGTATTTCGGTACTAGGACCAATGGCGAACCATCTCTCAAGTGGTCTTGTAATGTCTAATATTGTGAAACTGAAGTTTGTACTTTGGAAAATTTAAAAAAGGATGTCTGACACTTCTGAAATGACTGTAAAGGCTAGTCTTACGAAATTTATTTTATTACACTGTATCCACACTAAAAACAAACTGTTTATTTTTTATTCCCGCTCAAGGATGGAATGGAAATCTAGAACCTGCAAATATTATGTAGCCGATGCACATTACTGTTATACTACTCCAGCATGTGGGGCCCACGTTCGGCAGGGGAGGATTGTATGGATAATTGCAAGACGAACGAAGGCCTGGGTTAGGGGCCGAACCTGGGATTTTCGCCACCTTTCGGGAAAAATATAATTTCAGACGGAAATAAAAGATGCCGTTGATCTCAACAACGGAACACACCAGGTCAAGCCTACCCGAAATCGAGACAGTTAACAGGTTTTTCTTCTGCGAATACTGTATCGGCATACTTTTTGTGGATCCCAAAAATTTCAATGTAACGGCTTAAAACAACTTGTCTCAACACAAACTTCAAAACTGAACAGAGAGCATCGAAGTTATAATCAAAATATCCGGAACAACTGAGACAACATCCCAGCCATACTTTCAGAATTTTTCGAAAGATGGCTCGCCTTTAAAATCAAAAAGACGAACCTGGGCCCTGCCGATCGTGGCCCCTTCTCCCCTACTTGTCCAGCAGAAAAAAAGATAGTTCAGAAATGAATTCAGCGTATCTCCTTATCCCTAATAAAGAACATCTAATCAACTTAAATAAAACTTTCACTTCTAAAAAAAAATCCGGTTTCAACCGGATTCCGGATAAAATGTCCGGATAAAAATGATTTTTATATACAGATTCAGCGTCTCTTCTTACCCTTAAATCTGCCATCGAATCAACTTCAAATACAAATTTTGCTTTTTACAAATTTGTATTTGAAGTTGATTAGATGTTAGATTCAGGGGTAAGAAGACATGCTGAACACGATGGTGAAGACCATTTTCTCGCCGGACAAATAGTTCGACCAGAATCCATCCAAAACCGGAAAATTTGTTAAAAGCAAAATGTTTATATGAAGTTGATTAAATGATCGATTTAGAGGTAAGAAGACATGCTGAACACGATGAAGAAAACAATTTTCTCGCCGGACAAGTAGTTCGTCCGGACTCCGGCCAGAACCAGAAAATTTATTAAAAGCAAAATTTGTAATTCAAGTTGATTAGATGATAGATTTAAGGGTAAGAAAAGACGCCTAATCTGTATATGACAATCATTTTACCCGGACATATAGTTCGTTCAGAATCCGGTTGAAACCGGATTTTTTTTTTATAAGTTAAAGTTTTATTTGAAGTTGATTATTAGTCTTTATAGGGATAAGGAGATACGCTGCATCTGATTCTGAACTATCTTTTTTTGCTGGGCAAGTAGTTCGCTCGGAATTCGGCCGAAACAGGAAATTTGGCAGAAGAAAAGCAGGAAGTTTCGACCAGTATCGTCAAAGTAGATATGGTTTATAGAGGTATACATGAACGTGGTTTTCTCAGGTGATTAGCCTGGCGAAGACTGGATTTGGCGAAGACAAGACCTATATGTCTGGATCAAATATTAAATTTTTGGGATCCCATCGAAAACTTTGGTCTTGTCTTACTCCCGATACGAACGTCTAATCGATTTAGTAATGAACTTTAGTTTTTATCAAATTTCCGGTTTGGCTGGGTTCCGGGAAAACTTCTTGTCGGACGAGAAATTTAGTCTCAGACCTGGATTCAGCATGTCTCCTCACCCTGTATCGAATCTTAATGGGTTTTAAAATAAATTTCACATTCGGATGTAGCATGGTTCCTTAACCCTAAATCGACAATCTCATTAGCTTTTCAAAATATTTCCTTCGTCCTTAATTTGAAACCCCCTCCCCACCCCTAAATATAAAGGTACAGAGCCAATCTATGAATTTGACCTGCAGTTTAACCCGAAGAATCCAAGAAGACCCAAAGAAACAAGTAATCGTGCTAACAGAAGGCCAGACAGACAGACGGACGGACAACTTTTACGAAGTCATAGGTATCCATCCACTTACGTTTTGGGATCCCAAACAAGTTATAAAGGAGGAAGTAGTTCGCGGTAAAATCCTAGTAGTTGGATGCTTTTGAGATTAGCAAGCAATTATCGACAAATCATGGGTTCTTGCTTGAGGATATAAACAAATCGTACTAACCTGAAATCGTCATGGATTCCAACTGGATTTTGGATTAACTTCCTTCCCACCGACGTATCCAAGAGGAGAGAAATTCCCGAATTTCGACCGGATTCCGGCTCCCAAAAACGGAGCTTGATATCCTTCCTTTGAGCATCTCTAGGGAAACTCAGCGAAAACTCTTCAGGAACTAATCCCAATGTGAACACTTTCACAAAATTCCAACTTATTCCTGAAAAAAAAAACTTTTTTTTTACTCCGTTCCAAGAATAGGCCTAATCTTAAGTTCCCTTTATCAAACACAACAGTTTCTATATGGTCCAGGTTCATTTAATTTTCAAAAAATGAAAACAAATAGTTTTACATAACTTCATGGCAGAGAGCAGGCTCGATGGCCAGAAGACTAAATTAAAAAAATACAATTAAGTGTGCATAGTATAACAACCGACATCCGGTCCCAAGAAAGGGGACATCCAGCAAATAACCTCATTAAAAACAAGACCAAAGGTTTCGATGGGATCCCAGAAATTTAATATTTGATCCAGACAACTAGGTCTTATCTTCACCAAATCCAGTCTTCGCCAGGCTAATCATCTGAGAAAACCAAGTTCAGATATATCTGTATAAGCCATATCTATTTTGACGATACTGATCGAAACTTCCTGCTTTGCTTCTGCCAAATTTCCGGTTTCGGCCGAATTCCGAGCGAGCTACTTGTCCAGAAAAAAAAAGGATCGTTCAGAAACGAATTTAGCGTATCTCCTTATCCCTATAAAGAACATCTATTCAACTTCAAATAAAACTTCAACTGATAAAAAAAAAAACGGTTTCAACCGGATTCCGGACGAACTACATGTCCGGGTAAAATTTAATGTCAAACTATACTTTTAACAAATTTTCCGGTTTCGGTCGGATTGCGGGCGAACTACTTATCCGGCGAGAAAATGGTTTTCACAATCGTACTCACCATGTCTTCTTACCCCATAATGGACTTAACAATACTTTGTTTGACCCTTTACTTAAACCCCCTCCCCCACCCCTAAATGTAGAGCTACAGAGCCCATCTACGAATTCGACCTTACTCTTGACCCAAAGAAAGAATCCTCACACCAAGTTTCATCATAATATCTCATTCCCTTCAAGATTTATAGTGCGCACAGACGAACGGACAGACGGAAAACTTTTGCGATGTCATAGGTATCCGTCACTAACGGCTGTTTAACAGGCGAATAAAAAGAGAAACGGCAATTTAAAACAGGTATTTCTATTTCTGATTTTACGTAGGTATTTTGTTGTTTTTATGGCACTTGCTTTCCGGCCAAGTGCCATATGCCACTTTACAAGTGCCACGAAGTGCCACTTTACCGTCGGCCGGTCGATAAGTCCAGTATTTGCGAGTTAGGGTACTTGAAACTTGGCAGGCATATTAGGGCCCCGACCAAACTAACTCTGAAATAGTCACTTGCCCGCCGACCATCGTTGGGGGAGGGAGGGGAGCCGGAATTTGGAATTTAGTGCCATGCATAACTTTTGAACGGATGATCGGATCTCAATGAAACTTGATATTTGGAAAGATGTCATGCCTCAGATGTTCCATTTCACGTCCGGACCGAATCCGATGAATGTGGGGGGGGGTCGGAGGGGGGACCGGAAATCATATGACACGCTTAAAATGGAGCGAATAGAAACTTGGTAGGAGGAAAAGCACAAACCCTAGGTATATCATTGACAGAACCGGACCGGATTCGGGTACTGTACGGGAGATAGAGGGGAGGGGCGTGAATTCCTGTGATCGCAAGTTACGGTACTTCCAGACGTGCTAGGATGATGAAACTTGGCTTGAACATTAGAGACATGACGTGGTTGGCTTAGAAATAGCTCCCTGATCCGACCATCATGGGGGGAGTGGAGGGAGGGAGAATCGTGAATCTGAATAATCTGTTGTAGGCTATCTATAATTTTTGAACGGTGATTGGATCATAATAAACTTGATATTTGGAAAGACCTCATGTCTCAGATGTCCTATTTAAAGTCCGGATGTAATTCCATAAATGTTGGGGGGGGGGGCTGGAGGGGAGAATCGGAAATCTTGTGACACGCTTAGAGAGGAGCGATTGGGATGAAGCTTGGTTGGAAGAACGAGCAAAAGCCCTAGATACATCAGTGATGTATCCCGGTGGCGCTTCGTTGTACGCCCGCTATAACGTTAGACGTACAAAAAAAAACTGATTAATAAAGTTGTACGCCCCCCCCCCTATTTTCAATCCCCCATAGTGGCCGAATCTGGGTCCGATCTGTGAATAGAATATCAAAGACTTGTGCTCTTGTCGAAGCCTGCCACAACATATCCAGTGCACCCTTAACTCCCAACGCAGTAGTTGGATCAGGTCCGGACTTTAAAGGAAATATCTTAGATACATGCTTTTGCCGGTTATTACGTTTATTCGTTTTTGCAGACAAGTGTTGACAAAATGTTGTACAAAAAAAACTTCTAAATCGAACGCTAACCGTTGTACAAAAATACGACTGTGTTGATGAAAGTCTGCAAATTTTAGGGAAAAACTACTATTTTTAAGAAAAAACAACTGTTTTCATGGAAAAACGACTATTTCTAAGAAAAAAATCGACTTTTATTTTTTCCGACTGGCCGACAACATTAGGGGGGCATCTCCCCCTAGTAGTGATGCCTCTGACCTGCCTCTGACTAGCATTAACATCCTTAACAACATTCACATTTACTTTTGAGAAAATATGCATTCACCCATCTTCGACCATCTACGAGTTTTCTCTCCAAGCAAGACTTTTCTGCAGATTGAAACATGTAACGATCAGTCTTTTCCATTGTGAATTACCGACATCTTCCTTCCTTCGAAAGTCTAGTACTTGGGTCTTGGGTTCTACTCACACCACTGGTTCCACCTTCCTAACCATCCTTCCTTCAAGCACGCCCGATTCGAAATTTGAAATTTTTGCGCTGCACAAACCGCCATATGGCTAATATAGCATATAAGATTAAAGGAACGACCGGGAAAACGACGCACAGCAAAAGAAAACCTGAGGAGAACAAGAACTGGGACAAAGGATAGGCGAAGGGGGTGCTCGGTATGGGCCAGTAACTTCATAAGTAATTACAAAAGGATTCAAATGGTGCAAAACAAAGCAATGAGAGTACTCGGTGAATTGCACCAGTATGAAAATACCGTTGCATGTTATAAAAAGCTTGGTGTTCTGAATGTTGGACAACAGCATGACTACCTGCAGCTATCAGTTTTTGTATTTCAGTATTTAAATAAGTTGTCCCCTGAGTACTTCTGGAATCCCAGAATTCCTTTTACCATGAATATGCTACCAGAAATGTTGACCATCTGCTTCACGAAATCCGACACTCAACGAGGTCAGGTTTCGCTAACACTTTGTCTTGGGATGTAATCTGTTGTGATTTTGAAAACGTTAAATCAATGTTATACATAGCAAGGAACAGCACTTCCGCATAAGCTAGGACGACGATAACTTGGCAGGCATATCAGGGACCCCAAATGATTAAGTTGGAAATAGTCACTTCCCCGATCCAAGTATCATGGGGGGAGTGGAGGGAGGGGTTTCCGGAGTCTTGAGGTATTTCTAACTTTTGAACGGGTAATCGGATCTGAATGAAACTTGATATTAGGAAAGACCTCGTGCCCCAGACGACCCGATTAAATCCGGACCGGATCCGGTGATCTTGGAGGAGCTGAAGGGGAGAGCCGGAAATCTTGTGAAACGATCGGAGAGGAGGGATTGGGATGAAACTTGGTGGGAAGAGAAAGTACAAGTCCTAGATACGTGATTGACATAACCAGACCGTATCCGCTCACTGTGGGGGAGTTGGGAGGATCCGAATTTTTAATGATCCTGCGAGTTCGGTACGGTACTTCATGTGCTAGGACGATGAAACTTGGCAGGCGTGTCAGGGACCTGATCAGATTGATATGAAAATAGTCGTTTCCCCGATCCGATCATCTGAGGGGGGGGGGCCGAAGGGAGGAGGGTTCCAGAAAAGTGAGGTACATTTAACTTACGAACGGGTGATCGGATCTTAATGAAACCTGATATATAGAAAGATCTCATGTCTCAGATGTCTCATTTTAAATCCGGACCGGATCCGGTGACACTAGGGGGAGTTGGAGGGGGTAACCGGAAACATTTGGAAACGCATAGAGTGGATGGTTCGTGACGAAACTTGGTGGGAAGAACAAGCACAAGTCCCAGATACGTGAATGGCATAACTGGACCGGATCCGGTCACTGTGGGGGAGTTGGGGGGTCCAAATTTCTGGTGATCCCGCGAGCGAGTGGTTGCTCACTCCCGAAATGGTTGTACAGTGGTGCTCGGTGCCCAGCCGGTGCCCGGGTGAGCCCAGCCGGTTCCATAAATCACAAATCTGGTGACACTAATTTATTGAACATTCGAAAAAAAAAAAATTATTTGAGAAAGGCAGAACCCAAAATGCCAATTAGATTAATTCACCTATTATATTTCTCAATACTCAGTCAGCTCTTCAGTATCCTAACCCAGTGGTTCCCAACCGGGGGTACGCGTACCCAAAGGGGTACGCGAGACCCTTGCAAGGGGTACGCGAAGGAACCAAAATAATGTTTGGAGGGGCAAGGTTTTTTCACCGACTGTTTTTCAAAAAAATAACTGTTTTTACGAAAAATCGCGGCGCTTCGCGCCGACTCGTTTCTTTTTAACCGTCTGGACGACCACTTTGGGGAAGGGGTGTTGTCAACAAGTGCGTGGCGCCCCTGACTACAGCTAGCCTACTGCCGTAAAATCTGTTCCTGTGTCTAACAATATTGTTTCAAGAAGAATCGAAGGCATAAGTGATATTGTCATTCAGGTTACGAATTAAGCTAACGAAAACGTTTGCGATTGTAGTCTGATGAAAGCACTGAGAACATCAAAACCAAACACAGAAACAGGCTGACTGTAAACAAAAAATATTGCCGTAAATGACGTCGAGCAGAGATTTTATAAAATTTTAGCTAAAAAGTCTCATTGATTTTGTATAAATTTCTACACGTGTATGCCTTATCATTTATGATAATAAATATCGTCTTTTTAACTTTCCGGAAAAGGGGGTACGCAACATTTTCGAACCTTGATTAGGGGTACGCGGTACGGAAAAGGTTGGGAACCACTGTCCTAACCTATTACACTTCTACGTCTTCTTGGAAACTACTTGAAAATTCAGACTCGAAGTAAGGGCGGTACGCGACATAGCCAATCAAATCTTATCTCAACTTCGGGACACTAACGTGGAAATACTTGAATGAAAAAATCTTATGAATCACCTCCAGTCTAGTATACTAGCCCTTTTTGGGATCCCAAAACGTTAGTGGCGGATACCGATGACATCGCAAAAGTTGTCTGTCTGTCCGTCCGTCCGTCTGTAATTTAAGCACGATAACTCTCGAAGGGAATGAGATATTTTGATGAAACTTCGTGTGAGGATTCTTTGGGTCAAGAGTAAGGTCGAGTTCGTAGATGGGGCCTGTAGCCCTACATTTAGGGATGGGGGAGGGGGTTTAAATTAAGGGGCAAACAAAATGTTTTGAAACAGCTAATGTGATAGTGCTAATGTGATAGTCGATTGTGGGGTAAGAAGACATGCTGAACACGATGGGGAAAATCATTTTCTCGCAGGACAAGCAGTTCACCCGGAATCCGGCCGAAACCGGAAAATTCGTTAAAAGCAAAAGTTTTATTTGAAGTTGATTAGATGTTCGATTTAAAGGTAAGAAGACATGCGGAACACGATGGTGAAAACCATTTTCTCGCCGGACAAGTAGTTCGCCCGGAATCCGGCCGAAACCGGAAAAACTTTTACAAGCAAAAGTTTTATTTGAAGTTGATTAGATGTTCGATTAAAAGGTAATGCTGAACACGATGGGGAAAAATATTTTCTAGCCGGACAACCAGTTCACCCGGAATCCGGCCGATACCGGAAAATTTGTTAAAAGCAAAATTTTTATTTGAAGTTGAATAGATGGCAGATTTAGGGGTAAGAAGAGACGCTGAATCTGTATATGACAATCATTTTTTACCCGGACATATAGTTCGTCCGGAATCCAGTTGAAACCGATTTATATGACAATCATTTTTTAACCGGACATATAGTTCGTCCGGAATCCAGTTGAAACCAATTTTTTTTTGTATAAGTTATAGTTTTATTTAAGTTGATTAGATGTTCATTATAGGGATAAGGAGAAACGCTGAATTTGTTTCTGAACTTTCTTTTTTTTTTGCTGGACAAGTAGTTCGCTCGGAATTCGGCCAAAACCGGAACTTTGGCAGAAGTAAAGCAGGAAGTTTCGATCAGTATCGTCAAAATAGATATGGCTTATACAGGTATATCTGAGCTTGGTTTTCTCAGATGATTAGCCTGGCGAAGAATGGATCTGGTGAAGACAAGACCTAGTTGTCTGGATCAAATATTAAATTTTTGGGATCCCATCGAAACCTTTGGTCTTGTTCATGCAGGGTGCTCAAAGACGGAGATAAAGACGGAGGTTCGCGTCATATTGGTCGGTTATAACGCGTACTTCAAGGAACGCGTCATAGCTGACCAATAAGACGCGAGACTACCTCTCTGTTTACAAACTTTCAAGGCTTCAAACTCTCATAAACAGAACATTAATTTGCAAATATTGTAATATTCCAACAAGAAGAACCCAGAATTCCAACAACTATCTGACTGACAGCAGCTATCCAAGGTCGGTAATTTACTCTCAAAGTCGACAATCCTATAAATGTTAAATTTTTTCGTTATTCTCCCGCCGTTTTCGTCGGATATGGTGCAATCTCTCTATTGTGTGAATAGGAGCAACAAGCTTCACAACACAACAATTTTTATTCTTCTTCTTTTCTAAATTTCGTCACGCGCATCGATTCATCATTCACAAAAAAAAATCAAAGATGGCACTTTTTTACATTTTTTTTTTCGGTGCCAAGCCGGTGCCCAGGGAGGGTGTACAGTGGTGCCCAGCGAGTGAGCAACCCCTCGCCCGCGAGTTCGGCATTTCCCGATGTGCTAGGACGATGAAACTTGGCAGGCATGTCAGGGATCCCAACAGATTGACTTGAGAATAGTCGTTTCCCCGATTCGACCATCTGGGGATGGGATGGAGGGAGGGGAATTGAGAAAATTGAGGTATTTTTAACTCTCTAACGGATGATTGGATCTTAATGAAACTTGATACTTAGACCTCGTGTCTCAGACGTCCTACTTCAAATCCGGACCGGATCCGGTGGCTTCGGGGGAGCTGGAAGGGGGGAACAGAAAATATTGGGAAACGCTTATTTAGCGGAGGGATCGGGATGAAACTTGGTCGGAAGAACAGTCATAAGTCCTAGATAAGTCATTAACATAACCAGACCGGATCTGGGCACTGTGGGGGATTTGGGGGGGGGGTCCGGAGTTCTGGCAATCCGGCGAGTTCGGTACTGCCTGATGCACTAGGACAGATTTTACTGACATTTTTAAACAGTAATCATTACTTTCGTCGGAGCAGAATTTCAACACGTCGAAGGTGTTTTCCAAAATGTTAGACTACGAATCTGAGTCTTAAAGTGTAAACGAAACCCGACAATTCCTGTTTCAATCATTTTCAAAAAAAAGTTCGTCTTCGTTTCAGGAATCCTGTGTGACGAGTAAAGATTACAGGTTGAACAAGAGCTGCAAGCTCATATGGCACTTGCAAGCTTTTTAGCTTGTATTCAAGTTATCGTAGTAGGATGTGAATGGACAGTAGCTTTGTAAGTGTGATGGGTTGTTTGGTACTACAGTTACGTTCAAAAGAAATGGTCACTTAGTTATATTTGCTGTTATATAATATATCTGAACAGTTTGTTTTAAATATTTTGACATCTTATGGAAAAATCAGCGAAATTTTCAAGCATTTCCTTTTCGACAGTGACGCTCGGGAGGTTCCGATCGCTCCATTCTAACCGCGTCACATGACTTTCGGTTCCTCCCTCCGACCCCCCCCCCGCCACATTCATCGGATCGAGTCTCGACTTGAAATGGTATATCTGAGACACGAGGTCTTTCCAAATACCAAGTTTTATTAAGATTCAATCACCCGTTCGAAAATTATGAATGTCAATAAAATTCCGGATTCAGGCTCCCCTCCCTCCCCCCACTATGGTCGGATCGGGCAAGTGATTATTTCCAAGTTAATTTGGCCGAGTCCATTATACACCTGCCAAGTTTCATCGTCCTAGAACATCTGGAAGTAACTTAACTCCGTAACACCGGAATTCCGGAACCCCACTCCAACTCCCCCCGTAGTGCACGAGTCAAGTCCGGTTCTGTCAACGATGAACCTAGGGATTCTTTTTGTTCCTCCCACCAAGTTTCATCCCGATCGCTCCACTGTAAGCGTGTCACATGATTTCCGGTTCCCCCCTCGACCCCCCCCCCCCCACATTCATCGGATTCGGTCCGGACTCGAATCGGGACATCTGAGACATGAGGTCTTTCCAAACATCAAGTTTCATTAAGATCCGATCACCCGTTCGAAAATTATGCACGTCACTAAATTCCGGATTCCGGCTCCCCTCCCTCCCCCCCCCACGATGGTCGGATCGGGCAAGTGATTATTTCCAAGTTATAGAAAATCATCTGTAATCAAAACTCTTGAAGCAAAAAAGATGATCATCAGGAGCACGAAAATGTATATTTTGCTCAAAAGTATTGTTTGTACTTTAAGGAATTTAGTTGTAAGCAAAACCCTTGAGGCAAAAATGATCATGGGCTCATAGGGATCACGAAAATGTTTATTTTGCTTAAAAAAATTTTTTTGTACTTTGCGGTTAGCATTAGTACTTTAAGGAATCGCCGGAACTATTTCTAAGCCAATCATGTCAAGTCTTTAATTTCCAAGCCAAGTTTCATCGTCCTAGCATGTCTGGAAGTACCTTAACTTGCGATCACCGGAATTCCGGACCCCCCCCCCCTCTAACTCCCCCACAATGCCCGAATCCGGTCCGGTTCTGTCACTGATCTACATAGGGCTTGTGCTTGTTCTTCCCACCAAGTTTCATTCCGATCGCTCCACTCCAAGCATGTCACAAGGTTTCCGGATCCCTCTCCGATCCCCCCCCAGCTTCATCGGATCATGTCCGTACATGAAATGGGACATCCGAGACATGTTGTCTTTCTACATATCAAGTTTCATTATGATCCGATCACCCGTTCGGAAGTTATACATACCTCAAGATTCCGGATTCCCCCTCCCTCCACCCCCCCCACGATGGTCGGATCGGGAAGCTGACTATTTCCAGGTTAATGGTCGCGTCCCTGATTTACCTGCCGAGTTTCATTGTCCTAGCCCACCTGGGAGTAACTTAACTCCGTATCACCGGAATTCCGGAACCCCACTCCAACTCCCCCCACAGTGCACGAATCCGGTCCGGTTCTGTCAATGATGTATCTAGGGGTTGTGCTTGTTCCTCCCACCAAGTTTCATCCCGATCGCTCCACTCTAAGCGTTTAACATGATTTCCGGTTCCCCCCTCCGACTCCCCCCCCCCCCACATACATCGGATTCGGTCCGGACTTAATATGGGACATCTGAAGCATGACGTCTTTCCAAATATCAAGTTTCATTAAGATCTGATCACCCATTCGAAAGTTATGCATGCCACTAAATTCCGGATTCCGGCTCCCCTCCCTCCCCCCACGATGGTCGGATCGGGAAAGTGACTATTTCCAACTTAATCATTTGGGGTCCCTGATATGCCTGCCAAGTTTCATCATCCTAGCTTATGTGGAAGTGCCCGAACTAGCAAAACCCAGACCGCAAAACCCAGACCGACCGACAGACCGACCGACGGACGGACAGAAATTGCGATCGCTATATGGCACTTGGCCGAAGGGCAAGTGCCATAAAAACTAGCTGTAGGCTAGATCTTACATGAGAGGTTTCTGTAGAGAGAAAGAGCCAATACAACTTATAACAAGACCAAAGTTTTCGATGGGATCCCAAAAATTTAATATTAACTACGTCTTGTCTTCGCCAAATCCAGTCTTCGCCAGGCTAATCATCTGAGAAAACCAATTTCAGATATACCTGTATAAGCCATATCTATTTGACGATACTGATCGAAACTTCCTGGTGTACTTCTGCCAAATTTCCGGTTTCGGCCGAATTCCGAGCAAACTACTTGCCCAGCAAAAACAAAAAATAGTTCAGAAACGAGTTCAGCGTATCTCCTTATCCCTATAAAGAACATCTAATCAACTTCAAATAAAACTTTAACTTCTAAAAAAAAAATCCGGTTTCAACCGGATTCCGGACGAACTATATGCCCGGTTAAAAAATGATTGTCATATATAGATTCAGCGTTTTTTCTTACCCTTAAATCTATCATCTAATCAACTTACAATACAAATTTTGCTTTTAACAAATTTTCCGGTTTTGGCCGGATTCCGGACGTACTATTTGTCCGGCAAGAAAATGGTTTTCACCATCGTGTTCAGCACGTTTACTTACCCCTAAATCGAATATCTAATCAACTTCAAATACAAATTTTGCTTTTATCAAATTTTCCGGTTTTCGCCGGATTCCGGGCGAACTACTTGTCAGGGAAGAAAATGGTTTTCACCATCGTATTCAGCATGTCTTCTTACCCCTAAATCAAACATCTAATCAACTTCAAATACAACTTTTACTTTTAACAAACTTTCCGGTTTTGGCCGGATTCCGGGCGAACTACTTGTCCGGCGAGAAAATAACTTTCATATTCGGATTCAGCGTGTCTCCTTACCCCTAAATCCACTATCTAAACAGCTTTCAAAAAATATTTTTTTGCCCCTTAATTTGAAACCCCTCCCCCACCCTCAAATATGGAGCTACAGAGCCCATCTTCGAACTTGACTTGTACTTTGACCCGAAGGATCCTACCACCAAGTTTCATCAAAATATCTCAATCCCTTCGAGAGTTATCGTGCGCACAGACGGACAGACGGACAACTTTTGCGATGTCAAAGGTATCCGTCACTAACGTTTTGGGATCCCAAAAAGGGCAAGTATGGAAAATAAAAAACTCCTGGAAAAATCGGAAAATCGGGTCAACTACCAGAATTTTATTTTATAGAAGATATTACCGCAGGTTTGTCTTCCTAGCTTGGGCCTCAAGAGGATCCTTGCCAAGAAGGGCCAAGAATTTCGCCAGAATAAGTCTCCACTACCCGCGCGTTTGGCGCGATTCTCAGTCAGCTTCGACTAAAGGAAGACACACCAGAAACGATACAAAGCCTTTAAAGTCTAATTGGAAAGCCAGCTTATTTTTATATCTTAGATTTTAATGCACTAAGTCGCGTTATATCTAAGGGGTGTTTTTATGGCACTTGCCTATCGGCCAAGTTCCATATACCGATCACTTTTCGGTCTGTCTGTCGGTCTGTCTGTCAGGCCACCCATCTCGAGTTAGGGTACTTCCAGAAGTGCTAGGACGATGAAACTTGGCAGGCGTATTAGGGATCCGACCAAACTAACTTGGAAATAGTCACTTCCCCGATCCGACCACCGTGGGGGAGTGGAGGGAGGGGGAATCCGGAATATTGACGTATTTATAACTTTTGAACGGGGAATCGGATCTTAATGAAACTTGATATATGGAAAGACCTCGTGTCTCAGATGTCACACTTCAAGTCCTGAATGGATCCGGTGACTTTGGGGGGAGTTGGAGGGGGGAAACGGAAATTGTGTGACATGTTCAGAGTGGACGGATCGGGATACAACTTGGTGGGAAGATCAAGCAGAGGCCTTAGATACATAGTTGACAAGACCGGACCGGATCCGAACACTGTGGGGGGAGTTGGAGGGAGGGTTCCGGAATTCCGGTGATCCCGACTTAAGATGCTTAAACATGTGCTAGGACGATGAAACTTGGCAGGCATACTGGGGACAGACTGAGCTAACTTGGAAATAGTCACTTCCCCGATCCGACCACCGTGGGGGAGTGGAGGGAGGGGAATCCGGAATATTGACGTATTTATAACTTTTGAACGGGGAATCGGATCTTAATGAAACTTGATATATGGAAAGACCTCATGTCTCAGATGTCACACTTCAAGTCCAGAATCGATCCGGTGACTTTGGGGGGAGTTGGAGGGGGGAAACGGAAATTGTGTGACATGTTCAGAGTGGACGGATCGGGATGAAACTTGGTGGGAAGAACGAGCACAAGCCCTAGATACATAGCTGACAAGACCGGACCGGATCCGAGTACTGCGGGGGGGTTGGAGGGAGGGTTCTGGAATTCTTGTGATCCCGACTTAAGATGCTTACACATTTTGCTAGGACGATGAAACTTGGAAGGCATGTCAGGGACTTAAGAACAGTCGTCTCTCTGATTACACCATCGTGGGGTGGTGTCCCGTTTCAAGCGCGGACAGGATCCGATCAACAATGTGAGGGGGATTTTGTGACACGCTTGGGATATAGCGATTGGGATGATAAATGGTGGGAAGAACAAGCATAAGCCCTAGATGCATCAGTGACAGAACCGCGGACCGGATTCGGTCACTCTGGAGGGAGCTGGAGGGGGGTCCAGAATTCCGGTGATCGTAATTTAAGGTACTTCAAGATGTGCTAGGACGATGAAACTTGGCTTAAACATTAGAGACTTGACAAGATTGGCTTAGAAATTGTCACTTCCCTGATCCAGCCATTCCTTAAAGGACTCATCTTAACCGCAAAGGACAAAAAATACTTTTAAGCAAAACCTACATTTTCATGATCCCCATGAGCCCATGATCATTATTGCCTCAAGGGTTTTGCTTAGAAATGAATTTCTAGCACCCTAAAGTGCGCATCTTAACCGGAAAGTAAAAAAAATACTTTTCACCAAACTATATATTTTCATGATCCTAAAAGGGCCCAGGATCATTTTTGCCTCAAGGGCTTTGATTACAGATGAATTTCTAGCGCCCTTAAAGTGCATATCATCACAGCCAAGTGCAAAAAAAAAAACTTTTTTTGAGGCCACAGCAGTGGCATTCAGAATATACGATGGCTAATATTGAAGTGAAGGTCAGGAAATGTTCAACTCCAGATTGTGAGGCTATCTCTACGCAATGAATTTTTTCCAGAATTAGGTCGTATGAAGCTGTTGCGAAAAAGTAGCATGCAGTAGTAACTATTTCCCCTGCATGCTACTAGCATGGGCACTGTTCTATTTTGTCATTCAAACAGGAACAGGCAAAAATGGGTAACATAAAAACAGAAACAGAAAGAAAACAGGAAACTTGAAAACAGGTCCTGTTCTGTTTTAACAGAAATGATGAGTTCCAAAACAGGAACAGCTGTTTAACAGGCAAATAAAAACAGAAACGGCAATTTAAAACAGGTATTTCTATTTTTGATTTTACGTAGGTATTTTGTTGTTTATATGGCACTTGCTTTACGGTCAAGTGCCATTTACCGATCACTTTTCCGTCGGTCGGACGGTAAGGTCGGTATTTGCGAGTTAGGGTACTTGAAACTTGGCAGGCATATTAGGGACCCGATCAAACTAACTCGGAAATAGTCACTTGCCCGCCGACCATCGTAGGGGGGGGGGGGGAGGGAGGGGAGCGAGAATTCGGAATTTAGTGGCATGCATAACTTTCGAACGGATGATCGGATCTTAATGAAACTTGATATTCGGAAAGATGTCATGCCTCAGATGTCCCATTTCACGAATCCGATGAATGAAGGGGGAAGGGTCGCAGGGGGACCGAAAATCATCTGACAAGCTTAGAATGGAGCGAATAGAAACTTGGTGGGAGGAACAAGCACAAACCCTAGGTATATCGTTGACAGAAACGGACCGGATTCGGGTACTGTGGGGGAGTTAGAGGGGGGGTCATGAACAGGGGCGTCGCGAGTGGAGGGGGGGGGGTGCGATTCGGTTGGGGGGGGGAATTGGGCAGGAAAAAGCTAACTTAAGAAAATCTCACCTGCGGCGCTATTGACTAGACTACAGTAGCTGCTGTTGCCGGAACGTCGTAACTTCTTAGAGTCTCGGAACTTAATCCACGGTAAATGATAGAATCTGTAAAGAGAAGCAAAGCACTTTAATTTTAGCATAAAAAAAAAAAATTCGCCTGCGGTGCTCGATTTGATTATCTCTTGGGTATAATAAATAGATAGAAGCTGTCACTGCAATCGTGCAAGGCAACATATTCTCCAAGTGGGCTTCGCCAAAACGCCGCCTAATAGTTGGCTTATCGTCTTTCATGCTGCCCTTTAATGTTACTCTTCCTACGTGATCGTTTCATGTTCCATAATTTAAACCTCAAATTCTCAGTTTCTAGGATTCGGTAAAAATTGAGAGATTCGGTAAAATTTTGGCTCTGCATCCCCCCCCCTCCCCACCGAAAATGGACTTGCGACGCCCCTGGTCGTGAATCCCAGTGATCGCAATTTACGGTACTTCCAATGCTAGGACGATCAAACTTGGCTTGAACATTAGAGACATGACGTGGTTGGCTTAGAAATAGCTCCCTGATCCGACAATCATAGGGGGAGTGGAGGGAGGGGAATCCTGAATCCGAATAATCTGTTCTATCTATAACTTTTGAACGATGATCGGATCATATTTAAATTTGATATTTGGAAAGACCTCATGTCTCAGATGTCCTTGGGGGGGAGGTGGAGGGGAGAACCGGAAATCTTGTGACACGCCTTGAGCGGAGCGATTGGGATGAAACTTGGTTGGAAGAACAAGCACAAGCACTAGATACATCAGTGCTAGATACATCAACCGGACCGGGTTCGGGCACTGTGCGGGGAGTTGGAGGCGGGTCCGGAATTCCGGTGATCGCGAATCAAGGTACTTCCAGATGTGCTAGGACGATGAAACTTGGCTTGGAAATTAGACACTTGACAAGATTGGCCTAGAAATTGCGAGTTCCCAGATCCGACCATTCCTTAAAGTACGAATCCTAACCGCAAAGTAGTCTAAACTGAAGTTCTATTTTCTCACAATTTCAAACAAATAAGAAGGTTTTTTGGCTATCGGTACCCTACTATTTGAGTAGCATACTTGGTACATTCAACAGCACATCTTATAAGCTAAATGGAAACACGGACAACCAAACAAGTTCCGTCGGCCGGAACACCATCGTTTACTCGTACGCCGCAGCCATCGTCGAATATCCACTTTCTGCATGTGTACTAAGAAGGTAGACAAATTGGCCTCTTTTGGAATGTGGCATTTCGAAATAATGAGATTCTTGAGTTGTAAGATTTGTTTTATCAATACATTGGAATGCAAAACAAGAGATGCAAGCTCATATGGCATTTACATGGGTTATGATGTATTGTTTGATCAAATATACTTTTCGACTTTGCGGTTGAGATGCGCGCTTTAAGGGAGCTAAAAAAAGTAGGTGATTTTTTTACTTGGCTGTTACGATGCTCACTTTAAAGGCGCTATAAATTCATGTGTAAGCAAAACCCTTGAGGCAAACAGGCCCTTAGGGATCATTGATGTCAAATGGATTTTTTTCACTTTTCATTTAAAATGCGCACTTTAAGGGTGCTAGAAATAAATTTTTCAGCAGAACCCTTGTTTCACAAATGAATCGGTTGAGATGTATCGTTTGATAAAAAGTACTTTTCGACCTTGTGGTTAAGATGCTTCATTTGTAAAGATGCTTCATTTGTTAAGATGCGCACTAGAACTTCATTTGTAAGTAAAACCCTTGAGGCAAAAAATGATAATGGGCTCATGGAGATCATGAAAATGTACATTTTGCTTAAAAGTATTTTTCTTACTTTGCGTCAAGATCGGTACTTTAAAGGATGGTCGGATCAGGGAAGTGACAATTTCTAAGCCAATCATGTCAAGTCTCTAATGTTCAAGCCAAGTTTCATCGTCCTAGCACATCTTGAAGTACCTTAAATTGCGATCACCGGATGGATTCCCCTCCAGCCCCCCCCAAGAAAGACCAAATCCGGTCCGGTTCTGTCACTGATGCATCTAGGCCCTATGCTTGTTCTTCTTCTTCCCACCAAGTATTATCCCAATCGCTATATTCTAAGCGTGTCACAAAATCCCCCCCCCCCCCGACTCCCCCACATTGATCGGATCCTGTCCTCTTGATATGGGACATCTGGAACACGGTTTTTTTCCGAATATCAAGTTTCAGTAAGATCTGATCACCCGTTCAAAGTTGGACAACCTCAAGACTCCGGATTCCCCCACTCTCCACTCCCCCCCACGATGGTCAAATCGGAGAAACGGCTGTTCTTAAGTTAAAATTGTAAAGGCCCTGATATGCCTGCCAAGTTTCATCGTCCTAGCACATGTGTAAGCATCGTAAGTCGAGATCACCGGAATTCCGGAACCCTCCCCAAACTCCCCCGCAGTACCCGGATCCAGTCCGGTCTTGTCAACCATGTATCTAGGACTTGTGCTAGTCCTTCCAACCAAGTTTCATCCCGATCCGTCCACTCTGAACATGTCACACATTTTCCGTCCAACTCCCCCCAAAGTCACAAGTCATCCATTCCGGAATTGAAGTGTGACATCTGAGACATGAACTCTTCCGAAATATCAAGTCTCATTAAGATCCGATTCGTTCAAAAGTTATAAATACGTCAATATTCCGGATTCCCCCTCCCTCCACTCCCTCACGGTGGTTGGATCGGGGAAGTGACTATTTCCAAGTTAGTTCGGTCGGTCCCCAATACGCCTGCCAAGTTTCATCGTCGTAGCACATGTGTAAGCATCTTAAGTCGGGATCATCGGAATTCCGGAACCCTCCCTCCAACTCCCCCCACAATGTTCGGATCCGGCCCGGTCTTGTCAACTATGTATCTAGGGCTTGACCGAAAAGTGATCGGTATATAGCACTTGGCCGATAGGCAAGGCTTAGCATATAACGTTCTCGTAGCCAATGTTAGCAAGTGAAAAAGACGGCTCAGTGTCTTTAAGGTTTTATGCAAAGATCAAAGAGATTGGGGGGGGGAATTATTTTAAAGCGGGCTTGAAAAGGGAAGAAATAAGGGATTTGATTAGATGTAGTGCAGACAGTCTGCCTCTGGGGGATTAGAGGATGAGAACTTAAACACGTGTTGTGTGAATTTGAATAGACATTTCTTGAGTAAATTATAGAGGGATTTTAGGGATATAGCTGCCTATAGAAAGTATTATTTTTGTTTGTTTGTGTTTACTAGTCATGTATTTGCCAAGAGCCATTTCTCGGTGCTAATAATCAGTCGGGAAAATCAGTCGGGAAGAGGGTTGTGCTGAAAAATTAATCGGAGTCTGTTACTTCTGAAAAGTATTGGCTGATATTAGAATTTCTCACAAAGAACAGGTATGTCGTGTTCACAATAACCATTCTATCGACTGGTAATGGTTCCTCCCTCGTTTTCTGTCAAATTAATCACCTGAGCAATTGCTACTACTACAAAAAGGGAAAAACACTAGCAGTTTCTAGGAGGAAAAAGACCAAAACCTCCGGTGGGATCCCGACCCAAGTATGAAATTCTTGATTGAGGCGGTTTTAGCTTTCCGGTTCCGGCCTAATTATCAATCCGGAAGAACGGAAGAAAATCACTTGACCGGAATCTAATTTACCGGTTTCCAGCGTTTACGGGAGGAAAGTTGGTGTAGTGAAAAGCGACGCAGAAATATGAAAATTCGCCTTAATCTATAACAACATCCATCATCCCTAAATGTAAGGATACCGGACCCATCTACGAATGAAGGTCAGAAAAACTATCTAGTTCAAGCCTTGACGTTACTTCATAGAGAGAAGGGCTATGTGCTTACCGTAAAATATGGGGGGGGGGATTCATGGGAGGGAGTGGTTGTTGAAAATTATGCGGAATAGGGCTTTTCTTAGTATAAGAAACCTGGCGAGGTTCCTCAGAGTGGCCAGTCGAAACAGGGAAAAGTGTTTGTGTGGGGTTCAGTGTAAAATCGTAGTGTGTCAGTTTCTATAGTATTTATACGTATTGATTTATGTTTGTTTGTTATGGCCCTTGGGCTTTTAAGGCAAATAAATATCATTCAACTCATTATCATCCTACTCATATTGAAGCGTTGGTCAACAAATCAACCAATTCGTAATCCGAGTAAGGCTACTTAAATTGAATTAAAAAAACGGCGACAAGCTAAAAGCTTAACGCCAAATGTAATGATAAACAAATTAAATGAAATAATCATTATTTTCTATAAAGAGTCCACTCTTATGGCCCAAAATAAATGAAAGAATCATTATTTTCTATAAAGAGTCCCATATTTGCAAAAAAAAAAAAATTATTCTAGAAATCAGCAGCAGCTCATCGACTGAAGAAAAGCCAAACTGTATTTTCGAACAAACTTTCACATTTTCATTTTACCTTTTCATTAAGTCATTCATCCACATCGAAAATACCTTTACACACACTGAATCACACGAGACACTTCCTCTTTCACGACTGAAATCATACTGAAACAGGAAACTACAGAAAGAGAATTCATTCATTGTGTCACCTTCATATCAAGCCGGCTCGCTCCGAGCGCGCTCCCCCAGGCAATCCCGAGAGCATAATGCCTGCTGCAACGGTTATATTCAGCGTGTGAATGTCAACGATATTTTCGGCATTTTCTGTGTAAAGAGTTAAAAGAGTTGAGGCAGAAAATATATCCGGGGTGTTTTGAAAGGGAGAAATGGGTGGAGATAATTTTGAAGGATAGAAATTTTGTGGGGATAAAGAATTTGGGAAGGCTGGTTAGTTTGGGCTTGGCACAGAGAGAACATTTTTTGTAAGGTGAGTTAAGAAGATAGGGGTGTGTATTGGATTATATTATTTGAAATTTATTTGTTGGAATAATTTGGAATTTATTCATTGAAGTTATTTTTTTTCCTCTCTTTTGTTGTATTTGTATTAACCATGGCACTTTAGGGCTTTCAGTGTTAATGAATATCTAAATATATATCTATCCATCTATAATTTTTCAACAAGTGAATGAAATGAAAATAATGTAGAAAATTGCAAAGGAGGTTGGCCAGATTTTACTGACATTTTTAAACAGTAATCAATAGCCTACTTTAGTCGGAGCAGAATTTTAACACGTCGAAGGTGTTTTCTAAAATGTTAGGCTACGAATCTGTCTTAAAATGTAAACGAAACCCGACAATTCCTGTTTCAATCATTTTCAAACAACAAGTTCGTCTTCGCTTCAGGAAACCTGTGTGACCTGTGTGACTGTGTGACAGGTTGAACAAGAGCTGCAAGCTCATATGGCACTTGCGTGGCTTGGTAAAAGGATGAAAGTAGGGATTCGCCGGTTCGTGGGTTTGTTGTGATCATTTTTAAGTATAACCCCTTGAAATAACAATGACAACAGACCCTTGGAAATCACGAAAATGTATCGTTTGGAAAAAAAAGCATTTTTTTGCACTTTGCTGTGATGATATACACTTTAGGGGGCTAGAAATTCGTCTGTAATCAAAACCCTTGAGGCAAAAATGATCCTGGGCCCTTCATGAATATATAGATGGTTTGGTGAAAAGTATTTTTTTAAATCTTCGGTTAAGATGCGCACTTTAAAGGTGCTAGAAATTCATTTCCAAGCAAAACCCTTCAGGCAATAATGATCATGGGCTCATGGGGATCATGAAAATGTAGGTTTAGCTTAAAAGTATTTTTTGTACTTCGCTGTTAATATGACTTAAAGGGATGGTCGGATCAGGGAAGTGACAATTTCTAAGTCAATCTTGTGAAGTCTCTAATGCTCAAGCCAAGTTTCATCGTCCTAGCACATCTGAAGTACCTTACATTGCAATCACCAGAATTTTGGACCCCCTTCCAGCTTCCCCCAGAGTGACCGAATCCAATCCGGTTCTGCCACTGATGCCTCATGGGCTTATGCTTGTTCTTCCCACCAAGAATCATCCCAATCGCTATATTCTAAGCGTGTCACAAAATCCCCCCCGACTTCCCCACATTGATCGGATCCTGTCCGGACTTGAAATGGGGGAGTTCTTTCCGAATATCAAGTTTCAGTAAGATCTGATCACTCGTTCAAAAGTTGGACAACCTCATGATGCCGGACTTAAAAGGCGCTAGATTTTTTTTTTTTTTTTTGCAAAACCCTTGTGGCACAAATGATCATGGTTTGAGATGTATCGTTTGATAAAAAGTAATTTTCGACCTTGCGGTTAAGATGCGCACTTTCAGGGAGCTAGAACTTCATTTGTAAGCAAAACCCTCGAGGCAAAAATGAAAATGGGGTCACGGGGATCATGAAAATGCAAATTTTACTTAAAAGTGTTTTTCTTAATTTGCGGTCATGATTGGTACTTTAAGGAATGGTCGGATTTGGAAAGTGGAGATTTCTAAGCCAATCTTGTCGAATTCCTAATATACCAACCAATCTCATCGTCCTAGTACATCTGGAAGTACCTTAACTCGCGATCACCGGAATTCCGGACCCGCCCCTCAAACTCCCCCACATCACCGGAGCCAATCCGGTTTTGTAAATGATTTATCCGAAGCATCTGTTTTTTTATTCCCACGAAGTTCAATCCCGATCTCTCCAGCTCAAGCCGGTCACGTCCCCCCCCCCCCCTCCAACTTTTGTCGGATCCGGTCCGGACTTGAACAAAATTACCACAGACACGTCCTCTGTTCAATTGCTAGATTTGACTGGAATCTGATCACCTGTTCCAAAGTTGCGCATGGCTCAATATTCCGGATTCCCCCTCCCTCCGCTCCCCCCCCACGACTATCGGATCGAATGAATTTTTATTTACAAGTCAGTTTGATCGGGTCCCTGATACGCCTTCCAAGTTTCGCCGTGAAAGACCCAAAAACACTATCAATGGAATTCCGGGAAGCACCCCTGCACCCCCCCCCCCCAAGTGTCCGGATCCAGTCCAAATGTGTAAACGGTTTATCTGGAGCAGATGCTTGTTCTTCTCAACAAGTTTTACTCCGATCCCTCCATTCTAACCGTTTCTCGAGATTTCCCGTATCCCCCAAACTCCCCCATAGCTGTCGAATCCGGTTCGGGACTTCAAATGGAACATCAGAGATATGTCATTCATTCAGGTATTAGGTTTCATTCCAATCCAATCATCCGTTCGAAAGTTACACAACACTCAATTTTACGGATTCCCCCGCACTCCACTACCCCCCCCCCCCAGATGGTCGGATCGGGAAACTGATTATTTCCAGGTTGATTTGGTCAGGACCCTGATTTGCCTGCCAAGTTTCATCGTCTTAGCAAATCTGGAAGTACCCTAACTCGAAAAAGTGTGACAAAAACTACTCAATTTCCTGAATTTCCTCTCATCTACACCAACCTCTAGTAAGCTTAAACATATACCAACCCCTTCTGCTTCCGACTCAACTCATAAAAAAGGCAAGTATGGAAAATAAAAACCTACTCCTGGAAAAATCGGCAAATCGGGTCAACTACCAGAAGTTTATTTTCTAGAAGATATTACCGCAGGTTTGTCTTTCTAGCTTGGGCTTCAAGAGGATCCTTGCCAAGAAGGGCCAAAATTTCGCCAGAATAAGTCTCCACGACCCGCGCGTTTGGCGCGATTCGTAGTCAACTTCGACTGAAGGAAGACTCACCAGAAACGATACAGAGCCTTTAAAGTTTAATTGGAAAGCCAGCTTATTTTTATATCTTGGATTTTAATGCACTAAGTCGTGTTATATCTAAGGGGTATTTTTTTTGTTCACCTTGGACTCTAGTAGGACTCTAGTAGTGGCTGGTGTGGTTTCAAGGGTGAAGCCACAACAGTGGCATTCAGAATATACGATGGCTAATACTGAAGGGAAGGTCAGGAAATGTTCAACTCCAGATTGTGAGGCCATCTCTAAACAATGATATTTTTTCCAGAATTAGGTCGTATGAAGCTGTTGCGAAAAAGTAGCATGCAGTAGTAACTATTTCCACTGCATGCTACTAGCATGGGCACTGTTCTGTTTTGTCATTCAAACAGGAACAGACAAAAACGGGTATCATAAGAACAGAAACAGAAAGAAACAAGACCAAAGGTTTCGACGGGATCCCAAAAATTTAATATTTGATCCAGACAACTAAGTCTTGTCGCAAGGCTAATCATCTGAGAAAACCAATTTCAGATATACCTGTATAAGCCATATCTATTGTGACGATACTGATCGAAACTTCCTGCTTTACTTCTGCCAAATTTCCGGTTTCGGCCGAATTCCAAGCGAACTACTTGTCCACCAAAAAAAGAGAGCTCAGAAACGAATTCAGCGTATCTCCTTATCCCTATAAAGAATATCTAATCAGCTTCAAATAAAACTTTAACTTGTAAAAAAAAAAATCCGGTTTCAACCGGATTCCGGACGAACTATATGTCCGGGTAAAAAACAAATGTCAATATACAGATTCAGCGTCTCATTTTACACTGAAATCTGCCATCTAATCAACTTCAAATACAAATTATGCTTTTAAAAAAATTTCCGGTTCGGCCGGATTCCGGGCGAACTACTTATCCGGCGAGAAAAATGGTTTTCACCATCGTGCTCAGTACGCCTTCTTACCCCTAAATCGAACATCTTCAAATAAAACTTTTACTTTTAACAAACCTTCCGGTTTGCCATCCTTGTCCGGCGAGAAAATGGTTTTCACCATCGTTCTCAGCATGTCTTCTTACCCCATAATCGACTATCACATTAGCTGTTTAAAAATACTTTGTTTGCCCCTTAATTTAAACCCCCTCTCCCACCCCTAAATGTAGGGCTAGAGCCCATCTAGGAATTTGACCTTACTCTTGACCCAAAGAATCCTCACACCAAGTTTCATCAAAATATCTCATTCCCTTCAAGATTTATAGTGCGCACAGACGGACGGACAGACGGACATTCTAAAGTAAAACGAAACGTTAGTGGGATCCCAAAACGTTAGTGACGGATACCTATTACATCGCAGAAGTTGTCTGTCTGTCCGTCCGTCCGTCCGTCTGTCTGTGAGCACGATAACTCTCGAAGGCAATGAGATATTTTGATGAAACTTGGTTTGAGGATTCTTTGGGTCAAGAGTGAGGTCGAGTTCGTAGATGGGCCTTGTAGCCCTACATTTAGGGGTGGGGGAGGGGGTTGAAATTAAGGAGCAAGCAAAATATTTTGAAATAGCTAATATTATAGTCGATTATGGGGTAAGAAGGCATGCTGAACACGATGGTGAAAACCATTTTCTCGCCGGACAAGAAATTCGCCCGAAATTCGGCCAAAGCCGGAAAGTTCGTGAAAAGTAAAAGTTTTATTTGAAGTTGATTAGATGTTCGATTTAGGGGTAAGAAGACATGCTGAACACGATGGTGAAAACCATTTTCTCGCCGGACAAGTAGTTAGCTCGGAATCCGGCCAAAACCGGAAAGTTTGTTAAAAGTTAAAGTTTTATTTGAAGTTGATTATATTTTGGATTCAGGGGTAAGAGTACATGCTGAACACGATGATGAAAACCATTTTCTCGCCGGATAAGTAGTTAGCCCGGAATCCGGCCAAAACCAGAAAGTTTGTTAAAAGTAAAACTTTTTTTTGAAGTTGATTAGATGTTCGATTCAGGGGTAAGAAGACATGCTGAACACGGTGGTGAAAACCATTTTCTCGCCGGACAAGTAGTTCGCCCGGAATCCGGGCGAAACCGGAAAATTCGTTAAAAGTAAAACTTGTACTTGTTGATTAGATGACAGATTTAAGGGTAAGAAGAGACGCTGAATCCGTATAGGACAATCAATTTTCACCCGGACATATAGTTCGTCCGAAATCCGGTTGAAACCGGATTTTTTATAAGTTTAAGTTGTATTTGAAGTTGATTAGATGTTTTTTTTTATAGGGGTAAGGAGATACGCTGAATTCGTTTCTGAACTATCTTTTTTGGCTGGACAAGTAGTTCGCTCAGAATTCGGCCGAAACCGGAAATTTGACAAAAGTAAAGCAGGAAGTTTCGATCAGTATCGTCAAAATAGATATGGCTTATGCAGGTATATCTGAACTTGATTTTCTCAGATGATTAGCCTGGCGAAGACTGAATCTGGCGAAGACAAGACCTAGTTGTCTGGGTCAAATATTAAATTTTTGGAATCCCATCGAAACCTTTGGTCTTGTTTATATATGCAACGCTGAAGGCCCTATGAACCAGTTTTCAAAATTCGCCAGTTTTTAGTGAAGCGTTTCTTAGAAAAGTGGTTCAAAGGGCCTTCAGCGTTGCATGCTGAAGGGTTGCAGCTTCATAACGTTTCATCGGAAAACTGGTTCAAAGGGCCTTCAGCGTTGCATGCGGAAGGGTTGCAGCTACATAGCTTTTCATCGGAAAACTGGTTCAAAGGTCCGGGACCGTTGCATGCTGAAGGGTCGCAGCTACACAACGTTTCATAACGGAATTCGAGCCAGATGTCCACGTGAGACATATAATGCTTGTATATATTATGCTTGATGAGTGGCATCCTTGAACGATTCCATCTCATCAATTAAGTCAGCCAAAGCTGCATGATATCCACCCCCTGCACATTTGAGACCACCACTTGACGACAAGTAGACAGGAGGGCCAAAACAAAGTTTGCCACGGAGATTTGGTGGACCATCAACAAGCTCCATTGTAAGCAATGTCATTGTTATGACGTGCAGTATGATGCCCAATTGGATTAGCAATACCAAGCCTATCACCCCACACAGACAATAACATTTCGGGGATATTGTCAGCAAGGCCATCAGCGAAAAAAAATCTTTGTTGAAGTAACCATCAGTATAACTGACAGTGTTTGGAACCTTGCACTTCTTTCCTTGAAAGCACCATGAAACATTTCAGATTCTCCCATCATAGCATTCAGAATTTCGAGCAACAACATTTCTCTGTACCCACATCATTCTCTCACAACATTTCTTCCTTTCTGCTTGACAATCCTCTTTTGTGAAGCAACATGGTAAACTGTTGGAAGATGTAGGTTGCGATAGTAAAAACAATTATCTTATCCTCTGCGTCCAGCCTCTGAAATGGAACATAAACAAGAACTTCTGGGTCAGAACCAGAACCACATGCCTGATATAAAGGTTGAAGTTTCCGAATCCCAGCAATAATTTCACCAGAAGCCTTCTCGCTGACTGTGTGGAGATATCAAAGCTTAAAGGAACAGTAAACTTGACTACGCAACTTTCGGCCATCGAATCGCCCGGGGGGCTTAGACAAATTTACAGGGTCTTATTGTCGACAGGCCCCCCCCCTTCTTTGTTATCTCGAACCGTCTCGAACCCCCTCCTTAGTGTTCCCAAAGCTAGCTGGCAGGCCCTTGCCCCTTATGCACTGTAATTATGCACTTATGTACTGTAAAAGTTCGCCTTTTTACATGTAGACTACAGAGTAACGACCTCCCCGACAAGGCGGCCGGGGTTCGATTCCTCGTCGCGGCACACAAACCTTTTGCTTTTGCAAACCTTTTGCTCAAAAGTCGAATTCTCGGAAACTGCCTGGAAACTGCAATGGTCGTAACGAGAATTTTTCTTACTCTCAATATCAACTCAGGGTACATTCTTGGTATGTTAGCTAGCTCCCCGAGTCAAGTTCGAGTCAAGTTTTCTGTTCCTTTAAGCAAAAACTTTGCTTCTTCCCACTCAACTGTAACATCAGGAAAATAGGGACACACATTTTCTCCAATATGAGCATCATTAAAAACAATAGCTGGGGGTCGGGATGGTAAGGGAGACTGAAGGATAGGTTCAGGCTCAGGAATGGATGTAGGGCCAAAAGATGGTGGTATTAAAAACCCCAAAACCAGACAAGGGAGGATCCACAGTATCAGAAGGATGAACCAACTGTGTATGGGTGTCCAAACTAGACTTCCATACAAAATCCTTCAGACAAAAAGGGCAGAGAAGCATATCTTGACTAATCTTCCCATCATCGGAAGATCTATAATGTTTCTCAAGAAATAACTCACTGTAGACTTCGTAACACATTCCTTACACCCTACACACAGAGGTTTTACTAGCCAAAATTTGTGTGGGGGGGGCAAGGTATTTACTGACTGGCTGGTAATTTTTACCGACCGTGTTTGCAGATAAAAACGATTATTATTGAGAACAAGAGCTGTAAGCTCATATGGCACTTCCATGGGTTGAGATATATTTTTTATCAAAAGTACTTTTCACTTTGCGGTTAAGATGCACACTTTAAGAGAGCTAGAGAAAAAGTACTTTCTTTTGAACTTGGCTGTATTAACTGCGCTGATCATGAAAATGTATATTTTGCTTAAAAATATTTTTCTTAATTTGCTGTCAAGATTGGTAGGCTACTTTAAGGAATAGTCAGATTTGGAAAGTGGCTATTTCTAAGCCAATCTTGTCGAATCTCTAACATTCAAGCCAAGTTTCATCATCCTAGCACATCTGGAAGTACCTTAACTCGCGATCACCGGAATTCCGGACCCCCAACTCAAACTCCCCCCACAGTCGCCGGAGCCAATCCGGTTCTGTGAATGAATGATTTATCCAGAGCATCTCTTTGTTATCCCACAAAGTTCCCTCCCGATCTCTCCAGTCCAAGCCGGTCACGTTTTTTCCGCCCCCTCCATTGTTGTTGGATCCAGTCCGGACATGAAAAAGATCACCAGAGACATGTCCTCTGTTCAATTAATGAGTTTCACTCAAATCTGATCACCCGTTCCAAAGTTACGCATGACTCAATATTCCGGATTCCCCTCCCTCTACTCCCCCACGACCATCGGATCGAGTAAATTTTTATTTACAAATCAGTTTGATCGGTTCCCTGATATGCCTCCCAAGTTTCGTCGTGAAAATCCCTAAAACCTCTATCACCAGAATTCCGGGAACTCCCCTCCAACCCCCCCCCCCCCCCCCCCCAAGTGTCCGGATCCAATCCAGTTATGGAAAGGATTTATCCGGAAGAGATACTTGTTCTTCACAGCAAGTTTCACTCCCATCCCTCCATTCTAACCGTTTCTCGAGATTTTCGGTCTTCCCCCCCCTAACTCCCCCATAGCTGCTGAATCCGGTCCGTACCTAAAACGGGACATCAGAGATATGTCTTTTTTTATTCAGTTATTAAGTTTCATTCCAATCCGATCACCCGTTCGAACGTTACACACTACTCAATTTTCCGGAATCCCCCGCCCTCTAGCCCCCCTAAGATGGTAGGATTGAGAAACTGATTATTTCCACGTTAGTTTGGTCGGGTCCCTGATAAGTTTGTCAAGTCATCGTCCTAGCACATCTGGAAGTACCCTAACTCGGAAAAGTGTGACAAAAACTACTCAATTCTCAGGATTCTCCCGCCCTTCATCCCCCCCCCCACCGATGGTCGGATGGGGAAACTGATTATTTCCAGGTTAGTATAGTCGGGTCCCTGATATGCCTGCCAAGTTTAATTGTCCTAGCACATCTGGAAGTACCCTAATTCGAAAAAGTGTGACAAAAAAATGGACCGACTGACCGACCGACAGACGGAATTGAGATCGGTATATGGCACTTGAGCCAGAGGCTGCAAGTGCCATAAAAAAATTTGTGTGATGAAAAATCAGCTGATTTTAAAGAAAATAACAACCATTCTTAAGAAAAAATAAACTATTTTTACGAAAAACCAACTAATGTTAGATAGAGTTTAGAAACTATTCTGCTTCTTCGATAGAGTAATTAATCTAACTTTCCAAAGTCAGTTTTCAATAGTTGCTTTTTTGCGAATCCCATGGTATCGGTTACCGCGGTACTGGATCTGCAATTAGTCGTTTTTGCAGTTACCGTGGTTACTGATATACGGTCCACTGCAAAAACGACTGTTGCAGAAATTGCACCTTTCGAAGTCATCCCAAAATAACAAGAGCTACGAGCTCATATGGCACTTGTTACGAGTAGTAGTACGAGAAAGTAGAAGAGAACTTCAAAATAAACACCCCACCATTCAAAAATGCGGTTCGGACCTACAATTAGGACATCTAGGTTCATTCAGTCTGAAAGCTCTAGATGACGTACTTAGAACCTATGCTTGTTCTTCCCACCAAGTTTCATCCCGATCCCTCGACTCTAAGCGATTTCAAAGATTTCCGGTTCGCCCCTCCAACTCCTCCCAATGTCACCGGATCTGGTCCGGATTTAAAATGGGACGTCTGAGGCACGAGACCTTTCTAAATATCAAGTTTCGGTTAAATCCGATAACCCGTTCAATAGCTGAGGTTGCCACTGGATTCCGGATTCCCCTTTCGTACACTCCCCATCGACGGTCGGATCGGGGAAACGACATTCTCAAGTCAATAGTTCGGGTACCTGACAAGCCTGCCAAGTTCATTCTCCTTGCACATCAGGAAGTACCGAACTCGTGGGATTACTACAAACTCGGATCCCCTCCAACTCCCCCACAGTGACCGGATCCATTCCGGTTAAGCTATTCACTTGTTCTTCACACCAACTTTCATCCCGAACCCTCCACTCTAAGCGTTCCCCAAGATTTCCGGTTCCCCCCTCCGACTCCCCCCAATATCAACGGATCCGGTTCGGATTTAAAATGGGGCGTCTGAGACACGAGGTCTTTCTATATATCAAGTTTCATCAAGATCCGATCACCCGTTCGCAAGTTAAAATACCTCACTTTTCGGATTCCCTCTCTCTCCACCCCCACCCCCCAGATGGTCGGATCCGGGAAACGACTATTCTCAAGTCAACCTGTTCGGGTCCCATACACGCCTGCCAAGTTTCATCGTCTTAGCGCATCAGGAAGTACCGAACTCGCGGGATCACTAGAAATTCGGATCCCCCGAACCCCCCCCCCTACTGTGAACGGATCCGGTCCGGTTATGTCAATCACGTATCTAGGGCTTGTGCTTGTTTTTTCCACCGACTTTCCTCCCGATTTCTCTACTCAAAGCGTTTCCCAAGATCTCCGGTTCCCCCCTCCAGTTCTCCCAATGTCACCGGATCCGGTCCTGATTTAAACTGGGATGTCTGAGACACAAGGTCCTTCTATATATCAAGTTTAATTAAGATCCGATCACCGTTCGTAAGTTAAAAATACCTAATTTTTCCAGATTCCCCTCCCTCCAGCCCCCCCCCCCCCCCGGATGGTCGGATCGGGGAGACGACTATTATCAAGTCAATCTGTTCGGGTCCCTTACATGCCTGCCAATTTTCATCGTCCCTGCACATCAGGAAGCACCGAACTCGCGGGATCACTATGATCAGATTCCCCCTCAACTCCCCCAAAGTGAGCGGATCCGGTCCGATTATGTCAATCCCGTATCTAGGACTTGTGCTTGTTCTTTCCACCAGCTTTCATCCAGATGTTTCCACTCGAAGCGATTTTCAAGATTTCCGGTTCCCCCCCCCCCCAACTACCCCCCATGTCACCGGATCCGGTCTGGATTTAAAATGGGAGGTCTGAGACACATGGTACTTCTATATATCAAGTTTCATTAAGATCCGATCACCCGTTCGTAAGTTAAAAATACCTTATTTTTCCGGATTCCCCTCCCTCCAGCCCCCCCCCCCGGATGGTCGGATCGGGGAAACGACTATTATCAAGTCAATCTATTCGGGTCCCTGACATGCCTGCCAATTTTCATCGTCCTAGCACATCAGGAAGCACCGAACTCGCGGGATCACTAGCCGGACCCTCCCCCAACTCCCAGATAGTGAACGGATCCGGTCCGATTATTTCAATGACTTATCTAGGACTCATGCTCATTCTTCCCACCAAGTTTCATCCCAATCCCTCCACTCCAAGTGTTTCCCAAGATTTCCGCCCCCCACCCTCCAGCTCCCCCCAGAGTCACAGGATCCGGTTCAGATTTTAATCGGACCGTCTGGGGCACGAGCTCTTTCCAAATATCAATTTTCATTAAGATCCGATCACCCGTTCGAAAGTTATAAATTCCAAATAATTCCAGATTCCCCCCCACTTCACTCCCCCCACGATGTTCAGATCGGGAAAGTGACTATTTCCAACTTCATCATTTGGCATCCCTGATATGCCTGCCAAGTTTCATCGTCCTAGCTTATGTGGAAGTACCTGAACTAGCAAAACCCGGACCAACAGACCGACAGACCGACCGACCGACAGAAATTGCGATCGCTATATGGCACTTGGCCGAAGAGCAAGTGCCATAAAAACTGATATCCAGTTACATCACCAGTAGGGCACCAGATATTTTGGAGAATTTCCCTGCTTAAGGGGAATCTCCTACACAGGTGAAAAAGAATCCCCTGTAGAGGAGGTGAGGGGGGGACAGGGGGGGATAAGTGGGACGAATTTTATGGCATATTCTGGTAAAGTAGACCTAAAAAACTGTCTCCAGGTCCATCACCCTCCCCCACCCCCCACCCAACTCTTCTAATCCTAAATAACATGGAAAATAACCAAAAAACTAATATTTATATGTATTTCCCTTGTATCCAAAATAGCTTTTGAGTCCAGTCTGCATGACTGCTGTACTTGTAGCACTATTTAACACAATGCCTTACAATTTTGCTGATTTCTTCATTTCTTGTTGGAGTTTACAAGCACTTTACTTTTTCAGGTGCTTTCACCTACGGTAGAGAAAGCCTTGATACCGGAGAAATCATTTGTTCAATAAATGCCATTTGAGTGGAAGGGATCCCTTGGACAGCTGGTATTCCTAGATAAATTCCCTTTCTATTTAGTTAATTCAGTCCAGGGGTTACTCAATTTGGGTGTAATTGTTATTTATTGGCCAAACGATTTCTCCGGTATCAAGGATTTCTCTATGGTAGGTGAAAGCACCTGAAAAAGAAAAGTGCTTGTAAACTCCAACCAGAAAAGAAGAAATCAGCAAAATAGTAAGGCATTGTGTTCAGTAGTGCTACAAGTACAGCAGTCATGCAGATTGCACCCAAAAGCTTTTCTGGAAACAACAGAAATACATATAACACTAGTTTGTTGGTTATTTTCCATGACCCACTCTTCTCAAACCTGAAGATAAACCAAGCACTGCTCGAGTGATGGTTAGGATGTTGTTGTTTAGCCCTGTTATTTTTATTTTCTTTTTGTAGTGTATTGTTTATGGCGAAAGCTGAATATTAAATCTATCTATCTATCTATCTATCTATCTTATTTAGGATTAGAAGAGTTGGGTGGGGGGTGGGGGAGGGTGATGGACCTGGAGACAGTTTTTTAGGTCTAATTAATACTATAATATGCCATAAAATTTGTCCCACTTTTCCCCCCCTGTCCCCCCCCTCATCTCCTCTACAGAGGATTCTTTTTCACCTGTTTAGGAGATTCCCCTAAAGCAGGGGAATTCTCCAAAATATCTGGTGCCCAACTGATCACTAAGTGCTGAACTTCTTTTTCACCAATTTGACAAAATTAGATGAAAGTGAGATGGGTTTTCCAGATACCACGACTAGATATCACGATCGGACCATGATATCTGAATATCTGTTACCACGGTAACTAACTGGCCAGTTACCATCGTCGACAACTGCAAAAATGCCCCTTGACTGTGGTATCAGATACCACGATAACTGCAAAAACGACTTTAGACCGTATATCAGATAAGGTAAAACATTGAAATTCGGACACATATTTACGTTCTTTTTCTTCTTTGACGGTCGTGAGGACAGCGTTGCCAGTATCATTTTGGGAGTTAGGTTTGTTGAAAGAGCAGAATGTTGGACGTTTTCTGGGCCTCTCCCGGGGTTTTTCTTTCTACGTGAATAAAAGCTTTCTGGCGTGGAAAGGATGCTCCTCTGCTTTTGTGTTCGAACAGGGAGTAACCATCTCGAACAGCTATCGGACATTACGGACATACACTTGTTTGTTATGCTTTTAGTAGCGAACAGACAAAATACAACTGTCCGAATAGCTTTAAGTCGTCAAATACGGTGTCTGAATAAATATTTATTGTATAACAATTCGAACAAAACTAATGACACGATATATCGCAATCAGTGCAACATTTACCAATACTTGCAACTTAGCTACGTTAGCCACCTTCAACAGAAGCACTGACCTTTTCCCGGCAATTTTTCGCTTTACGGAACCACTTCAAAACAATTAAAAAGTAAAATTTGGCAAACCTTTTAGTCGAATTTTCCCTCGCCGAACTGTTACAGCGTTGCCATAAAACAGCGGCGGTCGAGTTTTTGGTTCTCGCAACTAATGGCTATTCCGTTTTGTCTGCAAGTGCTAACACTTCGCCGTGAGAGATGAAAGAAAACGTCCGATTTGAAATGTTCGGTCAACGTGTCCGAATTCCGGTGTGTTCGAATTTCAATGTTTTACCTTACCATGGTAACAACAAAAACGCAACAAATATTTCCACTGGTTAACCTGATTGTTAACTTTGGCTAGTCTTTTCTTCACTAAGCTTACATAAAATCATAAATAGCCATAGCGCCATACAGGCGCCATAGGGTTGCTACTTGCAAGCATTCAGTTGGTCTGACACAGGCTAACCAAGAAAACAAAAACAGAGATTAAATTATTTACTTACTCAGGCAGAACTCCAGAGTTTCTTTATCCTTTTCGAGAAATTTTTGTAGTGACTTCTCCTTGGAACATGCGTGCGCTTTTCAGTTTGAAAATGACGCGTATTACACGACGAAAACGGAATTTCCTTTCATGGCAGGGAGCTAACAAAATTAATTTAAAAACAAGAGGTAAAAGATTTTGACTTACAGTAGCCGCCTTAAAGGAACTAAAAACTTGACTCAAACTTGACTCGGGGAGCTAGCTAACATATCAAGAATGTACCCTGGGTCGATATTGAGAGTAAGAAAAATTCTCGTTACGACCATTGCAGTTTTCGGGCAGTTTCCGAGAATTCGACTTTGAGCAAAAGGTTTGCAAAAGCAAAAGGTTTGTGTGCCGCGACTAGGAATCGAACCCCGGCCGCCTTGTCGGGGAGGTCGTTTCTCTGTGGTCTACATGTAAAAAGGCGAACTTTTACAGTAGATAAGTGCATAATTACAGTGCATAAGTGGCAAGGGCCTGCCAGCTAGCTTTTGGAACACTAAGGAGGGGGTTCGAGACGGTTCGAGATAACAAAGAAGGGGGGGCCTGTCGTCAATAAGACCCTGTATATTTATCTAAGCCCCCCCTGGCGATTCGATGGCCGAAAGTTGCGTAGTCAAGTTTACTGTTCCTTTAAAGGACCCCTCTTGCTTATTTTGCTTTTTATAATATATCAAGCTCCCATACAGAATTATAAGCTTCTAAAATCCCCACCTTTCTCCATTGTTTCTTTTTGTGCCTACGAAATTTTAGCGCTTTTTGGCCTTGCCGAGTTTTGCCCGTCACACAACGAAATGTTTGCCGGGATCATCAACGTCTGCTGACAACTCTTTCACACATAAGGATCTGAGAAGCTTTTGTTTATTACTTCTTTTATTTGCTTAGTTTTCACGCTTTTGAACCACGGCGCGATCAGTTTTCAAATGTTTTGCGCCCAGCCGCCGCGTCGGAGAGCAGGAAGGCTGGACATAGTCGACAGGCGCTAACAAGAAAAATCGCTAATTTCAGATGGAAAGTAATGGTATTTTCGAGAATATTTTTTCTGATCCAGTTCATAGGGAAAATATTATTTCTAGTAAGAGTTGTGCTTTAACAGATACTTTATTATCGGTGTTTGGTGACAATCATAAGCCTGTTACTGGTAGAAACGTTGCCAACAGGTTCAATCATATATTCTAAGAGAGGTGGTGGCATTCCGGACTTGAAGTGTGACATTTGAGACACGAGGTCTTTCCAAATATCAAGTTTCATCAAGATCCGATTACCCGTTCAAAAGTTATAACACGTCAATATTCCGGATTCCTCCTCCCTCCACTTCCCCAACGATGGTCAAATCGGAGAAACGGCTGTTCTTAAGTTAAAATTGTAAAGTCCCTGACATACCTGCCAAGTTTCATCGTCCTAGCACATAGCACATGTGTAAGCATCTTAAGTCGGGATCACCGGAATTCCGGAACCCTCCCTCCAACTCCCCCGCAGTACCCGGATCCAGTCCGGTCTTGTCAACTATGTACCTAGGACTTGTGCTTGTCCTTCCCACCAAGTTTCATCCCGATCCGTCCACTCTGAACATGTCACACAATTTCCGGTTCCCCCCTCCAACTCCGCCCAAAGTCACCGGATCCATTCCGGACTTGAAGTGTGACATCTGAGACATGAACTCTTTCGAAATATCAAGTTTCATTAAGATCCGATTCGTTCAAAAGTTATAAATACGTCAATATTCCGGATTCCCCCTCCCTCCACTCCCCCACGGTGGTTGGATCGGGGAAATGACTATTTCCAAGTTAGTTCGGTCGGTCTCCAATACGCCTGCCAAGTTTCATCGTCCTAGCACATGTGTAAGCATCTTAATTAAGTCGGGATCACCGGAATTCCGGAACCCTCCCTCCAACTCCCCCCACACTGTTCGGATCCGGCCCGGTCTTGTCAACTATGTATCTAGGGCTTGACCGAAAAGCGATCGGTGTATGGCACTTGGCCGATAGGCAAGTGCCATACAAACTTCAACACGGAGCCAAAACGGCGGCGGATTCGTCTGGGTGAACGTGAATCGGGTTCCTACTACTTTACGTTTTTTCTTGGTGTTCATTTTTTTTACAAATGGTCTCTGTGGGGTTGAACCGGACACGTTCTGGGGGGTTGGACCGGACCCCTAGAATAACTCTGTCCAGATCAAATTATTTACCATTTTCCAGAGTTCTGAAAGCAGGATAAAGCTGCTATAGCCAAGCTATCTTAAATTAATTGCTTCCGGTGGAAAAAGTCAAGTTCAACAAGCACTTTCTTTTGAGTTTGAGTTTCTAAAATTTGTCGGTTAATAGTTATTATTTATTCAGTGAATTTGATAGCTTTCCGTGAGTTTTTTGGACATAACTTTTCTTGCTCTAAGATAAGTTTGGAATTATTAGCACTGAGCAATGGCTCTTGGCAAATACATGACAAGTAAACACAAACAAACAAAATAATACTTTCTATAGGCACCTATATCCCTATGGACTAGGGCTACCACGAGGAACCTCGGCAGCTGTTCAATATTTCTAAAACCCTCTTTAATTTACTCAAAAAATGTCTACTCAAATTCACACAACACGTGTTTAAGTTCTCATCCTCTAATCCTCCAGAGGCAGACTGTCTGCACTACATCTAATCAAATCCCTTAATTCTTCCCTTTTCAAGCCTGCTTTAAAATAAACTTCCTCCCGCCCCCCCCCCCAATCTCTTTGATCTTTGCATAAACCTTAAAGACACTGAGTCGTCCTTTTCACTTGCCAACATTGCCTACGCGAACGTTATTTGCCAAGCCCTCTTGCGCACAGGAAGCCGGTTCAAAACACCAACCGTCCGAACCAACCCCACCGGTGGGGCTGAACCGGACGATTTTCTGAAGAAAAAAAAAATCGTGGCACCAAAACCAGTTGAAAATAAATTCTCAAAAAATTACAGAACATAGCTAGTCTCATTATCTTTCATTTTCAATCTTCAAAATTTGTTAAAATTCTACAGAAATTGAATTATTAGCCGAAAACGAAAAACGTACGGTTCAACCCCGACCTCCTCTAAGTTAAAGTTTTATTTGAAGTTGATTATATGTTCTTTATAGGGATACTTATCCCTATACTTCTATAGGGATAAGTATCCCTTCTATTTTCCCAGTTTTAACAAAGTTTCAGTTTGTAACCCAACAACGAAAGACAAAAGAACGAACATTTATCATTGACCTGAAAAGTGAAAACGTTCGGAGATTTAAAGAGAAAATAAGTGCAGTGTCATGGGAAACAGTTTTTGAGGAGAAAAGCTCATCAGAAGCTTTTGCTCGAAGCTCGTTCAACACTAAAGTGACGGAAATTTACAAGTCCACATGTCCTATGAAACAACTGCGGTCTAGAAGGGTCCCTTTTTTTTGTGGGTTTTCGGGTTGATCTTTGCTGAGTGTCGGTGTGTTTGAGTGGCGGGTTCCCGTCTAGTGGCGAGTCATGGAATTTATTTATTTATATGATTATTATATGTTAAATAGATTTGTTATTATATTGTACCGGGTTTTGGTCAATCGACCTTGTGTCTCCGGCTTAACCCTATGTATGATAATTTTGTAAAGAAGCGTAAATTAAAACCTTGAACCTTGAACCTAGTGACATGCGTAAATTTCGAACGGGTAATCAGATGTGTGGCTTTATACAGCCAAAGCTGTGGATAATTTGTTAAGAGCTGAGCCTAGTTTTACAATATTGATGTCGCATAATAACACAAAACCCCGAGACGACCCCCTCCCGATTAAGACCAAAGGTTTCGATGGGATCCCAAATTTGTAATATTTATTGGACTTTTTGATCCAGACATTCGGGTTTTTTAGAGATCTGGTTTCGTCAGACTCCTTCCTAATAATATTTACCACAGCAAGCCTGGCGGGATGCAAGTTTTACCACAGACATTCGCGGATAGTATTCAGAAATTATGCGCCTTAAACGAAAACTTGAACGGTCCTTTTATATATGTTACAACACAAGCGTGAACGGTCCTTAAAATATGGTTTAGCCACGGCCTTTTGTTGCAGCTGGGCGGAGCCTTTTATCACATAATTTCAATGCCTCTGATGTGCCATCTAGCCGAATTTTACCAAACTGTATGCTGATTACGACGTTGACGTCTGTTTCTGTTTTATAGTTATATTAAGGAAGATGTGTGCCCTCTGGCAAAAATCAGCTAAACAAATCCGGAAGCGCGACACACCTTGAAAGCCTCCAAACCAAATATTCAGGCTCTTGTTTTCCGGAAGCTGGCTATTTCCGAGTCAGAAACTGATTTCCGACAGTGACTAGCTAGTTAGTTCCGACATGCGAGTTAAAGCATCTTAGCACACCAGTCTGGGCACATGAGTTTACTCATAATGTAATGAATCAGTTCCGGATCAAATTTTGACGATGCAAAACGGATACGTCAGCTACATTTTAATAAAGCTATATTATGGCCCTTCATAGCAAGGGTCCTCTTCAGGCTCAAGCGCAGAGCAAAATAAAACTAGGGAGTAGCGCCAAGACCTATGAAGTTATTGGAGCCAGCGCTGGTGCACGACTGATTGAGGTTCAGTAGGGACGTTCTCTATCGCTAGTGGTGCTAGTGTCGCTGCTATTCGAGTGTGTGTCACTTTTTTCAAGTTTTGGCGCTACTCCCTAATGCTGTTTTGCTCCGCTCAAGCTGGTAAATGAACTTGTGGAAACGCAATTAAAGATACTTCTTTAAATATCTGATTTTGTGAACTCTTCTCTGAAAATTGTTTGGAGTTAAAGCTGGTACTGTGATTTCATTTTGGATACGGGTGCTGTTTTTCTGCTCGATTGGGTCGTTGAAAGGGTAGACATTTTTCTGCATTTTGGCTGCTGTGAATTGAGGGGGAGTATCAGAATTCTTCTGACTCTTTCTGGAGTCACTTGTCTCTTCTTCTTCTTTCCAGCTAAGATGGATACTTGTCGTCGGCATGTCTGGATCAAAAACTTCCCAAACGAATTTTTGGTTTCGTCCGAAAAACAAATCCGGATGCCCAAGACCTCCGAAACATATAGTAGTGGTGTTCTTAAAGCGATTTAGACAAATTTTCTTAGAAAACTTACTACAAAACTTCAGCGCATTAATCCGTCTAGAACTTCAAATTCATTATTTTCCCCATTCATTACCCTAACTAAGGCACTGCTGAATCACGACAAACACGTACATCCTGACCCTGGGCAGCCATCTTTCATAAAAAAAAAGCGCAGCCATAACACTGAATCACGGAATGTCACAAAAGCACTAATCTCACTGTTAAAAAAAAGCCAGAACCGATAGCCTGGCTCTGTAGGAGAAACGGCGCCTTCAGGAAGTACCGACTGCAAAAATTCACTATACTCTCGAGCAGGGGCGTCACGTATGGGGGGGACGCCCCCCAATGTTGTCGACCAGTCGGTAAAAAATAGCCGAGTCGGCGCGCGTAAAGCGCCGCGATTTTTCGTAAAAACAGTCGATTTTTTCTTGGAAAAGGTCGGTTTTTCGTAAAAATAGTCGATTTTTTCTTAAAAACGGTCTTTTTTTCTTAAAAACAGTCGATTTTTGTCAAAACAGTCGTTTTCTTAAAAATGTCGTTTTTTCCGCAAAAACAGTCGGTAAAAACCTTGCCTCTCCCCCCAAATATTTTTGGCTAGTAACGCCTCTGCTCTCGAGCTCAGTAGGTTAGCGGTTGGGTCATGTCAGTTCCAAAGGTCACGGGTTTGAATCCCGCCCGATTTTGTTTTCCTTTGTACCTAGGGGTTGCCCACTCTTCGATTTTAGTGTACAGCAACTGCCCGCTGCCGCGTTGCCTGGCCGGTGTGCCACGTGTTAGAAAATTAAAATTTTTGTTGCACGCTGCACGTCCACTTCTCGGCCGCTTCCGGGCTCATTCTTTCTACATTCGTTTTGGGAGGAAGACTTCTCGAGAATCGCGGACGTGCTTACCGACCAAGTCCGTGCTTCCCCACAAGGTGCTGCTACCACCGCTTCAACCAAGAAGAATCTTGCAAGCAGTAAATCCAAAAACGCATCTTGTGCAGAAGTAAAGAGCGTGTTCCACCCCTCTACCAATAATAACTATTAGTTACTATTTCCGTTCCAGCCTCACGAAAAGTTACTACGCTGACCGTTCCAACCCTCTCAAAATAGTAACTATTTGCTTACCGTGCTCGGGAGCGTAGTAAGCGTGGTAACTACGGATCTCTGTAACGTGACTGGCTGGATTGCCCCGTGGAGTGAGGTTTTACCGAAAATTTAAAAAAGCATTCCAGCCTTGACGCAAAATAGCCAAAATTCGTGACGTTATGCGTAGTACCTACGGTAAGTAGGGTGGAACACGCTCAAAGAGGCACTGCAGCAGAGGCGCTGGAGCTATTGCAACAAAAACGAGGCTCAGCATGTTTATAGGCAGGAACCACCTAATTTATCACCAGCACCGCTGGTTTCGACATGTGCCAGAAAAGGGTGTACAGCGGTGGCCGGGGAGTGGGCAAACCCTCGGTTTGTTCTTGAACGAGTGAGCTCCTGTTGGCGGGTGCAAACTTTTAATTCTTGTTTTATTTGTTTTGTACTAATATAAGGTAGCGAGTAATAATTTATTCGATTCATTCAACTGATTCATCCCTACTGTCAAATATCAATGAGCTATACCAAGGACCCATGATGCGTTGTTCAATAAAATGTAAAACTCAAAATTGTTCAAAAAACTGTAAAACTCAAAATACTGGCTTACTCCTCCTGCCCCACTCCTCAATTCATTTTGTGGTGTAGTCTATCTGATTTACCCTCACAAAAAGTTTCATAAGTCGATAAGAAGTAAAGCAAGGTTGCATGCATGCATGAAAAATAATTCATTATTTTACTCCAGTAGCATCTGCAAGTATTCTTTTTCAAGGATTAGCAGATTAAGGGCAGTAACTCGTCCTTTTCCGATACGATCGGAAATGCTACTCCGAGATGACGCGAAAACAGGGTTGACAACTTGGCCGCTTCAGCCGAAAAAATCTGGTTATTCAACCGAGAAAATCGTGGCTGCTAAAAAGAGACGCGTGGCCATATCCAGGCCATATCAAGAGGGGGGGATAGACCCCCCCCTCCCGAAAAATGCAAAAGTAACCGTTTTAATAGACCTCTGATCTATCGTTTGGTTCTACTGTTTGATATGGATTGGGTCCGACCCGCGGGTAGACCCCCCCCCCCCCGAAATAAATTCCTGGATCCAGACCTCCGTGCCCTATCGGTCACAAGCATTAGACTCGTCTATTAAAATTGAGTATTTGCGGGATCTCATGTGGAACGTGTGTCTTCGTAGCGGATGTGAAAAAACATTGTTCTAAGTAGACATTTGACTGATTTATTCGTGTACCCTGATCGATTATTTTCGGTACCTTTTGACTTCATCAGCGCGCGTGTCTTCGTATCCCAGTGCTGGGAAAACCAGTTTCACGCTTGATTTGGACGATATGTTATATTTACTTTTATGTATTTACTTTCGTAACAGATCAAACAACTCAAACAAGGATGCGCAATTTAAAAAAAAAAACTTCTCTGTTGTATTTTGCAAACGTTTTGAATTAAAAGTTATCCATAACAAGCATTACCAGGAAGAGCCGAGTAACCGCCGAAAAAGCATCTGTTGACGACGAACAAAAAGTCAGCAGATATTTTTTCTCGCCGTTTTCGACTCTTTTTATTCAAAAAGATGGATTACATTTCATCGCGTAGCGCTAGTAAAAAACATAGAAAAAGAAAAAAACAGCTAACTTTCTTTGTTAAATTATCTGTTAAAACCGAGCATCTTGTGTTATGAAGTGACAGTGTGGAGCTCAGATAAGTCAGGATTTGAGTCAACGATTACAGCGTAACAAAGGGAAGGCGGCACTTCCTCTACAGGCGTATCGGTAATGGACGAGGTAGCTAAACTCCGTAGTTAAAATCCTTCTCTCCTCTGATCCGTCGGACGAGCTGCATGTCGGTGTGTTTGAGGGTGACCCGTTTGGCGTGAATCATGGTCAGAACAGAGTCTTCAAACAACTGAGTTAGGTAGCTTTCTCCTGCGGACTGGAGCGCCTCCAGCGCTGAACTCTGGAATCTAGAAGGAAGTCGGAGTTAGACAACGTTTTAAAAAGTTCCAGATTTAACCTTTCTCACTGTCTCCTTAGCCCATTTAAACTTCAGGAATTTAAGAAAGGAAAAAAGAAGAAAGGTCTGAAAAAGGAATATCTCAGTTAAACTGCGTTTAAGAAGTCCCAGATTTAGAACTTTCTCATTATCTCCTAGCCCCTCCTTAACCTCCAATCAACTATTTTTAACTATTTAAACTAGTCTTCAAATTTTGAATAAGCAATCCGAAAATTTTCATTAATCTTATTTCGCAATACCGTAACTCTTATTTTCATTAATCATTTTTTTCATTTGTTTTTATGGCACTTGCAGCCTCTAACTTTTTCGAGTTAGGGTACTTCCAGATGTGCTAGGACGATGAAACTTGGCAGGCGTATCAGGGACCCGACATAAATAACCTGGAAATAATCAGTTTCCCGACCCGACCATCTGGGGGGGGGGGAGTGGTGGGCCGGGGAATCTTGAAAATTGAGTAGTTTTTGTCACACTTTTTCGAGTTGGGGTACTTCCAGATGTGCTGGACGCTGAAACTTGGCAGGAGCATCAGGGACCCGACCGAACTAACCTGGAAATAATCAGTTTCTCAATCCGACCACCTGAGGGGAGTGGAGAGTTGGGGAGTCCGGAAAATTGGAGTAGTGTGTAACTTTAGAACGGGTGATCGGATTGGAATGAAACTTAATAACTGAATAAATGACATACTTCCGATGTCAAATTTCAAGTCCGGACCGGATTCGACAGCTATGGGGGAGTTGGGGGGGGGAGACCAGAAATCTCGAGAAACGGTTAGAATGGATAAGATCGGAGTGAAACTTTCTTGGAAGAACAAGCATCTGCACCAGATAAGTCGTTTATACAATTGGACTGGATCCGGACACTGGGGGGGGGGGGGGGGGGGGGGGTGGAGGGGAATTTCCCGGAATTCCGGTAATGGCGGTTTTGGGGATTTTCACAACAAAACTTGGGAGGCGTATCAGGGACCCGATCAAACTGACTTAAAAATAAAAATTTACTTGATCCGATAGTCGTGGGGGTGTAGAGGGAGGGGGAATCAGGAATATTGAGTCATGCGTAACTTTGGAACGGTTGATCGGATTTTAGTGAAATTTGATAATTGATCTTTGGTGATATTTGTCATGTCCATGCGGACCGGATTCGGCAACAATTGGGGGGGGGGGCGGAAAACACGTGACCGGCTTAGAGTGGGGAGATCGGGATGGAACTTTGTGGGAATAATAAAGAGATGCTCTGGATAAATCACTTACAGAACCGGATTGGCTCCGGCAACTGTAGGGGAGTTTGAGGGGGGGGGGTCCGGAATTCCGGTGATCGCGATTTAAGGTACTTCCAGATGTGCTAGGACGATGGAACTTGGCTGGAATATTAGAGACTCGACAAGATTGGCTTGTAAATCGCCACTTTCCAAATCCAACCATTCCTTAAAGTACCAATCTTGACCGCAAATTCAGAAAAATACTTTTTAGCAAATTATACATTTTCATGATCCTCATGAGCCCATTATCATTTTTGCCTCAAGGATTTTGCTTACAAATGAAGTTACACCTCACTTAAAGTGCGCATCTGAACCGTAAGGGGTTTAAGAACCCCAGATCTAAAATGGGAAGCGCACTGTCAGAACATGCTGAAACGTGCCAACGCGGGAATACAAAATCTAAAACTTCTTTCAAAAATGAAAATACCCCAGTGTCACCTACTACGTGTCTATACTTCTTTCATTAGACCCACCCTGGAATACGCAGCACCCGTTTGGCATTTTTCATTATCGCAGGAACAAAGAGATAAATTGGAAAGAATACAGAAGCGGGCTCTTCTGATTATTCATAGCGGACCGAAGCTTCCATACTCGTACCTTTTAAAACACTTTAACCTAAAAACACTGCAGGAGCGCAGAAAGGAGCTAAGCGCTGACTTCGGTTCAGCCATGGTATCTTATCCTCTCCACTCCCAAATCCTCCCTCCCTCCTATCAAAATGTTAGAAATCGACCAGAACGAGTGGTAAGTTCTAGGGTTCCCAAGCTCTGTCCCGTAGGCTACCTACAAAACACGCTAGATATGAGAAAAGTTTTATTCCCGAGTTCGTGAAATATTTTAACGAAGCGTGACGGTTTTTTAAACGTAAGGACATTAGATAGGCTACATAATTATATTGTAATTTATTATGTTGTTTGACAATAATCGCAAATTTGGTTTATAACCACGATAGTCGATTTTTACAATAAACTTTCTATCTATCTATCGTAAGGTCGAAAACTACTTTTTATGGCACTTGCCTTCCGACCAAGTGCCATATACCGATCACTTTTCCGTCGGTCGGTCTGTCTGTCGGTCGGTCGGTCGGTCAGTCCGGTGATCGCGAGTTAGGGTACTTCCAGATGTGCTAGGACGATGAACTTGGCAGGCGTATTAGGGGCCCGACCAAACTAACTTGGAAATCGTCACTTGCCCGATCCGAGCATCGTGGGGGGAGGGAGGGGAGCCGGAATCCGGAATTTAGTGACATGCATAACTTTCGAACGGGTAATCGGATCTTAATGAAACTTGATATTTGGAAAGACACCATGTCTCACATTTCCCAACTCAACTCCGGACCGAATCCGATGAATGTGGGGGGGGGGTCGGAGGGGGGAACCGGAAATCATGTTAAACGCTTAGAGTGGAGCGATCGGGATGAAACTTGGTGGGAGGAACAAGCACAACCCCTAGGTACACCATTGACAGAACCGGACCGGATTCGTGCACTGGGGGGGGGGGAGTTGGAGGGAGGTTCCGGAATTCCGTTCATACGGAGTTAAGATACTTCCAGGTGGGCTAGGACGATGAAACTTGGCAGGCAAATCAGGGACACGACCAGATTAACCTGGAAACAGTCAGCTTCCCGATCCGACCATCGTGGGGGGAGTGGAGGGAGGGGGAATCCGGACTCTTGAGGTATATATAACTTCCGAACGGGTGATCGGATCATAATGAAACTTGATATGTAGAAAGACCACATGTCTCGGATATCCCATTTCAAGTCCCGACCGGATCCGATGAAGCTGGGGGGGGGGGGTCGGAGGTGGTCCGGAAACCTCGTGACATGCTTGGAGTGGAGCGATCGGAATGAAACTTGGTGGGAAGAACAAGCACAAGCCCTATGTAGATCAGTGACAGAACCGGACCGGATTCGGGTATTGTGGGGGAGTTAGGGGGGTCCGAAATTCCGGTGATCGCAAGTTAAGGTACTTCCAGACATGCTAGGACGATGAAACTTGGCTTGAAAATTAGAGACTTGACATGAATTGGCTAAGAAATAGTTAGTTCCCAGATCCGACCATCCCTTAAAGTAGCCTACTAATGCTAACCGCAAAGTACAAAAAATACTTTTAAGCAATATATACATTTTCGTTATCCCTATGAGCCCATGATAATTTTTGCCTCAAGGGTTTTGCTTACAACTGAATTCCTTAAAGTACAAACAATACTTTTGAGTAAAATATACATTTTCGTGCTCCTGGTGATCATCTTTTTTGCTTCGAGAGTTTTGATTACAGATGATTTTCTAGTGCCCTTAAAGTGCGCACAGCCAAATGCATTGCCAAACGATACAGTCTCGTGATTTCCAAGGACCCATGATCATTCTTATCTCAAGGGTTTTGCTTACAAATGATCAAAAGAAACCCACGAATTGACGAATTCCTACTTACATCCTCTGACCCAGCCTTGCAAGTGCCATATGAGCTTCCAGCTCTTGTTTTTTTTATCAAACGATACATCTCAACCCATGATCATTTGTGCCACAAGGGTTTTGCTTAAAAATTTATTCTATTATTATAAAGTGCGCATTTTAACCGAAAAGTGAAAAAAAAATACTTTTTACGAAACGGTATATACCAATTATCCCTAAGGGCCTGTGATCGTTTTGTCTCAATAGTCTTTCTTACAGATGAATTTTTAGCGCCTATAAAGTGCGCATCATTACAGCCAAGTTCTAAAACAAAATAATTTTTCTCTAGCTCCCTTAAAGTGCGCATCTCAACCGCAAAGGTAACCTTAAAAGTACTTTTGATCAAACAATACATCTCAACCCATGCAAGTGCCATATGAGCTTACAGCTCTCGTTTTTTGTTTTTCGAGTCCGCAAATCATCACAACCACATATAAGAATCCCAACCTCAACCATATCATCAGAATGAAAAACAGCTTCACAGGACACAAAACCATGGAAACGAGATTGAAAATAAAATCTTTAATTTATAGATCAAATTTATTTTTTTAATTTATTTTTATAAATTAAAACAAGAGACATGTCCACTCCTGGAAACTACAAATAGGTTTCACAATCCAAAATTTCTAACTAAAAAATTTCCCAAAACCCCTTCTAAATTTTCCCAGACTTTTTTGGACTACGGAACAGCTTATCGAAGGTTCATCTTGTGGCATATTTGCCTCCCGGCCCCTACTCGGTGGATCCGATTTGGATGGAACTGAAACAATATATAGTTCTGGAGTTCTGGACGGGGCTCGACATTGTTGTCAGAGGACCATCTTGCACGCTTAAAGGACCCCTCTTGCTTAGTCTGTGTTTTAGGTTCTCCCTAGCTCCCTTGTGGATTTGTAGGCTTCTGAAATTACCACCCTTCGACATTGCTTCGTTTTTCACCTGACTTTTTCGCACTTTTTCCGTCTAGCCCAGTTTTGCTAGGCATGCAACGCTAACTTCGTCGAAAGGCTGAAAGCTTCTAGATTTGGCCACCAAATTTTGGATTCTCGAGACCACAGGACCATCCTTCCGGACTTCGTCACAGCCTCTCATGGTCCTAACACGCGAAGCGAGAACGACCCGAGACCCAAGCTTGTCTCCCGCCTACGAAATCTTTAGAAAGATGCCAAAATTCATTCGTTCCGTATATCACTAAACATTTTAACTGTACTTGATTTACGTTCGTTTCGTATTTAGTATTGGTTAGTTTGTGTTTTATTAGTATTGCTATTGAGTGTTTGTTTTTCCAATTCCCGCCCATGTTAGCCTAGTGATATTAGGGTTGAAATAAAATTGATTGATTGATTGATTGAAGGTCCACCGACAATTCTTTCACGCATAAGGACATGATAAGCTCCACAGTTCTTTTGTTTTGCTTAATTTTCCCGCTTTTTATCCACGCCGCATTCAGTTTTCAAATATTTTGCGTTCAGCTGACAGCGGAGAGCAGGAAGCCTGGATAGAGTCAACAAGCGCCAACAAGAAAATCGCTAATTTCAAGTGGAAAGTAATGGTATTTTTGAAAAACGATATTGCTGAGCTATTTCATAATGGAAAGATCATTTCTAGTAAGAGTTGTGCATCAAAAGTTGACGCCAGAGATGTTTTTCCGCTGTACTGACGAACCCTATTGGCTAAACATTTATCTAATCTGTATATGACCAGAAGGACTTAAGTATTGTAAGATACTTAATAGATCAGTTTACATAAACCCAGTGGCACAAGCGTGTTTGAGCTGAAACTCTAGTAACGTCAATCTTTAAACAATAACAACAACAATCCCACAAACAGGCTGTGGCTCGAAAAGAGTGTTTCCGCGATCGTTTGGGTGGTCAACAAATCCCAGTTTTTCCCAGACGGGCATCAACTCAAATCTCAGCAAGTACCGCTAGCTCAGCTCAGTTTTGTCGGGGTATCCATGGTCGCTGCATGGGACCAAAGACGGAGGTTCTGTTGGCTTATTTGGTCTTGATTTAACTCACCTGATATCAGTCGCGGTAAGGGAGCTAGTTATTTCTCTAACAACTCGCCCGAAGGACGCCTTGGGAATCAGGAAAGTGTATGTCCGTTGGTACGCCCTTATCTCCTTCAGGGCAACAGTCCCAGGGCGATAGCGTCTCTTTCGGATGGATTCCTACAAAGAGATGAGGTTATTCTGAGACATTTTAAGGCTTTTGTCACAGTTACTTTGAAAATAATAGCAAAGCAAAAATGGGCTGTTGGCCCCTACATACAGTTCGCCTGAAGCAGCTGACTGCGAATTGTATATAATATAACTGAGCTAGAAGGATGTAAGCTGAGACTATAGCTGACTTATCCATTTAGAGATTGTCGGAGGAAAACGACAAAATTACTCATTGTAACTTCGGATGTCCCGGTGCGAGGGTTGTACGACAGACAGTGTCCTCGCTAACACACTTCTGATCACTTGATACCCTCCGTTGATACGAGTCCAAGCTGTGTGGCTACTGCTTCTTAGAAAAAAAGCTTATCGTGCTGGCCGGCTATTGATGTATCAGTTGCTAAAGCAGAACTGATGGACTACGCCGTCTACGCCACTCCAGTATCCCTTCTGATGCCATCACCAGCCCAGCTGAGGCGTAGCCTACTCTCGTTCCCCTGGGAGTTGAAGGAAACCACAAGAATAGAGGGAGTCACTTCCTGGGGACTCCCCGCACGGAGAACACGAGGAATGCATGCGCATGGGTTTTGTTCGATTTTAATTTTAATTTTTATTCAGACGATGCATTAGTCTGTCCAGGATCATTTAATTTTCAAATATTCAAGACAAATAATCTTGCATCACTTCACAGCAGAGAGCAGGCTCGATGACCAGGAGATAAGACTTACTAATAAAACTTAAAGATGGTCCTACTAACCAGTGCCATCTTTACCCTTAAGCCGGTTAGGCCGGACTGGCCGGAGCTGGGGGGCCAGGGGAAACGAGAGGCCAAGCAGCCAGTGTAAAGTGTAGAGAAATCAGGCTACGGTTGCTAGCTGTATTACCTTCTTCGTTACGATCAAAATGTGACTAGCTACGTTGCACCGTCGTCGTTTAGGTTATCAATGTGACCATAGTCTGTCTCGACCAAGAATCGTATGTGTTAATGTACTGGCGTTTTTTCGTTTGTGACTCATGAGAAGGGGCCAAAAGCACATGGATGGTCTAGGATCCACCAAAAGGAAAAGACAGCACTGCTAATACTGAATACAAGATCACAACCACCATCCAGTCCCAACAATCAACATAACAAAAAATCTGACAAACAAATATTACATAAATATTTATAGCAGCACTGTCACAGATCGATGGTTTGTATTTATAATTTGAGCCTGAAGAGGACCCTTGCCAAGAAGGGACAAAATATTACTAGAATAAATCTCAGTTGACCTATCTTCTGGGAGCATGAACATTTTCTGGGGCCTAGGAGGACTGAGCTCCTTAGTCTTACCTCTTTTCCACTTGACTGTCTGGATGCTGGTGATTTCTTTTTCTTCTGAGCAGAGCTTACAGGGGTGACAGGAGACTGGGATGATTTTGCAAAACTGGTAGTTCCACCTTTTCCAACTTGTGGTCGTATTGGAGTGCTGGTAGCCATTACCCTCTGACTCATATTTTTGCTGAAAGAAAAGTTGCTGCTAAAATGCTGCTTCTAAGGCCCTGTGTGATAATCCAGCATTGAAAAACATTTAGTTTTCTGAAAAGAAAGATCTTCGTCTTTTTGGCTTTCAGGCATCCTGCAGGCATCAACATTGAGTTTCTTGTACTATAACAATGTAGGATGCCATGAGTCCATTTCATCACAACAGTAGCCAAATTTATGAATTCAGAAAGAAACACACATCTTTCAACAGGTTTAACTTGTTTTGACAGATTGTGGTGTATCTAAGGCACATCTAAGCAAGAAAACCAATTCCATCTGGTGGTTACGGAAGCAGAGACTAATGGAAATAGTATAGGCTCCAGTATGTCCCAAATTCAAACTCAAAGCACTATCTAAACTAAAGCCAGTCTAAAGCCTAAAAATTGGGTTTTTGGTATGACTTACAAGAAGGGGCATCATGTATTGAGGGGTGAGGGGGATGCCCCCCCCCCTGAATGTCATCGAACAGGTGGTAAAAAAATAACTTAGCCTTGTCTTAGCCTAGTCTGCCCAAAGTGCTGCTGTTTTTTTGTAAAATCAGTTGTTTTTTTCATGAAAAGAGTTCTCTGAAATTCTCTGAAAATTGGTTGATTTATAACCAAAACAGTTTTTTCTAAATGAGTTGTTTTTCATCAAAAACAAAATGCTGTTTTTTCTCAAAAACAGTTTTTTTTCTGCAAAAACAGTTGGTAGAAATTACCAACCAGCCGGTAAATTATGACGGGGCGAAAAGGCCATAAATGTTTCAACAAATTCAAAAGTCACACGACTCTCTTAAATTTAAAAATTAAACTTTAAATCCTAAACTTAGACTCTTAAATTCAGAAATTACCTTTCAAATCATAAAGTTACATTAGACACTGAAAAAAAATTAAAAAGAAATTGTAAAAAAAAAATCCTTGAACTTTGGCTTGTAACTTTTGGATTTTGGTTTAGTGACTGGCAACAGTGCATTCTAACTTTAGGATTTGAGTTTCCTCGCTGCGTTTTGTGATTCCGGTCAAATCTAACTTTAGGATTTGAGTTTGTAACTTTTGGATTTTGGTTTAGTGACATAGGGGACATTTTCGCGTGGATGGCTCCCTTGGATGTTACGTCCCATCATCATGATGGGTGTTTTCGCGTTGATGCCATCCAGCTCGATGGTCATTTTCACGCGAAAAGCTCGACGTGTGACGTCACCATCCAGCTGAATGTGTCTCTCCCGTTCAACGACGCTCCTCGAGCTCTGTTGAACGGGTAGAGGAAGATGACATCTTCCTCTGTCTCAACCCGTTGTCGTGTGGATGGCATCATCCAGTGACATTTTTTTTTTACCTTAGAAAACGAAAATTGCAGTTTATTCCTATCGGTGAATATATATTTTAATATATATATATAGAGCCGAGCGGCCAGCGAGGCGCCGGTCGCGTTTACATTTATGAAACGGCCTAGGGACAATCAAATGCTATGTTGGGGCCACAATCACGTGACGTCACTAAATACGTCACGACTGTAACCAATTTCGCTACAATATAGTCGACAACGGCTATTTGACTTCTGGGTAGAATTCTTCTTTTCTTCTCGGGTGTATTCTAGTTCTTCTGCGAGCGAATTTGACCGGAATCACAGGAAACTCAAATCCTAAAGTTAGAATGCACCGTTGCCAGTCAATAAACCAAAATCCAAAAGTTACAAACTCAAATCCTAAAGTTAGATTTGACCGGAATCACAAAACGCAGCGAGGAAAATCAAATCCTAAAGTTAGATTTGACCGGAATCACAAAACGCAGCAAGGAAACTCAAATCCTAAAGTTAGAATGCACTGTTGTCAGTCACTAAACCAAAATCCAAAAGTTACAAGCCAAAGTTCAAGGATTTTTTTTTTTACAATTTCTTTTTAAATTTTTTTTCAGTGTCTAATGTAACTTTATGATTTGAAAGGTAATTTCTGAATTTAAGAGTCTAAGTTTAGGATTTAAAGTTTAATTTTTAAATTTAAGAGAGTCGTGTGACTTTTGAATTTGTTGAAACATTTATGGCCTTTTCGCCCCGTCATAGTAAATACCTTGCCCCCCCAAAAAATTCTAGCTAGTAATGCCTCTGCTTGTAAGGGATCAAACTGATGCTGTATTGTGCTGTATACAATCAATAAGCTTCCTAGGGGGTTTTAACGCTCCGGAAAACAAATGCGCTTCAACAGAATGCATTCCAATTAGTGGAAAGCCTTACAGAAATACAGAATACTGTATTTGTTTAAAATAAAATGTTTTATTTATGTGCCTACCTCTTTACTTTTGCCATGGTTTCCTGCTAAAGCCGTTGGACAGTAAAGGGAAAACTAATGGACAAAAAGCATGGAATTTTAAAACGAAAAGCGCGCCAATAGCGAGATGAGAGAAAACTACTGGCAAGTGACAACTGCGGCGAGGACGGTATAGAAGATCTACAGAGCCGTACCGTAGCACGGAAGCAGACTTCGAGTCTCCATCCATTGGCATGCATGGCTCTCGATCGAGTCAAGTATGCCACACGATTCCCGAAGTACCCCCTCAAACTCCCTCTACCGTACTCGCATCAATTTGGACGATTGCGTCTATCACCCAACAAGTTTCACTTCAATCTGACAACTCTCGGAAAATGTCCATCCCCCCCTTCATCTCCCCTACATGGATCTTATCCTTTGCAGACCTCAAGTGTGGCATCTAGGGCCCTTGGACTTTGTATCGTCCAAGTCTCATCAACATCCCTCCATCCGGCCTGCGTATCCCAAGATTTTCAAAAACATTCTCCCGATGTCACATCTTAAACTTCTCCTGCTACCCAGTAAGTTTTACTTGAATCTGAGCACTTCAAGACATTTTTGTTGTGCCGCATCCACTCGATGCCGAATCCAGTTTGGACCTTCAGATTCACTCGAACCGGAACACTTTTGGAAATGTTCAGGTATCCCCTCCACCCGAACCCGGATAGTGTTTGGACCTCAAAATAACACATCTAGGGCCCATACACTTTGTACGGTCCAGTTTGGAGTTTTGGAGGAGAGGGCTCACCAGAACGATAATTGGAAATACTTCACCTAAAAATATTCGGCGCCAGAACTTATATATAGCCTGTTCAAACGGGGCTGAAACAGTGGCCGATTTTCGATCAGCGCACGATTTACGAGGGTAGTTCAAGTTTAACCGAAAAGGGCTAGGATAGGACAATCTAGTTACCCATCACTTATTCACTTAAATTGGTTTGAAGACCCGCTGAAAATAAGTTACTTCGTTGTTCCGCTATTCACGAATGATCGATTTTCAAATAGTGAAATTTCCGTGTGATTTGTGGTGCCTCTCTGCGCTTGTAATTTTGTTGTATGCCTTACGAGAAAGATTTATCATTTTTTTTTTCAGGCACTAAGCAATCTTCACCAATCTCACCACTGCCCACTGAAAAGCCGCATTTGTGTTGAGATTAAAATTTCCCGCGTCATAGTAGAATTTACGCTGTTGGGACGACCGGAGGTTTTCTGAGCCTCATAACTAGAGCGGAGACAGGCCCGTCATTTCAGCAAAACCTGCGGGGGGGGCAAAGAATTTTCAACCCCTAGGACCATCATTTCACTGAAAAATCCGGGGGGGGGGGTATTTCCAGCCACGTTTTTGTTTAGTGATAGCCGTGTATCCTTTGCCCAAAGGTAAAATTCGGCACTTTTTGCAAGTCTAGATTTCTATAAACTAGTACAAAAAGGGTAAGAAAAAGGAATTGCTAACACGAATTTCCATATAGAAAGAACTAAACAAGGGGATAGCGCCTGTTCCCTAATGCAGCAAATCTGTCTACAACCTCTTCCACATTGAGGCAGTTCGCCTCCTCTTTATTACATGCGATTACAAGTAAACTGTTCAGTCTTTCATTACCACAGGTTGTACGTAAATATGTCTTTACGTGCTTCATGGTGCTGAACAATCTCTCGTTCGTCACTGAAGTCACTGGGAGGGTAAGAGGGATATCAATAATTTTGATTATTTCGCTGAACGCACTCGTTTGAAAGCTCGGACCGAACTTCCCAAATATCGGAGTCGAATTGGCATCGACTGCAAATGTGATTTTGCAGCACCAACTTGTGAGGCAAGGACAAGATCATCTATTGCACATGCTGGATACAAACTGCACATTTCTTGTATCTTCTCCACGGAAAGAAAATTTGGCGATTCCGGGTTGTGTTTTGTGTTTTTTGACGGCTTGATCAAACCAAAATGAACGAATAATATTGTTAAATGAACCTTTTCTGGACATTTGTGTCCAGTGTCAAAACATTTTGTGTGTTTTTGACGGCTTGATCAAACCAAAATGAACGCATAATATTGTTAAATGAACCTTTTCTGTCTTCGTTCTTCTTCACTTTCTGTGTTTTTGCGCCTAAAAAAGCTTAAAACAGTTGGCTGATGTCTGCTCATAATAATCCACAATAATTTATTCGCAATCAATCCTTCATTCACTGCATTAAACTCAACCAAAACCAACTCTGTCCAAGTCTGCAACTAACCTTAGCAACGATATATTTTCCCAGTCCAAAGTCCAAACGTCGAAATGAGACACGTTGTTTTGACTCGAAATGGGCTTGAAAGCCAAGGAACGAATCAACGAAATAAAACTGATAGGAGGGGTTCTCAACTCTCGGGTAGTGAGTGAGTCACTGACTGAATAGTAAGAGAAAACACTTAAAGCCAGGGAATTTCTGTAAGCAAAGTGGGAAAGGCAGTACGTTTGGGTCTATGCAGAAAAATAAAGGTTTAAAAAGTGAAATTTTTCGAAAATCAGGGGGGGGGCATTTGCCCCCCCCCCAATTTACGGGCCTGAGCGGAGAGTGGCAAATAAAAAAATCCCTTTGCAGAATCCAATAATTCAGTGTTTCCAATTAAATGACACACACATAAATTGGCTTTTCAGTTAAACTTTAACGGTTGAAAAAAATCCAAAAAGTAGCCGCCGATTTTCCAAATAGGCGCGTATTTATAAATCCTTAGTAATAAATCCTTTGGGATAAGTGCACTTTACCCTTAAGCCTCGTTTACACGATGGGTATTTACCCGTCCTCCGTGGGTATTTTCCTCCGCAACAGCAACAAATACCCGGGTATTTTAGACTTCAATTTCGCGAACTTTTTACCCGGGGATTTGATTGTCGAAGGGTATTCTTCGACGTCAGCAACAATAAAATATGCAATTGAAGGAAAAAAAGTGAAAGTGATTGACAGTTGTGACTGGGATGCAAGATATATTTGAAATGTGAAGAAATCTTTTGTATTATTTGAATCTATTCACACATGACAGTACTCTCCATTGAAAAATACCCGGGTATTCTGTGTGTCCGCGTGAACACTTTCCCCTCTCGTCTCCGGGGAAAAATACCCGTCGTGTAAATGAAGCTTTAGGCCGGTGCTGGGGGCCAGGGGAAAACGAGAGGCCAAGCGGCCGGTTTAAATTGCTGAGAAATCAGGCTACGGTTGCTAGCCGTATTGCCGTGCTCCTTACCAGCTACGTTGCCCTCGTCTTCTACGTTACCGATATTTTGCTCATATGTGACCATAGTGTGGTTCGACCAAGAATCGTGTGCTAATGTGCGTTTCTAACTCATTAAAGTTTAAAGGAACAGAAAACTTGACTCAAACTTGGCTCAGCGAGCTAGCTGACATATCAAGAATGTACCCTGAGTCGATATTGAGAGTTAGAAAAATTGCTCATTTTTGTGTCATTTGATTGAACACACTGAATTATTTGGGTTCTGCAAAGGGATTTTTTTTATTTTCCACTATCTGCTCTAGTTATGACATTCAGAATATCTGCGGCTGTCCCCATAGCGTAAATTCTACTATGACGCGAGAAATTTCAATCTCAACACAGACGCGGCTTTTCAGTGGGCAGTGGTGAAATTGGTGAAGATTGCTTAGTGCCTGAACAAAAAAAAATCATAAATCTTTCTCGTAAAGCATACAACAAAAATACAAGCGCATAGAATACCACAAATCACTAGGAAATTCCACTATTTGAAAATCGATTATTCGTGAATAACGAAACAACGAAGTAACGCATTTTCAGCGGGTCTTCAAGCCAATTTAAGTGAATAAGTGATGGGTAACTAGATTGTCCTATCCCAGCCCTTTTCGGTTAAACTTTAAAAGGGGCCAAAAATCCATGGATGGTCTAGGGTCCACCAGAAGTAAAAGACGGCACTGTTTGGGAATATGACCTTTGATGACTCTGGGGACAGTAAACAGACTGTAATTTGGGGAATTAGGTCAACCTTGACGAGTTCTAGGTCACTCCAGTTGAAATTCTGTCAGACCAATGTGAACATAGCATGATTTTTACATTTAGAATCCCAGGATTACTGAATAATTTTGGAGAAAGGTAGAATAGTTTTCTAATTTCAACGGCAGAAATTCGTTTTGTTGTATAATTTAAATAATTTGCTCGTTCAGCACTCACTGAAAAGTGACTGAACAACCGTAAAGTGATCAAATTCTGTTCTCGCATTAATAATGTTTAGTAATTTTTCTTTCATGTTCTCATTTGGAAACAAAATTATTTGAAATAAATTTAATTTGCTTTTTACTTAAAATTGCAGAGTTGCCTGAAATCTGTCTCATGACTACAAAACAAATACATTTGCAAGTGACTTTGACAAACTCGCAAGATATTTTGTTTTAACTTTATAAATTTTGTTACATGTAAAAATAATATTCAGAATTAACTTTTTCTTCTTAATTCTCCCGTCAATCCCAAAAAGCTGATCTGTCGTCTGAACAGATCAGCGGCTATTTACGCGCGTATTTCGGTCCCGTGTGAACAAGCTATTAACGGCGGGCTGCATGCGTTCATTAGATGAACATCTTTATGTGAATAGCAGAGGAACAAAGTAACGCATTTTCGTCAGGTCTTCAAGCCTATTTAAGTGAATAATAGTAAGAACACATAATCTGACAGAAATAACTCTTGACAGAAATAGCATAACTCCAGATCACGTTTCGTTACCTCTACAAAAAGCTAAATCGCTGTGAACCCGCCGTGATGAAAAGTAGGAGTCATAGCTGATTGGTTCTATAGACGCGCTCCAGAGCGGGTCAGCGCAGAGTACGCCATCTGCCAGCATCCTTGACTATTTTTCTGCGATAAGCAACGGCGAAGACGGAAGATGAGCAAACGGGTAATAGTCTGGGTAACTAGATTGTCGTGTCTTAGCCTTTCCCGGATTTACTTAAAGGTCATCTGAATGAAGTCTAACACCCTAAATTGCCACTTTTACATACTGCTTACCATTTATCTCTCGAAAACCGGACTAAAATCGGATGAAGTTTCACCGTGCTATAATTTTCAGCCTTTTTTCCGACTTGTCTTGATCGTAACGCTCGCCGTAACAGTTGTAACAGTCTATGAGTAACAGTTCATGTTGTAACAGTCCACACCGTAACAGTCCATGCGTTTATCCATCCATGCGCTGTTTATCCATCCATGCGTTATCAACGTACGTTTATCCATGCGATAATGACAGTTTAAATATTGGCGCTAAATTTGTCTTGGGAGGTCGTAACGAATCGCCATAGGGAGACTTAGAACTTCAAGAGTGGATAGCGCCGAAATCACGGAGCGAAAAAATTCGTCTTCTCTGTACCGGTACTGTGAAGGACGATCTGAGGGGTTCATGGAAGTATGATAGGATCGTTCAGGTGTCCTTTAACAACTGATTCAGAAACAATATTTAATATAAATAGACTCAAATCACAGCGCATACTCCGTCGTATAGGGAAAAAGAAAACAAAAATGAAAAGTGAGATTCGAACTTAAAGCTTTTCCGAATTCGCTACGAAGTAATTTTTGATGGTAAAAATACAAAACAAAACCCTAAAACAGTGCGTAAATACTCGTCTCACTACTTATAATACATTTTTACACAGTTAAACAGTTTACTTTACATTTTCTGACAAGTATGAACGCACCTTTAATGGGCACTATTAAAAAACAAACGAAGAATTATATGTTATGAGGACGGGTGAATGTGCGAAATAAACAGGCAAACAAAAATTAAATAACACAATCTGTTTAAAAAAAATGCCAAATGGGAAAAATGTTAAAGCTACATCTCGCAAAACCAGGAAGAAAAAAATAATTAGACATGCATAAAGGTACCAAGCAGGTAATAAAGATAAACAAGAATTAAATGGGTGGCACGTAAGGTCAATGATCATAAATGATAAACTTCTTCACTCAGAGGTGCTGTAAGCGTGTCATACAGTAGAGGTATGCTTATGTGAACAGTTCAATTTTGGGCTAAATGTTAGAATGAGGATCCGAAACACCTATACAGGTGTTTTCAGATGCCCTTAATTACCTACTTTGGCTAACTGGTAGTTAGCTTTAGACACAGCAAGTGCATAAAAATGCCAAAGTCCACTGTCAACAAACGTGCACATACGCATACCTCTACTGTACTGCCGCGTTTTTCCAGTAGAGTGAATCCTGGTGAAACGACTGCTCTGTTGAATTTGGCGATTTAAATGGGCTATATAGTGCGATCAAACGATCAAGATTTCCCGGGCGAATTTTCTGCACTTTCATTATCAGTTTGGAAAATTCTCCGATTTTCAATACGCAAAGCAAATCAATAGCAAAGTGGAAACTCAGCCAAGATGACAACTGCCGAGCATGCGCACAGACCACAGAGACACTGCAACATGTACTATTCGAATGCGGAAAACTACAGGAAGAGAGGAAGCCCTTGATGACAATCATAAGACAACTGAAACTCCCACAACAAGTCCCAGACATCCTTGATGTACAGCTGAACCAAAAATCTGAAGAAAGTTTATTCCGGGCACTCATCTCAGTGTTGAGTGCCGCCGAAGTCAACTAGTGGAAGAACCACACAACAAAAGGATAAGGAGTGAAAGAAGCTACAGATGAGCTTCAGTACTCCCGCTACTTAAGAAGAATACGGAACTGATGACGGTGCAGAATATCCGGTCAGAAACCGGTCCACGAGCAGGACCCTCATCGTCTGTTCATGGCCCATCATCAATTCTGCTCTGAATAACGAGTGGTCATGCAAGAACCGGAAATACTGCTCGACGACCCAGATCAGTAACAGATGTCAGCCATCATCACTCACGGAGCAATATAGATCCATTGGACCTTAATCTCTCCGAAGTGCGAATTAAGGTAATAGCTGCGTTCGTTGTCCGGTGACTGCTCACCGGTGCTTCCTATAACGCGTTTTTGCACTCACCGGTGACTACTCCCTGATCTTAAAACCCGTTTTCGGACTAACCAGTGTCTTGTTAGTGCCCACTGGTGCGGACTAACCAGAACCTGCTCGGGAGCCCCGCTGTAGCGAGGAGTTAGCAAGTTTTCATCAACTCACTGGTGAACGAAAAAACGCGTTATAAGCAAAGAACCGGACACTGGTGACAAAACACCAGAACCAGACCGGAGTGCAACTAATTAAGGTAAAACATTCCGTCCGGAACTGACAAACATTGGGGAAATTCCGCTCGGGAAAACCTGATGGTCTGTCCGTGCCGCTATAAGCGCGAACACACGATCAGGATTTTCCGACCGGATTTCCTGTCTTATCATCATGAAGTTGAATTTTGTTCAAGTTTTCCATATGGAAGTGATAATGGTGCCGAGAATCCGGGCAGGAATTCCGGTCTGGAAGCTCCCAATCCTGATCGTTTGTTCGCACTATAAGCTGAGTGACCACCTACGCACAAAAACTTCTGGATGACAAAGACTAATAACATAAATTAACACAACAACCCAGGATTTGTAAAGCAACTCTGAATAGCCCAAATAAAGGTGCGTTTTTTTTTATGTAGTTTCGTTGTAGTTTGACGTACTTTTGTTTTAGTTATGAAAGTATAGTATGTGAATAAGACAAATAAAACGGTGCACATACTGTACTTTCATCACTGAAAGAAAAGTACGTCAAACTACAGCGAAACTACATCCAAAAAAACGCACCACCGTCAACAACAGCCCCGATAACAAACGTTGATGTGATTAGCACCGACTCTGTACATCTGCATAACCCCCTTCATTGCCGATAACAAAAAGGGTTTCTTGGCCGAATTTCAGCCTTTTCGCAATTCCGCATAGAAACTTGCAAAAATCTCGACCACATGAAACTGAAGACGCTGACAATTAAGTTCTTTTCATCTTTTCGCACTAAAGCCCGAGCTCTATAAGCTTTACTGATTTTACCTCAAACTGATGTTGATTCTATTTCCAGCTTTTAAATGCAAAACATTGTGTAAGTGGAAAATCCAACGAGAATCTGAAAGGCTTAGTCGTACTTCAAACTTAAAGAGGATTCAAGGACCCATGGTTTTTCGATAATCACCTACGATTCTCGAGGGCATGGCGCTGCCTGTACAGAATTCAATACTACACTGGTATTCAACTGTTAGTTTTTCCTTTGGCCTACCGCTCTCTCATGGCGCTGTTGAGACTTTTCTCTCTGTCCCACGAGAAAAGTATCATCTACTACGAACAGATAATACTTTTTAGTTTTTCCTTTGGCCTACCGCTCTCTCATGGCGCTGTTGAGACTTTTCTCTCTGTCCCGCGAGAAAAGTATCATCTACTACGAACAGATAATACTTTTCAGTAGCATGCCCTCGATTATCTTCAGCGGAAACAAAAATCATAGACCCTTTGCTGGCACAGTAGAAGTATGCTCCTTTGACGGGTAGTTAACTTTGAGCAGTGCCATTTTCACCTACTTGCTGCGACAGAAGTCAACTACAATTCGGCCAAGTCGGCTAAATCAGGGCTTATAAGAACACCTCATTTTAACCAAAACTGCACTGTTTTAAGTTAACTAACGTTCAAAGAAGGAACCCTCTACTGTACGTTCGACCAGAAACCGATAATCTTTGAGATAAATGCGCTGGCCGGTTATCTCCACGCAAACAAGCTGACATTACACCCAGCTCGACTTCTCTGCGCGTTCGCGCACTGTCAACAGACTACCCATAGGCTGAGCGTGTGCAGCGTCGAAACATGACGCGGGCCAGCTTAACCCTCTGAAGATTATCTGACAGTCATGCACACCCATAGACTGGAGATACCAATTCTCCTATATTATTGGTTCCTGGTGTGACTAATACTCTAAAATCTCAGTGGAAGAAGGCAAACAAAATGTACGGTAGTTGGTCAAAGCTGTATAGGCAGCTGTTTTAGTCCTCATCTGATTATGTCAAGAAGATATCTGTCATTCTAGGCTTTAAAAAACCCACTCGCAGTCTTACATTCACGGATTGTCACTGTGGAGGAATTGACGGTAACGTCTGTGATACAAATCTGGTCCACCAATGGATTCTTCCGATGGAATTTCTTCAGTGATTCAACTACGGTCTCACTATACACTGTCCTTTCATAATCTGGGCTCTTAACAATTTCTGGGGGTGGTTCTTGTCTCACAGCCTGTAAAGGGATGGCGGGAGAAAGTGACGGAGGGGGGTGAGGGGTCTCTGCAATATCTTGCATGTTGATGGTTGTCACCTCAGGTGGGGGGATACGTTCCAGGGGTACAGACTGTTGTAGTTCAAGTAATGCTAGCTTAGCGGCATGTTCATCTTTTGTATAGTTGCCATCACTAGGCGAAAGACGGGATATTTTCAGAATCGGAGAGAGCGGTGTGTTTGGACTTCGGGGGCTCTTTGCTCGATCTGTGACAGATATGGTAATGCCAACACGGTTTCCGTCACTCAGCACCTCAGCTTTACGCTTTGCTCCTTCTTCTTTACTCTTTCTCTTTTCCCTGTCCCTACTTTTGCCCCTTTCCTTACTTCTGTCTTTTATCCTCTCTTTACTTCTATCCCGACTTTGTTTTCTGTCTTTGCTTTTATGCTTGTGCTTCTGCTTATGCCGCTCGCTTCTTTCATGGTTATTCTCTGTTTCAGAGCTGAAGGAACTATCTGTGGTGCTCTTAGGCGATGACCGATCACCAACAGAAGCAATTGGTGAAATGGCAATTTTCAATGGTGACTTTGGTGGCTTGATCTCATCTCCTTTTGGTGACTTTGGTGGCTTTATTTTATCAACTTCCACGAACTTCCGTTCAACAATAGGTGACTTTTGCAACTCACTTCTCGGTGACTTGGAACCACTTTTATGATGTTCGTGTCGTTCACTACGTGGTGATTTATGACCATCACTGCTTCTTGGTGACTTGCTTTTGTCCCTATGACTTTTATGATCACCAGACTCGCTGCGTATTTTCGAATCACTCAAAACTTTGTGAATCTTCGCCTCAGTGAAATCCTTGAGACTTTTTGAGTCACTAGAGTCTCTCTGTTTTTTTGAGTCATCAGACTCTTTGTGACTTTTTGAGTCACTTGAGTCTCTCTGGCTTTTAGAGTCATTAGACTCTTTATGACTTTTTGAGTCACTTGGGTCTTTTTGAATTTTTGAGTCATTTGAGTCTTTACGACTTTTTGAGTCACTAGAGTCTTTGTGAACTTTACTAGATTCTCTGTGCCTTTCCTGGTCTTTCTTCTTTTCTTTGTGTAAACTCGCCAAGTCTTTGTGAGAGCTTGAAGAATCTTTTTGCTGAGACTTCTCAACTTTTAAGTTTTTGTACTCGCTCAATGACTTATGTGTGTCACCTTTTGTCTTTGAACTGGTTTGTTCATTAACTTTTTTTTCGCCATTCACCTTCTCACTACTCCTTTTTTCACTACTTCCTTTTTCACTCTGTTTGTGGGATTTGTGCTCACTGCTTTTTGACTCACTTTTCTGGGACTTGTGACTCAACTCATCTTTCAACTTATGTGAGTCAGATTTGTGATTGTCAATTTTAGAAAGTTTTGGGGACTCATCTTTGGCACCACCATTTTCCACTTTTTGGTTTTCTGTTTTTTCTTTTTTGATGACTTTTGCTGTTTCTGGTTCAATAATGGTCCCCAATTTTTCGATTTCTGGGGGTTCATTATCAAATGCCTCTACGTCCATGGCTTCTGCCTTCAGAGACGTGTCAGCAGAGCAGCGAGCGCCATTTTCTTCCTTTGACGTTGAAGGTTCACTCTCCACCGGAGGGAGCTCAGGTGGAGACGGGGACCTCTCCTCCTAGAAAATCGAAATGAAATAAACCCGAACAGTTAGCGTTATATATTTTTATACATTATCGCCCTTCCTGAGGGTGCTAGCGGAAAAATTTGGCCCGCGGGTAGCATGATAGGCTGATATCGCCCTCGCGTCCACTATCGCCCGAAGAAAAGCAAGGGCGATAATGATTAGAACACTAGTACACTTGTTTTAATTTTCTGGTATTCCCCTGATGTTAAAAGAAAAAGGTTCCAACCGTGCGATATCACTTTTTATCGCATGGCTGGCTGTGTGATAACAATTGTTATCGCATGGCTGGCTGTGCGATAACAATTGTTATCGCACGGGTGGAACTTCTTCTTTTGACATCAGGGTGAATACCAGAAAATTTTGGCACTGGGTAGGATAGGACTTGTATCATGGGACTGCACAGTGTACTGGTGTTATATTTCATTAATATAAATGACCAGCATAATTACATCTTCTGCTGAACAGCTACGAAGTTGGTTTGTTAATGAATGATTCTGATTCAACTGGCAAGGTAAAAGCATTATAACCATGATGTTTTTTCTTTCCTGGTATCCTCACTTTTGTCCTAACCGATACTAGCTCCGCTTTAATTCTCTCTTCTGCCCATGTGGTGATCAAGGAAATGAAAGACCAGAACGGGTTCTCACCCTGTTTAAACAGTGATTTTTCATTTGTAGTACTTTGAAAGTTTTGACGGGGACCCTTCTCCTAGAAAATCGAAATGAAATATGAAATAAACCCTTTTTTCTTTCCTGGTATCCTCACTTTTGCCCTAACCAATACCAAGTTGCACTTTAGTTATCTCTTCTTCCATGTGCTGATCAAGGAAACGAAAAAACAAAACGGTTTCTCAACCTGTTTAAACAGTGATTTATGGTCCAATGGAGTCCGTTAGATAAAATAAAAATAGCCTATTCAGTGACGGAAATTACCAGCAGGCCAATCACGGATGCTGGTCTCCTCTCTTTTGGTGATTGGATTACTTCCGAGGCTTGGACTGATGTGTTACATATTGAAGATGTTGATGTTTTAAAACTGAGTACATGCATAGAAAACTGATAACACAGTTTGAATCTTCTTTTCCTGAACGGAAAAGAAAAGTTTGTTCTTCAGACAAACCTTACTTAAATTCAGAAACAAAAAAACTTATAAAGAAGAAATTAAAACTTTTTAGAGAAGGTAAGCGTGAAGAAGCCAACAAGCTGAGAAATGAAATAAAGAAAAAAAATTAAGAAAGCCCAAGCTGATTTTTATTCGAAAGAAGTTGATCATCTTTTAGCTTCTAAACCGGCGAAGTTCTTTCAAGAAATTAACAAGAGCTGTAAGCTCATATGGCACTTGCATGGGTTGAGATGTATTATTTGATCAAAAGTAATTTTCGATTGTGCGGTTCACATGCGCACTTTAAGGGAGCTAGAGAAAAGTATTTTATCGTTGAACTTGGCTGTGATGATGCGCACTTTAAAGGCACTAGAAATTCATCTGTAAGCAAGACCCTTGAGGCAAAAACGATAGCAGGCTCTTAGGGATCATTGATATATACGTATGATCAAAAGTATTTTTTTTTCCACTAATGCGGGTAAAATGCGCACTTTAAGGGTGCAAGAAATTAATTTTTTTTTGCAAAACCCTTGTGGGACAACTGATCATGGGTTGAGATGTATCGTTTGATAAAAAGTACTTTTCGACCTTGCGGTTAAGAAGGGAGCTAGAACTTCATTTGTAAGCAAAACCCTTGAGGCAAAAATGATCATGAGCTCATTTGGATGATGGAAATGCATATTTTGCTTAAAAGTATTTTTCTTAATTTGCGGTCATGATTGGTACTTTAAGGAATGGTCGGATTTGAAAAGTGGCGATTTCTAAGCCAATCTTGTCGAATTTCTAATATTCCAGCCAAATTTCATCGTCCTAGCACATCTGGAAGTACCTTAACTCGCGATCACCGGAATTCCGGACCCGCCCCTAAAACTCCCCCCACAGTCGCCGGAGCCAATCCGGTTCAGTTTTGGACTTGTTTGTTATTCCCACAAAGTTCCATCCCGATCTCTCCAGTCCAATCCGGTCACGTATTCCCCCCCCCCCCAATTGTTGTCGGATCCGGTCCGGACATGAAAAAGATCACCACATGCACGCCCTCTGTTCAGTTATTAAATTTCACTCGAATCCGATCACCCGTTCCAAAGTTACGCATGGCTAAATATTCCGGATTCCCCCTCCCTCCGATCCCCCCACGACTATCGGATCGAGTGAATTTTTATTTATAAGTCAGTTTGATCGGGTCCCTGATACGCCTCCCAAGTTTCGTCGTGAAAATCCCAAAAACCGTCATCACCAGAATTCCGGGAAACTCCCCTCCACCTCCCCCCCCCCCAAGTGTCCGGGTCCAGTCCAAACGTGTAAATGATTTATCTGGAGCAGATTCTTGTTCTTCCCAGCAAGTTTTACTCCGATCCCTCCATTATAACCGTTTCTCGAGATTTTCGGTCTTCCCCCACTCCAACTCCCCCATAGCTGTCGAATCCGGTTCGGACTTCAAACGGAACATCAGAGATATGTCATTCATTCAGGTATTAAGTTTCGTCCCAATCCGATCACCCGTTCGAAAGTTACACAACACTCAATTTTCCATATTCCCCCGCACTGCACCACATATACAAACCCCTTTGACCCTCGAATGCACTAGCTCTTTCCAATGTTAACAGAGTGATCCGATGCAAAGAGTGACGTCACGCCGCGCGCAGACCTACTAGTGTGTAGAAAAGGGGAGGGGTTTTACAAAAAATACTAAATTCTCAGGATTCCCCCGCCCTCTACTCCCTCCACGGTGGTCGGATCGGGGAAGTGACTATTTGCAAGTTAGTTTGGTCGGGTCCCTGATATGCCTGCCAAGTTTCATCTTCCTAGCACTTTTGGAAGTACCCTAACTCGAGAACAGTGGACCGCCCGACCGACCGACCGACCGAAAAGTGATCGGTATATGGCACTTGAGCGAAGCTGCAAGTGCCATAAAAAGCTGGCTGGTAAAAATCCTTCACCTGTTGATTTTAAGAAAGACGAACTGCCTGTCAAAACAGCCAACGATTTAAATGCCCATTTTGCCGCGATTGTTCAGTCTTACCCACCACTTTCTCCAAAGACCCCTTCTGTTAATGGGCCCTTTATTTCCCAAGAACATAGTAATCTGCCTCAAGACCTCCCTGGAATTAATATCCCTGAAGTAATCATATCCGAGGTGAAATTTAAGCTGTATAAGCTAAAACGAACTGCAGTTACGCCTTTTGATATCCCAGTGACGTTAATTAAGGCTTTTGCAGCTGAATTGGCCCTTCCTCTGACCAACATTTATAATAAAATATCACGAAGTGGCCAGTACCCTAAGAAGCGGAAAGTGGGATTTATTACACCAATACCAAAAAAGGGTGGTGCTAATGATTTTACTGGTGTAAGGCCAATTTCTGTAACTTCAATTTTTAGCCGCGTGCTACTGCTACTTGGTTGAAAAAATATCTGGCACCAATTATTGACCAGCATCAATACGGAAACGTCCAGATATGTGGCTTGTAAAACTGAAAGGTACCGTAATAGCTTTGTGCCTCAGTTTACCTTGTATCATAACAACCTAACCTGAATTAGTGTATTTATTGTATGACAATTATATATATGTTTTAGTTGTAGGTTAATGACAAGTGCCAATGAATTTGCTCGCGCATGAAATGTTGTGCCGCATTTATTTGAAACAAGAGCTGTAAGCTCATATGGCACTTGCATGGGTTGAGATGTAGTGTTTGATCAAACGTACTTTTAAGGTTACCTTTGCGGTTCAGATGCGCACTTTAAGGGAGCTAGAGAAAAAGTATTTTGTTTTAAAACTTGGCTGTAATGATACGCACTTTATAGGCGCTAGAAATTCATCTGTAAGAAAAACTATTGAGACAAAACGATCACAGGCCCTTAGGGATCACTGATATATACCGTTTGGTAAAACGTATTTTTTTCACTTTTCGGTTAAAATGTGCACTTTAAGGGTGATAAAATAAATTTTTAAGCAAAACCCTTGCAGCACAAATGATCATGGGTTGAGATGTATCTTTTGATGGAAAAAAGTAGTTTTCGACCTTGCGGTTCAGATGCGCACTTTCAGGGAGCTAAAACTTCATTTGTAAGCAAAACCCTTGAGGCAAAAATGATAATGTGCTCATGGGGATCATGAAAATGTATAATTTGCTTAAAAGTATTTTTCTAAATTTGCGGTCAAGATTGGTACTTTAAGGAATGTCGGATTTGGAAAGTGGCGATTTCTGAGCCAATCCTGTCGAATCTCTATCGTCCTAGCACATCTGGAAGTACCTTAAATCGCGATCACCGGAATTCCGGCACCCCCCCTCAAACTCCCCCACAGTCGCCGGAGCCAATCCGGTTCTGTAAGTGATTTATCCAGAGCATCTCTTTATTATTCCCACAAAGTTCGATCCCGATCTCTCCAGTCTGAGCCGGTCACGTATTTTCTGCCCCCCACCCATTGTTGTCGAATCCGGTCCGGACATGACAAAGGTCACCAAAGACATGTCCTCTGATCAATTATCAAATTTCACTCAAATCCGATCAACCGTTCCAAAGTTACGCATGACTCAGTATTCCGGATTCCCCCTCCCGCTACTCCCCCCACGACTATCGGATCATGTAAATTTTTATTTATAAGTCAGTTTGATCGGGTCCCTGATTCGCCTCCCAAGTTTCATTGTGAAAATCCCCAAAACCGGCATTACCGGAATTCCGGGAAACTCCCCTCCACCCACCCCCCTAGTGTCCGGATCCAGTCCAAATATATAAAGGATTTATCTGGAGCAGATGCTTGTTCTTCCCAGCAAGTTTCACTCCGATCCCTCCATTCTAACCGTTTCTCGAGATTCCCGGTCTCCCCCCCCAACTCCCCCATAGCTGTCGAATTCGGTCCGGACTTCAAATGGGACATCAGAGGTATGCCATTTATTCAGTTATTAAGTTTCATTCCAATCCGATCATCCGTTCGAAAGTTACACACTACTCCAGTTTTCCGGATTCCCCAGCCTTCCACTCCCCCCAGGTGGTCGGATTGGGAAACTGGTTATTTCCAGGCTAGTCCGGTCGGGTCCCTGATGCTCCTGCCAAGTTTCATCGTCCTAGCACATCTGGAAGTACCCCAACTCGAAAAAGTGTGACAAAAACTAATTAATTCTCAGAATTCCCCGGCCCACCACTCCCCCCCCCCCAGATGGTCGGATCGGGAAACTGATTATTTCTACGTTAGTTTGGTCGGGTCCCTGATTTTCCTGGCAAGTTTCATCGTCCTAACACATCTGGAAGTACCCTAACTCGAACATGTTCGGACAGACAAACCGACCGAATTCGGACAGACAGACCGACCGACCGACCGACAGACGGAATTGCGATCGGTATATGGCACTTGAGCCAGAGACTGCAATTGCCATAAAAAATTAAACGTTCTAGTCTATATTTTGTTGTAGTTGTTGTTTCTGTTGTTTTTGTCAGCGTTGTCATAATTATTCTTTGTAATAGCAACAAGCTTCTAGCATATATTTTTTTTAAATAAAGGATAAAAGAGCTTGCAAACCTACCTCTTCATCAGGAGACGAGGAGAGAGGGGGAGGCCTCCCTCTTGGCCTTGGACCTCTTCTGACAGCATCTTTCTCACGCCTTAAAACGGAAAAGAAATTAGAAACAAGACGTAGCATTTGAAACGCTAGTTGGTTTTCTCACTTTAAATCATCTTTAATTATCTCCTCCGGTTGACCGATTACCTGTTCTGGTTAGCTCAGTTCTCATATGTGATTAAACTTCCTTGAAATTAAATCGTACAAATTCGTGTCGTGTTCCAAGATCTTACTGTAACATGAAGCAGTCAGGATAAAATGATTTGGGAAACAAAACATTAGCTTTCAACATCACAATTTTTTTTTAAGATGTTGATGTGTGTTAGGTTGATAACAGTCACATTTCTAATGTTGAGCAATGAAATGAAACGAATGAATGAAATGAATTAATAAAACTTACGGCTATCAAATTCAACAGCAGAACAACTAAGGAGACTAATCTCTGGTAAAGAATGGGGTCGCCTTTGTAATATGGTAATAGCTCATACCGGAACAGGTGACAAGTAGTAATACCATGAACAAATAATCACAAGAACCTCCGTCTCCCTATCTCTGTAATACGACCATGCGGAGTCAAATAAATCCCTGTACCCTGCCCGATGCAAACGAGCGGAGGGTAGGAGCTACGCTGAGCAATTTGTTACCTCTAGAAACAGCTATATCGCTGTAAAGCTCCGAAGAAGAAATTACCAAAGTAAAAACCGATTGGTTATCAGGACGTGCTGCTGGGCGGGTCAGCGCGCCTCCTGCGATAATTCCTCTGGTATGCGCAACGGCGAAGAGGAAGTAGACGGGCAGCAACTCAGAGCTTAGTAAATACCTCTAGCTCAGCTCAGTTTTGTCGGAGTATCCATAGTCGCTGCATGGGACCAAAGACGGAGGTTCTATAGCTTATTTATTCTTGGTAATAAAGCTGTAATTTCTACAGATCAAACAAATAAAGGTACAATCTAAATAGAAGAAGAACAACTATTAATAATTGTAGAGATAACATTCAGATTTAATGCACCTAAAACAGACAAAACTTCAATCCCTGCATAAAGGGGGGGGGGTAGTCTGTACATCATTCCTGCCCCTCTTTGTACTATCAATCCTGCTATGAAAAGTAGATTTAACAGTAAAACGGGATGCCTCAATCGTTCCATGCCCTAAGCTGCTGTTAAGACTTGTGACTTTTAACTCATTTTGCCCTTGAGCTACACAGGGGAACTGTCCTCTAGTCGTCAAGTGATTCAAACCCGTCAAGTACCACCACCAACTCGGATACTAAGGCAACATGTTTTAAATGTGGCAACAGTCGTGAGCTTCTACTGGAGGGACCAATCGCCTTATCTAGCTAGACATCAATCAAGGGTAATTTAGGCGACTTTCTTAAGAGGTATATAAAGTGTTTGCTTACTTTTCAAAAATCTCAAGAAGCCGTGCATCCAAAATATTTTCCTCTGGTTCCCATGTGCTCCACTTGTTGCTCCATCCTTTCCACTTAACAAGAAATTCCGGACGGCCCTGTAAAGTTCAAAATACATAATACAAAATATACAAAATCACCTCTCTATCTTGCCTCTGAGCATCTTAAATCTTCTTTATAAAACAGTAATTTACATTATGAAATGCCTGTGGGCAGCAATTGTTTTGGGCAGCCATCTGGGATGATGGCCATCTAGGGGCTATGTGCTTCAGTGAAATTCTACGAAACTGGGGTGGTTTTGAGCTGGTTTTGAGTGCATGGGGCACCCCAGCAAGTGAGTTAGATGAGAAAATATGAATAGTGAGTGCAATATGAACAAGTGAATAGTCCAATAGACTTATTGCTGCCACTGGCTGCTGACTTTTCCTCCTTAGTATCAATCAATTTTTGTAGGCAAGTTCAGTTGCTTTTTTTTAAATCTAAATTTACACTGAATATCAAGAAATAATATAAAATAGCTATGACATCTTACTGATGGCCTTACAAAACAGACAATTTTGTCCTGAATGCAACGGTATTTTTTAAATATTTTTTGAAGATGTTTTAGATAGTTAAAACTGAACAAGTGCGCAAGCTCTTGGACGTGGAGTGTGAAAGTAAAATGTTTATCACCATCTCATATACAAAAAGAGTTAGAACCAGGACGTTTCACATCCAACAGTAGCCAACAAATATTCAAATAACCTAATGTGAAATCATCCCAGTTTAAAAGTTTAAACAAACAGCATTCAGAAATCCAAAGAAATCTTGCAAGACCGGTGTATGTTTCAATACTGAGCCAGTCCAACCCTCTTTTCATTAGCAAGGCAATAACAAGTGTAATAAAACCAAATCGTTTTATTGCCTGATACCCCCCTGGTCACAACTTCATTAAGATCGCATCAAAGGATATAGCACCAAAGGATATAGCATCAAAGGATATACCACCCTGGACTATCAAACAAGATTAATGAAGTTAAACCTGCCAACCCTTTGCTACCGTCGCAGACGTGGCGATGTCATTATGGCACACAAACTCTTGGAGACAGACACCAACCTGTTCCAGCTAGAACAGAACACCCGAACTCATGGTCACTCGAAGAAGTTTTTCCGGAAGAGAGCTACAACCAGGAAGCGAAACCAGTTTTTCACTAATCGAGTGGTACCGCTATGGAATTCCCTCAGTCAAAACACTGTCATGGCAGATAGTGTGGAGGCCTTCAAGTCATCGGTTGACAAAGACTGGACTCAGAAGCCTTGGAAAACTGCATGGGATTCCCAAGATGCGGCCCTCCCCATTCATCACTGAGCCAGCGCACGACAGGATTACCTTTCGCTGGCAAGTGCGATTTAAGGTAATCGTCAATCATATGACAAAACCGTCCAGTTTCCAACTCATGATCGAGGATTAAAGAATGCCATGTGGTCTTATTTGTTGCTGTTACACCAAAATCCGCATCTATACACATATATCTACAAGTACACAAGAGTTGAGCTTGAGACATGTCATAAACAAACTTAATTCACCGAAAATCTGAGCCCAGTTCCCCATCAACAGGAGAGTGAGGGGGGGGGGGTCAGGACCAACCGAATTGCATATGTAGACCTAAATATTCTCGTGTATACCAACTTAGAGTTTGATTCCAGTCACGGGTCAAAAACTTTACTCATGGGCAAACTGGGCCCACTTTCCCCTGTACAAAGTGGGGGTGGGGTTTGGGGCCCGCAAAAAGCAAAAAAGAAACCCTAATGCTCACAAACCCACCAAGTTTCAACTTGATACCTGTTGATTCCTGTCACTGGTAATGAACTTTACTCCTGAGTCCTGGGCAATCTGGGCCCAGTTGCCCTTGAACGGGTTGGGAGGGGGAGGGGGAACTTTGAGTTTGAAAGTAATTCCACAGCCCTAGGATCTACAAGTACAAGAAATTTCATCGTCCTGTGCCCAGGTCTGGTCAAGTTATGAACATTATTCACTGGGCAATCTGGGCCCATTTGCCCCTGAACCGGGTGGGTGTGGGACCCCCAAAAAAAGGCACAACTAGACCCCATTACTCACAAGTGTACCAAGTTTGAACTTATACTTGCACTGGTTCACGAGTTATGAGCTCCACAAAATACGGTGAAAACCAAAAACCGGAAACCGAAAGCTGCTACAGCGCTCGTAATAGTAATAGTAGATTGTTCCAAGGAACACTCCACTAAAAACAGTAAGGAAAATTCACAGCAATTCATTTAATAAAGAGCATGATAAGAAATACTAGGCCCTTAAGCAATTTAATTTGAATCATAAGGGAGGAAGATTTGCAAGGCAACATGTGTGCTCCTAGATTTTGACTGCCAAAAACACAAAGGTTTTTGCGATAAAACTACTTCATGGAAAAATGGATTATTTACCCTTCTAATCCTTTTCTTTAGAATCCTTTCAGCAGCGAAGACACGATCTCCTCCAATCTCCATGGTAATCTCTGAAAGAGTCAATTCTGGAATTTTGTCAACATGCCATTTTCTCTTGCAAATTATAAATACGAATAATATTGATGATGCTGAGGTAGTTTTGCGAATTCGGAAGCTGCCATTTTTGAAAAATAAAAAAGACGTCACTCTTTCAGACAATTATTTCGCCGTCGACTGAAGAAGAAAACGCAAATTTAGCTAAGTATTAATAGGAAAATTGATCTCATATTCAAACTTTTTTCTTACTTTATTTGCATTCTATGTAGACATTGTAGGGATCCTCTTCTTTATTGGGTGGTTTCATGCGTTGAGATTTCAAATAACTTCTGAAACGTGGTTTCCGAATTCTACCTTTAAAGCCTACTTGGGTTTGCGTTTGAGAATGAGTGAAGAAGAGATACCTAACGGGACCGACTCGAAAAGCTCGTTAGTACCTAAGCAAGAAGTGCCAGAAGCTTTAAAGAAAGGTTAGTCAAGAAGCCAATGAAGTTGTCGACTTGAGAGTTTCCAGGCTAAGTAAAGATTTGACTTAGGCTATGTTACAGGTTTTGTAATATTTACGGACCATAGCTCACTTCTATGAGTCTCAGTTAAGCTCCTTAGAGTGGGCTGGCCTGTAAGGCCTAGTGTATGCAGTGTATGATGGTTGGTTGATAACCTGTTGTGTGTTCGGTATGCAAACCATATAGTGTGAATCGACCAGGGGAATCCATAATGAACCCTGAATGAACCTGTGAAGTTCTGCACGTGTAGTAGACCACCAACGCACTAGGCCATCCTGGCTCCGATGACCATATACAGGAGGAGTACCTGATCTCGTTTTACATAACCTCGACCACAGCCCGCTAAAATGTGAAATGAAAGATAGAACTTATCCTGGCAATCAATAGGCAAAATATCACTTTCTTCATTGTCATGTGTCCAAAAATATACTAAATTCTACTTTTGTCCATTTAGTAGCTGTTTTAAAAGCTGTTTTCTGCCTGTTGACCTTGCTAACTCTTCGTTTTCATCATTTTTATGTAAATTGAGGTCAGGTTGGAATGAAGCAATCTTGTTTGAAAATAAAAATATGTTTAACTAGAAGTATTGAAGCAGTGTTTATGTATCCAATTTGTAAACCATTCAATTAGCTTCAATCTAGTGTTTTTGGCATAGCCGCTCCTTTACCTGGACATTTACCATCTTATGTCCGGCCTACTACACCCCTCGCCATAACATCAGGTTGAGAGTGCAAACTCCATATATAAATACAGTCATCGTAACATTTTGAGTAGCCAATAATAGGCAGGAATCATTTTAACTTCAGATTTCTTGCAAAGAAATCAGGATTGCAAGTTATAGTAAGAATCTACCCCATGAGCAAAAATAGTCTGAGCTCAAATTTTAGCCTTAGGGTGGTCGTTATAATTTGCCAAAATGGGAACACTGTCAAAAGAACTCAGATGGAGGAGTAATCTTTCTGTCAAGATATATTTCTCATTTTTTGACATCTAAAGTGTTAAAGGGACATTCAAAGTTTGAGAATGTTTTTACTACACTGAAAATGTGACGTGGAAATCTTGTGATCCTAAACGTGGTTCTAGGTGGCCCCACCTATGTTCAGTCTTATGTCAACTATTACCTGTGTCTGTGTGCACATAGAGCAGGATGTTGATAATATGTTACTCATTCAGAAAAGGGCAGTCAACATTTATCTTTGGCCCAACATGCCTTAGCTATGACAATAGTCTCATACATTTCAGGTCCCTAGTAGTTCTTCTCTCACCTGACAAGAAAAGAGAAAAAAAAATTGTGTCTGCATGCCCCAGCATATACTCCAAGCAGTCAGAAACATCCTGCCTGATGGTCAACCCTGAAAGTAGGGAAGTGAAAGCTGGATGAAACTGTAGGCCCAAACATCTCCCTATTTTAGTATTTATAATTGATGCTTCTCTTTTTAATTTTTAGTTGAGATTCTTTTGAAAAGTGTTGGAGATGCTCCACTGATGAAGAAGAAGAAATGGCTAGTAGAACCAGACAGAACCATAGGTTCGACCATCAGTTTTATCAAGAAGCAGATTGCTCTTGATCAAGATCAAAGCCTTGTAAGTCAACGTCCAAGATATCCAGGACAAGGTCTTTGTCTGTGTCCATGTGTGAAATGGTCTTCATCAGTTATATAAAAAAAACAGTGTATTTAAAAAAAATAAAATATCTTTTTTGTCATAGAAGACCTAAAACAAGCAAATTCCTGAAATATGCATTTTGGTAGCAAGTTTAAAGGACCTGTTGAACCTATACTACTAATTCACTCTGTGTCCCAAATCATTCCATTCATTATCATTTCTGATATTTTGAATCTCATTCCTGTCAATGTACAGAGGTTTGTGCATTTGCAAAGTTTTGTTCAGAAAGACCGGTTATACTCATTTTTCTTTGGCTGTCTTAAAAGGCAAGGGAACAAGCATACTTAGGCTACATAAAGGCACTACTTATCGGTCACCACTACGTATATAAACGCATACCTACCACCTCTTTGGGAGAGATGAAGGGTAGTAACTGAAATTTCCATTAGTGTTCAGATTCCAGTGAAACTTGATGAGATTCTGTAAGGGCTCTAAAAGTGACATTTATGTGTCCGAATCAGATACGACGATTTTGGCGAAGGGTGCCGGATGAGCTGAAAGGGCTAGTTTAGCATGTATTTTATATAGTATTTAGTATATAGTATTTTATATAGTGGGTATATAGCATAAGCTCCGGTCTTATAAATCGAGCATCTAGGACATGTGCTCTCGTCAGGTTCAAGTCCCATTCGGATCGGATCACGCTCCGAACTCCGAGGGTTAAACATGTCACAGATGACAAGATATCCATGAACCAAGAACTCCCCAAACAGTGCCGGATCTTATCGAGACCTCAAAAATTACCCATCCCTCCATCCGCTTTGTCCCTACGTATGTTACTAGATTCCAGTTCCCGCCTTCATCGGATGCGGTTCGGAACATCTCAGGCATTTGCTGCTGGCGCCCATACAGTTTCATTTTAATCGGTTTACCCGCTCGTAACTTACGTGGATTCCATACCCCCCCCCCCTCCTACCTCCCCCACACGGATGGTCGGATCCGGCGAAGGTTTCGTTGAGTATCGGGTCGGGTCCTTCATATGCATGCCAAGTTTCATGTTTATATGGAACTGCCGAAACTAGCAAAAGTGAGACAGAGGGACAGACGACCAACGGAGAGACATTATTATAGCAAAATGCCAGGCTATTCGATTCAAGTGCCATACGATCCATGAAGTTAAACCTGCTGTTGAACAATATACCTGCTGTTAATACATTTTTTTTTGGGGGGGGGTGATCGGGGTGATTTCAAGGAGTTTCGAGCGTTTGCCAACGTCTAGAGAATCTTCGCACTTCTGGCCGGAATGAATGAAAAGTTTCACTGTCCTAGCTTAATTGTTCAGTATCTGAAACAGCAAAAGTTGGACAGAGGGAGGAACCGACACGACAGTAGGCTACGATCTATATTTGGTACTTTGTTTACGCGGTTTTTGGAGCCCAGAATGTTTGGTAATAATTGTTAGTCCTGTACTGCTGCCATAGCTGAAAACTCTTCTGCTAGTGCACTTGCCGATGGCAAAGAATAACAACTTGGATCCTTTGGAAGAGAGGGCTCAACAGAAAGAGAATTTGGAATTTCACCTAAAAGATTCTGCGCCAGAATTTTACCGGTGGGCCGCCGACCCCAACGGCGGCGCGTCGAAATGTTTCGGCTGGGTCAAATTTGGATTTTATGAAGCAGCAACAATTCCTGGTGTCCTGTTGTTTTTACCAGTTTATTCTTTAACAGTTAATTCGTCTTTCAGTATCTATATGTCAACCAGTTCTTCGCCCCAGCACCTGACCAGATTATGTCCAACCTTATCAACTGCTTCGGTTCTGACAGAAAGCTAGTACTGCATTACAGCCTCACTCCCGCTTGGGGTTGATGGCGCTACAGCTGAACCTCATAATTGAGTGAAATGCCTGAACAGATTCAAAAGATTGAACTGGGGACCGAGTACGAGAAATTACGCTTGTCATTCGATGAGATGTCGGCCCAGTGATTCTTTTGCTGCCACCATAAGTTTATTTCAGCAAGTAATCGTTACAGTGATTCTCTGAACAACCGTCGCCCATTGATTTTCTTGGTTGATTGCGAAAATGCCAGAAAGAAAGATGTGCTGTAACTTAATGCCAAGTGTTTCAGAACCAGACTGGTATTCGATTCCGCATGTTCTATTTCTTCTATGTTGACTTCCTATTATGTAGCCTGGTCGAACGAAACCCCTACGCTCCAGTTGATTTGATATAATCGTCGTTTCAGTTCTACGAATATGAAAGGCTGCGAACGCAATCGTAGCGTGAATCTTCGATTTGTCCGTTTCGAGACTTGGAATATAGAATGGAATAACATTTGGATGCGCTAAACGGAGAAGTCAGCTGATACTGATTCTAGCGATATTTTCGCACTTCTTGGCAAGGGCTGAACATAAAGATTTTGTTGCTATAGGCACTTGATTTATTTTATCACAGGTTTGTTTTCGTAACTTGAGCCTGCAGAGGACCCTTGCCAAGAAGGGTCGAAATATCTGTGGAATTAAGTCAGCTGACTGAGGCCTGAACGTTTAGCGCATTCAGACAAAGTATCTAGTTTATGTTGCTGACATAGACTATTATAACATAATTTGCGTTTTTAAGCGGTCCAGCATTAAGCCAGTGTTGATCAACAGTGTGTTCTAGCGTCTAACAAAAATCTCTATGGCCAACATTGTTGGTCAAATCGACCACTGAAAGTGTTGTTCATCGACTCTATTTGTCAACTTGTGTAGTAATCCGCCATTAAAACATAGCGTTTTGGCGGGGATTCACTTCCGTTGGTCAAAAGGGACGTTTTGGCGGTCAACAGGCTTTTGTTGATCAACACTGTTGATGAACAGAAGAACCGCCAAAAAACGCTTTTATGTTGACAGTAGCAAAGTTGATTTTAAACCATGGTAGACGATTTGCAGAATATAGGTTATATTTATCTATCCATCTAGACGATGGTAGCTCTTGGTTACTGTTGGTAGGTTGGAAATAGTTGGAATACCTGGTATATTAGCTATGGACAAAAAACAACAACAGATTTTCCACATATGACTGCATTTATTAAAACTGGTTTACAGAATAACTGGTTCCAAAGTTAGCAGGAAGGCACCTAAAATCAAAACAAGGCCACCAAAACAAAATAAAAACTATTCGCAACAGATTTATAACAAATGATTAGCACACTCCTTTCGCGTGTCAGTATAACTAAAGCCATTTCAACATAGTAGGATACTCGCCAACCCGTACACCTTCCCATGGGCTTACTACCGCCTCAACACAGATTTCATCTTTATAATGCGCTATTTCCCTTTTCTTCACTAGTGCATAATAAAGTTTCATCAGAGTATGATTATGCTCTGATTTTGTATTGTTACCAAGGAGTCCCAGCATCAAAATCAAGAAGGGTTAAAATAGGGATTTTCAGATATGTTCCACTAATCACATTTATTCGGACGTTTTTTGGCGTTTTAAAGGAATGCAGATTACTGTTCTATCAGATCAAAAATAAAACAATACCGAGAACATTCTTCTTCCATCCAGCTTTCATATTACCCAGTGAATGAGCGGTTCCCCCCAATCGCTAGGCGCTGTTTCCGACGCTGTGATTGATCTTCCCGATTAGTTGTTCGGGACCTATTTTACTGTTAAAGCAATTAGGAAACCTAAACACTCGAGATGACCTTCTTCCATGGGGTATTCTGGCGGGGGATAGAGCCTGAATAGAACCTTTTCTTCCTTACGTACGAATTTCATAGAAGTTTTGCTGGTGCGAAGAGGTTTCCAGCCGAAAGAAGCTGGTGTGCCTTCGCCAGAAAAAAAAGATTCTGGGGTTGCCGTGGAAAGTCATCTCGCGTATTTACAAACATATGCAAAATCGGTCCCTCTCCTCAGCTACCGTGTAACTAAACTATAACTATTTTTTCCTCACTTGAGCGGCTATACTATCGGCACGCCAAAATGGATTCTTAGCTGTTCCAGAAACAAGAAGGTAATGACGGTGTGTGGACCGAGTCGCACGAAGGCGGGAACGAAGCCCTAAAAATTTAAAACAAAAATTATTTAAAGAACAAAAGACGATTGTCATGTTGGGCGTGGCCGCAGGCTAAAGTCCGTATCTTAATAACAATACAAATGCAGTAAACAGGCTTTCATATCTACAAATTTCTCAGGGCACTAGTTGCGTTTTAGCAGATACCATGGTATCTGATACCACCGTCTAGAGACGTTTTCGCAGTTACCTTGGTTATTGATCGTGGCATCTGAAAACTCATCTCACTTTTATCATCACCAACACAAGAGCGTCGGTTTTGTCAGATTAGTGGGAAAGACTTTTAAAAGCGCAAATTCGGCACTGTTGTTTTTGAAAAGGAACCGCAATATCAGATACCATGGTAATGAAAACGGAAAAAATACAGACCCAGTTACCGTGGTATCAAATACCTTGGTATCTGCACTATTGTCAACACTTAACTGAACACAACGGTCCACACCAATTTAAAACTGATTTATGGTTTCTGTGTTTACAACATTTTCAGGATGATCACTGTGGTCCACTATTCGATTTTTAGTAGGCTACTAAATTTTCCAGTCTCTTCACGAATTTCTCACAACGCAATTCCAAACTGTGTCTTCTGAAACCGTTGTGATTGAAGATGAGGACATACTGAGGTCTTACTTTTACATAGTAATTACGGCAAACTTAAGGACCCGTCGTACCTGTAGCCTAATGCCAACGCCATCTACTTTCGAAATGGTCTTCTTCAATTCTTAAACCTGGAGAGCAAAATTTCACACATTACATTCTAAACCCGAAAGCGATACCTCGCTAATCTTTGCTCTTGCCAGGATGCACTAGTTTCCATGCGCATTATGATCCCGTCGAGTGTTCGAGGATCATGCTACTGATGCGTAAAACCGGTTTTCTGAGTTTACCGAGTTTTTGCTAGAAGTCAATGGGTCTGGAAAAAGGCTTGAAACAGCCAAAGACATGGATAATTTGTGAAAAGCAGAGCTTAGTTTTACAGTATTCAGATGGTTTTGAATACCGGAGTATAAACAGAGTGCAGGGTTCAAGTTCAAGTTCGTTTTATTTGTACACTAAATCAGTACATAGTTGGCTAGGCTAACTATGTGCTTTAAAAGTTTCGATTAGATCACCTCGGAGAAATCTATAAGCTAAACTGGTTCACCGTAGGCTTTTAGGACGGTTTTCATAAGGTACATGGCGATCGGTGGGAACTGTTTTCGTGGCTCTTATTTTAATGCGGTCGAATACATTCCGAATGGTTAGATAATTACGACATCCTATTACGAGTGTAATAATATGGTTTGGGATGAATGAATTTTATTGACCAACTGCACTACAATGAGGACTAGTGAAGTATAACAAAAGGAACTGAAAAAGGGAGGTATCAATTCAATTTGATTCAATTTACATTATTTAACGGTTTTTAAAAACCATAAAAAAAAGAAAAACAAACAAAAATATTCATCCGGCTATCCGGCTAATACCGCGAAAACGAAAACTGCGATTGCGTACATCCGGCTAATACCGCGAAAACGAAAACAAACCCATGACATCGCAAAAGTTGTCCGTCCGTCTGTCTGTAAGCACGATAACTCTCGAAGGGGGTGAGATATTTTGATGAAACTTGGTGTGAGGATTCTTTCGGTCAAGAGTAAGGTCCAGTTCGTAGATGGGCACTGTAGCCCTACATTTAGGGGTGGGGGAGGGGGTTTAAATTAAGTGGCAAACAAAATATTTTGAAACAGCTAATGTGATAGTCGATTATGGGGTAAGAAGACGTGCTGAACACGATGGTGAAAACCATTTTCTCCCCGGACAAGTAGTTCGCCCGGAATCCGGCCAAAACCGGAAAGTTTGTTAAAAGTAAAAGTTTTATTTGAAGTTAATTAGATGTTCGATTTAGGAGTAAGAAGACATGCTGAACACGAGGGTGAAAACCATTTTTTGACCGGACAAGTAGTTAGCCCGGAATCCGGCCGAAACCGGAAAATTTGTTCAAAGCAAAAGTTTTATTTGAAGTTGATTAGATGTTCGATTTAGGGGTAAGAAGACACTCTGAACCCGATGGTGAAAACCATTTTCTCGACGGACTAGTAGTTAGCTCGGAATCCGGCCAAAACCGCAAACTTTGTTAAAAGCAAAAGTTTTATTTGAAGTTGATTAGATGTTCGATTTAGGGGTAAGAAGACATGCTTAACACGGTGGTGAAAACCATTTTCTCGCCGGACAAGTAGTTCGCCCGGAATCCGGCCGAAACCGGAAAATTTGTTAAAAGTAAAATTTGTATTTGAAGTTGATTAGATGATAGATTTAAGGGTAAGAAGAGACGCTGAATCTGTATATGACAATCATTTTTTACCCAGACATATAGTTCGTCCTATCGTCAAAATAAATATGGCTTGTACAGGTATATCTGAACATAATTTTCTCAGATGAGACGTAGACGTAGTTGTCTGGGTCAAATATTAAATTTTTGGGATCCCATCGAAACCTTTGGTCTTGTTCGTAGTGGCCGTGAGCTTTCTTTCTTATCCTTTAAACTTAAAAAAAAAAAAATAGGCTTTCGAATTCCAGTGATTAAAAATATAGCTTCTAATATACCGTTACTTAGGGAAATTTGATACATTCAGACCTTCGTCCACTACGTGACTGGTCGAATAACCTAAGGAATTCTAATTAATACGTTCTTGTTAATACTGACTGACGACCAGGCTGATACGGTTGCGGATTGGAATTTCCGACGCCGTCATCACTTCGATACGGAAAATTCGCCGGAACTGACGAAAATGGGGGAAATCCGACCGGAAAAAAAAAATGTCCGCACCGTGAGGACAGTTAAAAAAATCCGACTAATTGGATTGGATTGGATAACCGAACCCGGAATTGTGAGACCGAGGGCCTGAAATCAGTTTATTATGTTATGTTGTCACGTTATTACATTATTAGTTGACACAGTTGCTGGAGAAAGGGAAGTGGATTTTAGGCTACTTTGTCTTAAAATTACCTTGAAAAAGCCCATGGGTCCAAGCCGCGCGGTGTATCGAACGATGTGCCAAATACCCTGAAATAAAAAGAAATCGCGATATCAAACAAGCCTTACGAAATTTTACTACTCGTTTAATACTAACCCTTTTACCACTACAAAAGAAGATTCATTACCCACGAATCAGGGTGGAGGGCCCTGACTGACTCCGCCCATCTCTGTCAGAAGGAAGTCAAGTCTGACAGTGTCGGTCAAAAGGGACAAACCTGGTTCCGACCCGCCGATCTCCGACCGAAATAAGTCAAGGCTGGTAAATCCGGTTGGTATAGGGTCAAATCCGAACCATTTCCGTTCGTCCATCTCTGGCCGAAAAGCCTATGTCTTGCAAGTACGGTTATAAAGAATTGTGCCCGAGGTCCAAATTTGGACTCGGTTTACCAATCTCATTTTGAATGCGTCAAGTCTGTCAATTTCGTTCAAAATAACTGAATCCTCGATCAGAATCCGCTTACAACAAGCCGACGTTCAGTCAAAAAACACGCCAAGTCCAGTCAATCCGGTGAAGACGGCCAATAAACGAATCCGGTTTTAGTTAACCAATCTCTGGTCCCAAACGCCCAATAAATCCGTTTAAAAAGGCCGAGTCCTGAACTCGAAATTTGAACCATTTCATAAATCTCAGATGCCCTCATGCCTCTGGATGTAAAGGTTGACACATCTCTGGTCGAAGTGGTGTCAACCCGACTAATCCGGTAAAAAAAAATACCTCAGTCCTAAAGTGGAGTCCGGGTCCAATGTAAACCACGGAAAGGTTTACGGACCCGGCCATGACGGTCGGATCGGGGTTTAATACACCATTTCTGGCGGGTTACACGTCACAATATTCCATCTTGCCAAGAACCGAAAATAACAGAAAGCTACTTACGTTGAACTCGCCCGGTTTAGCGCTCATCGCTCTGGTCTTCAGCACGTCTAAGGGTTGAGTGAGGGTCGTTGCTATTGCACCCTTAAAAATAATAACAGCCAACTAATAAAACATCAAGACCAAGCTGACAAGGCTAGGCTGTATATTAGTCGGATTTTCAGACGGTGTTCTAGTCTAGGATCTCCATGGGCTTAAGCAAATAAAGTGGACAGACCTCAACCGGAAGCTCAATACGGCTCCACATTTGCTCCGCCTCGGCTCAATTTTTACGGAAAATTCATTCTCGGTATACAAACCAAAGACGGAGGTTCTCCTACAGACCCTACAGGGATCCACAAGTTCCTTGTTATGGCACTTGCCTTCCTGCGAAGTGCCATATACCGATCACTTTTGCGTCGGTCAGTCCGGTGATCGCGAGTTAGGGTACTTCCAGATGTGCTAGGACCCAGGGTTGGTCACCAAAAGTAACTTCGTACACCCTGGAAAGTAACCCAAAAGTATCTCAAAGTAACCCAATGTAACCTAATGTAACCCAAAGTAACCCAATGCAACCCAAAGTAACCCAATGTAACCTAATGTAACCCAAAGTAACCCAATGTAACCTAATGTAACCCAAAGTAACCCAATGTAACCCAAAGTAACCCAATGTAACCCAAAGTAACCCACATTATACCAAAGTATCTCTAAGTTTCCGTGAATTTAAATTCTCTCGTGAAGGAATTTCGCATCAGTTTCAAGATATTGCAATCGGCGCCTAGTCTCGTCTGACGAAAAGTTTGAAGCGTCACCACGCAAGTCTTGCGCACGAGGGGTTGCTTTGGGTTACATTGGGTTACTTTGGGTTACATTGGGTTACTTTGGGTTACTTTAGGTTACACTGGGTTACACTGGGTTACTTTGGGATACTTTGAGATACTTGGGTTACTTTGGGATACTTTTGAGAGAATTGCAAGCGTGATGTACGCCATTTTTGCGCAAGACTCGTGATCCAATGTAACCCAAAGTAACCCAATGTAACCCAAAGTAACCCTGAGTAACCCAAAGTATCCTGAAGTAAGCAAGTAACTCGTACACCCTGGTTCTTGGTGACCAACCCTGGGCTAGGACGATGAAATTTGGCAGGCATATTAGGGACCCGACCAAACTAACTTGAAAACAGTCACTTCCCTGATCCAACCATCGTGAGGGGAGTGGAGGGAGGGGGAATCTGGAATACTGACATATGTATTACTTTTGAACGGGGGAACGGATCTCAGTGAAACTTGATATTTGGAAAGACCTCGTGTCTCACATGCAACACGGAACGGATCCGGTGATTTTGGCGGGAGTTGGAGGGGGGAACCGGAAAGCGTGTAACACATTCAGAATGGACGGATCGGGATGAAACTTTGTGGGAACAAGCACAAGCCCTAGATACATAGCTGACAAGACCGGACCGGATCCGGGGGCACTGTGGGAAGAGTTAGAGGGACGGTTCTGAAATTCCGGTAATCCAGAGTTGAGGTGCTTCCAGATGTGCTCGGACGATCAAAATGGCAGGCATATCTGGGACTCGACCATTTTTACTTAGGAATAGTCGTTTCTCCGATTCGACCATCGTGGGGGAGTTGAGGGGGGGGAATCCGGAATCATGATGTATGTATAACTTTCGAAAGGGTGATCAGATCCTTATGAAACTTGATATTTGGAAAGACCTCGTGTCTCAGAAGTCTCATTTCAATTCCGGAACGGATCCGGTGTCTTTGGGGGGAGTTAAAGGGGGGAAACCTTGTGACACGCTCAGAGTGGAGGGATCGGGATTGAACTTGATGGGAAGAACAACCACGAGCCACAGGTACATCGTTGACAGAACCGGACCGGATGCAGTCCCTATTGGGGGAGTTGGAGGGGGCGGTCCGGAATTCCGATGATAGCGAGTTAATGACGAGAACAAAACGAGATTTTCGGGGTTTTTTTTATCGATCAGTGGATTATATCTCTCTAAGATAGTATTCGAGAGATATGAAGAAAAATCTAATATTTCGGCTACACTTCCGGCAACCGTCCTCAGCGAAACAAAACCTTACAAATCCATAATGCATAAAACAAACACGAGCAGAACGATACGAGGATGAACGATAAGAGTCTTGTTAGTGTGGTCATATGGGTTGGTTGTTTTTTGTAGCAATAAATATGGACTGGCCACATACCGGATAAAAGCTTCTGCGCTTTTCCGGGAAAATTGTACAGGTAAATAATTGTATATACACAAATTTGAATGTTATTTTTACACACAATGTGGTTTTAATTTCGTTCTTTTACGCATTTTATTGTCGTTCTTTTCAGTCGGTTTCTTAGCGTCGTCTTTTACACATTTCATCCTCGTATCGTTCTGCTCGTGTTTGTTTTCTGCATTATGGACTTGTAAGGTTTTGTTTCGCTGAGGACGGTTGCCGGAAGTGTAGCCAAAATATTCAATTTTTCTTCATATCTCTCGAATACTATCTTAGAGAGATATAATCCACTGATCGATAAAAAAACCCCGAAAATCTCGTTTTGTTCTCATCGTCATGGACGGTCAGTGTGGCTTCAAACCATATCTTCGCGAGTTAATGTACTTCCAGATGTGCTAGGATGATGAAACTTTGCTGTCACATTAGAGACCCGATAAGACTGAATTTCTAGTTAAAGTGCGCATCTTAACCGCAAGTGCAAAAGAAACTTTCGACTAAACGACACATTTTCATGATCCCCAAAGGCCTATGATCGTTCGTGCCTCAAGGGTTTTGCTTCCAAAGGATTACAATAGAACCACGATCAGTTGACAAACTCTCACAGTCATCCTCTGACCCGACTTTGCAAGTGCCATATGAGCACTTGCAAAGTCGGGTCAGAGGATGACTGTGGGAGTTTGCCGATACTTACTTTAAAACATGAGTTGGAAGCCATATGATGTTTTAAAGTAAGTATCGGCACCAGGCAGGTTCTAAAAATAAGCAATACGACAAGGAGAAACTTTAAAAATTTTACGAGCCGCGCTCATCTGACACACATAATGCTTAAACAAACCACCAACCGAACCGACGCTGTTTCGAATTTCGCCGCCTTGTGAATGGCTTTGCCGTCTCAAAGTTAGCGCGGCCGCAATCTTTGCCGGTCTTCAAAGAAGAATACTCTTGATGACTAACTCTTCGTGTCGATAAAGGATCGCCGTATGCCTAGCGAAGAACCAGAAACGTCACAACAACAAACGCTGTGGATTGGTTTCCATAGGATTTGAGTCAATTTTCAGGATTTGTTTGGGTGATGTTTCTTATTCTTCCCTAGGTTCACCCGCGTGTTTTGGACGTAAACGCGCGTTATCTGGAGGGGACCGTGGGAACCTACAAGGGGGCACAAGATTCTCAAGAAGTCATGCCCCCCCCCCCTTCAACGTGTGTAATGTGGAATTGTTGACAAAGCGAAAAGAGTCAGTGTGACGGAAGGCCATGTACTGATTTTAGTATAGGCGTATTACTTACTGCGAAAAAACTGGCCGTGAGATGGGTTTTAAAGCTGTCGTCAAAGTAGGGCAACCGCATCAGCAACATTTTGATCTGGTCGTAACAGCCTAGCTGGCCCACTGTTACGAAAACGGCTCGCGTCGTAGCCGTAGTTGCTCCTCGGAAGAGTCCCGTAACGCCTTCGTTACGGAGCACCTTTACAATTCCGTCTATGGCATGCTTGTAACTATAAAGATAATTAAAGATTAACTGCCGGGCTTAAAGCACAGGTGACACCAGATTGACAATTTAACAGATTAATCGTCCTTCTTGAGAAATATTGCCTAATTTTACTACAGATAATTGGGAAGGTTGGTCTTTAATGATAACATTTTGGCATTTCAAAGCACACCTCGCAGTACTTTATGTTTATGTTTTAAGATTCGAAACCATTTAAATACTGTACAACTAGGCTCTTCTTTTAAAGCACAACTCTTACTAGAAATAATATTTTCCCTATGAAATGGATCAGAAAAAAACATTTTCGAAAATACCATTACTTTCCATCTGAAATTAGCGATTTTCTTGTTAGCGCCTGTCGACTATGTCCAGCCTTCCTGCTCTCCGACGCGGCGGCTGGGCGCAAAACATTTGAAAACTGATCACGCCGTGGTTCAAAAGTGTGAAAACTAAGCAAATAAAAGAAGTAACAAACAAAAGCTTCTCAGATCCTTATGTGTGAAAGAGTTGTCAGCAGACGCTGATGACCCCGGCAAACGTTTCGTTGTGTGACTGGCAAAACTCGGCAAGGCCAAAAAAGCGCTAAAATGTCGTAGGCACAAAACGAAACACTGGAGAAAGGTGGGGATTTTAAATGCTTATAATTCTGTATGGGAGCTAGAAATATTCTAAAAAGCAGAATAAAGAAGAGGGGTCCTTTAACAAATTATCCGCGGCTTTAGCTTTTTTTAAGTTTTTTTCTCAAGCGCATTGACTTCTAGCAAAAACTCGGCAAAATCTAAATAACCGGTTTTACGCCTCAATAGCAGGACACGCGAACATTCGTCGGGAGCACAATACGCATGGAAAATAATGAATCATGGCAAGAGCAAAGATTAGTTGGGTATCGTTAGCGGTCTTATTATGTAAGATATGCAATTAGGGTCTCCGGGCTTACGAATTAAATGAATACAATTACGGAAATACGTTGCATTGGCGTAATAGGGACGAGTGGCGACAGGTCCTTTAAGTCAGCTATGAAGTCAATGCTGCAACCTGTGCAGACTGACTATTAATCAATTTTGACAGTGCAAAACGGATACGTCAGCTGAAATTTATTAGAGCTATACTTCGGCATAGGCAAGGGTCCTCTTCAGGCTCAAAGCCGCTCAAGATGGAAAAAACGAAACTTGTGAAAACAAATTAATCCAATTAAAGATGATACATAAACTTTCAGTTTACCTTTCCAAAGTGATCGCGACCTCACAACTCAAGTACGACTGCCTTTTTGGGATCCCAAAACGTTAGTGACGGATACCTATGACATCGCAAAAGTTGTCCGTCTGTCCGTCCGTCCGTCCGTCCGTCCGTCTGTCTGTCTGTAAGCACGATAACTCTCGAAGGGAATGAGATATTTTGATGAAACTTGGTGTGAGGATTCTTTGGGTCAAGAGTAAGGTCAAGTTCGTAGATGGGCACTGTAGCCCTACATTTAGGGGTGGGGGAGGGGGTTTAAATTAAGGGACAAACAAAATATTTTGAAACAGCTAATGTGATAGTCGATTATGGGGTAAGAAGACATGCTGAACACGATAGTGAAAACCATTTTCTCGCCGGACAAGTAGTTCGCCCGGAATCCGGCCAAAACCGGAAAGTTTCTTAAAAGTAAAAGTTTTATTTGAAGTTAATTAGATGTTCGATTTAGGGGTAAGAAGACATGCTGAACACGATGGTGAAAACCATTTTTTGACCGGACAAGTAGTTAGCCCGGAATCCGGCCGAAACCGGAAAATTTGTTCAAAGCAAAAGTTTTATTTGAAGTTGATTAGACGTTCGATTTAGGGGTAAGAAGACATGCTGAACACGATGGTGAAAACCATTTTCTCGACGGACTAGTAGTTAGCCCGGAATCCGGCCGAAACCGGAAAATTTGTTAAAAGCAAAAGTTTTATTTGACGTTGATTAGATATTAAGTTTAGGGGTAAGAAGACATGCTGAACACGATGGTGAAAACCATTTTCTCGCCGGACAAGTAGTTCGCCCGGAATCTGGCCGAAACCGGAAAATTTGTTAAAAGTAAAATTTGTATTTGAAGTTGATTAGATGATAGATTCAAGGGTGAGAAGAGACGCTGAATCTGTATATGACAATCGTTTTTTACCCTGACATATACTTCGTCCGGAATCCGGTTGAAACCGGATTTTTTTTATAAGTTAAAGTTTTATTTGTAGTTGATTAGACGTTCTTTATAGGGATAAGGAGATGCGCTGAATTCGTTTCTGAACTATCTTTTTTTGGCTGGACAAGTAGTTCGCTCGGAATTCGGCCGAAAACGGAAATTCGGCAGAAGTAAAGCAGGTAGTTTCGATCAGTATCGTCAAAATAAATATGGCTTATACAGGTATATCTGAAATTAATTTTCTCAGATGATTAGCCTGGCGAAGACTGGACCTGGCGTAGACAAGACGTAGTCAGGACGTAGTTGTCTGAGTCAAATATTAAATTTTTGGGATCCCATCGAAATCTTTGATCTTGTTCTTTATTGTTGCTGTTTCGGTTCGAGAGAAAAACCGCGCAGAAACCTAACGTCCACCCCTCAGAGGATGCGTCGGCAATTAGAAAAGATAAAAATATGCTATGTAACTGCTAATTTTTTTCACAATTACAGTTGTTGCTTCTACTCTTTCTTTTTTTATTTTAAAGAAAATTGGATTAGTTAGCTTGTTTTTTACGGAATTTTCTTTTCCCTCTCCCCGCTTCCAAGATAGGACTAGTTTCTGTGAGCCTCACCGTCAGCACTTGGATCAGACATGCTAAAATAGATCCACAGGTTAGTAGTGGCGTCCCGGGTAATTGAGATTTTACATACGTCTCAGCAGCAGAAAGTGAAAGTCACCCTTTACCCTATGGAACCGACTTTTTACTATGTCTACACAAGTGTTGAGCCCGAGGAAATAGGGGACTGTTACTCCACTTGGAGCGCTGAACTGTAATAAGGCCAAACTGAAACCTGGCGTGTCTCTTTGGATTTTCTTGTTGTTTTCTTGTCTTTCTCGTGTGTTGGAAGAATCAGAAAGGCTGTAGGGATGGTAAGCACTGTATCTCTTGCAGAAATAGCATTTTTATATTTCCGCTTTAACGACTATTAATCCGTTGGATATTTAAGGATCGAAATAAAAGAAATTTGTAAACAACAAGCGAAAGTTAACCAAGAAGTCGCGTGGTAAGATAGCCTACGCCTGCAATCTAGAAAGTGAAAACGCTCTTCGTCATCATGAAATTTAGAATCGGAGTATCGTGTTTGCTAAAGCATTTTTCAAACAGGTGTAATAAGCTGCGTAGCGCTATACGTGATGTTTACGTCTTATTGCACACCCTTGTTCAAACTGAAAGTTAAAGGTTCTTGCCAGTGTTGCCACACTGATACAATTTTTCGAGCTTCTAAAGATCAGAAAAAGTGTTCTTTGTACTCGGAAGTACACAAGCACAATTTGACTACCATTACGTTGTAAAAAACTACAAAATTGACGTATGGACAACAGTGTTTCTCGAACTAACAATATGCAGTCATAACAGAACAAAACGCGAACTTTCGAATAAAAGTTATTACTTTAACTTTCTACCGTGGCAATCCTGGCGAATCTCTTCTTTACTTGGCGCGCTGGCGGAGCCTAGCCAAGCGACCTGAATGATGACAGATCAAGTGGGAAAGATAACCAAGTAATAAGTCTTATGAACTTAATGTAAGTGCTTACAGAGTGCACTACTAGGGGGGGAGGGCGACGCTCCCCCCCCCCAATGTTGTCGGCCAGTCGGTAAAAAATAGCCGTCGAGGCGAAGCGTCGCGATTTTTAGTAAAAACAGTCGATTTTTTTCTTACAAATGGTCCTTTTTTCTTAAAACAGTCGATTTTTCTTAAAAACAGTCGGTTTTTCTTAAAAACAGTCGGTTTTTCGTAATAATAATCGATTTTTCCTTAAAAATAGTTGTTTTTCGTAAAATCAGCCGATTTTTCGTCAACACATTCGTTTTTTCTCAATTACCAGCCAGCCGGTAAATAACTTGTCCCCCCCTAAACATTTTGGCTAGTAACGCCTCTGAGTGCTTAAGCTTACTTTTGACATAAAGGAGGAAAATCAAATTCATATCCTACGATTTTTCTTGTCACAAAAGTAATACTAAATGCCGCTCGCCGCAACTTGGCACGGAAGGGAATAATTCCAGCTCATCATCTACATGATTTTTGTTCATGAATTTTTAGGCCTAATTAATAAGTCTAAATTGTCGTCGTAAATGTTGATTTTTATTTGTGTTGTTTTTCCTTTTACTCCACTGTCGCCTTGTGCATATGGTGGGTCTAAATTAAATAATATATATTTGAGAGGGTATCCCAAAATCCGGACCGTCTAGGGGCCCACAGGGTTTAATCTGACACTAATTGTTCATATTTACAGTAGTCGTCAGCAGGGGCGTCACTAGCCTTTTACCTATGGAGGGGGGACGTCCAGTTTGTGCCGACGGACTAAAAAATGTGCCGACAAAAAACGCCGCTGCCGCAAGCGGTTGCCAGAAGCCGATGTGCCGACAAAACTTAAACTTTCGGGATGCGCCTGATAAACGTTTACAGAATTTGATTTCTTACTTATAAAAAGAACCCGATGCGCCGACGATACTTGAACTTCCAGGGTCTTCCCGGGTGCGCCCGACAAATGTTGGCTGAAACTGATTTATCACAGACAAACAGAACCCGATGTGCCGACGAGTCGACCGACGTCCGACAAAAGCATACAGAAATCAATTTCTTCTGTGTTTTGCCCGACAAATATTTACCGAATTCTTGTGTATAAAAATAACCCAATGTGCCACCCAATGTGCCGCGAGTCTACCGACGCCCGACGAAAGCATACAAAATCGAATTTCTTATGTACAAAAAGAACCCGATGTGCCGAAGAGAATATCGAGGCCCGACAAAAGGATACAAAATTCGATTTCTCCTGTGTTCTGCACGACAAATGTGTGCAGCAGAATTTGATTTCTTGCGTATGAAAAGAACCCGATGTGCCGACGAGTCGACCGACGTTCGATAAAAGCATGCAAAATTGTATTTCTTCTGGGTTTGCCGGCGCTCCGCGCCGACAAACAAGTGAACTTTCGCCGGGCTTCGCCCGACGAAAGTACTTTCTCAAGACCTTTGGGGGATTCCCCCCCCTGGTCGTCAGTAGTAAACAAGGCCGACAGAATATTCTTTTAGGCTAAGCCGATGCAGACTTTACTGAGCAACAAATTCAAAAGAATAGCTTATTCGTGCCTTCAATTGGTTTTACGTAAAAAAAAATCTCCGCTTTCAGATATCTTTATCTGCACTATTTTGCACTCTAGCGTTTAAACTCTCCACCAGATTTTAAAGTTTAACTGAAAAGCCAACTTATTTTTATGTCATTTAGTTGAATACACTGAATTGTCTGGATTCTGCAAAGGGATTTTTTAATTTTCCACCATCTGCTCTAGTTATGACGTTCAGAATATCTGCGTCCGTCCCCACAGCGTAAATTCTACTATGACGCTGGAAATTTTTATCTCAACACAAATGCGGCTTTTTAGTGGGCAGTGGCGATACTGACGAAGATTGCTTAGTGCCTGAACAAAAAAAGTCATAAATCTTTCTTGTAAGGCATACAACAAAAAATACAAGCGCATAGAGGTACCACAAATCACGCGGAAATTCCACTATTTGAAAACAGATTATTCGTGAATAGCGGAACAACCAAGTAACGCATTTTCAGCGCGTCTTCAAGCCAATTTAAGTGAACAAATGATAATTAACTAGATTGTCCTGTCCTATCCCAGTCCTTTTCGGTTAAACTTTAACTCTCCGAGCTCGGAATAAAAAAAACTCCGAATTCGGTGATGCACAATTACTCCAATGTAGGAAAAACTTTTTACAGTGTATATGTGCTAGGCTCGGTTTGCATTCAAAGTTAAGCGGCGTTCAAAGAAAACACCTTTATCGTTTTGGAAACCACAAACCTTTACGAGAAACAAATAGGGCCCGCAGCCTATTAAAAGCACGCTGGAAGCGGTCACACAGGTCAGAATCCAGAAATCTATTCCGGGGGGGGGGGGATTTAGCCGCGGGTCAGACCTTTTTCATGCAAAAAGTAAAAAAAAAAGGATAAAGATCAGAGGTTAAAGCCTATAAAAATCGATTTTTTTTCGGGGTGCGGGAGGGGGTCGAACCTAGCCCCTCATGGATACGGCCCGGGTAGCCGCAACCCCTCTAAAGGTATGTGCACAAGCAGTCTAATTTTCGCTGTCGGACGCGAATCTCCTTCGCTCCGAAAATTTGATGCATCGCATACGGTGTCGACTAAACCTCAGCCGATTATCTATATATATATATATATATATATATATATATATATAGGCCAAATATATATCCAGTACAATCGTCCGTACGCGGGGGGGGGGGGGGGTAGGGGGTTCAACCCCCCCGAAACATGCACAAATAATCTTTTTTTATTGGCTTTGACCTCTGATCTATGTCTTTTTGCACTTTTTGGTCCGACCTGCAGGCACCCCCCCCCCCGAAATAAATTCCTGGGTATATGTAATTTCCTAAATTTCTTGATGACGTCACACTAATGTCTCCGGTATCGGATAATCGGCCGAGGTTTAGTCTAGACCTCGCATACAAGCTTCAACAAAGTGATGCGATTTTCGCACGTGACACGGCACCGGACTATGTGTGATTTAACTTAAACCAACATTGACTGAGGGGAGGCATCAGTCAAACATGGTCCAGTCTGGGACCCAACCGAAGATTGTGTTCTTGTTATTATTTTAAAACCACAAACCTGTATTAGACATTATACCCTAAGCTTGTCGCGCCAGGTTTCGTTGTAAGCGTATGGAAAACACCAAACACAATAACAAGTTTTAACGGAAAATACTCATGACCAGAGGCTTTTATTTCTTTGGAAAAGCACAACGAACTATACCTGGATCAGTCAGTTGCGCATTTGATAGGAAGCGATGAAGCTGTTACTGCTGTGTTTGGCGTTAGCCATCGTATCTGGTATGCTAAATTATTTTGATTTTTTTTTTCGTTCAAAACCGAATTCATTCACCGCCTTTATTCAATCCCGTCTCCACACGGACTTGTGCAAGTGGAAGTCTGGAAACAGAATTCGTCGCACTCCTAGCAGTTTCTGCTTTTTGGTCACTATAGTCTTGTGTTTCCTCTTTAAGCAAGTTTTGGGGTCTCGCCGTTTCCGTATTGATCCTTACCAGAACCTGCCCCCGACCAGGTCCTGATGAGTCCGCACTAGTAAGAACAAATAATAAAGAACCTCCATCTCCCTATCTCTGTAATACGACCATGCGGAGTCGAATATTTTCTGAAACCCTACCCGATGTAAACGAGCGGAGGAGAGCTATAATACTCAGAACATCATAATTTGTTACCTCTGCAAACAGCTAAATTGCAGTAAAACTCCGCAGAAGAATACGAACGATGTCTGAGTCGTCCTTTACAGCTGATTGGTTGTCTACCATTGTGACGTCACGTCTAACTCGCTGCAGACCGAGTTTTCCACTCCTGCAGGCATCCTACCGTTTTTCATCTGGCATGCGCAGCGGTTAAGAAGGAAGTAGACAAGTATCAACTCAAACCTCACAGCAAGTACCTCTAGCTCCGCTCAGTTTTATCGGGGTATCACAGTCGCTGCATGGGACCAAATACAGAGGTTCTATCAGATTATCTGTTCTTGGCACTACTGAGGTATAATCAGACACTGGAGATGTAAAACCAGACACTCGTGAGATAACACCAGACACTGGTGAGCTAAAACCAGACTATGGTGAGTACGAAAACGAGTTATAAAATCAGGAAGGAACCAATGAATCAAAAAACTGTTACAGGGAGGACCAGAGACCACAGGGAGGACCAGAGACCACCAGTGACTAAAGACCACAGCTTGACTTGTTTTACCCTAGAACAGCCTTGCCCGAGATACCGTTAACGCTTTGAAATCTGCTCAGAATGATTATTCCCATTCACTTCGTGATGGAAGGCTAGAGGCGAAAGCCTTTTTATCATGTAATATATCGCTGTTATCTCACTATTATCCTTGTCCTCGAGTAGCCTATCTCGGAAGTGAAGATCGAACAGCACCGGAAGCTGCTCAAGCCTCGATCCCTCCTAATGTTTACACTCACATATATACATGTCTTTGTATCGAAAAAACAACATTTAGCCATATCCAGCAAGCAATAAAGTTAATTGCTTAATATCTAAATTCCTCATTTGTCAACAATTCTATTGTTTGCCCTGTGAGAAACTTTAATTAGTTTGGTGTAACCATTAGCACGCTTAATTTGTGCCAGGCATTCGCTTGACGTATCAAAATAAAAATAATTCGATATTTCTAAAATGTATACTGATAAATTCGCACGTTAAATCATAACAAGAGCTGTAAGCTCATATGGCACTTGCAAGGCTTGGTAAAATGATGAAAGTAGGAATTCGCCAATGCGTGTGTTTAACTGCTGTGATCATTTGTAAGCAAAATCCGACTGTTCTTAAGTGAAAATTGTTAAGTCCCTGATATGCCTGCCAAGTTTCATCGTCCTAGCACATGTCTAAGCGTCTTGTCAGGATCACCGGAATTCCGGAACCCTCCCTCCAACTCCCCCACAGTACTCGGATCCGGTCCGGTCTTGTCAATTATGTATTTAGGGCTTGTGCTTATTCTTCCCCCAAAGTTTCATCCCGATCCGTCCACTCTGAACATGTCAAACAATTTCCGCCCCCCCCCAACTCCCCCCCAAAGTCACCGGATCCATCCCGGACTTGAAGTGTGACGTCTGAGGCACGAGATCTTTCCAAATATCAAGTTTCATTAAGATCCGGTTCCCCATTCAAAAGTTATAAATACGTCAACATTCCGGATTCCCCCTCCATCCATCCCCCCCGGTGGTCGGATCGAGGAAATGACTATTTCCAAGTTAGTTTGGTCGGGTCCCTAATATGCCTGCCAAATTCCATCGTCCCAGCACATGTGTAAGTATCTTAAGTCGGGATCACCGGAATTCCGGAACCCTCCCTCCAACTCCCCCCACAGTGCTCGGATCCGGTCCGGTCTTGTCAACTATGTATCTAGGGCTTGTGCTTGTTCTTCCCACCAAGTTTCATCCCGATCCGTCCACTCTGAATATGTCACATGATTTCCGACTCCCCCCCCCTCCAACTCCCCCCAAAATCACCGGATCCATCCCGGACTTGAAGTGTGACGTCTGAGACGCGAGGTCTTTCCAAACATCAAGTTTCATTAAGATCCGGTTCCCCGTTCAAAAGTTACAAATACGTCAATATTCCGGATTCCCCATCCCTCCACTCCCTCCACGGTGGTCGGATCGGGGAAGTGACTATTTCCAAATTAGTTTGGTCGGGTCCCTGATATGCCTGCCAAGTTTCATCGTCCTAGCTCATCTGGAAGTACCGTAACTCGAGATGAGTGGCCTGACAGACCGACCGACCGACCGACAGACGGACAGACCGACAGACCGAAAAGTGATCGGTATATGGCACTTGAGCGAAGCTGCAAGTGCCATAAAAATGATTTGCTAAATGCAAAACATGTAGTAACTAACGTTTTACCCGAGAAAACTGTCTAAGCTGGCAAACCGAATATATTAATGTACAAACTGACGGTAGATTTTCGAAAACGTGGTCGAACCCTGGGAACGTTCTAAATAATCGTGTGTCATTTGTTACGCGTTAGTGAATATTGTAACTTTTCCAGGTAATGCCTTGCCCCGTAATAAACGCGAGGACACAACATTTGATGAACCGAAACCAGCAGAAGCACAACAGGAACAACTCGACGAGAAACAGCGCCGTCCAGTTTTTGGCGGATTCGGCGGAAACAACAACGGATTCGGCGGAAACAACGGATTCAGCGGAAACAACAATGGATTCGGCGGAATCAACAACGGATTCGGCGGAATCCAGAGTGGATACCAAAATGGCTACAACGCCCAAATTATAGGATCAGGTAACCAGTACAACCCCTACCCTGGCGCTCAAGTTGGGTTCTCAAACATTGGGCCCAACGGCCGTCCTGCCCTTGCCTACGAAGACCCCTGTATCAGCATCAATCTTCGCGAGAAGCAAAAGGCAGAGTCAGCAGCGGGGCGTAGAAAACGGGCGGATTCTGCAGTAGAATTCGGTGGAGAGAGTACGGCGGAAGAAGGACTCGAAGAGAAACGCCGTCCCTCGCATTTCGGCGGCGGACACAGGCCAGGAAACACCGGATACCCGGCCGGATTCGACTGTCGGAATGCCCAATTCAACTTCCAAAATGTGGGACCAAACGGACGCCCTGCGCTCCAGTACATTTCCCCTACTGGGACTTTCATCGATATCCGAAATAAGCCGCAAGGAGCGGGGGCCGCTCCTATTTCCGGTGGACGCCGGAAACGTCAGGCACAACAATCGGAAACCGCACAAACCGGCGACGACCAAAATAAAGAGCTCACATCCGATGAGGCGAAACTGGCCGAAGAAGGGGATGAAAAATGGATCCGTCCAAACTACGGCGCATACAATTCAGGATTCGGAAATTTTGGCGGATATAATACCGGATTCGGAAACTACGGCGGATATAACGGAATCGGAAATTACGGCTACAATACCGGATCGTATGGCGGATACAACGCCTTCCCCGCCAGACAGGACTTCGAGTATGGGTATCAAGTGAAGCCAGCACGAAAACCGACGCTGAACTACTACGACAACAGCCTGTTACCTGCAATCGATATTCGGGGCAAGGATAACACTGGCAAACCCAGTAGCTAAGTGATTCAAAGTGCAGCGTTAACGTTATTGGATAAGCTATTTGAGGACAAAAATAAATTTATATATTCATAACCTGGAGTAACTTAAGGTTGGACCACGAGGGATAGATCAGGCGGAATGCAAGTTCTACTGTAAACTTAAAATGTTCACATAATATCTCCGTGGCTTCGTCTATACACATCCGTCTGAATAACCTACATACTCGTTTTACCAGGGTACATAGTAAGTTTTTCATTACTCAATACGTTATAGTTCTCGTTTTACCAAGAATTTATAATAATGGAATAATGCTGAGGGTCACCGAAAAAGTCAATCAAAGTGGTTGGATGTTTTCCCCCGTGCAGGACACACTCGAGTAACCTACAGACTCGCCTATACGAAGGGCACATGATAGGTTTTGACAACATAACACATAATGACACGTTGGTTTTGCCAAAACAAACAAGAAACGAACACGTTCTTGATGTATGGGAAACTTCGAACAGCAAGGCTTTGAAGTTCTTAACGAAAAGAAAATAACGGATATTTGCAAAGCATCTCAATCAGCTCAATCATCAGCTCTCTGTGTGGACATCGCTGGAAATTCGGCCGCCACATTTTACAGGTTTACTATCTCAATAGTTCTTACCGAAAAGAAAATAACGGATATTTGCAAAGCATCTCAATCAGCTCAATTAGGGATTCTGTGTGGACATCGCTGGAAATTCGGCCGCCACATTTTACAGGTTAACTATCTCAATAGCTTCAAAAAAAAAAACCTCCCCCACCCTTAAATATAGGGCTGCAGAGCCCATCTACGAACTCGACCTTTCCCTTGACCCAAAGGATCTTCCCACCAAGTTTCATCAAAATATCTCATTCCCTTCGAGAATTATCGTGCTTACAGACGGACAACTTTTGCGATGTCATAGGTATCCTAGCCAGAGGCGTTACTAGCCAAAATGTTTGGGGGGGGGACGAGCTATTTACCGACTGGCTGGTCATTTTTACCGACTGGTTTTGCAGATAAAAACGACTGTGTTGACGAAAAATCAGCTAATTTTATGAAAAACCGACAATTTTTACGAAAAACCGACTGTTTTAAAGAAAAATTGACTGTTTCCAAGAAAAAAATCGACTGTTTTTAAGAAAAATAGCGGCGCTTCGCGCCGACTCGGCTATTTTTTACCGACTGGCCGACAACATTGGGGGGGGGCGTCCCCCCCCTCCCCCCCCTAGTAGTGACGGCCCTGATCCTAGCACTTTCGTTTTGGGATCCCCCAAAAAACATATAGCCTACAAATTATACATATGAATGTACTATTTCAAAAGTAATATCCAAAATAAATATAAAATATGACATTGCTTATTAGTAGTCAATGATGGTTTATTACACTCATAAAAGGAATTTAAGGACCACGGCGTAAACCAGAAACCTGAGCAAAGGGGTTAGAGACTATGTAAATAGCAAATGGAAGGACGTTAATGTATTTGCACTTTTGTCACTATTTATGACTTTGGCCGCTTTGGCGGCCAATACTGTAATACGAAATATAGATCGAGTTAGTTCCAAAATTGACGCTTTTTTCCGGCCATCTTTAAGCAGGTGCATGATGTGCTTATACGAATTAGTTGGAGTGGTCGTGTCTACTACGACACACATAGACACATAGATAAAATTCGACTCCAAATGACGATTTTGTTAAAAACGAGGTGCAAACAACACCTTTTAATCTTGTAATCATTCACATTACGACTCAAAAACTGTTTCTGAGATCTAGTACTGAACCGTGCTGTAAATAATTTCGATTGATCTTCTCAATTTGTATTTTAGCGTACGTTTTTACCGTAAAAAACTCCTTTCGGAGAATTTCGGGTGAGGATCGCCCCTGTCGCCCGTGTTTCGCACACGTTTTTCCCACTAAAAAATCCCTTTTTCAAGAATTTCGGGGGGGGGCGATCGCCCCTGTCGCCCCCCCCTAATATACGCTACTGCCGATGCCACCCGAAGCAATGGGGAGCAAAAAAAAGCGAAATCAATATCGGTTATTCCTTTGGCCAAGGCGCAAAAGAACCAAAACATATGGCATGAATACCGGTTAAACCTAGTATGGAATAATGGCGAAGATTTGATTGTCACGTAAATCTTGGGCATTGCCCAATAATTCGACAACCGATGAAGATGCATTAAACGCAGCCAAAACACGAATGCTTCGGTCAGACAATCAGGACCGGGCGATCGGGGACTGGAAATCCTACTGTAACAAGACTGGATGCTACTATAGCATGGGATGGTCCTGGATACTCTTGCGTGAGATTAGCCCAGTCTGAGGCAGATTAAATGATAGTATTCTGTACTATTACATATCAATACATGCAACTTGTTTTTACAACTACCACACAACCGAGTCCCTAACCGAAGGCGCCACAATCGAAAAGCTTTAGGAAAATTATATGGCACTTTCTGTGCTCCTTTAACTTTTATTTCGTTCTGGCGTAACGCATGTTCTGCGACAGACGGAACTAAAAAAGATAACATCGTGCTACTTTGAATATGCGAAGCACCTGCTCCATCTTTCAAAATTATGCCACAACCATAACCTAACGGATAAGTTTCAAGTTCAGGATGCAAGTATTAAGTCCGGTCTTCACCTCCCGGAACTTCTGGAATCTGGGCTTCCAGATTATTCTTTGACGTCTTCTGTAAATTGCACCTGGAATATGAACCGGTCCGAAAGTATATCAAAATAATCCGGAAAAAGGGGCTTTTGAACTTCCAGATTTCCGGAGAAGAGATTCAAGAAGAAATTCAAAAAAATCTCGGAAAATCTGGGAATCCAGATTCCGGAGGTGAAGACCAGACTTTACCCTTTCCGAAGTCTCCTCGTCTCTACTGAAAATCATCGACAACTGGACCCAACCAGAGCATGACCTTTTATCCTGTCTCCGGCCTGAAGATTAAATTTGTGTTACCTTATGTGTTCTGTATTTATTTTCATTTATTTCTTCCATTTTCTTTATAATCATCTTTCCAAAATGGCGGGTGAAAAATAAATTACTTACTTAGTTACTTTTACCAGGGACCCATAAATTTCCTGTAATGACTCGCCATTCAGGGGGCCTGTCAATAAGAGATTTCTGATGCGCTCCTGACCGAACGTCTGAGAGTTCGAAAAACACCCGCGGGGATAGAATACGCGAATATCCAGATAGACAAAATTTGGGATTGGCTGCTGGCGCCTTGAGGGAGGAGTCTCTTTGGCGCGCACGTACAATGAGGCAAACAAGAATGCCGATCGACTCAAGCGTGGATTTTTGGAAGATGGATTGGTTCAGTCATCATATCAATATAGAAGCATAGTAAATGACAGGCCCCCTGTAAGGAAATTTATGGGTCCCTGCTTTTACTTACTACACAGGCTTTTCATCAGGAATTTCCTAGCTATGCTGCGAACATACGATCAGGTTCTCCTACCCGGAGTTTGTTATTTTCCTGACGAAGTCTAATAAACCTCAACTTTTGCCTTGAACAGAAGATCAGGGTCGGGTGCTAGCGGACTGGAATTTGTGCCTGTATTTTCCATCATTAGTTACGTACGGAAAAGCTGAGATGTTTCAAAATTTTTCATCCGGCCGGGAATCCTGACAGGATTTCCGGCAACGTCATCAAATTCCATACGGATAACAGTACAAACACACGATCATTTAATTTCCCGCAGACTGGGCTAATCTTACGCATTAGTATCCAGTGTCATCCCGTCTTGCTATGGTAGCATCCAGTCTTGCTACAGTAGCATGCACACTGTAAAAAAATTTTTTACAGTATTTGCTACTTGGATTAATCTTTTCTTTATTGAGATAAGATTATCCCTAATTCGGGTTAATCTTATCCCAATAGAGATAATATTAATCCCAGTAGCAAATACTGCATCCTTATTTGGAGAAACTTTTTGCAGTGCAGGTGGTTCTTTTTTAAAGTTTGACCGAAAAGGGCTAGGGTAGGACAATCTAGTTACCCATCACTTATTCACTTAAGTTGGCTTGAAGACCCGCTGAAAATGAGTCGAGAAATGAGTTACTTCGTTGTCCCGCTATTCACCAGTAATCGATTTTCAAATAGTGGAATTTCCGTGTGATCTGTGGTGCCTCTATGCGCTTGTATTTTTGTTGCATGTTTTACGAGAAAGATTTATCATTTTTTTTTGTTCAGGCACAAAGCAATCTTCACCAATCTCACCACTGCCCACTGAAAAGCCGCATTTGTGTTGGGATTAAAATTTCCCACGTCATAGTAGAATTTACGCTGTGGGGACGGCCGGAGATATTCTGAGCCTCATAACTAGAGCAGATAGTGGCAAATAAAAAAATCCCTTTACAGGATCCAAATAATCCAGTGTATCCAATTAAATGACACACAAATAAGTTGGCTTTTCAGTTAAACTTTAATTTTGTACCATACTCCGTCTCTACCTAGACTGGTTATAGATAAAATTCAATTCAATTCATACTCTTATATGAAGCATCTGTCTGGTTTTTCAGAAGGACAAATATTTTACAAAAGCTCCAATCTGCTCAAAGAATATCAATGATATTAATTGCAAAATCGATCACGGTAGGGTGCTGGCGGACTGGAATTTCTGCCTGGATTTTCTGCACCATCATTAGTTACGTACGGAAAAGCTGCAATTTCTTGATGAAACCGCAGAGAATCCGGCCGGGAATCCCGACAGGATTTCCGGCAACGTCATCAAATTCCATACAGATAACAGTACGAACACACGATCATTTGAAGTTACTACTGTATATTATCAAAACTCCATATAGGCTATCAAATTCTTGAAAAAATTTCGTCGGGTTATTAGGAGTCTGAAAGTAATTCGAGATTGTACCACCACTTCCAGCTTTGTTACGGATTGTATGTAGGCTATATTTTCCGCCGGCTTGGATTTCAGACACGAACCTGAATTACCTGTGCGGACACCGACTTCAAAATCCAAGCAAGTCATTTTCAAAACCGTATCGGACGTATTTAGACAGTTGTATTTTCGGAGCAGACTCTTCACCTCTAGGAACATCCCCTTCTTTCACAAGGTATCCGGTGAAAAAACCCGCCAAAAGCCACGATAACTGCAAAAACGACTTCAGATCGTGGTATTAGATACCGTGGTACCTGCAAAAACGCAACTAATAATAAAGTTACTCTTACTTCCGTCTATTTTCGGGTGGCAGTTTAATATCATTCTGCATCCGGACATTCACCATGTCGGCCGGGGTTCCAACAAACCCGCCAGATGCCCCAGCGAGCGCGGCAATTCCAATTCGCTGATAGAATGGTACTGTCCCACCATCCTTTCCAAGGCTTTGTTTGACTGCCTACAAAACGAGGGTATCTTTTGAGTACTGTCAAGAATGGATAATAATAAGAACCTCTCTCAGCCACTGCGCTATGCAAATTACATTAGCAATTAGTACCAGAGCCAATGTTATGAACTGACATAAAACCAAATTCTGTTTTCAAGACAGATCAAAGTTCAAACCCAGGTCAGAGTCAAACTGTAGCTAGAATTTGTATTTACTGAAAAATCTCTACGAAAAAAGGTTACGTACAAAAAAAAAGAAATGTTAAACAACAGTGTACAGACCCGACGAAGCTTGAAACAAAATATAATATGTTTTGTTGTTTTTGCACTGAAGAAATTCGATTATTTTTTTTTGTATTTGTATTCATGGTCGTGTACACGGCACAGCCAGCATTTTGTAAATAGGCATGTAAAAGGTAAAGGTAAAGGTGTCAGCTATCAGCCTTTACAGGCCAAGCCGGCGGTGCTGATCTCCGATTCTCGGCCCTCAGCCAGGAAGTGCAATGGGGGGTTGGGGGCCAGCCACCCTGTGCTTTCGCACACCCTTCCTGTCACCTTCCCGGGATTTCTCCAGGTACCCATTTGAAGCTGGGTGAACTTTGTCTTGTCTTACAGAGTTATGCCACTAACCCCCGCTCGAAACCGAACAGTAGGCACGACCGAGACTCGAACAAGGGACCCTTCCCTTGGGTTCGACGCGCTAACCATTCGGCCACGGACGGACAAAAAAATACACATCTATTCTATTAAAAATAAATCTCTTTGATAAATCTGCAGACAGCAGACCACAAAGAGATATTAGCATTTTTCTTTCTATAAGCTTATCAGTATTTTCAACAAAAAAGAGTGTTGTTAAACTATTTGAATGACCTTTTCAGATCCACCCTGTCTACCAATACCATTTTCCGCAGCCGTCAAGAAAACGCTGGACAGACTGGACAACGAGTGGGTATACAAAAGACAAATTTGTTTCAGGTCATTTCTCGTAAAGTGTTTTAGTTAATTTGTTGTTTGTTTCGATGTCTTTTTAAATAGTTTGCATACCTTTAACTGCCTCGAAGCTTTCCGCTATTTGGTAATAAAGTTGACTGGCTGACTGATCGAAGCAATATTGCGAAGATCCAGACCAATAAACAGAAATGTATTGTATATTATTACTTACCAAACAATTACATAACCTGAAGTATTGGGGATGGAAAGCTAAATAAAACGTTCGAACATAAATACAAACAATTGAGAAGTTGCAGACAAACCTCATAGATGGCAAACCGGGTCATTGAGTATGTAAGCTGTCTCAGAACCGATGCTGACAGTCCATTGTAAAGAGCTAGAATGCCTTGTTTCCGCACGATATCAATCGTAGAACGTACAACATTGATTTTCCCTTCTTGTTGGGTTTGCAGATGTACCTGAAAAAAAAAACATGTTTTATCATCACTATGCTCACACCAATGTGCCATAACAATATTGTTAAAGCAAGAACAACACAACATACTGAGTTTTTTTCCATTACTCAGCTCTCAAACTGTTAAAACATTCTTCAGTTATAGAACACAACTGAAGGCATCCTTTGAACTGACAGATATGCTACCCTGTACTTAACTAAGAGCTTGTTCCACCCCTCTACCACACAAATACTCATTACTAAACTTAAAAACAACAGACAGACAAATCAAATGGTGAACCACATTACACAAACAAATTAACTGAACAATCCCTACATCAATCCCTACATTTCAGAAAGTGAATCCATGAGAGTACCTCTTTTCTAGTCTCCCCTGATGTTTAGCTACACACCTCATAAGCACCTAAGGTAAAGAATTAAACATACTGATGTGAGAAGAGATTTCTGTTCTTAAAGTTTAACAGAAAAGGGCTGAGATAGGACAACCTAGCTACCCATCACTTATTCACTTAAGGAGGCTTGAATACCCGATGATAATGCATTACTTCATTGCTCTGCTATTGACGAAAAATTGATTTTCATATAGTGAAATTTCCCTGTCGGATTTGTGGTATCATTATCCGCTTGTACCTGTGTTGTATGTGTTCACTGTTGTGTAGTGTTCACGCAGTGAGCAGTGTTCACCCTGCTGATAACTAGCCACTGAATGGCCGCGCTTGTATTGAGTTTCAAATTTTTCGCGTCATAGTAGAACTTTGCGTGTGAGGACAGCCGTAGATATTCTTAAAGTTTAACTGAAAAGCCAACCTAAAAAGCCTCCATTATCAATACACTTCATTACTATCTCTCCTTGCCGCTGCGAAATCTCCGGCCTCTCCGGGTATCTAGCGGAAGAAAGGCAGAAGTGGTGTCACAGCTTGTGATTGCTTGACACAGGATGAGTCGTTGAGTTTGAGTTGTTACGGACGCACTTACTCCTTCTTCCTGAGGACAGCCTGAGGATCACTGTCGTGTTTTGGACTTAGTCATATAGAGCCTAAGCCCAGCCTAAGCCTACTCTACAGTACTCTTCTTTTCTTTAACTATTCATAATTACCTTTATCAGGTCTAACGGATGCGTGCAGCATGCAGCTCCAGCTGATGCGATTCCTCCAAAATACCACTTGGAGACTTTCTGAATCCCATCACCCATGAGCCTTTTTGCGTTCAAAAAAATGCGCTGAAAGAAAGAAGATGAGTTTCAAGAAGAAAAAATCCTTCATAAGTCTTAGAGATGTCTCATGGTTACGGGAAAAACAGGGGAAAAAATACAAAACAACCTTTTTTACATTAGTCAAAAATCTTCGTAAAAAAATTAGGATTTTTATACTCAACATTACCGTGTTATTATTTTAACTTTTCTTTGCTCTACTTTTACGGAAATATCAATTTGCAGTACCTGCCCCTTGGCAAATTGTTTAAAATCATTCCATTGCATGGGTCCCGTTAAATGGGTAAGTCATACAGTCAATTACAATCTCTGTCCATTCAGCTGTGCAGGTGCGTGCTGCTGAGTGTCTTTTGCTTGTTATAATTGACAAAATACCTAACGCAAAATTGATGGCCAGGGGAAGCGATGTTAAAATAAGTACATACTAAACAAATCTTACTTAGGTAGGGTAGCCACTAAAAAAAAAAAAAATCAAACCTGAGCTTTTGGAGATCAGAATGTGATTCTCCTATCTTTTAGCTTTGATTTGAGGCCAAAATCACCTCTCTATCTTGTCTCTAAGCATCTTAAATCTTCTTTAGAAAACAGTATTTTACATAAGGAAATGCCTATGTTCATCCATTGACTTTAGGGTTTTGTCCATCTAGTGACCAGCTTGGAACTATGTGCTTCAATGAAATTCTATGAAACTGGGTGATTTTGAGCTGGTTTTGAGTGCATGGGGAGCCCCAGCAAGTGAGTTAGATGAGAAAATATGAATATGATCATCAAGGTTATAGTCCAATAGACCTATTGCTGCTATAGGCTGCTGACTTTTCCTCCTTAGTATCAAACAAATCTTTGTAGCAAGTTCAGCTACTTTTTTTTACATCTAAATTTACATTGAATATTAAGAAATAATATTAAATAGCTAGGACATCTTACTGTTAGCCTTATTAAATAGACAATTTTGTCCTGAATTCAATGGTATTTTTAAAATATTTTTTGGAGATGTTTTAGATAGGTAAAACTGATAAGGAAAATTCACAGCAATTTATGCATTCATTACAACAAAATTGCCAATTTTTGCCACTAGGTGTTTTTGTGGCTACCCTAACTTAGGCTAGAAAATCGTAGACCTTACCTGGTTAGCACAGTTAGTTTTCATCAGGCTGGCTGCAGGCTGGTCCCTTTAACAGACTGATTATTTTTTTAAAGGACCCTTCTTGCTTATTCTGCCTTTTATTATATACCTAGCTCTCTTGTGGAATTACAAATTTCTAAAATCCCCACTTCTCTCCACTTCTCTCCATTGTTTCATTTTGTGACTACGAATGTTTAGCGCTTTTCAGCCATGCCGAGTTTTGCCCGTCACACAACACAAATTTTGCCGGAATTCCCAATGTCCGCTGACAACTCTTTCAGACATAAGGATATGAGAATCTTCTGTTTTTACTTCTTCTGTTTGCTTAGTTTCCCAACTTTTTAACCACAACGCGTTTAGTTTTCAAAAATTTTGCTCCCAGCCGCTGCGTCGGAGAGCAGGAAGGCTGGATATTGTCGACAAGCTCTAACAAGAAAATCGCTAATTTCAGTTGGAAAGTAATAGCATTTTTGAAAAACCTTTTTTCTGATCCCTTTTATAGGGAAAACATCACTTCTAGTAAGAGCTATGCTTTAATAAAAAATCAATTGTTTCTAAGAAAAGCAACAGTTTTTAAGAAAAATTTACTTTTTCTACGAAAATTCGACTATTTTTAAAGAGAAGTGACTGTTGTTTAGAAAAAATACTGTTTTTAGGAAAAAATCGATTGGTGATTAGAAAAAATTGGTAAAATTGGAAAATTATTTTCTGAAAAAATTCAGAAAAATTGCAGCTCTTTGCACTGACTAATTTTTTTTTACCTACTGTCTAACAACATTGGAGGGGATGTCCTGCTCCTATTTGATAGTTCAAACGAACATGTCAGCTGAATTTTTTTGGAGCTTTTCGGCCCTTTTGGCAAGTGTCCTCCAGGCTCAAGCTGCTCATACTGGAAAACTGAAGATTCTGGCTTAGTCTTAAGTATCTGATTTGGTGAATTTGTTTGTGAGAGTTGCTAGTTGGTGCTGTGATTTCATTTTGGACACAACTACGGTTTTTGCACTGTCAGATATGATTCCAGTCAGCTTGGGCTCAAGGAATATTTATCCCACTCCCCCCCCCATGTGGTGCTCTGGACTTGTTAAATATGAATTAGCTTATTATAAAGTGTTTAACCAAAGGACCAGAAGACTTTAGGAAGAATCAACTTCCTGGAGCTAGCCAGTTTTATAAGTAGATGACTGTACTGCAACCTATTTTCAACTAAAGACCAGATAGCTTTTGGTGAAATTAAATCTTGGATTCACATCCTTGCTTATTGTTAGGCTACATCCAGTTACGATCCTTATGTTACAGGATCTCTTCAGGCCTATTTACTACTAAATTTTGGATTTACACATTAATTTGACAGTTTTTTCTGCATCTCCTTTTATCTGCTCAGCTGTCTCCTGAAACATCTAGCAAGTCACTAAGAAAAGTATTATAATTATTTTTATTTTGTTTGTAGAATCTGAAGACCAACAGAAGATAAGGTTCCAGGTGGAGCTGGAGTTTGTTCAGTGTTTGGCCAATCCAAACTATTTGAACTGTGAGTATTTCGGTAAAAAGCCAACAGCTTTGTTCATTTTAGAGTGTGTTCCACCCTACTTACCATAGTTACTACGCATGACGTCACAAATTTTGGCTATTTTTCGTCAAGGCTGGAACGCTTCTTTAAATTTTCGGTAAAACGTCACTCCACGGGGTAATCCAGCCAATCACGTTACAGAGATCCGTAGTTACTACGCTCCCGAGCATGGTAAGCAAATAGTTACTATTAGTTACTATTTCGAGAAGGTTGGAACGGTCAGCGTAGTAACTTTATGTGACACTGGAACAGAATTAGCAACTAATAGTTACTATTGGTAGAGGGGTGGAACGCGCTCTTAATTTTATGCCTCTGTTTAAAATTGTGGGTCAGTTAGATGCCTCTAAGCGTAGGCCATTTTTGTTTTGTTTTATAAGTTGTCAGGTAACATGCAGGGTCGAAGGTCATATAAACCTTGACATAGGCCTACCTTAAATCACTGCTTGGGAGTAAAGTAAGGGTTTTCCATCCTTTTGAGCACTCTTTGTGATGGTTGTGTCCAGTTGATTATGTTCTGGTGGAAGGTTCTGGGGCCTTCCAGTCGTACTTCCATATCTTTTCTCTCCACTCATTATAATAATAATAATATATTTTTGACCTGCTAGAAAAAATCAATTGTCTAGACGTGACTAAAATTTGATGACCTGCTGATTCGTCCACATTTTGCACAGAATGTTGACTATTTGCTATGCAACAAATCTTTTGTATCAGTACTAAAAGTGGTAAGAAACTTGTAATAAGTTAACCAAATACGTAGTTCTTCAAGTAAGAACAGAAGAGGGGAAACACACACAATTGTATTGTATTTAAGATAATAACTACCTCATCCACGCAATGGATGGTATGTGGGATAGTGCTGTTAGGCTAGATTACCAGTATTTCTTGCACATGAAAGGATTAAATAGATGCAGGTCATGCTTTTTCTAATTACTGAAACAGGTCTTGAACATTGTATTTTAGGTTTGTTGAAGATGCCAAATGGAGCTCTCCTTGTGAAAGTGACAGGTTTGTTTTCTAGTGGAATATAATACATAGTGGCCAGCCATGATATTTTCTGATACTACCCTATGTGCGACTAAATGTAGTTCCTTTGTAGTAGGTCTATCCTAAAACTTTTCATGATAATAACATAGTGCATCTTAAAAGGCTTTTGCCTCTACATAACTCAAAGAAATTGGAGTGGCCATACTGAGCAGAGTTAACGATTCAATCATATCTGTCGTAGTCATCTGTCATCTTATCAATATAGTCATGGTGGACAAAGGTCATGATGTCCCTCCCGATAAGGCTTGCTTTCAGATATTTGTTTTTCTATTTCGAATTTGTGTTACATTGTGAGTGCTCTTGGCTCTAATATGTATCTCAGGGTCATGTATGAATGGTAAAGGGGGCTGTGATTGTGAGAGAAGGATTCTTGCAGCATACACGTAGACATGAAGACAGATACGGAAAAGAGTTTTGTATTTAATTTTTTTTTTTTTTTTTTTAGTTCTGGCACAGCGAGGATACCTAAAAGATCCATCTTTCATAAACTACTTGAAGTACCTACAATACTGGAAGGAACCGCAGTACGCAAAGTTTCTGAAGTAAGTAGGTGTACTTACTGTGCGTCACTTAGTTGGCAATCAGATATGTTAGAAAAGGAAGAGAACAGCACTCAGTATGTTTTCTGCTATTTTATGTACCTATGTAATATGCTCAAGCTATTCATTCAGTCGTCGATTGTCAAGTATGTCAAGTAACGAAACGTGATGTTGCGCGAAGCTACTAACCTCCGATCGTTCAAAGCGGGTAGGGTATGGGAAATACTCGACTCCGCATAGTCATATTACAGAGATAGGGAGACGGAGGTTCTGTCAGATTATTTGTTCTTGCTGGTATTTACGTTCAAATAGGTTTAAACAGTTGCCGCAAATCAAGTTTCGTGAAACACATTCATGCTTACGTCGCCTGTTCTGTCTGATACACAATTGGTGTCCGATTCGCAAAAACCCACGCCCGAATTTACCGGAACTCGTCTAGATGAGGAGGAGGCTTTTTTGCTGATGCTTAGAATACGTGCTATATGTGGGTTTCCCGGGTTTCCGAATAATTTTGTGGAGTTTTAAAGCATTTAAAATACTTTATCGATGCCCCCTTGTGTGGAGTTGAAACGCCAGAAAGAATCGCCCCTATTATCTGTCGATAGGTCCTCGTAGTTGTAAATTACCGTAAATTGTCTATGATAAGAATTAGGTTTTTGCTTTGATTATTATATCAAATGATAGTTTCGTGTACAAAGAGATAATACAGTCAAGTAAGAGGGAGATAAAGTTTATTATAACAACCAAATAATAAAAATCATCACCACAAAAATCTTGTCCTAGGGGTGGTAAAATATACACTAGAATTGAAAAAAAAAAATACTTTCCACGTAAGCTAAAATTAGCAGTTTTCTTATTGGCGCTTGTCGGCTCTATTCAGCCTTCCCGCCCTCCGACGCGGCGGCTGAACGCAGAATATTTGGAAACTGAACTTGCCGCGGTAAAAACAAACAAGAGCTGCAAGCTCATATGGCACTTGCAAGCTTTTTAGCTTGTATTCAAGTTATCGTAGTGGATAGTAGGTTTGTCAGTGTGATGGGTTGTTTGGTACTACAGTTACGTTCAAAAGAAATGGTCACTAAGTTATATTTGCTGTTGTATAATATATTTGAACAATTTGTTTTAAATATTTTGACATCTTATGGAAAAATCAGCGAAATTTTCAAGCACTTCCTTTTCGACGGTGACGCTCGGGAGGTTCCGATCGCTCCATTCTAACCGTTTCACATCATTTTCGGTTCCTCCCTCCGACCCCCCCCCCCCCCAGATTCATCGTTTCCGGTCTCGACTTGAAATTATATCTGAGACATGAGGTCTTTCCAAATACCAAGTTTTATTAAGATTCAATCACCCGTTCGAAAATTATGAATGTCAATAAAATTCCGGATTCCGGCTCCCCTCCCTCCCTCCACTATGGTCGGATCGAGCAAGTGATTATTTCTAACTTAATTTGGCCGAGTCCATTATACACCTGCCAAGTTTCATCGTCCTAGAACATCTGGAAGTAACTTAACTCCGTAACACCGGAATTCCGGAACCCCACTCCAAATCCCCCCGTAGTGCACGAATCCAGTCCGATTCTGTCAATGATGAACCTAGGGATTATTTTTGTTCCTCCCACCAAGTTTCCTCCCGATCGCTCCACTGTAAGCGTGTCACATGATTTCCGGTTCCCCCCTCCGACCCCCCCCCCCACATTCATCGGATTCGGTCCGGACTCGAATCGGGACCTCTGAGACATGATGTATTTCCAAATATCAAGTTTCATTAAGATCCGATCACCCGTTCGAAAATTATGCATGTCACTAAATTCCGGATTCCGGCTCCCCTCCCTCCCCCCAAGATGGTCGGATCGGGCAAGTGATTATTTCCAAGTTATAGAAAATCATCTGTAATCAAAACTCTTGAAGCAAAAAAGATGATCATCAGGAGCACGAAAATGTATGTTTTGCACAAAAGTATTGTTTGTACTTTAAGGAATTTAGTTGTAAGCAAAACCCTTGAGGCAAAAATGATCATGGGCTCATAGGGATCACGAAAATCTATATTTTGTTTTAAAATATTTTTTGTACTTTGCGGTTAGCATTAGTACTTTAAGGAATGGCCGGATCTGGGAACTAACTATTTCTAAGCCAATCATGTCAAGTCTTAAATTTTCAAGGCAAGTTTCATCGTCCTAGCATGTGTGGAAGTACCTTAACTTGCGATCACCGGAATTCCGGACCCCTCCCTCCTCTAACTCCCCCACAATGCCCGAATCCGGTCCGGTTCTGTCACTGATCTACATAGGGCTTGTGCTTGTTCTTCCCACCAAGTTTCATTCCGATCGCTCCACTCCAAGCATGTCACATGGTTTCCGGATCCCCCTCCGACCCCCCCCCCTCCCCCCAGCTTCATCGGATCTGGTCCGTACTTGAAATGGGACATCCGAGGCATGTTCTCTTTCTACATATCAAGTTTCATTATGATCCGATCACCCGTTCGGAAGTTATACATACCTCAAGATTCCGGATTTCCCCTCCCTCCACCCCCCCCCCCACGATGGTCGGATCGGGAAGCTGACTATTTCCAGGTTAATCTGGTCGCGTCCCTGTTTTACCTGCCGAGTTTCATTGTCCTAGCCCACCTGGAAGTAACTTAACTCCGTATCACCGGAATTCCGGAACCCCACCCCAACTCCCCCCACAGTGAACGAATCCGGTCCGGTTCTGTCAATGATGTTTCTAGGGGTTGTGCTTGTTCCTCCCACCAAGTTTCATCCCGATCGCTCCACTCTAAGCGTTTAACATGATTTCCGGTTCCCCCTCCGACTCCCCCCCACATACATCGGATTCGGTCCGGACTTGATATGGGACACCTGAAGCATGACGTCTTTCCAAATATCAAGTTTCATTAAGATCTGATCACCCGTTCAAAAGTTATGCATGCCACTAAATTCCGGATTCCGGCTCCCCTCCCTCCCCCCACGATGGTCGGATCGGGAAAGTGACTATTTCCAACTTAATCATTTGGGGTCCCTGATATGCCTGCCAAGTTTCATCATCCTAGCTTATGTGGAAGTGCCCGAACTAGCAAAACCCGGACCGACCGACCGACCGACAGACCGACCGACGGACGGACAGAAATTGCGATCGCTATATGGCACTTGGCCGAAGGGCAAGTGCCATAAAAACGGGGAAAACTAGCCTAAGCAAAACGAAAGTAGTCCAGAACAGCATGTCTGCCAAAATGAAAATAACACTTTGAAGCTTCTCATGTCCTTATGTGTAAAGAGTTGGTGGCGGACCTTGACGTTGTCGGTGAAGTTCGCGCTGCGTGACTGGCAAAACTCGGCTCGGCCGAAAAAGAGCCAAAAGAGTCTTTGGTACAAAACGAAACAATATTGAAAAGCGAGGATTACAGACGCATATAATTCTATAAGAGAGCCGGGGATAATATGGAGAAAATAAATATTCCTTGAGCCCAAGCTGACTTAGAATCAGATATTCATATAAAATATACAAAAACGGACTCGACCCTTGCCAAGAAGGGCCGAAATATTGCTTCATAAGCATCACAGCTGACGAATCCGTTTTTGTATATATTATATGAATATATGATAATATGGAGGGCAGAATAAATAAGTATGGTCCTTAAACTTGACGCATCAGTGAAAAGGACTTTTATTTTCCAGATATCCTATGTGCTTGTCCCTTCTGGATCTTCTACAACACGAATCTTTCCGTAAAGAAATCGCTCATCAGCACCAGGCAAAGTTCATCGACGACCAGCAGGTTCTGCACTGGCAACACTACACTCGCCGGCGCATGCGTTTGATGCAGGCACAGCAGGAAAAAGCTGCTCAAGCACAAGCTGATCGACAGCAACAACAAGACGGGGAAGCAAGCAACCAACAACTGAACGGGGTGCTCAAGCAGAGTCAGTAGAGAAAAGTAGGTAAGGGCGATAATCTTATCATTGCCAAAGGTCCATACAACAAAACGCATGAGGCGTATTCTCGCCGTTCCCCGAGGACTCCACTTGAGGAGTTCATGCGTTTTGTTTGTCCTGGGGACTCACTCCCCGTATTTTCGCGAGTCCCCATGGACGGGGATTGCTCCGATTATAATCACCATCATCAAAAAGGACTCCTTTTCAGATTCGGAGGGGAATCAATTTTTGCTGGTGTTGGTGCAATGTAAAATTATTTTAAAACAATCAGAATAAACAAAACCGAAAGCAAAATGGGTCCAGACTAATTTCGTTAACTGCATATTTTTTTTTCGAACAAAATCCGTTTTGGAAGCATTCCCCATGTTCTCGTTGTTATCTGTGCGCGGAGTCCGCGTGGAGTTTTTCAAATTCAAATTCATTATATTCTCCAAATATTCTTTTACAACGAATAGCATAGGACGTCAACAAAAATAATAACACTTTTTGATTTACCAATGACTTATGGCGGTTACATTTAAAACACAACAATTTATAAATAAAATAAAAAAAAGTCATAAATTCATAAAATATAGAAATAATCGGTAACTATGTGAGTGACTCCCTCTATTCTCGCCGTTCCCTTCGATTCCCCGAGGACTCCTCTGGGAACGGCGAGAATATGCCAATAGAATACGACAAACCTTCTATAAGGTTTTAATTATTTTATTTGTTCTTCGTTGTAATAATTTTATTTGTTATTCGGCCAAGGCCGTATCAACAGACACGAATAATTTGAACTGATGAATTGTAGTTGTAACCGTGCAAATACACTTGGGGACAGCGGAATAGAAAACCAAAGGAAGATACAACACACAAACAAATCAGTAGTTGAGTTTTTGCTGATACCATGGTATCTGTTACAACAGTAATTGGATCTGCAATTAGTCGTTCTTGCAGTTACCGTGGTATCTGATACTACGGTTGCTCTGCAAAAACGACAATTGTCGGATTTGCGCTTTAGAAATCATCCAAAAAGAAATACTGATATCCACTGCCATGGCCTTATGGCTTTTTTGTGCAGTTAAATCTTATCTTATCTATAGAATGACATATCTTCTTTCCTACCAATTTGACAAAAAAAATAGACTCATGAGTTGTGATGATGAAAGTGAGATGAATGAGTAACTGCAAAAACGCCTTTTGACCGTGGTATTAGGCACAATGTTATCTGCAAAAACGCAACTAATGTAAATAAACAAAACTTGGAGAGAATTTATAATTGGGCCTAAAAGTTTTGTAGACATCATGACGACGATTAGCAGGGTGTGGTTAGATGCATGTGAGAGAAGCCGACTTCCGCTCCAAAGATCGAATGACATTTGATGATGATGTTGAAATTTTATTTACGCACTGGTCAAGGACGGGAAAATAGTACAGTACAAAGAAAAGGAAAAATTGCACGTAGCTTTCAATAACGAACGAGTAAATGCACAAAGATAAAAAAATATCGAAAAAAGAAAAGATATCATATCGGGTAAAAAAAAACTTCTCCCTAGATGACTTGAGCTGGTTAAGGGCAGAAACATGGATATCCTGAGCAATAAACAATAACTTCGTACAAGGGTCAGCAGACAAAAAGTTTGCAGTTACTCGGGAAATAATTTGATTGATTTTGATTTATTGTGTAACGCAGCTACAAAATTTCGTGGTTATCCAACCAAATTGTTTGACCTTTGTCAGGTAATATATAAAACAATTGTTAAAATTGAATTCGTACTCAAAATAAAAGGTAAACCATTGAAGTCAACACCCGAAAAAAAAACCCAACAGAATAACTAAAAAAAAAATTATTGTAAAAGTTCACAAATTTCGGAATGAAGCTATTACAATATCTTACCCGGTTACATGCGATCGGCACGAGCTCTGGGACTTTGGTGGAAACTTGCCTTGGTGGCCTTGGGCGTTCAATCTCAAAATCAGGGGGTAAAAGGAAAAGCGTCGAGAGAGGTACCGTAAGATGCCCATTCTAGGGACAGTTTTTCATGTTTTTTTCGAATAACTTCAGCTGTGAAAGTCGCAGAAACTTCAAATTTGGCTCAAACGTGGGTCTTAGCTAGTTGAACAAGTTTGCCAAGTTTCAGATTTTCCCTGTAGTCAGTTTTTTTTATATTTTTTTTTTAGAGGGTGTCCCTTGTTTGGAAGCGGGTTCTTATCTAGGGACAGTGACCTTTAATGCACTTTTTAACCTTGTTGGGAAGCCTAAATTGATCAAGGGACAGTGCCAAAAAAGGGACAGTAAAAAAAACGTTTTTCAGCACTTCAGCAAAAAAAAATCCTGAAGGAAAAGTTTGAGTTATCTGAAAGGTGAAAACATCCTTGGATTCAGCGTTTTATAAACTATCCAAAACTGTAACGAAAATTGATTTAAGTCACTTCCCTTATTTTCTGCAGAGCTTTAAAAAACTTTTCCATAGTTTTTGTCCCTTGTTTGGCAGTGTTCCTTGTTAGGGCATTTTACGGTATACAATGTTTGAAATAAAAATTCATGATTCGTTTATGTTAAACACGTTTTATGTTACGTTACGTTAGATACGTTAGACGCTTTTCGTTACAGAAGAATAACAGAAAATCAGCTAATTCCTCAAAGCCGTCGATTCGTCGATAGGTTTATACACCAAGAATAAACTGAGCTAAAAAGAGCTTTTCGGAGCAATCCATCGTCTGCACATTTTGACGGTTGTGGAGCCGTCGATTCCCACACTGTCAGAAGTTTCATAACAGATCGCGCATAACACTTTCAAGAATAACACCTTATCACTTAGAAATAGAGTGTTATGACCAATTAAGTTCACACTATTTCGTGCCTAGATCTCCAACAACACCTTCAGTTGGTAAAAATACTACACTGTCAGAAGTTACATAACGACAACAGAAGGATGCCCGGTTTCAACAGATAACACTTTGGGATGTTATCTGTTATGTTTCTTTCGTTCCCGTTAGTATTTTTACCAATTGAAGGTGTTGTTGGAGATCTAGGCACGAAATAGTGTCAACTTAATTGGTCATAACACTTTATTTCCAAGTGAAAAGGTGTTATCCTTGAAAGTGTTATGCGCTATCTGTTATGAAACTTCTGACAGTGCAGCACAGGCAAAATAAACACAAGCAAACAAAATACCCTTGTAAGCACCTATTCCGATGGGCCAGGGCTACCTTGAGGAATCTTGTGTTTTATAAATACGAAACAATTATCCCCCATCAAGCTGTTTGTCCAGTTTTCGGTTTCAGTTTTCAATCTTCTTTAAAAAAAAGTTTTATTCATTGAAGGTATCTTGCACAGAGCATGCACCGAATTTGACCTTTACGCCAAACATAGTCACACTAAACTATAAATATGTATACACTCGGTCAATTCGTCATTTCAGTCAATGTGTAGCAATTACTTCGAGTTGCCCCCTCATTCGCTCCCCGTCAGTCATACACAAATCCTCATTTTTGGGGCATCGTGCCCCAACGTCTGGGTATGCCCCAACGTATGGGCACGGTGCTTATATATTTGGGCACCATAACCTGCAGGAAGGGCTTGGTACCCCCATGAAGATCTATTGAATTGAGAATCTGAAATGAAATTAGCTTTTCAAACAGATTTTTATGGGGGTACCCTGCCCTTGCTGTAAGGCATGGTGCCCAAACGTATGAGCACCATGCAGATATATTAGGGCATGCCCAGACATTAAGGCACCATGCCCAAAAAATTGAGGATTTGTGTATGACTGCTCCCCGTCCATTCACTTCAAAAATGTCAAACTTAAATTCATTCAAACTTTCACACTCACATGGTAAACAAGATAATTTCCACACATTAGAACTTGGAGATCAGAATCGTCTTGTTACTCTGCTAGTCACTAATACTCTTTTCTGTCACCAGTCGTATCTTATCATGCCTGTGACCAGAAACCCTTTTGTTTTTGTCTAAAGAGGGGTTGCAGCGTACTCGACGAAAACGGAAAAAGCACATTAAAAGACTTTAAAGGACACCTGAACAATGAAACCATACTTGAACACACCATGGAGAATTCATTTACAGACAATGCCACGGAGAGCATTCTTCTCCTGAGCGTGACGTTTTCAAAATAGGGATGTTCGTTTCTGGAGGTTTGCACATGCAGACTCCAAGACAAAAAGCGCAATTCATTCAAATCTTGTACAGCGCTGGTATTGTAATTTCTTCTAGATATACGTTTTGGCTTAACTGGTTAAAAAATATTCCAGAAGAAGGGTTGATTGGAGACTTTTGTTGCATTTCTAAAATTGTTCGGTACTCAAATAAGGACTGATGCAAAATGGAGCAAAATCATAGCTTGGAAACACTATTTCGTATTTGGATTGGGTTTTCTGCAGACAATGTTAACGGAAGTCATACAGATAGGGATGATACTTGGTACTCTTCATTCAGGTGTCCTTTAACATTGCTAAGTATAAGATTTTCAACTTTGCGACAGTGTGGTAGGCGTTTGGAAAATATTTTAAGTGACGATTTCATATACCAAACGTTGGTCCAAAACTTTACCAGTCATCGCAGGAACAAATCCGGAGCTTCCCGATGAAAAATTGTCTCAAAATAGTAATCTGAAGTTGTACGAAAAAGTAGCATGCAGTACCAACTGATGCTAATACATGCTACTATAGCAAGACTGGATGCTATTGGAGCAAGGCGGGATGCTACTGAATACTACTTCTTAAGATTAGCCCAGTGTTAGGCACATTAAATTAAAGTATTCTGTACTACCGCATATCAATACATGAAACTATTTCGTACAACTACCATACAACTACACAGGCTACAAATTCTTCATCGGGTTTCCGTCGAGCCCGACATTTTGATAGTTCAAAAGCGTTCATTCCCCTTCCATGCATTCCGAATCCAATCCAATCAGCATCGATCTATCCCTTTAGGTGTTCTCTGAATAAAGTTTACTTTGACCCTGCGGAAATCTCTTGTTGTCCGGAAACCTTTTAGACATTTGCGTCACAAGCCTACAGTAGAATCGAACATCCGATGTAAAAATCGCTAACCTCAGCATTTCCTTTTCTGCTTTCCTGGCAGGAATATTATGTTAATTGTGTATTTTTTATCTTTAAATAAGGTCCGATGAAACTTTCAGCTAGATTGTTTGGCCGCAGGAATTTGGCTATTGTGTTCAGACTGACGGCCTAGAGGATTTTTATGGCTATTTCTCAGGCCCACTGCCATCCCCGGCGACTTCATTCTCCGAAAGGCCAAACTAAGACCGCCGAAGAGAGCTTGAAGCATCCACTATTCAAATATCGGTACTGCTAGCCAGTAATACTCTTTTCTGTCGTCTCGTATCTGTGTCTGTTCCCGAAAACCCTTTTATTTTTATCTATAGAGTAGAGAGATTGCAGTGTAGCCTATCCGAGTAAAACGGAAAAATGCACAATAAAAGACATTAATATTGTCAGGTATAGGATTTTCAACTTTGCGACTGAATTGTGGGCGTTTGGTAAATACTTAAAGTTTTTAAATATGTGAAAAGATTTTTCCGGCTCTTTCTTGATTGATTAAGGTTTTTGCCTCATAACCGTCATAACCGACCAATACGATGCGAGACTCCGTTTTTTTATAGTAAGACTTTGAAGCCTTCTAAAATACGTTTCCGATTTTGTTCCAAAAGCGTATTTAAAGGACACCTGAACGATCCTACCATACTTCCATGAACCCCTCAGATCGTCATTCGCAGTACCGGTACAGAGAAGAAGAATTTTTTCGCTCCGTGATTTCGGCGCTATCCACTCTTGAAGTTCTAAGTCTCCCTATGGCGATTCGTTACGACCTCCCAAGACAAATTTAGCGCCAATATTTAAACTGTCATTATCGCATGGATAAACGTACGTTGATAACGCATGGATGTATAAACAGCGCATGGATGGATAAACGCATGGACTGTTACGGCGTGGACTGTTACAACATGAACTGTTACGCATGGACTGTTACAACTGTTACGGCGAGCGTTACGATCAAGACAAGTCGGAAAAAAGGCTGAAAATTATAGCACGGTGAAACTTCATCCGATTTTAGTCCGGTTTTCGAGAGATAAATGGTAAGCAGTATGTAAAAGTGGCAATTTAGGGTGTTAGACTTCATTCAGATGACCTTTAACCAATCAAGAAAGGGTCGAAAAATTGTTCAAGTATTTGCAAGTTTCTACACACCCACAATACAGTATCAAAGTTGAATCCTATGCCTTGCAATGTTAGCTCTTCGTTCTTCCCTTTTGCGATGACGGTGAGATTCCTCTACTCTCGTCATTCTCTTCGACTCCCCAAGGAGTCTCCGGGGAACGGCGAGAGTACGCTTTAATGCACAGCTCATTCTAGAAATGATCTTTTTACGATGAAATGATTGACAAATATTGGTTTTCGAAAATATCATCACTTTCCTTGTGAAATAAGGGCCTGTTTCGGCGCCAACCAATGTACTTCGGTTCAGCGTAACCAGTGTTTTCGCGACATTCGGTTCTGATGAACCGGTGTTTTTGCGTCGACCAGAATGTGGTTCGGCAATCGGTTCCGATTCTCGGTCGGGAAAGTTTGGAACGGTCTTCATTACCGTTCACGATTCTTGGTTCTGATTCAACTTCACCGTCATCAACTAGAAAGTAAAAACAATGGCGGAACAGGGTATAGAAAAATCTAATAAAATTAAAATGACCGCCTTCGGAGGCGGTCAATTCTTTCCCTTCAAACTAGGATCCTCCGATCCCCTAGCCCACTTCTTAGGATCCTTTGTGGGCCTCAGATGCGGCTATCTCTGCCTGTATGGCTTGCGTGGACTCGTGAGTTGTACGCGGGGCTTTCGACGGGAGTCACGTAAGTGACCTGGTACTTACATTTGTTTGTTTGTTGAGTGTTATTTGTTATGTTGTGGCCCATGTTGGCCTTATTTGAAATAAATAATAATAATAATAAAATAAGAACTTAATACAAAAATATAACTGAAATATCGCTGGTTTTTTTGTTTTTTTGTTATAATTTTTTTTAATAATTTATATTTTATTTTTTCAGTTTTAAATTTAATTTCATAAATAGAAGAATTTTTAATTTAAGTTTAAAGTTTAATTTTAGTTTTTCAATTTTCATTTTAATTTCTTATTTTTATTTGACATAGCAAAATGGATACGTCAGCTAAATTTTATGAGTATTGTATTTCGGCCCTTCTTGGCAAGGGTCCTCTTCAGGCTCAAAGCCAGTCAAGTTGGAAAAACAATTCAATTTCTTAATTTTAATGACTTTCTATTCAATTTTTAATTTTGATTTTTAAATTTTAAGTATAATTTCTCATTTTAATAATTTTTAATTTGATTTTAGATTAAATTTTTCAGTTTTCATTTCAGTTAATTGATTTTATTTATTAATTTTGTTTTCCGGCCCTTCTTGCCAAGGATCCTCTTCAGGCTCAAAGTCGCTCTGGTTGAAAAAACAATTCAATTTCTCAATTTTAACTTTCATAAATTCAGATTTAATTTTTAATTTTGATTTTTCAGTTTTAACTTTAATTTCTTAATTTTAATTTTAAGAATTTCTGTTTTAATTTAAATTTTTCAATACGAATTCCTCCTCAATTCTTTGTTGCGAAATATCTTTCTTCGTCACGTCATCATTTTCGAACTTTCGACCATGTTTTTGCGTGATTTCCAATGTTTTGGGAGGACCGATTTTTGGTTCAGGACGAAAAGTGTTTTCGCGCCAACCGGTTACCGGTTTCCGCTGAACACCGGTTGGCGCCGAAACACACCCTAAGCGACCGTCTTGTTAGCGCTTGTCGCCTCTGGCCTGCCTCCTTGCTCTCTGACGCATCGGCTGAACGCAACATATTTGAAAACTAAATGTGCCGTGGCTTAAAAGTGAGAAAACCAATCAAAGCAAAAGAAGTCAAAACAGAAGATGTACCTGTGGCCATCCAAATCTTCCAAAATGAAAATAACACTTTGAAGCTTCTCATGTCGTTGTGTGTGAAAGAGTTGTCGGTAGCCCTTGAAATTTTCGGGGAGTTGGTGTGACAGGAAAAACTCGGCTGGGCTGAATTAGCGTTGAAAAGTCGGAGGTACAAAACGAAACAGAGAGCAAGGGATTGTATAAAAGGCAGAATAAGCAAGAGGGGTCCTTTAAGAGAGTGATTGTATATTAAGTCAAAGCTGTTATTTTTGCTAGGTCCAGATGGCGGACGATCGTGAGGTCCTTCGCGAGATATGGGAAGGCAAAATTCCCGTACGCTTCACCGTTGATTCTGATGAAGTTGCCACCCCCACAGCTCCTGAACCGATTTATCTAATGCTCCCTCGTTGCTCCTACCTCCCTCTCGTGACTGAAAAAGTTCGCAGAACTCTATCCCGCTACGTCTCGCAGGAATTTCAAAACAGCGAAATGTGGTTAGAATATGAAGGGAATCCCTTAAAGTGGCACTATCCCATTGGTGTACTTTACGATTTGACCACCAATGGGGAGGCGGCGTTGCCATGGTCGCTGGTTGTCCATTTTCAAAATTTCCCTAAAGAAGTTATTCACTGCCCAAGTAAGGATGCTGTTGAGACGCAGTGGGTGAATTGTGTAAAAGAGGCGGATCTCTTGAAACGAAAGGTTCAGGTGGTTAATTGCATGCAAAAGAGAGATATTACCCAGATGTGGACAGGTATTGTGAATGACAAATTTGAACAGTTTTGGACAGTGAACAAAAAGCTGATGGAGGTTCCTGGCGAAGGATTTAAATTAATTCCATTTCGACTCTACCCTGACGATAGGGGGGATAAACCTTTTATCCAGTTCCAGATTAAGCCGATGAAGAGTGATGGGGCTGTATGCACACTTAGTGATTTAGTGAGCCAGTACAATGGCGGCAGCGCGGGAAAGTTCAAAGTGTTGACTCATGGTGTTTTTATTCCTCTTAATACGCCTTTGCAATGGTTGAGTGAGCATTTGAGTTATCCAGATAATTTTTTGCATCTTGTTCTTGTATCAGATGATTCTGCGTTTGCTTAGGTTTTCCAGTTATTTCCTTGTCGTGATTTAAACCGAATGGTCTGATATTGTAGAGAATTAAAAGACCTCCGAAAAATTTGACTTCATGGTGTAGGCGAGTAGCAGACCAAGGTTTGGGTCTGGTTTTATTGGAAATGTGCTCGCGCCAGTACTCTATATGGCCAAGTCCGAAGTCCGCCAGTGAACTTCGGGAAGAACAAGAAACGTCACCAAAATGAACCCTCTACATTGATTTAAATACTCCCGATGAAAATTTTCCGAGAATTAGTCGTATGGAGTTAAGAAAAAGTAGCACGCATTAGTAACTGTTGCCACAACATGCTACTACTAGCAAACTGGATGCTACTACAGCAAGATTGGATGCTATCGGATACTACTACTTAAGATTAACCCAGTCGGGGGCATGTTAAATCAAAGTATTCCATACTACTACATATCAATACATGCAGATTTATTGTACAACTACCATACAACTACACAGTCAAAGAATTTTTCATCGGGCTGTGTCAACCAATCAATAACGTTTGCTGTCGTGACGCTTCTAGCTCTTCGCTGGGCACACGGCGATTCTTCATCTGCACGAATATTTATACCTATCTACCAGTAGAGGCGGCTCTAGTGGAGGTCTGCCCTGCCCAAAAGAAAGGCCGAAAGGGACCGACGCAACGTTGGACCCATTGGCTCTACATTTTTGGATTGGAAGGGTCACAAACGTGATGATTCACCAGATGACAGTGTCACTGAAATTATCAGGATCCGCCGCTGGGAATACCTGGAAATGCCCCCAAGATGGAAGGACCAAACGCTGTCCTTCATTGGCAACCAGATGGATCCAGACGAAGAGGGCGACCGCGGAACACTCGTAGTCGGATCTCCACAACATCAATCTATCCATCCAGCCTAAACGGGAAGACTTATGGGCAGAGGGTTAAACGAGAGACGGCAGGCGGCTTTTCTTCGATGCCCTAAGCGCCGGGGGGAGGTGCACGAGGAACTAAGGTCCAACCTATACTAGTCCAACCTAGAGTAGAACCAAAGTTAACAGGCATATTAACCAGTTATCGTGAGTCAGCCCTCTAGTCGGTTTCCCAGGCCGACCAGCTCGATGCATACTTTTAAATTAATTGCAAGGATTCTGCCTAGTCGCCCATGCGGGCTCTGGCTAATTCCCCCCACCCCGACGACCGAAACCCCCCGACGCAGTGTTTATAAAAAAATAACAGTATATTTTGTATGAAGAGTAGCCTATATATATAGGCGACCGGACAGCGAGCCATCGTCACGCGATTACATTTAACTCTTCTTCTTCTATTTATTTATGGCATAGGGATAGCTGGGAAGCGCGACCCTTTCCGCCTTCCGGTTGGTCTTCTTCTAAGTTGTTGATGGGTCGGTCTATGGCACCTCATCTGGGATCGCCGCCCATGAGGAATTCCATCTAAACTGCAGTTTTAATAAGATTTTCCAATTTCCTATATATATTTGCATTCGGGGGGGGGGGGTTTCGCCGGGGGGGTATGTCCGTGGGGTAACCAGGGGCGTTTTCGCCTAGACCTCTGCACCTCTCAGTGCGGGTTATCTGCGAAACGTCCCCGATGACAAAACCTTCACATGGCAAAGCGTCCAACCAAAACATCTCCAAATAATTTCCTCGGCTGAAAGTAGCCAAATTAATAAAATATCAGAATATCTTCTTTTGAGATTTCAAGATTTTCATCATACCTCGCTTTCGTTCGAAGCGACTTAATTAAGACCACGGTATAGGAATAAAAAATTGAAATCGACCTGGTTCCTAAGTACTACTCACTGTTACTAATGCCAAATCCCAATGCGATATCCCTTACTTCCGTTTGAGGTTCTAATAATGCGCTGGTCAGTGCAAAACTACGCCATTCCTTCCAGAAAATTTTCCGGAGACGCTTTGCTATCAGTGTCTTCTGTTGAAGAGTTGTCTCTGAACCTTCGAAGAGCGGAGACTGGCACTGTGAGGTCCTGAAATGGTCAGTGACATCCAGCTCTAAAGGGTGTTAGTGAAATAAGCTGGACTTTTATTCAGGTAAAATTGTTTGCTGATACCCAGGAAGCTCTATTAGTCTCGTTCATCTGCGGGGGAGTTCATGACCGTAGTTGTGATTTCCTACGAGTTTATAACTGGCTGAGTCACCTGTCAGCAGACCTATGCAAATTTTGCCTCAGAGCCAGGTTTTCACCTTCCAGACTCCCAGATGTCCGGGCATTCCGCATAGTCAAGCCGACCTTTGAAGATTTTCATGATAATGACGACAGCTAACTTTGCTATTCTTCAGCATTTCCTAGATGTTCCTTTCGCATTTTCAATGTCTCTTGCATCCCAACTACAAGTTGCCAGATTGGGCGCATTTTGAAATTCCTTGGCGCATATTTTTTTGAGAAATGCGCCTGCGCACTTTTGGGCCTAATTCAAAAATTCAACCGGCGCATTGGGGCGCATTTCCATTTTGCCGTTACAAGAATGTGAAAACACAATTTCACACTTCCTTTCTTGTTTTTATTTTCTCACAACACCATTATGTTATTTAAACGACGTGTAATGCCGCTTGTAGGGCGGAATCGTAGGATTTTGAGAGCTTTATAGTTCATCTGAAACCCCTCTGTCAATCGAACTCCCCAACTGCGACCTTGCCCCCGGCTATCGCGCCAACAATAACCCACAATCGATGAATCACTGTATTTTCTACCAGATTCCCGTACGCCTCAGGCTGACAAAATACTTGTCTTACCAACCGAGAATGTGCTAAAAAAAAAACGGGATCCAGGATCAGGCAAACAGTGTGGGTAGCCGAACCCAACCTTGGAACAAGGAAATTATCGCTTCCCAAAAAGTAAAAAATGCGGCCGAAAGTGAAATGTCGAAAAATTGCGCCGTTGGGCGCTTTGTTAAGGATCTGGCAACACTGTTCAGAGTTAACCAGTGTTCACAGTAAAGAAGCATGCCCCTACTATGCTGGAAAGTAGGCCTACTGCTAATCGAAGAAGTGTTTACTGTTGGGATAAAGCGTGCAATATTGCAATATGCATGGTTCTGGAACTGTTTTAAGGATGGAGTAATTTGCGGTGTCACTTTTGCTTTACAACTTTTTTTCCTTTTTTCTTTTTTACTTTTGTTTGCCCGAGAGATTTGCCAAGTTATGTCTTTCCTCTGTCGCGCATATATTTTTGGAGGAGATTCAGTTAAGACATTTAATTAATCAACGAAAGTTATGACAACTTTGAAGTGAGCGACATCGTAAAATTCAGCTTCAGCCGTCATCACTGGGAGCACGCGTTCAAGCTTGCAAAACCGCGGTTTCACAAGGGCCGGAGTTTTGCAAACTGAAATGTTGATCTTCGGAACAGCCATACCGGGCCAAAGATGCTGTTATTGTTGAATCGATTAACATTTTAAGTGTGTTATAGATAAATTTTCAACTCTGTTCAGTTTGACCATTCCCAGTTTCTTCGAAATCTGTGTAGGCGAACTGTCGGGAAATGTGAGCTTTGTGACATTTCCGGGTGGTGACATCTGGTCGAACTGACGGTGGACGAAATGTTGTATTTTAGGTGTGGGTGAACTGAAGTGTGGTTGAACGGACGTTTGGATGTACTGACCTGTGGAGGAATTGGTGTGTGGGCTAACTGACGTGTAGACGAACTGTCGGAAAATATGGGCTGTGTGACGTGTGGATGAATTGTCGGAGAGTATGGGCGAAGTGATGGCTCGTGTGGACTTTCTGTCGTGTGGGTGAACTGACGCCTGGACGTAGTGACGGGACTCCAGACGGACGCATTTTATCATGCAATACATTTTTGTTTGCATTTAATTTATGCATAGAGCTTAGATAGGGCAATCTCAAAACGTTAAAGCACAACTCTTACTAGAAATAATATTTTCCCTATGAAATGGATCAGAAAAAAACATTTTCGAAAATACCATTACTTTCCATCTGAAATTAACGATTTTCTTGTTAGCGCCTGTCGACTATGTCCAGCCTTCCTGCTCTCCGACGCGGCGGCTGGGCGCAAAACATTTGAAAACTGATCGCGCCGTGGTTAAAAAGTGTGAAAACTAAGGAAATAAAAGAAGTTATAAACAAAAGCTTCAAAGATCCTTATGTGTGAAAGAGTTGTCAGCAGACGTTGATGATCCCGGCAAACGTTTTGTTGTGTGACGGGAAAAACTCGGCAAGGCCAAAAAAGCGCTAAAATCTCGTAGGCACAAAACGAAACGATGGAGAACGGTGGGGATTTTAGAAGCTTATAATTCTGTATGGGAGCTAGATATATTATAAAAAGCAGAATAAGCAAGAGGGGTCCTTTAAACTACCCCTTACGGTCAATGTCATGTCTTTCAGTTCAGTTTCAGGGAATGTTCGACCGCTTCTTCAACTCCCTATCTTCACTCTTCGGCGTTGTCTACCATGTAGGGGTCATCCTCCTCTGCTGCTCCGCCATCTGTCTTTTGCAAGGCAAGGTTGCCTATGCCAAGTCGTTCGCCGAAATTGGCTTAGCGACCACATTCAGCAGCTGTCTGTTGTACACGTCGCTCAAGCTGATGGCCATTTGTCCAGTCTGTTTGAATGTAAGTCATGCGTAAGTTTGAATTCTAGCGTAGATAGTGAGTGAATGAATAAATGGGTTTATTCCAACCTCTTCACCGCTACCTTTAAGTAAGAACAAACAATCGAATAGAACCTCCGGCTTTGGTCCCATGCAGCGACATGGATACCCGGTAAAACTGAGCTGAGCAAGAGGTACTCGCTGTGAGGTTTGAGCTTATACCCGTCTACTCCCCTCTTCGCCACTGCGCATATCAGATGAAAAACTGTCGGATGCCGGCAGGGGTAGAGAACCCGGTCTGCAGCGAGTTAGACGTGAAGTCACAATGGTAGACAGCCAATCAGCTGTAAAGGACGAGTCACGGCGTTTGTATTCTTCTGCAGGGTTCTGCTGCGATATAACTGTTTGTAGAGGTAACAAATTATACACAAATTACGATGTTCTGCGTAGCTCCTCCTCCGCCTGTTTGCATCGCTTAGGGGATCAGAATATATTCGACTCCGCATGGTCGTATTACAGAGGTAGGGAGACGGAGGTTCTTGTGATTATTTGTTCTTGCTTTAAGGGGCTAAATAACCCTAAAATTTCAGTGCTAACAAATTACTTGAAAAAAGGAAAGAAAGAAACAAAGACAGAAAGAAAGGGACTGGACCCGGTCTGGGACGCCTCAACAAGAAACCAATAAAAAAAAACTTTCAAACACACGCTTCTTTTCGAGATCTTCACAGAGTATGCAGACAACCTGTTTAGCCTCGAGGTCAAATGCAGTTCATTTCTGATTGCTATATTTTTTTTCGTTCGGGTACACAAGCTACAGAAATTTTCACACGCCTTAAATGTTAACATCGTATCTTTATTACTGATTCCCTCCATGTCCTCGTATGGCTTCGTTCATTCTGATTTCCAAGATTTCAAACTTCCTATAAATTTGCATCTGCTAGAATATTGGAATAGAAACCGTATCTGTTGCGACTTGTGCATTAACTGAAAGCATCCCTCTTTGTTATTATAATTTCTCAAAATAACGAGCAAATTCACTCCGCCGAAAAAGTTCATCAACCTTCCCCGCAGAAACGCGACAGTGGTTCACACTGCTGCAATTTCGCGCAAAATTCTGCATCTACATACTTGTACTTGTACTTGCAACGGGACCAGACTATTGCCGCCTCACCCGGCGTCCACGAGTTGCCGAACGGTGGTGTCCCAAGTTGCGTTTTATTTGAAGTTCATAGTACAGCGGACTGTTCGTTGTCGTTTTATTCGCCAGCGGGCCGTACGCTGGGAAGGCGCGGGATGGCCGAAGTCGTTTTATTTGCTAGCGGGCCGCCCGCTGAGTGCCAGCGGACCCGCTAGTTTGTACGCTGGGTGAGGCAGGGAGTTGTTCAGCGTACCTTTTGACGTAGTCCGCCAGGAATAAAACGGCTACTTGCAGTTCGCCATCCGCTCCCGCTGTACTATGAACTTCAAGTAAAACGCAACTCCAGTTGTCTCTATCTTGCGCCAGCTCCTGGGCGAAATTTAGCCAGCAGCTATCCCATCTTCTGCCGAAGCGGCGAAAACCGCCTACAGGCTCAATTATATGGTCCTTTTTGACGGTCGTCCACGAATTCTTGAGTTGACCACCCGGTGTCCTACGCCAAGAGAGAAGGGGTTCTGCTAGGAGAACTTGTTTGACCAGGCGGTCATTTGGGAGGTGGAGGTTTTAGTATCCTGACATGGGTAGACATTAATTCCAGTGTGGGGTCGGCAACTATCGAAATTGTAATTCACTTTTTCGTTTATCGTTATGACGGTAGGCGACTAAAATCCTCCGAGTCCAGCGAGGGTCGAGGGAACGGTGGAGCTTTCCAGTTTCCTACAGCCTTGAATTCTGGTGACATCCTTCCTCGTTTTAGTATGCCCTTCCTCATTTTCGAATGCCCTTCCTGGTTTTAGTATGCATTCCTGCTTTTCTCGTGTTCCCTTCCCTTCCTGCTTTTAGTCGATCCCGTAACGGAGGCATCGATGGTCGAAGTTTTCTATAGCTCTCTCCTGTGCTGCCTTGATGGACCATGATTCAGCACCATAGAATAGGACTAATCGGACAGCCGTTTTGTATAAAATTCTGCGTCATGCGACATACGACACAAACCGCGCGACTAGCAGCGACAGCGCGCCTCGAGGAAAAAAGGAATCTGTATGCGCCGTATAACATCTTATCACGCCTATTTGAACAGTGCATAAGAAGAGCGACATGATCTTCGCTGTATTGCCACTAGTCGCAGGATTCTGCGATTTTTTGCGGACTTTCGACTTCTTCAACAAAGCTATCCGGAATTCTGAGACCGATAAGACCGCAAAAAAGTAAACAATATAGGCCCCAGAATGTCACAGTTTTTTGCTGCCAAAACTTCCAGGTTCCGGCAGAGAAAATGGCAACCCTGGATCTTCGCAATAACCGAGTTACATATGTCAGAGCGAGGGAGGAATTTTTATCTTAAGGTCGGGCTTCACTACCCAGACGCCCCAGAATCTGGGGTCCGGATTATGTGAACGGTCCCAAACAGAAATCAAATCAAATGTCTCTTCAACAATCCACTTTTGGGCATTTTTCAGCGCTTCTGTCATTTTCTTAGATTTCACCACCTCAGCACAATAATTTATCGAAGTCAAATGAAAACTACTTTCAAATTCCCGCTTCTTTTCACCCAGAATCAGGGAATCTGGTATATTTTTCTACCAGATTCCCGGACGCGTCCGGGGTACTTTCAGACCGTTTCAGACCTGTCTTCACTACCCATACCGGTATCGAAGAAAACGGAACCCAGAATCCGGGCGAAAAATCTGGGTAGTGAAGCCCGACCTTTAGTCGGGGTTTCGGGGCTAAGTACGGGTCACGGTTCCAGTAGTCCAAATGAGCGCTGTTTAGCTATTCACCTATCCACTCACTGACATCTATCATTTTCCAGGATCCAAACAAGCCGCAGAAGTCGCTTCTTAGCAAGCTCTTCCTACCGTCCAGTCCGCCCATTGAGACCGACCTGGAAAATTCAGAGCCTAACAGATCCGTCTAGTTTTGCTTTTGAGTCACGAAGTACCTGGTATTTTTTTTTACTTTATTTTATTGTGTGTTGAGAATATAAAAATCCATTTTTAAGGAAGACCCAAATACTACTGTCGAATTTTGCGTAGCTATTCGCCAAATTTGAATACGTGACGGAATCCCCTACGACTCGTCGGAAGTGGATTTTGGAAGTACGTTGAGGGCGATTCACGAGGGTCGCTGAGGAACCTTAGAGTGTCGAATTATGTTTCCCACTGCACCGTTGCAACCCCTACAACAACCAAATCCGGTCCAGTTCTGTCAATGATGTACGTAGGGCTTGTGCTTGTTCTTCCCACCAAGTTTCATCCCGATCTCTCCACTCTAAGCGTGTCACAATATTTCCGGTTCCCTCCTCCGACTCCCCTCCACATTCATCGGATCCGGTCTGGGCTTGAAACGGGACATGTGAGACACTAGGTCTTTTCGAATATCAAGTTTCATTAAGGTCCGATCACCCGTTCGAAAGATATGCACGCCACGAAACCTTGATTCGGCCTCCCCGCTCCCCCCACGATGGTCGGATCGGGCAAGTGGCTATTTCCAAGGCAATCTGGTCGGGCCCCTGATACGCCTGCCAAGTTTCATCGTCCAAGTACATCTGGAACTTCTGGAAGTACCCTTACTCGCAAACGTGGGACCGACCGACCGACCGAATTGCGATCGGTATATGGCACTTGACCGAAAGGCAAGTGCGATAAGTAAGAGGGGTCTGATGACCTTTAGGACACATTTATTTTTTGGTTGCTTTGCGAAGGCCTCAGCTAAACTACCATAAATTGTCTACGATGATTTTTATATGTTTAAGAGTGTTTGTGGATTAATAAAGAATCGTTGTTGTGTGTGGCGATCCAATATTTTTAAGCTGACAGGCAGCATGTGGTTTAGTTCCTATTAGTCTCCCAGTGAGCATTACCGTCATCAAAAGGCCCGGTAGAAAACTCCGCTAGGGTAAATATTCCCTCCACCCAAGATGACTGCAAATCATAGTTGATAGTGACAAACGGATGCGTCAGCTAAACTTTATAAGAGCGATATTTTGATCCTTCTTGGTAAGGGTCCTCTGCAGCACCCTATCAACTCCGCCATTTTACTCTACTCTTTAGTTCAAAAAGTGAAAGTACAGTCGCCGACGGAAACCGAAAATGCTGACGAAAAACTCCTACAGACTGGACGCCGGACCCGTTCTATCCGTGCACGTCCGTCCCCGTACGGTCTGTCTCTCCCTGTCCAGACTGTCCGTCCTCTCTCTTTCTGTTCACTGTCTTGTAGCTCTATTGTATGCCTACAAGAATTTACATTCAAGACATTTACATTCAAGGACAATTCCCTATTTCCTACTTTATTTAAGGCCCTAGCTCGCCCACTAACTGAATATGGCCATGCAACAACAAGACCTTTCTATAACAAGGACATTATCGCCACAGAACAAGTCCAGAGAAGAGCTACGAAAACAGTGCCAGCCATTCGCCATCTGCCTTATGAAAACCGGCTTCAAAATTTGCGATTACCCAGTTTTTCTTACAGATTTCTCCGAGGTGATTTAATCGAGACTTTTGAAATTTGTCATAATTATTATGACAACATAAGTCCTGATGATGTCCTCAGTTTTAACCACAATGGTCTCAGAGGACACAACTTGAAACTGTGCGGTGAAAAACTCCGAAAAGACAGTGGAAAATGGAGCTTCAGGAACCGAATAGTCGAACATTGGAATAACCTACCAGAAAAGTGTCGTGAATGCCGAAAATATCAATCAATTCAAAGCAGGTGTAGATCGCCACCTGGCTGAAATTCAATTTAGTGTATAGAGAAATTTATAGAGGCGAAAGTCTTCTGATGCAATTATATTATTATTATTATTATTATTATAACTAGAGGCGTAATCTCGCCGTCCCCGAGGACTCCTCCGGGAATCGAAGGGAACGGCGAGAGTAGAGGGAGTCACTCCACGCCGACTCCGCGTACGGACAACAGTGAGAACACAGGGAATGCTTCTAAAATGGATTTTGTTCGAAAAAAAAATATACAGTTGACGAAAGTAATCTGGATCCTCTTTATTTTTGGTTTTGTTTATCCTGATTGTTTTAATTAATTTTACATTGCACCAACACCAGCAAAAATTGATTCCCCTCCGAATCTGAAAGGGAGTCATTTTTGATGACGGTGATGATAGTCCGAGCATTCCCCGTCCGTGGGGACTCGCGAGAATACGGGGAGTGAGTCCCCGGGACAAAGAAAAACGCGGGGACTCCTCAAGTGGAGTCCTCTGGGAATCAGGAGAAACGGCGAGAATAGAGGGAGTCACTCCACGCGGACTCCGCGTAAGGGAAACATACGGGCTGTGAGTCCCCGGGACAAACAAAAACATGGGGACTCCTCATGTGGGGTCCACGGGGAACGACGAGAATACGCCTTAGGTTATGGATGTAGTGAGGTGAGTGGGGACAAACAGAGACTTATACTCTTGATGACTAAAGTGGGTTCTCCACTGGCAATCGTAAGCTGTTGGAAACTTTGACCCATTAACGTGCCAATGAAAGTAAGCCGGGCTGGACGAACGATGTTTTTACGGCCTTACATATGCCAATGGAGTTTCCACTTAACTCTTAATTGGCGATGAAGAATCGCCGTGTGCCTTTGCGAAGAGCCAGAAACGTCACCACAACAAACGTCGTTGATTGGTTCACATAGGATTTGATTAAATCTTGAGGATTCTTTTGGCTGACGTTACTTGTTCTTCTCGAGGTTCACTGGGGTGTTTCGGACACAGTCATATAGAGTATAAAATTGAACTGGTATGATAGATAGATAGATAGATAGATGAGTGTATTAAAAAGCCCAAGGGCCATATACACAAAAAAACAACAACAAAATATAACTTAAACAATCAGACTCCTTCTTAACTCTAAACATTTATCTATATACACGCCTACTCTAGTAATTACGGTAGGGTTAATATTAGTCAAAATTTCAGGAAGCGACAAATTTATACCTTCTAGATACATTTTTCTTAACTCAGAAAGCTTCGGGCATCTGCGGAGAAAAGGGTCCAAATTTTCTTCCTCCTCCTCACAAAGTGGACAAGCATACCTCCCAACAGGAGCCAAACTACCTCTCTCAAAAACCTTCTGCCTGCTCTGAATTGGAAGGCAGTTTGCCCTTAATTGGATCCACCGCCTTAAAACTTTCCCGGGTAGATTAAACTTAAAATAAACTTCCTCTCCAAAACAAAAAAGGTTGTAAACTGTATCCTTCAAGACCTGTCCAAGACTGAAATTTCCTCCTGAAGTTTTCTATTTTGTTCTCCACGAAAAATGTGAATCTCAGTGACACTAGGCTCATCCTTATCAATAACCGATTCGAGAGCTAATAAAAAGAACATGAAGCTGTTCCGACAAGGCAGAAATGAGTGATAAGAGCTAATAAGTTCCAAGAGTTTATTACAGTGCCCCGCTGGAAATGACTTGTCAGGATAAAATGATATTTGTATTGCGACAGAAAGGATAGGCTCCAGAGACCAGCTTTTCAGGTGAAAAAAAAGGCAGTTAAGTGAACAGATGATTTTATATTTAGTGACTACAGCGGGTATAAGATCAGGATCTGACGACCATGAACCGGAATTCTTTCCCGTTTTTCAGCGGAGAAGATGATATTTTTTCGGCCGTAATCTAGGAAAGTGCTATGGTGGCTTTTTGGGGCCATAAATCACTATTACTTCAATCGGTGAGTTTTCTCAAGTAAACACGTTTTTTGAACGTTACTAGACAAATAATTTGAAAAAGTAGCCGTGCGGAGTGAGGCCTTCACTGCTGGTTAATCATACTGAAGCGGAATCTTCCTTGTTCAGTTCAGTATCGATTTTGGCCTTGATTTAGTGCTGTGCTGGCCCAGTGACTCAGTCAACTACGGAGACCCAAGCCGAGTAGACCTTACCGGGGTCACTAGCCTCGCTTCAACGTCTGTCGCGCACTGCCCCCAAAGGGAACCTTAAAGTGGTGACCGAGTTCAGCACCCTCAGTCACTTTGATTAACCTCCATATTCGTGAAAAAAGTCCGGCCAGGAAATACGAGCGCTGCGCAGAATCACTCGCCCCGTAGATCTTTGAAGAAGATTTGGCAAATAAATTAACGAGTTTCCGAAAGATGAAGGATCACACAGAGGACAAATATGAAGAAGGTGTTCTAAAAGTAATATACTTACTTTCAGATTCACTCGTCAACGCCCAAGAATCATGCATCGTATTCTGGTTGTCCTTGTCTCTACACTTGGTATGTTGTTCACCACGACCGAGGGACTCATGTCGTGTCCTGGTCAGCTCAGCTCCAAATGTGCATGCGTGTTAGAAAACCTCGAGAGAAGCATCGTATGTGAAAACGTGGACCAGCTTGATCAAGTGAGAGAAGCAGCATTACTCTTCTTGGGTAACATGAAGACCTTCAAGCTCCAGAACTGTAATTTTAGCAGCTACATCAAGATGCCATTTGGTTTGCTCGGTATCCAGACTCCAAAGTCACTGGTGTTTCAGAACTGCTCCAAATTGGCCGCCTTCACCGACAACTTCTTCGTTGGCCTGCAGGATCGTCTGGTCGAACTAATCTTCGACACCCTTCCTGACTTGACTTACTTTCGCGGTCGAGCTCTCCAAGACTTCAAAGCCTTGGTGACGATTAGTTTCAGTAAGACAGGGATCAGGTCACTACTTGCCCTACCCAGCCTTCCAAGTTTGAAGTTAGTTAAGATAGATATGAGTCCGATGCTGTACAGGGTGGAGAAATTTAGAGTGCAGAACGCCATAGAAGAAGTCAAAATTAACAATGTGATCATCAAGGAGCTCGGTGGGAATATCTTCAAAGACTTGGTTTATGTGAAGAAGCTCGATCTGTCAGGCAACAGCATAATCAGGATGTCAAAGAATGCGTTAGCTTCTAACAGCCCATACTTGGAGGCCATCAACCTTGCAAGCAACATGATAGCAGTGATGGACGTGCAAGCTTTACAAGGTACTGTATATTGAGAGTTTTTTTTATTCACACTGAGGGATTCTTCACATACACTTTATGCACAGGCTCTTGTTAGACAGAGAACTTCATTATGCTCTAAAGGCTTGGTTACCCTAAAGGCTTGTTCAAATGTCCGTCCGTCCGTTTGTCTGTGATTACGATAAGTCAAGAACGGGTTGAGATATTGAGCTCCATGATGTTCCGGTTTACTGAAGATTAATTATTTTGGTTGCTGTTGTTGTTTTGTTTCTCTCTTTTTTCATCTTTTACCATACTCCGTCTTTACCTAGACGGGTTATAAATAAAATTTAATTTAATTAATTGGGTAAGTGATATTTCTCAGCATGAAGCGGTATCCGACTAGTTCGTTTAGGACCCCAAGGATAGACTGTTCTTGTTTAACTGAATCTTGTTGTCACTAGTTGGATCGTGGTCCTTTCAAGTGTTCTAGTTTAACTTGTGGACTGACCTGAAGGAACACTGATGTTCTTTACGTTTAGGGATCAACGGTTATATAGAACAGAATGTGACTCAAGGACGAAAGTTTTTCCAAGTAAAAAAGATTGTTTCTTAAAAGTTCAGCGATGAATTATTCTACGTCACATTTCATGTCGGGAGCCAGATTTAAAAAAATATCGAGAATTTTCCTATAGGGAAATTTTTGCAACACCGGAGTATTACAAAATCTTAAAATCTCTCTCGGCTATATCGATCTTATATCCTGCTATATTAATCAGCGGATTTCGGCCCTTCTTGGCTAGTGTTCCATTCAGGCCGTCAGTTGTCTTGGGATGAAGGAATACTGATGCAGTTTCTCTTACGTTTAGGGATAACTGCTTCTGGGGTCACCTTGGACATGTCGCGGAACAATCTGACGACCATAGACGAGACGACCTTTCGACGGTTTTTTGAGACTCAAAGTGGGGCACCTACCAAGAACGTCTTAGTATGGACCACGGATGGCTCAACTCCTTTAAATTGCGACTGCGAATTGGCCTGGCTTCTTGCTGATGCGGAGAAGTTACGAAGGGTCACAGGCAATCCGATGTGTTCTAATGGTGTACCCCTTCATACACTATCTTCCAGTGCTCTCAACTGTAAACGAGTAATTCACTGAGTTAGTAATACAAACGATACTGAAGCACTGGTGTGACTTTAAGTAGTGAATTAAAAGACAAAAAATTCTTCCAAACCGGGACTTGAACGCAGGACCTTCCGCTTTCTGGGCGAGTGCACTACCACTGAGCTACCGAGGGCCGAGACCAGAGCAAAAGAACACTAGGGATTAGCACCAAGACCTATGCTTTCTATGCATCGGAAACGGGCCTTACTCGTAGTGCCGCCCGTTACGCTCGGTACATTCAGGGCGAGACAAACTTACGGGTTTTGAAAATTTCTCGTACAGCTAAGATGCGATTTGAACACATCGACTTAACAGGGGAGGTTGTATCTTTTTTTTGTTGTGTTCGTTAATATGGGGTTTTCGGAGCCAGCGCTGGTGCAAATCTGATTGAGTTTCAGTAGGGACGTTCTCTATCGCTAGTGGTTCTTGTATTGCTGCTATTCTAGTGTGCCTGTGTGTCACTTTTTCCGAGTTTTGGCGCTACTCCCTGGTGTTATTTTGCTCTGGGTCAAACAGAAGCGGGCCATAGGATAGGACAGAGCAAAATAACACTAGGGAGTAGCGCCAAGACTTGACAAAATTGACACACACTCGAATAGCAGCGATACTAGCACCACTAGCGACAGAGAGCGTCCCTACTGACACTCATTCACCAACGCTGGCTCCAATGACTTCACATTCTGAACATTGCAAAAAAATGATACGTCCTCCATTATTTCCTTGGTGTGTGCAGACCGCATCTTTGCTTCACTAGAAATTTCCGAGCCTGCAAGTTTGTCTCGCTTTAAATGCCGCAAGTGTAGTGGGCAGCGCTACGAGGACCACAGCCTATATACTCACGTATATAGGCTGTGACGAGGACGGACCGTTTGCAAAGCATGGAAAGCATAGGTCTTGGCGCTACTCCCTAGTGTTATTTTGCTCTGGGATAGGAGCAGTGAATGCGCCTGAAGGCAAATTCAAAGCAGTTCATATCCAAGATTAAATACTATTGTAACTAATGATGTAACGTGCTGAGATTTCACTTACGACGCGGCGGCTATTTTTGCTACGCGGGTGGGGGGTCTACACGAAAACGATTTTTCTGCTTTTTGAGGATTTTCTGTTTTTTGCCACCGGTGCCAAAAATCAAGAAAACGCGGAAAAGCCTCACTCAGGTCAACAGCTGTATACAGATAAGTCTCAGCGTTCTCCTCCAACAATACTGTAGTTAGGCCTACCTAAAATTTCAGACTTGAAGTTTATAAAAAATCGTCAGTTTTGTCACAAGTTAATATTTTTTGGCTCTGGCGCCGGCCAGGACCCTTGGCGGGAAGGGCCGGAATATCACCGAATTTAAACTTAGCTGACTCACCGAGCAGGGTTTGCGGCCATCTTAGGCTGAGGGATTCTTTGGCACCTCTATAGCACTAGTATCAAGGGCCTATGATGTGTTGTTCGAAGTTGCTAAAAAAAATAGCCTACATAGTTTATGAGCATATTACTACGGGTCCATGCTAGCTTACATAAAAACACCGGTGCGACGTTATTTTGTTCAAACCTCAGTTCAGAAGTTCAGACAGAAAGGAATTGTCATTGTTTATAATATTATTACTATTTTTTAACAACTGCTATTTCTAACAGTTACTGTAATAGAACACTCCTTCAGTCCAAACTGGCGTGGACATCATGTATTACAAACGTAATATAGTGATTGATATATTGATACACGTTTTTTAGATATCTATTACTGTATTACTTAAAAATATGTAATTAATATTAAGTAGATTAACAGCTTTCATGTGGTTCCTTTAGAATGACTAATTTTGTTTTCTTTATTCTCTTTTACCTTAGATCTTCGTGCGCGCTTACTTTCTTTTTTCTTTTTGTCCAAATGTGCTGTAGTTTTAATTTACAAGTGTTTTTCTTGGCCAGTAAGTATACTCTCGTATTAGCATGTGTTTAATTTTGTAAGTAAACAAATACTTTGGTACGAATAAGAATCCACAGCTATGGTCGTGAAAGTGCATCATGTGATACCCGTGGGCCAATCACAACCTGAAATCAATACAGCTATCGGTGTGGGGGGGGTAGAATTAATTAATTAATTAATTTATTTTTTATTTTTTAACCCGCTAAATGAACAAAAGCGGAGTATAAACAAAAAAGAAAAAATACAAACAAAGACGACTAAATACACAACAAAAACACTTGATTATTTAAGGAGGCGGACAAACCCATGATGAGCTGGGAGAGCCTTCACTGTCTGGGGGAGTTTATCAGCGATTTTCTGTCCGAAACGACCACCTTGCATTTGCCGAAGAAGAGGAATATCGAACGTTGCAACTCAAGTATCGTCTCCACTGGTAATCGTAAGCAGTCGGAAGCGATCGTAACGAAATCGTAGCCGCCATTTTTGCGGATTTGCGGTTCTCGCATGACGAACCCGTTATCGTAAGTCCGATCGTAACGAAATCGCAAGAGTAGAAACAGTTTCTACTTTCAACCAATCAGAGACGAGCATCATTTAAATTCCGGATCCCCTGAGCAACAGTCAAGACCTTCTTCTTGCTGGGCTTTTGTACTAATGTCAACGAACCTTTTAATCTATGCCTATATATTTCTCTTACCGATGTCTTTACCGAAAGAGCATGACTGTGTAAACAATGGGATAACGAGTGAACCAGTTGGAAAGGGAGAGATCAATTCCACGATTTCTCCTAGTACTACGTAATCTATGTATCTGTCTCGTCGGTATCCTTTTCCCTTTGCCGAAAAGGCAGTGTAAATAACTGTCGGGATAGCGGAATGGCTCAATAATGAGATAATGAGTGAACCAGCTGGAAAGGGGACTGCAATTCCGTTGGCCTGGTAAACACCATTGAGTAGGAAAAAAAAACGATCTTATATACTCTTATGTCGTGTTTCCGGGGATTGGGGACCCATCGCAGTGGAAAACTCGCAGGTTTTTGTTTGTACAGCGGACTGATTTGTCGCAGTTCACTAGGATGTGGTATTCTACACGGTCAAACGTCATCAGAGAGGACAGTGGTGCCATTGCAGTAAACTTTGGGAGTCCGAGAGATCAATTTTTGCCCTCAATCATAGTTACTAAAAATGTAATTACTTTTGTTGGAGTTAATTTTTATGGCACTTGCCTTCCGGCCAAGTGCCATATACCGATCACTTTTCCGTCGGTCGGTCGGTCTGTCGGTCTGTCGGTCTGTCGGTCGGTCAGTCCGGTGATCGCGAGTTAGGGTACTTCCAGATGTGCTAGGACGATGAAACTTGGCAGGCATATCAGGGACCCGACCAAACTAATTTAGAAATAGCCACTTCCCCGATCCGACCATCATGGGGGGAGGGAGGGGAGCCGGAATCCGGAATTTAGGGGCATGCATAACTTTCAAACGGGTGATCGGATCTTAATGAAACTTGATATTTGGGAAGACGTCATTTCTCAGATGTCCCAATTCAGGTACGGATCGAATCCGATTAATGTGGGGGGGGGGAGTCGGAGGAGGGAACCGGAAATCATGTGACACGCTTAGACTGGAGCGATCGGGATGAAACTTGGTGGGAGGAACAAGCACATACCCTAGGTACGTCATTGACAGACCCGGACCGGATTCGTGCACTGTGGGGGGAGTTGGAGGGGGGTTCCGGAATTCCGGTGATACGGAGTTAAGTTACTTCCAGGTGTGCTAGGACAATGAAATTTGGCAGGCAAATCAGGGACTCGACCAGATTAACCTGGAAATAGTCAACTTCCCGATCCGACCATCGTGGGGGGAGGACGGGAGGGGGAATCCGGAATCTTGAGGTATGTATAACTTCCGAACGGGTGATCGGATCATAATGAAACTTGATACGTAGAAAGATCACATGTCTCGGATGCCCAGTTTCAAGTCCGGACCAGATCTGATGAAGGTGGGGGGGGGTCGGAGGTGGGAACCGGAAAACTTGTGACACGCTTTGAGTGAAGCGATCGGAATGAAACTTGGTGGAAAGAACAAGCACAAGCCCTATGTACGTAAGTGACAGAACCGGACAAGATTCGGGCACTGTGGGAGAGTTAGAGGGAGGGGGTCCGGAATTCCGATGATCGCAAGTTAAGGTACTTCCAGACGTGCTATGACGATAAAACTTGGCTTGAAAATTAGAGACTTGACATGATTGGCTTAGAAATAGTCAGTTCCCTGATCCGACCATCCCTTAAAGTACTAATGCTAACCGCAAAGTACAAAAAAATATTTTAAAGCAAAATATACATTTTCGTGATCCCTATGAGCCCATGATCATTTTTGCCTCAAGGGTTTTGCTTACAACTGAATTCCTTAATAATTCCTTATAAAGTACTAATCGCAACCACAACGTACAAAAAATACTTTTTAGCAAAATACACATTTTCGTGATCTCTATGATCCCTCACAAGTGATTTCCTTAAAGTACAAACAATACTTTTGAGCAAAATATACATTTTCGTGCTCCCGATGAGTTCGTCATGTTTTTTACTTCAACAGTTTTGATTACAAATGATCAAAACAAACCCACAAATTGACGAATTCCTACTTTCATCCTCTGACCCAGCCTTGCAAGTGCCATATGAGCTTTCAGCTCTTGTTCATTTTGAAACCTATTTAGCAGCCAAAAAATTTCACCAAGGAGAAAGATTTTTTAATCGGTGGGGCCACCGGCCACCGGTGGGGCCACACGGCCACCTTGAGAGAGGAACTCTTTTTGTTCTTTTGAGAACCGTTGGTTCTACAAGAACTGAAAGATTTTTTAATCGGTGGGGCCACCGGCCATCGGTGGGGCCACACGGCCACCTTGAGAGAGGAACTCTTTTTGTTCTTTTGAGAACCGTTGGTTCTACAAGAACTGAAAGCTTATACAGCACTCGCAAGGATAGCTGGCATTAGTACCAGCTAGAGTTCGCGTCGTCAAGGGTGGTTTTGCTCTTCCGGATCCCACCCCCACACAACTCCCGCAGTGTCCGGATCCAATGTGGATATATTAACTGCAATTCTACGGCATGAGAGGCCCACGAAGTTTTGTCAGGATCCCTCAATGGGTTCGGCCGTTAGTCGCGTCACAATATCCCCCCCCCCCCCAGAGTGCCGAGAACCGGTCCGGATCTAGAAATGGCACATTTAGGGGCTTATAAACCAACCTTCTCGCCAAGTCCTTCCCGATCCCTCCTACCAAAGCCGTCAAGGCCCGTCACACCTATATTACTGATTAACATTGTTAACACTTCCGATCGTTCCGTTTAATCTCATTTCCAACACGCTAACGGCACTACAAAGATTCTTCCATTTTCCGTCTTTGAATCCTTTTGAGGCGGATCAGGTTGCACCTTATCGGTTCCGAGGACTACATTGGCTATGTATATGCTTTTCCGTGTTAGACTAAAAACAACAGGTGTCAACAGGGTTTGTGATCTTCTGAAAAAAAAAAAAAAACGGTAGAGTTTACGAGGAGTCCGGTTTATTAAAATACTGGAACAGTCTATCTACTGAGACTTAATCTTTAAGCGTTGCCCTCGTTCCTCTGTTGGCATAAACAATATATTTAAAGCATCCATTTTCCAACACAGATACGTTGAAAAAAAATAACAAAAATATAAATTAATTGCAGTGAAATTAGCAGTACACTTCCCTGAACGAAAAAAAGAAAACCCGGTGCTGATTATTCACTAACAGTTAACATCAAGCTTCACACACACATACAAAGCATAACCCTGTTTATCCTCACACATTTTCACTTATTCAAGCTATTCGCCGTATTCCAGTTCAGCGCTTCAAGTGGTCTAGTTTAAGTTCTCCATTGTCTCATGACCACTAGCGACAGAGAGATAGTAAGGTAATCCGTAAGGTAACGAGAAGGAAAGTTTTCGAAAGACCGTTCTCTCATGCCCGAAGCTTTCTGATGTAAGAAAAAAGTTATCTACATGGTGTAATTTTGTCACTTCCCAAAATTCTGAGTAATGTAAATCTACCGTTATTACTTGAGTGGGCGTGTCTATAGATAAATGTTTAGAATTAAGAAGGAGTCTGGGTGTTTAAGTTATATTTTTGTTGCTCTTTTGTGTATATGGCCCTTGGGCTTTTGAAACACACTGATCACTTTGTACTCCGAAGACGCTGCAAAATTACAACTGCTCGGGAAGCAGATTTCCGATCTTCTACTCTTCATCTAGAACTATTTACTATATCTGTGGACAAGTGCTGACAATGAGACACGGAGGGACTTGGAGAAGTTAGTCCGTTAAGCTAGGAGCCCACAGAACGCGAATTCGCGTTCGCCTGGGCGAATTTGACGTCGCGAGTGGAAAAAATTCGCGCCGTTTCAACTCCAAGTCGAATTTGTTTCGCGCCGCGTGGCGGAAAAGATTCGCGTTCTGTGGGCACCTAGCTTTAGGAAGTTCTGAAATGGAATATGGCGTATGCCATACCCAACATTCTTAAACTAAAGGCGGATTCTACCGATTTGGAAACAGCAGGCAAAACCACTTTCCGCTGGTTTTTGGGCTACCACGGAAATTACCGACGAAATGTCCACTAGCGGTTTTCGAACCCCTCAAATCGTTGCAGTTTTTCTGGAAAGTGTTCTTTGAGACTAGTGAGAAGCTTTGCGGAAATTTTATATTTTATGGCCTTAAACGGATAAGTCAGCTGATGTATATTCCAGCGACCCTTCGGCCCTTCTTGGCAAAAGACCTCTTCAGGCTCTAGCTTGAAAAAGACCATTACCAAAGAGGGCCGACATTTACCCCCTTCAAGCTTCAGCTGACGTTCTGTTTAGCACCATCAAATACGATTCGCAGTCAGCTTGGTAGGTCGCGGTAACTCAAATATTCTGGCAATACACATCAATCAACAAACATGGTTGTTTTCGATAAGACTGAATCTGGGAACCCAAAAATCTGCAGAGAAGTCAACTGGTGAAATTTTCTAGCAAGAAACTATCCGTTGATAGTATCTAAGCTTTCCAGGGGCTTTCGCGCTAGAACGCGGTTCCTAAAATCGTGTCCTGCGGTTTCCGCGAGCACTGCGCTTGATAGAAAGTGATTCCGGAATCTCGCGAAAACTCCCCAAGTACCCGCAAAGAGAGAGGACCATCCGCAGGGCTACGCAGCAACTTTACCATTCGATCCTAAACGCGGTGAAGCGAACTAATCCCATCGGCGAACCGGACGCGTCCGCGATTATTCAGCCCAGTACGGGCACGGGTGTCAGTTCCACAAACATACGTGAATAATCGACGGTGTTTATCCAAAAGGTAACAAGCGACATTTTTCTCAAAATTGGGTTCGCAACTGTGTCCGGCATGTCTGGTAGAATTTCAGCCAATCCAGAGCAACCGTCAGGGAGATACAGAAGTTTCTTTTTTGAGCTTTTGGCCCCTCTTGGCCTAAAAAACGTGAAAACTATTTCACTGTTCCTGTAAAATATGAAAAATATCGCTTGTAACCTTTTCGAAAAACAAAATCGATATTTCGAAGAGCTGACTAACTTCATCGCTGTTCAAAACGGTCCGGAATCCGGTTGCGGAATTTGGACTCGGAAAGCCTTATCCAATAAATTCGGGGGGGGGGGGGGCATCATCACAAACTATGGAAGGGTACGCGAGGGGTTGGAGGCAAGTTAAGCACCAGATCAGAACTATTTTGGTGTGGAAAAAGTAAGTAACACACATTTACATGAAATTAAAGTACGTGGCCACACAAGAACAGCCTTCTTTAACTAAAACATCCCCCGACGCAACATTTGTACAATTTTGGTTCACGGAACTAGAAATTTATTTGCGCTTATATTGCAGTGTCCAAGAATGCAATTATGTCTTTTTTTTTTCTTAGACGCCCCCCCCTTTTTACGGCTAGACCCAAATTAATCCAAATACAAAAGGGCAGAAGAAACAATGAGACAGGCCATTTCATACGTAGTAAGGTATACCTGATATGTCTTTGCTTCAGTAGAATATTTTATTTTTCTTTAGACGGGTCCCAGGCTAGACAGAGGAAGATATGGCGCAGATTCCACCCTTCGTACCCCCCCCCCCTTGTGGCTACACTCAATGCAGAGAAGGGTAAAAGAAAATATGTGACAGGCCATTTCATACATGGTAAAATATACCTGATATGTCTGTGCTACAATAAAATGCTATCCCTGATGATCACACACATATACCCAAACAGAGATAAAACCGGCACAGTGAGATTCTAAAAAAATAAACACCATATTTTTTTTCTTAAAACTGACTCTGAAAAATGTTCTGTACTAGAATTTTTTTGTTCCCAATACACTGTTCCGCATACACATTATAACAGACGAACTGTGGAAAGCCTTCAGCTTCTTTCAGCTTACCAAAGACATGCATTGACTGTTAAAAATAAGTTTAGAACAAGTTTGAACTGGTTCTGAATATACTCGTGAGCCAATAAAAAGCTGTTCGGATCTTAGTTTTTCCTAAGGGTCTTCAAAAACATATAGCTTACTCGAATAGAGCTATTTCCCCACCCCCTTATCCAGGCCCACTTAGTTCATTGCTTGGCAAGGTGGTAAACGGCATCTTTGTTGGTCAGACAGAATTAAGTACTTGACGCATGGAAGTCCATGTTTTGTTCTAACAAGATCCACGAAATTTCGTATCAATCCAAGCCAGCTTCCACAGAACACCCTCTACACTACAGTTGCTGTCAGTCTACACTACAGTTGCATGTCATCCAGCGTAACCCGGGGAAACTTTGAGTTCCCAGTTTGACTTCCATCCAAGCATATGACCTAAACTTGAAGTCCTAGAAACCTTGGAGTTCCGAACTCTTGGGCTAACCCGCATATGCGGGCTACACTGTAAAAAGTTTCTCCGAGTAAGGATTAAAGTTAATCTTATTTATACTGTGATAAGATTAATCCGAATTAATCCGAAGGAGTTTGGTGGATCTGAAGCAACTTGAGGAACGTGTAGACCAGAGATGGGCGAATCCGATCATGAAGGATTCAAATCCGAATCCACGGCTAGGTACGAATCCAATTCCGAATCCAACAACTCATGCTGAGGTTTTGAATCCGGAATCGAATCCGGATTCAAATCCGACCTTAGCAAAAATCAAATCATGTACATAGTTTATAGTTTAGAAATCAGAGGTTACAAAAAGTACTGATACTAAGGTGATCAGATAACGTGACAGATTACTGAGGATGGGTGGTGGTGGAGATCAAAAAGTTGGATTGTCTAAGCCCACTGTGTAAAAATTGGGAAACGGAAACTGGAAGGATGTAGAATAGAAATTTGAGCGGATTCGTAAAATTGAAGGTTTGGAATCCGAATCCAGCCTGACAAGCAGAAGATTCAAATCCGGCCAAAAGGACGAATCCTCGATTTGAATCCGAATCCGGATTCGCCCATGTCTGTAGACACAGTCCGATTTTCACAGTCGGATGCAAATTTCCTCCTTCGCTCCGGAATACCGACACATCGCATGCACGTTTCCCCATAGTGACTAAAAATTCGCAAGCATATTTTCGCATGTGAAATCTTACCGAACTGTATGTGCACGTATCTTAATGACAAGTGTTTGGTTTAAATTTGTCACATCATGGCCCATGTCGCTCGGCAATTGATTTAAAATGAAATAACAACCCTTCCTTTCTAGCACTCTCCGATTTTCTGCGCTGATTCTTCCTTGGTTACTATTTTTTTTCTGTTTTCGTTCTTTGGCAATAGATTTTGCACTTATGGCGAAAGAAGATAGCCGTGAAATCATGTAGGTGGAAACCCTTGTGAAAAAACTATGAACATCATATCATGGGCCTTTTCTATAGCTGGGCAACCGACGAGCAAAATCCAGTGTACATTCAGTGTGCAATTTTTTGAAGACAAACGAAAAGTTAGGTCTGCGGTCGTCGCAGTACTAACTTGGAATGCCCAAACCTGGAACATGGTTACGATAAAAATATCAAAGAAGAAAACTCAAATGTTTGTTCAACTCAAACCGAAAGAAAACAGGTTTGGGCATCATATTAGGACCTAAAGATACCACAAGGATATCCCCCCCCCCCACCCACAAATGTTATGTTGTTCAGTCCGTTTCCTTACTCCTACACGTCACATAAACACTTTAAGCTTTCAAAAACGCGGAAGACTCAACGAGACTATCATCACTTTCATCACGCTGGATCCGCTGCTTTTTCTGACAAAAGTGATTTTGTTTTGTTCAGCCACTTTGATTCATCTTTTTTAATATCCAGCGTATTTTTCTCAACAAAAGCATCCGGGTCGCCATATTTGGGGGGGTTGGCGTTGGGGTCATACCCCAACTTTTTCAGCATAGGGGCGATTTCGGCCATCTTTTTCACTACGTCTTCGGGTATGTTGCCGACCCACTTTGTTAACGCCTCCAAGTTGATGGGTTTTATAACCTGGTCGGAAGATCGCTCAACCCTGGAAAAAAAAATCTATTATCCTATCTATTAAGATATTGTTGACACTGGACCAATGGCGTCATTTCAGTAAACCTTGGGGGGAGGTTTACTGAATATATTAAAGCAAAGTTTTGCTTTGCATTTCGAAACATATTTAGCGAAGGAAAAAGGAAGAAAATGCAAAACTATCCAAGAACAGAAACTATCATTGCCGCACCACAAAGGAAGATTTATATTTAAAAAAAAAAAAAAAAAATTCATAAGCATCATAGCTGCCGAATCCGTTTATGTATATATTCTTCATAAGCATCACAGCTGACGAATCCGTTTATGTATATATTATATGAATATACAAGTCTAAGTCAGCTTGGGCTCTGGGAATATTTAAAGGGAGATTTCTTTGCTAATTCCTTCAGAATCCCGAGCCGACGACAAAAAATATGCTAAACGTTGGTAAAAAGCTGTTGGCAAATGAGAAGTTGGAAACCAAAAGGAAGAAGCCGTCGGGAAAGACCAAGAAACCCGATCCTTCGCACCTACCAGTGGGACCTTGCAAATTTCCACACAAGTCTGTGTTGTAAAACAACCTTGCCCACAGTACACCACCGCAATACCGCGCGCGGTGCTCTCCATTCATTTCGTATCGTTGGAAACAGAAGTTGTATCAGAAAACATTAAAGTAAATGAAGTATGGATTACCCTTTTTAGGTGAGTTCAGTCATTATTTATTGGGTAAAGACACTCCTCCTTTTAGTGTCTATAAATCTTACTGAATTGCCGATTCACATATACAAGCATAATACTGTATTAGTGTCTTGTTAATTTTCGTATATGTGAGATCTAGTATTAATTTTTTTATTATTTTTTAAAGCTATCAGCTCAACAGTCTGCAACCTGAGTGTCAGGGCAGCAGCCCACCAGAGGGAAGACTGGCGCCTATTCATGAATGCCCTGGCTTTTGGTAGCACAGGAGGATCTAAGGTCTACGGTAAGTAACGAGAAGTAGACAAGCGATCCTTGCTTCCCCTGATGCACCGAAAAACTGCAGGACAACAAAATAAGCCCGTACCTGTCTGAGGAAAAGCCTCAACGTTTATAAGGAATTCTCAACAAAGTAAACAAATAGTGACCATCATTTTATTTCGTAACTGTAATTATTACTGTAAGGATTACTGATAAGCAATTCGATACTAAAGCCCCGTTGACAAGCCTAGATTCAGGTTCACCTAGCCAAGCACAGATGTCTAGCCGCGTGCCTAGCATCACCGTTGACACCCATGCCTATATAGGCACAGATTTTGGGTCAAGCACGGGGTTGCAGGCTCTAGAAATCGGTGCCTACGCCTAAGCACGCGCCTAGGCATCTGTGCTTGGCTAGGCATGCTTGTGAACGCGGCTTAAGCGAACGGTAATGACAAAAGGCGATTTTGGAAGACCCTGTATGGATCGACAACGCTATAGAGAGATTTCACCCTACCCGAAGAAAACGGATATTTCTACACCGTCATCGGCGGGATCATAACAAAGAAAATTAACATTACGAGGTATAGGACTTTCAACTTTGAGACTAAATTACCGGCCTTGCATAGCTGCTGCGAGTCAGAGAGTTGTTGTAATTGTTATCTGGTTTCTTCTTGTTGGAATAGTACAACTTTCGAAAATTAATGTTCTTTTTTATGAGAGTTTGAAGGCTTCAAAGTTTGTCAACAAAGACGAAGCTCAACAAAAGCTCGCGTCCTATTGGTCGGTTGTGACGCGCATTTCAAGGAACGCGTCACAACCGACCAATAGGATGCGACTTCCTCTTTGCTTACACACTTTGAAGCCTTCAAACTCTCATAAAAAAGAACATTAATTTGCAAAAGTTGTATTATTCCAACAAGAAGAAGCCAGATAACAATTACAACAACTCTCTGACTCACAGCAGCTATCCAAGGCCGGTAATTTAGTCTCAAAGTCGAAAGTCCTATGCTTCCTAATGTTAAATTTTTTTGTTATTCTCCCGTCCGTTTTCTTCAGGTAGTGTGCATTCTCTCTATATCTTCCGCTAATAGGCGAGTTTCAAACCCATGGCGGTACATCTGTATGTCAAACCATGGGACCACGGGTGGGAGGAAGATCCACTTCTGAAAAGGATCTTGGATATAGAGAATGTATCTTCCTCTCTGGAATTGGAAATCCAGCCGGGAAAGTAATCAAATCTGAACTTTCCTGTGCGGAATTGCCGAACGTCGAAGACCGGAGGCGGAGAATGGAATAAATCAAGTTCGTGTATCCGCACATCAAAAATCCCTTGCACAGACTTTTCTTTGGAAAATTCAACTGTTTGGTCCTGAGAAGATGATGACAGAAGCAGGGGCGTCACAACTGGGCGGGGGGTAGCCCCCCCCCCAATGCTGTCGGTACAAAAAATAACCGTTTCGGCGCTTCGCGCCATAATTTTTCGTCAAAACAGTTGATTTTGTTCATGAAAACAGTAGTTTGTTCTGAAAATCACTCGATTTTTCGTCAAAACTGTCGTTTTTTTTTTTAACAGACTTTTTCAGCAAAAACAGTCGGTAGAAAATTACCAGCCAGTCGGTAAATACCTTGCCCCCCCCCCCTAAACATTTTGGCTAGTCGCCTCTGGACAGAAGAGATACGATTTTCGGGCGGTTTTATTTGACCTTTGAAGGGACATGGTCCCCTGCATCCAGAGGCGTCACTACTGAGGGGGGAAGCCCCCCCCCCCCAATGCTGTCGGCCGGTCGGTAAAAAATAGCCGATTTTTAGTAAAAACAGTCGGATTTTTTTCTTGGAAATAGTCGTTTTTTCTTAAAAACAATCAAAAGCAGTCGGTTTTTCGTACAAATAGTCGATTTTTCTTTAAAATAGTGTTTTTATGGCACTTGCCTTCCGGCCAAGTGCCATATACCGATCACTTTTCCGTCGGTCGGTCGGTCGGTCTGTCGGTCTGTCGGTCGGTCAGTCCGGTTATCGCGAGTTAGGGTACTTCCAGATGTGCTAGGACGATGAAACTTGGCAGGCATATCAGGGACCCGACCAAACTAATTTAGAAATAGTCACTTCCCCGATCCGACCATCATGGGGGGAGGGAGGGGAGCCTGAATCCGGAATTTAGGGGCATGCATAACTTTCAAACGGGTGATCGGATCTTAATGAAACTTGATATTTGGAAAGACGTTATTTCACAGATGTCCCAATTCAGGTCCGGATCGAATCCGATTAATGTGGGGGTGGGAGTCAGAGGGGGGAACCGGAAATCATGTGACACGCTTAGACTGGAGCGATCGGGATGAAACTTGGTGGGAGGAACAAGCACATATCCTAGGTACGTCATTGACAGACCCGGACCGGATTCGTGCACTGTGGGGGGAGTTGGAGGGGGGGGGTCCGGAATTCCGGTGATACGGAGTTAAGTTACTTCCAGGTGTGCTAGGACAATGAAATTTGGCAGGCAAATCAGGGACTCGACCGGATTAACCTGGAAATAGTCAACTTCCCGATCCGACCATCGTGGGGGGAGTGACGGGAGGGGGAATCCGGAATCTTGAGGTATATATAACTTCCGAACGGGTGATCGGATCATAATGAAACTTGATACGTAGAAAGATCACATGTCTCGAATGCCCAGTTTCAAGTCCGGACCAGATCCGATGAAGGTGGGGGAGGGGGTCAGAGGGGGGAACCGGGAAACTTGTGACACGCTTGGAGTGAAGCGATTGGAATTAAACTTGGTGGAAAGAACAAGCACAAGCCCTATGTACGTAAGTGACACAACCGGACAAGATTCGGGCACTGTGGGGGAGTTAGAGGGAGGGGTCCGGAATTCCGATGATCGCAAGTTAAGGTACTTCCAGACGTGCTATGACGATAAAACTTGGCTTGAAAATTAGAGACTTGACATGATTGGCTTAGAAATAGTCAGTTCCCTGATCCGACCATCCCTTAAAGTACTAATGCTAACCGCAAAGTACAAAAAAATATTTTAAAGCAAAATATACATGTTCGTGATCCCTATGAGCCCATGATCATTTTTGCCTCAAGGGTTTTGCTTACAACTGAATTCCTTAATAATTCCTTATAAAGTACTAATCGCAACCACAACGTACAAAAAATACTTTTTAGCAAAATACACATTTTCGTGATCCCTATGATCCCTCACAAGTGATTTCCTTAAAGTACAAACAATACTTTTGAGCAAAATATACATTTTCGTGCTCCCGATGAGTTCGTCATGTTTTTTACTTCAAGAGTTTTGATTACAAATGATCACAACAAACCCACAAATTGACGAATTCCTACTTTCATTCTCTGACCCAGCCTTGCAAGTGCCATATGAGCTTCCAGGTCTTGTTTCTTAAAATCAGCCGATTTTTCGTCAACACAGTCGTTTTTTCTCAATAATAGTCGTTTTTATCCGCAAAAATAGTCGGTAAAAATGATCAGCCAGTCGGTAAATACCTTGTCCCCCCCCCCAAACATTTTGGCTAGTAACGCCTCTGCCTGCATCAACCCCTTAGTCTGATATACCGGTCAGTTTTGTTCGTTTCTAGATTTCGGCTTTCCACCACATTCATCCCTCCAGCTAGGACCTTCAACATTTTCTCTACGGCCCCGCTTTCCTAAGCCCCATTTCTACTTAGACCTGCTGCGAGGAACCATGTTCTTATTTCGGAAGGATAAATCATCTGTCAAAAACAGCCAATATGCCAGTGAATCCGGGCCCGACATGCAGCTTTGATAATCAGAAAAGGTTAGCACGGAAAATGAGCATTGGAATTCTAGCATGAAGATATCGATTTATCGGCAATGGAGCCAATGACAAGCTCGGGAAATACTGCAAAATTTTCATTCCACTGCGGTCGTTCGTCAAAGCGAAAGACTGAAAGAATCCCACGAAGCCTTGGTGACAAGACCAAAGTAGTCGGCGAATCCCGAATGATTGGATAAGGGACGGAATTTTGCCGATGATCTAATAGTTTACAAGACCGGCCGTACTTATAATACCAATGCAACAAAGTACTGCAAAATTTTCACTCCGCTGCGGTCATTCACACAAAACGAAAAATTTAAAGTTCAACCGAAAAGGGCTGGGATATGACGATCTAGTTACACATCACTTATTCACTAAAATCGGCTTGAAGACCCGCTGAAAATGCGTTACTTCGTTGTTCGGCTATTCACGAATAATCGATTTTCAAATAGTGGAATTTCCGGGTGATTTGTGGTACTTCCATGCACTTTTATTTTTGTTGTATGCCTTACGAGAAAGGTTTATGATTTATTTTTGTTCAGGCACTAAGCCATCTTCACCAATCTCACCAGTGTCGACTGAAACGCCGCGTTTGTGTTGAGATTAAAATTTCCCGCGTCATAGTAGAATTTTCGTTGTGGGGACGACTGCAGATACTCTGAACGAAATAACTAGAGTAGATAGTGGAAAATAAGAAAATCCCTTTGCAGAATCCAAATAATTTAGTGTATTCAGTTAAATGACAGAAAAATAAGTCGGCTTTTCAGTTAAACTTTAAAGAATCTCACGAAGCCTTGGTGACAAGACGAAAGTAGTCGGGGAATCCCGAATGACTGGATGTTTGGATAAGCGACGGAATTTTGCCGATGATCTAATAGTCACAAAACCGGTCGTACCTATAATACCAATGCAACCTACTTCCATAACTACATTCATTAATTCTTAAACCCGGAGACCAAAATTCCATAGCCTATATTACATTCTCAACCTGCTAACCAACCACACCTCACTGATATTTACGCTACGATTCACTAGTTTCCATGCGCATTATTCTCCCAACGATTGCTCGCGTATCACGCTTTTGATGCGTAACACCGGTTTTTTGAATTTTGCCAAGTTTTCGCTAGAAGTCAATGGGTCTGGGAAAAGGCTTAAACAGCCAAAGCCGTGGATAATTTGTTAAAAGCAGAGTTTACAGTACTCAGAAAGTTTTGAATACTAGAACATAAAGAGTAAATAGTGTGAGGTTTATGGTTTAAGTTTTGTTTTATCTCAGTTCTCCTCTCGATTCTCCTTTTTCGCGTTCTTTTTTACTATTCGAAATAAAGCCAATTCTCTTTTTCTTGCGTTTTGTCTGAATCGACAACGAGGAAAGCTTCACGATTCTGCAGGTCGAGAAGTTGCTTCAATAGTCACTTCTCGATTATCGTTGCTATTTCCATGTCCCTTGTACTGGATGACAGTCTTGGCAAAATGTACATAACCAGTCTTCAGACGGGAACAGCTCATCGGAAACAATGATCGGGTGCCTTATTTCGAAATCGTGGCCAGCGCGATAATGCATTGCTAAGCTAATACGCTTCATGACTATATCTCCTTGCCGATGCAAAATCTCCGGGTAGCAGCGGAAGAAAACAAGAAAAGGTGTCACAGCTGCTCCCGGAGATCGCCGTGATTGTTGGATCCAGGATTTGAGTCGTTGAGTCAGAGTCGTTACAGACACGTTTACTCCTTCTTCCTGAGGGGCTCTGGCGTGTTTATGACTTAGTCATATAGAGCGTGTTCCACCCCTCTACCAATAGTAACTATTAGTTACAATTTCCGTTCCAGCCTCACGAAAAGTTACTACGCTGACCGTTCCAACCTTCTCAAAATAGTAACTAATAGTAACTATTTGCTTACCACGCTCGAGAGCGTAGTTAGCGTAGTAACTACGCATCTCTGTAACGTGATTGGTCGGACCCCCCGCGGCCTGATATGTGACCGAAAAATTCAAAAAGCGTTCCAGCCTAGCGTAGTAACTACGGTAACTAGCGTAGTTACTACGGTAAGTAGGGTGGAACACGCTCATAGAGTATACACGAGCCCAAGCTAACGAGCGAACTGCCTGCCAGTACCTGGTCGGAGTAATTGGGATAACAAGAATCCCAATAGTAAGCGACAATCCCCCCTGTGCTTTAATACAGAGGAAGAGGGCCATTTTCTGGTAGAATGTGAGCAACTCTCAGACCCCAAGAGACATTTTTTTAATGGGTATACTATCAAGTTCCCCGATGTTCTTGAAACAAAAAATAAAGCTAAGGTTCTTAAAATATGCCAAATTTTAAAGAGTGTATTAGTTAAAATAAGATAAGTATTGAGTGATGTAAAGTGTATTGTTACCATTACGTGTTTTGTACGGCCAATTGGCTATTAAATATTCATTCATTCACATTTGACGATGCGACATTTTCCAGCTTGAGCGGCTTGAGCCTGAAGAGGACCCTTGACAAGAAGCGCCGAAATACAGCTCTATTAGCTGACGACGCTGACGTATCCGTTTTTTATCGTCAAATAAGATATGATACACTTATGAAGTTAAGAATCTCGGGAACGAGAGTGAGTGTAAATAATACTGAAATAGAATGAATACTATCATAATTATGACGTGTCCTGTTACACACTGTCAAATATAAAGTGTGCGGCAGGGTTTGAAATTAATGTGTAGGTTTCGATTTCAATTGAGTGGTTAGTTAAAGTTGAGTTTGCCAGACGTGCAGATGTATAATTAATAAAATGTTAGTGTAGAACACGGGTTCGCATGAGATGACGAACAATGACGGGGCATTCATGGCGCATAACCAGGAGGTAATCCGATATTGGTGACAAACAAATATTCGGGTTTTACCAGAGTAATTTTATCATAAAATCTGCAGGCTCTTCAAGCTTTACCACCCCGAGACACCCATCGGAATGTTCGTGTGAAGAACTCCACCACTAAATCAGGATACGTACTCCTAAAGCATCCATGATTCTGAACGAGAACTGTCTTCATTGTTCAGCTGTACACAGTGTGATCTGTCAGTCAGAAAACTAGCGATCATCCGAACAAGGAATTTACGTGCACTCATGTCTATAGCAGCAATTACAACTTTTCCGTGATCGAGGTAGTCAAACGCTTTGATGAGGTCGGCGATCAGGAGGTTTACGTAAGAGTTTGCCTTTTCAAGATGCGTAAGGACTTCGTCAAGCAGGAGTGCGAGATAATGGGTGGGGCCAGATCTAGGAACAGAGCTTTCACCCCAGACAAAAAGCAAATCAGCCGATCTAGAATAAAAAATACAAAAAAGTTTCATTTTGAGATTTTTATGAAAATTTAGTATTTTTTTGGCATTTTGAATGAAAATCATTTAGTGCTAAACATAGATCAACAGATTTGGTGATAAATCACCTGCCGTGACAACCTTGTCTAGGAATTGAACATTTTCTCACATACTACTAAAAGCCTAACGTACTGCAGTAAAGTAATGAACTGCAGGACTAGTGAAACTCACTAGTTAGAATATAAAAAATTAAACTATATTCATTCTCATTCTTCCTATCTTAGGCAACGCCACCATGGCCTATTATTTCCCTTTCCTGGAATCTCGTAGGCAGGAATATTCAATTCGGATTTCCGTATGATTGATTCGTTTCATTTCAGCTGCTTTGCATTTTCAAAACATCGTTAGTCCTAGAGCTTTGACGTCAACTTTCCCGAGGGGAATCTGAAATTCCGTCGATACAAACCGCTTCGTCAAGCCTTCCAAAGCAAGAACAAATAAAGGAGAACAGTTAATTTGTTTCTTCTTACTCCCAGGATTGTCAATCGGACCCGGACCAGAATTAAGTTTCGCCTCGATCTGGCCTCGATATAACCACAAGTTCGACATTTACACAAGCCACATGATTTTCCGGGATTTTCGTGTCCAACTACCCCACACTAACCGGATCCGGTCCGGACCTGTAAATATGTGTCTATCTAAAGCGTCGTGATAGAAAATGATTTGGATGAAGTTGTAAACTTTAGTAGCGTGCAGCTAGAAATGATGCCACTACATACTTCCCAATACTACTGCTCAAGATCTCCAAGTCTGAGAACAGTTAAACGAAAGTAGTTCGTACTATCGCATACAACTTCACGGATGAACTGTATCATGCAGCTACACAGTTAAACTTGTTTCAACGGGTAACGAAATCAGATCATCCGTTCGGAAGCTGGTTCCGGATTGCCGCTTCCCCCACCCCACGGAAGACCGGACACGGAAAACGATCATTTCCACCGAACCGAGTTGTGAACCACTCTACCTGCCAAGTTACATGTTCCCAAAATGTGTGAAAGTTTGTTTTTGAAGAATTTTGCAGGACCCTCTGCAAACGGCCCACAAGGTTCGGATCCAGACGGAATCCCGAAACTGGAAACTCTAGGGACTACACTGTCAGAAGTTTCATAACAGATATCCCATAACACTTTCAAGAATAACACCTTTTCACTTAGAAATAAAGTGTTATGACCAATTAAGTTTACACTATTTCGTGCCTAGATCTCCAACAACACCTTCAATTGGTAAAAATACTAACGGGAACGAAATAAACATAATAGATAACATCCCAAAGTGTTATCTGTTGAAACCGGGCATCCTTCTGTTGTCGTTATGTAACTTCTGACAGTGTAGTATTTTTACCAATTGAAGGTGTTGTTGGAGATCTAGGCACGAAATAATGTAAATTTAATTGGTCATAACACTTTATTTCTAAGTGAAAAGGTGTTTTTCTTGGAAGTGTTATGCGCGATCTGTTATGAAACTTGGACAGTGTATGTTCGTTTTTTTCGACCAAGCTACGTCCCCGATCCCTCAACCCGTTCGGGACTCCTGCATGCCACAACCCCCCCCCCACCCAAGCAGTGGCAAAATCCAGTCAGGATTTACAAATGACATGTCTGGCGCATTGGCCTTTACGACCTTTCACCCGAATCAGAATCATTCGGGTTATATGCATGACGAAAGTTTCTGGACCCCCCCTCCCCCCATTGATGGTCGAATGCGGGAAACAAAATTTTCCAGCTTGATCCAGTTAAATCCCTAATATAGCTGCAATGTTTCATCTTTTCTAGCCCATCCGGATGTACCCTAACATCGCGAGTCACGACCACCAGACCAACCGACCGTAACAAACCGATCGACCGACGTGAAGTCGATCGTTACCTAGAACCTGAGCTGGAGAATGCAATAAAGACGCCTGACCTAGACGATCGTGGTTGCAATTCCTCCCAATCTATGAACTGATTTCTATCGAGCGTGGCGAATGGTGATGTCTAATAAAAGCAGTCTCCGTAAATCCGGAATTTGGACTCCGAGACCGGATCACAAGAATAGGTAATAATCCTTTGCAACTGAAGCGCCTGGAGGTGTATCCTCAATGTTTGGTAACATCATCGTCCAACACGTCAAGCCATTGGGTGCGACTTCTGCCTCGTTCCCTTTCGGCCCACATGATAACCTGATGCGAAGTTCAAAATTCCGCCAAAAAGTGCAGGAGCCTGATCCGCTATAAAGAGCCAGACACGGCAGATGCAAAAATCGGTGTAGAGTCGTCAGGGTGGATAAAAATGACATCGGAAGTTTGAAACCTCTTAACCGAATACAGAAGGAGAGTGAACTAACAAAATACATAGGTCGAAAAAATGTGGCCTGGAACACAGGACCAAAGGATCTCCACCTTCATTCACAGTCAATATCGTGTACTAGCTCTCAATCGGTGCATGCACGATTTTTGCGCAGTGACGTATCAGTCGCACAAAGCAACCAAAGACAATAGTTGCGTTTTTGCGGACACCATGGTATCTGTTACCATGGTAACTGGATCTGCAATTAGTCGTTTTTGCAGTTACCGTGGTATCTGATATAGATACCGTGGTATCTGATATACGGTCCACTGCAAAAACGACTATTGCCGAAATTGCACTTTCCGAAGTCATCCCAAAATAAAAACTGATATCCAGTTACATCGCTAAGTGCTGAACTTCTTTCTCACCAATTTGACAAAATTTGGTGAAAGTGAGATGCGTTTTCCAGATACCACGACCAGATACTACGGCCGGACCGTGATATCTGAATATCTGTTACCACGGTAACTGGCCAGATACCACGGCAACTGCAAAAATACCTTTTGACCGTGGTATCAGATACCACGATAACTGCAAAAACGACTTTAGACCGTATATCTGATACCATGGTATCAGCAAAAACGCAACTAATAGTTGCGTTTTTGTGGATACCGTGGTATCTGTTACCACGGTAACTGGATCGTTTTTGCAGTTACCGTGGTATCTGATATACGGTCCACTGCAAAAACGACTATTGCCGAAATTGCACTTTTCGAAGTCATCCCAAAAGAAAAACTGATATCATTTACATCCCTAAGTGCTGAACTTCTTTCTCACCAAATTTACAAAATTTTGATGGAAGTGAGATGCGTTTTCCAGATACCATGACCAGATACCACGGTCGGACCGGGATATCTGAATATCTGTTGCCACGGTAACTGGCCAGATACCACGACAACTGCAAAAACGCCTTTTGACCGTGGTATCAGATACCACGATAACTGCAAAAACGACTTTAGACCGTATATCTGATACCATGGTATCAGCAAAAATGCAACTAATAGTTGCGTTTTTGTGGATACCATGGTATCTGTTACCACGGTAACTGGATCTGCAATTAGTCGTTTTTGCAGTTACCGTGGTATCTGATATACGGTCCACTGCAAAAACGACTATTGCCGAAATTGCACTTTTCGAAGTCATCCCAAAAGAAAAACTGATATCATTTACATCCCTAAGTGCTGAACTTCTTTCTCACCAAATTTACAAAATTTTGATGGAAGTGAGATGCGTTTTCCAGATACCACGACCAGATACCACGGTCGGACCGGGATATCTGAATATCTGTTGCCACGGTAACTGGCCAGATACCACGACAACTGCAAAAACGCCTTTTGATCGTGGTATCAGATACCACGATAACTGCAAAAACGACTTTAGACCGTATATCAGATACCATGGTAGCAGCAAAAACGCAGCTAATATTTGTCTACAGATATCTCACTCTGTAGCAGGTCTGTGCAGAATTTGGGAAAGTTTTAGACCCCTTTATCTAACGCGGTATATCTTGAGGAACGAGCGCTCCAGCCACTGAATGATTTTACTGTCAAGAACTCCACTTGGGAACTCAGGAGAGAAGTGTCGGAGCGCAGTATCTTGAAAGTCGGAAACCTACAACGCTGTATCCCTTTGTTTACCCTCTAACCTTCGTCGTTGGAAAGAGCGATACGAGGCGCAGGAGACCAATTCTATAACCCTTCTTATGTGGCGGCGGGAAAAGCGCATTTGAGAGCTGGGGTCTAGCCAACATTCCCTAGTAAAGACTCATTGTCAGTCAGTAATTTAGTCAAAGTTCAGATGTATCTTTTTTCCGCGCCGAATGTATCTTTCCGAAGCGTTTCGTTCGAGAAAAACTGTTCTACCAGTCCTTCAGTAAACCTTTAAAGCAAAACTGAAACCTGACGCCACTTGGATTATTAGTCTTCTTAACAACAAGCGCCATTACCAGTCCGCCTATTTGCGATTTTCCTTTCGCGGTTGTTTTTGCCCTTCAGCCAAATCTAGTTTTCAAATGGCGATCTTTTTTTCTCAATTAAACCCCGCCTCTCGCGTCGTTTGAGGTACGGGATGTGCAAACCAATCAAAGACAAAGTTTGCTGGCAAATTTAGTCAAGATTGCGCATAATAGGCTGCGCGATTTCGCAGTGAAGAGACATTGCAATGCGAGATTTGATGCCTCGGAGCTGACTTGTTTTTTCTTCCATTCGAACTGGAATGTAGCAACTGTATGCCCCTGGTGAGAAACTGGAACGATAAGCTCTTCAGTGAGCCTTTAACACCTCCGAGTAAGACCAGCGTCGGAGCGTCCACGTTTTTCTAAACTCCCATCCGGAAATCCATGGAGTCCAGCGACCCAATGTTGTCTCCAGCACAAAGTCTGTTTTTCCGGTCATTTCCAGAAGCTAAAACTCCTCGCACTCGGCAACGTGGCTCACTGTTGTTATGTCAAGGTTGAATGTATAAGAAGGTGGCATTCATTCCGGTTTGTTTAGTTGCAGTTTGGCAAACGATCTGGCGTCATGCCGATCGCTGGCCTTGCCGTCACTTATAAATATGCAGTAGAGGTATGGTTATTGGACCATCGCCTAACGGTGAATGGTTGCCGAAGAAAACACCAAAACCCATACCCGGCAACTTTTACGGTAAAATACTCACTGAGAATTTCACGTCCAGTGTATCATACGTTAGCTGAATTCTGAATTATTTGCTTATAATTGCCTTCTGTTTATTTTCTTCTTTCTAATTTTGCATATTTCGCTCGGCGCAGTTTACACTCTAAATAATCCGCATGAGAACTCCCCCATTTTGCTAGCCTATCTACTTTCTCATTACCAACTCTGTACCAACTATACCAACATGAGCAGGAACCCGAAAAAGATGAATTTTCTAGAAGAAGTTTAAACTCAATTCTAGATTTATATGATAATTCTCCCCCACCCCCGGATTTGATTCACCCAGACCGGGTAATAGCTGTGTGTATTTTTAGAATTAGGACTCGTCATGCTAGGTGTAATAGTGTTTTATACAAATGGCACCAAGTTTCTTCTCCAAATTGTGATATTTGCCAAGTGCCGGAAGATGTCCGTCACATAGTTATGAGTTGTAAAAAGTATGAAGTTGAAAGGAATAGGATGCGGGATTTGTTAATTAGAAAAACCCAGTCGTTTACTTTTAGGTCAGTGGTTGGCCATTCTGCCCCCCCCCCCCCCCGTGGGCCCGTAAACTGTCTGTGATTGCTCTGGGTAATTTTATTAACCGTACAAAGTTACATTTAAGTCTGTGAGGTGTTGAATATGTATGTTTTGTATTTATAAGTTAGTCAGACCAGGGAGTACTATGATTGTTTATGAGATTTTGTTAATGCTAAGTGTAATGAGCGAAAAAAAACCGATCGTATGAGTGCTTCTCCCCGACGTCTTGTGAAAACATTTCTATATATTAGTGGTCTAAAAAGTTTTCTTTGACAGTTGAAGAGTCATTGAAAATAAAGTGGCTACGTGCGTGCCCGAGCTGTAAGCTCTAAAACGCCAACATTCAACAACAACAACAACAAAGTAAGAAAAACAAATGAAAAAAATAAGTTTGCAACAAACTGGTTGGGCCAGAAGATTGGGCCAAACAAAACCAGGGTAGTGAAACATTTATAGAAGTTCAAACAAGCATAGCTCTATAGTACTGTTGTCGCAATTCAAATATATGCGTGAATCTTTCTGTGGATATTTTGGAATCTTTTTCCAAACGCTCTGGTAAAATACTGGACGCGCTCCTAACGCCCACCTCAATTCCTCGGAAAATGTCAAACGGCCAAAATCAGCGCTTGCTGTCATGGGACAAACGGACCTCGCAAGACTAATAGGTACATAATTAAGGTCCCGGCTTCTTCGATGGCCTCCCACGGAGAAACAGGAAAGCACTGACTCGAGAAAGTGGTATTGCTGCAGGCAGCGTATTATGTGCCTTTATCGAGGCGAGGTCCTTTGTCGGTGACACTTGAAGGTCAACCGGAGGGCTTATAGTAGAGGGGAGAGAGTAGGCTACGCTCTTTCTTCCCTTTGTAGCTAAGAAACTTTCTCGGCGTCAAGTGAGCCAATCAGAAGGACTAGTTACCGCGGATGTTAGTTTACAGCTAAGTAGCTAGCAACCAATCTCGATCTGTTTTAACCCAATCAGTCCGGCACCACGCCATTGTCAATCTACTCAGTTGTTGGCGATACTATTTTCCAGGAAGCGAGCCATCAAAACGACCCATTACCGCGTTCTAACCAGACATCGGCAGTTAAATTATATCACTAGCCTCCAGTAACGCCTGACGCAACTTTTGAGTTTTAAGCGACCCCTCGCACTGTTCACTACCTAAGCGAGTATCTAAGCTCCAAAATTTCAAAATAGTTGAAAACTTTAAAACTAGGCTTATAATAAATTCCCGACGGCTTTGGCTGGTTCAAGCATTTCTCCAGGCCCATTGACAACACGAACACATTAACATAACCGTTTTTCTGACGAATGAGCTTCTCGCAAACAATTGCCGGGAGCATGATAAGCGCCGAAAGTAGCGAAACACGGACTGCGTCAAAATCAGTGTGGTGTCGTTAGGGTTTAATGTTTACGGTATTAATTTCGGGTCTCCGAATTCAAATCTACGTGCATAGTCCAACAAAATTTCTCATGCGAAAATACAAGAGCGAAACTCACGTCAGCAACCTGCAAGCGATGTTTCAAAATTGCGGAGCGAAGAAAGAAATTTGCATCCAATTGCCGAGGTCTGACTGTATGTGCACGTTCTTTTTTTTTCTTTTTCTTTTTAAAACGTTTATTTCCTGAATAGCTCATATAATTACTCGCTATCATCGGATCGTCACACAATTATTAAAGGACACCTGAACAATGAAACCATAATTGAACACACCATGGAGAATGCATTTACAAACATGGCCACGGAAAGCGTTCTTCTCCTGAGCGTGACGTTTTCAAAATAGGGATGTTCGTTTCTGGAGGTTTGCGCATGCAGACTCCAAGACAAAAAGCGCAATTCATTCAAATCTTGTACAGCGCTGGCCGGATCGTATTGGAATTTCTTCTAGATATATGTTTGGGCTTAACTGGTTAAAAAATATTCCAAAAGAAGGGTTGATTAGAGAAATTTGTTCATTTCTAAAATTGTTCGGTACTGAAATAAGGACAGATGCAAAATGGAGCAAAAATCGTAGCTTGGAAACACTATTTCGTATTTGGATCGGGTTTTCTGCAGGCAATGTTAACGGAAGTCATACAAATAGGGATGATACTTGGTATTCTTCATTCAGGTGTCCTTTAACACGGCTAAAACTTAATAATCACTTCTCAATAATTGCCTTAAAATATTTATATGTATGTACAATTAATAACGAATATATCACAGTTCAGAACTGAAATACTTCATGTTCCTTAAGAGTGTAGGCCTATGAGCGATTAGGCAAGTAGGTTGTTTACAGGCTTAGTACCATAGGTAGGACAGGTCCTTTTAATTTTGTAAATGCGTTGTTTCTAGAAGTGCCGAACACACAGTAAAGTAATTGGCTTTTACGAACAGAAGACTATTCCCGGCCACACCCCTTTCCCAGTTTCTTTTTCCCCATACTTATTTCTTCGCCTGGGAGAACACAGCCGATGCAGCTGATAGGGATCATCTCCCCAAGTTGCTAGGAAACTTCTTGTCGCCCTGGAACTCTCTTTTTCCCTGACTTCTTTCTCTCTCCCTTCTCCTATAGAACCAGGGTGACCGGATCATTTTTCGGTCCAAGAAACAGCTGCTTCTCGTCGCTTTCGGAATTTCGGTAGGCAATTAAGGAGGACCGAAATTGCTAAGAGATTCCTTCTCACCCTAAACGAGACCCCCCTCCCTATTTGGCGTGCCCACATTTTTGATTTTAATAGAAATACTTCTTCTTCTTCAAACTCCCTTTTCCCCTGCTTTCGTTCTCTCTCCCTTCTCCTATAGAATCAGGGCGACGGAATAATCTTTCGGTCCCGGACAGCTGCTTCAAGACTTTTGGGGAGTTTCAGCGCATATTATATAGCGGGTCCAGATTGCTAGGAAATGTATCCTCGCCCCCAGATTTCCTTTTCCCCTTATTTCTTTCACTATCCGTTCTCCTACAGAAATGGGGACAAAATCATTTTTCGGTCCGGGGACAGGTGCTTTCAGACGTTTTCGGAATTCAAGCTGGCATATTATGTAGCGTGCCCACGTTGCTAGGAAATTTCTTACCGACCTGAAATTCCCTTTTCCCTCATTTCTTTCACTATCCGTTCTCCTACAGAAATAGGGACAAAATAATTTTTCGGTCCGGGGACAGCTGCTTCTAGGCGTTTTCGGAATTCAAGCGGGCATAGGCCATTATGTAGCGTGCCCAAGTCGCTAGGAAATTCCTTATCGCCCTCAAATTAAATTTCTCCTGATTTCTTTCACTTTCCTTCTCCTAGAAATGGGGACAAAATAATTTTTCGGTCCGGGGACAGCTGCTTCTGGACGTTTTCGGAATTCAAGCGGGCATATTATGTAGCGTGCCCAAGTTGGTAGGAAAATTTCTTATTGCCCTGAAATTCCCTTTTCCCCTGATTTCTTTCACTTCCCTTCTCTTATAGAAATGGGGATAGAATAAATTTCGGTCTGAAACAGCTGGTTACAGATCAATTCGGAGTTTCTGCTCATGGCCCTGAAATTCCCTTTCCCCCCGATTTCTTTCACTTTCCTTCTCCTATAGAAATGGGGAAAGAATAATTTTCGGTCCCGGAAACGACTGGTTTTGAACGATTCCGGAGTTTTAGAGTGCATCTGGCGACAAACAGAAACAGCTAGTTTCTAGACCATGGCGGAATGGCTGGTTTCCAGACAATGTCGGAATCTTAGTGGGCATATTATCGGGCACACGTCTTGGAATAGAATAGAATGGTACTTTATTTATTCATATTTTCTTGATAATGGAACCCAAATTATTACGACTACATTTAAAGGTACTTACAAATTGTCAAACGGTGGTTACAAATGGTCCAGCCGCCCACCTATTTATTTCTCCCAGCGCTAGTTGAAGTCGTTTAATTCCTTTACCTTTTTTGTATTTATAGTTGCAGTGATATTTTAAGCTAAAATTTGAGACCCGTTTTTATTACATACCGGTCTCAGATGTCGCTTACCGGGCATGGTGCCCACCGTTTGAGGGCAACGTCAGGGCAAGCCCTGACGCTGGAGCACTGTCCCCAAAAATTGAGTATTTGTGCTGACCTGACCATGGCTGACGTTAAAAACAGTGTGGTTAAACTGTTCTTCAATGACGAAACTCAGATAGGCTACTTGTCAAAAATGTTTCATAATTTTGTTTCATTCATAATTTTCGTCCCATTCAAAAGCGGGTTATAATTAATTACTATCTTTACTGTTAACTAATAATAACGCCCTCAACATGCTCACACTCTATTTATTTTTTATATGTTCGGTATTATTTTCAAAATGTGTGTATAAATGCACCTTGTCAAAAAAATTTCGCGCTGCTATTTGCGTTTCCTTGGGCTAGGGTACTTTATTCAACAATAAAAATCGGATCATTAACAAAGTGCTCTTTGTTGTACGCCACTGGCATGTCTGGCGCTTTTATTGATGTTTTTCAACATTTCCATTTTATTAAAGTTTAACCGAAAAGGACTGGGATAGGACAATCTAGTTACCCATCACTTATTCACTTAAATTGGCTTGAAGACCCGCTGAAAATGCGTTACTTGGTTGTTCCACTATTCAGGAATAATCGATTTTCAAATAGTGGAATTTCCGTGTGATTTGTGGTACCTCTAATTTGTTGTATGCCTTACAACAAAGATTTATTACTTTTTTTTGTTCAGGCACTAAGCAATCTTCGCCAATATCGCCACTGCCCACTGAAAAGCCTTGTTTGTGTTTAGATAAAAATTTCCCGCGTCATAGTAGAATTTTCGCTGTGGGGGCGGCCGCAGATATTCTGAACGCCATAACTAGAGCAGATAGTGGAAAACAAAAAAATCCCGTTGCAGAAGCCAAATAACTTGGTGTATTCAACTAAATGACACAAAGTAAGTTGGCTTTTCAGTTAAACTTTAAATTTTTGCCTTACCTTATCTTACATGCTCTAAATGGTTACTTACTTGGAAAGCGAGATTCCTCCGGGTTTGTTGATTAATTCCTCGTGATGGAGAACAGCATCATCCCACGGCAAGTCTAGAAAACTGAGCACCTTCTCCATCGTATCTTTAGGGTGCAGCACCAGCTGCTCGTAATACACCATCATACACCGTGACGAACCCGCCTAAAAAGAGAAAAAGATTCATCAACAAATGTGAGATCCTGCCAGGCGTCGGAACGAATCTTGAAGAAAAGCAAAGGTTTTGGACTAAAATAAATCGTGAGATGTAACAATCGTGAGACTCCACAAAAGAGTCCAAGAAATAATGGGCCGTGAGCAGAAGCCGCTGACAATTTATGATGAGTCGGGTAATTTATTGTCAGCTGATCAAATAAACGATCATTTTGCTGCCATTTGCCGGTTGCACTCACCTCTTGATTCGTTGCCTGATTTGCCTGAAGTGTCAGAAATCCCAATCATTCAGCCCCAAGCAGTGTTGGAAAAGCTAAAAAATCTTGATACACGAAAAAGTGGTTACCCTGAAGAAATTCCAGTTTCCCTTATTGTAGAATGTGCTGTGGATATCAGCCCTGTGCTGACTGCCTGCTTTAACCAGTGTTGTGTCGACGGGATATTTCCAGATTGTTTCAAGAATGCATACATTACACCTATACCTAAACAGAAGAAAGCACAATCTGTTTCTGATCTACGTCCGATTTCCAAGACACCTGTTTTGTCGAAAGTCTTTGAAAGCTTTATTTTTGAACTTTTATTTGATATTATTGAGGAAAAAATTGACCCACAACAATTCGGTTTTAGGCCCGGTTTCAGCACAACTCATTATTTAATTCGTTTGACTGATACAGTTTTAAAGCACCTCGAGTAACCAGATTCATATGCTGAAATTTTATTGAGTGATATAATTAAAGCGTTTGACAGTTTAGATCATAAAGTTGCAATTCGTGAAGCAAAAGAGATGGGTGCCAGTACGTTTATTCTCCGGATGATTGCAAGCTTTCTGTCTGGCCGGAAACAAAGTGTTATGCTCACAAAAGATAAAATTTCCGAGTTTGTTAGAATTTTTTGTGGTGCACCACAGGGAACGAAACTCGGGCCGATTCTTTTTATCATTGTTTTTAATCGTGTTTTAATTGAAGTTTTGAACCGTTATAAGTTCGCCGACGATTTGAGTGGTGTTGCTTTGAGGAATTTGAACCCATATTCTGTGGATTTATCTATTTCACACATTTTCAGTATTTTAGCACATGACCTTAATGAGGTTAAATTAGCTGTCAGTCGCCCTAAGAGTTTTATTATGCGAGTGTCGTTTCTGAAGAGAAAATTGCCAGACCTTGAAGATGTTGGTCTATGTGTACGGAACGTAGCAAAAATACTCGGCGTCACGATCGATGATAACTTAAGATGGCACTCTCATGTTGACCAGATTATTTACAAGTGTTCTTTACTTCTTCGTTCGTTTTCAGTTCTCCGCCGGTTTGCGCTGCCTACAAAAATAATGAGGTCTATTTATTGTACATATATCAGACCTAATGCAGAATACGCATGTCCAGTTTGGCATCCTGGACTATCAGCATCGCTATCTGATAAGTTGGAAGTAATCCAGAAAAGGGCTATTCGAATTATCCTCGGGAATTGCTATACGTCTTATGAAGAAGGCATAAGGACTTTGTCTCTGACGACCTTGATTGAGCGAAGGCATAAGCTGACAATGGATTTTGGTTTGAAATGCCTCAGCTCAGAAAAACATCGGGATATTTTACCGGAGTTCGAAAATGGGAAGTGTATGCGACCCGGTACAAGGGGGCAGACAAAGTCCTTGGGTCTTCAAAAACTTAAGCCCCCGCCAACAAAATCATCCGAGAGGTACCTGAATTCATTTGTCCCTTATTTTATTAAGCATTTTAACTCGACAAATCTTTGAACGTATTTTATTATGATTGTAATCCGTTGTATTGTTGACAATCCGAGGCTAGCTGTATGCTATTGTGGAGATTAAAACCGATTTGATTTGATATATACCGTCTAGGCTAGATTTGAATAACTGTCAAATTACCGGACTGAGGCGGACCTTGTTAAGAAGAGCCGAGATTTCACTCAATCAGAATGTTACCTAATTTGTGAGTGTATTTGAGAGAGAGAGAGAGAGAAAAAAAAAAGAGAGAGAGAAAAAAAAGAGACGAGAGAGAATTTATTCTCAAAACGGGAAGTGGACAAGCCGAATATTCGTTTAGTCGTCAATAAATATATATATATACACTTTAGTCAACACTTATGAATTAAAATAAAAGTAATCGTCTAATTAACCTCATGTACACAATGACTGACAAGTTTAGTCAATTACAATACTAAAAATACAAAATAACAATAATCTAATATAAATATAATTGACAAGCTATAGCTGTAGTTGCTCTTGCTTAAAAAAATTAACAAACGCAAAGCTTTTCAGATAACGGTTTCGAGACACCTGGATAGGCTGTATATGCTAGGTACAGCTTCTGACACTGCGATGAGAGATCATCGCAGTGTCTGTACCTTGTATGACTGATTGACAATTATTTTCATGGGTGACATGTTCAACACGAGATTGACCTTCGGCCACGATCCTGGCTGTCTTTCCAAAATTAATTAAATTAAGCAGTTAGTCTTCTCGCCCCAGTTTTTCACTTCGAACAGTCTCAAATTTTGTGCAACTTTGTCGATGTGAGGTCAAAACCTCTCCAGTCCCCATATATCGGCAAAACAGACGAACGCCATCGCCATAACTGTTAGCAAAGAAACAGCCAAAACTTCGGTAGGTCATCAATCTGCAAACTACCCCTGGATCCCTCTTGTACAGCAAGTAATGATATCTCTACGCCAAAAGCTAATTCTATCTTGGGAAAGCTATTAGGATGTTGGAAGGGGGGTAATACAGTATATCCAATTTAGGGCTTCCCGGGATAAGAAAACATCTGAATAGGCAATTACGTTTAGATAATAAGATGCTGTCAGCCTGATCTTATATTAGCCCGTGGGATAGTGTCAACAGGGGGGAGGCTGGTAATGGCTAGAAGAGGCATGAATAGAGTTGCCTTCTTCCAGGCCCGGATCTACAGATTTTACGCCTTGGAAAAAAGGCCAAAACAATTTTTTAATACATAAAACCAACTTTTACCAATAAATCTACATAAACAAACATCTAAAGTTATTTTTAAACATGTAGTCGGTACCTGACTGCAGGAAAGGCCGAACGGGCCTGTTGGGCAGCCAAACAAATCTTCGTTTAATTAATCTGTACGTACTTAAAAAAAGGAAATAACTCTGAAAGATAAAAAGAGGAAGAAAAAAAAAAGAAAAGAAGAAGAAGAAAAAGGAGGGACCGTTATTAGTATTTTATGTGGCCTTTTTAAAATAATACTAACGAATTTGTAAATATTTGGTTGTCGTTTCTTCTGTATACCCCCCTCCCCCACTGCTGCACCCTGGGACATGGCCTAGGTTGACATTGCGGGAAATCCGACCCTGCCTTCGTCACTGAATTTCCCGAGTCAAATTTTCCTTTTCCTGTTCAGTGACCAGTGTGTGAATAAAATTTAAGTGGTGACTTCGCAGTTGTTGCCACTACTGAAACTTATTCCTCCCAAATGAAGAGAAGTTTGGGCATCGGCCTATCTGAGAGACAACTGGCGACTCTTTTTGGATATGTTGGATAAAAGTCAGGGGGGACTGTATAAGGCTAGATGAGGGCAATGTCACTTTTCAGGTCGGAACAGGGACCCAAAGGAACTAAAACCAAACCAGTTTTCTGGAGCGGACCGGGTATCTGAAGTATTATTCTTCTGCTCAGTGCGAATTAAGGTAATACCAGCGACTGTAAACTTAGCCTATCCCTATTCAACATGTGAAAGACAAAACAAGAAGAGCATTCGGTGATGTTATTCGATTACGGGGGATGTATCCCAGAAATGTTCTTGAATCGATTTATACGGCTGTTTTCAACCTCTTTTCAGCTTGGAATAAGGACTCCTAGGGTCTGAAAGCCTATTAAGTCCCCCCCCCCCAAGAAGTCTTATTCCACTGTAACCAAGAACAAATAATCTGATAGAACCTCCGTCTTTGGTCCCAGGCAGCGACTATGGATACCCCGACAAAATTGAGCTGAGCTAGAGGTACTTGCTCTAGCTTAGAGTTGATACACATCTACTTCCGTCTTCGTCGTTGCTCATAGCAGAGAAATAAAAGCAGGAGACACGCTGGTCCGCTCTGAAGCACGTCCAGAGAACCAATCGGCTTTTACTTTGGAAGTTTCTTCTACGCGGCTTCACAGCGATATAACTATTTGTAGAGGTAAGAAACGTGATGTGCCGCGTAGCTCATAACCTCCACTCGTTTGCATCGGGCAGAGTATGGGGAAATATTCGACTCCGCATGGCCGTATTACAGATATAGAGAGACAGAGGTTCTATCAGATTATATATTCTTGCTGTAACCAACCCCCATAGGCCACTGAACCACTTACCTCTTTACATTCTTTATACATGGCCTCTATGGCTTGATTCCATTTTTTCATCGAAGCTTCATAGCTATTCAAGTCAAAACCCGTGATTGTCACCTAAAAACGTAGAAATATAAAAAAATGCATAGCATAAACGAAAATAACAGATTTTCTCCCTTACTCATTTCGAACAGTCAATGGTACTACATTGAAAAAAAAGGATGCGTTTTTGGATTCACTGCCTACGTTATTTCTTTTTGGTTGAAGCAGCACCTTGCAGGGAAGGACGGACTTGGTCGGTAGGCAAGTCCGCGATTCTGGAAAAGCGCTGCGCCGCTGCCGTCTTCCTTGGAAGCACTGCAGTGCAACAACTAATGAATCAGCCCGGAAGCGGGCGAGAAGTGGACAGGGTTGCCACATGTCGCACGATAGTGTGAATTCTCACTCTATTTTATTTTTTGACACTTTTGTCCTAGGTTGGACATAAAATTCACTGTATGGCAGAAAATGTATAGATGTGTCATTTCCCAGCAGTAATTCCGACCAAAATTGACTATTTTACGTTTTTTCTCCTGAAGCAAGATGTGTCATTTTTTTCAGGAGTGGTTCCGACCAAAAATGACAATTTCACACTTTTCATGATAATAAATTTTACTTCCTATTCACTCTCGGTTTTCGACCAAAATTCACTCTCTAAATTTTTTCGATGTGGCAACCCTTGAAGTGGACCTGCAGCGTGCAACAAAAACGAGGCTTTGGGCTCAAGGAAAGCTGAAAAGAACAGCTCACACTCTTGTGGTTTTGTTAAGATGTTAGAAGGTAACAGGCAACTTTATAACTCAGCTCTTGGTACAGCAAATTATAGAAGGCTTCGGATTTTTTTAGCCCCTTAATTGAGAGAATGAAAGAGAAAAGTTTCCAGGTTATTCGACTGTTTGGAAGGTTCTTCCGAATACGGTTAACACACAGGGAAAATTGTATATCCCTGTAGTAGTAAATATTGGCATAGTGTTCATGTTTCTTATATATATTTTTTCTTTTGTTGTCTTGGTGGGATGGGCCTTGTTGGCTTTTATGCATTAAATATCTATCTATCTATGAAAAGCGTAAAAATCAGTATTATGACAATAGCTGGGATAGAAAACAACTATAGGTATGAGATCGGTGGAAATCTTACGGAAGTGAAGTGACTTAGTTTAATAGGTACACCGGGTCCTTGAATGCTCTCTCCTTGAATGCTCTCAAGTTTTTTTTTTTTTTTTATGTATTATTACGTGGCTATGTGGTTACTGCTATTCTTCATTCGGTCCAAGCTTCAAAAATTCGCACAGCGATCTAATCTTTTTTTTTAAAGTAGTAGGCTAAGTGTGGGGCGGAAATCCGCTTATGTAAATCAAAGGGCCTATTCATCGAGATTGCGGTCAAACAAATATGCAACAACAAACGGCTCAACATAAAGAAGGACAGCCTTAGCCTACACCGTGGAGAGAAACGTAACCGCAAAACAGGAGATGCCGGTTCTTTGAAATTTAAGTATGCGGTTTGAAAAAAAAGATGAACGAACTCTCTAATTATATTAAACCTTATTAAAGATTAAGTTTAGATGAAACATTTCACGACTGAGAGAGGGGGGGGGGGCTTATTAGATAGCTCGGATGGTACTTTTACAACTTTCTCATGCAACTTTCAAAAGGATAATAACATGTTTTCTAGACTTGGCAAACAGGAGTTCAAAGAAGTGGATCCGGGGCATAATGAGGAATGATTAAACAAGCTAACTAATAAGAGTCCAGCAGTTTATCCCTAAGGAATCTGTCATTCTCATAAATTAATTTCACTTTTGAAGCGGCTGCTTGATTGACCAGGACTTTTCTATAGAGAGTTTGCTGGTTATTTTGGTGCCGGAGGAACGGCGATTGCGGTTTGAGAAGTCGTTGGATTCGACGAATAGCTTGTTCAGCGCCTTCCTGTAAATTGCTACCCGAATATGTTTTTCTTCTTTCTTTTTGTTAAGTGTGTTTCTTTCTGCAGTTGTTATGATGAGGTGTTTTGTCTATGTTTGTATCTGTTTTTTTTTCTGTTTTTTTCTCTTTATATTTACTCCGTGTTTACACCATGTGTGTATTTCAGGAAATAAATTTATTGATTGATTGATTGATTGAGATTACTTCCAAAAATTTATTTTTTGGCGCAGGTCCGGGTTATTATGGTGGAACCGCTAAAATTAACATTTGACAGTGATTTCTGAAGGCACCTTAGTTTAAATGCGGCTGTTATGGAGACATTAGTTGCGTTTTTTGTCTCTGGTTCCTGTTCCGTGTTCTGTGTTCACAGTTGTCTATTTTGGACAAAAAATGATATTTTTGCTTACGCTGTTCCTGTTTCGTATTTTGTCGCTGTTCTGACGAAAACGCAAATTTAGGTTCCTGAGCATGTCTTAGGCGGGAAATCTGTTAAATTGCAAATTAAATTCCAAAACGACCATACTTTATGGTCCATCTTATCCTCTGAACTTTTATTTCTTTTATTTCTTTTCTCTCTGCGAATCTCTCTGCAATTTTCTGTCTGAACAGTGACAAAACATGCTAGGCGAGCAAGTTCCGTGTTTTGCAAAACAGACAGCGGAACACAGAACAAGGAACAGCGTACAAAAACGGGAAAATGAGAAACAGCGTGTTCCGTGTTTTGACAAAAACGGGAACAATATAAAACAGAGAGAAAACAGCGAACAGAACAGAGACAAAAAACTATTCCATAGCATTTTGCTCTGCAACACTCTCTAGTTGTTCCTCCATCTTTCACCTTTTTTTCTTTATATCTCATCGGCTTCTATCATCACTATCTATTTCCCGGCATCGGTCAGAGAGAAGACTGGAGCCTATTCGTGGATACCCTGAGTTCATCTGGTGGAACAGGAGGATCTTAAGCCGGACAGCAGAAGCAAAACCTAGCCCTCAACTGGATTCGAACCCACGAGCTCCCCTCAAACTTACCTTTCTAGTTATGATGGAATGTACGGTAGCCCGCCCATCTCGCACCATGAATAGGAATTTTCCGTTGGGAAAAAGTTCCGAGAGGTAGACAGCCGACTTCATTGTAAATGGATCCTTATTGCACAACCGTTCCGCAGGCTCACCATGTTTTGCTATAACCTCAATGATGAAAGCAGCTATGGACGAGTCCAATACCTAGACGGGAAGAGTAGGTTAGTTTAGGACACTTGCACCAGTCAACCACAAACACCTGAGTTTTTTATACCCTATGCCAAACGCTGTATATGCCTAGCGTTTGGCATAGCCGCTTAACCCTGGACACCCTATGCCAAACGCCGGATAGCTGATGGCACCTTAACCCTAACCTACCTCACTGCAGGTGAATACTGATTGGTTGATTTTTTAGCTTCACTCAAATCATCAATATTTGACTGAGCCCCAGTATCAAGCATTTGGCATAGTGTATCCAGCGTTTGGCATAGGGTATACCAAACGCTAGATATACCCAGCGTTTGGCACAGGCTTTCCCAAAATCAGGGATTTGTAGATTGACTTACACCTCCTAACAATTAACCAATATCCTCTGTGGAACTAAAGTTCGTCTAGTACATGAATTGTGTGGTAAATATCATCACCAACTGTCGAGGGCAATCACGAGATGGGCGAACCCGAATCCGAGATCGAATCCAGGATTCGTCGTTTTGGCCGGATTCGAATATTATGCTTGTCAGGCCGGATTCGGATTCCAAACCCTCAATTTCTCGAATTCGCTCGAATTTCTAAGCTTCATCCTTCCATTCCAGTTTCCGCTTTGCCCATTTGTATACACTGTGTTAAGACCTGGTTAAGACGATCCGATCCCCACTACAGTGGAGGCTCTTCTATTCAAAAGAGAGATGGTTCATTGGTCTCACCTTTGATCATTAAACTATAAACATTTATATTATTTGATCTTTCTTAAGGTCGGAATCGCATCATCGCCATGACGAATTTGATAGTGGATTTGGATTTGTAGTATGGCCCTTGACGCCACTCTAACAGAATAAATAAATAAATATATTATTTACTAATAGCTTGCCAGTTTTTTTTGTTTTTTTTTATCACCAGTTATATAGGCCAAACTTCCAATTCTTGAGTTTTCAATTTTGTTTTGGTGACGAGTTATACGCGTCAACTCGGAATAGCGTTCCTGTAGAAGTAGTGAACTGAAAGACAAAAATGCTCTTCGGTCGGGATTTGAACCCAGGACCTTCTACTTACAGGGTAGACACTCTAACCGTCTGAGCTACCGAGGGGCTTGTGAACAGAGTTCGCAAACCACTACAATAGTCAGGTACAAGCCGGCCATAGGAACAGTGATCCCGGCCGAAGGCAAATTCATCAAATCAGTTCACATCCCCAAGTCACGGAAATTATAATACATAGATTGCACTTTATACCGGGACTTTTACCGTGACTAATGAACCAATTGGTTCAGTAGTCACCGTAAAAGTCCTTGTATAAAGTGCCATCTATGTATTATAGCGTTTCTTTTAATGCGCAAGAGCCCTGAACCGGAAAAGGGCGAATACTCTATGTGACTAAGTGCGAAACACGCCAGCAAACCTCGGGAAGAACAAGAAATGTCACCTATTAAAGTTTAACCGAAAAGGGATTTGATAGGACAATCTTGTTACCCATGACTTATTTACCTAAAGTGGCTTGAAGACCCGATGCAAATGCGATACTTCGTTGCTCAGCTATTCAAGACTAATCGATTTTCAAACAGTGGAATTTCCCGGTCTGATTGTGGTACCCCTATGCGCTTGTATCTGTGTTGTATGCTTGACGAAAAGGATTTACGAAAAATAAGTGTTCAGGCAGTGAGGCACCTTCCTCTAGCTGATCACTGACCACTGAAAAGCCGCGTCTGTATTGAGATTCAAATTGCCCGCGTCATAGTAGAATTTTGCGTTGTGAAGACGGCTGTAGAAATTCTGAACGTTATAATAGAGCAAATAGTGAAAAATAAAAAAAAATCCCTTAACACAATCAAAATAATGCATAGTCAGTTAAATTATACAAAATTAAGTTGGCTTTTCAGTTAAACTTTAAGTTATATTATTTTTGTTAGATTTATAGGGTAGCCTACGTAGTTGCTGTTATTATGGTAAATTTTTTAACAAGCACTGCATGTTCGAATTTTTGTTCTCCACAGTGCTTGTATAGTTGTATTTTTGTGGAAAATTAAAAAACTTGAACATGGCGATTCTTCATAGGCGCGAAGAGTTAGTCATCAAGAGTATTGCCGCTCTACAACCGCTGTAACTCGAACTTTCTCATACCTCTTTGTAGACTCCAGCTTCGTTCAACCTCATGGTCTCCTTCTCAGACTTCGCCCAGTGTGACCTCATCTGCAGAATACGGGGTACAACTCGGGTTTCTTCGCCACACCTATAGGAGTCAACAAATAAGCTTTGAGTTTTTTTTGTGTCGGGCATTTTTCTCACTACTGCTTTTGAACAAAACGGAACAAAAACTCCTTTCCCCCATTCCTTTTTTTAAGTTGTTTGCCCCGGGAAGGGGCCAATGTGGTAACTATAATAGTTATGTTTTTGCACGGTTCGAAGTCGTTTTCGCAGTTACCGTGGTAACGGATATTGAGATATCACGGTGACCGTTGTAACCGATCGTGGTATCTGAAAAATTCATCTCACTTTTATCATCACCAACACCAACAAGTTTGGCACTTGTGATGCGAGACGATTAGTATTTCCTCAGATTCTCAATTCAACACTAAAAATCTGTTTGAAAAGCAAATTTCAATAAAAATCAACAGATTTTAACGGGGGTAATATGACCTTGCTGCAGGGCATGGTGCTGCAACGTTATATATATAATATATATATAATAACGTTTATTTCCTGAATATCTCATATAATTACTCACTAGCATCGGATCGTCACACAATTATTAACACGGCTAAAACTTAATAATCACAATAATTGCCTTAAAACATTTATATGTATGTACAATTAATAACGAATATATCACAGTTCAGAATTAAAATAGTCTACGAAATATGGTACAAATGACAAAAGATACCGGTCAGTAGAGTGGATATCGGTGCGAAGAAGTCTGGTACAATTACGGGTTGCAGCGCGAAGCCTTGTTTCAGGTCGAGTCGGGTTTGGGGCTTCGTAATCCGGTAGGAGAGATCTATGAAGCATTTACGTCCAAAATCCATACGCTCTTCATAAAATTACATCCAGATTAGTTCTTTTTTTGCCGCTAGATGCGCTGGCATAAAGTAAACAATGACATGTTACTTCGTGGTATACGTTTATCCGGATTTGTTTGGCCATTTCCAACATTGCCTAGCCATACTTGAGACTTCATAAAATGCCTCTACCTCTGTTTGTTCTCAATCCAACTCTGTTTTATCAGTCTACATCAAGTTTGTCAGTTTTGGCTTCCGACATCATTGCTGACTGCTGAACCACTTTCCGACGGGGCTAATTAGCGGGTCGGTGTGACCCGAAAGCCTAATCACTCATTCTCCGTTCCGATAACTTGTCCCCCGTTCTCACGTGTGATTGTTATTGTTCCTCTAGCACATCTGGCGATAATTCGGTATTGTATTTTATGAAGAGCGTATTGTCAACTTGTGTCGTCTTTCAGACAGAGTGGATGAGACCAAGAGGTACGGTCCTCACTGTAGGGGCACGCACTGCCATTGGAGCACCATGCCCCAAATTTGAGGATTACATCTATTTGAACAATGCTTCCCACGGTTTCGCCTGTCAGTCAGTGTCCACGAACCGTTTGAAAGCTTTTTGGAAGTGACAGACCCCTCTGTCAGATCGTTTCAAAACGAAATGACTCGGTTCCGGATGAATGGCTCCGAGCTCTTGTTTTGAAGAATGGTTTCTCCAGACGTCGCGAGTGCCCGCGGTTCTTCTGTAAGCCACTCGTCACGCGCGAAGAGTTGAGGAAATCTGATGTTGCGGATGTTGCTTATTCGAATATTATTGCTAATACAGGGAAATACAATCGGAAAACTCTGGGCAAGCTATACTCTTCGTCCTGTGACCACTCCATTATTTTTCTGTCTTGAGTTTATCCTGTTTTTAGATAAAGGATATTAAAGCTATGCGGTCTTCTTACTTTCGTTTTTTGTAAATGTCTTCTTTTTCTCCCTCCTTGGCAAAGAAATTCTAAAATTCTTACCAAGTATTCGCTACCGGATATTACAGAAAAATTGTCTGTTCTCCACATAATACAGTCCGAAACGGCGTATGCACATATGTCGCTCACTCATGGGCTTATTCGTCTGTATGACTCTTGAGTAGTCTTTTCTCCCTAATCATGTCTTGTCACTGTTTTTTTACTCCAATATTTCCTTCTTGTACGATTTATGGGTTATGAATAAATTATTATTATTTTCTCTTTCTTAATATAGCCTATTGTTATTATTATTTTCGTTTCTACAAATATCTGCTCCCCCCCCCCCGGACCCGAAATAGTAAAATAGCCGCTATTTACAATATTACTGACCTACTTATGGACAACTTATACAGAGTTACAACTTATTAAGCACGAATGGAAGAGCATTCTTCTACAATAGGTTAGTTCTGCAAATAGGTAATGTTGTCATAGTCTCTATGTTAGTTTGTTTGTTTTCCTTTTATTATAGTGTTTCCTTATTCTTTCCTTTCCTTATTACTACTCCGTCTGTGCCTTGTGCTTTTTGATGGGTGAAAAATAAAATTAGTATTGTTAATAGCTTAGACGCTTGGATTACGTCTCGTCGTTTTCTAAAAAGTCCAGCCGGAATTTCAGCTTATGTTTTTACCTTTACAGTTAATTAACCAGGGCAACTTTATCATCCTACTTATTGCCTGAAGAGGGCCTTTGTTAAGAAGAGCCGACGTCAGCTTGACTACATGAATTACCATACCCACCTCTCTCACCTTGTGTATGCTTAGGCCAGAATACGGAGCTATACGACGTGGAATGACAGTGGGTGCGAGCGAGCCACGTAATGACTGGTTCCCTGATCGTTTGCTGTGAAGTCTTAGAGCGTGTTCCACCCTACTTACCGTAGTTACTACGCATGACGTCACGATTTTAGCTATTTTGCGTCAAGGCTGGAACGCTTTTTCAAATTTTCGGTAAAACATCACTCATCGGGGTAATCCAGCCAATCACGTGACAGAGATCCGTAGTTACCACGCTTACTACGCTCCCGAGCATGGCATGCAAATAGTTGCTATTAGTTACTATTTCGAGGAGGTTGGAACGGTCAGCGTAGTAACTTTTCATGAGGTTGGAACGGAAATAGTAACTATTAGTTACTATTGTTAGAAGGGTGGAACACGCTCTTAATGTGTTTGTCCCTTAACAAAAATACTTTTCCCACTTTGCAAATGTCGGAGGAGTACCTGACTTAAGTGGTTGTCAGGCGAGGATTTGAAAACTGTGAGTGAACAAACATCCATTTGGCACTCCCGAGTGAACAGCGGCGTATGTGGATGTCCGCTGCTACCGAAATACTCTACAGGACTACAGTTGCGTTTTATTCGATTCACTTCTGTTCCGTCGAAGTTTGTAGTTTGGCTCTTGTTTTGTCTTACTTGCATTTTATTGAGTTTTTGTTTCCGAAACTGAAACTACTAGTCAAACTACATATGCGAGGTAGTTTGTAGTTTGAGGGAAGTAGTTTCAGGTTCGAAACTACAGCCCTTGGAATGGACAAATAAAACGTTATGAAGCAAAACTTTTTTCCAAAAAAAACGCTGTTAAGCGAAACTACACCGAAACTACATCCAATAAAACGCAACTAAGTCCGAAACACGCCAGTGAACGTTCGGAAGAACAAGAAATGTCGCCCGAACGACGACTCAAACCCTGTCAACCAATCAACGGCGTTCGTTGGGGATAGCTCTGGTGACACTTCCAGCTATTCCCTAGGCACACGGCGATTCTACATCGGCACGAACAGTTCGTCCTCAAGAGTATTGCTGAAGGCTTCTACTGACTCGAAAACGGGATCCCAGATTTTGGTCAACTTTTTGTTCAGCATTTTCATCGCTAAAGAACTGCGCCTGCTTCTCTACTTTCATCGTTGACGACGGCACTTTTGAATATGCAGGTTCTTCTCCTTGCCTGACTCGCTAGGCGTTGGTCTCGGGTAAGTCGACTGTACGCAAGAGGGCTCAGGTCAGTCGTCGGTTTTTGTCAAACGTTTTGAACATCCTATGGATTTTTCCTTCTGATGATTCCTGGTCGGTTCTTCCAGACTGCAACCTTACCTTACACTTCTGTTCCTCCTACACCTCCGGATGCGCTTAGGGCTATCCTAAGAGAGTTGCCAGTCGCCTCTCATATAAGCGACTGCCCAGACATCTTGTCGCAGCGATCCGATTGGTAAGTGCGGAGAAGTTCGGTCGCTCTCTTTGCCTGGATCCCTCCGGTCGCCACTGGAGAAGAGCGTTCGGGAATCCGTAGCGGTTGGGCACACGCACTTGAGCCACCGCGGGTCATGACTCAAACTATGCTGTTTCTCAACGTGCGTGACTTACCTTTGATACATTGCTGTAGGGCATCCTAAAAGAGTCGCCAGTCGTCTCTCATATAAGCGACTGCCCAGACATCTTGTTTCTGCGATCCGATTTGTAAGTTTGGAGAAGGATGTTCTTCGGTCGATCTTTTTGTCTGGATCCCTCCAGTTGCCACTGGAGAAGAGCGTTCGCGAATCCGTAGCGGTTGGGCACACGCACTTGAGCCACCGCGGTTCATGACTCGAAGTATGCTGTTTCTCAAGTACAGGGGTAACGTGCGTGACTTACCTTTGATACATTGCTATGCTTTTAGGGCATCCTAAAAGAGTCGCCAGTCGTCTCTCATATAAGCGACTGCCCAGACATCTTGTTGCAGCGATCCGAATGGTAAGTGTGGAGAAGTTTGGTCGCTCTCTTTGTCTGGATCCCTCCAGTTGCCACTGGACAATAGCGTTCGGGAGTCCATAGCGGTTGGGAACACGCACTTGAGTAACCGTGGGTCATGACTCAAACTATGCTGTTTCTCAATTACAGGGGTAACGTGCGTGACTTACCTTTGATACATTGCTATAGGGCATCCTAAAAGAGTCGCCAGTCGTCTCTCATATAAGCGACTGCCCAGACATCTTGTTGCAGCGATCCGACTGGTAAGTGTGGAGAAGTTTGGTCGCTCTCTTTGTCTGGATCCCTCCAGTTGCCACTGGAGAATAGCGTTCGGGAGTCCATAGCGGTTGGGAACACGCACTTGAGTAACCGTGGGTCATGACTCAAACTATGCTGTTTCTCAAGTACAGTGGTAATGTGCGTGACTTACCTTTGGTACATTGCCGAGCTGTCTTTGAAGACGTCGGGATCACAAGATTTTCTCCTCATGGTAGATGTCTGCCATTCCCGACTATTCTACATGTATGTTGTGACTCATTTGTCTGCACCACCCCGGTATTGTATCTCCACGCAGTGCAGTCCTCGTCAGAAGAACGATTTGATTGATCGTGGATACGGAACTTGAAAGAGTCAGCCGTCTGTTGGAGTGTATAAAGTTGTGAATAATGTACATTAGCTGTGTTTCAATTAGAATTACCCTGAAGCCCGTTTAGGCGTTGACATACCTTGTGTACAAGTGTCAAATGTTTTAAAGTAGGTTGCATCAGATTTTAAGAGAGGGACTGGTGTCATGAACTATCACACCTCCTACTCTCACCTTTTGTAAGCTCAGTTCAGTATTGGTTGAGCGCTACAATACGGAATGACAGTAATTACGAGCGAGCCACCTAATGGACTGGTTACGTGATTGTTTGTTGAGATGTGTGTTTCGACGCAATGTGTGTTGTGTTGTCCCTTTACAAAAATCATTTAGCATTTTTTAAAACGTCAGAAGTCGAGTACCCGACCACCCACCCCACCTCAGGTTAACAGAACAGATATGAGAAAATTTACCTTCACATTCTAACAACCAGCTGAATCATAAAAAAAAATCAATCACACTACTAGCCTATGTTTCTAACAAGAAGGAGACAGATAGAGGAAAGCAAATACACTCAATGTAATGATCAGACACTAAACAGCGTCTGTCATGCTTTTTATTGACATTTTCCTATGCTATTCTCCACAGCGAAGAATTTTTGGAAAAATAAAATGATATGAACTGAATTGAATACAAACAAACTAATTATATTCTGTCAGAAGAAATACGATTCGTGGAATTACGAGCCTCTGGTCAAACACAAACCGCATTAGGATAATTAGGATAAAATAATTACCGAACGGACGGGTGTGCATCCAGAATGGCTCTTGCCAGTGTGGTACCGGATCTTGGCATCCCACCAATAAATATGAAGGCATCTTTCCGGGAGTATGTCCGTACCTGTCCATCTTTTCCAACAACAGGGTGGACGAGGTAATTCTAAAACAAAATAATACTTTCTGAAAATCCCCAAATTCTGGAACAGAGCAGCATCATCCTCTACGGCGTTTTTTCCGCGGCAGAATTGTGTGCCACACACCTCTGAGTGTTTGTTGCGGAAACACAAGTGTGTGCTACACAAGTGACCCACATGTTTAAACAAGACCAAAGGTTTCGATGGGATCCCAAAAATTTAATATTTGACCCAGACAACTAGGTCTTGTCTTCGCCAGATTCAGTCTTCGCCAGGCTAATCATCTGAGAAAATCAAGTTCAGATATACCTGTAGAAGCCATATCTATTTTGACGATACTGATCGAAACTTCCTGCTTTACTTCTGCCAAATTTAATTTCCGGTTTCGGCCGAATTCTGAGCGAACTACTTGTCCAGCCAAAAAAAGATAGTTCAGAAACGAATTCAACTTTAACTTATAACCGGACTTCGGACGAACTATATGTCCGGTTGAAAAATTATTTTCCTATACAGATTCAGCGCCTCTTCTTACTCTTAAATCTGTCACTAATCCACTTCAAATAAATATTTTACTTTTAACAAATTTTCCGGTTTCGACCGGATTCCGGGCGAACTACTTGTCCGGCGAGAAAATCGTTTTCACCACGGTGTTCAGCATGTCTTCTTACCCCTGAATCGAACATCTAAACAACTTCAAATAAAAGTTTTACTTTTAACAAACTTTCCGGTTTTGGCCGGATTCCGCGCTAACTACTTGTCCGGCGAGAAAATGGTTTTCACCATCGTGTTCAGCATGTCTTCTTACCCCTAAATCGAACATATAATCAACTTCAAATAAAACTTTTCATTTTAACAAACTTTCCGGTTTTGGCCGGATTCCAGGCTAACTACTTGTCCGGCGAGAAAATGGTTTTCACCATCGTGTTCAGCATGTCTTCTTACCCCTAAATCGAACATCTAATCAACTTAAAATAAAACTTTTACTTTTCACGAACTTTCCGGTTTTGGCCGGATTCCGGGCGAACTACTTGTCCGGCAAGAAAATGGTTTTCACCATCGTGTTCAGCATGTCTTCTTACCCCATAATCGACTATCACATTAGCTGTTTCAAAATATTTTGTTTGCCCCTTAATTTGAAACCCCTCCCCAACCCTAAAATATATAGCTACAGAGCCCATCTTCGAACTTGACTTGTACTTTGACCCAAAGGATCCTCCCACCAAGTTTCATCAAAATATCTCAATCCCTTCGAGGGTTATCGTGCGTACAGACGGACGGACGGACAACTTTGCGATGTCATATGTATTCGTCACTAACGTTTTGGGATCCCAAAAAAGCGTTAGGTGGTAATTTCAATAGTCTGAAATAATTATAAAATCCAGACGAAATCTCTACAAACATAACTTCAAGCTCACGTCCTTACCATTATGTACTAAAAGGACCCAGAGTTTTGTGTCTATCTAGTTGATAAAGTAGCTAATTTAATTATTTGGACATGACTTTGCCGCTAAAATTTTAATTTCCCGCAAAAATCGAGACACAAAATCGAAAACCAACTCGACAGTTGTTTGTCAAATTCGAGGCGCGAAGCGAGGCAAAAGAACCTTGATAGTCGCGGAAACATACTTGTATGCCACACAGATACCACTGTTCCACCCTACTTACCGTAGTTACTACGCATGACGTCACGAATTTTGGCTTCTTGGCGTCAAGGCTGGAACGCATTTTTTAATTGTCGATAAAATATCACTCCACGGGGTAATCCAGTCAATCACATTACATAGATCCGTAGTTACTACGCTCCCGAGCATGGTAGCTAGCAAATAGTAATATTAGTTACTATTTCGAGATGGCTGGAACGGTCAGCGTAGTAAAGGTCGGGCTTCACTACCCAGACGCCCCAGAATCTGGGGTCCGGATTATGTGAAGACGGTCCCAAACAGAAATCAAATCAAAGGTCTCTTCAACAGTCCACTTTTGGGCATTTTTCAGCACTTCTGTCATTTTCTTAGATTTTACCACCTCAGCACAATCATTTCTCCAAGTCAAATAAAAACTACTTTCAAATTCCCGCTTCTTTTCACCCAGAATCCGGGAATCTGGTAAATTTTTCTACCAGATTCCCGGACGCGTCCGGGGTGCTTTCAGACCGTTTCAGACCTGTTTAAACGGAGCCCAGAATCCGGGCGAAAAATCTGGGTAGTGAAGCCCGACCTTAACTTCTCGTGAGGTTGGAACGGAAATATTAACTATTAGTTACTATTGTTAGAGGGGTGGAACACGCTCGAACTCTTTGTGGGGTCGCAGAGCAACCCCTCCTCTTACCTGACAATTTGCTTTGTTCGAAAACAACTAGATTAGCCTACTATGGACTAGGGGTATGTTTCTCGGATGTCACTTAGCTCCACCTGGTAAAGCTTTTTAAAATCCCAATAGGCTAGTAAAAACGGAACACCCAGTTGCAAGGTTTTAGGAAGGCCTAACAATCTTGGCTTTCACGAAGCATCTGCACTCGATTTCCTGTTCGTTTGATATTCCCTAGACTTATTCCAGGTCTCAGGGCTATGCCAAAACAAAAGTTGTCCTTAAAAAGTGGTTAAAATATTAAATGGTTAAAAGTCGAACCGTCCACACTTTGGAGGGCTGCACAAAAGCTCATTGTTTGGGCAATGCAGGGTTTTCCGTCTAGGTTAAGGCTGCCCCAATATTGTCTGACCCTCAGCCAACCTGATATTCTCTTTTGTATTATATCTTTCTCTTGTATTATAGACAACTCTGTTTATCACATCTAACATGACTCCCATCCATTTGAAAATTATTACTATTGTTAAAGTAAGGTTGTGTTCCACCCTATTTACTGTAGTAACTACGCCTGACGTCACGCCTCCTGGCTTCTTGGCGTCACAGCTGGAACACATTTGTCTACTTTCGGAAAAATACCGCGCAACGCGCTAACCGCACAAATCACGCCACAGAGATCTTACCATGCTTACTACGACATGAAAAGAACGACAGAAACCAGCAGGCTAATCTAATGCTCCAATAAAATGTAGCTGACTTATCCGCTTTGATTGTCAAACATGCTTACTACGCTCCCCAGCGCTGTTAGCAAATAGTTACTATTGCGAGAAGGTTGGAATGGTCAGCGTAGTAACTTTTCACGAATTTGGAACGAAAATATCAACTAATAGTTACTATTTTAAGAAGGGTGGAACACCATCTAAGTAAAGTGCATTTTTAATTCTGTTTTTCTCTCTTATCATTTTTATACTCCATCTTAATCTGGCTCCCACGGCTGACACATAAAATAAATAATAATATATAACTGTGCTCCTAAATCAAATTAAGGTTGCCCAAAGATAGTCTGAGTCTCAGTCAATCAAGTTCAAGTTTTAAGTTGTCTATAATACAAACCTAGTTAATGCATAAAGGGCAAACTAGGTGGAGAGTAGGATGCATATTCTATGGATTTAAAGAAAACTGGCTTCAAACATTATATACAGGTTATACATAAAAGGCTCTAAAGGATTGTATCTTTTATCTCCTAGACTACAAGAATGTCGTCCTTAGCTTTACTGTAATCAATGACTTACGCTGTAGGGGAGGTGTGGTGTGTGTTCAAGTATATGTTGGATATCTGGAGAAAGCTTTGGCCAAATTGCTTGATTCTGCTATTCAATTAAGTGGAATTGATTGGGCTTTCTTCCAGAATTTTTGCAGATTGCTTTCTTGATCAGTCTTTGTGGTCCCTGTGGTATGATTTTCCTAGCCCTCCTCTTTTGTTCCGGATTACCCTGACCCCCTGGTACTCTGGGACATGCTTAAGGGAACTTGGGACACAGTGCCCTTTTTTACTGCATTATTACAAACCTGTGGTCAACTTTACTAAAAATAAAAACATAACACAAAGCCTGTAGCACCATTTATTCAATAGGGTACTGCGAAAGGTTGGCATCGAAAGTCAGGGCTTTCGCATGGCATTCTATGCCCTCACTAAATTTGGTGTTGATAGGCCTAAGGCAATTTCTTCTGTTGTCACAAAGGCTTAATCCTTTGGCCCTGGAAATATGAATTTCCAAGTAGAGAGTTCCCATTTCAGGTGTTCCCTTGAAGTTACCATACCCTGGGACATAATGGACAAAAGGTGTCCCAGGGTACCCAGGAACGCGTGTCCCAGAGTGCCCAGGCAGGTAACTTTCCACAAACATTTAATTTTTTATCACTAGATGCCAATGTAGGTCAACCACTGAGCACTGTTTTGTAGCAAAGAGAAAAGAAGCCAAAGCGCTCACGGCTTGTATATTAGATGGTACAGATTTATTGATGGCTAATTAGGCGGACGACATTTTGAATATAAGCCGAACAGTAAAAGGAATTGAATCAAATTTCCACATTCTTGATGCTGAGTACAGAGAAATGGGTTAATCGTTCAAACAGAAATATAACTGAAATAATGATTTTGATCCTCATTCGAAAGAGCCTCTTGAAGCTGATATTATTGGTGGTCAGTTGCTAAAGCCCAAGGATTATTTTATATATCTGGGTAATCCTTGGTATATCTGGAGAATCCATAAATGTGAACTGCACTGTTCACATTTAAGTAACTGTTCAAATAAATAAGCATACCTCTACTGTAGCTGGAATTGATAACTGTAGTACTGCAATACTGTCCAAACATGGAAAAATCTTTGCAAGACTTCATTCAAACATTTGATCATTCAATGACAATTCAAAGACTGACACTGACCCTGACGCTGCCTTGACCAGTGTTTCCACTCGGAGCACTCTCAAAATAAGTAGGCTCCTTTTAAAATTAAGTATTTAGTAAGTAGAAATTTTTCTGAACTTGTTTATAGACAATTTTAGCTTAAATTTCAAATTATCAAATTTTGGAAACTTTAACCAAACAATGGTGAAACTATGCACAGCAGGCCAATTTGAAAATATATCTCTTTTTGCAAAGATATAGAGATTTTATAACTTTTTATAACAAATGACTCTCTTCAGGAGAAGATAAAAAGGTGTCTGGAAAATAAGTAGGTAAGTAGATTCGAAAATTGGTAAGTAGAAAAGGCCAAAAATAAGTATTCAACTGCCAAAATAAGTAGAAGTGGAAGCACTGGCCCCTGACTGGCCCTGACGGCTGAATGCTGCTCTTGGGATGCTCAGAATCTTGACACTTGTGATTGTCCTTCAGCCTATCAGAATCTAACGGCAAGTCTGCGGCAAGTGTCCAACTGGTGTCCACAATTGTCCAAATATACAGCATTTCAGGGAGATTTCAAAAGGGTAGTGAACACTTTAAAGCCTTTGTTTATTTAAAAGCCTAATGGCAGCCTAATGGAGCAACAGGTTACAGTAATACAGTAACAGGCCTGTAAGTTACAGGCCTGTTACTGTATTACTGTAACTAGGGTGGCCACAAAAACACCTAGTGGCAAAAATTGGCAATTTTTTGTAATTAATGCAGGAATTGCTGTGAATTTTACTGATCAGTTTTACCTATCTAAAACACCTTAAAAAAATATTTTGAAAATACCATTGCATTCAGGACAAAATTGTCTGTTTTGTAAGGCCATCAGTAAGATGTCCTAGCTATTTAATATTATTTCTTAATATTCAATGTAAATTTAGATGTAAAAAAAAGTAGCTGAACTTGCCTACAATAATTTGTTGATACTAAGGAGGAAAGTCAGCAGCCTATAGCAGCAATAGGTCCATTGGACTATAACCTTAATGATCTTATTCATATTCTCTCATCTAACTCACTTGCTGGGGCTCCCCATGCACTCAAAACCAGCTCAAAATACCCAGTTTCATAGAATTTCATTGAAGCACATAGTTCCAAGCTGGCCACTAGATGGACAAAACCCTAAAGTCAATGGATGGACATAGGCATTTTCTTATGTAAAATACTGTTTTCTAAAGAAGATTTAAGATGCTTAGAGGCAAGATAGAGAGGTGATTTTGGCCTCAAATCAAAGCTGAAAGATAGGAGAATCACATTCTGATCTTCAACAGCTCAGGTTTGATTAAAAAAAAAATTACTGGCTACCCTACTGTAACCTGCAGTGTAACACTAACAGGCTGGTCCAATAACAAAAAATCCTGCTTACTTACACTGGGGTTACTCAATGAAGAAGGACCAGGGATGACATTGCAGGTCTTCGTTGGTGACTTAAAATAATATATTAACCCACAGAAAATTACTAATATTAATAAATTAGCCTTCCATCGGCTTAATATTAATCTCATCCTCTTCCTCTGCTTCTTCTTCACTGCGCATTAGCGAAAGCCTTGAGATTCTCTGCCAACAAGTGATAGGGGCTCGGCTATGAAGAAGCTTTGTATGCCGTCTAGTGTGTAAATTCCTTAGCCGATTTAATTTAAGAGATGTCACTACACTGTCCCCCAACCTTTTTCGAATCGGCAAAATTGGGCTGGAGGCCAAAAATTTTACTAAAATTGTTCGGTATTTTTCCGATACCAGAAATGTGCGGTATAGTTACGGGGATTCGGTAGTTATACAGAATCCCAAATAGTTCTACAGGCACAAATCTGTTCGGTATAATGATCGGGATTTGGTAGAATTGTAATTTTTCGATGCCAGAATTACTCCGTATATTCGAGGGTGGGAGATTCGGAATATTCGTTTAGGGAGGAGATTCGGCAGTTAGGCTATACAGAATCCTGAACAGGCTATCGTCGAGCTATCGTTTCAAAATTATTCGATACCGTGATTGGGATTCAGTCAATTTTCAGGATTCGATAGTTACCACGAATCCCGACTTTTGTTCTAGTTTCGACGAAATTCTGCTAAATACGAATATTATTCGGTATAGTTTTTCGATACCAAAACTATTCGGTAGAAACACCGGGATTCGGTAGCTATACAGAATCCCTAATAGACCATCGGTCTAAACATGTTCGGTATTATAACTGGGATTCGGTACTTTATTCGGTAGAATTGCCAGGATTCGGTAGTCACCACGAAATTTAAACCTACTATCTCAGCTGTTCAGACGTTTTGTTCAGACTCTGTCAGCCCAGACGTTCGCGCCATCTGTAAATTTCACTTTGAAGCATTCATGGAGCCGTGGCATGGTACTGTTGATGTCCGTGCCTCGGCATCATCAACAACGAAGCAGCATTTAAACGAAATTTTTTGAAAGCCGCATTTTGCTGCTTATATATCCAATTTAGCTAAAATGTCCATTGGGGTGCCGATCAAGGTAAGATCAGTGCAGTCGCTGAAAGTGTCTAGATTGATTTTCACCCTTAATCAACCATTAGTTCAGCCTATGCCATAATGGCCTAAAAAGAAAACTTGTCCTTCCTTGACCTTGTCCTTGGCCTTGCTGGCCACAAAGGTCAAAACTTTCTGAAATTAAAAGTGATGAATCATTCCTTTTAAATGGTCTAAAGTTCTAAACTAAGTTGTGTCGGAAATCCACACAAGCATGACGTCACTCCGATTTGATCTATTTCACATGAGATAGGGTAGCCAGTAAATTTTTTTTGTTTAACAAACCTGACCTGTTGAAGATCAGAATGTGATTCTCCTATCTTTTAGCTTTGATTTGAGGCCAAAATCACCTCTCTATCTTGCCTCTAAGCATCTTAAATCTTCTTTAGAAAACAGTATTTTACATAAGAAAATGCCTATGTCCATCCATTGACTTTAGGGTTTTGTCCATCTAGTGGCCAGCTTGGAACTATGTGCTTCAATGAAATTCTATGAAACTGGGTATTTTGAGCTGGTTTTGAGTGCATGGGGAGCCCCAGCAAGTGAGTTAGATGAGAAAATATGAATAAGATCATTAAGGTTATTGTCCAATAGACCTATTGCTGCTATAGGCTGCTGACTTTTCCTCCTTAGTATCAACAAATTTTTGTTGGCAAGTTCAGCTACTTTTTTTTACATCTAAATTTACATTGAATATTAAGAAATAATATTAAATAGCTAGGACATCTTACTGATGGCCTTACAAAACAGACAATTTTGTCCTGAATGCAAGTATCAACAAATTTTTGTTGGCAAGTTCAGCTACTTTTTTTTACATCTAAATTTACATTGAATATTAAGAAATAATATTAAATAGCTAGGACATCTTACTGATGGCCTTACAAAACAGACAATTTTGTCTATAATATTAAATAGCTAGGACATCTTACTGATGGCCTTACAAAACAGACAATTTTGTCCTGAATGCTAGTATCAACAAATTTTTGTTGGCAAGTTCAGCTACTTTTTTTTACATCTAAATTTACATTGAATATTAAGAAATAATATTAAATAGCTAGGACATCTTACTGATGGCCTTACAAAACAGACAATTTTGTCCTGAATGCAATGGTATTTTCAAAATATTCTTTTAAGATGTTTTAGATAGGTAAAACTGTTTAGGAAAATTCACAGCAATTCCTGCATTCATTGCAAAAAAATCACCAATTTTTGCCACTAGGTGTTTTTGTGGCCACCCTACATCAGAAAACAGTAGGGCACCAGATATTTTGGAGAATATCCCTGCTTAAGGGGAATCTCCTACACAGGTGAAAAAGAATCCCCTGTAGAGGAGGTGAGGGGGGGGAATAAGTGGGACAAATTTTATGGCATATTCTAGTAAAGTAGACCTCAAAAACTGTCTGGAGGTCCATCACCCTCCTCCACCCCCCACCCAACTCCTTCTGATCGTAAATAACATGGAAAATAACTAAAAATCTAGTATTTATATGTATTTCCCTTGTATCCAGAAAAGCTTTTGAGTCCAGTCTGTATGACTGCTGTACTTGTTGGTACTTGTAGCACTATTTAACACAATGCCTTACAATTTTGCTGATTTCTTCTTTTCTTGTTGGAGTTTACAAGCACTTTACTTTTTCAGGTGCTTTCACCTACCTACGGCTACGGTAGAGAAAGCCTTGATACCGGAGAAATCATTTGTTCAATAGATGCCATTTGAGTGGAAGGGATCCCTTGGACAGCTGGTACAGAGCTGGTATTCCTAGATAAATTCCCTTTGTATTTAGTTAATTCAGTCCAGGAGTTACTCAATTTGGGTGTAATTGTTATTTATTGGCCAAATGATTTCTCCAGTATCAAGGGTTTCTCTATGGTAGGTGAAAGCACCTGAAAAAGAAAAGTGCTTGTAAACTCCAACAAGAAAAGAAGAAATCAGCAAAATTGTAGGGCATTGTGTTCAGTAGTGCTACAAGTACAGGGGGGTGGGGGAGGGTGATGGACATAGAAACATTTTTTTAGGTCTACTGTACTAGAATATGCCATAAAAGTTGTCCCACTTATTCCCCCCCTCTCACCTCCTCTACAGGGGATTCTTTTTCACCTGTGTAGGAGATTCTCCTAAAGCAGGGGAATTCTCCAAAATATCTGGTGCCCAACTGGAAAACAAAAAATTGTAGTTTATTCCTATCGCTGAATATATATTTGAATATACGTATATAGACCCAAGCAGCCAGCAAGGCGCCGGCCACATTTACATTTATAAAATGACGAAGGGACAATCAAATCTTATATTGGGACTTGGGTCCTCAGTCACATGACGTTACTGTATAGATAGATCACGATTGTATGGAATTCCAATACAACTTAGTTAACACCTTTTAAACGCCGTTTCTGCTGCCTAAAAGCTAGATCATCCTTCAATGGAAGTTCGAATTTCTGGATTTCTGAAAAAATCTTTGTTGCCGAAAATGACAAAGAAAGACAAACAAAAATTAGAAATACAGGAGGGGTACCTGACCTCGTTTTTACACTACCTCGATTTTTGCCGTGAAAATGTTAAAATGAAATGTACAAGCTGTCCTGACAGTCGAGAGGCAAAATACGACCTTTTCAAAGTCTTGTGTCCAAAAATATTCAAATTCTGTGACTTTTCTCCATTTTGCAGCTATTTTGAAAAGCTGTTTTCTGACTATTGACTTTGCTAACTCTTCCTTTTTCAGCATTTTTAAGTAAAACAAGGTAAGTTTAGAATGAATTAATCTTGTTTGAAAAGAAAAATATGTTTAAAGTTTAACCGAAAAGGAATGTAATAGCACAATCTAGGTACCCATGACTTATTCGCTTGAGGCTTGAAGACCCGATGAAAATGCGTTACTTCGTTCTTTAGCTGTTCAGAAATAATCGATTTTCAAATAGTGGAATTTCCTTGAGATTTGAAGTACCTCTATCTGCTTGTGTCTGTGTTCTATGCTTGACGAAAACAATTTACGAAAAATAAGTGTTCACGCAGTGAGCCCCCTTCCTCGAGCTGTTCTGAACATCATACTAAAGCAAATAGTGGAAATAAAAAAAAAATCCCTTAACACAATCAAAATAATGCAGTGTAGTCAGTTAAATGATACAAAAATAAATTGGCTTTTCAGTTAAACTTTAACTAGAAATGTTGAAGCAATATTTATTTATCCAATATGTAAACCATTCAATTAGCTTCAGTTTAGTATTTTTGTCATATTTGTTGGTTCCTTTTTAAGCCAGATGGATTATTCTGAAGGAAAGACTTCTCTGGAAATTTGAAATCTTGTCTGGGGTTGGATACGCCTCCTGTAAGATACAGTTTAATATAGTTGGCCTGTGTTACTACTGTTCCAATATACAGACTTATATTGTTCTTAATAAAGTGAAAATTGAGGAAAGAAAGTCAAATGAAGTCAAACTCAAATCAAAGGCACACACAGTGAGTTTTTAACCTTTAGCTCTTTGACTTTGTTAGTTTGTTGCCCAGTTCGATTTAGGTTTGCATCCTCTAACACTCAGGGACATCATTAAAGGGAGGGATTGGGGATAGCTACCCATAAACAACTAACCATAGCCTAAATTGCTGAGGAAAAAATTATTTGACAAACTTGTGATAGGCAGTTTCGAAAAGTTGATTGAGAACATGTCTCATTAAACTTCAACCTTTTTAGGCTCTCTAATGACCCAGATTGACTCTGCTTCCCCCTAGATTTTTGTGGAAAGAGGCTCTTGCTAACGCTGCTTTAAATGCCTAGTTACTTCTTCATTGAATGTTCATAGAAAAGAACATTCAGTGAAAAATTTGATGAGAGTTTGATTTCATTCTTCATGCCAACGGAAAATTGAAACACTTGGTTCATCACTTATATTAAGTTCTTAATTTCTTCTTACATTCAACTGTTTGGATGCATAAAACATGACAAATCTGGTCTAAAATTCAGAGAAATGTTCGAAAAAGTATACATCTTCTGTAGGATAGGGGTCATGTATGTCTGAGAACTTGCTTCATCTTGACAGTCTCCCATAAAAGCATTAAGAAGCAAAAGCTGGAGATTGGATAAGCTTGAAAAATTTCATGTTTGGACTCCCCTGTGGTCAGTATTCCTTCAGCCCAAGCTGACTGCGAATCATGTTTGACAATTGACACTCCAAAATGGATATGTCAGCTAGATTTTACTGGAGCTATATTCCGGCGCTTCTTTGCAAGGGTCCTCTTCAGGCTGAAGCCTCTCAAGCTGGATAATGAGCTTCATTATCATGATCGTTCATTATCCAGCTTGAACGGCTTGAGCCTGAAGAGAACCTTTGTCAAGAAAGGCCGAAATATAGCTCCAATAAAATGTAGCTGAGGTATCCATTCTGCAGTGTCAAATATCCCCTGTGGTAACTTTTCTGGCACCTCTTGCTTCAAGCCAGCATTTGCCCTTTTACTCTATTGAAGGTTTCTGTACTCCCTGAACTGGACCATGGATGCCTGCATTATCATTTGACAGATATCTCACTGTCTGTCACGACACTGGTTAGTTTTGTTGGAAAAATCTATTGGCCTAATTTTGAGTTTTAATGGATGAGAGGATAGGCCTACCAAAAGAAAAAATGTGAAAAAAACGTAAAAAAAATTACACGAAAAGCTTCATTAATGCAGTTTGTTTTATAAGCCTCACACTTCATACATGTTTCACCAGTTGCTCAAACGAAACATTGAAAACATTAGAAAATTGCTAACTGTTGATCATGAACATGAAAACATTAACACCGTGTAAAATTATGCACAATTCCAAAGACATAAAGAAACATAAGTATTTTTGGTGAGGGGTTAAAGAAGTTGTGGCTGATCAAGGGCTTGTCTGGTGTTTGGTCAGGTCTGGTTTGGAGCCACACTATCTGGTAATATGGTTCTGTGATGACCAGAAGTCTAAAATTTAAATGTTACCATTCCATTTACCATTTACCTATTCATTTTAGCACCACTCTTCTGTCTCATTTTTCAATAAATAATATTTTAGGTTCTGCACGAGGCAGAAGGTCACATTGTAACATGCGAGACAATCACTGGTGAAGTCTACAGAGGCAAGCTGATTGAAGCTGAGGACAATATGAACTGCCAGATGCAAGGGGTCACAGTAACATACAGGTAAGTTGCTGAAACACTTGAAACCTATCCTCCTTAAGATGTAGCTGCCTTTTCAATTGTTTGTGTTAAATTTTCGTTGAAGAACTAGCAACGGTATCTGCTATGTTACTGGTATTTTGCAGGTTTGCCATACTCATGAAATTTTTTGTGATGCTAAAGATCCAAAAAGTGTTCTTTTCGTGAAAAAGGGCTATTTCGACAACCAATTTTGCTATGAAGCAATTTGATGCATCATCATGTGCAAAACTAAAAAAGTTTTCCTTTAAGAAAAAATATAGAAAGTGATGAGATAGTGCAGCGTAAGTTCCACTTTTAGAAAGAAGTGCCTAAGGCGTCCATCTATAGAAAAACCTTCGAGTTTCTTTGCATATCTATTTGTTCAAGACAGGTTCAGTAGGGTTACTGGAGCCACAGACTTTGTAAGAGTACTCATGCATACATCACACAGTATGTCTGGTGTGCAGATTGGGATTGGCACTAAGCTATTCCCAAATTTGTTGAAAACTGTATAGATGAGAGTTGAAGATGCTTTATTGATAAGGTTGTGTTGTATTTGGATTTCTTGAGTTTCTGAACAGTTTCAAAGTCTCAAAGCCTTGTCAACATAGAAGAAGAAAGCACTGTTCTGCCCTATGTGTTTCTTTGATATATTCTTTTGAATTTCATAGTCATGTATGATGGCGCTAAACGATCAGTCAGTTTAGTGTTTTTTTTCAGCGATATTTTGGCCCTTTTTTGCGTAGGTCCTCATCAGGCTGTGGCTAAAGAACCTGCAGTCAGTTTCGTACTCGTTAGTTGCGTTTTTTCGGATACCATGGTATCTGATACCGCAGTTACTGGATCTGCATTTTGTTGTTTTTGCAGTTACCATGGTATCTGATACTACTGTTGCTTTGCAAAAACGAGTCGTATGATATCCACACACATCCGAAGTGCCAAACTTCTTTCCTACCAATTTGATAAAATCCTAGGCTCTTGTGTTGATGATGATGAAATTGAGATAAACTTTTTCAGAAAATACAATCAGTTACCATGGTAACTGGCCAGATACCACAATAACTGTAAAAATGCCTTTTGACCGTGGCATCAGATACCATGGTAACTGTGAAAACGACTTTAAACCTTTGAATCAGATACCATGGTATCTGTAAGAACGCAACTATAGATTGCAAGAAGGAAGAGATGAGTGTTATAATAAACAGTTGTATTATCGGCTCTTGGTGTCAGTGACCACCTAGAGGCAAACAGAAATGAGAAAGTTACAAGGGAAGAGGGATTCGTGAAGGTCAGTAATGTCCAACACAGAATTTAAGGCTAAAATCTTACTGATACTTACTTACTGATACTTTATTGTAAAACAAAATTGGATCGCATTGGATTGCCGAACTTGTCGTTTTCGTCAGGTACATACTAATTAGAAACACTCAATAAGGCGGTTGTACATAATAAAGCAATAGTCAAAAAATGATCAATCGGAATAAAAACCCTAGACAATTAAAACATTAAAGGGAAGATTTGATCAATTGTTCAAAACTTCAACAAAAGATGGTACAAAGCTCTTTCTGTAGCGGTCGGTTCTTGTACAAACAGGGTTAAGAACCGGAACTTTTTGTGCTACAGCTCGAGGTAGTCGAGGTTTTGGTGGGCAATATGGGGTAGGAAATAGGTGCTCAAAACCTGAGTGGGAACGCAGACTGTTCCCGAAACTAGTACAAAGAGTAAGACGTCGGGCTGCTAAAGTAGGAGGCGGAATTCATTGAGGAGGAGGATATAAGGCACTTTGCCCTGGCGGTAGATGATTCTCAAGGCTCTCTTCTGAATAAATCTAGTTAACTCTTCTTTACTAATACCTTGTTTTTTTTCAGAGATGGCAGAGTGAATACACTAGAAAACATATTCATCAGAGGATCCAAGATAAAGTTCCTCATTCTGCCTGATATGTTAAAAAATGCACCAATGTTTAAAACGTTACAAAAGGGAAAGACGCAGGCAGTAAGAGGAAAAACGGCCATCTTGCGAGCGTCTGCAGGTATGCTATTTATTTCATATTTTTGTTCTGATTCAGTAACCTCCGTCTCCAGGTCTCTGTAATACGACAATGCGGAGTCGAATTCCAGATGCCCTGCCCTATGCAAACGAGGGGGCTACGTGGAACATTACAGTTCGTTACCTCTACGAACAGCTCAGTTGTGACCCGCCATTTTCAAAATGGAGTATAAAAGAAATAAAACACAACACAAAAATTTACAAATTACAATTTTTCCATCTTCGGCCAGAAAACAATAAAGAACGTCATGTGTTGTTGACCAGTTGTCCGTGATAGAGTTGTAGAGCCCGGAGAAGAAAAGTCGGGAGTAAGCAGACTATTGGTTGTTTAACATTGTGACGTCACGTGTGGTACTCTGCAGAGGCGGTTCATTTACGCCTTCCACGGTCTTCTCTCAAGCCTTCTTCTCTCACCAATCGCTATAGGTAATCCTCCCCCACCTTACCATCCACTTTTAAATCTTCCCCTTTCACCATACAACCCCGCATTCAAATAAATTTCATCCCCAAAATATCCTTACTAACGGCAGAATAAGTGCAAGGTTTCCTTTAAACTAGTATCATCAAGAACAAATAAGCCAAGAACCTCCGTCTTTGGCCCCATGCACCGACTATGGATACCTCGACAAAACTGAGCAGAGCTAGAGCTACTTTCTGAGCTTTGAGTTGAAGCCCGTCTTAGCCGCTGCACATGGAGAGGGAAAGACCGAAGCAGGCGTGTATGACAAGCCTCTGCAGTTACGTCACAATAGTTGCGTTTTTGCAGATACCATGGTATCTGATATACGGTCTAAAGTCGTTTTTGCAGTTATCGTGGTATCTGATACCTCGGTCAAAAGGCGTATTTGCAGTTGTCGTGGTATCTGTCCAGTTACCGTGGTAACAGATATTCAGATATCACGGTCCGACCGTGGTATCTGGTCGTAGTATCTGAAAAGTCATCTCACTTTCATCAACTTTTGTCAAATTGGTGAGAAAGAAGTTCAGCACTTAGTAATGTAATTGGATATCAGTTTTTCTTTTGGGATGACTTTGAAAGTGCAATTTCGGCAATAGTCGTTTTTGCAGTGGACCGTATATCAGATACCACGGTAGCTGCAAAAACGACTAATTGCAGATCCAGTTACCGTGGTAACAGATACCATGGTATCCGCAAAAACGCAACTAGTGTTAAACAACCAATAGTCTGTATCTTTAAACTTTTCTATCTATCGGGTCTGAGCTGTATGGAGGGTAACGAATCGTGATGTTCCGCTTAGCTCCTAACCTCAGCTCGCTTGCATTGGGCAGGGCATCGGGAATCTAGTCGACTCCGCATGGGCGTATTAACGAGATCGGGAGACTTCTTTTGCATATTTGTTCTTGGTAACATGCTCAAATTGGCAAACCAAGTTTAACCTTATTTTTTTGTTTCAGCTGGCAGAGCCCGAGGTGGTCGAGGCGTTCGAGGGTTCATGCCTCGTGGTGGCTTCACTCAGCCAAGAGGTGGACGATAAGCCAAGTGAGACGACTCCTTTTTTACCAATTTCCACAGTTAATGTGTTTTGTATGAAACTAGAAAAAGTAAAAATTCCCAAAAGAGTTTTGGAGGAAATACTATTTCAAGGAAAACAAAAAGTAGGAAAAGGTGTTGTTAGATCGGACCAGGAAAGTATGTATGCGATGCCGTGCATTGTGAATAAAGAAAAACTTGAGTGAAAAAAAGTGTATTCTAGGTTGTTATTCTAGGCGAAAGAAATGAGAATATATAATCACAAAAATTTCCAATCCCTGCAGCCATGGCTTGACAGTAAATCAGTTTGTAATCGATAGAGTATAAGATTCTGACTGTCCTGAGACCGAGAGACTACACCGAGCTTGATACAAAGCCCACACACAATCAAAGAAGATTCTTGCCCCCCCCCCCCGCAAGCCATCCCTTCCGACCTCCAAAAACATTATTCTTTCAGCGCAAGCTGACTGCCAATCACGATTGATTGCGCTTGACGGGCAAGTAGGTAGCTGGAATTTATTCCAGCTACATTTCGGCCCCCTCTTATATTTCATTCTATCTATATCCTGGAAGATGACACTTAGTCAGGGAGTGGCCGGAATATCCTTTAAATAAATCTCAACCATCAACCATAATCTTCAAAATCGTGAGCGGAATTGGTTCTATTCAAGTCATTTGCTGATGAAAAGCAATATGGCATTAGACCAACAAAATTTTATAAAAAGAACTTTATTTATGGAACTAAGCGGAAACATTTCGCGTAGGGAAAAATCACATGGCCTCCTGGTAGGCTGGCTATCTATCTTCTACCTGTTGCTCCTCTTACGCCTCCCCGACTCTTTACTTTTCGTAGCCGGTTCAGGTTCAGGTTCTTTTTATAATAAATTAAATAACAAAATGTCCAAGCCCGGCTGAGAAGACAAATTCGTAATGCACCGGATGGAACAGTTGAGGTACTTTGAACAGTGCTGTTTTGGGTTAGATAGTAAAATGAAGGCCGAATTACTCATGGCTGACTGGCATCATAGCAAGTAGCTCACTGGAATGGAAAAAAAGTAGCTAAGACGCACTTTTGTGCGAAATTGTATTTTCTATTCTATTGCAGTGCAACCATGTTTCATAAGATTCCTAGAAAGGAACTTTCGGCAATATCGGAACAAACGTGATTAGACACATATAATTCCGTTAATTAGTAGCTAGTCAAATTGGCTCCATCAGAGACTGACGTCATTACAAATACCTCAGAGCTTCGTGGAAATAGGGGAGCTTATTGCGCTCTGAAAACTGTCCGACGGAAGACTTACTGTCGAAAAACTTTGCTTTGTAAGTGACACAAAACAAGCTTGGTAGCCACTCTCCTTCGTCACGGCGCCTGCAAGACAAATGAATAATTGTATCATAAACAAAAATAGTGGCCATGTATTTAAGCTCTTAAAGGACACCTCGCTACATGGTGTTTCTGCTGAGATACTCTAGATAGTTGACGATTTTTAAACTGAGCTATGGTTACAGAAAATTAGACAAAGCTTTGGCTGTTTTTAGGGCTAACACTCAAAATGCCCACGATCACAATGCCCACTAAAATGCCCACGATTAAAAATGCCGACGAGTCCACGACTCAAAATGCCAACGGTTCAGAGTGCCCACGATTGGGTTATTAGAGGTGTTCAGTCCGTAATAAACTTGAATTAGGGATGAGTGAGCAACGGGAGGAGTAGCCCGAGTATCAGAATGACGATGATCGTATGTTGAACTGGTACTATCTCAATTATAATATAATACTGGTAAAATAATTACAAGAAACATGTGTATTGCCTCGTGGTTAGATGCGGCAAAAGCGCTGTGCTTTCTTAAGGAACCTCTGACTAGTAAGGAACCGCCTTAGAACTTTTCTGAAAGAGCTTTAACTTGCTGATCTTTTCGGATCATTCTGTAAAAAACAATAAAAGAAATTCCTTTTAAAACCTTTTCTCTGATTAATTCTATCTCTTAAAATCTCGTAGTCCGTTGTCCCAGGATGATTTCACTGTGGACAGATTCAGCCGTCGGCATTTTGAACTAAGACGATATTAGCCTGTCCTGTGACCATTTTGAACTGTCGGCATTTTGAAACGCCGGCATTTCGGACGATTTCGATTTCGGGTGTTCCACCTGAGTTGTGGGCATTTTCAGTCGTGGGCATTTTGAACCGTGGGCATTGTGAGAGTGGGCAAAAAGATTGTGGTGATTTTAGGAACCACCCGTTTTTAGCCTCCTCCATGTCCATTGCATTGGATGACGAACTAGGCAAAATTTGCATAACCGGCCTTCTGACCAATAAGCTTATCGGAAATAATGATCGGCAGCCTGATACGTCACGTAAAGAGAACAAGCGTGATAATCAGTATAGTGCTAACAGGAGATAGGAAGTGTAGAATGTCGGGAACGAGAATGGATGGAAATACTGCTGAATTAGAATTAGTTACTGTCGGAAGTACTTCCTTATGTTTTAGATAGGAAAAGTCTCCCGGTCCCGGCCATCTTTTCTAGTTTTTCTCGGAGAGGATCAATTCTGCTCTCTAGTGTCATTGCAAATGTGACAGGTTAGTCAGGCGCACCATTTGCCCCCCCCCCCCACCAGATTCCTCCTTGGTGATATTTGTTGGCCTCTAAATAGGTTTCAGAAGGCAAAATGCAAAGCAATTACAACAAACGTGATTAAGACACATACAATTCCGTTAAGCTAATTGTCAAATTTTTAAATAACTTTAAGCTATATTCGAAAAGGGTAACTAAATTTTGAGTCTCTGTAATAACCTGGGATTGGGGCCCTTACTTGATCTTTGCCCCCCCCCCTTCAGGTTTACTGAAATGACGCACCGGTTACAATCAGACCCTCTGCAAGAAATCGTTTTGCTGAACACTTTTCGTGATAGGCCTCTGTGTCTAGCTCCCAAATCAGGGTAGAGCTCTATGGACGTGGGAGAAACCAGTGGAGAATGGGATCGCTTGCCAAGCAGTCGCTCCGAAAACGGCGGCGTAGACGTGAAGCTCTGTGCGCTACCCGGGAATTCAGTGACGCATGCGCGAACGCGCGGGTCTTCTTGTGGGTAGTGATTTGTTTATTTTGCGGATTCACGCTTGCTGATACAAGGTTTGTTTTTGTTTCTCTTTGCAAAACCATTTAGATTAGACTGGAAGTCCAGAAGGTTTCATGCTTGGGATCATCCTGTTCCTTATAATCTGTGAATACCAACAGCTGCTCACCGAGGGATTATTTGCTCGGTTTTACGAATGAACGTACATTTTCATTGCCTATCTTTGTAAATAAAGATAGTGGGGTAATGAGAAGCGAAAAAAGAAATAAACGTAGAGAAATACTTAGATGGGAAATATCTATGGAAATACCTATTATAATAAATGCGCTCGTTTTATAAATTATAAGAAATACTTAGATGGGTAGTCTTTTATCATAAATATGCTCGTTTTATAAAATCTTTTGTCCCCACGTTACTAAATTGGGTGATTTAACGTGTTTATTGTTTCCAATTCTTCATCGAATTTGATAATTCATCCAACTTATGTTCAGTCCGCATCAATTTCACCACATTCGGTCCTCACATATGTCAAGTGTATAGTGGGCCAGTACAATACATTCATTCATATTCGGGTTCAGCATGTATCCTTACCCCTGTTTTAAACCTCTACCGTAATCAACTTCAAGTAAAACCTTTACTTTTAACAAATTTCTGGTTGTGGCCGGATTCCGGCCTTCTGTATGTTCTTGGAGAAAATAATTGGCATGTATGGATTAAGCATGTCTCCTTACCCTTGTATCGAATCTCTGATCAACTTCAAGTAAAACTTTTACTCTTAAAAAGTTTTCCGGTTTTGGCCGGATTGCGGGGGAACTAGGATTCTCAGCATATCTGCTTACCCCTAAATCGACTGTCTCTTTATCTTTAAAAAAATATTTTGTTCGCCCCTCCCCCACCCCTAAATATAGAGCTACGGAGCCCATCTACGAACTTGACCTGTCCTTTGACCCAAAGAATCCTAACAGCAAGTTTGAACAAAATATCTCGAGTGTTATCGTGCTTACGACGCACGGACGAACGGACAACTTTTACGAAGTCATAGATAACCCATCCCCCACTTAGGTTTTGGGATCCCAAAAACTGATATGTTTTCGGGGTCATAATCAAACTGTAGAAAATCCGGCCCGAAAAACGTGATCGTCTATTCGCAGCATTGAGGATTTTCAGAGATTTCGTACCGGATTTTTGAACTCCATCCGAGTGCGTGTGAGGGGGCTTAACATATGGCATGCTATCCGGATAGTTTGCCGGAAAGACCGAAAATGACATTATGCTAGTTGTTCCTGCGCCTTCAGATGCGCTTAGGACACCGAAGAAGAGTCACCGATATTCCAACTCGTCGTGCCAATGAAGAATCGCCATGAAGAGCCGGAAGCGTCAACACAGCTCCCCAAGGAACGCCGTTGATTGGTTGACATAGGATTTGAGTCATCGTTCGGGCGACGTTTCTTGTTCTTCCCCAGGTTCACTGGCGTGTTTTGGACTTAGCCGTATGGAGTATTGTCTCTCAGGTGTCCACTGTCTCCGATGCTGTGACATGCGAGGGGTTACCCACTCCCCGGCACCTGCTGTACACCTTTTCTTGGCACCAATTGAAATAGGCGGTGCCGGCACCGGTGCCGACAATAAATAGGGCGATTCATCTTTCAAACGCTTTCAAACATGCTTATTTTGATGTTTCAACACGTGACACCCGGTGTCGACAGATTTCAGCCGGTGCCGGCACCGACCGGGCATCGCGGCACCGGGCACTTGCTGTACACTAAAATCGAGAGTGGGCAACCCCTCGGTGACATCATCACATTTGGGACGGGTTGATGTTATCGGCGAAGAGTGTTCGTCAGTATCCCTTTTTGTCTAGATCCTCTGGTTGCCACTGGACGATATCGTTGGGAGTCTCCTGTGTTGCATCCTGACGGTGTGGCACAGGTACGGAAAATCAGTTCGGATGAATTTCCAGCGATGCTATCCAGCTCTCTCTTACTTCATTTCAAGGTTACCCCGCTAATCGGGGTACGGCTTATGAGCCCCCCCCCCCCGAAAAAAAAGATGCATCTGCATGCCAACTTTGGAGTCGCGTGATGCTACGGAGATTTTTTTTTTAAAGGAAGCGGAAGTTCTTTGGCTGACCGCCGTCGCTATGTGTTGTTATCTATAATGACTCAGTTACGAATTTCAGTATTTTTTATCGGGTAAATAGCTCAAGCTTTTGCATTTTTGCAGGATTTGCTAGTGCTGTCTGAAAGACCAGTCCTTGAGAGCCAAGTCTGCTAGAACCGGAAGCTGGTAACCTTGGCAGTTCAGTATCTTACTTTCAGTTACCTGCTCCATTCCGTTCCAGCCTGATCTTGTAACTCCGAACTGCCTAACGATTAAAAACCCCAACGCCTGTTCTAATCTGACGTCAGTGAAGTAGCATATGTTGATTTGGGAAAACTGAGTTCACGTTGAACGGACATCCTATTTACATAGACGGTGAAGTGAAACAATCCCTCGGTCAGTTGTTGTATGCTACCATGACGACAGTTACTAGCATTTGCAGAGGAAGAAACGAATCGAACTGGTAAGAAGTGATACCTCTGCTTGGAAAATAGCAGAATAGTCGATACCAGGGCTTAGTATAGTATATACTGGTCACCGAATCTTCGGGAGCTTGTGGGAGTTTATCAATTGAGGGCAGCATCGCCAGAGTGGCATCAAGCCTGCAAAATTTTGCAAACTGTAATTACTGAAAGACTGCAGAATTATCACTTGCGGCGTGCTCTTAATTCGGTCTGGGACATTCGCGAAAAAGGTAGTGACATCTGGTGACTTGATCCTAAGTGTTGCAGTGAAAAATTAGTGAACCTAGAAAACACCACTCAGTGAATCTAGGAGGGAGTTAACGTTATATGAGTTTTTACTAGAAAAAATTGAACAGGAACATTCGGGAAGAAAAGATAACGTCCGCTTGTACTGAAACAGATCTGTGTGTTTGCATAGAATTAGTGAAATAACGCCAGAAACAACAAAAAAGTGTGTCTTTGTGAATGAATAGTGAAAATTAGTGCATCATGTCTTTTCTTAAGTCGAGGAAAGTCAGTAGTGATAGGAAGAAGAAGGATTCAAAGCAAGAGTTACTGCTATTTCAGGATTTAAGACAAGACTCTGCAGCAAGAAAGAATGGCAAAAATGTCGGCTTTCAAAATTGGCCGTTCCCGAAGAAAAGACGAGAGTTCGAAGATGACTCAGATACAGAGTCACTGTTCACGTATTCAACAATTAGTCGGCGTCCCACCGTTAGAAGAAGAGCATCAATGGGTTCCTTCAGTTTGTCAGAGGGGGATCTGAAAGGCCTCTTCTCGCTGACCATCGAGTCCGAAACAGGTGAGCTAAGGGCGATTCTGGCGATCTCTTGGATTTGCTTTCCGAAAAGCAAAGCGAGAATCCGCCGAGCGCAAGAACAAACGGAACGTCGTTGCGCCTCAGTTGCACCTTTATAACTTCTCGCTGACTTGCCGAAATCGCTTTCCACTCGCGAAGTTGATTCGCTTTCCAAGTGCTGGTGGAAACCAGCGGAGCGCGAGAACAGCTCTGGAAAGCGAAGCGAGTTTTAGCCGAAGTCGCAAAAACAGCCGGCGGAGCTTTCCAGACCGCCAGAATCGCCCTTAAAAGAACCCGCCTTACCTGTAATGTCAATGCAACCCACTTACGTAATCGTTCCATCCATTCCATTTTCAAACACGGAGACCCGATCTTCGTACGGTATATTTTAAACCCCTTACGACTCGGTGATTTTCAAACTTGCCTTGTTTGGCTGTTTTCGATGCCGAACCTCAAGGCCGTATCCAGGGGGGGGGGGGTTAGGAGGTTCGACCCCCCCCCCCGAAACCCACAAAAGTAATAGTTTTTTGTATTTTTTAACCTCTGATCTGTGTCTTTTTTGTACTTTTTGGTCCGACCCGTTTGCAAACCTCCCCCGAAATAAATTCCGCAGGCAACCCCCCCCCCCCCCGAAATAAATTCCTGGATACGGGCCTGCCGAACCTTCTCCAGCGATCGTTGATAAGAAGCACCGGGAGAAGCTCGCCCGTCAGAAAACCGCTGATGTAAATTTTCTCCTGTTTTTGCTCGAAGGCGATGGAGAAAGGTTTAAAACAGCAAAAGCCGTTGATAATTTTTTGAAAGCAGAGTCTGGTTTTAAGGTATTCAACTCTTTTAGAACAGTGTAACAGAAACCGTAAATTGTTCAAGGCGTGCTTTAAAGGGATATCTCGGGGAGAGGATGGTAGTCACACACAAAACCGATGCGAGAAATTTGGGAAATCCCTTTTGGATCACCCAATCCTCCGCGATATCTTTCCTATCTTGTTCTCAGCTGAAGGATCTAGGCACTCTCACACAGCGGCTGTACCTGTACGCCACTGCAAACCATTTATTAGGAATTACCGGTTTTCTGGCTGTTTAAATTTCTGCAACCATGTACTCGCAGTGGCACAAATGAGCGAATGCTGCAGGTTCTAAGCACATCGTCACTAAGTTCTAAGCACATTGTCACTAGGTTCTAAGCACACCGTCACCTAGTTAACGGATCTCTATTTTAGCTGGCAATTGGTCCGATTCTTTTTCTCAGGTAGTAATGACCAGACTGATGGGATTCCGACGACTGGCGCAGCGCCGCTGATGGTTCGAGCCATAGAAGAAAATGATGAAAGTACGCTGCGGTACCTCCTTGAGCAGGAAGCAGACCCCAACCAGCAAATTGGTATTTTCAAGTAAGACCAGTTCGTTAGATCCGAAGACATTCGTTTGTTATGTTTTTGCAGATACCATGCTATCTGTTACCACGGTAACTGGATCTGCAATTAGTCGTTTTTGCAGTTACCGTGGTATCTGATATACGGTCCACTGCAAAAACGACTATAGCCGAAATTGCACTTTACGAAGTCATCCCAAAAGAAAAACTGATATCCAGTTACATCACTAAGTGCTGAACTTCTTTCTTACCAATTTGACAAAATTTGATGAAAGTGAGACGACTTTTCAGATACCACGACCAGATACCACGGTCGGACCGTGATATCTGAATATCAGATACCACGATAACTGCAAAACCGCCTTTTGACCGTGGTATCAGATACCACGATAACTGCAAAAACGACTTTAGACCGTCAGATACCATGGTCTTTGCAAAAACACATCAATTCTCTCAGTCCGCGTTCGCCTTGCCCTCCGCTGGACGGTTTTATTTGCCTATTAGTTTTCTTCCAGGTTGTCTCCATACCTTCAGATATACCTTCCTATTCAAATATCCGACATTTTTGAAAGAGCATTTCTTCGATCACTTAACGAACGCAGAGAGCCTCTGCGTATGTGATGTTGTTTTCCCAGACTGACTGTCGCAGCTCTCTGATCAGAGAGCGGAAAGAGAAAAATGCAAGACCTTTAACTTTAAAGATGACATTTGCATCTGACCGTCACGTAGCTTCCATGTTTTCGAGGACTGACATGTTGGGTCATGCACGGTTTTTACCAGATGTGGTTTGGTCCGTCGCGGGTTTTACCTTTCGCAGAAGTTTCTTCTGCAGTTTTTGATTCTGTGGTTTCTGCCATGCCACATTATTTCTCGATTTTTGAAGTCGATTCTTTTTATTTCCGTGGTTTTGACCGGACAATCTCTTATCAGTCCTATACGTGCCCATTGGACGGTCGTCTGGCCACAGCCAAGTGGGACGGATTTTTGTCAGTCCCTAAGTGGGGCTGACAAGAGTTCTACATGGTTGTAAAAAATAGTAATTTTACCATAGAAGCCGTATAATTTATTTTCAATTTCCAGGGTGACCCCCCTCTACATAGCCGTTGATCGGGATCGGTTTGAATGCGTCCAAACACTACTTGAATTTGGCGCCAACCCTAACCCTCCTTGGAGCAGACACAACGAAAGTGCGCGGAGTACAGTCACGGTTCCCATCTCGCCGCTTAGACTAGCCGCCAAAAAGAACCACGCCAACATAGTCAAAGTGCTATTGAAGTATGGAGCTGAAGTCAATGGAAGGTTAGTTGTCGTTGAAAACACTTTCCATCAGCTGGGTTTCAGCGCGCGTTTCATCCGCTTGGTTTCCACACACGTTTTAGCAGCTCGGTTTCAGTCTCTTGATTCCCACGCCCATTGAAGCCAGAACTGAATGTTGCGGAATCCGGGACCCGCGCATGGAGTAGAATAGTATTTTATTCGTACCCAAGCCAAATAGGGGGTACTCGTCAAACGCACATACAGTAAACAATAGTTGCGTTTTTGCGGATACCATGGTATCTGTTACCACGGTAACTGGATCTGCAGTTAGTCGTTTTTGCAGTTAGCGTGGTATCTGATATACCAGTGGTTCCCAACCTTTTTCGTACCGCGTACCCCTAATCAAGGTTCGAAAAAGCTGCGTACCCCCTTTTTCCGAACGTGAAAAAGAAAAAAATTGTTACAAATATATACAAAATCAATGAGACACTTGAGGCTGCTTTGTGGCTAAAATTTTGTCCAGTCTCGGCTCGATGTCATTAACGGCAATATTTTTTACAGTCAGCCTGTTTCTATGTTTAGTTTTGATGTTCTTCTTGCTTTCACCAGGCTGCATCGCAAACTTTTTCGGTAGCTGAATTCGCAACCTGAATGACAATATCACTTGCAATGTCTTTGATTCGTCTTGAAACATTATTGTTTGACACAGGAAAAGAATTTACGGCAGTCGGCTAGCTGTTTTGGAATCTATTTCATAGACTTTACTAAGGCTTGTAATCAGAGACGTCACGCAAGGGTTGGCAACCCCCTTCCCCCAAAAGTGGTCGGCCAGAGTGTTAAAAAGAAAGGAGTCGGCGCGAAGCGCCGCGATTTTTTCGTAAAAAAGTTGTTTTTGTAAAACAATCGGTAAAAACGACCTGCCAGTCAGTAAAAATACCTTGCCCCTCAATAAACATTTTGGCTAGTGATGCCTCTGTTGGTAATATTAGGCTTTCGGTCATCAAAAATGAGTGAGGCGAGGTTTTGAAGCTACATATTAAACCAATTTTGGTTCCATCGCGTACCCCTTGCAAGGGTCTCGCGTACCCCTTTGGGTACGCGTACCACCGGTTGGGAACCACTGTGATATACGGTCCACCGCAAAAACGACTATTGCCGAAATTGCAGTTTTCGAAGTCATCCCAAAATAAAAACTGATAACCAGTTACATCACTAAGTTGTAAGTTCTTATCTTCTTTCTCACCAATTTGACAAAATTTGATGAAAGTGAGATGCGTTTTCCAGATACCATGACCAGATACCACGGTCGGACCGTGATATCTGAATATCTGTTACCACGGTAACTGGCCAGATACCACGACAACTGCAAAACGCCTTTTGACCGTGGTATCAGATACCACGATAACTGCAAAAACGACCTTTGACCGTATATCAGATACCATGGTATCAGCAAAAACGCAACTAACAACTCTTATCAAAGAGCGTGTTCCACCCTACTTACCGTAGTTACTACGCTAGTTACCGCAGTTACCACGCTAGGCTGGAACGCTTTTTTAATTTTTCGGTCAAATATCAGGCCGCGGGCTGATCGGACCAATCACGTTGCAGAGATGCGTAGTTACTACGCTCCCGAGCGTGGTAAGCAAATAGTTACTAATAGTTACTATTTTGAGAAGGTTGGAACAGTCAGCGTAGTAACTTTTCGTGAGGCTGGAACGGAAATAGTAACTAATAGTTACGGTAGAGGGGTCGAACACGCTCAAAGTAGCTAACATAGGCCTACTAATTGCGACTTTAAAATGACCAGATGTACAATATAAAATGGGATACTTAGCATCTTTATGATGCATTGCAAATTTCAACACTTCTTGGGATAAAATTATTATAAAATTATTACTGGTTCGATTTTTCACCCTTCTCTATGTAGAATTCTCGTTTACATTTCCTTTTCTCCCTGTCCCTACTACCAAGCGCTCACTTTTATGCTAATGTCCATGACATTCTTAAAAATTCCCGAATCTAGGATTCCTATTACCTCGACTTTTAGATGTTTTTGAACTGGTTCAACCTTTCGGTACCCGAACCGACGAAAACGGAAAACGGAACGGATTTCGTCCAAGCACTTGTAGTTTTGGAACCTAAACTTCTTCGTTTTTGCAGAGATTCGGATCTGAACGCGGCGGATTCCAGCGACGCGCCCTTGCATAAAGCGGCATCCAGTAACGCCTGTGGGGCTCTTGCAGAATTGTTGAAAGCTGGTGCTGTTGTAAGTCTTATTTGTTTATGGTTTCTCCCTCAAGCGGTAGCCTCATTTGGTCTCTCTTATTTTATCATATGATGGAATTTTTTGTCATCCTTTAGGACCATGCATTCACACTCCTCGCAAGCCGTCAGTGAAAAAGCAACAGTCGTTAGACGTAGACAGGTGACCGTGTTTCTCTTCAGAAATCAAGATTAATCAGAGCAGCGCTTGTTCATTAAAACTTCGACACATTTGTATCACTTCCCTGTTCTTTGTTATTCCTTCCCTGTTTATATGTTAGGTTGTCGAAACTATTTTGTGAATCAGTTGCGCTTTCAACCCGACAAGCCGCAACCCCTTATTCGGTACTGGCAGTAGGGGCAGTTGGCACGTCTACGGATGAAACCAGTGGGTTTATTGGGCTGAAACTTGGTCATTTGTCATTTGTCCCAGATGATCCGATGCGATGCCAGAAACGCTCAGACTTGAGAGTGAAACTGCATATTCTATTTCTAGGTCCGAGCCGCATTTTTGGATGGCGGGTGTAGTTTGTGTCGTTCTCATCTACGTTCTTGTACTGCCTACTCGTAACAAGTGCCATATGAGCTCGTAGCTCTTGTTCATTTTTCCTTTCTTTTGTTTTCTTTTTGTGCCACTGTGCGGGGCTTACAATACATACATACATTACCTGTTACAGATTTGGGTGTCATCAAAGGACTAGAATAACTTGTCCATAACTTGGGTACTCGCAAGGGCCTTCTTTATACCCCTTATAATCTTATCTTTTTTGTTGTAGGTTGATATACGAGATGAGAGAGGGCGCACACCCCTTCACTACGCTGCAGCCAACGCTTACATCAGTGCTATGAAGATCTTGCTTGATTTCGGTGCAGACCCCAACGCTGAAGACGGAGTAGATCGCGACCCATCATCGACAAGGGGTGGAACGACGCCGATGCTGTTAGTCGGCGGCCATTTTGTGACAACACGGAAGAATACGAAACGCAAGAATACAACTGGGTAAATCGATTTGGAATCCCTCCCGGCTGAATCAGTCAATCAATCAATCAAGTTTATTAATTAGCCATAATTTGTAGAGGCGAAAGCCTTTTTGTTGCAATTATATTATTATTATTATCCAAAAACGAATAGCACTGCAATGTGGCACGTCAAAAACAGAAAAACACTTGGGTCAGGTCACTGAACTGTTAAAATTTTTGCAGAAGTAGGCTACTGTACGAATGAACGGTCATACCGAACACTGCAGTTTGCAGGAGGGAGCTTTAACTTTCGCTTCCCCGAATTTGATCCTCGAGTGGGGCGTTTATTTTCAGCTGCTGGCTGGAAATCTGGCAGAATTAGAAAGGGATTCCCTTCAGCCCATGGAAATCTGGCTGAATTAGAAAGGGATTCCCTTTAGCCAATCCGCGAGCTCGCCCAGCTTCGCCCGTTGGGAGGTGTGCCCGTCGTGGACCATTTCAGGTTCACATGGAACCCCTTCCCACTCAGGCCTCAAGGATCCTTCTTGAGTGTTACGGCCGATTCATCCTCATTAATTATTCAGTGGTCTCTAAAGCTTTTACTAAATTAACATTAATAGAAATAATATAAAACAAAACTCCGAAACAACTTGTTGGAAACGTAGTCACTGGCAATTATTAAGCCCAATTGATACTTCTAAAGTTTAACTGAAAAGGGCTGAGATAGGAAAATCTAGTTACCCATCACTTATTCACTTATAGAGGTTTGAAGACCAGATGAAAATGCGTTACTTCTTTACTCCGCTATTCATGAATAATCGAGTTTCATATAGTGGAATTTCCGTGTCGGATTTGTGGTACCCTTGTGCGCTTGTACCTGTGTTGTATGCTTGACGAAAACGATTTACAGAAATCAGTGTTCACGCAGTGAGCCACCTTCCACAAGATGGTCACTGGCCACTGAAAAGCCGCGTTTGTATTGAGATTCAAATTTTCCGCGTCATAGTAGAATTTTGCGATGTGAGGACGGCCGTAGATATTCTGAATACTGGAGCAAATAGTGAAAATTAAAAAAATCCCATAACACAATCCAAATAATGCAGTGTATTCAGTTAAATGATACAAAAATAAGTATGCGAAATATTTGCTACGGCTGCCTCTCTGGACTAGCAACAGCTCCCTATCCTCGCGGTACGGAGTTGCCAGTCCAGCGTCTGCGGTGCAGAAAAGAAACGAGAGATATCGGAAGCAGCTTACTGGTGTAAGCACCTTCGAAATGGTCCTTCGATAACCGTATGTCTGTCCGTGTATGAGATTGCCCCTATTTGTTTCTTTTTTCGTTCTGTTTTGTTTGTATTGTCAGAAGTTATTCGTCTCTTTTCCTTTTCCTTTTCTTTCTTTATTACTCCATCAGCGTTGTATTTTTACATTTATGATGGGCAATAAATCTATACATACATACATAAATACATACAAAAATAAGTTTGCTTTTTAGTTAAACTTTAACGCCGTCTAAAACGAAGTCCCATTCTGATCGTTGCTTTCGGATTTTTCAGGTACTGCGAAGCCATCTCTCTTCTGCTTAAATACGGTGCCAGTCCTAGCTGTGTTGACCCCGACACGCGTGCCACTCCCCTCCACCAAGCGGTCACTCTTGGCGACACAGGAGCCGTTTCTGCGCTGCTTTCAAAGCAACACGCCGTTAACTGCCAAGATGCGGAGGGGGTAGCCCCCCTCCACATAGCTTCATTAAAGGTGGGATGCTTGTTTTTTTCGTCTTTCCTCACTATACCAACCAGTCAGATCGGTCACATTTCCGGCAATCCGCCGTCGTTCCCCCACTAAACTCCGCTACACTGGAAGCTCGTGCTAGTTTACCAGCCCGTTGGCGAGCCCACAGTCAATTCAGTTTTATTGCGTACTGGCCGAATAGCAGGTGGAAAGTCAAACATAAATTAAAGACTAACCAAAATAATCAACATACCATCACAGTCGTAGGTTAGGTTATTCTTTATTTTACACAAAATTCACACTAAACAACTTATAACAAAACACAAAAAACTAAACGTTATATCTTCAAATAAGCCAGTCACCCGAGAACCCGGGCGTCCAGGTTGTCCTGGGGGTGACCACTAAATCCAAAATATCGATCACATAACTTTGTCAGCAGTGGAATCAACCTCCAACCACAAACTTTCCAAATCAACTCAACAAAAATAACTTTCTCTCCTCCAACTTGGCCTTAAAACTAGCCTACTTAAAAAGTAGTCTGGGTAAATCCTGTACGATACCAAGAAATGCGGTGTACGAGGGTTTTATTGCTCCGCCGTTGACTTCTTTTAAATCTGTGGCGTGCTCTCTGTGACTGATACTTTCATCTGTTCGGCAAAACAAGAACTGGGACACTAGAACAGAGCATGACACAGAAATTGCATTCTTAGGTAGTAAACTGAAAGACAAAATGCCCCTCACTGAGGATTGGACACAGGACCTACCGCTTTCTAAGCCGCTGCTCTACCGCTGAGCTACGGGGGCATGTTAGCATAGCTCGCAAGCCCCTACAATAGTAGCGGGCCATAAGAACAGTGATCCGACCGAAGGCAAAAGCATATCTACGCCGATCATAGCCCCATGTCAAGGAAAGAACGGTTTATTTATAACGTTAATCGTCCCTTGATATTCCATCTGTATGATCAGTATCTCTCTAGTTCTGGTACGGCTTCGGATCAAATTTGTCCATTTCGCCTCTTCGCGGCTGGGCACCTTAGCCTTGGTTCCTTGGGTCCGGTCTTCACCTGCCGGAACTTCCGGAATCTTTAGACTGACTCAAGCAGGTCTATTTTCCTCAGAAAATCAACGATGGTGTTCATGATGGAGGCTTCGGCAGCAGGGGGAAGAGTAGGCTGCACGAGGGATCCAGTCGAGAGGTTGAGATGGTGTTTTTTGAACAAAGATACCACCTGGGTTCTTTGTTTGTTCATGATGATTTGGCGATGGGTGCACTGGAATAGGATGTGGTCCAGGGTCTCATTCAGTGATCTGCAGAATCGGCAGAGAGGGGAGGCGGGGGGTTGGCCATCAGGTGTAGGGATCTTGAAAGATGTGCTGGGTGATTCAACCCTGTTGCCCCTGCACGTATCCGGTGATACACTCTGCTTTCGACTTTTCCCCGGAATGGGGAAAACTTAGGGTGGAGTTCTGCAGTCATAAGGCTCTGGGATCGGTCAATCAAGCGAATATTAATACCGCGACAGCCGAAAACCGCGGCGAAAAATAACGCCACTTATCAGGTCACGCCTATGCATTTGCCTCTGAAACGTCGTATCTGCCTTTCCCGGTATCGACATAATATGATATGGTATTTATTTACGTTAAGAGCCCAAGGGTCATAGCAAACAAACAAAAATAGATAATTGTAAAAAAAAACTACTACATCGCAATAAAACCACTCAAATAAGCTACTTTTCCCTGTTAACCTTTAATGAAGCAAAATTCGAAGTTTTATCAAAATTATGCAAGTAAGCCGAACGTGCTTAGAAATTTTTATCTCTTACAGGGTAACCAAGAACTGGTCCGATTACTTCTCCACCAAGCTCACGACCCAATCAACATTGACCTTGCCGACAAGGAGGGACGAACAGCCATTCACAAAGCAGCATTCCGCGGCTCCATGGAATGTGTCAAACTTCTCATCCAATCAGGAGCCGACTTATCCCGGGCCACCAGCGGCGGGACATCTGCCGTTAAGCTCATTCTAAGCCTTCCCAAAGGTGCCCAGTTTTTGGAAGAGATCATGAACGATAATATAAGCTGTAATGACGTGACACCTAGTGAGCGGAACTTCAGAATCAACTTCAATTACTCCTTACTTCTGAGTAATGTAAAGCGGAATCAGACTTGTATTTTAAACGAAATTCTCGACCTCCCCGAAAGGAGTATTGGTAGCTTGCTTGAGCATCCCCTCGTCGAAAGTTTTTTGTTTTTGAAATGGCAAAAGGCTAGATATTTGTATTTTGCGCAGTTTTTAACTTATGTTTTACTAGTGCTGGGGATAACCCTTATTGTAACCATTGGTTTCTGTCAGTTGGAAGATGGGGAAGAATTGACGAAGTATCCGATCTTTATCACGTTACAGTACGTCCTTCTTGGTTTCCTGTCTTTGGTAAGTTTTCAAGAGCTTCTGCAGATGTTGGCATTACGACATCAGTATTTTCGAGAAATCGAAAGTTGGCTTAAAGTGGCTCTACTAAGCACATCCGTTGTTTTATTGGTCGTCGAGAAGAAATATGACTGGTTGGTTCACGTTTCAGTCACGGCGGTCTTTTTCGGGTGGGCCGAGTTGATGATGTTAGTTGGACGATTGCCAATGCTTGGAGTGTATGCTTTGATGTTTAGTTCAGTGGCAAAACAGATTATAAAGTTTTTGATGGCGTTTTCGTTTTTACTGATTGGTTTTGCGATTTGTTTTCGTATACTTTTTAACAGAGACGCCTTTGAGAACGTTTTTATCGCCGTCCTACGCACGCTTGGTATGATGACAGGGGATAGCGAGTTCGAAAAGCACTTTTACCCAGAAGAAGGGAATCCCCCTCCTATTGGATCCAGCCATGTTATTTACGCCATATTTTTGACTCTGGTATCTATTGTGATGATGAATTTGCTGATTGGTTTAGCGGTTAGTGATATTCAGGGGTTGTTAAAGGTCGGTAGGCTGAAGCGACTTAGAAAACAGGGGCGATACTTGATTTATTTAGAGTCGGCGGTGTATAGTCGTGTTTTTGGAATTTTCATCTCTAGCTGCCTAAGCGATTGGGTGTATGCGCGGTTCCGGATTTCCAAAGAGTTGTCGTGTTATCCGGCCGGTGGGCGCCGGAGGGAGGACCGGATTTCGCTCCCAGTTCATATCTACGGAAACGCGATTGAAATTTGCCACGAGAAATCGTTCAAAAAAGCTGCCGCGGTTTCCGACGTTTTGGACGCTGCAAACGAGTGCAAAGACCGCATAGCGACTCTGACTAAAGCGGTCGATCGTATTGATGGGAATTGCGATTGCGCGAATTCGATTCGCCAGGAGCTTGACAGTCTGAAGAGAGATGTGTCTTCTGAGTTTCGAAAAGTCAATACTGTTCTTTCAGCCCTTGCGTTGAAATTTGGTATCAAAGATGATAGCACAGATGCTTAAAGTCTTCCTGTAGCCTATATTCGCCATGCAACGGTACGATTGACTTATCGCAGGATAACTAAATTCCTCAGGAAGTGGACCATAGTGAATGGTGGTTGGTTGAGGACGGATTTCCTGGTAAGGTTTCCAGCACTATCATCATTTCCATATGAAAAAGTTAATTGGACCCGTCGTACCTGTATTGCCAGCCAATATAACCTACTGCCGTAACTGCATTCATCAATCCTTAAACCAGGAGACCCAAATTTCGCATGTTCTGTATTTTTGTTTCGTATTTTTCATCTTCCGCGGTCGGAATGTGAGTGGAGACCCGCCCAGAACAACCTAATCGTCTGTCTGTAGCCTAGCACCTTTTAGAAGTGCTCCTTTGCGAATATGCTATCAAGGATTTTCTTCACTTTCGTCGTGTATAGAATTCTCCATATGGAATTGATGATGGTGCTGAACGTTTGTCCGCAACAATATGACATGAATTTTCGTGTATGATGACAGGATAAAGTGGCACTAGTTTCAGACGAGAGTAGAAAGTTAAGTGGGAATATCGTGGATCAGTCTATTTTTACATGCTGATCATTTATGGGCTATTTTCCGAAAAACTTTATTGCTGCCATGAATCACAGAAGTTCATTTAATTGTGCGTATTTTTTTACATCACACAGTGATTATTTGAACCTTTTAATTTTGAATCTTATTTATAAACGTGCTTTATTAGTGTGGTAAATACGCTATAAAGAATCCAAGTTTCTTTGCCTGTTGTTCTTGAGTTATCTGGTCTGTCTAGTGTTACGAGCCTTTTAGGTGTTTCGAATTACACATTTGAATTCGGTTTTCTTCGCAGTTAATTGTTTTTCAGCGAAAATTCACACAAGTTGATTGATATGATGGAAAGTACACTGTCAGAAGTTTCATAACAGACAACACAAGGATAGCAGTTTCAACAGACAACACATGGAATGTTATCTGTTGACTCTGTTGTCTCGACAAACGTCATGCATGAAATGCCAGGAAGAGCGGAAAAATCGCCAAAAAAGCATCTGCTGAATTTTCGATATCTTGACGACAAGCAACAAAGCCAGCAGATGCTTTTTTACCGGTTCTTTCGGCTCTTCCTTGCAATGCCTGTTATGCATAACATTTCATGCATAACGTTTGTCGCGACAACAGACAACATAAGAGGCGTTACTAGCCAAAATGTTTGGGGGGGGGGGGCAGGGTATTTACCGACTGGCTGGTAATTTGTACCGACTGTTTTTGCTGAAAAACGAATTTTTTCAAGAAAAAACGACAGTTTTGAAAGAAAATTGACAGATTTTCATATAAACGACTGTTTTGACGAAAAATCGACTGTTTTCGTGAAAAAATCAACTGTTTTGACGAAAAATCGTGACGCTTCGCGCCAACTCATTTTTTTTTATACCGACAACATTGGAGGGGGGCGTCCCCCCCAGTCGTGATGCCCCTGGATAACATTCCAAGTGTTGTCTGTTGAAACCGCGCATCCTTGTGCTGTCTGTTATGACAATTCTGACAGTATAAGGGAGGAACTGCAACTATCCAGTCGGAACGATCATGACGAACACAGCTTTTTATGGCACTTGCAGCTTCGCTCAAGTGCCATATACCGATCACCTTTCGGTCGGTCGGTCGGTCGGTCGGTCGGTCTGTCTGTCCACTCATCTCGAGTTAGGGCACTTCCAGATGGGCTAGGACGATGAAACTTGGCAGGCATATCAGGGACCCGACCAAACTAACTTGCAAATAGTCACTTCCCCGATCCGACCACCGTGGAGGGAGTAGAGGGCGGGGGAATCCTGAGAATTTCGTAGTTTTTGTAAAACCCCTACCCCTTTCTTCACACTAGTAGGTCTGCGCGTGGCGTGACGTCACTCTTTGCATCGGATCACTCTGTTAACATCGGAAAGAGCTAGTGCATTCGAGGGTCAAAGGGGTTTGTATATGTGGTTCAGTGCGGGGGAATATGGAAAATTGAGTGTTGTCTAACTTTCGAACGGGTGATCGGATTGGGACGAAACTTAATACCTGAATGAATGACATATCTCTGATCTTCCGTTTGTAAGTCAGAACCGGATTCGACAGCTATGGGGGAGTTGGGGGGGGGAGACCGGAAATCTCGAGGAACGGTTATAATGGAGGGATCGGAGTAAAACTTGCTGGGAAGAACAAGAATCTGCTCCAGATAAATCGTTTACACGTTTGGACTGGACCCGGACACTTGGGGGGGGGGGTTGTGGAGGGGATGACGGTTTTTCGGATTTTCACGACGAAACTTAGGAGGCGTATCAGGGACCCGACGTGTAAATATAAATTCACTCGATCCGATAGAGGTGGGGGGATCGGAGGGAGGAGGAATCCGGAATATTTAGCCATGCGTAACTTTGGAACGGGTGATCGGATTCGAGTGAAATTTAATAACTGAACAGATGGCGTGCCTGTGGTGATCTTTTTCATGTCCGGACCGGATCCGACAACAATTGGGGGCGGGAATACGTGACCGGATTGGACTGGAGAGATGGGGATGGAACTTTGTGGGAATAACAAACAAGTCCAAAACCGAACCGGATTGGCTCCGGCGATTGTGGGGGGAGTTTGAGGGGCGGGTCCGGAATTCCGGTGATCGCGAGTTAAGGTACTTTCAGATGTGCTAGGGCGATGAAATTTGGCTGGAATATTATAAATTCGACAAGATTGGCTTAGAAATCGCCACTTTTCAAATCCGACCATTCCTTAAAGTACCAATCATGACCGAAAATTAAGAAAAATACTTTTAAGCAAAATATGCATTTCCATGATCCCCATGAGCCCATGATCATTTTTGCCTCAAGGGTTTTGCTTACAAATGAAGTTCTAGCTCCCTTAAAGTGTGCATCTTAACCGCAAGGTCGAAAAGTACTTTTTGTCAAACGATACATCTAAACCCATGATCATTTGTGCCACAAGGAAGGGTTTTGCAAAAAAACAAAATTTCTAGCACCCTTAAAGTGCGCGTTTTACCCGCAAAGTGAAAAAAAAATACTTTTGATCATACGTATATATCAATGATTGCCTCAAGGGTCTTCCTTACAGATGAATTTCTAGTGCCTTTAAAGTGCGCATCATTACAGCCAAGTTCAAAGATAAAATACTTTTTCTCTAGCTCCCTTAAAGTGCGCATCTGGACCGCACAGTCGAACATTACTTTTCATCAAACAATACACCTCAACCCATGCAAGTGCCATATGAGCTTACAGCTCTTGTTCTTTTCTTTCTTGAAAGTCGAAACAACGCCCAACGTATTTAAGTAGAGAACTGAAGAACAAAGGTGCTACTTAGGCGGGGTTGGAACCCACGACCTTTCGGCTTACGGCAGCTGCTCTACCATTGAGCTACAGAAGGGTTTGTGAATATATTTTGCAAACCTCTACAACAGTCAGATACAAGCGAGCAATAGGAACAGTGATCCCGTGCACCGAAGCCAAATACCTCTAGGCAAATATTTTCTAAATTTGTTTACGTTTTATTCATATACAACCTGTTGTGTATTAAGCGGAGTTTCAAAAAGTTTAACCTTCAGAGTTTTATGACCCTGTATAAGACGATGGTACGTCCGATTGTTGAATATTGTCCATCGGTCTGGTATCCGACGAGGAAGTCTGACTCGCAGCTGGTCGAAAGGGTTCAAAGACGCGCGACCAAATTCGTACCGTATCTGCGACATTTACCATACGAACGCAGACTGAGAAGCCTTGATCTCCCTTCGTTGCAATTCCGGAGGGATAGAAGTGATCTGATTAATACGTTTCCTATAATTAAAGGTATTGATAATACTGATTCTTCTGAATTTTTCCAGTTTAGTCATTATCCAGCTACTAGGCAGAATTCCTTGAAGGTTTACCAGCCTCGTGTCCAAAAAAAAGTGGGTCAATGCCTGGGTCAATGTAGTTTTGTTAACAGGGCTTCCAAGCTTTGGAACAATTTACCAGAGGAAGTGGTCACTATGCAAAACTTGCCAGCTTTTAAGACTGCTATAGTTGGGACCAAGTTTTATGAAAACATGTATATGTATTAAAAGAGTTATCAAATCTGGATGTTCTTTGTTTTTTGTTGTATTAGTATTTATTTACTTTTTGCCACTCGAAGTGTATTTATGCTTCTTGTATTATGCGACAAGCCGTATGGCTTACTCCTTTATTGAATAAAATAAATAAAAATATACGAGCTAAATGTTTTTCGTTTTACCTGATTTTCTTTCTGAGATCTATTTTGAGCTTGCCCAGTCGGGATGGTCCTGACTCGTGCCACTAGATGATCCTACGCTCGCACCGGTCCGATACTCCCCTCAGTAAATCCAATGACGAATTGCCGCCAGGTGCGTTTGAGAAACAATAACAATCACACATAAGATCTTGTCGAGGGGCTGCTCACTTCTGTCGCAAGGTGTACTTGGTCCCAGCCTTCGGGCCTACCTCCGTGCCTCTTGGTGTACACCAAAAATTTCAGTGAGCAGCCCCTCGGATCTTGCTATCTTATTATTATTATTATGTTTTATTGATCCACCAAAGTTGATGATAACAAAATAAATAATCAGTTATCTGAAGGGGGAATAAGTGATTAGGCTTTCGGTTCATGCCGAGTCGCGCATTAGCCCCGTGGAAAAGTGAACCAGCAGTCAGCATTAAAGGACCCCTCTTGCTTATCCTGCCTTTTATAATATACCTAGCTCCCTTGTGGAAGCAGAAGCTACTAAAATCCCTACCTTTCTCCATTGTTTCGTTTTGTGACTACGGAGTTTTAGCGCTTTTTCGGCTCTGCCGAGTTTTGCTCGTCACACAACGCAAAGTTTGCCGGAATCTTCAATGTCAACTGAAAACTCTTTCATATTTAAGGTTATGATAACCTTTTGTTTTTGACTTCTTTTGTTTGCTTAGTTTTCCAACTTTTTAACCACGGCGCGCTCAGTTTTCAAACGTTTTGCGCCCAGCCGCCGCGTCGGAGACCAAGAAGGCTGGATAGAGTCGACAAGCTCTAACAAGAAAATCGCTAATTTCATGTGGAAAGTAATGGTGTTTTCGAAAACCGTTTTTTCTGGTCCGTTTCATAGGGAAAACATTATTTCTAGTAAGAGTTGTGCTTTAAAGTCCGAAAGCCAGGATGGACAAACTTCATGAAGTTTGACAAAACACAGTCTGGTAGAGCACAAATAGAAGCAAAGACATTTAATAATAGTTTTAAAAATGGCCAGCCCTAAAGAAGTTTAAAATAGCCTAACAAATCTGGATAAATGTACACCAAGAAGTAACGTATCATTGTCTACTTTATGCTAACGCATCTAGCGTCCAAAATAGATCCACATTGGAATAAATTTTACGTAGGGCGTATCTGAACAAACGACTTGGATGGAGGTGATTTGGGCTCTGCAAATGCTAGAATGGTTTGGATGAAGTCCTTAACATTTTTCTGAGATGTTTATCCACGGCAATCCATATAGGAGTTTTTTTTCTAATACCTTTTCTCCTAATTGAAATTATATTTGTCCGCTAGTTACTATCTGGTTAGTATGATTCTGCATCCGGTCCGAGACACTGCTAATTGTTGGTTCCGAGTCTAATGTCCAAGTAGTCTGTAAGTAGCCTACTGATAACGTTTGTTTTTGTGATTCTAGCATTCATCGTTTTGACTTGTAACTATGACTTCAGTTAGCAGTTTAATTGTGTTAATAGGTAAGCCTATTTGTAAATAGTGACGCTCACAAATTCGATAGCCTACGTTATTGTTTTTCGCTGGAAGTTTCTATTTGCCGACCTTGTCTTCAGGCGTATTCTCGCCGTTCCCCGAGGACTCCTCGGGGAATCGAAAGGAACGGCGAGAATACGGGGACTCGCTCCACGCGGACTCCGCGTACAGAAAACAGCGAGAACACGGGGAATGCTTCCAAAACGAATTTTGTTCTTAAAACAAATATGCAGTTAACAAAATTAGTCTGGATCTCCTTTATTTTTGGTTTTGTTTATTCTGATTATTTTTAATTAATTTTACATTGCACCAACACCAGCAAAAATTGATTCCCCTCCGAATCTGAAAGGGAGTCCTTTTGATGATGGTGATGATGATCGGAGCATTCCCCGTCCGTGGGGACTCGCGAGAATACGGGGAGTGAGTCCCCGGGACAAACAAAAACGAGGGGACTCCTCAAGTGAAGTCCTCGGGGAACGGCGAGAATACGCCTTTCGTGTTTTTCAGTGCACATTTTACATGAACGAATATTTCAGTAGTGCATATGACAAAAGGGACATAAAGGACATACTAGTCCTACTCTAATCTTCAGCTTCTTCTTGACACACATGTACTTTGCTGTGGGTCGTACCAAGATTTCAGGCATGAAACATTCCTGTCCTACATAGCAAACGATTTCGAGCAAGAATAGAAATAAAATTATAAGAGACACTGAAAATATCTGCAAGGATGAACTTATCACTGAAATAACAGATATTACACTAGTCAATGATGTTCAGTATGCTCACACAACATTTCATGTGGTGAGCAAAGGGGTTAACCGCTTCGAGTGGCAGCCCGAAGACAGTTACCTATGGTTCACACTGCTGCGATTTCGCGCAAAATCCTGCGTCATGCGAAATACGACACAAATCGTGCGACAAGTGACGCAGAACTGTGCGTTTTGTCGCAGAGTCGGATGCGTTGAAAAATTTCAACTCATCCGACATAACGCATGCGATTTTTTTAGGGAAAGAAAAGAAAGAACAAAGATTACTTAATTTTCAAGACTAAAAATTGCTCTACCCTGGCTCTACCTTGTTTTGATTGTAATCCTATAGGATGGCTGAATGCAAAATATCTTCTAAATAAACTTGTATTAACCTGTTTTGAACAAGATGACCGATAGGTTCTGACTGAAAATTTCCTAATGTTGGGTGGTATTTAGAAGTGTAATCTCCCCACATCTTCAGAGGTCGTTTCCGAAAGGGCTCCTTTGTCCGTTTGCAGATTAATCTCGACGAAAAATTTCGTTTTCCTTTTGCGTCTGCGTGGTGGTGAGAACATACGTGCGATTCTGTCGCACGTCGGAACAGCAAAGAAAAAATCGTGTCGCATACGACGTAGCAGTGTGAACCAAGGGTTAATGTATGCGCGTTTTTTTCAATGGCTATGGCACTTTCTTTGAAAGTGAAGGTTGCTGGTAACACTATATACATGGAGGAGTCGGTTTTAAGCAGAAATACAGCATTTTCAAGGCTTCTTTTTTAAGCTTCATGGCTGCGTTAGTTATAGCTGACTCCTAATGGGATCAGACAAAACTCGGAAATAGATTCCCTCGTCTAAAATACACAATTCCGACACCCTCGCGGACGCTATTAGTTTGTACCTTCGCTAAGAACAGATATTATCTGAGAAGCCAACAGTAGGTCCCTACGCAAGAAGGGTGTTGACTGGTTTCTGGAGCTCGGGGATGGGATTTTTGAGCTTGAAAACCTGTTAACTGGTTTCTGGAGCTTGAAAACCTTCGTAAAGCGAAGAATAATCTTCTTTTCCCTTCCCAGCTTGTCTTGCTGGACCGCTCAGCGCACACGCCATCTACGGCCGAGCAGCTGACTGCCAAGATGGCTTTACCCAACTATGCGACAATGGAAGTTGTAATTGCTACGCATACGTGCCGTTCGGAATGCCGTGGGAAACTGCAAGAGATTTCTGCCGCAGCCAGTACGGTGCCGAGCTTGCTTCCGTCCATTCCGATTCAGCCAATCAGCTTCTCTGGGATTTCATACCCACAGATTCCAACCCGAACGGGGTTTGGATTGGTGCCAAACGTAACCCGCTCCTACCGTTTACCTTCTCCTGGACGGACGGTACGTGCTTCGACTACGGAGATTTTCAGGCTGGAAGTCCCGACAACATCAACGACAGCCAAGACTGTATCAGGCTGATAGGTCAATCTGATGTCGACTTCACGGCACCTTACAAATGGGACGACTATGCCTGCAGCGCTCTCTATGCCTCATTCTGCCAGATTTCATCAGGCGGCGGCCCTACACCGACCGACAGTACAACCGTTTCCCCAACTGGCAGTACGACCGCGGCAACCGGCAGCACAACCGCCTCTCCCGGCGGTACAACTGTTCTGCCTAACTGCGAAGCTGGCTGGACGCCATTTTGTCATAGCCAGGGTTGCCGCTGCTATACTTACGTTAACGCCAAGATGGCATGGGCTCTCGCAGAGAATCACTGCTCAACTGCCTATAACGCCCACCTAGCGTCGATTCACTCTGATGAGGAGAATAAGTTCTTGCACGATTGGATGGTCGGAACCGGAGAGACATACGTCTATATTGGGCTTAATAACAGACTGGCGCAGTATGATGTATGGGCATGGAGCGATGGCACCGAAGTGAATTATGAAACATGGGGGCCAAATGAGCCCAGTTGTCCGGGTGGTTGCCACGCAGCAGCATTCTATTACACTTACGAAGGGTGGAACGACCAGGTGGAGACTAATCCTCAAAGCTTCTTCTGCAAGAAACTGCCCTGAAGCTGTGATAACTTCTCGAAGTCTTCGGCTGTAAATTTTCGAATTTCTAAATTTAAAAAATTTTGTTTTGATTTTGAGTAAATACTTTTCGACAGCAGAGCAGCATGGAAAGCTTCTGTTCGTGTCAAGTTTAAAATACTTTATCCCATACGACACCTGAAAGTGTGTAATGGCGTTCTGTTATACTGTTTTTCAGGCGATGCCTAAAAATTTGGATTCCTCCAAGTTATTTAAGGTGAGTCTTCACCTTCTGGAATCTGGGTTCCCAGATTTTCCGAGATTTTTTTTTTAATTTCTTCTGCGATACTTGAAAATTCCGGAAATCTGGAAGTTCAAAAGCCCCTTTTCCCGGATTATTTTGATATACTTTCGGACCGGTTCATATTCCAGATGCAATTTACAGAAGACGTCAAAGAATAATCCGGAAGCCCAGCTTCCGGAAGTTCCGGGAGGTGAAGACCGGACTTTAGAGGCAAAAGCCTTTTCTGTTGCTTTGTAAAAATGCCCTCGTAGCGCAAACCCTCTTTCGTTCGGCCACTAACCGTACCTTGCTTTCATCCCTCATTTTTCTGTTTGGGAGCAAAAACTGTTTGCAGCGGACGTGGGAGAATCGCTTAATACGCTAATGAAGATGGAGTTGCGGCGGGTGCATCGCTTAATACGCTAATGAAGATGGAGTTGCGGCGGGTGCTAGCACCAGACTTGCCCTCTCCTAGTTTCTCCTTAAAGCAGAACTGAAACTCGATGATATTCCTTAGCTTTTTCCTTCTCTGCAACAAGCAACGTCACCAGTTTTCGATAGCCTTTTCACAGATGAGCCCCACCCCTCGTGTTCGATGGGATTGGTTCTGTCGGTGGTACCGAGTGTCGAGGTCAATCACAGACAATAGTTGCGTTTTTGATCGAAGTTTTGTTCGCCGTTGGCTTAGCCGGTTGCTTAATTTCCGTTTTCGAACGACGTCGAAGTTCACCGTTTGCTTAAATAGTGTTTTTAGGACTCCGGCGATCCTTGCCCGGTCGACGATTCAAGCAAACTTAGGACTTGCTAGCTCACGGAGTTCGACGGTCAGAGTTTGAAGGACAGAGAAACTGTGACCGGCGACCAAAAACGGTAATTAAATAGAGACCTTTGAGTTTGGAGGTAACATCAAACTTCGATCAAAAACGCAACTTATAGTTTCTTGTCGGTACTGATGTTTTTTCTTCCGTAGATTCAGAATTGGAATACAACCAAATGTATGCCTGTGACGGGAAACCAGAACAATAGGCTCTTCAAGGGATTTAAAGATTCAAAGAAAGAATTCAGCCGTCGATGTATCTTTATGCTAAGGCCAAAGAGTGTTGGGGTTTAGAGATGTTTTTTAAGGGAGGGTTATCTTCTGAGGAATTAAAATTAATGGTAAGCGCTCGTAGTGATAGCCTTCCGTTGGGAATACGGAGAAATTATATGGGTAGTGCTAAGGGGCGGTCTAGTGGTCTTTACTTTTGTCCAATGTGTGGTTGTGTGGATGAGAATTTGTTTCATTTCATGTGCGAATGTGTGGAGTTGAATGATTTAAGAGTTGAAATATTTGGGGAGGGAATTTTCGGGGAAGGTTGGTTGGTTGAAAAGTTTAAGGATAAAAGTGTTTTTGGGGTTAGGCAACTTGGAAGGTTTTTGCGTATAGGATGGAATCACAGGGAAGAGTTTTTGTAATTAGGATTTGTGGGGGGAGATATTTGTTTGTTTGTTGTTGTTTTTTGTATTTTGTATGCGCGATGGCCCTTGGGCTTTAAGCAAATAAATCATATCATATCATATGCTATTGGCCCGGGTATAAAAATAGGCTATTGTTTCTTATGGGTTAGAGTATTAGAGTAGAAGACCAATGTCGGAGCCTTGTTTTTTAGCTTTTATCTTACCACAAGTGTTCATTTGGGAATGCCCATGGCAGCCTGGCGAGAGAGAGCTTGCATTACGTCCTCTGACATGGTTCAGAAAGAGTGCGTTTCTGCTTTAAAACGCTCCATTTCAGCATTTTCCCTCGGGCCTCGACACGATCAGGCTATTATTTTTTGCCGAAAGTTTTCTACTTCTGCGCTTGCGTTTCTGGTTGTGAAACAAAAACAAAATCCGATAATTAGAAAACACTTTATTGACATATCCAGTACAAAAGTGCAGCCTATGTGGAAAACATAGTTCATCATTTAAAGTCACTAGTTTAATAAAACAACTAAAGTAAAGTTTGTTGTAACCACAAAAGAAAGTAATCAATTGTGAAACTTAACTGCAATTGTCCTTAAAGGTCACCTGAATGAAGAGTACCAAGGATCATCCCTATCTGTATGACTTCCGTCAACATTGCCTGCAGAAAACCCAAATCAAAAACGAAATAGTGTTTCCAAGCTATGATTTTAGCTCCTTTTTGCATCTGTCCTTATTTCAGTACCGAACAATTTTAGAAGTGAACAAATGTCTCCAATCAACCCTTCTTCTAGAATATTTTTTAACCAGTTAAGCCCAAACGTATATCTAGAAGAAATTTCAATACGATCCGGCCAGCGCTGTACAAGATCTGAATGAATTGCGCTTTTTGTCTTGGAGTCTGCATGTTCAAACCTCCAGAAACGAACATCTCTATTTTGAAAACGTCACGCTCAGGAGAAAAATGCTCTCCGTGGCCATGTCTGTAAATGCATTCTCCATGGTGTGTTCAAGTATGGTTTCATTGTTCAGGTGTCCTTTAAGGACAATGAAATTGAATCGAAGTTTTTACAAGCATGAAGGCAAGAGAAATGACGTGACATTAACAGATTTGGGTATTATCAAGGGCCCATGATACTTGCCAAAACTTAGATATTCACGACAGCTTTCCACTACCTTCCATTTAATGGAGCGATCTTGCTCCCCTATTTTTTTAGAAATAAGATTACTTTTGTCTATACTGCCTGATAAAGCGCAGAACGCCTTATTTGGTCAGGTAATGACAAACAAAAAACTCTATCTGAATATTTGGTGGTACTGGACTACAAGTTAGCTGAGCTTTACTCCAACGATAGCGAACCTAGCTATTCATTTTATAGCTAAAGCCTGAAGAGGACTGATGCCAGGAAACATCGCTAGGATAAATCCCAGCTGACTTATCGTTTAGCGCCATCAAATACGGAACGTGTCCGAAAGCTTTTAGTGCCGTAAATGCTGCATATCTTCAGTAGTTTTTGTCCGAAAGCTGTTACCTTTATTTCTTCTCTAAAACTTCTAGAGTACCAAAATTTCAGTCAGGAAGAATAAGCTAAAAGAAAAAGAATAATCTAAAGTTCGTAAAGTTTTTCGCATCAGACGAGAATTCGACCTAAATTTGCATTACGATAATTTTATGTCGCAATTTGTTCTAGATGGACAAATATTCTAGGAGATACTAGGAGAATCGCCGTGCTCCCCAGTTTCTTCTTGAAAATTCAGCATAAAATTTAGCATCTTTGCTGAATTCTCCGATGAATTTTATGCTGAATTAATGCTGTATTAACTGAGCGAAAATTTAAGTCCGAAAGCGAAATGCTGCATAAAATGCTGAATTAATTCAGTATTTTCGTTCGTTTTGGAGCTTTCGGACACGTTCACGATCCGGGGCTGACGGAATACTCTTTCTATCGGCCAAAACTAGAGCGCGCATAGTGCCATCTATTTTCTGTCGTAGTTATCTACGCGTCATCTTGCGAAAGACGAGGGAACTTACTAAGGTGGAACAACACTGCCGAGAAATCATACTACACTGTACAAAAAAATCTTGCAGTATTTGCTACTCGGATTTATCTTATCTTTACTGAGATATGATTATCCCTAATTCGGATTAATCTTATCCTAACAGAAATAAGACTAATCCCAGTAGCAAATAGTGCATCCTTATTCGGCGAAACTTTTTACAGTGTAATACAAAACCATAGTAAATAACTATGAACAATAAATCATGGGCACTTGTTTTTATTTAGTAAAGTACAAATGACCTGCATACTCATAAGCATACAGACAAGGCGCATGATATTGCCTGTTTTAGACTTGGGTATTATCGGGTCCTTTCTCAGTTTTAAAACAAACGGAAACTCACCGTTTACTGCCTTGTTTGTAGAAAATCAAAGTATCTTTTGTACTATCACTCCCGACTTAACCGCAGCTTACACAGTTCGCGTTAAAATGCTGCGTTTTCCGCCCAAACTGTCTCATGACGCAAATTTCTGCGTCTCAAAGCCATAATTTTGCGTTGAAAACTCAAACTTTTCGAAAGCGACGCAGCGTATTCTATACTGCAATAAAAACACAACAAGATTGGCGCAGTATTGTCTTAGGCCATGATTCAATACAGTCATACACAAATCCCCCCAGATTTACTGTTTCGACTAAATTTGGGTTGTACTACCATAATCAACCACTCTTTACTACTCCTGAGGCACATGCGCCAACACTGGAGCTCTGCTTAAAAAAAGAGGGATTTATGTAAGGACCGGGAAAATGAACCTTCTCTCATTCAAGTCCTAATGGTGGAAGATTCCATGTAAAACAAATTTAGTAACATACTTGCTAACTCTGTTTAGTACTGTCTTATTCGCCGCGTCTTCTCCGGACGTTCCGGCTCTCCGGTGTTTCGTCATCCCGGGCACGTTTTCCGGTGGCGACGAGCTTTGGCAACTGCTTGTTGATGTTGTCCTGTGCGGTGGATATGTGTTGGCAAACCTACATAGGAATGAGTTTTGAATTACCACGATCAAATCGGTGCCATATATAATCCTAAGGAGGGTTTCTGTGAGATTCCGGAATCACTTCCCAGCCAGCAAAGCGCATCGCAACAAGATCGGTAAGCTCATATGGCACTAGCAAGGGTGGGTATCATGTATACCAGCTAAGGTTTGCGCTGTCAAGGTCACATGGAGCCAGACGGACCACCTCCAACTCCCTCGAAGCGAAGTCAAGATCTCTCCATCCTAAAGGCGTATTCTCGCCGTTCCCCGAGGACTCCACTTGAGGAGTCCCCGCGTTTTTGTTTGTCCCGGGGGCTCACTCCCCGTTCACGAGTTTCCACGGACGAGGAATGCTCCGATTATCATCACCATCATCAAAAAGGACTTCCTATCAGATTCGTAGGGGAATCATTTTTTACTGGTGTTGGTGCAATTTAAAATTAATTAAGAACAACCATAAACAAAACCAAATATAAAATGGATCCAGACAAATTTCGTCAACTGCATATCTTTTTTTCAAACAAAATCGATTTTGGAAGCATTCCCTGTGTTCCGTGGCAATCTGGATTTAAGATACAAATAATAAGATTACAACAGTTTTGAGTTGGAATTCTGGGGATTGTCTTGTACCAAAACAGTTAATCGAAATCCGGCACGTTCTGGCACAGAAGTTTTACAGATTCTGTTAATCATAAAACTTCAAGTCATTTATTTAATACTCTAGCAACACCTCATTTTCTGTATGTTTTACCATATCGCGAGAACCTTACCAGAGCAAACAGAAGAACGTCGAGGACAGATAATCTAGAACATCTACATCTACCACCATGGCATTCAAGTTCTGGTGTCACGTGTAACTTAGGAATCATCTACCCCATACCAAGTGAGAGGCGGTAGAAAAGCAAACCACAACATGGGCCCTTATAGCACAATGGGCACTAACTATGCTTTAATTTTCGTAAAATGCTTCACACATACACATTTCTGACTTCCACTATAGTGAGCGCTTCAAAAATAAGCCATTTTCTTGTTATGGCTTGTCATTGACTCTTCGGCGTATTCGGCGGAGACGATTTCAGAGCATGGTACTGGAAGGCGCGGAAATTCAAAAACTCTCGGCCATGTACGAAAATCAATTATTTTGTACACGAGAGTGCCGTGACTGCTAAAATAAACCGTCTTTGTAGCTGGCAGATTTCTCTGATGTTATCTGATGAAACTTTCTGTTGTTTGTAGTAGCAAAGAATTTTTTTGTCTGGATGTAAAGTTACAAAACTGCCAAAAATGTACAAATATAACCGACCCACTTGCGGCTGATTCCAGAGCTTACAAGGAATTTCAGTAACACCGTTAATATGAATGTTTGCCAACAATACAAATAATCCGGAGTATATAATAACAACGAATGGGTAAGAAAAAAGAACTCCACTTACATTTGTCGACGCTAGTAAATCAGGGTGTGGCAGTCAGCAAAAAAAAATGCCGTAACGATATATTAGCGAAAATAAGTTGTCTAGGAATCTGCTGGTTTCTGATGTAACATTGTATTCTAGGGGGTGGTAATGTGGCATCCATCCTCCGCCCACTGAACTTTAAGAATCTGGCCGAGTATAATCATTATGTGATTCTAGGCTAGGATTGAATCGTTGTGTATTTGATACGTATTTATGTTGTTTCGTTTTCATTCATTTGTAACTCCGTCTTGTACGGGCATAATGAATATTAGTTGCGTTTCTGCAGATACCGCAATCTGATACCACGGTAACTGGATCTGCATTTAGTCAATTTAATCGTTACCATGGTATCTGATACTATGGTTGCTTTGCAAAAACGACAATTGCCAAATTTGTACTTTTAGAAGTCCCCCCAAAAGAAATACCAAAATCCACTCCAATCGCTAGTTCCAAACTTCTTTCCTACCAATTTGACAAAAAGCTAGGATCTTTATGTTGGTGATGACGAAAGTGAGATGTCATTTTCAGACACCACCTGGATACCACGGTAACTGGCCACACACTCAGTAACTGCACCTAGTATATGGTACTACGGTAACGGCGAAAACGGCTTTAGACCGTCTTATCAGATACCATGGTACTTGGGTATGACAAAGTATGAAAAATAATTCTTCTGAATTGCTACGTAACTATGAAAGAATTTCTTACCTTTTTAAGGCCGTCAATCGCGCCAGCAAGACCCTTTAGCGCGTCCGACTGCTCCTTTAAGACCTTCAGGAACGAATCATGTTCCTTCTTACGCATCTCCCGTTCATCCTTCAAAACAAAAACAAAATATGAAATAAAAACATTTTACGTCAAGACGGAATATTATACAAGGGGGGAAATTGACTCTTGCGGGATGACTGTTCTGTGGCTCGTTTCTATCTGCCGATTGTAGTGGTTTGCGAACTATGTTCACAAGGCACCCGGTAGCTCAGTGGTAGAGCGTCGGCAATTAAAGCCTAAAGTTGGGTTCAAATTCCGGCCCGAGTAGTAATTTTTTTCTTCATGTACACTACTCATACGGCGTGTTCTCGCCGCTCCCCGAGGACTCCTCGGGGAATCGAAGGGAACGGCGAGAACAGAGGGAGTCACTCCACACTGACTCCGCATACGGAAAACAGGGAGAACACGAGGAATGCTTCCAAAACGACTTTTGTTTAAAAAAAATCTACAGTTAACCAAATTAGTCTGAATCCACTTTATTTTTTGTTTCGTTTATTCTGATTGTTTTTAATTAATTTTTATACTGCACCAACACCAGCAAAAACTGATTCCCCTCCGAATCTGAAAAGGAGTCCTTTTTGATGATGGTGATGATAATCGACGCATTCCCCGTCCGTGGTGACTCGCGAGAATACGGGGAGTGAGTCCCTGGGACAAACAAAAATGCGGGGACTTCTCAAGTGGAGTACTCGGGGAACGGCGAGAATACGCCTATAATCTAACGTCAGAAACAAGCGCAGTTTGCAATAATTTTGCTTCTGACCAATTCAACCCTGCTAAATGTTGAGCCACATATTTTAGATGACAGAACGAATGAATCTAATAAACACAAGAAGCCCAGGGCATTGGGAATACATATACAGAACATTGTACACTTTACAGACGATCCCTGCTATATGCTCCATCGAAGACCGAAGTAACGCCCCGAATTTTTCACACTCGCAGATAACTAAGCCTCGTTTTTGTTGCACGCTGCACGTCCACTTTTGGCCGCTTCTGCTAAGTCGTCTACATTCGTTTTTGGACTGCAGTGCTTCCGAGGAAGACGGCAGCACTTCTTGAGGATCGCGGACTTACCGACCAAGTTCGTCCTTCCCTGCAAGGTGCTGCTTCAACCAAGAAGAAATCTTGCAGGCAGTGAATTCAACAATGAATCTTGTGCAAAAGCAAAGAAGTGCTGCAGCAGCGATGCGGTAGCACTGTTGCAACAGAATCTTTCATAATCTTTGCCATCCATATTTAAGTGCACAAACACTATAATGGTCGCAGGTTCCTATCTTTAATCCCCATATTTAATCCCCCCCCCTCCGATTCCGAAAAATATGGAAGAAGTAGGATAAGAATTGTAAAATGGTTGACATTAGATGACATATAAAAAGCAGTAAAGTATGGGCTGAACAGGATGGTTTCATTTGATTGTTCGACGGCTGAATGTATTTTTCACACAAATTATTATTTTTTCCTTTTCTTTCTCTTAATTCCAATTATATTATATTGTTCCTTTATTTTTCGGTAATAACGACACTATCGAGACAAATTTTTTTTTTTTTTACCTTTAAGAGAGTTGTCAGGACCTTCTCAAAGCGACCACAGTTGGTGCATCCTGAACCAGAAGCTGCTGCCTCTTTGTTTGCCACCTTGGAGAGGGTGATCCCTGGTCGATTCTTCAAAATGTCGGAAGCCTTGGCCTCTGGAACAGATATGTCTAAATATAAGTGGCGACCTGATCCAAAACATTTCAAAAGTAAGTGCGTATAATAGTAATAATGACTGGAAACAAGCTTTCGACCAAGCCGAAACCCGGGTGTATAAACAAAAGCTTGGCTGCAAACTTGGGACAGTCCTCTCTGACACAAGATCATAAAACTCCACCTCGCACACTGTAGGCTATCATCTGTGAGGCAGGGTTTCAAAGGAACTCGGACGGGAACTATCCAAAGGGACTACATGATCTAGTATTTTGATAGAAACTGTATCTATTACGACTTGTGCTTTAAACGTCTGACACTAAGAGCGTGTTCCACCCTACTTACCGTAGTTACTACGCTAGTTACCGTAGTTACTACGCTAGGCTGGAACGCTTTTTGAATTTTTCGGTCACATATCAGGCCGCGGGGTGATCCGACCAATCACGTTACAGAGATGCGTAGTTACTACGCTAACTACGCAGCGTGGTAAGCAAATAGTTACTATTAGTTACTATTTTGAGAAGACTGGAACGGTCAGCGTAGTAACTTTTCGTGAGGCTGGAACGGAAATAGTAACTAATAGTTACTATTGGTAGAGGGGTGGAACACGCTCTTAAAGCACAACTCTTACTAGAAAGAATATTTTCCCTATGAGATGGATCAGAAAAAAACACTTTAGAAAATACCATTACTTTCCATCTGAAATTAGCGATTTTCTTGTTAGCGCCTGTCGACTATGTCCAGCCTTCCTGCTCTCCGATGCGGCGGCTGGGAGCAAAACATTTGAAAACTGATCGCGCCGTGGTTCAAAAGAGTGAAAACTAAGCAAATAAAAGAAGTAATAAACAAAAGCTTCTCAGATCATTATGTGTGAAAGAGTTGTCAGCAGACGTTGATGATCCCGGCAAATGTTTCGTTGTGTGACGGGCAAAACTCGGCAAGGCCAAAAAAACGCTAAAAATCGTAGGCACAAAACGAAACAATGGAGAAAGGTGGGGATTTTAAAAGCTTATAATTCTTTATGGGAGCTAGATATATTATAAAAAGCAGAATAAGCAAGATGGGTCCTTTAAGTAAACGCAGAATCAATGGCCTATTATGACTGTTTCTCCAGTATTCTAAGGACTTACCTTCATTGATCAAATCGTCTGTAACGGACGACTTATCACCATCTTCCATCTTTTCAATTCCAAAGGCCTTCTCCAAGATGGAAAGCGAGCGCGCGAAAGTTGGAACGCGGGCGGCACCTTTCGCCGTGTCGCGGTATTTTGTCGTCAGCGTCTGCCAGCGCCGACGGCACTGCTCCCCGGTAACATTGAGCTTGACGTAGCTCTGGAGGATGTCGGCGGCGTCCTGAGAAGAATTATTAAATTTATTTATTATAAAGTAAGTAAGTAATTTATTTATGACCCGCCATTTGAAAAGCGGAGTATGTAACATAAAATAAAAGAATTAAATAAAACACAACACATACAATATACAATTTTTCATCCATCGGCCAGAAAAGAGTGCATACTGTCATGTGCTGGCTGGTCCCTGTTGTCCATAATTTTTGGTAGAGCCGACGAAATTTCCAGAAGTGTGATTTCCTGTGATTGGAATTTCCTGGCCGAAATTGGTTTAGTGTACGAAGTGTCTAGAGAAACTTGTAGAGGCAAAAGCCTTTTTGTTGCAATTATATTATTATTATTAAAATTCAGCTGACGCATCCATTTTCCAACCAAAAAAGGAAGTCTACACAAGCAAAAGAGAAGTACGGTGAAACAAATGCTATTATACAAATTTGGAGTTAAGGGGAATATAATATTATTCAGAAACAGACTGGGTAAAGTAGAGTCTCCAGGATATAATAAAAATCATCAAATATTAAGTCAGCTCTATGCCCATTCATTCTTCGTCTTCACTCCGGCTGTGTTTTAAGCCGCTAAAAGCTCATTTACCGGGAATCGCATCAGTCTTTTCCTTTCCTTGCAATTTTTTTTATCAATATGTTTCCTCCTGATCTGAAATCGAACGCTCGAGATTTGAGAATCTGGAAGTCAACGACGTCAAAGGTATGTCAAAATCAAAAGTTTTCTTAGAAAACACATAAGCGCAAATTGACAATTTAATTTTGTAGGTTTTCGGGCACTGAAAAGGAAAAGAGAAAAATAATTTAGATAGTCGTTTCGCCATCAGACTTCCCGAACCAAATTCTTATGTAGCGTTTACACGGACAAGATATCCCGTCGAGAAGAAAAGAATTCCAGTCGACTTGAAAGGATTCCGTTCGTGAAGAAGACTAGAAAAAAGTCTAGCGGGACGGGAATTCCTTTCATGAAGAAAGGAATTCCGGTCTACTTGAAAGGAATCTCGTCGGCGGCGCTGGAAAAAAGAATAAAAAAAAGTCTAGCTCAGTCATCATTACTGATGTCATAAAAGCTATCAAAACATTTTTTGTGAATTTATTTTTGTCAGATTTTCTGTTGAAGAATTATTTTTTTCCTTTTGCGTGTAAACATAATCTTGTCACCAAGACCAGATTCTGTTCAAGTTTTCCTGTACTTGTAAACGCTGCATTAGCCAGGTAAACATAAACGAGCATGATCTGATCAGCTAACTACTGTGCAATATAAGCAACGCAGAAATCACACTGCCTTGGTCCTAGATATTCGGAATTTTGTCCACAGTGTTCCACCGAAGTCATCAGACCGACTGGTAAGCCATCGACTTGGTTATCTAGGAACTACTTTTTGTGCATTAATCAACTTTCAGGGTTCTTTTGTCTGCTTCTCTAAGCTCTGAAAGCATTAATCTTTCATTTGATGTTCAAAACTGTTATGATACTTTAACTGTTATGGTTCTTAATTTTTAGTCACTTTATACTTGACTTTCTTACAGATGCGAAAAACAAAAAAATTCAGATAAGTGATAAAACAAGAGCTGTAAGCTCATATGGCACTTGCGTGGGTTGAGATGTATTATTTGATTAAAAGTAATTTTCGACTGCGCGGTTCAGATGCGCACTTTAAGGAAGCTAGAGAAAAAGTATTTTATCGTAGAACTTGGCTGTAATGATGCACACTTTAAAGGCACTAGAAATTCATCTGTAAGGAAGACCCTTGAGGCAAAAACGATATCAGGCTCTTAGGGATCATTGATATATACGTATGATCAAAAGTATTTTTTTTTCGCTAATGCGGGTAAAATGCGCACTTTAAGGGTGCTAGAAATTTTTTTTTTTTTGCAAAACCCTTGTGGCACAAATGATCATAGGTTGAGATGTATCGTTTGATAAAAAGTACTTTTCGACCTTGCGGTTAAGATGCACACTTTAAGGGAGCTAGAACTTCATTTGTAAGCAAAACCCTTGAGGCAAAAATGATCATGGACTCATGGGGATCATGGAAATGCATATTTTGCTTAAAAGCATTTTATTGCGGTCATGATTGGTACTTTAGGGAATGGTCGGATTTGAAAAGTGGCGATTTCTAAGCCAATCTTGTCGAATTTCTAATATTCCAGCCAAATTTCATCGTCCTAGCACATCTGGAAGTACCTTAACTCGCGATCACCGGAATTCCGGACCCGCCCCTCAAACTCCCCCCACAGTCGCCGGAGCCAATCCGGTTCGGTTTTGGACTTGTTTGTTATTCCCACAAAGTTCCATCCCGATCTCTCCAGTCCAATCCGGTTACGTATTCCCCCCCCCAATTGTTGTCGGATTCGGTCCGGACATCAAAAAGATCACCACAGGCCCTCTGTTCAGTTATTAAATTTCACTCGAATCCGATCACCCGTTCCAAAGTTACGCATGGCTAAATATTCCGGATTCCCCCTCCCTCCGATCCCCCCACGACTATCGGATCGAGTGAATTTTTATTTACAAGTTAGTTTGATCGGGTCCCTGATACGCCTCCCAAGTTTCGTCGTGAAAATCCCAAAAACTGTCATCACCAGAATTCCGGGAAAATCCCCTCCACCCCCCCCCCCCAAGTGTCCGGGTCCAGTCCAAACGTGTACACGATTTATATGGAGCAGATTCTTGTTCTTCCCAGCAAGTTTTACTCCAATCCCTCCACTATAACCGTCTCTCGAGATTTCCGGTATTCCCCCCCCCCCCCCCCCAACTCCCCATAGCTGTCGAATCCGGTTCGGACTACAAATGGAAGATCAGAGATATGTCATTCATTCAGGTATTAAGTTTCGTCCCAATCCGATCACCCGTTCGAAAGTTACACAACACTCAATTTTCCTTATTCCCCCGCACTGAATCACATATACAAACCCCTTTGACCCTCGAATGCACTAGCTCTTTCCGATGTTAACAGAGTGATCCGATGCAAAGAGTGACGTCACGCCGCGCGCAGACCTACTAGTGAGAAGAAAGGGGTAGGGGTTTTACAAAAACTACTAAATTCTCAGGATTCCCCGGCCCACCACTCCCCCCCAGATGGTCGGATCGTGAAACTGATTATTTCCAGGTTAGTTATATCGGGTCCCTGATATGCCTGCCAAGTTTCATCGTCCTAGGACATCTGGAAGTACCCTAACTCGAAAACAGTGGACCGCCCGACCGACCGCCCGACCGACCGACCGAAAAGCGATCGGTATATGGCACTTGAGCGGAGCTGCAAGTGCCATAAAAAACCATACATATATCGTGTACAGTAACAGGCAGCAGCAACAGAGAATAATAAAATGATGAAAAGACGTACCTTGCAAACCTGGTCGATCGTGATTTCATTTGCCTCCACAGCTTTGGTAAAATGTCTCAGAATCCTCAAAAACATTCTGGTTGATTTGTCATCCCAAACGAATCCACTCTCTTCTGAGCTTGAGGGAGTGGCAGCACTTAGAGGCTTGGGCGTCTGAGCGGGAGTAGATGGCGTTGGCGCCTTCAAACGGGGGGTCTCCACATGCTCTTTAAGTTTGGCTTCCATCCGAGCTAGGTAGTCACTCATTGCCATTTCTTTGGGCTTCTCTCCCTAGAATACAAAATATAAGTAGAATCAAGGGCCCATAATAAATTTACCATAAATCAGCTGTTTAAACTGTTTCCGCCGTCACGGAAGGAGGTGGGATCTATCTTGGCCTCAAGTCTGCCCTTCGGCCTTCACAAAAGACCATGGTAGCGTTCTAAGGATTCATTTTCAGTAAAGGTCGTTACGATTATGTTACAATTTACGTTACGTTCAATCTTATCATTTTCCTTCCTTAAAGTTTAACTGAAAAGCCGACTTATTTCAATGTCATTTAATTGAATACACTGAATTATTTGGATTCTGCAAAGGGATTTTTTCATTTTCCTCTATCTGCTCTAGTTATGACGTTCAGAATTTCTACGGCCGTCCCCACAACGAAAATTCTACTATGACGCGGGAAATTTTAATCTCAACACAAACGGGGCTTTCCTGTGGGCAGTGGTGAGATTGGTGAATATTGCTTAATGCCTGAACCAAAAAAAAATCATAAATCTTTCTCGTGAGTCATACAGCAAAAATACAAGCGCATAGAGGTACCACAAATTCCACTATTTGAAAATCGATTATTCGTGAATAGTGGAACAACGAAGTAACGCATTTTCAGCGGGTCTTCAAGCCAATTTAAGTGAATAAGTGATGGGTAACTAGATGGTCCTATCCCAGCCCTTTTCGGTTAAACTTTAAGAGTTTGAGTTACTGATTTACTTATAATAAATATATAAAATGCATAACTTATATATTTAAAATGCAGTTGACGTATCCGTTTTCCACTGTCGAATATGATTCGCAGTCAGCTTGGGCTGTAGGAATATTTAATACATATATGTATATTATATACCAGTTTTTGTTTAAAAATAGATTAAATTTTTTTTTTACGGTTCGGTAAATGTGGAATACTTATTTATAGTTTTTTGTAAGGTGAATATTTTATTATTATTATTATATTAGTGATTCAGGGTTAGGTGTGTGGTGGGGGAGGATAAGAAAAAGAAAAGAGAAGGTTAGGACGAGAAATGTGTGGTTACTGCGTTACATGTGAGGCGTTACTAGTCAAAATGTTTGTGGGGGGGGGGCAAGGTATTTACCGACTGGCTGTTAATTTTTACCGACTGTTTTTGCAGAAAATACGACTGTTTTCAAGAAAAAAACTAGTTTTGAAAAAAATTGACTGATTTTCAGAAAAACCGACTGTTTTGACAAAAAATGGACTGATTTTCAGAAAAAACGACTGTTTTCGTGAAAAAAAATCATCTATTTTTATGAAAAATCGCTTTACTTTTTTTTACCGATTGGCCGACAACATGGCGGGGGCGTCCCCCCTCCCCACAGTCGTCACGCCCCTGGAAAGTTGTGCACTCTCGCACAGGACACGGTTGTGCCCTTCTTGGGAGCGTTATGTTTGTTGTTTTGTTTAATGAATGTTAAAATTAAAACGAACTGAATTGAATATATATACCTTACTCCTGCCCTATGTGTGGATGCGAGAAAGAACGTATGAGTCATTTTGTGGGAGAGTGTGAGGAATTGAATGGGTTGAGATTAGAGTTGTTTGGAGTGAGAGCGTGTGGGAGTGAGTGGATAATTCAGAGAATGAAAGAGAAAAGTTGCCAGGGTATTCGACTGTTTGGAAAGTTCCTCCGGATAGGGTTAGCACACAGGGAAAACTGTATATCTTTGTAGTAGTAAATATTAGCATAGTGTTCATGTTTCTTATATATATATTTTTCTTTTTTTTTTGTTGTATTGGTGCGATGGCCCTTGTTGGCTTTTATGCATTAAAATTCTATTCTATTATATTCTATACCAAAATAGCAAAGATAGCTAGCAAAGGTAAGTCAACCCAATACTTTCAACAAGATAAGAAAATGCTCAATGACAAATAATACCAAATAAACACTACTAAAGAACTATGATGGCATCATAAGTGACAATAACTACTCGTTTAGCAGAAGTTCCCATCTGAATAGTGACGTCTGTCCACGCTGTCATTATTTGAGTTCCAGAGGGTAACTATAACAATACAAGTTTGAGTTTTAAACTGTTTGACGATTGTGATTTATTGTATAGGCCATTGACGATAATACTGCTATTCGGCATGTCCGTGGAAAGTATTTTGAAATTAAACTGAACTGAACTGAATCGTAACAACCTATGTAAAACGCACTCTAACATTCATGGTATGACTTGGTTCGTCAGCTGATTTCGCCGAGGTTGCACAGCTTGCGCCTTGACACAAGTAGAAGTACGTAAATAGACAGTTGAAAGCCTGGGTGTGAAAGTCTTTTTTCACGAAGGTTGGTTGAATTTCAACACTTAATAGTAGACCGTTAAAGTTCAACCGAAAAGGGCTAGGATAGGACAATCTAGTTACCCATCACTTATTCACTTAAATTGGCTTGAAGACGCGCTGAAAATGAGTTACTTCGTTGTTCCGCTATTCAAGAATAATCGATTTTCAAATAGTGGAATTTCCGTGTGATTTGTGGTGCCTCTATGCGCTTGTATTTTTGCTGTATGCCTTACGAGAAAGATTTACCAATTTTTTTTTTGTTCAGGCACTAAGCAATCTTCACCAATCTGACCACTGCCCACTGAAAAGCCGCATTTGTGTTGAGACTAAAATTTCCCGCGTCATAGTAGAATTTATGTTGTGGGGACGGCTGGAGATATTCTGAGCTTCATAACTAGAGCAGATAGTGGAAAATCCAAAAATCCCTTTGCAGAATCCAAATAATTCAGTGTATCCAAAGTTTACACACAAATGTTGGCTTTTCAGTTAAACTTTAAAATAAAAATAAAGTTGTGAACGCAGAAGCTTTGTCCGTATAAGGGAGAAACCTGACTTGAGTCGATTCATACTTTCACAATTGGCGTCTGAGCGCTTGCGCACTTGTTGTATACATGGACAACATATCACGGGCCCCTGATCAAATAAACTTGAGGGGTTTACTTTACCCGCTGGCCTTTGTATTTGTTAGTTGTTTTTTTTTATTCTGTTATTTGCAGACACGCTTTTGGTGGAACACAAATTAAATTAATACCGAACCGGACTGAATTGTATTAACGAGTAAAGAAAGTAAGAATAAATTTAGTGGTTACAGTAGCCTATGCGTCTAACCTAGAGAATTCCAGAAACATAGAATGCTTATTCGAGAGCTTGGAAACCTTAACAGACTGGAAGAAAACGTATGTCTTTGTGTTTTAACAAGACCAGCAATCACACTCACCTGTCGTATCAAATATGTATCGAATTCCGTCCTCATTCGGTTATACTTAGTCATAAGCGTCGGTCCATCGATTTCGGCATTTGAACGCTCTTTGAGCCATTTGGAACAGTGCTCGAAAAACTGATTTTCCGACGTTGCACGGGTTTCTAGCAGCTTGTGGTGCTCCTTCACGATGGTAATCAGGACCTTGGCTAGTTCCAATGACCATTTGGCTTTGCCCTGGAAAGGAGGTGGAAGTTAATTACAATTACAGTTCGGTTTATTTATCCATAAATATCTTTCACAAAAAAAGATAGTGCTGGACATGTCATTAAAGTTAAAAAGATCAACCAAGGGATATTTTTACAATTGTAGCCTATGATGTATATATACAAATCACGGTTTAAAATACAATTCATCAAAATACGAACGCGAACTAAAATAACAAGTCTTGAAAACAATTACAAAAATAATTCGTTATATGTGTCATTACCTTAAAAAAAAAAAAAAAAAAATGATTATATAGGTGTTATATAGGTGTATTTGTTTTTGTTGTTTCAGGATCACGACACACCATGTTCACTTTTAGTGCAAAGAAGTTTGTGGTTTTGCTACGGTACATGATTTCACCATCCGAATTTGGGTTTTCAACCTTAACAGTTTCGCTGTGCTGATCGATTCTTGGTTGTGATTGTTAACAAACTATATTTTACTGCTATTACTGGAAGAGGTATGCTTAATTGAACGTCGCTCAACGGGGAACGCTCGACGACGAAAACACTAGACAAACCAGGCATCTTTTACTGCAAAATATTTGCCGAACACGTTTATCCCATGTCCATAATAGTTTACCATAGGACGGCTTGATTTTGAATACTTGCTCTGAATTTTCTTCTGTTTCTGCTTTCAAATTCTGCATCTGAGCGTCAGACTCTGCATCTGGGTGCTGAGCGTCACCCAGAAGATGGCGTTCAAACTAAACTGCATACCCCAATGGAAGTGGAGCAGATTTAAAAGTCAACAAAAAATCTAGAAACCATAAGTCAACCAAAAGTCTAGAAATTACACTGTAACTCAATTTCTACGTCAGGCGAGAAAGCTGAAATAGTTGCATCAAGTTTGTTATTTTTACCTTCCATCTGACAGTTTTATGAGCAAGAAACAATACCACAGTAGTGAGATTTTACGACGGAATTATACGCGGTAATGGCAGCTCACCGCTTTCTTCGCAGATGATGGCGTGGCAGTCTGAGGCGTGCGCGGGACGGTTTTAGTGAGCGGCTTAACGGCTTTCTTCTGAGTGGACTCTGGCTTGTACTCCTCGTCGTCGAGTTCAGCATCTTCTGCTTCAAGTTGCTCCTCAGTTGCGTCATCTGAAAAGATAAATGAAAAAGTTATAGGTGCCTGGCGCGCGCAACCATAGAGAACATTGTAGCGCCTCTGACGCTATAGCCCGGGACTGTTCACCATCATCAACTTCAAACTTTCGTCGAGATTCTACGTCCTTAATGCTTGCACGCGCAATTTATCGTAGCGTTCACGGTGGTGTCAGTTACGGTCGCTACAACAACGAGTGAACCGCTACCTGATCCACCGTCTGTCAATTTCCGACCTATTGTTGACGCTAGAAGACCTCTCCTCTAATATGTATTCTCCGATTGGAAACTTATACGTCCACGACTCCATCAATTTGACTCTAAATAAGTAAATAGCGTTTCTGGAAAATATTTCCGAGTCTCAGTCCAGCCTGAGAAGCAGAAGGTTCGAATCCGGCCAAAAGGACGAATCCTATATCGAATCCGAATCCTGGATTCGAATCGAATTCGCCCATCTCTGTTGGGATCTGATTAGAATCTTACGAGCCGATTACGTTTGAACGCGTGCCGCAGGAATTAAGAGGTGCCACACAGTTTGTTGGTTCGGTTAGCATTTTTTTTTGCCAATTATTACTTCTGTAGTCTTATATAGTCCTACTACGCCTAAAGAAAAAGGGTAGACTGCATTCTATTGCAATGGGTGAGCAAAATCAACTCACCATCTTCCACATCTTCCTCTTCAACAATATATGACAATAGATGATCATAGAAACCGGTGTCTTCGGATTCCGGTTTGTTTCCGGTGTTCTTCAAATAACCATTACTAAGTCGACGAAACTTGGACTTCACCTGAAAATTAATGCATTCATTACATGTTGTATGTTGTATTAATGAATTGCTGCAATTAATGCAACAACGAAAAACATGAAAGGATAGTCAAACAAATCGAAAGACTTTATTGGATAAAAGCAATTTCAGTCTGAAAGACTTAAAGAAAATGCAGAACCGGACACTGTTTTTTCCTAGTATTCTAAATATTTCTCCGCCTTTAAAGCAATCTTCACAAAATAAAACACCCCGGCGATGGCGCGGTATCAGCGAACATCAGTAAAAACGTCGTTGGGAGGGATGCTAGAAACCGCAAATCAAGGAGATTTTCGCATTTAACAGCTGAACACTGCGCTAATTATCATATTTATTTGTCATGTTCTCGCCGATTTTGGCGGACAGAAATAAAATAAATAAACAAATAAATAATTATCAGTCAAAATTGCGATTTTGTTAACCGAAACCTGAAAGTCGAACTGATGTCTGCCCTACCTAGTTTTACCTGAGCTGCGTTTTATCTGAGAAAACTTGAGTCTTGTCAAGGTCTTGTCTCGAAAATGCCGTATTATTTGTGACAAGGCATTACAATTGTCTCTTATTGTCAGACAAGAAGGCCTTGTCTCGTGATTAGCTTTTTGTTCTTGTCGGCGTTCAGCAGTAATATGTAAAGAACCTGAAAAGACCTCTCGCACTATTTACTCGTCAACTTCCAGTATTTTAAAATAATTAAATATTTTAAAACTAGGCTCAAGCCTTAACTTGTCGCCATAATCAATTAGTCTAATATCAATTAGATCGATTAGTAACATGGGTCAGCGAACTGAAAGTCTTGTACGTACCTGTCCGGCGGTCACCGCGCCACCGTATTGTTTCGTTAGGATGCTGGCAACTGTTACATAGAGGGCGCTCCTTCCGCTGTTGTTCGGCCGGAATTTCCCTTTCTCTCTTGACATAATCCGGACCAGATCCAGCGTTTTGGCTTGCGTCCAAAAAGCTCCAGTTTTCTCAACGCTTTCAGCATCAATGTAGATCTGAAATTCATACTCCCTATTACGAAGGAAAAGTAAGGTAAGGTCAAGTTCAATTATATTAAAGAATAAAAAACATAAATCATGCCTTGATGGAATATAAACTACGGGTGCTTACTTTACAAACAGATTTAACATTTATTATGATTATGATGCAATTTTATTTATGCACTCGGCAATAGAGTGTAGTAAAGAGAAGAAACATTTGCACCAGATATGTATTTAAAGGCGACTTAATTCCTTTTTTCGGTTCTATTATGAGTTTATGACCGAATCAATTTCCATCTGTCTGAAATCGAGCATTGAGCACGACGGGACACCTGGTTCAAGACACATGGTCTTTGAAACTAACACATATTTCAGAATAATGGAGGCTTTAAAGGACCCCTCTTGCTTATTCCGCTTTTTGTAATATATCTAGCTCCCATACAGAATTATACGCTTCTAAAATCCCCACCTTTCTCCGTTGTTTCGTTTTGTGCCTAAAAATTTTAGCCCTTTTTTGGCCTAGCCGAGTTTTGCCCGTCACATCATGCTGACAACTCTTTCACACATAAGGATCTGAGAAGCTTTTGTTTATTAATTCTTTTATTTGCTTAGTTTTCACACTTTTTAACCACGCGATCAGTTTCCAAATGTTTTGCGCCCAGCCGCCGCGTCGGAGAGCAGGAAGGCTGGAAAGATTTCTTTTGATGAGAAAGTTGTGTTTATAGTGTTTATAAAGTATTTAGTGTAATTATACGTATGCCAGATTGTTGATTTTTTGTATTGTTTTGTTGCATGATGGCCTGATGGCTTTAATGTGCAAATAAATCATTCATTCATTCATTCATAGTCGACAGGCGCTAACAAGAAATCGCTAATTTCAGATGGAAAGTAATGGTATTTTCGAAATGTTTTTTTCTGATCTATATCATAGGGAAAAGATTATATCTAGTAAGAGTTGTGCTTTAAATGAAAAGAAATAATGAAGGACACAAAGTTGACGAATAAGTAATTTTTGTTTAGTTTTAGGATCTGGACAACGCGATTTAACCTAATTTATTAGCATCTTTCTTATTGACACATGTATCATCATGTGGGCCAGTCTTTTCATTCAACCTACCTGTCTATGGTTCTCGTAAAAGGCCTCAAGCTCGGCCGCAAAAGGGGTCAGATGAGCCTGATTGGCTGACCTGTTCTGGATGTAATTCTGCATAAGCTCCACCCACTTCTGCTTCACCCCCTCAAGCGTTAACGGATCAGCGGGCAGTGTTGTCGATGCGGCCAGTTCTTCACTCACGCTGTTCCACAGATTACCACCCGTCTTCTCTAAAACGAAAAGGTACACAATAAGCCCAAATGACAGAATGGTAAAATCCCTGTACAGAAGGTTCGACAATAGTTATTGCTGATGAGGAAGATGTGATTACATTTTGACATTACAAAGTCAAAATGCTTCGCAGTGAACTACTTTTATTGAAAGGTGGTCAGTATACATAAAAATGGTAAAGTAAAGGTATCAGCCAGCCTACACAGGCCTAACTGGCGGTGCTGATCTCCGATTCTCAGTCCTCAGCCAGGAAGTGCAATGGGCGGTTAGGGGTCAGCTTTCCTGGTGCTTTCTCACATCCTTCCACACATTTCTACAGGTACCCATTTGAAGTTGGGTGGACTTTGGCTTGTCTTAATTTACGTCACGAACCCCCGCCTCAATCCAAACTGTAGGCACAACCGAGACCCGAACCAGCGACCGTTTGCTTGGGAGTTCGGCGTGCTAACCATTCGGCCAGGGATATAGGTATATCGTACTGCAGTGGGAAGGTGAATGGAAATCTTTTGAGCGGAGTTTTGGGACTCTCTATATGATGACGGTCGAATGTGAATTCAACAATTTCATTAACCCATACATGAAATGACACTAGGCGTGCCGAGATGGGGTATTCGAACAACAACAAAAGAAGAAGAAAGAAAAAAAGAAACAGATCATACTAAACTGAATAAACGAACTACAATATGGATGGCTCCGCTCTAGAGAAGGACACAGCCACAAAGAGAAGTCCACAGCCACAAATGGATTGTACAGTCGCGTGACTTTGTGGTTGCGCCGTAACCACACCGCCACTTTTGCGGTGCCGTAAAATGAGACGACCAATTTCTCTATAATAGTTTACCTTCTCCAATATTTTTCTTGATGGATTCCAACAGGGTTGCAACCACCTCGTCTCCCCAGTACTCCTGCTCACTTCCTGGCTGCTGATCTGTATAGTTCTCACTACCCTGCTCAGGCTGCATTTCTTGGTCCTCTTCGATTGGTTGGTCTAGTGAAAAAAAGAAACATTGATGTTCAGAAATTGCAGTGCAGTGCTGGTTAACTCTAATTTCCAGACAGGATAACCCAGTTCAGTGGGTCCTAATGTCCAGTAAAACTAGACAGTAAAATTAGTCACCATTATTGTTGAATTTCTTTGATTTTGTTTTCTGGCCCATATATCCTAACTACGTTTTTACACATAAAATACATATTATTTTATATGTATACCAATGAATTATGTTTTATCTTAAAGCACAACTCTTACTAGAAATAATCTTTTCCCCATAAAATGGATCACAAAAAAACATTTTCGAAAATACCATTACTTTCCATCTGAAATTAGCGATTTTCTTGTTAGGACCTGTCGACTAAGTCCAGCCTTCCTGCTCTCCGACATGGCGGCTGGGCGCAAAACGTTTGAAAACGGATCGCGCCGTGGTTAAAAAAGTGAAAAATAAGCAAATAAAATAAGTAATAAACAAAAGCTTCTCAGATCATTATGTGTGAAAGAGTCGTCAGCAGACGTTGATGATCCCGGCAAACGCTTCGTTGTGTGACGGGTAAAACTCGGCAAGGCCAAAAAAGCGCTAAAATTTCGTAGGCACAAAACGAAACAATAGAGAAAGGTGGGGATTTTAGAAGCTTATAATTTTGTATGGGAGCTAGATATATTATAAAAAGCAGAATAAGCAAGAGGGGTCCTTTAAAGGTCAAATACTGCAGTGCAGTACCGGTTAACTCTTTTTTCCAGACAGGATAACCCAGTTCAGTGGGTCCTAATGTTCAGTAAAATTAGACAGTAAGATTAGTCACCATTATTGTTGAATTTCTTTGATTTTGTTTTCTGGCCCATATAACTACGTTTTTACACATAAATACACATTACTTCATGTGTATAACAATGAATTATGTTTAATTTAAAATTCGATGCTGAAACGAGGGAACATGGCCATCCGCTTTTTTCAGATAGTCTACCAATTTTCTGCGGAGTCCCTCAAGGAACACTCTTGGGGCCTCTATTGTTTTTGGGATCCCAAAACGTTAGTGACGGATACCTATGACACCGCAAAAGTTGTCCGTCCGTCCGTCCGTCCGTCCGTCTGTACGCACGGTAACTCTCGAAGGGATTGAGATATTTTGATGAAACTTGGTGGGAGGATCCTTTGGGTCAAAGTACAAGTCAAGTTCGAAGATGGGCTCTGTAGCTCTATATTTAAGGGTGGGGGAGGGGTTTCAAATTAAGGGGCAAACAAAATATTTTGAAACAGCTAATGTGATAGTCGATTATGGGGTAAGAAGACATGCTGAACACGATGGTGAAAACCATTTTCTCGCCGGACCAATAGTTCGCCCGGAATCCGGCCAAAACCGGAAAGTTCGTGAAAAGTAAAAGTTTTATTTGAAGTTGATTAGATGTTCGATTTAGGGGTAAGAAGACATGCTGAACACGATGGTGAAAACCATTTTTTGACCGGACAAGTAGTTAGCCCGGAATCCGGCCCAAACCGGAAAATTTGTTCAAAGCTAAAGTTTTATTTGAAGTTGATTAGATGTTCGATTTAGGGGTAAGAAGACATGCTGAACACGATGGTGAAAACCATTTTCTCGCCGGACAAGTAGTTAGCCCGGAATCCGGCCAAAACCGGAAAGTTTGTTAAAAGTAAAACTTTTATTTGAAGTTGATTAGATGTTCGATTTAGGGGCAAGAAGACATGCTGAACGCGATGGTGAAAACCATTTTCTCGCCGGACAAGTAGTTCGCCCGGAATCCGTCCGAAACCGGAAAATTTGTTAAAAGTAAAATTTGTATTTGAAGTTGATTAGATGATAGAAGATACGCTGAATCTGTATATGACAATCATTTTTTACCCGGACATATAGTTCGTCCGGAATCCGGTTGAAACCGGATTTTTTTATAAGTTGATTAGACGTTCTTTATAGGGATAAGGAGATGCGCTGAATTCGTTTCTGAACTGTCTTTTTTTTGGCTGGACAAGTAGTTCGCTCGGAATTCGGCCGAAAACGGAAATTCGGCAGAAGTAGTTTCGATCAGTATCGTCAAAATAAATATGGCTTATACAGGTATATCTGAACTTAATTTTCTCAGATGATTAGCCTGGCGAAGACTGGATCTGGCGTAGAGAAGACGTAGTTGTCTGGGTCAAATATTAGATTTTTGGGATCCCATCGAAACCTTTGGTCTTGTTAGTAATGATCAATGAGCTTGCAACGTCTTTTCCTGATCGTTGGAAATATGTTGACGACTTGTCTGTATTGGATGTATGCCGTAAGAATGTTAAGAGTTCAGCAAAAGTTATAATTGATGAAATATGTGATGAAGCGGCTCAAGCGGCAGCTGACTGTATGTTTGTGAATATGGATAAATCGGTTGTGCTAACTTTTTCTTTTTTAAAACGTCAACCTGAGTTTTTTCCACCCCTATCCCAAATCCAACTAACTGATGAAATTAAACTTCTTGGTGTTTACTTAACGACAGATCTAAAGTGGCAAAAACAAACAAATTCGATGCTGAAACGAGGGAACATGGCCATCCGCTCCCTTAAGCTACTTTCTCGTTTTGGGGTTCGAACTGAACATCTCCTTAAAATTTATTTTTCGTTTATCCGTCCTACTTTAGAGTACTGTTGCCCTGTTTGGCATTTTGGCCTTACACGCGACCAATCCGATTCGCTTGAAAGAATCCAATACAGAGCGCTACTTGTTGTGTCTAAATCTCCTAAAGTCCCTTATATCAACCTTTTAAAAACTTTCAATCTTAGTACATTAGCGAGTCGTCGTGAAAAATTATCGGTAAATTTTGGTCTAAAAACTCTTAAACACCCAATCCTCCGAAACATCCTCCCCCATGATTTTGAAACCGAACGGCCAAGACCTCCAAGACTAGTTGCAAACCCAATTCCAAAACTGCAATCTGTCCAATGCACCCACGTAAGATACAGTAATAGTTTTGTTCCGGCTTTCGTTAAACTGTTTAACGCTTCACCCTCCATTCAAGAGCCCACATGATTTTATTGGTTTTTAAGTGCATTTGTTTGATTTTTTAGGTTAGTTTGTATTTATATTGACGGTGGAATCAGTTAGTCGGCACACGCCGTGTGTAAGTTTCCTAATGAATAAACGATTTGATTTGAATAAAGGTCAAATTCGGCCAACATGCTGTGAGATATACCTTTTATCAATCAATAACAATAAGTATGTTTCACATAATATTTCTGTAGAACAAAAATAACCTTGTACGTCAAAACAAAATGGTTCGAAAAATAAATAAACAACGGTTAATGCAGAGTAAAATAAACTAGGTGTCAAACACTTGAAACACTGCTTGTTATAATTAGATACGAAATATGGTACAAAGGATTTAAAAAAAACGCTGAGAAGACTTGAAATCGGGTTCTCAAAGGAGTTGTTTCTTCGCTACTTTTCTTGCTTGCCGCGTGTCGACGGTTGGTTCAGGTGTGTAAAAAGGCGGTAGGATAGGTACCACTATCGGCTGTCCAGGAATCCTTTAGAGAAAGATCGGTCACGCCAGCGCAGTGAGCCAGATAGCGACTGGACACGAAGGCTAGCTTAGCAACTTGCCCTTTTCTCGGACTAGAAGTCTGGTAACACAGACACAAGAAATACGAGATGTTTCTTAAAGTTTGGTCTTGGATAGAACAGTCCTCAGAAAGGTTGAAAGTATTATATAAATATCTTTTCAAGCACCCCCTTACACTATGTGCTGTTCCTGTTTCAGTATTTTATTATAGTTGAATGTTTAATGCTATGCTCTTTTCTCAACAAATCCAACGGCTTTGGCTGTTTTTAGCCTTTGTCTGGGCCCGTTGACTGTTAGCAGAAACAGGGATACATTTAGATAACTGTTTATTTATTTATTGCACTGCCACTTTCGCCAAGTGCCTTACAGCGATCGCAATTTCTGTCCATCCGTCGGTCGAGGTTTTGCTAGAACGGACACTTCCAAATAAGCTAGGACGATGAAACTTGACATGTATCAAGGACCAAGAGTCGTTACTAGCCAAAATGTTTGGGGGGGGACAAGGTATTTACCGACTGGCTGGTCATTTTTACCGACTGTTTTTGCAGATAAAAACGACTATTATTGAGAAAAAAACGACTGTGCTGACGAAAAATCGGCTGATTTTAAGAAAAAAAACGACTATTTTTAAGAAAAAACGACTGTTTTATGAAAAATCGATCGATCTTAAGAAATAAATCGACTGTTTTCACTAAAAATCGCGGCGCTTCGCGCCGACTGGGCTCTTTTTTATCGACTGGCCGACAACATTGGGGGGCGTCCCCCCCCCAGTAGTGACGCCTCTGTCAAGGACCCGAACAGATTAACTTGGATTAAGTCACGTCCCTGATCCGAACACCTAGTGAGAGCAGAGGGAGGAGGAATACGGAACTTTCTGACAGATGATTTTGATGAAATGGATTTTGATGAAACTTGATATTTGGAAAGACTTCATGTCTCTAACCACCAACTCCAAACCTGGACTGCATGGGGGGAGTAAATGGGGAACCGAAAATCTTGGGACACACTTTGAGTGGCATAAAAACAAGGCAAGCGAGAAATAGTGAGCTTTCGTAAGGGGGGGGGGGGGTAAAATATACCATATGAAACTGGGTCTGCAGGTTTAATAACAGATGGAGCAATTTCGGAAGTAAGTGCATTAGTAAAGGAGGTAAGACACGACATTCATTTTTTATTTCAAGCTCGAAGAAACAATGACCCAGCCTCAGAAGTTGATGCTTCGCCATCCACCCCCCTACCATGGCCTTACCTACTACTGTCACGTCATCTCGCTAAATAGATTGCGTTCAATCTCTTACCAGCAGTTGTTTTAAGCTACCATTTTTCTAGCCTGTATGAAGGGATATTCAGGTTGTAATGTACATTGCTCGGATAAAGGCTACATCATGATAAAGGAGAGGTGCATGGTCAACTACATGGTAACATTGCCAAAGTTTAGGCACACTGCTTCAAATCCAGCTACCCTCACCTTGCATCTGCTCCATGAGCTGTTCAGGAGGCTGAGCTCCAAGCTCGCCCATATCTGGCTGGTACTGCTGGCTTTCATCATACTGTTGCTGATCATCAAGTCCTTGGTCAACTCCCTCCCCTTCGCCCTCTTCTGGCATGTATACTTCATCCCCAGTCATGCACTCGTGGGATTTGAATTCGTCGAGATCCGAATACAGCTGGGAGCACTTACTGCACATGTACATCACTGGCTGGTCTGCCATCTAAAAAGCAATTTCTTCAAAATAATTTTCTTTCTTATCAACTTTTTCAAAATTATTCTTATGAGACCCCCCTCAAAGACAATTTTCTTCAGTAAACCTTTTTCTTTTCAAAAACCTTGCAAAAACCTTGCAACAACATTCTCCCCAAACAGCTATTGGATACAAGTATTCAATAAACCTTAAGACCCAATAATTCCTTAGGTAGGCTAATGCTCAGATTTACAGATAGATTACTGGGTTGAGACTGTTTCGAGGGTCAAGAGTTCCGGGGAACCAAGCATCACAATTCAAAACCATTTTCGTCCCTTGTTCCATGGTTGACTAAGTCTCTTAAAGCCAGGCTTCACCTTCAAGATTCCCAGACATCCAGGGCTTCCGCATAGTCAAGCCAACCCTTTCAGATTTTCGTGACAGTGATGACAGCTAAATTTGCTGTTCTTCAACATTTCCTTGATGTCCCTTTTACACTTCAAATATCTCTTGAATCCCAATTTCAACTGTCAATAACTTTACCTTTTCCATATATGAAGAACAAGAAGAAAACAAAATAAATCGCACTAAATCATAAACACCAATCACTATTAGAAGGATATAATAAAGATATTAGGTTTAAGGATAGATCTACTCCAGGATTATATAGATGTGTTAAGTTGATAGATAGTCTTAGCACAGAAATAACCCCTCTCCAGGAAGCTGTTTTTGATGATGGAACAGAGGTAAGGACAGCTGGAATAAGGGATAATGTTCTTTTCCCTATCCCAGATCGCGGAGGTGACAACGGGCTGACGCCACTGACTCTTAAACTTGAATGGACCAGACAGACTAATCATTTGCAGGAGTTCGTACGAATTTACACTGACGGTGCTAAGTCTGAGAAAGGTGCTGGTTGTTCTGTGGTGATCCCTAGTATGACAGTTTCTCGTAGTTTTAAGTTACCAAAGAACCTATCTATTTTTTCAATTGAGATGCTAGCGATATTTAAAGCGTTGGATTTTATAAAGTCAGATGGAAATGTGCGAAAGTGGATGATTTGTTCAGATTCGTCGTCGGCGTTACAATATCTTAAGAAAGAACATGATTCTTGCCGTATGTTGGTTGATAGTGTAGTTAAGTTGATTAGAAATCTTGAAAGTGTTGGTAATAATATCCTTTTGGTATGGGTCCCAGCACATGTTGGAATTGTTGGAAATGAATTAGCAGACAGTATGGCAAAAAAGGGAATTATGTCTGGGGAGACAGTAAATGTTAAACCGACGCAACGAGAATATACGCAGTATGTATGTAATGTGTTGATTGAAAAGGAAAGAGAAGAAATTTTTAGAAATTGTTTAAATACGTTAATGGAGTTGTATGATTATAAAGCCCCACCTGAAGATTTGACCCATGACCAAAGATCTGTTGCGGTAACCATTTTTAGACTACGAACCAGCCATGCGAGAACAAGATCTGTGATGTATAGATGGAGGAGAGTAGATTCTCCGCTGTGTGATGTATGTAATGAGTATGAAGATGTAAGACATATTCTGATGAGTTGTAAAAAATATGAAGTACAAAGAGTGGATTTTAAGAATCTAGTGATTAAGTATTTCAGGGCATTTACAATGAGATCGATTTTAGGTCACGCGAATTCCCCGAAATGGGCCCGGAGAAAGGCAGTGTGTTTACTGACGAAGTATATCAAGAGTACAAACCTGCAACATGTGTTGTGAATTGTATATATAGGATAAGTGTTAAATAATTTATTTTGATAGATACATCGAAAAGTGAGAATCATCCAGGAAGGAATAAAGAAAGGAAAGGAAAGTGGAAATTGATTTGAGCCACTATACTCCGTACGACGTCTTTGTCCAACCCCCCAAAATCTTAGAAAGTTTGACAAGGCCAGACGGCCGCAGTTCAAGATCATATATGTGACGAGGCGAGAAAGCCGCACTTTGACAAAAGAAGTGAATAAAGTTTAGAGGATACGCACGTATACGGGCGATTGATTCGCCCAAACATCAACCTTCAAACAACAAACAACAAACAACACCAATCACAAAGACTCAAAAAGATATTTTTCATTTTTTTGGAAAGAGCTCAGACACCGTTTTCTTTCTTTTTTACACAACTTGGCAACATGTTCCAGATTTCTTTGTCAACATATTGCAACAAAAAAGATCCTCAATAAGTAGCCTATTGTGTATTGGAGACAGCAGTAAGTTCCTCTCGGAAGAAACTGTTGGGTAAACCAATGATACTCAGAGGTCACATGAAACATATTTTGTTCTCTTGTTCCTAACTGCACTAACAAATCAATACATGAATCAAGAACAAATAATCAGATAGGACTCCTGTCTTTAGTCGCATGCAGCGACTATGAAAACCCTGATAAAACTGAGCGGACCTAGAGGTATTCACTCTAGCTTTGAGCTGATGTCGATTCCCGTTTACTCTACTTCCGTCTTTGCCATTGCATATCGCACAAGAAATACTGAAGAAGGCTTGCAGGAGGCGTACTCCGCATGCTGACCCACTCTGGAACGCGTCCATAGAACCAATCAGCTTTAACTTCTCCTTTTCCTCAACGCTGGTTCACAGCGATTTAGCTATTTGCAGAGGTAACGAAAAGTGCTGTGGAGCGAAGCTACTAACCTTCGCTCGTTCAAAGCGGACAGGGTATGGGGAAATACTCAACTCTGCATACTAAGTCATATTGCAGAGATAGGGAGACAGAGGTTCTGTCAGATTATTTGTTCTTGATGAATAAACTAAAGTTGATACCTCAACAATAGTTTTATTTTTAATCTGAATTCTCATTTCTCAATTCCCAATTCTCGTCCAACATCCAAATGACCGTTTTTGCTCTTCCCTCAATTCTACATTCTCAGTTTTGAAAAATACACTAATTTTGCTACCTGTTTATACGGGTGGAACACCCGCCCTGTGTTGACCAATCAGGAAGGCGAATGGAGAGGGACAATTGAGATTGACTGTCAAATCAACTTCTCAATTCTGCAGAAGCGTGAAGCTCTCCCTGTCCTTGATTCAGACAAACATGTCATGACATGCACATTATGCCAGCATTAGGCTAGGCCTAGGCCTAGGAGGATTGAGATAAAGAATGCAACTATTCTGAAAACGTTTAAACATTAGCCAAAGGAAATGATTCACTTGTTGGGTAGGCTATTTATTCAAGAATAGGCTTTTTCATCTCAATTCTCAGGTACACTGGCCTAAAACCAACCTGACAAGCAGCTTGGCACCTTACATACAGCAGTAGGGCACCAGATATTTTGGAGAATTTCCCTGCTTAAGGGGAATCTCCTACACAGGTGAAAAAGAATCCCCTGTAGAGGAGGGGAGGGGAGGGATAAGTAGGACGAATTTTATGGCATATTCTAGTAAAGTAGACCTAAAAAATTGTCTACAGGTCCATCACCCTCCCCCATCCCCACCCAACTCTTCTAATCCTAAATAACATGAAAAATAACCAAAAAAATAGTATTTATATGTATTTCCCTTGTATCCAAAAAAGCTTTTGAGTCCAGTCTGCTTGCAGTCTGCATGACTGCCATACTTGTAGCACTATTTAACACAATGCCTTACAACTTTGCTGATTTCTTCTTTTCTTGTTGGAATTTACAAGAACTTTACTTTTTCAGGTGCTTTCCTACGGTAGAGAAAGCCTTGATACCGGAGAAATCATTTGTTCAATAAATGCCATTTGAGTGGAAGGGATCCCTTGGACAGCTGGTATTCCTAGATAAATTCCCTTTCTATTTAGTTAATTCAGTCCAGGGGTTACTCAATTTGGGTGTAATTGTTATTTAATGGCCAAACGATTTCCCCGGTATCAAGGATTTCTCTATGGTAGGTGAAAGCACCTGAAAAAGAAAAGTGCTTGTAAACTCCAACCAGAAAAGAAGAAATCAGCAAAATAGTAAGACATTGTGTTCAGTAGTGCTACAAGTACAGCAGTCATGCAGATTGCACCCAAAACCTTTTCTGGAAACAACAGAAATACATATAAGACTAGTTTTTTGGTTATTTTCCATGTTATTTAGGATTAGAAGAGTTGGGTGGGGGGTGGGGGAGGGCAGTCTAGTACACTAGCCCCTTTTCAGGCACGGTGCTCAAACGTCTAGCACCATGCCTGGGTGCTGGACGTTCAAGCACTGTACCTTGGATTTCATGTATGGTGCATGGATTCCAGTATACAGTGCATGCATGAAAAACACAGTTTCTGTCACCACAACTTATCAACGGCTCGGACAGGGCTGAAATTACTACCAAGAATTAGAGAAATCTAAGACAATCCTTATCATATTTTTCCTAACAAAAACAAAAGGACGCGACTGATCATGGAGATGAAAAATCTGACAGCAGCCTATCTATTTTCAATGTAGAGTGCCCTAGGAGCCAATATTCTGGTTGACTGTTAGGTAGAAAAAGCTGAGGCACAGGACACTTTGCATGCAAAACCCTTGACTATGGAGAAAAGGAAATGAGGTTTTTCATCTCCCTCATCAGTCGCGTCCTTTTGTTTTTGTTATCAAAAATATGATAAGGATTGTCTTTGATTTCTCTAATTCACGGGAGTAATTTCAGCCCTGTCCGAGCCGGTGCTCAGTTGTGATGACAGAAACTGTGTTTTTCATGCATGCACTGTATACTGAAATCCATGCACTATACATGAAATCCAAGGTACAGTGCTTGAACGTCTAGCACCCAGGCATGGTGCTAGACGTTTGAGCACCATGCCTGAAAAGGGGCTAGTGTACTAGACTGGGGGAGGGTGATGGACCTGGAGACTGTTTTTTAGGTCTACTTTACTAGAATATGCCATAAAATTTGTCCCACTTATCCCCAAATTATCCCCCCCCCTCATCTCCTCTACCGAGGATTCTTTTTCACCTGTGTAGGAGATTCCCCTAAACTATAAAAGCAGGGGAATTCTCCAAAATATCTGGTGCCCAACTGTACAGACATAGCCTAGCTAGGACTAAAATACGAAGTGCCAAACTAAATTTAGCCCAGATTTAGCCTAGTTTTAGTCGTTTCCCAATTTTGCTAGGTCACAACTAGCAGTTTTCAACTACATTTCTCTTAGACCTTAGTCTAGGACCTATTTTCACAGCCAGCAGTCCAACACAGGTCCCACAGCAGCAAGTTAGGAAAAAAAAAAATTATAGCCTGGCCATCCTAGTCCCTAGACTTGCTCAATGAGAAGACAAACACCGTAGACTTACCCTTGCATAAGTTATAAGCCAACCTTCTCACTAAGTCTTATAAAAAAAAGTTAGGCGCGCGAAGCTCGTTTCCAAATATTTAAAAAGTTCACTGAATCCAGCAAAACTGGTCCACAAAAATCACTTCTTGCCAAGACAAAATGCCGCCATAAAATGCGTAACAGTCCGTTACACCGTAACGGTAACGTATCTCGCGTGCCATCTGGCATCGTACCTGGAACTGCAGATATTCAGTTTCGCTCCAATAGGTAGCGTCAGCAGCATTAATAATCAAAGAACCACTTTATTCTTCAGGAAGAATCACATGAAAATTACATTGAAAATAAAATGGGCTTTTGGTCCAGATTCCAGTATTATGTAAGAATATTCTTCATGGGGTAGGCTGTATATAAAGGTAATCATTTTGTCGGGCGGCTCATGCCAAGTTTTCAGTCGTTTCCGGTGATAAAGAGTAAAATCAATAGTTGCATTTTTGCAGATACCATGGACCCGGCCATGGTATCTGATATATGGCTGCTATATGGTCTAAAGTCCTTTTTGCAGGATGCAGTATACCATGGTCAATAGGCGTTTTTGCAGTTTTCGTGGTATCTGGCCAGTTGTTTGTTGTGGCATCTGATATTCAGATACCACCACGGTCTGAACTGATCGTGGCAGTCTAGTACACTAGCCCCTTTTCAGGCATGGTGCTCTAACGTCTAGCACCATGCCTGGGTGCTAGACGTTCAAGCACTGTACCTTGGATTTCATGTATAGTGCATGGATTTCAGTATACAGTGCATGCATGAAAAACACAGTTTCTGTCATCACAACTGAGCACCGGCTCGGATAGGGCTGAAATTACTATCATGAATTAGAGAAATCAAAGACAATCCTTATCATATTTTTCATAACAAAAACAAAAGGACGCGACTGATGAGGGAGATGAAAAACCTCATTTCCTTTTCTACATAGTCAAGGGTTTTGCATGCAAAGTGTCCTGTGCCTCAGCTTTTTCTACCTAACAGTCAACCAGAATATTGGCTCCTAGGGCACTCTACATGGAAAATAGATAGGCTGCTGTCAGATTTTTCATCTCCATCATCAGTCGCGTCCTTTTGTTTTTGTTAGGAAAAATATGATAAGGATTGTCTTTGATTTCTCTAATTCTTGGTAGTAATTTCAGCCCTATCCGAGCCGTTGATAAGTTGTGGTGACAGAAACTGTGTTTTTCATGCATGCACTGTATACTAGAATCCATGCACCATACATGAAATCCAAGGTACAGTGCTTGAACGTCCAGCACCCAGGCATGGTGCTAGACGTTTGAGCACCGTGCCTGAAAAGGGGCTAGTGTACTAGACTGGATCGTGGCATCTATAAAAGTCATCTCACTTTAATTAGGGTAGCCACTAAAAAAAAAAAAAAAATCAATCCTGAGCTTTTGAAGATCAGAATGTGATTCTCCTATCTTTTGCCAAAATCACCTCTCTATCTTGCCTCTAAGCATCTTAAATCTTCTTTAGAAAACAGTATTTTACATAAGGAAATGCCTATGTTCATCTATTGACTTTAGGGTTTTGTCCATCTAGTTGCCAGCTTGGAACTATGTGCTTCACTGAAATTCTATGAAACTGGGTGATTTTGAGCTGGTTTTGAGTGCATGGGGAGCCCCAGCAAGTGAGTTAGATGAGAAAATATGAATATGGACATCAAGGTTATAGTACAATACTCAATAGACCTATTGCTGAATAGGCTGCTGACTTTTCCTCCTTAGTATCAACAAATTTTTGTAGGCAAGTTCAGCTACTTTTTTTTACATCTAAATTTACATTGAATTTTAAGAAATAACATTAAATAGCTAGGACATCTTAGTGATGGCCTTACAAAACAGACAATTTTGTCCTGAATGCAGTGGTATTTTTAAAGTATTTTTTGGAAATGTTTTAGATAGGTAAAACTGATAAGGAAAATTCACAGCAATTCATGCATTCATTAAAAACAAGACCAAAGGTTCCGATGGGATCCCAAAAATTCAATATTTGATCCAGACAATTAGGTTTTGTCTTCGCCAGATCCAGTCTTCGCCAGGCTAATCATTAAGAAATCCAAGCTCAGATATGGATTCAGCATGTGCGTTTACCTCTATAAGCCGACCGAAACGATCCTAGCTTACTTCTGTGATTTTTGCGGTTTAGGCGAAATTCAAGAACTACTTGTCCGGCAAAAAACTAAAGCTCAAAAACGGATTCAGCGTATCTCCTTACCATCCATATCCAACATCTAATCAAATTCAAATACAAATTTAACTTCTAACAAATTTTCTGGTTTCAGCCGGATTCCGGACGAACTATATTTCCGGCTAAAGAGTGATTGTCATATTCAGATTCTGCATCTCCTCTTACCCCTAAACCTATCGTCTAATCAACTTCAAGTAAAACTTCTACTTTTAACAAATTTTCCGGTTTTGGCCGGATTCCGGGCGAACTACTTGTCCGGCGATAAAATGGTTTTCGTATTCTTGTTCAGCATGCCTTCTTACCCCTACATCAAACATCTAATCAACTTCAGATAAAACTTTAATTTCTAACAAACTTTCCGGTCGCGGCCGGATTCCGGGCGAACTAATTGTCCGGCGAGAAAATGGTTTTCATATTCGTGTTCAGCATGTCTTCTTACCTCATAATCGACTATCACATTAGCTGTTTAAAAATATTTTGCTTGTCCCTTTATTTGAACCCCCTCCCCCACCCCTAAATGTAGGGCTACAGGGCCCATCTACGAACTCGACCTTACTCTTGACCCAAAGAATGCTCACACCAAGTTTCATCACAATACTTCATTCCCTTCGAGAGTTATCGTGCTCACAGACAGACGGACGGACAGACAGACAACTTTTGCGATGTCATAGGTATCCGTCACAAACGTTTTGGGATCCCAAAAATCGCCAATTTTTGCCACTAGGTGTTTTTGTGGCTACCCTTCAATCAGTTTTTGTCAAATTGGTGGTAAAGAAGTCTGGCACTTAGTGATGTGACTGTACAGTAGAGGTATGCTTATGTGAACGTTTGTTGACTTCGGACTTTGCCTTTTTCATGCACTTGCTGTGTCTAAAGCTAACTACCAGCTAGCTAAAGTAGGGCAGCTGAAAACAGCTCTACAGGTATTTTGGATCTTCAGACTACCGTTGAACCCAGAACTGCAGTGTTCACATTAAAGTAACTGTTCACATAAGCATCGGCTAACTCTACTGTCTATCATCAGTTTTTGGGATCCCAAAACGTTACTGACGGATACCTATGACATTGCAAAAGTTGTCCGTCTGTCTGTAAGCACGATAACTCTCGAAGGGATTGAGATATTTTCATGAAACTTGGCGGGAGGATTGGTTGGGTCAAAGTACAGGTCAAGTTCGAAGATGGGCTCTGTAGCCCTATAATTGAGGGTGGGGGAGGGGTTTCAAATTAAGGGGCAAAAGCTTTTTAGATAGTTGATTTAGGGGTAAGGAGACACGCTGAATCCGAATATGAAAGTTATTTTCTCGTCGGACAAGTAGTTCGCCCGGAATCCGGTGAAAACCGGAAAATTTGTTAAAAGCAAAATTTGTATTTGAAGTTGATTAGATGTTCGATTTAGGGGTAAGAAGACATACTGAACACGATGGTGCAAACCATTTTCTCGTCGGATAAGTAGTTAGCCCGGAATCCGGCCGAAATCGGAAAATTTGTTAAAAGCAAAAGTTTTACTTGAAGTTGATTAGATGTTCGATTTAGGGGTAAGAAGACATGCTGAACACGATGGTGAAAATCATTTTCTCACCGGACAAGTAGTTCGCCCCGTCCGGCCGAAACCGAAAAATTTGTTAAAGGACACCTGAACAATGAAACCATACTGGAACACACCATGGAGAATGCATTTACAGAAATCGACACGGAGAGCATTCTTCTCCTGAGCGTGACGTTTTCAAAATAGGGATGTTCGTTCCTGGAGGTTTGCACATGCAGACTCCCAAGACAAAAAGCGCAATTCATTTAAATTTTGTACAGCGCTGGCCGGATCGTATTGGAATTTCTTCTAGATATACGTTTTGGCTTAACTGGTTAAAAAATATTCCAGAAGAAGGGTTGATTGGAGACAGTTGTTCATTTCTAAAACTGTTGGGTACTGAAACAAGGACAGATGCAAAATGGAGCAAAAATCATAGCTTGGAAATACTATTTCGTATTTGGATTGGGTTTCCTGCAGGCAATGTTAACGGAAGTCATACTGATAGGGATGATACTCGGTACTCTTCATTCAGGTGTCCTTTAAAAGTAAACTTTCTATTTGAAGTTGATTAGATGACTGATTTAAAGGTAAGAAGAGACAATGAATCTGTATATGACAATCATTTATTACCCGGACATATAGTTCGTCCGGAATCCGGTTGAAACCGGATTTTTTTTTTTAGATAAAGTTTTATTTGAAGTCGATTACGCAGTCGATGTGCAGAATTCGTTTCTGAACTATCTTTTCTTGGCTGGGCAAGTAGTTCGCTCGGAATTCGGCCGAAACCGGAAGTTTGGCGGAAGTAAAGCAGGAAGTTTCGATCAGTATCGTCAAATAGATATGGCTTATACAGGTATATCTGAACTTGATTTTCTCAGATGATTAGCCTGGCGAAGACTGGATCTGGCGTAGACAAGACCTTGTTTATAGGGATAAGGAGGTGCGAAGAATTCGTTTCTGAACTATCTTTTTTTGCTGGACAAGTAGTTCGCTCGGAATTCGGCCGAATTCGGAAATTTGGCAGTTAAGTAAAGCAGGAAGTTTCGATCAGTGCCGTCAAAATAAATATGGCTTATACAGGTATATCTGAACTTGGTTTTCTCAGATGATTAGCCTGGCGAAGACTGGATCTGGCGAAGACAAGACCTAGTTGTCTGCTGGATCAACTGAATTTTTGGGATCCCATCGAAACTTTTGGTCTTGTTCTTTTGGGATGACTTCGAAATGCGCAATTTCGGCAATTGTCATTTTTGGAGAGCAACCGTATGGCGTATACCAGATACCACGGTAACTGCAAAGATGACTAATTGCAGATCTAGTTACCATGGTAACAGATGGTATCTGCAAAAACACAACTAATAAGTAGCCTAGGCTGGGCTAGTTTTATCACTGGCATTAGGATGAAATTGAGATGATTGTAGGCTGCCCAATTATTTGGCTTAACTTGATCAATGTTTGACATAGGCTACAAACTGGTAATACGGTTATTTGTGAAATGTTCTGTACCTAGCAATGTGCTTGTTACTAAATGTCACAGATTTATTACAAAATTTATTTACAATTATTAGAAAAATTACTAAACAAGACCAAAGGTTCCGATGGGATCCCAAAAATTCAATATTATTTTGATCCAGACAATTAGGTTTTGTCTTAGCCAGATCCAGTCTTCGCCGGGCCAAACAGCTACTCAGTAAGAAATCCAAGCTCAGATATGGATTCAGCATGTGCGTTTACCTCTATAAGCCGATCGAAACGATCCTAGCTTACTTTTGTGAATTTTGCGGTTTTGGCGAAATTCAAGAACTACTTATCCGGCGAAAAGCTAAAGCTCAAAAACGGATTCAGCGTATCTCCTTAGGGGAGAAGGGGCCACGATCGGCAGGGCCCACGTTCGTCTTTTTTATTTCAAAGGCGAGCCATATTTCGAAAAATTCCGAAAGTACGGCTCGGACGTTTTCACAGTTGTTCCGGATGTTTTGATTGTAACTTCGATGCTCTCTGTTCAATTTCGAAATTTTTGTTGACACAAGTTGTTTTAAGCTGTTAAATCGAACATTTTTGGATCCACAAAAAGTTGAAAAGTCGACATGAAATGTTTGAAGAAGTAAAAATTGTGAACGGTGTCGAATTCGGATACCCTATGCTTGATCTCGTGCGTTTCGTTGTCGAGATCAACGGCATCTTTTATTTTCGTCCGAAATTAATTTTCTTCCAAAAGGTGGCGTGAATCCCAGGTTCGGCACCTAATCCAGGCTCTCGTTCGGCATGCAATTCTCCATGCAATCCTCCCCTGCCGAACGTGGGCCCCACATGCTGGAATAGCATAACATTAATGTGCATCGGTTACATGATATTTTCACGTTCTAGGTTTGCATTTCATCCTTTAGCGGGAATAAAAAATAAACAGCTTGTTTTTAGTGCGGTGTAATATACAGTGTAATATACTAATGTTCGTAAAACTAGTCTTTAGCGTGACTTCGGCAATGTCTGACATACTTTTTTTTTACTTTCCAAAGTACAAGCTTCATTTTCACAGTAATAGACACTACAAGACCACTTGAAAGATAGTTCGCCATTGGTCTTAGTACCGAAATAATGACATGCCGAACCTGGACCATTGAATGCCGAACGTGGACAGGGGTGGGGAAGGTTCGGCACTTTTGACCAGCTTCAGGAAAACCTCTTTTGCTCAGAGCAGGATAGAAATCGGAAGGATCTTTTTTTTTCCTAAGCTAGGCAAGACATGAGCAAACAACATTGTATCGCTAAACTCCAAAAACATGCGGAAATGTGCCCTGCAAAAATCCTAGTCCAAAAAAGTGCCGAACGTGGGCCGTTCTCCCCTACCCCTAAATCCAACATCTAATCAACTTCAAATAAAAATTTAACTTCTAACAAATTTTCAGGTTTCAGCCGGATTCCGGACGAACTATATGTCCGGCTAAAGAGTGATTGTCATATACGGATTCTGCATCTCTTCTTACCCCTAAATCTATCATCTAATCAACTTCAAATAAAACTTTTACTTTTAACAAATTTTCTGGTTTTGGCCGGATTCCGGGCGAACTACTTGTCTGGCGAGAAAATGATTTTCATATTCGTGTTCTGCATGGCTTCTTACCCCAAAATCAAACATCTAATCAACCTCAAATAAAACTTTTACTTTTAACACACTTTCCGGTTTTGGCCGGATTCCGGACGAACTACTTGTCCGGCGAGGAAATGGTTTTCATATTCGTGTTCAGCGTGTCTTCTTACCCCACATTCAACTATCACATTAGCTGTAAAAAAAGAAATTTGCTTGCCCCTTAATTTAAACCCCCTCCCCCACCCCTAAATGTAAAGCTACAGGGCCCATCTACGAACTCGACCTTACTCTTGACCCAAAGAATCCCCACACCAAGTTTCATCAAAATATCTCACTGCCTTCGAGAGTTATCGTGCTTACAGACAGACGGACAACTTTTGCGATGTCATAGGTATCCCTCCACTTACGTTTTGGGATCCCAAAAAGAACAAAACATATGAGAATTGCCTATTCTAGGATATCAAGGTGTTCATCAGACCCAGTCTACAACACTAATCCAGCACTAATCTGCTTCCTATTTGGGAAGCTACTCGTCATTCAGCTGGCTAGCATCTTCCTGATTGCTGAATGAGATGTGTCATGTGCCTCCTTACAATTTGAATCAAAGTTTTGTTCATGGGGTTGCTCAGTTTCCGTTTCAAATGTTGTCGAAGATTACCATTCACTTAACTAGTGTTTTTACAATTCTGGCGATCCTTACCCAGGCACAATTTCATCAACGTTTGTGGCAAACTTCAAACTTGCTAGCTTACAAAGTTCGACTGTCAGAGTTTGAAGGACAAAGAAACTGTGACCAGCGACCAAGAACAGTATTTAGTAAGAGACCTTTGGGTTTGAAGGCAACTTCAAACTTCGATCAAAAACACAACTTCTGATTAGCATCCCAGATAGGCCTCAGGTCCAAATGCAACAAACCTTGACAGCTAGAGGTTACTGACTTATTTTCCTCACTGGTTTACCAGGATTTGACACTGGAAATTTTATTATTGTTGCAGGTGACTTCCTCTTCCACATTTCTTATGGTATATCTTGAATCATTCGATCTTTGTATAACACACACTTGTAATAATAAGTAATATCCAGTGATAAACCAGTAAGAAAAAGAAGTCATTAACCCCTGTCAATGTACAGGTGCAGGACGGGGTACCAGACGTGCTAGGACGATGAAACTCGGCTTGAAAACTAGACACTTGACATGATTGGCTTTGAGATAGTCAGTTCCCTGACCCGACCATCGTGGGGGGAGTGGAGGGAGGGAGAATCCTGAATCTTATGGTATTATATTTTGAACGGGTGATCGGATCTTAATGAAACTTGGTATTTGGAAAGACCTCATGTCTGAAATGTCCTACTTAAAGTCCGGATGTAATCCGATGAATGTTGGGGGGGAGGTGGAGGGGAGAACCGGAAATCTTATGACACGCTTCGAGTGGAGCGATTGGGATGAGACTTGGTTGAAAGAACAAGCACAAGCCCTAGATACATCAGTGACAGAACCGGACCGGGTTTGGACACTATTGGGGAGTTGGAGGGGGGGGGGGGGTCCGGAATTCTGGTGATCGCGAATCAAACTTCCAATGTGCCAGGACGATGAAACTTGGCTTGGAAATTAGACATTTGACAAGATTGGCTTAGAAATTGTCAGTTTCCAGACCCTTAAAGTACTTATCCTAACCGCAAAGTACAAAAAATACTTTTAAGCAAATAAACATTTTCGTGATCCCTTTCCTGAAAATAACAGAAGTAAAAATCATTTTTGCCTCAAGGGTTTTGCTAACAACTGAATTCCTTAAAGTACAAACAATACTTTTGAGTAAAATATATATTTTTGTGCTTCCGATGAGCTCATAATCATTTTGGCTTCAAGAGTTCCGTTTACAGATATATTTCCAGTGCCCTTAAAGTGCGCACAGCCAAATGCATTACCATTCTCGTGATTTCCCATGATCATTCTTATCTCAAGGGTTTTGCTTACAAATAATCACGAATTCCTACTTGCATCCTCTTACTCAGCCTTGCAATTGCCATATGAGCTTCCAGCTCTTGTTAAGAAAAAATCTACTATATTTACGAAAACAGGCTATTTTGAAGAAAAATCTAGGGGGCGTCCCACCCTCCCCCCCCCCATATGTGACGCCCCTGTATGTTATTGTGTCATTTTTCTTGTTCTTGGTTTTACTTCATTTTACAACATCAGGGTGTCTTTTTTGGGATCCCAAAACGTAAGTGGAGGGATACCTATGACATCGCAAAAGTTGTCCGTCTGTCCGTCCGTCCGTCTGTCTGTAAGCACGATAACTCTCGAAGGCAGTGAGATATCTTGATGAAACTTGGTGTGGGGATTCTTTGGGTCAAGAGTAAGGTCAACTTCGTAGATGGGACTTGTAGCTTTACATTTAGGGGTGGGGGAGGGGGTTTAAATTAAGGGGTAAGCAAATTTTTTTTAAACAGTTAATGTGATAGTCGATTATGGGGTAAGAAAACACGCTGAACACGAATATGAAAACCATTTTCTCGCCGGACAAGTACGGTAGTTCGTCCGAAATCCGGCCAAAACTGGAAAGTTTGTTAAAAGTAGAAGTCTTATTTGAAGTTGATTAGATGTTCGATATAGGGGTAAGAAGGCATGCTGGACAAGAATATGAAAACCATTTTCTCGCCGGACAAGTACGGTAGTTCGTCCGGAATCCGGCCAAAACCGGAAAGTTTGTTAGAAGTTAAAGTTTTATCTGAAGTTGATTAGATGTTTGATGTAGGGGTAAGAAGGCATGCTGAACAAGAATACGAAAATCATTATCTCCGGACAAGTAGTTCGCCCGGAATCCGGCCAAAACCGGAAAATTTGTTAAAAGTTAAATTTATATTTCAAGTTGATTAGATGTTGGATATAGGGGTAAGGAGATAAGGTGAATCCGTTTTTGAGCTTTAGTTTTTCGCCGGACAAGTAGTTCTTGAATTTCGCCAGAACCGCAAAATTCACAGAAGTAAGCTAGGATCGTTTCGATCGGCTTACAGACTACATTGATTCTAGCATTCTCTGTTTCTGTTTCTCTGTATGACTGTTTTTACCCAGTTTGGCTCCTTCTTGTTGCTTTGGAAGAGCTTATTGATTTACCAGCTGGTATATTTTTTTTTAGGCTATCGTGAAAGGCTACCGTCTGTGCAAGTTTCGTGTGTTCCTCAGAAATATGGGGGGGGGGGGACTATGTGGGTTGTTTTTTAATCTTTGAGAAACCCTGAACAGTCAAACAAGGTTTTGAACTGTATATGCTGCAGCTTGTGATTTAAATGACCTAGAATTGTTAGACAGGAACAATTTTTTTTTTTTTTGGGGGGGGAGGGTATCTTCCCATCTTTTTTAGTTGATTTCCAGGAGGTTCCTAATACCTAAACTCGAGTAGGTTGGTTTAACTCCTTGAGAGACTGACCATAAGGCATGCGTTTGCATGCAAGTAATTTGGCTTCTATTTGTTGGATTGGGTACAGATTGGGTAGATACAGCTGAGCAACGGCATCTGTTGTTTTGGTTTTCGATTTTTTACTTCTGTTATTTTCAGGAAAAGGATCACTGATTAGCCAATATAAAAGTGGAGAATGCAGACGCCTTTTCCAACCCTCAAATTATCCTGCCTGGGATGCCTCAACTATCGCCTTATTACGCGATCCCTCGCAGCTCAGAGAAGCTTCTACGACGTCTTGCAAATATCCGCCAAGGCTCACCAGCGCGAGGTTAAAGCTGCTTATTACAAATTGTCGAAGGCCTACCACCCCGATATCAACGCCACACCAGAAGCCGCAACAAAATTTCGAGAAATTACAGAAGCATATGAGATCTTAGGAAATATTCGAAGTAGGAGACTGTATGATAAGGGTGTTGTTGGGTCGAAGCTTGGGAGTTTCACCCCAAAGCAGCAGTATGAGGAGCACGACAGACAATCGAAGTTCTACAGGTCTAGGGAAAAGATGCACAAAACCCCCATGACGGGTCGGACAGCCGTTTTCGATTTCGATGCTTGGTCGAAAAATCATTACGGTGACGTGTTTACAAGACGAGAAAAGGCAAAAGCGCGTTGGACGCAAGAAAACGAACGAATGGCGAATCGACATACTTCTGCTGATGGTTCGATGATGCGACATTTCCTGTTTTTTACAACGCTTCTTGCTGTGATTTTAGCTGCCGTTAAAGGAATGGAATATGATGACCCGAGGGAGAAAAGAAGAACTTGAGACTGCATCACCGGTGGTGCCATCAGGTGGAGGCAGATAAGGCTACAGCCTTGTGCAAGCTATGTTATGGTCCCCTAGATGAGGCCCATCCAGGGGAGCCCTAAAGGGTCCACCAGTTAAGATGTGCCCATCAACATGAAGGTTAAAAGCCTATTCATTATAATAGATCATTTGATCGAAACGGAGAAAATCCTGCAGAAATTAGGACGTGCAGTTAACAGACACCCCCCAGTCCCGACGTCCGCACGAGTGCTTTGGCTACGGTTATTTTTTGGAAACCAAGTTAGGACTTTTTATCCGCTTTGGATTTTGTACCGCCTCATGTGAAAGTAGCCTACCTACGTGTCTGGAACTGATTGTTTCCATGTGCATTTGGGAAGTAATTCACATGCTGGAGAGACATTTTGAAAAGTTCGCCCCAGTTTCGTAGTTGCCATGTATCACTACTTATATTCGAGGCAACGTAGAAACCTGCCCCGTAATGTCGTTCAAATAAAATGCCTCACAGAAGTTTGCAACTACATGATCAGTTGACGAGTTAACTTTCGCCCAACTAAGCATGCCTGATTTCATAACCGTAAAGCTAGACTAGAGTGGCTCCTCGTTGGAATAGTGGAAAGCTCTGCGGAAAAAGAAAATTTGGCAGAAAAAAATCAAATACAAATTAAAACAACGGCACAGCGGGATCAGAGCGGCTCTGTTGGAACAGAATAATCTCACTGCCGTGATGAAACGGAAAACTGGAAGCGATTCACGGAATCGACTCCCTGCAATTTTCGCGAGGTGTTTCGCTCACTGAAAGAAACGACTTGTTGCTACGAAACTTCGCGAGATTTTCAACATGTTCTTCGATAATCATCCAAGGTGAAAAGCCTGTCATGGTAGATGTATGATGGAAGCTGTGTGTGACCTTCAGCTCATTTCCAACGCCAATCACCAGATGGGTTGACGGTCTTCTTTGCTGTTTACAGCAGAGGTATGCTTCTTTGAATGTTAGTTAACTTTAAACAGTGCCATTTTCACTCACTTGCTGTGACTAAAGTCAACTACCACTTACCAGTCATCCAGAGCAGCTATTTAGGGACTCTTAACAATACTTGAACGGAAGTTTGGAGTGGAGGAAGTTTGGAGGGAGATTTAGCCCATAACAGGACTGTTCCAGGTTAACTAACCTTCAGAGAAGCATAGTTCTACTCTTCTTTACCGGTTTAATACAGAAGGCATGTCTGCACATTCCGCCTTTGTTGTCCTTAAAGGCTAATGTGGTTTTCGATCAGCTCTTTAACGGAAAAGGTGATGTGCCTGTCAACACGACGGTGTCTACGCGTCAGTGAAAACAGGCAATTTACGGAAATATAGTGACTAATCGGGCTGACGGGGGTCTTTTTGTCCTGAATCTGTGATTACGAGCTCGAGAACGATCTTTTAGCTACGGTTTTGGATGTTCGTACAGAAAAGTATAATTCTTAATTCTGTACCAGTTTAATCCTTACTGTGACAAAATTCAACTATTCTCAAGTCAGATGAGTTCCTGAAAGCTGATCAACTGTCCCAAGAAACGTAACTGCACTGTACTACATCAGCAGGGGCGTCGCAAGTGCATTTTCGTTGGGGGGGTGCAGAGCCAAAATTTTACCGAATCTCTCAAAAATTTTACCGAATCCTAGAAACTGAAAATTCGAGCTTTAAATTATGGAACAGAAAGGATTACGTAGGAAAGGGCAGCATGAAAGACGATAAGCCAACTTAATTAAGTGGCGTTTTGGCGAAGGCCACTTGGAGAATATATTGCCGGGCACGATTGCAGTAACAGCTTCTACCTATTATACCCAAGAGAAAAATAAATGTAGCGCCGCAGGCGAATTTTCAGAATTTTTTTTTCCTGTAGGCTAAAATTTAACTGCTTATTACAAATTCTATCATTTACCGTGGATTAAATACCGATGTTCTAGAAGTTCCAGAAACCGAATGGATCGACGTTCCGACAGCAGCAGCTACTGTAGTATAGTCAATACTACCCATGATCACAAAATGTGAGCGCCGCAGGCGAGATTTTTTTTTCCTGTAGGCTAAAATTTAACTGCATATCTTACAAATTCTATCATTAACCGTGGATTAAATACCGATGCTCTAAGAAGTCCCAGAAACCGGATGGAGCGACGTTCCTGCAGCAGCAGCTACTCTACCATAGTCAATACTACCCAGGATCACATAAAGTGGGCGCCGCAGGCGAAATTTTATTTAAGTTAGCTTTTTCCTGCCAAATTTAACTATTTCCATCCAGATTTTAGCTTTTAATGTTTCGAAATCCCAATCCTAAAACTGTCTTAAAACCCCAATCAAATGACGCACCCTTCCACAAAATATAGAATATTAAGATTCATGATTAAATCTTCTTTTTGGGATCCAAAGTAAAAGTAAGGACTATCAATGAGATCATAAATCAGTCCTTTTGTCTGCAACCAGTGCTTCACTCGACCTCTTCCGAGTTTCGAGGTTCGTGGTAACTCCCGAATGGCAATTATACCGAATTCCAGTTATTATACCAAATAAGTTTAGACCGATAGCATGTTCGAGATTCTGTATAACTGCCGTATCTCGGTTATTATACCGAATTGTTTTGATATCGAAACAGTACCGAATAATTTTCGTATTCGGTATAATTTCGTCGAAACTGGAACAAAAGCAGGGATTTGTGGTAACTACCGGATCCTGAAAATTATACCGAATAAATTACCGAATCCCAATTATGATACCGAATAATTCTAGACCGATACCTTATTCGGGATTCTGTGTAACTACCGAATCTCCATAAATATACCGAATAGTTCTGGCATCGAACAATTACCAAATAATTTCCGTAAATTCTCTCCTCGAATTCGTGATAACTACCGAATAATGGGAATTATACCGAATCCCGATCATTATACCAAATAGATTTGTACCGATAGCCTATTTGGGATTCTGTATAACTACCGAATCTCCGTAAATATACCGAATAGTTCCGCTATCGAAAAATTCCCAACCAGTTTTAGTAAAATTTTGGGCCTCCGGCCCAAAATTTTACCGAATCTCAAAAAGTTGGGGGGGTGCTGCACCCCCCGCACCCCCCCCTTGCGACGCTCCTGTACATCAGCGTCATATTTCGTTTACCGGTCTTATCCGTTGTTGGCACCGGGAAGTTAGTAGGAATTTATACCTGTGATTGTTAATTAGATTAAAACTCATTTTCGCTGGATCAAAAATTCTCCATTATTACCCCGACTTAGAATTTCGTCACAATATGGTGCGGAGTTTTCAGGCCTTCTCTGTGCATATACAGTAGAGGTATGCAGTTGAACAGTGTTGTGTGAACAGTTACTTTAATGTGAACACTGCAGTTTCAGGCTAAATGGTAGACCGAAGGTCCAAAATACCTGTACAGGTGTTTTCAGCTGCCCTTCTTACCTACTTTGGCTAACTGGTAGTCAGCTTTAGACACAGCAAAGTCAACAAATGTTCACATAAGCATACCTCTACTGTACCTGTTGTCACCATGGAGCATTGCTAACGTCTACCCTCCGCGCCAGTTCCCTCGGCACGTCCACATAATTCTTCCCCTATTGCCTGTCCACCAGCTCGCCTTTGTGTGTAACGTTCAGCCCCGTGCCATTGCTCACCGTCCAGTTGCACCTGTCTTGAACCTGAGAATAATTAGACACACTTTTCCGTCATTCCGAAAACCTTACCCGGTCATAATTATTCGTGCGCCCAGGCCGTTTACTTCTCTTGCACTTGCAGCTCTGTTGTATCAAGAACAAATAAGCACCACTACGTCTCTCTATCTCTGTAAATTGACCATGCGGAGTCGAGTAATAGGTCCGATGCAAACGAACGGAGGGTAGAAGCTACGCGGAACGTCACAATTCTTTACCTCTCAAACAGCTATATCGCAGTAAAGCCCCGCAGAAACAATTTCAAAGTAAAACCCGATTGGTTGTCTATCATTGTGACGTCACACGTGACGCTGCAGAGCGAGTTAGCACGCCTCCTGCACTTTTCCTTTGATCAATCCGAAGCTCGCCAAGTACCTCTAGCTCAGCTCAGTTTTCGTCGAGGAATCCATAGTCGCTGCATGAGACCAAAGACGAAGGTTCTATTGGCTTATTCGTTCTTGATTCTGCCACCTTTCAGTTCACTCTGGCTTGAGCGTGTCTAGTTAGAGTATAGAGATTATCCTAAGGCCGCACCTAGTAGTACGTTGAGAAGTGACAAACTCAGCAGAAATTTCGAGTGCAACATGTCGCATATTAGTTTATCTATTCTATCTGTCAGGGATAGCATTTGACGTAGTTGCTAATTTTCTACATTAGAATTTTCACATAGTCCTATCTTTTTCCTCTAAAAAAAATACCGAAAATTTTATGAGAGTCCCCCCGATCCCCAAATATACGCTAGTGTTGTTCACCAAAAATATCCTTACACTCGACTTACAAGGCAATCATAAATGAAATGCGGCTTTGTTTTTTTACTAGAATGTAACCTTTTTGAATGTGAGTGAAAAGGCAATGACATACATTGTGAACTCTCTGTCTCTTTGGGAGTCTCTTTCTCTGATCTTCTCGCGAGAAATCCGCATGAAATCCATCCTGGTAAACCAAACAAGAACCATCAATTGACTTTGTCGAAGTTCCAGCTTGATCAATGGTGGATAGTCTCAACGGGTCACCTACTGCTAGCGGTCGCTGAAAGATTTTGACCCCTGTTGGCCCTTCTTCTGTTATAACTCCATATTTGTCAATGGATGTCTTTCCTCCATCTTTCCACTTAAGGACTGTCGGCTTATACCATTTCCGCTTCTGCAACAGTGAAAATTCTCATAAAATTCAGGTTCATGGTTAGAAGAGGACAGAAGAGAAATCCGGGGTAGATATTCTTTGAGCTAAATGCTAGGCATAGAAGAAAGCTCGCCTTTTCTTAAGTCAAAGTTACCAACAAAGAAAAACTATAGCCATTAGCCATCAGTGCTGTGTTTAGGATTTCTGTCAGGAGGGGCCAGTCAGCTGAGCTGTATTGAAATAGTACAAATCCTCTATTTGACTATATAAAAGGCCAAAAAGTTTCTTTACATTTTGGCATTAGCTAAATGCAAATATGTAGCAAGACAAAAATTTGACTCCAATGACAATATTTTACAGATGAGCTGTAAAAACACCGTTTTACTTCATAACATCAAGACGAAAATTGCTGTATTGACTCTCCATTTATCTTCTAAGTTTTGCTTTTTGCATACAGTTTCTCCAGTTATTTAAAAAAAATTCAAGATTGGGGGGGGGGGGGGCGGGTTCCCCCGATCCTTCCCCTTACGTAAGCCAGTGAATGTTATGGACACATTTAATCATCTGGCAGTGCATTCCCGTCCTGTACATCGTGAATATGAATCAAAATTCTGAAATTTCTCAGCCTTCATCATTGTCAGAACACTGGGGGAAATATGGGTTATGATTTCCTGTATGTTCAGAGACGTGGAAATACACGTCCAAGCGGACAGCTGTTTTTAATCCAGTTCTACTAGATCGAACATGTGATGTCTCCCTCCTCCCTTATATAAGCCACCAAAGAATTATCCCTGCATGAGCACTGCACGACCATGGAAACAACACCTCACAACTGCACGACCATGGAAACAGCACCTCACAAGTGGGGTAGGCTAGACTCAAGAGGGGCGCCGCACATTTAGTACACACGTCAGTTCGTCTGAAAAACCCTTCACTATGACCAAATTTTCTGACAGTTCGTCCACACTTCAGTTGACCCACGAAAATCCGTCATTTGCACCACCATTCATTTGGTCCACCCCTCAGTTCGCCTACCGTCAGTTCATGCAGACATCAGTTCAACCAATCCTAAAATAGGACAGTTCATCTACACGTCAGTTTAAGTATGTTCAAACAGTCAGTTCAAACAGTCTTCAGTCGTTTTTTACGAAAAGTGTATATACAGGTGAGGTAAGCGAGCCGCCATTCCGCTTTTACATTTAACTCGCGTGTCTCGGGAAAATCCCTAAAGGTGTTTTTTTTGTCCCAGAGACTCATTCCCCGTATTCTCGCGAGTCCCCACTGACGGGGAACGCTCCGATCATCGTCACCATCATCAAAAAGGACTCCCTTTTAAATTCGGAGGCGAATCAACTTACGCTGGTGTTAGTGCAATGTAAAGTTAATTAAAAATAATCAGTTGGAAGCATTCCCCGTGTTCTCGTTGATTTTCGGAAGCGCAGTGACTCCCTCTATTCTCGTCGTTCCCTTGATTCTCTAAAGAATCCTCAGGGAACGGCAAGGATATGCCTTAAGTACTTTGGGGAACAATCTGTGGGCGTAGTGACAGATTTAGCAGGCAAACTGACGGTTGTGTCAACTGATATTATTTATATTTATAATGTGGGGTAGGCCAAAAACTTTGACCGAAACTCAGGCCACAAATGGCCCATTGTCTCAGTACCCCAATATACAATTGATGGTAAACCATCACTCTAAAATACAATTGATGGTGAACCATCACTCTAAACATAAATGATGAAACACCACTCTTTTACTGAGGGCTTTCCCTCTAAATTCTTTGTTACTTGATTTGCAGGATCTTCCTGCATCTTTTGGACTCTTGCTCTTTTTGCTGGACTCCAGCTCAATCTTATCAATAAACTGACATTGATTAAATCTAATTGCCTTGGATCTGAGAGACCTTAAAGGCATTTAAGTCATTTTCAGCTGACAGAGCCTCATTGCCTTTGATTGAAACAACCTTGCAGGCAACTGTTTCTGTCACTGATGACTTCAACTCCAGAGGTCCAGATGGACCACATCCAGCCGCCAACAGCTGCCCTAGCTGCCAGCCTGGCCTCCAGCCCCTGCCGGAGGGGGGTAAGCTTAGGTTAGCAGGCTGAGAGTGGTACTCATGGGCAAGAATACCATTATGCAAGGCTGCCCTGGGTCACTGGAGACATCACGTTCCTATCCAGGGGGGCTAAAGCTTACTGTTAACCATGCTACAAATGCAAGCAAACTGAAGCAAAGAAAACACAGCAAAAGCAAAAGCCAAAAGTACCAAGCATAGCTCCCAGCCCCCCAGGGGCACGACGAGGACGTCACTTACCACCGCCCCCTGTGTCAACTGATGGTAGTTAAACTGATGTGTGGATGAACTGACAGATCTCTGAAGTGGTTGAAGTGTCGGTGAGCGAACTGATGTGTGGTGGAAATGACATATGGGCGAACTGATTTGTAAATAGATTGACGTGTGGGCGAACTTTTGGGCTTGTATGTGTTAGCATTCAACTCGCCTGTCTAGGGTAAACCCCTAAGTGCTTTTGGAAGCAATCTTTGGGTGTAGTGATAAGTTTTGAAATCGAACTGATGTATGGGTGAACTCACAGACCTCTGAAGTATATGTGATGGTGGCTCAGCTGATGGTGAGCAAACTGACATGTAGATGAACTGACGCATGGTAGAGGTGCAAACGACGTGTGGTAGAGATGGAAACGACATGTGGACGAATTGATGTGTGGATGAATGGACGTGCGTGTAAATTGACATGTGGGCAAACTGTTGAAGTTTTGGCGTGGGCTAACTGACGTTTGTGCAAAGTTACATGTAGAAATAGTGACAGCAACCCAGTCTAGTACACTACCCCTTTTTCAGGCACGGTGCTCAAACGTCTAGCACCATGCCTGGGTGCTGGACGTTCAAGCACTGTACCTTGGATTTCATGTATGGTGCATGGATTCCAGTATACAGTGCATGCATGAAAAACACAGTTTCTGTCACCACAACTTATCAACGGCTCGGATAGGGCTGAAATTACTACCAAGAATTAGAGAAATCAAAGACAATCCTTATCATATTTTTCCTAACAAAAACAAAAGGACGCGACTGATGATGGAGATGAAAAATCTGACAGCAGCCAATCTATTTTCCATGTAGAGTGCCCTAGGAGCCAATATTCTGGTTGACTGTTAGGTAGAAAAAGCTGAGGCACAGGACACTTTGCTTGCAAAACCCTTGACTATGTAGAAAAGGAAATGAGGTTTTTTATCTCCCTCATCAGTCGCGTCCTTTTGTAGTTTTGTTTTTGTTATGAAAAATATGATAAGGATTGTCTTTGATTTCTCTAATTCTTGGTAGTAATTTCAGCCCTATCCGAGCTGTTGATAAGTTGTGGTGACAGAAACTGTGTTTTTCATGCATGCACTGTATACTGAAATCCATGCACTATACATGAAATCCACTACAGTGCTTGAACGTCTAGCACCCAGGCATGGTGCTAGACGTTTGAGCACCATGCCTGAAAAGGGGCTAATGTACTAGACTGCAGCAACCCAGAAGGTCTAACCAGTTTCTAAAAAACGAGTTAGCTGGTGAGTTTTTTACCTACACTAGCTTGATTGGGTAGCCTGCAAACTATTGCACTAACCTAGTCAGTGTTTAAAACTCACAGGCATTTGGACCACAGCGCAGCGACCACAGCTTATACGTAAGCTGTGATTTGGACAAAGGAGAAGAAAGAGTTAAGAGAAATCCTGTAGAAATAACTACAGTAGGTAGTGTTGGGCGATATTCGATACGATAATCGAAATATCGATATTATTGAAAAATATCGATATTTCGATATTGACTTTTCAGATATAGGTATTTTCGCTATTTGCATTTCGATGTGCAATCTTTCGATTACTCGGGATTTTGAGAATAAAAGAACGATAGGGATTTCAAACTCGAGTTCGAATAGGGAGGAGAAACACGACTGGGAAGGAAAACGTGCATGTGCGTACTCTTTCTTGATGGGAATGTCTGATGTTGTCTTTTGTTTCAATTTCATTTTTGTTAAGTTTTTTTCCATGAAAAAAGTTCAGCAGTATAAACAGTTTCAAGTACACCAAATATCGGTTTACGATAATCGAGATATCGATTATTGAATTTAAAAATATCGAAATATCGATATTTCGATATTCCTCAATATCGCCCAACATATTAACAGTAGGCCAGTGTTGCCACTTTGGCCACTCAACCAAGTTGAATAGTACTAAAAGTCGGCCAAAAAATAATACTGAAAAAGTACTGTTTTCACCAAAAAAAATTCGCGTGTGCGCTTCGCGCACACGCACCCGTCTTTGATGTTGTGATAGCTTAAAGTTTAACCGAAAAGGACTGGGATAGGACAATCTAGGTACCCATCACTTATTCACTTAAATTGGCTTGAAGACCCGCTGAAAATGCGTTGCTTGGTTGTTCCGCTATTCAGGAATAATCGATTTTCAAATAGTTGAATTTCCGTGGGATTTGTGGTACCTCTAATTTGTTGTATGCCTTACAAGAAAGATTTATGACCTTTTTTTGTTCAGGCACTAAGCAATCTTCACCAATATCGCCGCTGCCCACTAAAAAGCCTTGTTTGTGTTTAGATAAAAAATTTCCCGCGTCATAGTAGAATTTTCGCTGTGGGGACGGCCGCAGATATTCTGAACGTCATAACTAGAGCAGATAGTGGAAAAACAAAAAATCCCTTTGCAGAATCCAAATAATTCAGTGTGTTCAGTTAAATGACACAAAAATAAGTTGGCTTTTCAGTTATCGTAATTTTTCTTCCCCTTTGCGTTTTCATTTGCCATAGCCGGAGACGAGCCAGTGTGCCCAGAGAAGAAGGCGAACTTTTCTGAGTTTTGCAGGTGCCAAATATAATTTCGCCTCCTTCTCCAAAAACAGCAGCGATAACCTGATGGACCTCATTTCTTTTTTCATTTCTTTTCTCTACTAGAGACATGTCGTACCGATCGTCACATAAGCCTTGACAGCTCGGACGTCAGTTGACGAACGGCGCCAGACTCCTCTCTGCCAAAAACGGTCAAATTAGCAGAAATGACAGAGGACTTTGGAGAAAGGCCTGTGATCTCTTTTGGCAAAAAAAGCGACTAATGATGTGTTACACCTCAGAAATGAACATCCTCAGTCTATCGGATATGCCATGCTACTATTTGTATTACTTTTCTACTTCTTCAAAATCCATAGACATACTTGGGATATACGCTTCATGAGTCATGACTATATCTTGCCGATGCAAAATCTGCGGGTAGCAGCGGAAGAAAACAAGAACAGGTGTCACAGCTGCTCCCGGAGATCGCCGTGATTGTTGGATCCAGGATTTGAGTCGTTGAGTCAGAGTCATTACAGACACGTTTACTCCTTTTTGGGATCCCAAAACGTAAGTGGCGGGATACCTATGACATCGAAAAAGTTGTCCGTCTGTCTGTCCGTCTGTCCGTCCGTCCGTCTGTCCGTCCGTCCGTCTGTCCGTCCGTCCGTCTGTCCGTCCGTCCGTCTGTCAGCACGATAACTCTCGAAAGGATCGAGATATTTTGATGAAACTTGGTGGGAGGATCCTTTGGGTCAAAGTACAAGTCAAGTTCGAAGACGGGCTCTGTAGCCCTATATTTGACGGTGGGGGAGGGGTTTCAAATTAAGGGGCAAAAAAAAATATTTTTGAAATCTATTGAGATAGTCGATTTAGGGGTAAGGAGACATGCTGAATCCGAACATGAAAGTTATTTTTTCATCGGACAAGTAGTTCACCCGGAATCCGGCGAAAACCGGACACAACATTTGTCGACCCCCGCTACCCCTTTTCTCAAATTCGTAAAGCTCTGCGCGGGATTAGTATAGCTCTGCGCAGAGCTGACGTAAGAGAGAGAGAGCTAGTGCGATCAAGGTCGAAGGGGTTGGTATAATGGAAAAGAGTAGGCGGTTGCGGGCTATATAACAGTTGGAAAGTTTATAGGGGTTGACAACTTTAGTAGTAGGGTACACACTGAAACCAAAAATAGGCCGATCTCAATTGTGAGACAAGTAGGGGACTTCTTATGGTCTCATGGTCTGATAATAGGCTGTTAGACCATAATCATCTTCGGCAATGAGGGGTTAGCAGTCTTGTCTACTTGGTGTACCTACATTTCTTTTCTGTGCTTTATGTGGTACGAACAATTTGGTACCACGTCTATCACGAGGGCATGGATTCGTAAGTAAGAATCGGTTGCTAGAATCTTTGGTGATGAGGGGTTGCCAACTTTTGCTAGTTGGTATACCTTTTATTTTTTGCCAGTGTACTTCATGGTAAGAACGATACGGTACCATGTCTATCACGGGGAGATGGACTTGTCAGTAAGAATCGGTTGCTAGAAGGGCTTCGCGAGGGGCTTGAAACTTTAAACTTTGATCTGTTTCTAAATATTACAAGTAAAGAGTACTGATCTATCAACATCATATATTAGATTTTTGGGATCCCATCGACACCTTTGGTCTTGTTCCTGAGGGTCTCTGGGTGTTTATGACTTAATCATATAGAGTATTCTTGTGACTCGCAAAAGGCCGTTCCGAATACTCATAACTCTTCGTGCCGGCCTACCGAAGAACCATAAACGTCCGCACGACGACCGTTGTTGATTGGTCGTCATAGGAGTTTGAGTCAATTCGAGGACCTGTTTGGGTGATGTTTCTCGTTCTTCCTGTGGGTTACCGGCGTGTTTCGGACTTAGTCATATAGTGTATTCTTTCTGATCGCCTGACGACGGGCCGACGATGGCCAGTGGAGGTTGTACTTGAATTCCATAGTATCTGTTCAAGTAAAACCTACGCTTTGACCGCAATCGAACCTAGGCTGGAAAGGGTAATACTGTTTTTGAGTTAATGATTGAGGCTGTATTTGAAAGACAAAAACCTGTATTGAGACAGGCTAAATCACATAAATATACGAAAAAATACTGAAATCGTCTAACAGTGACAGAAAATACTGAATTCGTCTTCATACTAAGCGAGAGTACTAAATTGGACAAATAATACTGAAACCAGTATTAAAATACTGTCGGTGGCAACCCTGCAGTAGGCTAGGAAGACAAGACAACAGAAGGAAACGAGCTAAAGCCCCGTCTGCATTACCGTAAACCGACCGTTTTACGGCCGACCGTTTGACCGTTACGGCAGTGAAGACGGGTCTTTCTCTACGGACGGCCGTAGCCGTAAAACGGCGGTACTGACCCCTCCGTAACCGTAAAACGGACGTAGTTAAGACTGCTTTTTTGTCAAAGTCCCATGTAACTGTTTTTCAACTGTTTTTCAAGTCACATATAAACTGTTTTTTAAATTTTAACCCAAGATTCACCTATTTGGGACTAATGTAGACCATATTTTTGCGGTTACGGACCTAATGAAGACCACATTTTTGCGGCTACGGACCGTCCGTAAAACGGTCGGTTTACGGTAATGCAGACGGGGCTTAACACAGACAACTCCAGTATTGGGTGTTGTGGTTGTGATCAGGGGCGTCACTATGGGGGGGAGGGGGGGGTTCTTTTCATACGCAAGAAATCAAATTTCGCATACATTTGTCGTGCAGAACACAGGAGAAATCGAGTTTTGTATCCTTTTGTCGTGCCCTCGATATGCTCGTCGGCACATTGAATTCTTTTTATACATAAGATGTACAGAAGAAATTCAATTTTGTATGCTTTCGTCGGGCGTCGGTAGACTCGTCGGCACATTGGGTTCTTTTCATACGCAAGAAATCGAATTCGACAGACATTTGTCGGGAAGAAAACAGAAGAAATTGATTTCTCTATGCTTTGTCCGGCGTCGGTCCACTCGTCGGCACATCAGAGTCTGTTGATAAATCAGTTCCAGCAAACATTTGTCGGGCGCACCCAGGAAGACCCGTATCGTCGGCACATCGGGCTCTTTTTATACGTAAGTAGTCAAATTCTGTAACCATTTATCAGGCGCATCCCGAAAGTGTAAATTTTGTCGGCAGATCGGCTGCTATTTAAACGTAAGAGATAAATCTCTTTACAGTCTTTAGTCGGGCGTCGGTATTCTTGTCGGCTCATCGGCATATTTTTATTCGCAAGGAATCGGATTCTTCAAACATTTATCGGCGCACCCGGAAAGTCTAATTCCCTTCGGAAGATCAGAATCTTCGTTACACGTAATAAATCAAATCCGTAAACTTTTGTCCAATCCCGAAAGTTTATGTCTCGTCGTCAAATCGAGACTTTATACACGAGAGAATCAACTTTGTGCCTACTTTCTTATGGACGGCCACTACTTTTTTGGCGGAAAGATCAGTGATTTCACATGTAGCCTTTTATTGATCGCTCATCAACGTTTCCACAAAATTTCGCCTGCGGCGCGTTTCGTAGTATTTTCTATCTGGGAAAATGGTGTTCCATTTAGTTGGCGTTTTTGGATTGAAAATCGAGGTTGGAAACACATTAAAAGCTAGAAACTGTGAAGTTTAGGTATAGAATGGCCTAAAAATGTTCGGAAAAAAGACAGATTAGCAAAATTTCGCCTGCGGCGCTTGATTTAACTTGTTCCGGGTTCAGTCGTTGGAAAGCTTCGCTTTTTAGCGAAAGGTGAAAAGAAAAGCCGAATATGTAAATTTAAATAGAAGAATTTACATTAAAGGAATAATCTCAACTAATGCATTACAGTTAGTTTTGCACAAAATTTCGCCTGTGGCGCATTTGTAGTATTCTATATCTGAAAGAACGGTGTTTCATTGAGTTGGCACTTTAGGATTGAAATGCTTGGGGTTTAAAACACCTTAAATGCTATAACGTATAAGCTAAATTTTCCCAGAAAAGAGGGCAGATTTAAAAAACTTCGCCTGCGGCGATTAATTTAACTTGTTCTGGGTTTAGCCGTTGGAAGCTTCGCAAATTTTTCCACGCAAAAAGGCAGATCTAAAACATTTCGCCTGCGGCGAATGATTTAAATTGTTCTGGGTTGCCTACAGTCGTTGGAAGCTTCAGTTTTTAGCGAAATCTGCAATGAAAACCCGACCGAATATGTGAATTTAATTTACGAATTTATATTAAAGGACTAATCTACGCCGTTCTGCTATAGTTCTGCTATCGAAAAAATACCGAACAATTTTAGTAAAATTTTGGAACTCCGGCCCAAAATTTTACCGAATCTCAAAAAGGTGGGGGGGGGGGGGGTGCAGCACCCCCCCTTGCGACGCCCCTGCTTGTAAGAGCGATGACGTATGTTCGCGTTGTTATTATTTTCGTTCCAGAGAGCGTGAGAACTACGATAATACGGCGCTCGGCCTTGGCCCTCCTCTTTTGTAACTTGTAATAACTTCACTGGAACGCTACCCAAGTATAGACGAAGTAAATTACATTTCGACCATCGTTGAGATAATAAAATAATATGTTCGAGTATTAATTTTCTGTATCAGTTTTTTTCGATCGTTTTGTTTATGATTTTTTTTTTTCAGATTGCAGATTTATTTATTTAGACGCAAGGGTAACGGCAACGCTATCTGTTACTAATAAATACGTCATGCAATATTGCGCCAGATGTCCTCATACGTTTGTATTACGACTTACGGAATCGAAGAAAACGAACATACGAAATTTGACAGTTTCAAAAACAGAAGTTTCATGATAAACGGTAAGTTATATATAATATCAATTAATGAGTGTTACAGATTGAAGGGTAGAAGACCCAGGTGACCTAGTAGTCAAGAGGGGTCTTTAATTCGTTCATCATCATCTTTAATTCGTTCATCACGGTAAGTTAGCCAGAGTTAGCCTAACTTAAGCAACAAGACTTGAGTTGAGAAGCAACAAGACTTCAATCCCTCAACAAGACTTCAATGCTCAATGGAAGTGTATTTTAGCCTAAAAAGATAACGTTGTTTCCACCTCGACAATCTAGTAAGTTGTGCTAGTGAGTAGTGATTATCATTCACTTTTGAGTTTTGGTTGGGTAGCCACTAAAAAAAAAATCAAACCTGATCAGAGTGTGATTCTCCTATCTTTTACTCTTTTAGCTTTGATTTGAGGCCAAAATCACCTCTCTATCTCAGCTCTATCTTGCCTCTGAGCATCTTAAATGTTCTTTATAAAACAGTAATTTATATTATGAAATCTGCCTGTGCCGGGCAGCCATTATTGTTTTGCCTTTTGGTGGTCCCGAGTCAGACTCAGCCAGGACTCGGCAGGCTCAGCCAGAGTTCTGGAAAGTTGTCTCTTGTAATTGACAGCTGCCATGTCATCAGTCACAACCTGTCTAGGTGATGATGTTTTTTTGGATTAGGTACATAGAAACACTGTAACTTGATTCTGTTGGGGTAAAACTCAATGACTTCTGTTGTCAGTCTTTTGATCTGTATAGAAGTTTACAAAATATGCCATCTAGGAGACAACATTCACTTTCGAACAGCTTTCGACTATAGCTAGGCTACATGTTAGTCTACCACAACATAACTTCTTTTATATAAATACAGGAGGGGTATCTAACCTCAGACAAGATTTCAAATTTCCAGAGAAGTCTTTCCTTCAGAATAATCCATCTGGCTTAAAAAGGAACCAACAAATATATGATAAAAATACTAGATTGAAGCTAATTGAATGGTTTACATGTTGGATAAGTAAATATTGCTTCAATATTTCTAGCTAGACATATTTTTCTTTTCAAACAAGATTACTTTATTCTAACCTGACCTGGATTGACTTAAAAATGATGAAAAAGGAAGAGTTAGCAAAGTCAATAGCCAGAAAACAGCTTTTCAAAACAGCTACAAAATGAAGAAAAGGCACAGAATTTGAATATTTTTGGACACATGACTTTGAAAAAAGTCATATTTTGTGTCTTGACTGTCAGGAAAGCTTGTACATTTCATTTTAACATTTCTGCGGCAAAAATCCAGGTTTGGTATTAAAAACAAGGTCAGGTACCCCTCCTGTGGTTTCAAATTTTCAATGTGGTGAAGCAATGCAGACCCTTCTGTCGAGACTGTAACAGGACTGTCACACCACAAACCTTCGACCTGTCTACCACAAACCTTTGATTTTTTGTAGTTTATTGACTATGCCAAATGCTTAGTTATCTCTCTCTCGGTAGTATGGACCGCTTCGGATAGCTGTGCAGCTCCACTTCGGTCTTCTCTTGTTTTCCTGATGCTCAGGTATCTAGAAACTGATTTTAATTAACATCAGACTGCATTGTTTAAGCCAAGTTCTTCTATAAATCTGAAGATCATCATGAATAATGTTGTTTCTTCACTTTGAGACAGCTGTAATTTGGCAAGCGTTGTGGTAGTTGGTTCCATTTTTGTCCTGCTGAAGAGGCTTCTAAGTGGTGCTTGATGGGTTGCAGTTGCTTTGCAACCGAAAACGAGGTGGTCTAATGTTTCATCAAACTTTTTGCAAAATCTAACATTTAAAATGAAAATATCTAAAAGTATCTATGAATATCTAACTAAACTACTAAAGGCAAGGATAAATCAGTTCAAATTTCTTATAGGTGAGCAGGGGCGTCACTATGGGGGGGGGGGGGACTTCCCCCCCAAAGGTCTTGAGAAAGTACTTTCGTCGGGCGAAGCCCGGCGAAAGTACACTTGTTTGTCGGCGCGGATGTCGGGCGCGGATTATATTCCCAGAAGAAAAAAATTTTTGCATGCTTTTGTCGGGCGTTGGTCGACCTGTCGGCACATCGGGTTCTTTTCATACGCAAGAAATCAAATTTTGCACACATCCGTCGTGCAGAACACAGGAGAAATCGAATTGTGTATCCTTTTGTCGGGCCCTCCTTCCATATGCTCTTCGGCACATCGGGTTCTTTTTATACATTAGAAATACAAAAGAAATTCAATTTTGTATGCTTTCGTCGGGCGTCGGTAGACTCCGGCATATTGGGTCCTTTTATACGCAGAAATCGAATTCGACAAACATTTGTCGGGCAAAAAACATAAAAATTGACTTCTGTATGCTTTTGTCGGCCGTCGGTCGACTCGTCGGCACATCGGATTCTGTTTATCTGTGATAAATCAGTTTCAGCAAACATTTGTCGGGCGCACCCGGGAAGACCCGTATCGTCGGCACATCGGGTTCTTTTTATGCGTAAGAAATCAAATTCTGTAAACATTTATCAGGCGCATCCCGAAATTTTAAGTTTTGTCGGCACATCGGCTGCATTTACACGTAAGAAATAAAGCCCTTTACAGTCTTGTCGGGCAAAACAAAGAAGAATTTGAGTTCTGAATGCTTTAGTCGGGCGTCGGTATTCTTGTCGGCCCATCGGGATATTTTTATTCGCAAGAAATCGAATTCTTCAAACATTTGTCGGGCGCACCCGGAAACGAATTCCCTTCGGAAGATCAGAATCACATAATAAATCAAATCCGTAAACTTTCGTCCAATCCCGAAAGTGTATGTCTCGTCGGCAAACCAAGATTTTCTACACACAAGAATCAACTTTGTGCCTACTTTCTTATGGATGGTCACTACTTTTTTGGCGGAAAAATCTGTGATTTCACACTTTTATTTGGGATAGCTCATCAGCGTTTCCACAAAATTTCGCCTGCGGCGCGTTTCGTAGTATTTTCTATTTGGACAAATGGCGTTTCATTTAGTTGGCGTTTTAGGATTAAAATTCTTGGAGGTTGGGAACACATTAAAAGCTACAAACTGTAAATACAGGTATAGAATGGCCTTAAATTTTCCGGAAAAAGACAGATTAACTAAATTTCGCCTGCGGCGCTTGATTTAACTTGTTCTGGGTTCAGTCGTTGGAAAGCTTCGCTTTTTTGCGAAAGGTGAAAAAAAAACGGATATGTAAATTTAAATAGAGGATTTTACATTAAAGGAATAATCTCAACTAATGCATTACAGTTAGTTTTACACAAAATTTCGCCTGCGGCGCATTTCGTAGTATTCTGTATTTGGAAGAACAGTGTTTCATTGAGTTGGCGCTTTAGGATTGAAATTCTTGGGTTTGAAACACCTTAATAGCTAGAACTAAAGAAAAACTTGGCCTGCGGCCATTAATTTAACTTGTTCTTGGTTTAGTCGTTGGAAGCTTCGCAAATTTTTCCAGACAAAAAGACAGATCTAAAACATTTCTCCTGTTGCGAGTAATTTGACTTGTTCTGCGTACAGTCGTTGGAAGCTTTTTAGCGAAAACTGAAATGAAAACCCGAATATGTGTATTTAAAGTTCTAATTTACAATAAAGGCCCAATCTACGCCGTTGCCGCGAAGCGGCAACGTCGTTTTTCGTCGGCACATTTTTAAGTTCGTCGGCACAAACTGGACGTCCCCCCCCCCAAAGGTAAAAGGCTAGTGACGCCCCTGTAGGTGAGTCCAGGGTATCAACCAAGTCCATTTCAAGTCCCTGATCTTTGTGCAGGCTATGTATAGACGAGACACAGTTGGAATAGCCTATGTATACACCTGTCACCCTGTGCCAAATGCCTGTTACCCTTTGCCAAGTTGTGGCACCCAACCCACCCAGCCCTAACCCACTAAAATATTTTTCTTTACTTTACTCGTACAGTAGAGGTATGTTTATTTGAACAGTTACTTTAAGGCGAACATTTGTTTTAATTTAAACAGTGCAGTTTTGGGGTAAGGGGTAGAAGGAAGATACAAAATACCTATTCAGGTGTTTTCAGACGCCCTTAGTTACCTAGCCTACTTCAGCTAACTCATAGTTTACTTTAGTCATAGCAAGTGCATGAAAGTGGCAAAGTCAACAGACGTTCAAATAAGCATACCTGTACTGTATCATCAAAAGTTTATTTGGTTAGGTTGCCTGGCATCCGACACCATTGTTGGGCTTAAGGTGTTTCAAACCATGGGTAGGCTATATCCAGTGTTTGGCTTAAAGGAACAGTAAACTTGACTATGCAACTTTCGGCCATCGAATCGCCCGTGGTGGGGGGCTTATACAGGGTCTTATTGTTGACAGGCCCCCCCTTCTTTGTTATCTCGAACCGTCTCGAACCCCCTACTTAGTGTTCCCAAAGCTAGCTGGCAGGCCCTTACCCGTTATGCACTGTAATTATGCACTTATGTACTGTAAAAGTTAGCCTTTTTACATGTAGACTACAGAGTAACGACTTCCCCGACAAGACGGCCGGGGTTCGATTCCTAGTCGCGGCACACAAACCTTTTGCTTTTGTAAACCTTTTGCTCAAAAGTCGAATTCTCGGAAACTGCCCGGAAACTGCAATGGTCGTAACGAGAATTTTTCTTACTCTCAGTATCGACTCAGGGTACATTCTTGATAGTTAGCTAGCTCCCCGAGTCAAGTTTGAGTCAAGTTTTCTCTTCTTTAACATGGACAAAAATCAGGGATTAGTGATTGACTAGGCTATATCAACCAAATTTCTATCTAGTTTAATTGTTTTATTTACAGAGAAAGAAAACAGCTTCAAAGTTGTAAGCGAACTTCGTCCTTCATATAGGAATACTCCTCTGATAGTTCGAACTCATCAGAAGAAGAATCCAGAATGTTGGCATGTGGTGTTTGCTCCTGACGAGACAAGATTTGCATGGCTTTGTGGAAACCAGAAAGTACTGTTGGTACCATGGAACAGATTCAAAAACTGCTTGTAAGTTTCTGATTTTATTTGAGTTCATTATCAACTTATGGCCTGCATTAAGACTTCGCCTGGTTTTATGCTGTTCTCAAAAATATAATATTAAAGTTTAACTGAAAAGCCAATTGTGTGTCATTTAATTGGATAACTGAATTATTTGGATTCTGCCAGGGGATTTTTTGATTTTCCACTATCTGCCCTAGTTATGAGGCTCCCGTAGGGAAAAAAGGTACCCGGATTCCCGTAAAGGTGTCCGGAATTTTGGAACAACATTCCGGGCACGGAAAACGTAACGGAAATCCCGCCTGGGGAGTGGGGAGTCTTGTTTCCTGGAATTCCGCAGTTTAACGCGGAATTCCTGTCAAACCACGGAATTCCGGGACGTTTTCCGTGCCCGGAATGTTGTTCCAAAATTCCGGACACCTTTACGGGAATCCGGATAACTTTTTTCTCTACGGGCTCAGAATATCTCCGGCCGTCCCCACAGCGTAAATTCTACTATGACGCGGGAAATTTTAATCTCAACACAAATGCAGCTTTTCAGTGGGCAGTGGTGAGATTGGTGACGATTGCTTAGTGCCTGAACAAACTTTTTTTTTAAAATCTTTCTCGTAAGGCAAACAACAAAAATACAAGCGAACAGAGGCACCACAGATCACACGGAAATTCCACTATTTGAAAATCGATTATTCGTGAATAGCGGAACAACGAAGTAACTCATTTTCAGCGGGTCTTCAGGCCAATTTAAGTGAATAAGTGATGGGTAACTAGATTGTCCTATCCTAGCCCTTTTCGGTTAAACTTTAAGCATAACAATAAGGAGTCTGGATAGAAGGATTGCACCGTTCAAATTTTTATGGCACTTGCCTTCCGGCCAAGTGCCATATACCGATCACTTTTCCGTCGGTCGTTCGGTCGGTCGGTCTGTCGGTCGGTCGGTCAGTCCGGTGATCGCGAGTTAGGGTACTTCCAGATGTGCTAGGACGATGAAACTTGGCAGGCATATTAGGGGCCCGATCAAACTAACTTGGAAATCGTCACTTGCCCGATCCGACCATCGTGGGGGGAGGGAGGGGATCCGGAATCCGGGATTTAGTGACATGCATAACTTTCGAACGGGTAATCGGATCTTAATGAAACTTGATATTTGGAAAGACACCATGTCTCACATGTCCCAACTCAAGTCCGGACCGAATCCGATGAATGTGGGGGGGGGGGTCGGAGGGGTGAACCGGAAATCATGTTAAACGCTTAGAGTGGAGCGATCGGGATGAAACTTGGTGGGAGGAACAAGTACAACCCCTAGCTACATCATTGACAGAACCAGACCGGATTCGTGCACTGGGGGGGAGTTGGAGGGAGGTTCCGGAATTCCGGTCATACGGAGTTAAGATACTTCCAGGTGGGCTAGGACGATGAAACTTGGCAGGCAAATCAGGGACACGACCAGATTAACCTGGAAACAGTCAGCTTCCCGATCCGACCATCGTGGGGGGAGTGGAGGGAGGGGGAATCCGGACTCTTGAGGTATGTATAACTTCCGAACGGGTGATCGGATCATAATGAAACTTGATATGTAGAAAGACCACATGTCTCGGATGTCCCATTTCAAGTCCGGACCGGATCCGATGAAGCTGGAGGGGGGTCTGAGGGGGGGTCCGGAAACCTTGTGACATGCTTGGAGTGGAGCGATCGGAATGAAACTTGGTGGGAAGAACAAGCACAAGCCCTATGTACATCAGTGACAGAACCGGACCGGATTCGGGTATTGTGGGGGAGTTGGGGGGGTCCGGAATTCCGGTGATCGCAAGTTAAGGTACTTCCAGACATGCTAGGACGATGAAACTTGGCTTGAAAATTAGAGACTTGACATGATTGGCCAAGAAATAGTTAGTTCCCACATCCGACCATCCCTTAAAGTACTAATGCTAACCGCAAAGTACAAAAAATACTTTTAAGCAATATATACATTTCGTTATCCCTATGAGCCCATGATCATTTTTGCCTCAAGGGTTTTGCTTACAACTGAATTCCTTAAAGTACAAACAATACTTTTGAGTAAAATATACATTTTCGTGCTGCTGGTGATCATCTTTTTTGCTTCAAGAGTTTTGATTACAGCTGATTTTCTAGCGCCCTTAAAGTGCGCACAGCCAAATGCATTGCCAAACGATACAGTCTCGTGATTTCCAAGGACCCATGATCATTCTTATCTCAAGGATTTTGCTTACAAATGATCAAAAGAAACCCACGAATTGACGAATTCCTACTTTCATCCTCTGACCCAGCCTTGCAAGTGCCATATGAGCTTCCAGCTCTTGTTTGTTTCCAGATTTGGGAACAGTGTTCCATTTTCGTATTTGCCCTGTTGTATGAGCACGGTGCCGAGGAACAAGGGGACAGTACCCCATAAAAATCTGTTTATAAGGATTTGGAGACTACAGATCCTGCCAATTTTCATTGAGGTACTGTCCACTTGCTCACAGCACAGTGCTCTTACATCCAGGTGGTGTGTTCGTGCATTGGGGTATATCCTATTGTCAGTGCCTTTTTCAAAGTTTTTTTTGTTTTTGTTTTGCCCAACTCGCTTCACATGTGGAGTATGGTATAGATAATAATCAGTCATACATGATTTTTGGATAGGTTATCCTAGACATACCGTATACCTTCACAGCATGCCACAATCCGGGTATCCTATGCCAAATGCTGGTCATCCTAAGTGAATAAAATATTGATGATTTGAGCGTAATACTCGATATGACTAAGTCTGTAACACACCAATGAACCTCGGGAAGAACGAGAAACGTCGCCCGAACGATGACTCAAATTCTGTGTCAACCAATCAACGGCGTTCTTTGGAGACAGCTGTGATGACGCTTCCGGCCTTTCCGCTAGGTACATGGCGATTCTTCCTCGGCACGAAGAGTTAATAATCATTTAAAAAATCATTTTTTAGTGAGATCGGATATTCAGTAGTTTTTCGTAGTCTTAGTGGCGTTTGGCGTAGGCGATTTCAACTGTGGGTATACTCTACCCAAGAATCTGGGATTTCTGGGAGTCTGATAAGAATTTGTAGTCTACTAGGTGTTAAACATTATGATTCAGGATTAATGACAGCGACGGGAATTTACGAAATGGTCACTTGAAATGACGTTAAGATGCTCTTCTTGTGACAGAGGACTGTAGACGTCATTGATTCAATGAGACGTAGTTGGTTCCACTAGCTGCACAGCTGATCGATACATGCTGCTTTAAGGCGTTGTGTAGTCAGTTCGGGCTCCATGCAGGTATTGGGGCCAAAGACCTTAACAGTATGAAACACAGTAAAATCCACCCAATTCGTCTGGTTGAAAGCGTTCTGGTCTTTGTCCAACTTTAAACGATGAAAGTGAGAGTAAATATATGAAATGAAATGGTTCACAAAAATGGACACATGAAATGTACAAAAAATGGTTTGTTCCTTCTTTTGTCGAGGTCTGCAGTAAATTAACAACCGTACCCTAGTCAGTTTGTTTATAGTGCTGTATATTTTTTTGTGACAAATATAATTCAAATTGCTTCGCTGTAAGGGTTATACTTCGCTCTGAAAGTAGGCTACGTGACATGTGTTGTTTGACGATGATGTGGCAGGACGTTTGGCCGAAGTGTCAACGACACTTCACTTCGACCAGTTTTAACGATAGACCAACCGCTAGAAGGCGATAATTATCGCGCTGATGGGAGTTTAATTCTTGTTTTCCTACGCTTAACGTCTTTGATTGGGGCTTCCTCAACACAGTCTTGATGATCAAGGGAATGAAATCAAGTCTGAGCTGGTTGTCATAGACACTTCACTTCGACAAGTTTTGACGACAGACCAACCGCTAGTAGTTGCTAATTATCGCGCTTGTGGGAGTTTAATTCCTGTTTTTCTACGCGTGACGTCTTTGATTGGGGCTCCCTCAACACAGTCAAAATAGCTGAATTCATTCAGATACACAAAAACCTGGCTTTTCAGTTAGACTTTAATGTAGGTGGAAAACGTTGCGCTACTTCGTAACTTATTCTTGTTGTTTTCCAGGCTTGACTTAGACAACCTTGATGATCAAGGGAATGAAATCAAGTCCGAGCTGGTTGTCATAGATGCCGGTTCCCCTGTGAACTCAGTGGCATTTGGTACTGGTACACCAGAGGCGAATTTGGCATCCCCTGGAAGAGATTATTGGACAAGATTTGACTTTAGTAAGGACTTGGTCCTTGCAACAGGTCATGTCAGCGGACGAGTTAGGATCTGGGATGTCTTCTCAGGTAAGATCCTCATAGGCGTATTCTCGCCGTTCTCGCACCCGCGTTTTTGTTTGTCCCGGGGACTCACTCCCCGTATTCTCGCGAGTCCCCACGGACGGGGAATGCTCCGATTCTCATCACCATCACCAAAAAGGACTCCCTTTCAGATTCGGAGGGGAATCAATTTTTGCTGGTGTTGGTGCAATGTAAAATTAATTAAAAACAATCATGATAAACAAAACCACAAATAAAGTGGATCCAGATAAATTTCGTCAACTGCATATTTTTTTTCCGAACAATATCCAACTTAGAAGCATTCCTCGGTGTTCTCGCTGTTTTCCGAACGCGGCCGCGTGGAGTGAGTCCGTCTATTCTCGCCGTTCCCTTTGATTCCCCGAGGAGTCCTCGGGGAACGGCGAGAATACGCCTCATATTAAAGTTGTAACTGAAAAGGGCTGAGGTAGGAGAGTCTAGTTACTCATCACTGATTCACTTAAAGAGGCTTGAAGACCCGATGAAAATACGTCACTTTGTAGCTCCACTTTTCACGAATAATCTTGTTTCATGTAGTGAAATTTCCCTGTCGGATTCGTGGTACCTCTGTGCGCGTATACACGTGTTGTATGCTTGACGAAAACGATTTGCGAAAAAAAAGTGTCCAAGCAGTGATCCACCTTCCGCTAGCTGATCACTGGCCACTGAAAAACCGCGTTTTTACTGAGATTAAAATTTTCCGCGTCATAGTAGAATTTTGCATTGTGAGAACGGCCCTAGATATTCTCAACATCATAATAGAGCAAATAGTTAAAAAAATAAAAAAACAAGACCAAGGTTCCGATGGGGTCCCAAAAATTCAAAATTTGATCCAGACAATTAGGTTTTGTCTTCGCCAGATCCAGCCTTCGCCAGACTCCTTGAACATTTTTACTCTTAAAATTTAGACACAGATTAAGGCCAAATAGTTAATCATCTAAGAAAACCAAATTCAGATATGGATTCAGCATGTGTGTTAACCCCTATAAGCCGATCGAAACGATCCTGCTTTACTTCTGCGAATTTAATAAAAAACGAATTCAGCGTATCTCCTTACCCATATATCGAACATCTAATCAACTCAAATAAAATTAAACTTAAAACAAATTTTCCGGTTTCAGCCGGATTCCGGATGAACTATATGACCGGCTAAAAAATGATTGTCATATACGGATTCAGCATCTCTTCTTACCCTACCCCTAAACCGGACATCTAATCAACTACAAAGACAACTTTTGCTTTTAACAAATTTTCCGGTTTGGGCCGGATTCCGGTCGAAATACTTGTCCGGGTAGAAAATGATTGTCACAGAAGTGTTCAGCATGCCTTCTTACCCCTATATCGAACATCTAACCAACTTCAAATAAGACTTCTAATTTTAACAAACTTTCCGGTTTCGGCCGGATTCCGGACTAACTACTTGTCCGGCGAGAACATGGTTATCATATTCGTGTTCAGCGTGACTTCTTACCCCATAATCGACTATCACATTAGCTATTTAAAAATATTTTACTTGCCCCTTAATTTGAACCCCCTCCCCCATCCCTAAGTGTAGAGCTACAGGGCCCGTCTACGAACTCGACCTTACTCTTGACCCAAAGAATGCTCACACCAAGTTTAATCAAAATATCTCATTCCCTTCGAGAGTTATCGTGCTTACAGACAGACGGACGGACGGACAGACGGACGGACGGACGGACGGACAGACGGACGGACGGACAACTTTTGCGATGTCATAGGTATCCCTGCACTTACGTTTTGGGATCCCAAAAACTTAGCAGAATCCAAATCATGCAGTGTGTATTCAGTTAAATGATGTTGGCTTTTCAGTTAAACTTTCAGGGCGATTCTTGCGTTCTCATGGATTCGCTTTCCGCGGAAAATGGTTGCGCCTCTATTGCGCTTCACTTTACACGTTTCGCCACTTAACACGTAAAGAGTGGATTCACTTTCGCGTCAGTTTTCAAAACGAGTGGAGCGCAAGAACGGCCTCGGAAAGGTTCATTTATTTATTTTTGTTTATTTATTTATTAATACATTTGGCTTTAAAGGAACAGAAAACTTGACTCAAACTTGACTCGGGGAGCTAGCTAGCATATCAAGAATGTACCCTGAGTCGATATTGAGAGTAAGAAAAATTCTCGTTACGACCATTGCAGTTTCCTGGCAGTTTCCGAGAATTCGACTTCTGAGCAAAAGGTTTGCAAAAAGCAAAAGGTTTGTGTGCCGCGACTAGGAATCGAACCCCGGCCGCCTAGTCGGGAGGTCGTTACTCTGTAGTCTACATGTAAAAAGGCGAACTTTTTGCAGTACATGTGTGCATAATTACAGTGCATAAGGGGCAAGGGCCTGCCAGCTAGCTTTGGGAACACTAAGGAGGGGGTTCGGGACAGTTCGAGATGACAAAGAAGGGGGGGCCTGTCGACAATAAGACCCTATATATTTATCCAAGCCCCCCCCGGGCGATTCGATGGCCGAAAGTTGCGTAGTCAAGTTTACTGTTCCTTTAAGCTTTTAGCTTGTCCCCATGTTCATTTTTTTTTTTACTAATGACATACGTCGATAATCAAATTGAGGCAGAGAGCAAAGCACGAATGGCATGAGAGCGAAAAAGCGAGGTGAGTTTTAGCCGAGTCGCAGGGACAAATGGCGGATAAACCGATGAAGCTTTTCAGACCGCCAGAATACCTCTTTAGGCCTAGTTTGCGTATGATTTCGAGTGTCATTGCTGTTTGCTCGTCCGGTTTCGGACAAGATTTTCCGTGACATATAACACGTTCGGCAAACAGACATCTCCTTTGAACAAAGCAAACAACTAGCAATTCATGTTTTCTTATCTGATGACATTCCGAATTGTTTGGCTCGGATTCAGAGATAGGGTTCGAAAATATTGACTTTGCCAAAGTGTTGAGTTAAAATTAAAGGAGTTAGGCTAATCACAAGTGCGCAAGCGCTCAAACGTGGAGTGTGAAAGTAAAACGTTTACAGTATCTTGTAAACGAACACCCCAAGAACCAGTTGTCTGAAAGCTTTAATTTTTAAGTACAAGGAATCGTCCCATCTTCAAGTGTGGACAAATTACGACCATTCGTCACTGGGGAATCTCGGCATAATAGCCCATGGACCGGGTGGGTGGGTGGTATACCGAGTTTCAGTTTCTTACCTGTCATGGTTCACGTGTTATGTTTGAAACCTTGTTTGGAATAGCGACTTGAATGCGGTTGATCTAGGCTTTTTAAATGCGGTAATTGACTCTGTACTAGCTCCTTTAACCAGTCTTTCTTGTCCATGGCAAGTCTACCCGGGATCTTGGGAGAAACCCCCTTTCTGACATATCGTCCAGTTTAAAGCACAAATGGGCAACACATTACCACTCATTAACCCGTTGTATCCGATAACGCACGTCTTCGAATCCAAGGCCTGTTTCGCATCTGTACAGGTTCGTGGTCTAGTGCGGGTCACCAATCGGCGCATGGGACCGACGGCTTAAAGGAACAGTAAACTTGATTACGCAACTTTCGGCCATCGAATCGCCCGGGGGGCTTGGATAAATATACAGGGTCTTATTGTCGACAGGCCCCCCCCTTCTTTGTCATCTCGAACTGTCTCGAACCCCCCCTTAGTGTTCCCAAAGCTAGCTGGCAGGCCCTTGCCCCTTATGCACTGTAATTATGCACTCATGTACTGTAAAAGTTCGCCTTTTTACATGTAGACTACAGAGTAACGACCTCCCGACTAGGCGGCCGGGGTTCGATTCCTAGTCGCGGCACACAAACCTTTTGCTTTTTGCAAACCTTTTGCTCAGAAGTCGAATTCTCGGAAACTGCCAGGAAACTGCAATGGTCGTAACGAGAATTTTTCTTACTCTCAATATCGACTCAGGGTACATTCTTGATATGTTAGCTAGCTCCCCGAGTCAAGTTTGAGTCAAGTTTTCTGTTCCTTTAAGGCTTTATGTCATCATGAATACGTCAATGACGCTTGTGCTTGCGGTAGTTATATCAGTTCTATTTTTGAACATAGCTTCGTTTTCAAGGAAACTTGGGAAATATTCCTAGATGAAAGCTGGAATACTAAGAACCACCCCCCCAAAAAGGTCTGATGTCTTGAAATGTCAGAAAATAAAAATAAAATCCAGAGAAAATCTCAGTGAATGGTATTGAACTTCAGGCTTACGTCCTTACCACTCTTCTAGAAAGATCCTCATTTTTATGCCTAAAGTGTCTAATTTTATGAGTTGGAATTCGCCGCTAAATTGGAATTTCCTACCAAAATTGAGCCACAAGATCGAAAACCACCTCGAAAGTTGTTTGTCAAATTTGAGCCAGAAAGCCAGCCACAAAAACCTTGGTTGGCGCGGAAACACACTAGTGGGCCACACGAACGACCGCGGAGATACTTTTCGACCCACAACCGAGTCCACAAACGCTTTTGCGGAACGCCTGCGGCAAAACGCCTAGCAGTCGAAAACTGCGACTGCGCATCCGTGGTCTATGTTGCGAACGAAGTGTGGACAAACTTTCTTATTAAAGTTTAACCGAAAAGGGCTAGGATAGGACAATCTAGTTACCCCTCACTTATTCACTTAAATTGGCTTGAAGACCCGCTGAAAATGAGTTACTTCGTTGTTCCTCTATTCACGAATAATCGATTTTCAAATAGTGGAATTTCCGTGTGATTTGTGGTTCCTCTATGCGCTTGCACTTTTGCTTGATGCCTTACGAGAAAGATTTACCAATTTTGTTTTGTTCAGGCACTAAGCAATCTTCACCAGTCTCACCACTGCCCACTGAAAAGCCGCATTTGTGTTGAGATTAAAATTTCCCGCGTCATAGTAGAATTTACGCTGTGGGGACGGCTGGAGATATTCTGAGCCTCATAACTAGAGCAGATAGTGGAAGATAAAAAAATCCCTTTGCAGAATCCAAATAATTCAGTGTATCCAATTAAATGACACACAAATGAGTTGGCTCTTCAGTTAAACTTTAAAGTTGTTTCTTTTTAGGGCGTCTCCTGCTGGAGCTTATGGACCACCGAGACGCAGTTCGGGATATGTCCTTCGCACCGGACGGCTCGTTAAGACTCGTCACAGCTTCCCTTGACAGATCCTTAAAGGTATGTCCCTGCCCTATTTGATATACCGCAACAAGTATTACCAAAGTGTATAATAAAGAGCGTGTTCCACCCTACTAACCGTAGTTGCTACGCATGACGTCAAAAAATCCTGGCTTCGTGGCTTCAATGCTGAAACGAATTTTCCTATTTTCGGCAAGATATCATGCCACGGGTCAATCGGGCCAGTCACGTCACAAAGGTTTAGGCGAGCCTCCCCCCCCCCCCGACAAAAACGGCCATAAAATAGAGAAAATTGTCATTGCCAATTTTTCTGTATTTAGGCTATCGCCGTTTTTGCCGGGGAGGGGGGAGGGGTCACCTAAACCCGTAATTAAAGCATCCGTGCCGCTAGCTGTTACAATTCATTTATTTTCTCATATCTCTATGTGCAACCTGGCATTTCCGATGCGTGAAAAGCATATGTCTTGGCGCTACTCCATAATGTTATTTTGCTCTGAGTTTTATAGAGCGTGTTCCACCCTACTTACCGTAGTTACTACGCTAGTCGCCGTGGTTACTACGCTAGGCTGGAACGCTTTTTTTATTTTTTCGGTCAAATATCAGGCCGCGGGGTGATCCGACCAATCACGTTACAGAGATGCGTAGTTACTACGCTAACTACGCTCCCGAGCTTGGTAAGCAAATAGTTACTATTTTGAGAAGGTTGGAACGGTCAGCGTAGTAACTTTTCGTGAGGCTGGAACGGAAATAGTAACTAATAGTTACTCACTATTGGTAGAGGGGTGGAACACGCTCGTAATCTCTCTTATAAAACGGAACATTTTTGAATGGTCCACCACACAGTTTGCAGAGCAACCAGACATCCATTTTGAAAACTGTCTGCATGATTTACCGGAATGAGCGTCTCAGTATGAACTTGCGGCTTTCTTGATATTACCAAAAAGGCAAGCATAGAGCAGCTGAAAAACAAAAGTTTTTACGACCCATAATATAATTATCCTTAAATAGAGGATTTTGCAACAACAAGCGGTCGTGGCCGAGTGGTTAAGGCGTCTGACTAGAAATCAGATTCCCTCTGGGAGCGTAGGTTCGAATCCTACCGACCGCGATATCTTTTGCTTTTGGTTTCTGGAGATGCTCTGCGTTTATCTGGTTCCAGACGCCTCTAAGAGAAGCAAATCGAATCGTGTTTAGTTGTTGCTTTTAGTCAGACCAAAACAACACTAGTTTGCTCTTAGAGTTTGCTCTGCTTTTAGTTCGTTCAGCTGCCCTCGTGAAACCCAGCCGTCACTTTATTTGGAGTTTTCTTTCGCTCGGGATCACTATACTTTTTGAAATTTGAGGCTGAAGCGTGTTCTGCGCTCGGTTCTGCGTTACTATTTGGTGGATTGCGAAAATAAGAATGACGGACATGAATACTATAACGTGACACAATTCCGTGTATCAAGAACAAATAAGCCAATAGTACCTCCGTCTTTGGTCCCATGGATTGACTATGGATGGATCGAGGGATGGATATCTCGACAAATCTGAGCTGAGCTAGAAATACTTGCTGAGCTTTGAGCGCGGCTGCCTTCTTCTTTGCCACTGCGCATATCAGAGGAAACAGTGCAGGAAGCGCGCTGACCCGCTCTGCAGCGCGTCACATGTGACGTCTCAGTGATAGAGAACCAATCGGCTTTTACTTTGGAAATCTCTTCTCCGGGGCTTTACTGCGATATAGCTATTTCTTGAGGCAATGAAACGTGGTTTAGGTATCGGGACACCACATGGTCGTATTACAGAGATAGGGAGACGGAGGTTCCGGTGCTTATTTGTTATTGACTATATTCATCTCCTCAGTAGTCCTCAGTGCGAATGAGACGAGTTGGTTTGAATCTGAATAAAGACCACGTCAGGTTTTATTCTTAGTTATTTTCAGCTGTTTCCCGTAATCCAACCGTCTTTGTAGTTCATTGCCTTTTAATTTTTCCCCCGAAATTTTGGAATTTGAGACTTAATGGTGGATAATGAAAATAAAAGCAATCTTTTTCAACTGTTTGCTTTGGTTGGTTTACCTTTCGGTTTTGCTAAAATTCAGCATGATCTGTATCCTAATTATTTGGCGAATTGAGGAAACAAATAATTAGCCTAGTCGGAATACGACTCGATCTCTTCGATATCCTTTCGCTGGTCTTGGCCGTAGAGTTGCAAGCGGTCGTGGCCGAGTGGTTAAGGCGTCTGACTAGAAATCAGATTCCCTCTGGGAGCGTAGGTTCGAATCCTACCGACCGCGAGACTTTTGCTTTTGTTTCTGGAGCTGCTCTCCTTTTATTTGGTTGTAATCCGTAAAAGTATAAAAATTTTGACACTTAATCGTGTTCTCTCGTACTTCTATTTGGTGGATTGCGAAAATAACAATAGCCGAGCTGAACATTATTTTGACGCCATTTGAAACTTATTCTATCGACTAGATGCTAAGAGAAAGTAGTCGCGTTTTTGGCCAAAAGATATCACAGGCTTCCCTCTCCCAAGTCCTTTCCTTTCAGCCAGTTTGACCGATTTTGCTAGAGAGGAGTCTGGTGCCGTTCTCCTGAGCAGATTGGTCAACTCGCCTCGGAGTTGCCATCTCATTTCGTCGCAAAAGGGCTTGCTAAAAAAAACTGGCCAAAAGAGCAGTTAGGATACAATTTGAAAATGGACCAAGCCTTTGGAAGATGGTGACAAAAAACGCGACTTATCTAAGTGCGTAGACTCGACTTCTACCGACCGCGTTAAGTTTGCTTTTTGTCTTTGGTCTTTCTCCCGTAGTCTAGCCATCATTTCCCTTTTACGTTTTCCCGAACGGGATCGTGAAGTAATGGTGCATTTACACGCTGCGTAAATCCGAGTGTATTTTGAAAAACGTCCGTATTTTACGCACGTATTTGGGCTTGAAAAGGTCTCTAGCAATACGGACGTATTTGAGAAATCGGTCTGTGTCCATATTGCTAGAAACCATTTCTAGCTCAAATACGTGCGTAAAATACGCTCGGATTTCAAAATACGCTCGGATTTTACGCAGCGTGTAAATGTACCATAATGGAAATATGAGACTCGGTGACCAGCGAAAATAAGAATAATCGCCAACCACTTGATTTTAGTGTACAGCAAGGGCCCGGTGCCGTGGTGCCCGGTCGGTGCCGGCACTGGTTTCGACGTGTTAAAACATCAAAATAAGCATTTTTTTTAAGGGTTTGAAAGATGAAACTCCTAATTTGTGGCCGGCTCATACGATTTCGGTCGGTGCCTGCCGGTGCTGGGAAAGGATGTACAGCAGGTGCCGGGGAGTGGGTAACCCCTCGAAAATAATATACAGTAGAGGTATGCTGATTTGGACGTTTGTTGACTTTAAACAGAGCCATTTTCGAGCATTTGCTGTGACTGATGAACTACCAGTTAGCCTGAAAACACCTGAATTTTAATCTTCATTTTACCATCTAGCCTGAAACGACACTGTTCAGATTTAAGTAACAATTCAAATAAGCTTACTTCTTCTGCATCTGAACTTTATTCCGCTTTATTCTGTCGCTGTTAAAAGCAATTCTTGCGCCATCTATCAAACACAAACCATTTCGGGTCAGTTTGGCTAGATGGCGTGAGAGAATATCTGGGATTGCAGGCTTGATTTTGCCTTTTATTTTTAGCTTTTCGGTAGTAATCCAGGCGTTCAAAGCACACTTTTGGGTATTTTATTTGATTTGAAGAATAATTAAATCGTGTAATTGATTATTATGATTAGTATGTTTAACAAAGCAAACCGGATAAGTCAGCTGCATTTTATTGGAGCAACCAAAATGCAGAAGAATCTCTACCCTTTCGAAGACCCAATCGAGCAGCAAAAACAGCAGCCGTGTCCAAGAGGACCCTTGCCAAGAAGGGCCGAAATATAGCTCCAATAAAATGTAGCAGACTTAACCGTTTTGCTTTGTCAAATATGATCCGCAGTCAGCTTGGGCTGAAGGAATATCTATTATGATTAGATTCTTTTCGATAGGTTTGGGACCTGAACGATGACGGTAACATGTTCCGGACGCTGAGCGGCCACAAAAGACAGGTCCTGTGGTGTACCTGGTCGCCGAATTCGAAGTATCTGGCATCTTGCGGCACGGAGAAAAATGTAAGTAACGTAAATAACCTTTCCATTTGCGCCTCCCGTACCTGTGCGCCACCCATGGTAAACTTTTTTAAAGAAATACCAAATCACAAGGATCGCCTGTGGAACATCAAAATGCATCCTTTCCTACCAAATAAATTTATATAAAATGTCATCCACTTACTTTTATTTCTTCTTTGAAGAATCGCCTGGCGCAAAACAAAGTCGAAAAGTCGCAAAATGCAACAGAAAAACACTACCGCAAATAGTCACGCTCAGTCTATTTGGGTTAACCTGGTAGCTCAGATAAATCCGCGAAAGGAGCAAAAGAAAATTGAAACGGAAGCTGGCATAAAAGCAATTTGACCGTGGTCAGCAGGTGTTTCGAAGAAAGGCATTTGGCAACGCTGCAACTTCGTTCAACGATTAGAGCTTTTAGTCAAGGCCGAATTTCACACATTTGGTAAGTGGAGTCTGGAAAGAAACGGCTGGGGCGCAAACAGCAAGGTATCCTGCCCAAGCTGACCGGGAAACATGTATTAGACAATGGATCAAAACGGATAAAATTCCCGTTCGACCCTTCTTAGCAAAGGTCCTTGTCAGGCTATTGCTGGAAAATACGAACCTGCAATATTGCGTTTTGACCTATTGTTTTGTGTAGGCTTAAAGCACACCTCGCACTATTTACTGTTCTATCTAAAACTATCCTAAAACTATCTGAATAGGCTACTATAAAACTAAGCTCTGCTTTCATCAAATTATCCACGGCTTTGGCTGTCTTAAGCCTATTCCAAGACCCATTGACTTCCTTTAAAAGCTTGGCAAACCGATTTTACGCATCAGTAGCATCATACGCGAACACTCGTCGGGAGGGAAATACACATGGAAAATAGTGAACCGTGGCAAAGGCAAAGATTAGTGAGGTGTCGTTAGCTGGTCCAGAATGTAACATGTGAAATGCTGTTACGGAAGTAGGATGTATTGGCATTACAGGTACGATGGGTCATTTAATGATAACTGATATTGATTTGTATGTTAATACCAAAAATATATTTTGCCACTAGTAATACATCAGTGACGTGTGGCACTAGAATGTAGAACGATAAACTTGTGACGAGGAAAGTAACTTAGGCCTATCTTGTGGGTATCGGTAAATTCCAGAATAAAATGCGCACGAAAATAGAGATTTTTAGACAGTCGGTGTAGCTTCAAACAACACGGCCTCCTCGCATAGGCAATTCACGCCTTACATAGCCTACCCTTTCCTGAAAACTATCCCGATGGAAAATTCTTTGACTGTATATGTACGAAAAAGTTGCATGGAATGGTATGTAGTAGTATGGAGTAGTTTGATTAGTTATATGTAGTAGTGTGGAATACTTTGATAAACATGCTTCCGACTGGGTTAATCTTATGTAGTAGCATCCAATAGCATCCAGTTTGCTAGTAGTAGCATGTAGTAGCAACAGTTACTACTGCATGCTACTTTTTCGTACTACTCCATACGACTAATTCTCGGATATTTTTCATGGGGATACACGCTGGCGCATCACTCAATGGCAAACTTGTGCAACTTTTGGGGACGTTTCACGACCCCATTATCGAGCACTGGCTGCATTTGAGGCACCAGCGGTCAACTCAGTATTCTATATGACTAAGTCCAAAACACTCCAGTGCACCTCGGGCAGAACGAGAAAGGTCACCCGAACGATGATTAAAATCCTATGTCAACCAATCAATAGCGTTTGTTGGGACAGCTGCGGTGACGTTTTCCGGCTCTTCGCTAGGCACACGGCGATTCTTCCTCTGAACTATGGGTTGTAGTCATCAGAGTATCCTACGATGTTCTAATTCCTTGGCTACCCCATATAACCCTGCCTGTTACTCATCAGATCATCTTCACAATCCTACTAATTGACGAAGCGGAGAGCCTTTGAGAGCTGGGGAGTTTGCTGCATTAAGAACAAATAATCAGATAGAACTTCGCATGCAGCGATTATGAAAACCCCAACAAAACTGAGCGGACCTAGAGATATTTACTTTAGCCTTGAGCTGATGTTGATACCTGTTTACTCCTCTTCCGTCTTCGCCGTTGCTTATCGTACAAGAAATAGTGAAGGAGGCTTGCAGGAGGCGTACTCCGCGCGCTGACCCGCTCTGGAGCGCGTCCATAGAACCAATCAGCTTTGACTCCTACTTTTCCTCCACCGCGGGTTGTCAGCGATTTAGCTATTTGTAGGGGTAACGAAACGTAGTATGGCGCGAAGCTAGTAACCTCCGCTCGTTCGTAGCGGACATGGTATGGGGAAATATACGACTCCGCATAGTCATATTACAGAGATAGCGAGACGGAGGTTTTGTCAGATTATTTGTTTCCTGCCTACATCACCGGATGTTTGCAAAAGGTGCACAGTCCTGCCGCAGTGAGTACGGCCCAAATCGCAAACGAGGTGCTGCCTCTTTGATGTGTAATTAAATTATAATATATTTTGTTTTACTATCATTAAATGTTATTTCGAGCCGAACTGACTATCCAGGTTCTGACGATGCAAGGCAGTGTTGCCGGCTCATTAATTTATTCGACAATAAAATTTAGATGCTTCTACTCGATGTTTATAAGATCTGAGAGAGACCAGGAATCTGCAAGACCAAGTTATCTGTATAAAAAAAGGCCAGCAAATATTCCCGTTTGGGATCCCATTGAAACATTTGGTCTTATTTTTTTTTTCTGCAATAAAAAAGATAGCTAATTTATTTCTCTCTGGAGCCCCATAAAGCACGGCAATTCAAGTCGAATCTTCGTGAAGAAAACGTATAACACTTGAGTAAGATATAGCCTAGGGGAGTACTCTCTGTCAATCCATTATCTTTCGATAATAGAACAGAATTTTATTTATTGCTTTCTAGAGGTTTTGGTCCATCTTTTACTGAGGGAAAGAGGGGATAAGATTAGGAAGAATTGTTGGCTCGTGAATAATCAATTGTAGAATAATTTGTTGGATTGTATTTATTGCTTTCTTGAAATTTAGGTCCATTTCTTGCTTGAAAAATATAAATAAGATATAGGCAGAATTGTCGGCTCGTATATAGTCAGTTAATTAAATCAATAATAATGATCAGTTGTACTTTTTCCGAACATGTTATGAAAATGAGTTTTGTGGAGGTTGATACGATATCGTATCAGCCTCCAGATAGGAGGAGAGGCTGCTCCTTAGAGCCCCACAGACTGCAGAGCATGGGAATACAAAGTCTAAAATATAGCCAATTAGGTTTAGGTCAAGTTTACTCAAAACAAATTAACTCCTTGTTAGAGTTTAGTTCAGGTTAGTTTTTTGGAAACAAAACAAGTGCGCAAGCGCTCGAATGTGGAGTGTAAAGATATGAATCAAGCTGAGATATCGAAAATATGCTATGCAAATTCGATCGTTTAATACCGTAACTGTCACATCGTTCGCTTGTCCTTTTTATTATATTATACTATTTCCATGTTATACTATTTATTATTCTATTATACTTTTTATTCCCAAACACATTGAACACCTTACAAGGCGAGCTGTCAAAGTAGCAACCCTTGCTATGACCTCAAACCCTGTTCCTACACGCGAAAACACGTGTCAGGCGAAATTTAGATGGACTTAAAAACTTACGTGCACGCCTGTTCAACGTTGTAGTCGTGGACCTGCGTTAGACGGATATTTAAATTGTGGTCGAAGTGTCCTGTTTTATCTTCAGTTCTTCACCGATTTTAGAGAACTCTATGTTCCTTCCAGACCAGTCGTACACAACTTCTATGCTTTAGAGCGAAGTGCGCTGACGCAGAGCTAAGTGTTAATTTGCTCTGCGTTAGGGCATGTCCCAACCTGAAGCAAGGAGAAAACATGTCTGGGAAACAAATTTTCGTTTCAGATTTTCACTTCAACAGCCCTGCTCTGCAAAAGCTTAGCGAGCTTAACTCTGCAAAAGCTTAGCTCTGCAAAAACAACATAAACGTCTATCTGTAGAACAAATTTTAATTCAGATTATCAGTCCAACAGATTTCTATACTGAAACGCTCTTAGCAACTTTCTGGAATTTGTTTTTTCCAGGTTTTGGTCTGAGATATGGTTGGATACGGATTCCACGAAGTACCTAGCAGATTTTTATACTGACACGCTCTTAGCTCTTCAGAAACATCATAAACATCTATCTGTAGGACAAATTTTCTTTTTATTTTATCAGTCCAACAGATTTGTATACTGAAACGCTCGTAGCAATTTTCTGTAGAACAAATTTTAATTCAGGCTATCAGTCCACCAGATTTTTGTACTGAAACGCTCTTAGCAACTTTCTTGAATTTGTTTTTTCCAGGTTTTGGTCTGAGACATGGTCGGATACCGATTCCACAAAGTACTTAGCAGATTCTTAATACTGTCACGCTCTTAGCTCTTCAAATCACATCTATCTGTAGAACAAATATTCGTTTTATGTTATCCGTCCAACTGATTTTTATACTGAAAGGCTCTTAGTAACTTTCTGGAATTTGTTTTTTCCAGGTTTTGGTCTGAGACATGGTCGGATACCCATTCCACAAAGTACTTAGCAGATTTTTATACTGACACGCTCTAAGCTCTTCAAAACACATCTATCTGTAGAACAAATTTTCGTTTTATGTTATCAGTACAACAGATTTTTATACTGAAACGCTCTTAGCAACTTTCTGGAATTTGTTTTTTGCAGGTTTTGGTCTGGGACATGGTCCGGTACCGAATCCACAAAGTACTGGAAGGACACAACCACAGTGTTTCCGCTTGCGACTTTTCCCCAGACGGAGCTCTACTAGCAACGGCCAGTTGCGACTCTAGAGTCATCTTGTGGGATCCCGTCACCGGTGAGTTTTTTTTCTCCCGATTACAGAAAAGTAAACTTTCTCATGCAAACTGATTAAAGTTTAACCAAATAGGGCTGCGATCCGACAGTTTCAATTAAATAGGCCTGAAAACACGATAAAAATGCCTTACTTCGTTTGTGCGTTATCCAGGGATAATCAGTTTCATCGAATGAACTTATTCTTTTGGATTTGTGGTACCTCTGTGTGCTTTTACCTCTACGCTTGGAATATTCATCAAATACAATATAAGCCATTGCTGAAAAATTAAATAAAAATGATCCTCAATAAAAAATAAAATTCCTTGCAAGACATATCTTAACATCATTTCCCTACTTTCTACAGGCGTTATTACTAGAGCCCCGGATGAAACAAGACCAAAGGTTCGATGGTTTCCCAAAAATTTAATATAATGACTAGTCTTCTGAGAAACAAAGTTCAGGTATGGATTCAGCACATGTGTTTACCCTGTATGTCATTTCTACTTTGACGAAGTTGATCAAAACTTCCTGCCTTACTTCTGCCAAATTTCCGGTTTTGGCCGGATTCCTGGTGAACTACTTGCCCAATAAAAACTAAAGCTCAAAACGAATTGAGCACATCCCTTACCCCTATATCGAACCTCTATAATCAACTTCAGATAAGCTTTAACTTTTAAAAGAACTTCAGATTTTGGCCGGATTCCGGGCGAGCTATTTGGCCGGCGAGAAAATCATATGCGTATTCAGCATGTCTCCTTAGCACTACATGGAACCTCTTCTCAACTTCATATAAAACTTTTTAAATTTTTACTGTTTCGGCCGGATTCCGGGCAAACTATATGTCCGTGTAGACAATAATTGTCATATATGGATACAGCATATCTTCTTACCCCTAAATCGAACACTTAATAAACTTCAAATAAAACTTTTTACTTCTAACAAATTTTTCCTATTTTGGCCGGATTCCGGGTGAACTACTTGTCCCGGTAGAAAACACTTGTCATATACGGATTCAGCATGTCTTCTAAATTGAAAATTTTATCAACTTTAAATCAAACTTTAATTTTTAACAAATTTTCCGGTGTTGGCCGGATTCCAACGAACTGATCGTCCGGCGAGAAAATAAGTTGTAGATATGGATTCAGGATGTCTCCATACCCTTATATCGACTATCTCATTGCCTTTTTTGAATAATTTTTTTCGTCCATAAATTTGAAACCCCTCTCCCACCCCTGCATATGGGGCTACAGGGCTCATCTACGAACTTGACCTGTACTTTGACCTAATGGATCCTCATACCAAGTTTGAAGAAAATATCTCTATCCCTTCGAGAGTTAAGACGGACAGACAGACTGACAACTTTTGCGAAGTCATAGGTATCCCCAGGGTATCCCTCCACTTACGTTTTGGGATCCCAAATAAAAATCCCTTAGATGAGTCAAAATATGTCAGTGTATTCAGACATCAGATGTAAGAATAAGCTGCCTTTCAGTTGAACTTTAAGAGCGTGTTCCACCCTTCTAACAATAGTAATTACTAGTTACTATTTTCGTTCCAACCTCATGAAAAGTTACTACACGGACCGTTCCAACCTGTTTAAAATAGTGACTAATAGTTACTATTTGCTTACCACGCTCGGTTACTATTTGCTTACCCCACGCATAGTTAGCGTGGTAACTACGATTTCTGTGACGTGATTCCGATCAGCCCGCGGCTTGATATTTTGACGAAAATGGAAAAATGCGTTCCAGCCTTGACGCCAAGAAGCCAGGATTCGTGACGTCATGCGTAGTAACTACGGTAAACAGGGTGGAACACGCTCTAAAGCACCATTATCACCATCTACTATTTATGTTCCAGTATTTCATAGTAGCAGAATACTTTAAAATTAGGTTCTGCTTTTAACTAATTACCCACAGCTCTGGCTGTTTTAAAGCCTTTGTCCAGCCCCTTTGACGTATAGCAAGAATAGAAAAAAATTTAACCTCTTTTTTGGACGACTGACATTCTTTAAACAATCGTCGAGAGCGTGATTTTGCATCGAAAACAGCGAAACAAGGAAAGCGTGAAAATCAGTGAGTTGTTGTTGAGGTGGGGGAGGGATAGAGAATACCACATGAGATTCAAATCCCCGGAATACAAATTCATGGAGCGATTACGCAAGTAGGTTGCATTGGCATTTTAGGGAAGAAGGGTCCTTTAAAGTTTAACTGAAAAGCCAACTTATTTTTGTGTCATTTAGTTGAATACACTGAATTATTTGGATTCTGCAAAGGGATTTTTTTGTTTTCCACTATCTGCTCTAGTTGTGACGTTCAGAATATCTGCGGCCGTCCCCACAGCGAAAATTCTACTATGACGCGGGAAATTTTTTATCTAAACACAAACAAGGCTTTTCAGTGGGCAGTGGCGATATTGGTGAAGATTGCTTAGTGCCTGAACAAAAAAAAAGTCATAAATCTTTCTTGTAAGGCATACAACAAATTAGAGGTACCACAAATCACACGGAAATTCCACTATTTGAAAATCGATTATTCCTGAATAGCAGAACAACCAAGTAACGCATTTTCAGCGGGACTTCAAGCCAATTTAAGTGGATAAGTGATGGGTAACTAGATTGTCCTATCCCACTCCTTTTCGGTTAAACTTTAAGGGCTCACGTGGCGCAGTTATCGATTTCTTGTTTTACTGCCCTCGACGATGGGTGCGATGGGTGGTTAGACAAACAATCCGACGCTTACCGCGTTTCACCATGGATTTCCCGAGGTACCCGTGTTATAGCTGGATTGCCTGTGTAGTTTTGAAGCACAATTCTTACTAGAAATAACATTCTCACTATGAAATGGCTCAGAAGTTATACTGAGCGTGTTCCACCCTTCTTACCGTAGTTACTACGCTGGTCACCGTAGTTACTACGCTAGGCTGGAACGGTTTTTTTATTTTTTCGGTCAAATATCAGTCCGCGGGCTAGTCGGACCAATCACGATACAGAGATGCGTAGTTACTACGCTTACTACTCTCCCGAGCGTGGTAAGCAAATAGTTACTATTATTTACTATTTTGAGAAGGTTGGAACGGTCAGCGTAGTAACTTTTCGTGAGGCTGGAACGGAAATAGTAACTAATAGTTACTATTGGTAGAGGGGTGGAACACGCTCACTATTAATTACGATTACTTTCCGTGTAAAATTAGCGATTTTCTTGTTAGCGCTTTTCAACTCTGTCCAGTCTTTCTGTTTTCCGATGCGGCGGATGGACGTAAATATTTGAAAACTGAACAGCGCCGAGGTTGAAAAGTGGGAGAACCAAGAAATTAAAGGAAGTCCAAACAGAATATAGACCTGATTTCGGTGAAAGAGTGGTGATGAAAGAGTTGTCGACAGACCTTGAAGCTTTTGACGAAGCTTCCGTCTCGTGACTGGCAAAACTCTGTTCGGCCAAAAAGCGCAAAAAGAATCGTAGGTACTAAACGAAGAATAGCGAAAGGCGGGGATTTCTGAAGTTTATAACTCCATAAGGGAGCTAGGGATAATATAAAAGGCAGAACAAGCAAGAGGGGTGCTTTAACAAAACCGCTGACAGAGCTGTATCAAATGCAGTTCGTTCATTTTCAAGTTTAAGTTTTCAAGTTCAAGTTTTATTTTCACATTCACAAATAAATAAATAAAAAATAACACTTTCGCGCTGGAGGAAAAACCTATGAGGGTTTGCATTCGCGCGAAAGTCACATAATTACTTACCTATAATAATAAATCCAATCTCTCTCACTCATCAGAACTCAACTCTCCCTCCCCCCTCCCCCACCTCCCCTCCCGACCCACCCTTACCTCCCTAGCCCACTCTTCCTCCCCTCACCACCTTACCACCCATAACAAAATTCAACATTTATGCCCCAGAAAATAATCTTTTAATTTCTTTTTAAATTGAGGTAGGTGTTCCGACTGTCTGTCGATTATATAGCGGGATTCAACGACTGAGGAAGAAAATACTAATCGGCAATCACATAAGAACTACAGCAAATTCAAGGCATCCGTGCCAGTTACTATACCCATTCATTCCTTTTCTCATCTCCCTTCATTTTCTCATTTCCCATTTTTGCGAAATTCTTTTTCTACCAGAATCCCAATCAGTTTTTTCTATACCATGAACGTGGTTAAGCAAAATGAATCGGCCTCATCAGGATCGAAACCTCGACAAAATGAGAATCGTAAAATAAATGACGTCAACAGACTAAGCCACATTCGAACACACACACGAGTTCGGACAGCTGAATGCCCGGACCACATTCAGTCAGATCTGTACGTAATTTGATTTGTTAACTTGGTTATTACCCAATCTTACGTTTCATCCTGGTCACACCTGGAACAAAGAAGTTCAAGATATATTACCACCATCATCACTCATAGGTAAACAGAACTAGCCGAAGTCAGTGACTGGGGTCTGTGATTGGTCCAGAGTTCCGTTTCAAAATGGCGAAGATGGATTTTTCCATCTCGTCTATTTTACGTTTTCAGCGTCTTTTCTTCCCAGTTTCGTCCGTAAGACGGTCTTATTACCGGCGTTATTACCAGGTGTGACTATAGTAGGACGCGGGAATAACTGTCCGAACTCGCCCCATGAAAATCCCACGCGGACCGGACAAAATGGCTGCCAAAAAACAAGACCAAAGGTTTCGATCCCAAAAATGTAATATTTGATCCAGACAACTAGGTCTTGTCTTCGCCAGGCTAATCATCTGAGAAAACGAAGTTGAGATATACGGTGATATACCTGCATAAGCCATATCTATTTTGACGATACTGATCGAAACTTCCTGCTTTACTTCTGCCAAATTCCCGGTTTCGGCCGAATTCCGAGCGAACTACTTGCCCAGCCAAAAAAAAGTAAGTTCTGAAACGAATCAGCGTATCTCCTAATCCCTATAAAGAAAATCTAATCAACTTCCAGTAAAACTTGAACTTCTAAGCCACGATTCACGGTTTTCCATCCGCAGTATGCTCCCGACGAGTGTTCGCGTATCATGCTACTGATGCATAAAACTGGTTTTCTGAATTTTGCCGAGTCTTGCTAGAAGTCAATGGTCCTGGGAAAAGGCGTAAAACAGCCAAAGTCGTGGATGATTTGTTAAAAGCAGAGCCTAGTTTTACAGTATTCAAATAGTTTGGAATACTGGAACATTAACAGTAAAGTGTGCGAGGTGTGCTTTAAGATTGCCTAAATTGACAGCATATATCAGCTGGAAAACACAAATTATGTCGTGGGCGCTGTACAGCTCTGGCGCATTCGGTTTAAAAGTGACTCTTCTGCACGAGTGGTTGAGTAATCTACAGCATCATTTTCTAGCCGTTCCTGACTTCTAAGTAGTGCTATATCCCTTTTAGAAGGAAGTCGTAGCTCTCATCCTTCAAAATGTCATGACACTATTACCATATTTTTCCTCATTTGAATTTTCCGCTCATTCCCGCATACTTTAGTGGATTGGAATTATCCAACCGTATACTTTAAATCCCAGCCAAAGCCTTTGTGAAATAATCCGGCGTGATGGGATTTTAAATTGTTGCAAAAATATTCACACGCCTGACGATTGAGTAGCCTATCAGCTTTTGACACTCGGCCTGAAATAATTTATGAAGAAGAAATGTCTGTCTGGGATTCTAACAAGGAGCATTTATCATTCAAGGAGCTGCTTCAGTTCTTTCTTTCCCAATTTCCTTGAGTCAAGGAGCTCTCACAATCTACGCAACAATGACCACCTACACCTACGGCGCCATGAAATTCGGAAGGAAGTTCTTGTCCAACAGAAAAGCACAGAGGTATTCTGCCAGACTACGCAGACAGTAAAGAACCATCACATTTTAGGTTATCCTCAGAAATATAAAACGAACAGAAAGGGAAGAAAAAATAAACAAAGAAAACTAGACCATTCAGACAACACGATCCCGACCGCAAAGTCATCTCTCTTTCATCATCACCAGCACAAGAGCCTAGGTTTTGTCAGATTGGTAGGAAGGAGTTTGGCACTAGTGATGTAAGTGAATATAAGTATTTCTTTAGACCTTTTAAAAGCGCAAATTCGGCAGTTGTCGTTTGGGCAAAGCTAACGTATTATCAGATACCACGGGAACTGCAAAGACGACAAAATGCAAATCCAGCTACCATGGTATCAGACATTACGGTTGCTTTGCAAAAACGAGAGTTGCTAAATCCGCGCTTTCACAAGTTCCACCGAAGAAATGCGTATACATCCACTCACATCACGAGTTTCAAACTTCTTTCTCACTAATTTGACAAAAACGTAGGATCTGGTGTGGTTGATGATGAAAGTGAGACGCATTTTCAACAGTAACTGCAAAAACGACTTTGACTGTGGTCTCGGTGGTATCAGAAAGGCTTGATAGTGCAAATACAAGATGAGGATTTCCTGAACGAGTTTTCTTTACTATCATCATCGAGTCAAAAAAATCTCAACTTTTCCATACGCAAGTTATGATGATACCGAAATTCGGGCAGGAATTCAAGTTCGGTAGCGCCCAACTCTAATCTTGTGTTCGTACTTCGAGTCAGAACAGCGAACAGAGAAAATAGTCTCGGATTGAAGTTAAAATAACATGTTTACGGGATCTGGCGAAGATAGGTAATCTAAGACGCTAGTGACTGGATCAAGAAGTCCAATAAATATATGATTTTTGGGATCCCATCGAAACCTTTGGTCTTGTTTAAGAAGATCGGATCGAAAGTGTATCTGCTGCGACTTGTGCTTTGAAGTAAACAGCCATATCTTAATTATTATTTTATTTGCCGCGTCATCGCTTAATTGTAAAACCTCGCACCCCGCCCGCGAATAAGTCACAAATAATTTAAAGTATACCGAAGCCTCGTCTTCCATTTCCATGATGTAACCTACTAACGAACTTTCCTCTCTAGAGGATTCTTCTTTATCTTTATATATGTCCTTTAAAGTTAAACTAAGAAACCTCTTTGCCGAGGCCTTAAGGGACGACAACGTCATTTGAACATGCCAAACTTGTCTTCCAACCGAGCTCTAACCACAGACGCTATTGATCCCATTTGAGCCCCTGGCAAATTCCCTCATTTCGTAACGAAGTTCACTTCTATCCAGACTTGACTTTACTTTGCCTGAATGGACTAGGCCTCCTTTCTTGTTTCGGAGACGATGGAAAATTAAACAAAGAATTGCGCCAGCTAAGGATATAGGTCTCGACAGCGGAGCAACAACAGTCTTGACGATTTACTCATGATTTGCAATACTGTTTTCTTCTTTCACCGATTCTGTTTTCACCGATTTTGAAATTTTTTAGGGTGTTTAGATTGAGTAAACGATTAAAAGGCAGTCATAGCGGACATGATTGGCAAGGGATTGTTCTTTGGTAATTTTTGAATTATTATTGTGATTTTCTCTCGCGTGTTTTGCTTTTTGGGATCCCAAAACGTTAGTGACGGATACCTATGACATCGCAAAAGTTGTCCGTCTGTCCGTCCGTCCGTCTGTCTGTGAGCACGATAACTCTCGAAGGGAATGAGATATTTTGATGAAACTTGGTGTGAGCATTCTTTGGGTCAAGAGTAAGGTCGAGTTCGTAGATGGGCCCTGTACCCCTACATTTAGGGGTGGGGGAGGGGGTTCAAATTAAGGAACAAGCAAAATATTTTGAAACAGCTAATGTGATAGTCGATTATGAGGTAAGAAGACATGCTGAACAAGAATATGAAAACCATTTTCGCGCCGGACAAGTAGTTCGCCCGGAATCCGGCCGAAACCGGAAAGTTTGTTAAAAGTAAAAGTTTTATTTGAAGTTGACTAGATGTTTGATTTAGGGGTAAGAAGCCACGCTGAACGCGAATATGAAAACCATTTTCTCGCCGGACAAGTAGTTCGCCCGGAATCCGGCCAAAACCGGAAAGTTTGTTAGAAGTTAAAGTTTTGTCTGAAGTTGATTAGACGTTTGGTGTAGGGGTAAGAAGACATGCTGAACAAGAATACGAAAACCATTTTATCGCCGGACAAGTAGTTCGCCCGGAATCCGGCCAAAACCGGAAATTTGTTAAAAGTAAAAGTTTTATTTTAAGTTGATTAGATGATAGATTTTGGGGTAAGAAGAGATGCAGAATCCGTATATGACAATCACTCTCTAGCCGGACATATAGTTCGTCCGGAATCCGGCTGAAACCGGAAAATTTGTTAGAAGTTGATTAGATGTTGGATATAGGGGTAAGGAGATACGCTGAATCCGTTTTGAGCTTTAGTTTTTCGCCGGACAAGTAGTTCTTGAAGTTCACCAAAACCGCAAAATTCAAAGAAGTAAGCCAGGATCATTTTGATCGGCTTATAGAGGTAAACGCACATGCTGAATCCATATCTGAGCTTGGATTTCTTAATGATTAGCTGTTTGGCCTGGCGAAGATTTTTGGGATCCCATCGGAACCTTTGGTCTTGTAATTTTTGGGATCCCAAAACGTAAGTGGAGGGATACCTATGACATCGCAAAAGTTGTCTGTCTGTCCGTCCGTCAGTCTGTCTGTGAGCACGATAACTCTCGAAGGGAATGAGATATTTTGATGAAACTTGGTGTGAGCATTCTTTGGGTCAAGAGTAAGGTCGAGTTCGTAGATGGGCCATGTAGCCCTACATTTAGGGGTGGGGGAGGGGGTTCAAATTAAGGGACAAGCAAAATATTTTTAAACAGCTGATGTGATAGTCGATTATGGGGTAAGAAGACATGCTGAACACGAATAGGAAAACCATTTTCGCGCCGGACAAGTAGTTCGCAAGGAATCCGGCCGAAACCGGAAAGTTTGTTAAAAGTAAAAGTTTTATTTGAAGTTGATTAGATGTTTGGATTTTGGGGTAAGAAACCATGCTGAACATGAATATGAAAACCATTTTCTCGCCGGACAATTAGTTCGCCCGGAATCCGGCCAAGACCGGAAAGTTTGTTAGAAGTAAAGTTTTATCTGAAGTTGATTAGATGTTTGATGTAGGGGTAAGAAGGCATGCTGAACAAGAATACGAAAACCTTTTTATCGCCGGACAAGTAGTTCGCCCGGAATCAGGCCAAAACCGGAAAATTTGTTAAAAGTAAAAGTTTTATTTGAAGTTGATTAGACGATAGATTTAGGGGTAAGAGGAGATGCAGAATCCGTATATGACAATCACTCTTTAGCCGGAAATATAGTTCGTCCGGAATCCGGCTGAAACCGGAAAATTTGTTAGAAGTTAAATTTGTATTTGAAGTTGATTAGATGTTGGATATAGGGGTAAGGAGATACGCTGAATCCATTTTTGAGCTTTAGTTTTTCGCCGGACAAGTAGTCCTTGAATTTCGCCAAAACCGCAAAATTCACAGAAGTAGGCTAAGCTAGGATCCTTTCGATCGGCTTATAGGGTAAACGCACATGCTGAATCCATATCTGAGCTTGGATTTCTTAATGAGTAGCTGTTTGGCCCGGCGAAGACTGGATCTGGCGAAGACAAAACCTAATTGTCTGGATCAAATATTGAATTTTTGGGATCCCATCGGAACCTTTGGTCTTGTTCTTTATTGGTGTTTCCTTACTTTGCGTTTTAGATACTCCATCATTTTCTCTTTCCTGTGCTATGGGTGAAAACTTCAGTTAAACGTATTGGCCGTTGCCGTTTTTGGGATCCCAGAACGTAAGTGGAGGGATACCTATGACATCGCAAAAGTTGTCCGTCCGTCTGTCCGTCTGTGAGCACGATAACTCTCGAAGGGAACGAGATATTTTGATGAAACTTTGTGTGAGGATTCTTTGGGTCAAGAGTAACCTCGAGTTCGTAGATGGGCTCTGTAGCCCTACATTTAGGGGTGGGGGAGGGGGTCTGATTAAGGGGCAAACAAAATGTTTTTAAATAGCTAAGGTGATAGTCGATTATGGGGTAAGAAGACATGCTGAACACGATGGTGGAAACCATTTTCTCGCCGAACAAGTAGTTCGTCCTCTCTGTAACTTTTTGTCGTTTTCGCTAGCTATTTTACCACCTACGGCATAAGTGGAGCGAAAACAAAAATTCTGTTCTTGGTCAAAGAAACCTACAAAACCTATTTACTTATTACTTATATATTTTCTTACCTAAAACACCTCTTTTTAATCTAATCAAGAGAAAAAGGCTGTATTTTGTCATTCCAAGAATTCTTCAAAAGTAAAATTACTGCTTGTTTGTTATTTTTACGCAGTTAGCTGCTGTTACAGACCTTGCTACAGAGCTGTGAGCTCGGTAACTGCCTAAGCAGCGATTGAGTGTGACTAATACCTGGCGAATACGACATTTTCAGTGACATGAGTTACAGGCCGCGAAAGCGAAAACGACTTTTATCAGTTATAACAGTAAAAAAATGCACATATTGGCATGACACCGTCTGGCGGAAAAACTGTTAAGAGCCACTTTTAAAACTTGAGTTGCGTTTTATTTGAAGTTCATAGTACAGCGGGAGCGGACGGCGGACTGTAAGTAGCCGTTTTATTCCCGGCGGACTACGTCAGAAGGTACGCTGAACAACTCCCTGCCTCACCCAGCGTACAAACTAGCGGGTCCGCTGGCACTCAGAGGGCGGCCCGCTAGCAAACAAAACGACTTCGGGCATCCCGCGATTCCCGCGCCTTCCCAGCGTACGGCCCGCTGGCGAATAAAACGGCAACTGACAGTCCGCTGTACGATGAACTTCAGATAAAACGCAGCTTTGGTCATCACCTAAACTATGTTCAAATAGATGGATGTGAGCTACAACGAACTTGCTAGACATGTCCACATTAGCTTCTTGTGCCTTACAAAATAATCTGCGGATCAGACTAGAAAATATAGTAACTATGACAACAGGAAAACAAATGCTTATTTCTCCCTAGCAACCTATTTCATTGTCCAGTAGTTTTACGACACATTATGTGACGTCTGGTAACCTTCCGTGGGAGCTGTCACAGTTGCAGTTGACAACTCTGGACATTTCTTGGAAACCTGTAAATAGAAGAATTGCACCTTGCGAATTGGATTTGAGCCAATATTCGCAAGGTCGACCCATAGAGTTGGTTTACTTGACTTTAAGCACAAGTCTTACTAGAAACGATCTTTTCACGAGAAAATGGGTCAGCAATATCGTTTTCAGAAATACCATTAATTTCCACGAGCGATTAGTGATTTTCTTGTTACGCTTGTCCACTCTATCCAGCCCTATCTCTGACACGGTGGCTGGACGCAAACTATTTGAAAACTGAAACGCGCCTTGGCTCAAAAGTGGGAAAACCAAGCAAAACAAATGAAGTCCGAAACATAAGGCTGGTCTACCTAATGAAAAATAATACTATGAAGCTTCGCATGTCCTTATTTGTGAAAAATTCGGTGACGGACCTTGCAGCTTTTGGCGAAATTTGCGTTGCGTGACTGTCTAAACTCGGCTAGGCCGAAAAAGCGCTAAAAAGTCGTAGGCACAGAACGAAACAATGCTAAAGGCGGGTATTTCAGAATCTTATAATCCCATAGGAGGTAGGAATAATAAGACAGGCAGAATAGGCAAGACGCGTCCGGTAAAGAACCCGTTGTACCTGTAATCAGGGACCCATAAATTTCCTTTACAGGGGGCTTGTCAATAAGAGATTTATGATGCGCTCTTGACCGGTCGGAAGATAGTTCGAGAAATACCCACGGTCCAATCACGTCCAAGGCCAGATAGACAAAATTTGGGATTGGCTGCTGGCGCCTTGAGGGAGGAGTCTCTTTGGCGCGCACGTCCAATGAGGCAAATAAGAATGTCGATTCGACTCAAGTGGCGATTTTTGGAAACTAGATTTGGGCCCATGCAATCTACTTACGCAACTGCGTCCATTAATTTATAACCCGGAGACCCAGGTTTCATGTCTTATATTCTGTACCCGCTAGCGATACCTCATTAATCTTTGTATTTGAAGCGGTTCACTATTTTCCATGCGCGTTATGCTCCCGACGAGTATTCACGTATCCTGCTATTCATGCGTAAGACCGGTTATCTCAGTTTTTCCGATTTTTGCTAGAAGCCAGTGGGCCTGAGAAAAGGCTTTAAAACAGCCAACGCCGTGGATAATATGTTAGCAGAGCCTAGTTTCACAGTATTCAAATAGTTGTGAAATAGTTGTGAACACAAATAGTAAATAGTGTGAGGTGTGCTTTAAGAATACTTGTAGTCCTAATTTTTTGCTCCATTTTTCCAGGATTTTTGTGACTATCCGCACTTGCTGATAGCAACCATTTTGTTTCAGGTGAAAAACTTCGCACGCTCTACCACATGCTCCCTCCACCGCGTCCGATTTTCGCGTCTGGAGCCAACGGCGCATGGGTCAGAGGGGTCGCTTACTCGCGAGATGGGATGCACGTTGCTACAGTCTCGGATGGAGGGTAAGATCAAGGGCGCTATTGTCAAAGTCTGGATATTAGTCAGTATCCATTAGGCATAGCTATTGAATAGGTTATAATGGATATTAGTCAAAGCGGCGAAAACAAAAACAGCGACTGTAAAAGCACAGATGGCCAAAGAGCGAAAGCAAAAAAATGCGCGAGACAAAACCAGCGAAAGGGCAAAAACCGCGACGGTCGTGTTGAAGTCTGTGACATTAGATGTAATGGTATCCAGTCGAAGCCCGAATACAAAAACAACGACCGTAGAAAATTGTCGAAACGGCGAAAGCAAAAACCGCGCCAGACAAGAACAGCGACAGGGGAAATCCGTGACGGTCTTGCCAAAACCTGCGATATTAGCTGTGATCATATCCAGTCAGATCCCCGATTTAAAAGACAGCGATGGCCAAAACAGCGAAATCAAAAACCGCACCAGACAAAGACAGCTACTGGGCAAACAGTGACGGTTAAACATAGAAAGCAAAAACCGCGCAAGACAAAAAAAGGGACGGGTAAAAACCGCGTTGGATTCACTGTTTCACCGTCGTTGTTTTGCCCTTTCGCTATTTTTGCATTGTACGTTATTTGCTTTCGCTGTTGTGACCGTTGTGGTTTTTGCCTTTTCGCTGTTTTTGCATTGCATGTTAACCTACAGTTTTTGCCCTTGTACTGTTTTTGCATTGCGCGTTAACCTGCGATATGTCTTATGAAAGAATGAATGAATGCAGTTTATATCCCAACCAGTAATTTATGCATAATGGGAAGAACTTTCGTGTCGTTTTCTAATTCATCACACGTCATGAAGCTAGACACCTCCACTCGTTGTTCATCCCCTGCAAAGCAAAATAACACTAGGGAGTAGCACCAAGACCTATGCTTTCCATGCATCGGAAACGGGCCTTACTCGTAGTGCAGCGAACTTGAGGGTTTCAAGTAGGCCTATTGCTAAGATGTGGTCTGCACACATCGTTTATTTGCTGTGTTTGGAATATGCAGTTATCGGAGCCAGAGCTGGTACACGACTGATTGAGTTTCAGTAGGGACGTTCTCGATAGCTAGTGTCGCTGCTATTCGAGTCTGTGTCACTCTTGGCGCTACTGCCTAGTGTTATTTTGCTCTGATTCCCTGCGAGTCAGACTTTTCTCTAAAACTTGCCAAATACACGTAAATCTTTGCGGTATCTTTATTCGCGAGTCCTAGTGAAGGATCGCAAGTCATAAACTTAATTCTCAAACTTAAACCTCTCCTGAACCTGTTGGAATAGCTTGAAACTTGTCCTCCAATGGGAAATTCTTGTTCCTTAATGGCGAAATCTCGTCCCCAAGTAGCTTATATTTGCCTTAGAATAGGTAGTTTCCTCAAAGTGGGAGTCCTGAGACCAACTTGACCAACCGTGCTCGGCCTGCTAAGAGCAGCTTAACTCGGCGATCTGGAAAAGCAATCATGCATAAGGAAGCGCCAGCATGGACACAAGTCCAACGGTTGCGCAAAGATGAAGAAGAAGAATTACCTAGATCGGGCGCTCCCGAACTAGGATTTCAGATTTCTTAAATAGTTGCTTTTTGCAGATACCATGAGTTGCGTTTTTGCAGATACCACGGTATGTGTTAAAACGGTATCTGGATCTGCAATTAGTCGTTTTTGCAGTTACTGTGGTATCGAGACACGGCTGCTCTGCACAAACGACTATTGCCGTAATTGCACTTTTCGAAGTCATCCCAAAAGAAAAACTGATATCCAGTTATATCAGTGCTAAACTTCTTTCTCACCAGTTTGACAAAATTTGATGAAAGTTAGATTACTTTTCAGATACCAAGATCAGTTACCACGGTTGGAGGTATCAGATATGCAAAAAATGCAACTATGGTATCTGATACCACGGTCTGAAGTCGTTTATGCAGTTACTATGGTATCGAATACCACGGTCTGAAGTTGTTTTTACAGTTACCATGGTATCTGATACCACGTTCAAAAACAGTTATTAAGTTACTGTATCTGGCTAGTTACCGTAAAGGGCTGGTGGAATTTCCGACAGCCTTTTACCTTAAACTTTAACTGAAAAGCCGATTTAATTTTGTGTCATCTAACTGAATACACTGAATTATTTGGATTGTGCATTATGACGTTCAGAAAATCTGTGGCCGTCCCCACAACGTAAATTCTACTATGACGCGGGAAATTTTGATCTCAACACAAACGCAGCGTTTCAGCGGGCAGTGGTGAGACTGGTTAAGATTGCTTAGTGCCTGAACAGAAACAAAAATCATAAATCTTTCTCCTAAAGCATATAGCAACAATTCAGTACCATAAATCACAAGGAAATTCCACTATTTGAAAATCGACTATTCGTGAAAAGCGGAACAACGAAGTAACGCATTTTCAGCGGGTCTTCAAGCCAATTTAAGTGAATAAGTGATGTATAACTAGATTGTCCTATACCAGTCCTTTTCGTTTGAACTGTAAATCACAGCTTGGAGTGAAAGAAGGGTTTCCCATCCTGTTCATTACTCGTCGTGATGATAGTTGCATGTCTAGTTATTAAGTTGTAGTGGAAGTTTGCAGCATTACCCTATACTCAATGTCTAGACGATGTTCGAAGGCATCTGCCCACTCTGCAGCTATTAGTTGAGTTTTACACAGTCCAGTTTTCAAAGTTGGATTCAATTTTCCTACATCGCTCGTATTTCGGACATATCACATGCATGCGGTCCAGTGTGAATAAATAATATCCTACTTTTTTGGGGTGAAGATATACGCGAGCCAAAAATGTATATCCAAAATCAGACGCGAGCCAAAAATGTATATCCAAAATCCGCCATACCCCAGTTAAGCGCTCCAACTGGACTAGTTTCTGTTAATCCCCTATTGTCTCATGTTCAGCACTTGTGTAGACTTATGCCTTGAGCAGACGTTCAGGGTCGGGTGCTGGTCTGGACCAAGTCCAAAACAAGCCAGTGATCCTCAGGAAGAACGAGAAAACGTCACCCTAACGACTTAAACTCAAATCCTGTGTCAGTCAATCACGGTGGGACAGCTGTGGTGCCGCTTCCGGCTCTTCCGCTAAGTACATAGCGATTTTTCATCGGCAAGGAGAGTTAGTCATTAAGAGTATCCCTTCCCAGATTTTCGACACCATCATCACTTCCATATGGAAAAGTTGAATTTTTTCAGTTTGATGATGAAAGTGCAAGAAACCCGGCCGGAAATCCTGATCGTGTGTTCGCACTATTCTTTCACCTTCTATCACTGAGGCATATGAAAACCTCCATTACGTGGGAGGCAGATTGCATATTTTCTACTAACCACCTGTGGATCTATTTTACTATAGTTGCGTTTTTGATCCGAATTCTGCTCGCGATTCTCCTCGCAGTTCTCCTGTTTCGCGTTTTTGGACTATTCAGATTAAGCGAATTCTCCTTTTCTTGCGTTTTTGTAAGAATCCGAATTCTCCTTTTCTTGCGTTTTTGTAAGAATCGAGAACGGGGAAAGCCTCGTGATTCTGCAGAATCGAGAAGTTGCTCCGATAGTGAATTCTCGATTCTCCTCTCTCCGTTCTCCTCCCTGATTGGTCAACGGAGTGCGGGTGTTCGATATGCATAAACAGGTGTATAGGGTTGCAGAATGCAGACGAGCTGCCAAATAAGTGTTTTTGTCAAAAGCGAGCGTTTTTGCGTTAAAGCGTTTTTGTCTTGCTAAATTATATTCGGTTTATACAGATGCTTCGATTTTGCTTCTTTCTGGTATTTACCCTGTTTTTCATAAGAAAAAGATATCAGTTCAGTTCGTTCTTATTATTTCCGGTTTTCCCGTTTTCTATTGTATCTGCCTCCATGGTACAGAAATCGGAACCTTATATCTGTTTATAGTTTCCCGGATATCCGGTCGAAACTTACGGAGCTTGCTGACAAATTACCCTGTCCCCATTCTACTTATAAGTATCTGCCCGCCCACAGTGGCCTTACTCGTTTGCTTTAGTTTCTTGTTCTTTTTGTTTTCTGAAGTGTTTGTTTTGTTTCTTTTATTGTTACTCCGCTTTGACTTTTTGTAGCGGGTCAAAAATATATTATTACTAGAATGGGGAAGCGAGAAGAGCAAAAACAGTAATTTGTACGAGAATCGAGAATTCAGAACAGAAGCGAGAACGGAGAATTCAAATAACAAATGCAACTTATGTCTGTGACATGTGATGATGGCGTGGCATAGGGGGACTAACAGGAACTAGTCCGCTTAGAAGTGCTAAACTGGAATAGGATGAATTGCTAATATTGCTATTCACATGTTCTCAAGACACTAATGGAAAAAATCGCATATATGAACTTTGACAGAAATGGTATTCTTAAAATGTACTGCATAGGTACTAATTTTTTCTGATGTACTACCAACTCACTACTTTGAAAAAAATGTACTAAAAAGAGTACAGAATTTAGCCTGCGAAATCGGTGTTGACTAAACTTGGCCGATTATCTGCGATTCGTGACGTCACACGAAAAGTCCATATTTTCCATTTACTAACGGAATTGATTGTCCCTAGAACGGTTTATAAGTGTAAACGCGTCCGGCGCCTCCTGGCCGATCGGCTGCATATATAAAGATACAAATGTATATTCTGCAATATCAACTTAATCGAATTTTCCTGTTTCTTTTATGACGTCACGAAAACGTCACGCTCCGTAGATAATCAGCCCAAGTTTGGCCTCCACCGCGAAATCTTATTGGACTGTATGGGCACGTACCTTTAGTGTCTTCAACTCTGATTCGCAGTCAGCTTGGTCTATACGAAGAAATGTTGCGGTACGATGATGATTTTATTTTTAGGTTGATCCGGTTTTGGAACCTTCTGGACCCTGATTCTGACTTGCCGAAAGTTCATCGGGAAGGTGGTGATGATGACGAACTGCTTTGCTGCACAATTTCGCCATCTGGACGAGCTCTAGCCGTCGGGTGAGTTCAGCACACCTTACCCTCCCAAATCATATGCTTGTAGTAGAGGTTTCCTTCTTTGATCGTTAGTTGACTTTGAACCCCGATGAAAATTTTTCGAGGAGTTGTACGAAAAAGTAGCATGCAGTGGTAACTGTTGCCATTGCACGCTACTACTAGCAAACTGGATGCTACTACAGCAAGATTGAATGCTATCGGATACTACTACATATCAATACATGCAACTTTTTCGTACAACTACCATACAACTACACAGTCAAAGAATTATTCATCGGGACAGTTTTAGACAAATGAAGACGCAAAGGTCCAGTTAAAGGAACAGAAAACTTGACTCAAACTTGACTCGGGAAGCTAGCTAACATATCAAGAATGTACCCTGAGTCGATATTGAGAGTAAGAAAAAATCTCGTTACGACCATTGCAGTTTCCCGGCAGTTTCCGAGAATTCGACTTTGAGCAAAAGGTTTGCAAAAAGCAAAAGGTTTGTGTGCCGCGACTAGGAATCGAACCCCGGCCGTCTAGTCGGGAGGTCGTTACTCTGTAGTCTACATGTAAAAAGGCGAACTTTTACAGTACATGAGTGCATAATTACAGTGCATAAGGGGCAAGGGCCTGCCAGCTAGCTTTGGGAACACTAAGGAGGGGGTTCGAGACAGTTCGAGATGACAAAGAAGGGGGGGCCTGTCGACAATAAGACCCTGTATATTTATCCAAGCCCCACGTTGCGATTCGATGGCCGAAAGTTGCGTAGTCAAGTTTACTGTTCCTTTAAGTGTTCTGGGAAGCCTTTAATTAGCTACTGTGTTGAAAACAAATGTGAAAACAATGTGTGTGGTGGGGAATACCTTCCTCGTCATCAGCGGAGGGATAGATGCTTATGAATTTGGGAACATTAAAAGTTCTACAGTAAAACTGGCTATAAGGTTGATGTGCCAGGAAATAACGTGGTGAGTCAGAAAGTAATATTTGATTTCGCCTTGGGTGGTTAGTCGGACCAGAATACACAAATTCTTAATTTTTTTGGCATGGTGCTTCAACGTCAAGCCATGGTGCACCGACGTATGAGCACCGGTGCTCAGACGCTGGCGCACCATGGCCTGGAGCAAGGGCGCAGTATTCACATAAAGATCTGTTTGAAAAGGTTCACATTCTAAATTTCAATTCAGCAGATTTTTATGATATGATATTTATTGCAAAAAGCCCGAGGGCTGTGGCAACACAAATACTCAACGAAAAACTAAAACAAAAGAAAACAACAAACAAACAAACCTACATGAAATTCGATGCCTCATTGCCAGCTTGAGGAATCTTCCCAGACTCTTAATCACCGCAAAACAGTCACTCTTCATCATTCTCACCATCCATTCCTCGTCATACACTCTCATGCCAAAAATCTCATGCCTCAGCTCATCCAACTCGCAACACGTACATATCTCAGTCTATAATTGTCAGTCATATTCAAGATAGAATTCGTAAGGCATTTGGCTTCTTAATTCGTTTTCGGGGGCGATACAGGAAAGATATCCTCGGGTCATTGTCTACTGCCGTGGCTTTACCTCACGTTCTTTTTGCTGCAACAGTTGTAGAAAATTTTCGAATTCGCGACATTTCTGCTATAAAAATATCCTATTTCAAATTTTCCAAATTTCTCCTTGGGTTCCCGATTTCTTTTAATTATTCGCAGTTAGTTTCTGATTTTAAAGTAAAAGACCCAGTTTTAATTTTGAAGAAAAGGCTGACAAACTTTTATAAAAAAGCATCGGAAGCCCTCATAACCCACAACCTGTACCCATTCTTTAACAAGTGATTTACGTGATACGTAAGTAATTGTAAGTTAGTTGCTAAAATAATGTGTATTTTTATAGTATCTCACAGTATTTTACTGAAAGGATTATAGTTAATTTAGGAATGGTTTTGTTTTATAATTTATATATTGTACTCCTCAGTTTTGAGGGAAACAAATGAATAAATAAAAAAGATGAACTACATCTTCATTCACATCTCCACATATAGGGCAGAAGTAAGGACCAGTTCTCCCATTTAGACCACCTATACTTCCTCCGGTTCCCCAACGGTAGACTATCGGCCCGTTAACTAAGCAATAATTTTAATTCTTCCTTACCCATTCCCACTTTAAAATAAATACTTTCCCCCACGTCTCTCTGGCCATTGCGTAAAACCTCGGGGAAACCGAACTAATAACCAGAACTTGCCAGTGTGGGTACCATGCCAATGTGGGTACCATGACGTTGGTGCAGGGCAAGGTGCCCCCCCCCCCCAACGGATGAACAGTGGTGCTCATGCATTGGGGGATGACTTTGCGCTGGAGCACCGTGCCCCAAAATTGAGGATTTGTGTATGACTGGACCAGAATCCGGTCAAAACCTAAAGTTTACAAAATAACCCAATCTTCTAATGGTATCCTATTTTCGGTAATAAATAGCACACCGTGGATCTGGTGAAGGCGAACTGTGGAAATAAGAACCTAAGACTCGTTCCGAATTTTGGAGATCAATGATCTCTGATAATAATAATAATCTTTAATTCCCTTAATAGCTCGTACAGTTCACTCGCTAGCATTGGATTGTCATACAGTTTACCACCGATACATATAATAACACTATATAAGACATTTTGATAATAAGTTTACAAATTCTTATACCATTATTTACTAATCACTCATAAAATATATTCAAACAGTGGCTAAAAACGGATACGTCAGCTACGATGCTGTGGCAGAGATATTTCGGCCCTTTTTGGCAAGAGCCCTCGTCAGGCGGTTCAACGTCAGGGACAACGGCGGGAATCTTTTTAATAAGCTGCAGAGATAACAGACCACACATTTTTTTTAACAAAACAGTAGAGTGGGAAAATATGAGAGAAAAAGAAAAAAGACGAACAAACAAGATCGACAAGATACGTAATAAATAAACAATGCAGTAGTTTTGTCACAGCAAGTGGATGAAAATTTCACTGTTTCAAGTTAACTAACGTTCCGGGTAGCACACCTCTACACTGTCAGAAGTTTCATAACAGATTGCGCATAACACTTTCAAGAATAACACCTTTTCACTTAGAAATAAAGTGTTATGACCAATTAAGTTTACACTATTTCCTGCCTAGATGTTCAACAACACCTTCAATTGGTAAAAATACTACACTGTCAGAAGTTACATAACAACAACAGAAGGATGCCCGATTTCAACAGATAACACTTTGGGATGATATCTGTTATGTTTCTTTCGTTCCCGTTAGTATTTTTACCAATTGAAGGTGTTGTTGGAGATCTAGGCACGAAATTGTGTAAACTTAATTGGTCGTAACACTTTATTTCTAAGTGAAAAGGTGTTATTCTTGAAAGTGTTATGCGCTATCTGTTATGAAACTTCTGACAGTGGCGGGATTCGGCGAAAGAACCACGATTAACTGACATATGATATGAAATTTATTCCGGCCACGAAAGGGCCATTCGGCGAAAGAACTACAGTTAACTGACAAATGATATGAAATTTATTCCTATCACGAAATGGGGCATGTGCCGCCTCGAGCGTAAACGGCAAATTAATAACAATCAGCCCGTTGTCACGAGAATATTGACGGTATTTCCCAAAATGATTACAAGTGACATCATAAGTGACCTTGCCATTTGAACCTTACTGATGAATGACCGTACCAAAATTCAAGAGATTGACAACAGACACATTAACACCGGATGTTATAAGAGAATACAGGGCCTGAGAATGGGTGATGTTGTCAAAAGCACCAGCTATATCTATAGAACAAAGATGAATAGCAGATTTTTATGCTTGACGAACACGATTTACGAAAACTAAGTGTTCACACAGTGATTTGCTTTCCTCAAGCTGAAAACTGGCCACTGAAAAGCGGCGTTTGTATTGTCATAGTAGAATTTCCGTTGTGCAGACGGCCGTATATATTCAGAACGTCACTACTAGAGCAGATAGCGGAAAGTCAAAAAATCCCTTAGCAGAATCCAAATAATTCAGTGTATACAGTTAGATGATACAAAAATAAGTTGGCTTTTCAGTTAAACTTTAAGTGCTTGCGGTCCAGACTGCAGTTTTCAACAAGATTTTTTATATTTCCTGTATATTTGCATTCGGGGTGGGGGGGGGGGTCGCCTAGACCCTCCATAAATACATTAAAATAGCACTGTAGAGAATAAAAATTCTGACGTGCAAGCCATTTCAGTAATATTATCTTAAACACAACAACAATTATAAATCTGGAATTAATCTGTATAATCTGACCAGTTCTAATCTGACCTGTATAATCTAACCTGCCATCTACCAAATACCCCTCTTCCCCATAACGTTAAGCTCTTCCATCATATCTCGACCAACAATTAGAATTTGTAAGAACACAAATGCAACAATCTTTTTTTTTCTTTTTCTAATAACACATATGGTTATGAGTAGGATAACCTACAGTCATTGCACACCACCCACAGCCCCCCCCCCCCCCCCCTTATCACAACACCAATAATCTTGTCGAGAAACCTCGCTAATTACGGAACACCGTAACAAAGGGCAGAGGCCAGTATCCCCTTATTTCCACTTTTAGGAGACTCTAGGCAATTTCCTAGAAGGTGAATCACATCTCCAGTCAGATAAAAGAGGAAACTGTTAGGAGAGCGGAGGATATTCACTTTTTTCCCCCATGTAATTAACCAAAGTCGTAAGCCCTGATGTTCTCCATTTAGCTCCCTATTAGAAGTGATAGTGGGCAGCTACTACCGACTACAAAACGATATTGGTCAGTTTCTAAAGGTCAGCTTCCGACATCGAGGCGGATCGGAAAGCAACACCGAGACGGCCATTGAAAATAACCTATCTGAGCCTATCTCGTATCGAACCTATAACCTATCTACGTAGCGCAGCGAGGTAGATATTTTTAAATAACCGTTGTGTTTGTTATTGCAATATCCGGTAGGTTAACTAAAGGTGGCTCTTGCATAAAGAGGTTGCCACTTCACTAAAATAAAAGTCGCTACCCTTGTAGCAAAAAGTACTACCAAAGAAGAACAAGAGCTACGAGCTCATACGGCACTTGTGACGAGTAGGCGGTGCAGGAAAGTAGATGAGAACGTAGACGAGAACAACCCCCCTAGAATTAGACCTAGAAATAGGATATCTAGTTTCACTCGAGTCTGAGCATTTCCGGCATCGCCTCAGATCATTTAGTGCAAATGACCGACAGAAATTGCGATCGCTATATGGTACTTGGCCGAAGGGCAAGTGCCATAAAAGTAACTTACAGTACTTTTGCTAACAGTACAGTAAGAAAAAGAACAGTCTGTTTTGTTCGAAAAATTTATAATAGTTAACACAACTCCATCTCAGCAAGAACAAATAATCAGATAGAACCTCCGTCTTTAGTCCGATGCAGCGATCACGGATACCCCTGACAAAACTGAGCGGAGCTAGAGGTACTTGCTCCAGTTTTGAGTTGATGCCCATCTACTTCCATCTACTTCCTTAATTGCTCCCTGAGTCATCAAATGCCGCATTCCCTTGGGCTTCATCGTCTTTGTGGAGGGTTGTGATAACATAAGCTTCACATTGCAAATCTGACCCGAGATTGAAAAGTTGTTTCCCTTTGTATAATCCTCAGAAATCAGCACTGTTTGAAATTCCCGCCTTTTCTGACTGCTTCATCACTTTTGCTCTGGAGGTAACACTTAATACTGCAAGAGGCAACACGCGAAGCCCCACCCAGGCTCCACCCCCGGTAAATAAGATCGGCTGAAAGTAGATCTAGCATGCTCTAGTCTTCTCAATTCTTCCCTTATTTATTCTTGCTACTACATATCAATACATGCAACTTTTTCGTACAACTACCATACAACTACACAGTCAAAGAATTTTTCGTCGGGTTAGAAATGAAATAGACAAGTTCCAGCTATACATCTTTTTTTTTTTACCAAAATATAATTTTTACATTTACTCCTTCGGGCCCTTCCGAGGTCGAGGCCATAGGCAGCTTCCTAGTTTAGTTTGCCTAGGTAGAAATTCGCCACTGCTTACAAAGGAGATTCTCCTGGGGAGGATCTAAACCAAGGACAATAGTCGTTTGATGTGGCTGTCTTTTGGAAGTAATCTCTAAGAGCTGTTTTCCTGATAATGGGTTCTTGGATATTCCTATTTCATAGTCCCTTAGTGGAGTTTCTCCGGAATTAAAGTTTAACTGAAAAGCAAACTTATGTTTGTGTCATTTAACTTGATACACTGAATTATTTGGATTCTGCAAAGGGATTTTTCTGTTTTCCACTATCTGCTCCAGTTATGACGTTTAGAATCTCTACGGCCGTCCCCACAACGAAAATTCTACTATGACGCGGGAAATTTTAATCTCAACACAAACCGAGCTTTTCTGTGGGCAGCGGTGGGATTGCTTAATGCCTGAACAAAAAAAAATCATAAATCTTTCTCGTAAGGCATACAGCAAAAATACAAGCGCATAGAGGTACCACAAATTCCACTATTGTAAAATCGGTTATTCGTGAATAGTGGAACAACGAAGTAACGCATTTTCAGCGGGTCTTCAAGCCAATTTAAGTGAATAAGTGATGGGTAACTAGATTGTCATATCCCAGCCCTTTTCGGTTAAACTTTAAAAGAGCGCGATTTTCGTCTGATTATTGACAAGCATCCCTGTATTTAGTTGGACGTACCCACCTGCAAGATTACCACCCTAGATATGACATTACCGTCAGAAGTGTAATGATGCGTAGTTTCAACAGATAACGCTTATAGATGTTATCCGTTATGATTTTGCAAACGTTGTGCATAACAAGCATTGCTAGAAAGAGCCGAAAACCGCCGAAGAAGCACCTGCTGGCTTCAGGCTTTCCCGATATCATTATGACAAACGCTCTTCTTGCATGACAGCTAACTGTTATTTCTAGAAACCGTGAATTTTTGTTTTGGCACTTGCCCTTCGGCCAAGTGCCATATAGCGATCGCAATTTCTGTCCGTCCGTCGGTCGGTCCGGGTTTTGCTAGTTCGGGCACTTCCACATAAGCTAGGACGATGAAACTTGGCAGGCATATCAGGGACCCTAAATGATTAAGTTGGAAATAGCCACTTCCCCGATCCGAGCATCGTGGGGGGAGTGGAGGGAGGGGGAATCCGGAATATTTCGGAATTTATAACTTTCGAACGGGTGATCGGATCTTAATGAAATTTGATATCTGGAAAGACCTCGTGCCCCAGACGACGTGTTTAAAATCTGGACCGGATCCGGTGACTTTGGGGGGAGCTGGAGGGGGGAGCCGGAAATCTTGGGAAACGCTTGGAGTGGAGGGATTGGGATGAAACTTGGTGGGAAGAATAAGCACTAGTTCTAGATACGTGATTGACATAACCGAACCGGATCCGGTCACTGTGGGGGAGTTAGGGGGGGGGGATTCGGATTTCTAGTTATCACGTGAATTTTTGTTTTATCTGTTATGAGACTTCAGACAGGTTTCCCTACTCCTCGCCCTACTCCTGAATTTGCCCCCCCCCCCTCCCAGCTAGATAGCTAGTGTAGACTGTGACAATATTTAGGAGTTCTTTTTACCCTTTACTTTCTCCTTCTGTTTTAAATTTCCTTTTTTCTTTTTCCAAATCATTCTGCCCCTATACCTTTCAGGCCAGAAGCTTTTATAAATCGAACCGGTCCCTCATCCAGTAGACTTTAGGTCAGAAGTTCGACCTTTAGTTTTTACTGCTAGTAGTATTGGCTCCAAGTGAAGAGCTCTCTGGAGAAATCAGTTACGGACAAGAGATTAAATATTCCTGAACTTCCTTATTCAGCATTTTTTTTCGATGCAGTTAACTTTCATCCTGCTTTGACTTTTCCATTTTTAAACCCTACTGCACTAATATATTGAAGGACAAAAGCGGACAAAAAAAACTTTTTTAAAGTTTCACCGAAAAGGGCTAAGATAGCTCGATGAAAAATATTCGAGAATTAGCCGTATGGAGTTGTACGAAAAAGTAGCATACAGTAGTAACTGTTGCCACTGCATGCGCTACTGCAAACTGGATGCTTCTACAGCAAGGTTGGATGCTATTGGATACTACTACTTAAGATTAACCCAGTTGGAGGTGCGTCAAATCTCAAAGTATTTCGTACTGTATGCAATTTTTTCGTACAACTACCATACCTACAACTACACAGTCAAAGAATTTTTGTCGGGAGGAGAATCTAGTTGCCCGTCACTTGTTCACAAAGAGGCTTGAAGATCCTATGAAAATACGCTACTTCGTTGCTCCGCAATTGACGAATAATCGATTTTCGTATAGTTGACTTTCCCTGAGTTGTGGTACCTCTATGCGCTTGTACCTGTGATGCATCCAATGCTTGACGGACATTTGCGAAAGATTTGTATTCAGGCACCAAGCAGTCTTCACCAAGTTCACCACTGGCCACCAGAAAGCCGCTTTTGTGTTAGAGATTCAAGTCATCCGCGTCATAGTAGAATTTGTGCTGTGGGACAGCCGTAGATATTCTGAAGATATACTAGAGCAGATAGTGGTTAAATCAGAAGATCCCTTAGCGGAATCCAATGATTCAGTGTATTCAGGTGAATGATATAAAATTAAGTTGGTTTTTTATTTAAACTTTATGAAGTCCGTAGACCTATCCGAATTTGGACCTCTTCATAATCCAGTGCTCAGCCATTTCTTCATATAAATCCACCGCATGGCTCATAGCCAAGACGAGACAAGATTTCAGGCATCAGCCATTCTTTCGTTACATATTAATACGGTTCAACCTAGAAAGAAAATAAAAATGAAAGAATAGATTCAAAGTATGTCATTGCTAATTATTTGATGACTCGCGAAGCTTGTGGAAAGGATGCATGAATCTGGAAAAAACAGTGACATGCGATGAGCAACCCGATGAAAATGTGTAGTCTGTGTAGTTGAATGAAAAAGTTGCATGTATTGATTGATATGCAGTAGTATATACAGAATACTTTAATTTAATGTGTCTCACACTGGGCTAATCTTAAGCAGTAGTATTCAATAGCATCCCGCCTTGCTCCAGTAGCATCCAGTCTTGCGATAGTAGCATCAGTTGGTACTGCATGCTCCTTTTTCGTACAACTTCATACTACTATTTTGAGATAATTTTTCATCGGGAAAAGGGTTAAAGGAACAGTAAACTTGACTACGCAACTGTCGGCCATCGAATCGCCCGGGGGGCTTAGATAAATATACAGGGTCTTATTGTCGACAGGCCCCCCCTTCTTTGTTATCTCGAACGTTCTCGAACCCCCTCCTTAGTGTTCTCCAAGCTAGCTGGCAGGCCCTTGCCCCTTATGCACTGTAATTATGCACTTATGTACTGTAAAAGTTCGTCTTTGTACATGTAGACTACAGACTAACGACCTCCCCGACAAGACGGCCGGGGTTCGATTCCTAGTCGCGGCACACAAACCTTTTGCTTTTGCAAACCTTTTGCTCAAAAGTCGTAATGGTCGTAACGAGAATTTTTCTTACTCTCAATATCGACTCAGGGTACATTCTTGATATGTTAGCTAGCTCCCCGAGTCAAGTTTGAGTCAAGTTTTCTGTTCCTTTAAAGACTTAATCTAACAGCTGGAAAGAAGGGAATGCATGTGCAGTTTTGTATTATTATGTCACTTTGGTGCAAAGAGAAAGTAAAATTGAATATCAGCAGACACAGCGTATTGTGAGCCCGTCTTGATCAAGCTTGAAAATAATTGAAATATATCAAGCCCTGTACTCAATGTCAGGGATAGTAAAAAATATAGTTTAAACCATCAACTTCACTTCAGACTGTTAGCAGTATATACTTCGTCTGAACTGTCTCCAAGAATAATTCTTTACGGATAAGAGGTAGAAATTCGGGAACCTCCCTGCTCATTTTTTTTTTTTTTTGCTGTTGAATTCTCACTGTGAGTAGCACAAAAACAAATTTGTGCCGTCGTTCTACTCTTAAATTAATACTTTTGGCCCTTCAGAACTTTCTCCAAGAGAAACCCATTGCGAATTAGAGATATTAAATTCCGGCGCTTTCTTAATCATTTTTTGCCGTTGAATTTTTACCCTGCTTTTAATTACTTTTCTTTCTTCTGTTTCTCAGAACCGTCTGTATAATGCCTTTTCTGACAGAATTTCCAGGATTATGGAATACTAAAAAGGATAGCGTGGGTCACCAGTTCAAATTATTTATGTTAGTGTCATAGGCTCTTTCAGAACTCCAAGAGAAATCCATTACGGATAAGAGGTATGAAATTCCGGAGCTTCCTATTGCATTTTTGGATGCCCCGGTGCTTATGATTAAGGTCGGAAACAGACTTTCTCCTTATGAATTCGGGGGAAGTGAGGAACTTTGAGCTTGCGAGAAATACGACAGACTGACTAATGGAAAAAAGTTTTCGTTTCCCAGAGCAATATGCAGCACCTCAGACTCGGAATAATGGAAAAGAGTTTTGCTTCCCCTTGTGATATTTCGGATTGGAAGAGTATTTCATTGGTACAATAGCAAGAGTACGCGATGGGATCAAGGGAGGGACAATAGCTCTGTCGCGCTGCCCCGGGACGAAAGAGTGTGCGAGGTCGCTGATCCCCTGTAAATATTGGTGCCCACAGACAAGGCCGTATCCAGGGGGGGGGTTAGGGGGTTCAATCCCCCCCTCAAACCCACAAAAGTAATAGTTTTTTGCAGGTTTTAACCTCTGATCTATGTATTTTTTTGTACTTTTTGGTCCGATCCGTGAACAACCCCCCCCCCCCGAAATAAATTCCGCGAGCAAACCCCCTCCCCCCGAAATAAATTCCTGGATACGGCCCTGCCCACAGAACGCGATTGTTTTCGCTTACGAATTGAGACGCGACGCTAAGAAAATTTGACTTGGAGTAACACAAGTTGCGGTAATCAAGTAAAATTGGTATTCTACTTCTTTTTCTTTCTTCTTCTTTTATTGTTTTGTTGATTGATTGATGGAGTAGTGGTTCTTTCTCTGTTTGCTGGTAAAACGGTATGTCACACCAAGAACAAATAATCGGAAGAACTACTGTGTTCAGTCACATGCAGCGACTATGAATACCCCGACAGAAATGAGCGGAGATAGAGGTATATACTCTAGCTGTGAGTTGATGCTGATACCCGTTTACTCCTCTTCGTCTTCGCCGTTGAATCTTGCAGAAAAAACAGTGAAAGATTGCTTGCAGGAGGCGTACTCCTCGCGCTGACCTACTCCGGAGCGCTCCTTAGAGCCAATCAGGTTTGAATGCTACTTTTCCTCATCGGGTGGTTCAAAGCGATTTGGCTATTTGTAGAGGTAACGAAACGTGATGTGGCGCGAAGCTAGTCAACTCCGCTCATCTGCGTCGGGAGTCGGCCGTATTTTACTCGACTCAGCATGTTTGTATGACATGGGTCTAGGCTAAACCCCCCCCGGCGAAAACCCCCCCGGCGAAAACCCCCCCGCCAAAACCCCCCCGGCGAAAACCCCCCCGGCGAAAACCCCCCCGTGACCAAAACCCCCCCCGGCGAAAACCCCCCGTGACCAAAACCCCCCCGGCGAAAACCCCCCCGTGAACAAACCCCCCCCGGCGAAAACCCCCCCGGTACCAAAACCCCCCCGTGACCAAAACCCCCCCGGCGAAACCCCCCCCCCGGTAACAACCCCCCCCCCCCCCGGCGAAAACCCCCCGGTACCAAAAGCTCGATTCATTTACATTTAACACGAATCCAAAAAATTTCACTTGACTTCCCGTGATCTTGTTCTAATTCAAACGGAATTCTGGTACAACAAGACAGTGAAGCTTAGTCAGTTCTCAGTTGTACTTCCACTGGAATTAGTCCGCCCCTTGCGACGAGGACGCGCTCACTGGGAAAATTGTACGAGTTGCAGCAGTGAAAGTTGCAATTCATACCATTAAGGGGCATTTTTTTTTTTTTTTTTTTGGTTCCAAGGGAAAACATTTTTTTTACAAGTTTAACAACTAGGCTATTACTTCGGTCCAATTAAGGCTAGGTACAATAATAAGGCATTTTTTTCCGATTATAGTTATGTCTAGATTTTTTTTCAAGATTTTTTTTTTAATACTTTTTTAAAGATTTTTTTGTAAGATTATTTTCCCCGGGGGGTTCTGGTACCGGGGTGTTTTGGTACCCGTGGGGTTTTGGTATCGGGGGGGTTTTGGTACCGGGGGGGGGTTTAGCCGGGGGGGTTTTGGTACCGAGGGGGGTTTAGCCGGGGGGTTTTGGTCACGGGGGGGTTTTCGCCGGGGGGGTTTTGGTACCGGGGGGTTTTCGCCGGGGGGGTTTTGGTCACGGGGGAGTTTTCGCCGGGGGGGTTTTGGTCACGGGGGGGTTTTAGCCGGGGGGGGTTTGGTACCGGGGGGGTTTTCGCCGGGGGGTTTTGGCGGGGGGGTTTTGTCCGGGGGGGTTTCGCCGGGGGGGTTTTAGCCGGAACCCGCCTGGCTTTTAGTGGAGTCCGACCAGTTAATCACCGATGCTTCCAAACTGTATGGGAGTTTCAATGCAGACTGGCGTAAAGACACGATCCTCGAACTAATACACGAACATCAATTCGGAACATGACAGGTTCAGCGACACATTACCTGGTTAGCCTCCTCGATACTGTATATAAAGTACTAGATGAGCCCGAAACGTGGCTCAACCTTTGTCGATCTTCAAAAGACGTTGGATCTTGTTAGTCCTAATGTCTGGTTGAAAAGTTATGAAATTAAGTTAAAGTACCTCGTTTTCTAGTCGATATTATTGCAACTTTTCTGTCAAATAGAAGTCAATTCGTTGAACTTGAAATGTTTATTCCAAATCACTCCCTGTTTCTTTCGGAGTTCCACAGGGAACGCTCCGTTATGTTAGGTCAACAGCCTTGCTAACAAAACCGAGCGAATCAGCCGATCTTTTGGTTTGAAAGATGCAGAATTAACATAAAGACTCAAAGAGCATTGCAATTCAAATCTCAGTTCTCATTTTTTTATTCTTCAACATAGCCAACATTCAACGTATTCAGTGCAATGGAACTACTCTTAAGATTTGGTAGTGATTCAGCCCAGTAAAAAAAAAATTAATATCGTTACTGTCAATTTTCTCGAATCGAAGCGATCATTTAATATTCCATATGAAATTTGATTTGAAGTGGGAGGCTCATATTTGTTCTATTATTAATCAGGCTAATACGTTTCTTTCATTCCTCAGACCATTTTAAATTGTGTCGTGCCAAAAGCCCCCATTTTACATTTCTTTACCCACTGCTTGAGTACGCTTCTTCGGCATGGCATTTCTGACGGTAGATCACTCTGATAGGCTAGAATTAGTCCAGGAGAGAGCCAGGGCTCTCGTCTGGACTGTCAGGACAAAGTACCTTACATCCCCCACCTTTAGGAATTCCGCCTCGGAACATTAGCAGCAGAACGTGTTGCTGTGTGCGCCAAGTTCGGGGATAGTCTGCGTTCTCACCCACATATTCAGCACCTATTTCCAGCGCATATTAGCCCACTAAAACGTTGACTACCTGGAGCTAAAGAACAAACAATCCCGGTTTTAACCCCATCAGTGCATGGGAACCGAGCTTCGTAGAAAGAGCTTTGTCCCTGCGTTCGTTCATATCTTGAATAATGACAACTGTATTTCCCATAATGTTTTAACTATTTAACTTCTCATTTTGACGGTCAGTTTCTGTCCACTGCCTTATTATAATGTACCTGACTGAAGCGTCTGGTACTGTCAAAGTTTGTTTTGAAATAAAATATCCATCTAATCTAATCGTCAGTGATGTGGTTTCGAGGGTAGTTGTTAAGGCTAGGTCTTAAATAGGGTCACTGGGACCCTGTGATAAGCGTGGAGAAACTCTTCTGCAGACCGGCGGCGCCCGACCTTAGCTTCTAACTTCAAGACCAATCAGGAAACGAGGGGGTGGGGACGGAAGTCCTAAGTAGCCTATGGCTCAAACACACCGTTCTCTTCTCTCTCCAAATAAATAAAATATACTCAGCAAATGGGTATAAAAGTCTCCTCAATTCAACAGGATGTTAGTTGATGCTGTTGTTACCCGGACGTGGTAATGATGCTGAGGACGGCTCAGCACCATACAGGTAATACGAGGTCGAAAAGACGAAAAGGCACACACGCCATCTAGCGGCAACAACCGAAACGTATTGCCTAGATGGCGTATGTATGTTTACTCCGTCGTTGAGAATGATCCCAAACTGGACGCGGCTTTCAAGCCACTACAGTCAGCTTATAAAAAAAAGAAAAGAAAAGGGTTTGGTTGCAGAAAAAATAGCCAAAAACATAACTGGATCCCTGAAGAGTGCATTGTAGTAGCCTCGTTTCTGTACAGACTTTAAGAGGTCGCTAGTTATCGGTTGGTTTTGCAGTCGTACGTCGTGTAACTGCAGGGACCAATGAGGACAGCCAGCGAACAAGGTTAGAATACTAAACAAATGCGTTCTTCTTAATTTCATCTTCGGTAAGAAAAAGATTCGTTCCTGGATTCTAGTGTTATAACTGTCTCTTTCTTTTTAGGAATCGCGATTCTCGAGTGACTTTCTACGAGGTGCCACATGTCATCTCCTCCCTGAAGCATCTTGCCCGGATGGCTGTCCGCAAACAGCTGGAAAGTCCGACAGTTGATGAGCTCGAGATTCCGGCGATATTGAAGGAATACACCAAGTACCACCATTGGTTTTAGTAGGACTAGGGCAGCTGTAGCACAGCGTAAAAAACGAATAGCAGTAGCTAATGAGATTAGGCCTCAACTAGAAACTCGCAAGTTTTAGGAAGCCCCAAGGCCAGGTTCAGTCTTGTGAATGAATGAATGAATGATTTATAACGCACTGCCCAAAGGCATAACTGCAGTAGAAAAATTGTGTAAGGGGAAGCCTCAAGGCTAGGTTCAGTCTTGTGAATGAATGAGTTATAACGCACTGCCCAAAAGCATAAGTGCAGTTGAAAAATTGTGTAATGCGGTCATCTTGATTGCGGAAACAAATTGTGGAGCATCACTTCCCCCTTGGAAAAAAAAAATGAAAAAAACGTTTGACCCATTCCAGTGAACAGAAACATTCCTAAATTGTAGTTCTGAGGGAAGAGTGCCTGCTACACTGTTAGAATTTTCATAACAGATAACACAAGGATGCACAGATTCAACGGATAACACTTAGGATGTTAACTGATCATTTTGCAGCGTTACGCATTGAACCTTATGCGTAACTAGAGAGCCCTAAAACCGCCGTAAAAGCATCTGCTCTTCCGATTTGATATATTAATGGTTGAGCATGGGTCGGTAAAAGCCAATTTTTTGTCAGAGATGCACCTCATAACCACTAGATGAAAAATACGGCTTCGTTTGTTTTCTGACCCGTATTTGAGAATTTTAACTATTTTGCTAGCACATAATGGTGTTCTGGAATTCAGTTCGTATTTTGACACTGATTTAACAGATCAAAATTTCTTATCAAAAGCCCGTGGTAGACTAGCTTTAGCAAACAGCAACACTAGTTACCACAGTGGCAAAAATTCAAAGTTCTTTAACCTGAATTCACATTCAGTGAGATGTTCCCTAAGTTCGGGTTTTCTTATAAGAGAAAGAAAAGAGGATTTTCTTCATTCGAAGTACCAAGCTTTGTTCTGTGCATAGTTATTGTGAGAGTAGTGTGTGTTGTCCTTCTGTTAAAAATTGTAAGTTAATATTTTTTAATTATGGTAAAGTTTTTCCGGCAGCGTTTCAGCTCTCTTTTATGCATCAATGCTTAACATTTGCAAAATCATAACAGTTAACATCCTAAGTGTTATCTGTTGAAACTTCGCATCCTTGTGTTATCTGCTATGAAACTTCTGACAGTAGCGTTCGGCACATACCTAGACAACAGTCTTGGGTGACCCTTTTTTAGGGTAGAACGAAAGAAGTTCGCTGAGCTTGATGTGGTGATAACCCGGCCCTTGATTTTTGCTTCTTGATGGTCTGCGTGATAACGAACACGGACCCGGAAAAGACCTTAATAGCGTATCGCTAGACACATTTATCAGCCTACTTGTTTCTGCGACATGGTTCATGTTTTTGATCGATGCAAACGCATCTGGAGTGGAGTGGGTTAAACGCAATTATGCACTGCACTAGAATAAAACAGTGATATATAAGAAGTGGACCTGTTGGTTAATTTGAAGTTAAATTCGTCGATGGCTACTGTCTTCGTTTTTTTTTTTTGCTTGAGATAGCTGCAGTATTAAGCGTTTAGTGATCCTTGAACCTGGTGATCGTTTTGTAGTTATTTGCTCTTTTTGCGAGCTCACGATGTTTTCCCAAATTGGGTATTTTTTTTCGTTTATAGCCTTGCAGAAGTAGCTTAGATCTAGCCCGTTACTTCGGTAGGAAGCAGTGGCGTAGATAATTCGCACACTTTTGAAACAGTGTTCCCATCTTTGTAGGCCGTAGCTTGCAGGAAAGCAGGAATAAAAATGTAGAAAGTTTATCAGATAGGTCATACTCTGTGTAATTCAAGTTCAAATTCTTTTGAAGTTCTTTTTATTGATACGTACGGCACACAACTAACATAAACAAAAATCAAAATCAGTTCAGTTAAAAAAATCCCAAGGGCTATGTGGCCCGTTGGTTAGGAAACAGCAATCTATATAATAAAATAACTCACTAAGTGTTCTCGCGAATACAACCGACCACACAACCAGAAATGGGTACTTACATGGATCTGAGGGTACTTACAAATTATTCTGAAATAACTCAGCTTTTGATGCTGGTTGTCTACTCATCTTAGAAAGAGAGGACTAATCATACAAATTGTTTGATCTGGCAGGGTAATTAAACTTATTCTTAAAGGACAACTCTTACTAGAACTGGTCTTCTCCCTACGAAACCGTCCCGAAGAAACGCTTTTCGAAAATGTCATTACTTTCTATCTGAAATAAGCCATTTTCTTGTAGGCGCTTGTCGATTCTATCCAGCACTCCTGCTCTCCGACGCGGCGGCTGGGCGCAAAACGTTTGAAAACTGAACGCGCTGTGGTTAAAAAGTTGGAAAAACTAAGCATATAAAAGAAGTCATAACAGAAGACGCTCATATCCTTATGTATGAAAGAGTTGTCAGCGGACATTGAGATTCCGTCAAACTTTGCGTTGTGTGACGGGCAAAACTCGGCACGGCAGAAAAAGTGCTAAAATTCGTGAGCACAAAACGAAACAGCGGAGAAAAGTGGGGATTTTAGCAGCTTATAATTCCACAAGGGAGCTAGGTATATTATAAAAGGCAGAATAAGCAAGAGAGGTCCTTTTAATAATCCAGCTTTTGATGCTGGCTGTCTACTCTTCTTTGAAAGGAACGACCAAGGTTCGATGTTGAGCAATCTCATGGGAAAATTAAATATTAAGAGATGAAACGGCAGACCCTAATCTGTGTGCCAGGTTTACTTGCTCTTCCGTTTCTGCGTCTTCTGGTACTTTTATACTAAGGAAAATCCTTTTCCCGTTGTATCCGCAGCTCGACTTGTTTTTCTTTATGTCATCCGTACATCGTCATGTTGTTAACCTGTCTTCCATGAAATTAACGTAATGCGGATATCCTGCGGCGTTTTCTTATACGATTACAGGGACCATTTTTCTCTATTTGAACTTGTTTCTCGGGAACGTAATGTTAACGATATAATTTCTTTACGGAATGGTTCTTGGGGGTTCGCGCCTCCAAACATGCTATTCTTAGGAACGAAGACGGAGTAGAGAACTTGGCGTTGTTTGTTTTGTTGCCTTTAGTCTCCACATCGAGAAGAAATGGATTCAAGGTTGTCTGTTGCGTTTGGGAACAAGGACAAATTTGTTCTTAGTCCCTTTGGGGTTACCTTTTTGGTAGGGTAGGTGCTTTTGTTATATGAGGCAGGAGTAGGAAGAATGGGACTTATCTTTCTACACAGACAATGGTAGTCGGTCCTACTTAGCGTATCTAATTAGCTTAAGGACAGTTTCCTTTAAATCTCATCGTCGCGTCAAACCATCTCATGGTTCGATGAGTTTAGTGTCTACTTGGCCTTCTGTGTCTTGCGGATACTTAAAAATAAAGTTACAATTACCTTACCCGTACGGAAGTGTCCAGCCTGAAATCGACCTAGACAAATTGAAACAGATTTCGACCCGATTTCCGGTTAGTTTCTTCGTCGGATTGAAATCGTCCCACCAAATCACCCGAGGCCGAAATTCTGGTCGATCCGAAGAAGAAACTAAACTGAAATCGGGTCGAAATCTATTTCATTTTATCTCGGTCGATTTCAGGCCGGAAATCTGCATGCTGGAAACATCTGTTGGTTTGTTCTCCTATTAGTCTTTGATTTCGGTACTTTTTAGCTTAAAGAGAGGATTAGGCAATGGTCAGGTCGACTGAAGATGGGATTTGCCTCGGCACACAGAACTTGTCTGACTTCGAAATCCTGGACGGAGAAAGCGGGATCGACTAAAAGCAGGAAGGGAAGGAAACACGAAAAAAGCAGGAAGGCATACCAAAACGAGGAAGGATGTCACCAGAATTCAAGTCTGCGAAAAACTGGAAGGCTGCATCGTTCCCTTCCTCTGTTTAGTATTCTTTGAAGGGTCGGCAACTTTTCAAATTCAAAGTTCACGTACTCTTCCTTATTTTAGTATTGTAACATGGGTAGGCATTAGGTCCAGTGAGGGGTCGGGAACTATCAAAATTGTAAACCTTTTCATTCGTCATTTTAGTAGCTCGACAACTATTAAAATTTAAGGTTCACCATTTCTTTCCTCGTTTTAGTATCTTCTCACGGGTAGTACTAAAACGAGGAAAGAAATGGTGAACCTTAAATTTTGAGAGTTCCCGACCCCTCAAAGAAGAATTTAGAATTCGCTATTTATTTCCTCATTTTAGTTCTCTAAGGTACTACCCATGACAAGCTACTAAACGAGGAAAGAAATGGTGAACCTTAAATCTTAAGAGTTGCCGACCCCTAAAAGAATTTAGAATTCGCAATTTCTTTCTTCGTTTTAGTACTCTAAGGTACTACCCATGACAAGCTACCAAAACGAGGAATGAAAAGGTTAAATACAATTTTGATAGTTCCCTACCCATGTCAGGATACTAAAACGAGGAAGGGATAGTGAACTTTAAATTTGAAAAGTTGCCGAGCCCTCAAAGAATACTAAAAAGAGGAAGGGAGCGATGCAGCCTTCCAGTTTTTGCAGACTGATTTCTGGTGACATCATTCCTCGTTTTAGTATGCCGTTCCTCGTTTTAGTATGTCCTTCCTGGTTTTAGTATGCCTTCCTGCTTTTCTCGTGCTCCCTTCCCTTCCTGCTTTTTAGTCGATCCAGGAGAAAGCTGTCCGTTCAAGCTGATATTGAGATAAAACCAAATGTAACGCCCTTACTTCTTGCAACAGGTGCATTCCGCCGAAATCCGGTTTACGAATGAACATAAGTGCCGGTGAATCTGATGGGGGTAGAGGTTGATATAAGGGTAAAATAAAATGCTAAATCTAAGCCTGTTTTTTTTTTAAACAAGGAAAATTCTTCCGACATCCGGAAAAAAGGAAAACCTGGGTATAGAGCCTAATACTTTATTTAGTTCCCGGCCAAACAGACGTTGACTAGATTAAAATTAAGATAATACAAACCATACCTCAGTTGGGGTCCCCACTGAAACCATAGGTCTTGTTTTGTTTTACATTTTTACGTTTTTATTTATCTGACTAACAGCCTCCGTGAGGTAGTTGATTACAAATCTGAATCTCGTACGTAATGTTGTTTTCGTTCCATTTAGTCTGGTGGTCATTTTTCCATTACTTTACTTTCTCTTAATGAAGAAAAAGCTTGGGGAGTAGTCATTTGTCTGTCAATGCCCATGTTACAGTACAATCAGACGTACTATCATTCAAGCTAACATATATCGATGTAGACATGCAGTTTATGACCTTAAGTTTTGGGATTTTGAATGACTTTTTTTAAGCATTTCTCTTGCTCGGCCTGCTTAGAAGTTCAGGTAGCTAGTAATACCAATGCAAGTTAACATCTAGTAAATGATATCGAGCTTCAGATAATGGATGTGATTTCTACCGTAGGTTGTAAAAGGGTGGTTTGTCGGGCATTGGGGCGAGGTGTAGATAATTCAGCTCTGGATATAGAAGGTGCTGTAAAAGTAAAAAGTGGAAAATGGAGTTGAGCTTTGGACTTACTTTTATTTGGTTTCTCCAAACGGCAGTGTATCACCCACCTCGCTGTAATTGTCAGCTTGTGAACAGAAATCTTCCCAGTGTACCTTGCATTGGAATGTTGTGATTTTTTGCAATTAACAACATGTTATTCCCTGCTTATGTGACATGAATTTAGAATAAACTGTAATCGATCTTATTGACGTCGCCTTTAGAACCTTGTTATAATTTAGGTACCCTTTTGGCTATGGCTTTGGTATGTCGGACTTTGTCTAGTGTGGGCGCACAGATAATTGGAGCACGTCACACTCCGAACAGACGAACGGATTCCAGTGAAACCTGAAACTGAAAGGAGCAGATTGCCCAGATGTTCCAATGACGGCGATTATTTTGGGGTCTGGTTCGGATAAGGCCTCGGTGAAGCGGAGGCCTTTTGCCAGGATGAAATCGACAGTAACAGGATGAAATCGAAAATGTGATCGAGTAACAGGATGAAGTCGAAACTGTGATCGTCTATCTTGGACTTCGTGTGACTGCTTTTCCCGAACTTATACCGTATTTGAAGCACTGCTTCTCTGTTTGAAACTTATGCCATGCAAAGGAGTCACGACCTTACCAGTTGAAAGCAGACGAAACTGTAGTTTGGCGTGACCAAACTCTACAGTCACGTAATGCAGAGATCATAAATTCTGACGAAAATATTGCTGTCGAAAGTTGTTGATCCACCGTTGTCATGCGGTTGTGTGTACAGGATGCGGATAATTTGTTATTAGAAATGTTCGTATTTCGTCATAAAACTAGCGTGAGCGTCCCGTGCTGCTCCTAATTCTTTTTACGGCATTCCCTTATTCAATCAATCAATAAGTTTATTTCCCGAAATACACACATGGTGTAAACACGGAGTAAATATAAAGAGAAAAAAGAAAAAAGAAGAAAAAAACAGATACAAAAATATACAAAACACCTTCTCATCACAACAACTGCAAAAAGAAACACACTTAACAAAAAGAAAGAAGCAAAACATATTCAGGTAACAATTTACAGGAAGGCGCTGAACAAGCTATTCGTCGAATCCAGCGACTTCTCAAACCGCAATCGCCGTTCCGCGATGGCTTTGATCGGATCTGTGACCCCATACAGAGAAACCAGGCGCCGGTTTCTGGCCCACGTATCTGCTGTTAACTTTCTTCCTTTGTGTTGACTGCATCCGTTATATAGAGTCCCTGTCAAAAGTAGAAACAATAGAAGGGCTAAGAGAGTGCAAGTGCAGCGCTGGGAATCTCCAATGTGTACGGAGTGATCATGGTTCCGTCCCTCGTCGCCGAAAGCGCAAGCTTGCGGTTGGAATACACAATGCTTAGTACTTGCCTTATTGACATAATGATCCTAGCAAGTCCGAGCAAGTTGTGCAAGAAGTTAAAAACCTCCAAAGTACTTGAAGAGTATCTACGCAGTTCACTATTTTGCAATGTTTGCTTGCTGTTCGTGGCTATTGATCTCACTTCTCTTGCTGTTACCGTTCTTTAACCGATTGTAGCAACTCAGTCTTACGAGCAACCTTCTTTTCCTCCAGAACGCTTCACATTTTGGCTTCTTGTCAACTGCAAAATCATGCACAAATAAAATCTGATTTTCGTTTGGGGACCACGCATTTGGTCAGGATTAGTGTACAAGCCTGGTACAAGCATCTTCTTATTTGACGTTTTCCTTTGGCTTCCAGCTAGTTTTCTACTAGTCCGGCTTTAGCCACCTTTACCCCGTTGCACCAGGGTGTTAAACTCCGCTCTCTTCAGCGTATTTGAGTTTATTCACCCTTTTGAGGAACAAAGAATAGCTCCTACACAACTGCCTTAAGATCATTTAATGTTCTCCAGCTGGCATAATCGTTTTCGTCAATTATTTGAGCTGTTCCACTTCGTCTTTGCATAAAAGAAAGTACATTGTTTATAATTAATGAAGAAATTATTCCCAGTAATGCCCATGGGCCACGGTGGAAAAATGACAAAATGGCAAAACACTCAAACAAATAACAGCAAAACCGACCGGAAACTCACCATTAGTAAAGAAAGGATTCACGGTGGACCATAGAGGCCTTCAGGAATCCACCCACTCCTCATAGGTTTACTTACTTACTTCCCAGGCTTTCAACAAAATCTCTTTCCTCCCAAACCTCTCGACCTTCCTCAAATCTATCAGCTTTCACAATAACAAATCAAATGAATCGCATTTCCCCCTCATATCAGACATTGGGGAAAAGTAAGAACCAGTACCCTTATCTCGACCTGTATCCCCAGTGGAAGAGCGTCTGCCCTTAGACCCACCATCCAATTTAATTCTGCCCCTCCCCCCAAATCCCAATTCAAAATAAAATATAATTCTTCTCGCCTCGTGTCTTTAGCCATACCATACACCTTCAAAGATTGGTAAATCATCCATTACAACCTTATTACCACTTAAAATAAAACATGTAATCTTCCCGTTTTTTCCAGTTAACGTATTAACGAAAACAAAACGTTGGTTAATCTACTAAAACTATTCCGAAAACCATCTTGTGCCGAAAACATTAATGCCCTGTATATCCTTTTGATAATTTGATAATAAGCCTGGTAGCTTCAGAATTTCGCGATAGTGAATACCAAGACTTTACTGTAAGAACTGCGCAAGCTCTTGTATTTTTTCCACTGAGGCCGTCGGTGGTCTCGTAAGGTTATCGGACAGTGGCGATGCAAATCCTATTCGCGCTTCGAAATAGTCAATTTGACCTTTTACCTTGCTTACTCCCAGAAATATACTAAGCGATCAGAGTTTTGTTAATCGTTGTCCGCTTTTGCGCGGGACCTGGCTTTCTAAACCCACTCAATGTCAGTCCTCAAATGACAACCCAACCTGGTTGTGTACCTGCACTCTACGTTACCTGATATTGCATTATTTGCAAATTACCTTGTCTATGTTAAGTATGCATTCGTTCTGCTAATCGGGGCCAAACAACCCGTAAATAAGCTTAGTTCAACCAGGGCATGTGTCTTAGAGAAGAATGTTTTTAAGAATTCGCAAATAATCAGTTTTCTCTTCGAGGCTCCGTACTTTAGACTTTTTGCGCTTCTGTTAGTCTTTGTGAGTGACGTTCAGTGAGCGAACTTGTATTTGGTGCAGTAGTAATCATTAGCTGCACCAGAGAATCGTTTCTTCACCTGGCGGAACGCGATGTTCCTTCAAATCTATTTGTCATGTTCAGAGCTATGTGTTCCTTGTTAAACTTTCAAGACTGAGAATTCCCAGGATCAGTATGGGATTAGGTTTCGCCGAAGGAAGAACTATGTTATTTGAACGCGCCTGCAACGTTTCTAAGCCGAGTGTTGGGATCTTTGAAAACTTAGGTCGGTGACCAAAAAATGTCGTTGTTGGCAGTATTTCTTGTCACATCGTCCAATGGAAAGAAATCATAGTTCGTGAACAGTTGGCGCCTAAGGAAACAACGACAATGATTTGCTGAAAATGTGCAATGAGCCTTATTCCAACAAAGCTACTGCGGTTGTTCTCAAAGTCATAACATCCAACTTTGGTTTGTTCGTGTCAGTAGTGTTATATTCAGTTATGGGCGCTGCCATTTTTCAACGGCTTAACCGAGATGAGACTGAAAATCAGAAAAATGTGATTCGGATAGTCCGTGAAAAGTGCCTTAACGATTTATGGGACTATACAGAAAGCTTGAATGTTCTGTATAAAGAAAACTGGACTACGGTTGTTGAACAGTCGCTGAAAAGGTTTGAACAGGAAGTCATATTCTCCACCACTAGGTTTGGATTCGAAAGAACGAGCTCTAGAGGTCGGACGATTGAGTTTTCCGAGTCACTCTTCAATGCCGTATCGTTGATAACAACTGTTGGTAAGTTACGAATTTAGTGCATAAATCCAACTTCGGCCCAAGCTGACTGCGAATCATGATTACTTGCGTGTTTGCGGAAACTGGTATCTGATATCACGGTCTAAAGTCAAGTCGTTTCTGCAGTTATCCTGGTATCCGATATCACGGTCAAAAGGCGTTTTTGCAGTTATCGTGGTATCTGATATTCAGATACCACGGCCCGGCCGTGCTAACTGATCGTGGTATCTGAAAAAGTCGTCTCACTTTCTTAAGTTTTTGTTAAATTGGTGGGAAAGAAGTTTGGCACTTAGTGGTGTGACTGGATATCAGTTTATCTTTTGGGATGACTTTGAAAAACGCAATTTTGGCAATTGTCGTTTTGCAGAGCAACCGTACATCAGATACCACGGTAACTGCAAAAACGACTAATTGCAGATCCAGTTACCGTGGTAACACATACCATGGTATCTGCAAAAACGCAACTGTCGACTGCGGTAAAAGGAAACGTCAGCTGAGTTTTTATTCGAGTGACATATCGGCCCTTCTTGGCAAGGGTTCTTCTCAGACTCAATGCTAGGAAATTGAACCTGTGAATAAAATCAGCCGACATAGTGTCTCGATCCCCACGAACATTCTCCCTTAGGCGTCTTTAGCACCTTGTTAGCTCTTGTTGTTTCCCATCCGTTATTTCATGTTGTTTTCATTACCTGTTTGTACAGAGCATGAGCGAAAAGCGATGTTGAACAACAACAACAAAATGTTCTGATGAGACTATAACGAAACATTGTTATTACTAAATAGTTGCAAGGCTTGCAAGCTTGCGCAAAAAGATTCAATATTTCTTTTTGATATGACATTCTTTTATATACAACATTATTTATCTAGCCCAGACCTAAAACGCCCACACAACGATACATGATGATAATAACACCTTGACATTTTTTTTTTTTAAAGATCCCTCATTGTTTCATATTTACTGTGACCCTCACGGGACTCTTCAGTTTCTGAAACCTTGATGCGCACAAATCTGTGTTTACTTATAATTTTTTTAATTGCTTTTTGAGGATGAGAGCCCCTTGACACAACTGATACATCTTCTCGTACTTTGTCCCTACAGGTAAGCAACTAAAAGGAAACAGTATATTATTTTTGTTAAGATGAACATAATTCTGTTAGCTGCCAAGTTGTGGCTATTAAAAGACGTCGTGAGACGTCAATGCTTTAGCTTGGGTACAATGAGCTTGCCGACAGAAAGCGTGGAATTTCTGTCTTTGCAAAATGCCACGTCCTCGCTGACGGTGACGCGCTCTGATAAGAAACGACTTAGATTCGGTGCACTCTTTTGCCAGTACGTTTTTCTCCCTGTAAAATGATGAATGTGATGTAAACCTGGACCTTTTCGACCCGAGTGACAATTTTCTTTTGGTTTGGGATCACTTTCTTTTAGGTCCTTATGGCGTTGGATGGGACTAGATAAATAATGTTGTAATACAGAAAAAAACTTTATATTGTAACGAATTTTCGCAGCAATCTGTTTTTGCGCTGGTAGTGCTCTATGTTCAGTAACAAGCGCAAGCTTACCACTATATGATAGTACTTTTTTTAAAATGGCCACACGATATTAATTAATTTTAGGTCCGTCAGAAAAACTTGGTTGGAACCAATTATCAGTGAAAGAAAAATTTTGGAAGTTGAAGACGATCATGAACAGGCTGTAATCCGTATGTTGCTGTAGTTCCAGGCATTTGAGAAGGAAATTAAATTTTCAGTTATTTTCCAGGTAATTGGAAATTCAACCCTGTCACTGACGTCGGGAAATTCGTCGCTGTTTTGTATTCGCTTCTCGGAATACCAATGACCTTGCTGTTTCTAACCAGAAACGGGGCCTATCTAGCAGATTATGCTCGCCTACTTTTCCGGACTTTATGTTGGTGTTCATTGTGCCGTGCAATGAGAGAGTCGTTGAAAATCAAACGTGAACCTCCGATGAAGCTTCGCCAGACAGATGACTTGACAAAAAATCGCTTTGCAAACCATAGCGAGTCGAATCTAACCTCAACAACTTATTGTGGACAAGAAACTGGAAAGGTAGCCAGAAGTGAGAGCATTTTATCCAACAATGCCCGAGGCACAATGCAAGGGGAGCCAGCGCTACAGTCGAAAATAGCAAGTGTTGCCAGAAATGGAGATGCATTTCCAAGCAGAAGTGCCACTGCTAATGAATTAGCACGACCATCGTTAGTCCAGCGACCTGATTTCAATCCTTTGGACATTGTAGATCGTCCTGCGACAGATTCGCCTCGTCGTAAAACGTATTTGCCAACTACCCGTCACCTTTCTCCCAGATCCACGGATGCTCTCTTAGACAAACTGGCTTTGCCAGATCAGCCTGATATGTCAACTTCTGATTCTTGCGTTGCAAGAGAGCTTATCATCCCAGCAGGAATACGAAATGAGTTGGAACTTCTAGAGAATGACATGAACAAGAAAAAGTCTTTAGTGGTTTGTAAACAGAAACTCAGGAAGCGCGACTCAAAACAAAGTCCAGAAATTCATCACGTTCCTTTTATGGTAATTTTGTTAATAATGGTGATGTACATAGTTCTGGGAGGAGCTATTGTATCGAGTTACGAAGGTATATCCTTTCCCGAAGGTGCTTATGTGACTTACATGGCGCTACTGACTATTGGCTATACGGAACCAAGTTCTGCTGGAAAAGTTGGAGGTGGTATGGGAAGTCATATAGTCATGACGATATTTCTGGTTGTGGGGCTAGTGATTGTGGCTATGTGCTTAAGCCTCATCCAGGATAGAGGCAAAAGGTAAAACGTTAATTAGGTCAGTTTATCAATAAAATCCATTTGTTGTTTGATTTAGCTTCATGGCACTAGACAATTGCGAAAGCAGACAAACAGTCAAACTTAGCCCAAGTGTGCTTGGACACAAAATCCGACTTAATGATCATTAAACATTTCCCTTCGTTATCATGCTCGAATAATCTACTCTTTTTTTATCGAATACTTGCTTTGGTGAAAAGTTGGAAACCGTGGTCTCTTCCTCTCGGGAGATGGAGAGGTCCTTAGAGAATCTCTAGTGCACTCTATCGTCTCCCGCTTTTGGTCGGTTTTCCGACAATTTTCAGACTTGTGGAAAACCAGGTAGGCCTATTCTGTCTCCTGCTGAGTGCTGTAAAGTACTCGCTCAGCGAAAACTGAGACCCATCTGTATCAACAAACAGTTCTCCTGGACTAAGAACACAATAAGTAGCTAATTTGCAAAAACACACGCTGTGAATAGTTACTGTTGTGGTATTTTTTGCTAGATCAAAGTTATCTAGTTTGTTCGCTTTTTTATGGTCACTTTTTGATCCGCGTCGAAAGCAAAATATATTAGCCAAATTTGAAGACACTTATGTAGCCGACGACAAAATCGGACGCTTCTCAGTATATTGTATCCTGGAAAAGGAATTCCGACGTCATTCAGCTCCCGAATATATTCTGTAGCAACAAGAAACCAGCTCTAATACCTAACAACTCATACACACTAACAATTCATATATTGATGTTCTTCATCCGACATTCATTCCACAACAGGCTTTTACAGCAAGTGCTTTTCGTAGATGTTCTCTCTCACCTTTGTCTCCCCATTCCATCATGGCCCCTAATGTCGTCAATTGAATGTCCCAGCCTTAGGAAACGAGGATGGTAAAAGCAGTGCCAAATTGCAACCGCAAGGAAGTCGACGGAAAATGCAATTTTGGGGAAGCATCAAAACGCACATCTAGACCGAAATGCACCTAACCGGGGGATTTTGCAAGTCTGCACGGACAACTTGATATCCCCGTCTTTCCTGAAATTCAAATTCCTACATCTTACTTATTAGCAGCAAATAAACAGCGTGCCGTCTAATCAGCGTTCTAATTCAAACATTCAAATTTGCCAATTTTTCCGTACAAGCACGAGGTACGATTGTAGTATAAAAGCCATTTCGCGGCAAATTGCGTTATGCGGTATAATCCCCCAGAATTGCGGTATTATTCTGCAAAATGTGGTATAGGTTGCAACACTGTTCTGAAACCCAAGCTTGAGGCAGCAGTCACCCAGAGATACGACTAGTGCGTGCGTTTGTGCACTGGAGGGTATGTTAAATCATAAATAACTAGCCCTGGATGGTTCCCTGAATCTCCTACTATAATGCTCTTTTCTCATTAAAGGATACTTCGCACTATATGCACGTAGTGTTTCTGCTTTAAAAGTCAGCTCTGCTACAGCGGAAAACGCGGTAAAATCTCCTAACCGATCCCCTGACCAATAGGCGAACTACAAAACGTTATCCGGAGCATATCCTCGAGAAAAAAAATGACAAGTGGAACAATATCGCTTTAATGAAGAAGGAAAGATGAAACACTCGTGTTTGACAGTGCAAAACGATACGTCAGCTGAATATGATACGCAGTCAGCTTGGGCTGAAGGAATACTGAAACACCATGAAGAACAGCTATGAAACATACTACTAAAACACTCGGTCGCACAGCTATGAAATGCTAAATCTCGAGAAATAAGAACGGATTGAAGTACTGCGGAAGTAGAGCGAATTAGTATATAGTTCGAGTCGGGGTGTAAGCTATTGAGCCTTAATATTTGCAGTCTCTGTGATATATTTTAAGTTTTTCTTCTACTAAGTAAACCTTCGTTTAAGGCACTCGCTTACTTTTGAGAAGGCCCTTGTTTTTGTCAGTAAGTCTGGGTACTTTTAACTTCCGAGTTTCGAAAGTCTCACGCTCTCTCCGCTAACAGTGGAAGAGCCCTTGGTGTTTCGTTCAGCCTCTCCAACTAAAACTTGAGTTAATTTTATGTGGAAGGTGGAGCTCGACGAAGTAAACACTGGATAAAAGGGTTTCTCTGTAATGAATATTAAGCAGGCGATTACTTCAGTCGGGAGGAGGCATCTAGGAGATATGGACATGAAAGGTAGTTTTACCATTTCTTCGGCAGTGCCTCTTTTACACTCTTGAATAACTGCCCTTTGGTATCCTGGCTGTTCTACACTGTCAGAAGTTTCTTAACAGATAGCGCATAACACTTTCAAGAATAACACCTTTTCACTTAGAAATAAAGTGTTATGACCAATTAAGTTTACACTATTTCGTGCCTACATCTCCAACAACACCTTCAATTGGTAGAATTATTAACGGGAAGGAAAGAAACATAACAGATAACATCCCAAAGTGTTATCTGTTGAAACCGGGTATCCTTCTGTTGTCGTTATGTAATTTCTGACAGTGTAGTATTTTTACCAATTGAAGGTGTTGTTGGAGATCTAGGCACGAAATAGTGTAAACTTAATTGCTCATAACACTTTATTTCTAAGTGAAAAGGTGTTATTCTTGAAAGTGTTATGCGCTGTTATGAAACTTCTGACAGTATATATTTTATTTGTAACCCGCCAAATACACGAGGTGATAGCGGAGTAAATAGTAGAACGAAAAATAACACAAGATAAATAACAGCAAAAACACACAAAATTTAGACATAATTTCTAATCGGACCTGAAAAATTCATGAAAAATTTCACAGTGTAGCAAGCTTCTGTGCTCATATTCAATTTTATATTCCAATACTCAATATACTCAATTTTATGTTTCATAGATGATCGATCTTCCTATAAACTATCACAAGGAGAACCGTCAGCCCACTAAATTTTGATGTTAAGATACTACAAGGTCTGGAAAACCTATGTCCCCCCGGTACGACGCAATTTTGTTTTGTCACTCAAAATGAAGATGCTAAACAGTCACACATTGTGTTGTTTATTTGGGAATCGGAAGCCTGGATGCCTTCCATTGTTTCTGGTGATATTTATGAAAGCATTGTTTACCTTTGTCTCCCCGCTGGTTCATCATTAAAACACACCCGCCGGCTCCTTTAGGAACATTTTGAAAGAAAAATATGCACTTCTCGTGCCTGTCTTGTAAAAAAAAAAAAAAATAACCCGCTTGACTCTAAAAAATCTTCGAGTCCCCTTTCAACTCCGGTGCAATACCTATTATGGGCATCCGCCCATGCCACATGTTAGACGACGCCCCGTAGCGAGCCAAGAATCGGCTGACAGATCCAGCTTCGGATTGTGATTGAGGTAACTGCAAGTTGTTGGCCCGCTGATGTAATTATTTTGACCATCATTCGGTTGGCGTAACGGCTAACACTCATAATGCCCACGATCACAATGCAAGACCCACCATAAACGACCCCGACTCATAATGCCCACGGCTCAAATTGCATTTTGCATATTCATCAATAGGATTTTGAACCGTTGGCATTCTGAGCGTGAGCATTGTGAGAGTGGGCAACAAGACATTCTAGTGACTTTCAAATAAAATAAATGGAGATGTTCTATCCAAGATATGGAATGACCAGCGCCGTTCAAGCTCGGGACTGACAAATCCGGAGTATTGTGTCGTAGCACTGATAGCACTGCAAAGAAATGCACATCGAACAAAACCCACACACTTCGACAGGTAGCACCGTAGTAGAATATCAGTCATCTCTCGAACGACACTCTGGCGTAAAACTTGCTCCCACCGAGAGGAAGCTTATTTGCCTAGAACTTCTGGTGCGTATCAATAAAATGCATTGCATCGACGATTTGTCTTTCGGTTAAATTCTTTCGCAAAGAGAACAGCAACGATGATGTCTTCAGAAGTGCATTTTGTTTTCCTAACCAAAGAAAATTCCTAATGCGGCTTTCGATTCTTCTAATTCCGCCCGCAAATGGCTTTAGGAGAGCCATGTTATTTAAGAAAATGTGGCTTTCAAACGTCGTGGTTCGGTTACATGGTCGATTCTATAATTTCAGAGATGTTTGATGTTTGGAGAGCAGACTTCTTCTTTACCGAAGTTAGAACTTTGGACGTTCGATAAGTTTTCTTCAGTTAACCGCAGTCTCAAACACAACACTGTTTGATTTAGATATAGCTGAATCCTCGTACTTTGCATTTACTACTTGGGGTCTAGTATTGTTATCTTTCGTGTTGTGCTGAAGGCCAAGAACAGGCCGAAACTCAACAGGCTCGTTGTCTCATTCTAAACTAAAATTGAAGACGGGCCATCACTCTGCCATTACTGACTTTGTTCTTGACTTAGATCTATCCAACCCCTGTCAAGCGAATGAACATGGGCAGCTCCCTTCCTTTTTCAAAGCCGCATGTAGGTCAACATTCAGCAAGTGGAATAGAAAATGCTCGGCAATCTTGAACAGAATGTATATTTGTTCCTTCGCTCGTTTGCTACGTAATAAACGCAAGTCCTCAGTGGTTCCTTAAATCTCAGACGGATCTCCGTAAAGCTTTCCCTTTGATCTAAATCTGAAGAATAATTACCTTAAAATCTTAAATTGCACTTGCAAGCAATAAGGATGTTGAATCCCGATGAGTAGCTTGCGGTTGATGATGATGTTTGAATATTTCCGGGTCACTGTTTCTGGGGCACTCCAAATAATTATTCCAAGCAGCATCTCTAATGATGCTTCGGTGGTCCCTGGGAAACCCCCGTTAAGCATCAAACATACTAGTCTTTGTTCCATTACCAAGGGCATCAGCTGTGAGTTAACACTCGTTGAACTTACTTGGGGACCTTGTGGTCCAGTAAAGGCAGATCATGTTTTTGAAGTACTTGCTGCAAATGTTGTTCCATCATCGAATTGAACTGCGAGAAACCCCGTGTTACTTCTTCAGCAAAACCTTCAACATGTCCATGTTTTGTCTGCGTAAGTTTATTTCACACTGCTCGTCACGGTTGATGAAGACCTTCCTTGGCCTGAAAAATTCTAAAACAGTCGATGTTTCTCCTTCAGCTACTTCCTCTACTAATTCCATAACACTAGAACACAGGCATGGAAGACATGAACTGGTGAATAAAAATCTGCTGTCATACAGTCAGGGCGGTGTCGTGGTACATAAAATACAGTAAATATCGTACACTTTCACGGTTACAGACACTAAAGATGTGAACCTCTTGAAGAACATAATCCATGCAAAGTTTTCAACCTTGAAGGGATCTTAAAGCAGCAGTTTGCCTTTACTCATTGAGACTAATTGCTTCTTGTTGCTTTCTTAACAAGTCAGAAAACTTCCTTATTGCTTCATGTGCAGGTTGTGTAACACTCAGCAACCCTTGCCAACTTGCACCTTTCCTCAGATGAGAATGCTCATCTGCTCATCTAAATAACTAGTTTTCTGCTCCTCATCTAACTGACTAGATTACGACCACGAAGGATTGAACAGAGGGAAAAGGGTGAACAGAGCACGCTGAGTTGACAAAAGTTGAGACTATACGCCGGATTTGTCACAGTGCTGAAGTTAACATACTTAATAGTGAAAATACAGACATTTCCTTTGGTCGCCTCCACATCTACAACATTCTGCATTGTTTTTGCGTTCATCTGCAATGGTTTAACTACTGACACTTCCGAGGTGATGTTTTTGTGAGGGTGGCAGGGAGCCCAGGTCACAGGCAGATTCCCGTGGACCGTTTGGATTGTGTAGAATTTTCTATAACTCTATGAAGAATTAAAGAGTGGATGCTCGGAAATATCAGATTCTACATTGTTTGCAGTCATCCGAAATGGTTGGACTCCTTACACTTCCAACATCTTTTCGGCTAAAAGGGACTGCCGATCCTAAATATATGCTACTGTTGTTTGAAGATCGGCCCAGATCCTATTTGGTGTGTCTACGATTTGGCTATAAATGAAGACTTTGAGGCCCTCTTTCAGGGATTTTTGGGGATCCATTTATTTGTCAGAAATAAGCATGATGGAAATAAACTTGTCGGTATGGTACACAGCAAATAGATCTCGTGGACAGAATCGAAAGATGGCGATTAATTAACGTTTACCAACCGTACCTTCTACCAGCACTATATTAGAACTAAACACTACTGAATATTTAAGTAGGTGGCGTCGATGTTCCAAACACCCGAATCGGTCCGTTTTATTGGAGCTGAAAAACTACCAAGAGGAAGCCTCGCGGCACAACATGACATGGCGGTTGCTGATATCATGCCCGTGAGCAAACCAACCCCACGTTTACCCTATTTTGGCCAAACTAGGATTTACGAATAAATCTTAATCATGGCTTTCGGCTGTTACTACTGAGTATTCTGAATTCGCTCCTATAAAAAAGTTTTCCTAATTTCTTTGATCCTTTAGCGTAATATATGAGACAAAATGCTGTGTACAAGACTTGCACTCTACGAGCGATTTTTCATCGGTTCTAAGCTGGAAATTCGAAGAGAATCTTATGCAAATTTGTGCTCGGAAGTGACCAGTGTGACTCGACGAAGAATCGTGTGTGCTAATTGCTGGCGTTTTTACGTTATGGCTCATGAATTGGGGCCAAAAACCCATGGATGGCCTAGGGGTCCACCAAACGTAAAAGACGACACTGTATCTCCGCTTCTATGCGTCGCACAGATACGACAATTATACCAAAAGACGCATCTTTCCGTCGGATATAAAGATATGCAATAAAACATATGTTGGATATGACCTTTTGGCTGTCTAACGACGATAGGCTAGACACATAGAAAGAAGATAAATTCCTGAAAATACTGAAGTAGTAAAACACTTCGCATAAAAACTAAAATTGATCCTGCTGAACCCATAAAATATTTCAGAGTGAGGTCACCAGCATTATAGCTGTTGGTTTCATTTGGAAAGAGTAATACGCTTAGATAAGATTACTTCTGTATACATCTCTTGGGTTCCCAGTTTTCCCTTTATCTAGTCGAACCACACAGAATGGAAAATTGGGTAACCTCTTGCATTTGGGTCCGGACGAAGAAAAAAACTAGCACGGAACTTTCTACTATCATTTAAGTAGATGTTCAAAGAACATCGTATTTGTAAAGCGAACTTCCTTGAGAGGGGTTCTTTTCTCCATCCCTTATTTTTTTACAAAGATGCCATTCCCGCGAGATCAGAGCGGAGCAGAAAGGAACGTTCGACTTTTGGATTTATTCACCAGGGAGAATTCTGTTTCTTTTTTCACTCGAAATTTGACGACGAAACTTGATACATACGGGAATTCAACCGAAAGTCGCCGGAATTGTCGTGTAGATTTGTGTTCTCCTTTAAAGCATGGCTCTTACGAGAAATGATCTTTACACGATAAAGTGCTTCAGAAATATCTTTTCCCAAAAACACCGATACTTCCCAGTGAAATTGGCGATATCTTATTGGAACTTGTCGGCTCTACACAGACTTTCCGCTCTACGAAGCTGCTGATAAAGGACTCGGGGGAAATATAAATTGCAGAATATGGAAGAGGGGTCCTTTGACGACACCCTCAGAATACGCTATTTATGCACACCCAGATTCTACTGTTTCCTGACGCCTGTCGATTTTCTTTACTCAAAAGTACCGCAATAGCATTACGAACTGCACATGCGTTCACCAGAGCTGGGCGAATCCGGATTTGAATCCAGGATTCGTCCTTTTGACCGGATTCGAATCTTCTGCTGGTCAGCATGGATTCGGACTCGGGATTTCAGCCAATCCAACTTTTGTATCTCCACCACCAACCATCCTCATTAATCTATCATGTTATCCGATTACCCTAGATATCAGTGATTTTTGTCACCTCTGATTTTTAAACTTTAACCTACGTACATGATTTTCGAATCCGGATTCGAATCCTCAGCATGAAATGGTGGATTCCGAATCGGATTCGTACACCCCAAGTCTCACCCCCTTGCTCATTGCATGTTGCTCTTTTTGCCCGATCTGGCGGTCCCGGGTTTCCTATTTTCCTCCCACGAGCAGAACGAATCATCTGTGACTAATTAGAAACAGCATATTTGTGAGTTTTTGACACCATCTTGTAAACAGTTAATCCTTGCGATAATTGTGGATGTCTTCTTTCGTTTTTGTTTTCTGTCTTGTTTGAAATATGCTGCTAATAAAGGCAGGAATGATGCCTGAAATCTTATCTCGACTTGATCTTATCTCGACAGACAGCAGAGGGTGGATTTGTATGAAGTGTGGAAGCTGGAGATTAGATTGAGAGATGTTTGGAGTTTGATTCCCATGTCTTGTTTTCCAGTTTCTGAGTGTTTCGTGAAGTTAGTGGGTTTCTGATCTGAAAGGATTGGCTATGAGATGGGACAGGTTGGATCGAGCTCCATGCTGGCAATGACGATATTAACATTTTTGTATAAACAGCATCTTCAGGAAAGAAACCAAACTGGCTGATGGACCATTTCACATATTGGTAAGAGCTATACATTGTAATTAAGACGATACCTAGGCTACCTGGTTCCTTTGATTCCGAACAAGATGAAAGCCATTGATCCCAACGTCAGTTACAACTAAGTTACAGCTTAATCACAGCTTAATGATTAAGCTGTAACAGGTTAATACAAGTTTACTCAGAAGATATTTTGCATTCAGCCATCCTAGGATCACAATCAAAACAATGTAGAGCAATTTTTAGTCTTGAAAATTAACTAATCTTTGTGAACTAAGTAATACCAGGGACCCATACATTTCCTGTAATGACTCGCCATTCAGGGGGCTTGTCAATAAGAGATTTCTGATGCGCTCTTGACCGGACGTAAGATAGTTCGAGAAATACCCACGGGGATAGAACACCTGAGACAAAATTTGGGATTGGCTGCTGGAGAAGAGCTTCCGCGTTGAGGGAGGAGTCTCTTTGGCCTCACGTCCAATGAGGCAAGCAAGAACGCCGATTCGACCCAAGCGGAATTTTTGGAAACTAGGAGAGGTTCGGGCAACATAGCAACATAGAAGCATAGGAAATGACAATATGACTAAGTCCGAAAGTGAACCTCCGGAAGAACAAGAAACGTCACCCATACGAACTATCAAAATTGATTCAAATCCATTGTAAACCAGGAACAATGTTTGCTGTCGTGACATTTCTGGCTCTTCACTGGGCACACGGCGATACTTTATCGGTACGAAGAGTTAGTCATCAAGAGTAGGCTATTGCTGAAAATCAACTGCAAGAGTAATTGCTGAAGTCTGAGATTTATAGACTGTGGTCGGCTGCCTTCTTATACACTGTCAGAAGTTTTATAACATATAGCGCATAACACTTTCAAGAATAACACCTTTTCACTTAGAAATAAAGTGTTATGATCAATTATGATCAGTTTATACTATTTCGTGCCTAGATCTCCAACAACACCTTCAGTTGGTAAAAATACGACACTGTCAGAAGTTACAGAACGACAACAGAAGGATGCCCGGTTTCAACAGATAACACTTTGGGATGCTATCTGTTATGTTTCTTTCGTTCCCGTTAGTTTTTTAGTTGTTCATTCTCCTGGTTTTCTAGGTTCAGTACAATGCTCTAACCACAAACTTCCAGTCAAATATAGAAAAAATATTTTTGAGTATTTTGTGATTAATCTATTTTTCTTTGTATTTTTCTACTGAACTTATGCTTTTGGGCAGTGCGTTTCATTCAAACCATTCATTCATTCAATTTCAACTTTACGTGTGTTGTCGTGATTAGTCCAACGGGAAAGTGGAAAGCAATTCCAGGAATCGGGTTCCCACAGTTTTCGTGATGTGCTTCGCTCGCTGGAAAGTGGTTCCGGGATCTCGTGAAAACTCTCCTATGATGATGATGATGACAAATTTATTTCCCATTTGTATTTAAAAAAAAATCGTCTTAAGTGGGGTATGAAAAGAAGAAAAAGGAAAAAATAATAGATTTATTAGCTAATACATAAAAAAAACTATTATTCATGAGCCTGACAATCCTCGATAAGAGCCAAAGACGGCAAGCGTAAAAATCACTGTCATGTTAGTAGGGAAATACAACAGACCGCATAAGCTTCAGACTCCGGAGAAGAAGAATGGGATCGACTAAACAGAGGCACGACATGGCACTGGAGACACGACTAATAACAAGACCAAAGGTTTCGATGGGATCCCAAAAATGTAATATTTGACCCAGACAACTAGGTCTTGTCTTCGCCAGATCCAGTCTTCGAAATTAGTTATTTTGTTACGAAGATAGAAAAAATGAGGATGCTCTAGAGCAAAATGGTAAGGACATGGCTGACGTTCAGTCTACTAAGATTTTATTTTTATTTCAGGCATTTGAAGATGTGGCAAAAAAAAAGACCTAAGGTTCCGATGGGATCCCAAAAATTCAATATTTGATCCAGACAAATAGGTTTTGTCTTCGCCAGATCCAGTCTTCGCCAGACTCCTTGAAAATTGTTACTCTTAAAATTTAGAAACAGATTAAGGCCAACCAGTTAATCATTAAGAAAACCAAGTTCAGATATGGATTCAGCATGTGTATGCCTTACTTCTGCGAATTTTTCGGTTTCGGCGAAATTCCAGAACTACTTGTCCGGCGAAAAAATAAAGATCAAAAACGAATTCAGCGTATCTCCTTATCTTTATGTCCAACATCTAATCAACTTCCAATAAACATTTAACTTATATTAAATTGTCCGGTTTCAGCCGGATTCCGGACGATATATGTCGGCTAAAAAATGATTGTCATATACGGATTCAGCATCACTTCTTACCCCTAAATCGGACATCTTATCAACTTCGAATACAACTTTTACTTTTAACAAACTTCCCGGTTTTGGCCGGATTCCGGGCGAACTACTTGTCCGGCGAGAAAATGGTTTTCATATTCATGTTCAGCATACTTTCTTGCCCCTACAGCGAACATCTAATCAACTTCAAATAAAACTTTTACTTTTAACAAACTTTCCGGTTTTGGCCGGATTCCGGGCGAACTACTTGTCGGCGAGAAAATGGTTTTCATATTCGTGTTCAGCATGCCTTCTTATCCCTAAATCGAACATCTAATCAACTTCAAATAAAACTTTTACTTTTAACAAACTTTCCAGTTTTGGCCGGATTCCGGGCGAACTACTTATCCGGCGAGAAAATGGTTTTCATATTCGTGCTCAGCATGTCTTCTTACCCCATAACCGACTATCACATTAGCTGCTTAAAAATATTTTGCTTGACCCTTAATTTGAACCCCCTTCCCGATCTTACTCTTGACCCAAAGAATCCTCACACCAAGTTTCATCAAAATATCTCATTCACGATCAGATATCGTGCTCACAGACGGACGGACAGACGGACAACTTTTGCGATGTCATAGTTATCCCTCCACTTACGTTTTGGGATCCCAAAAAGAGATTAACAAGTAGTAGAAGTAGCCAAGTAAGTGAAAATTCGCAACTCCAGAAGTGAAGACACGTTGGAACATCGTTCTTGTCCCTCACTCTACAGCCTGAAGGCCCTTTTAGTTTTCATGACTCTTTTTACTACTCGTGCCTCCTACACTATGTCGTGCCCAGGTCGTGCCGTGCCATGCCTCTTTTTAGTCGAGCCCACGAACAATGGATGGAAAATTTACGCAAGTAAGAGTTGATCAGTGTTACGTATACGATGGGTCCTTCAAACGCTAACATGATGCAGCGGATTACCACTGGTGTTTCTGATTTTCTCCGGTCCCGTCTACGGATCTATGATTTTATTATCAACCTCGCTCCAATTTTGTTTACATTTGGTCGCATTCTAACCGGACTTTGAAGTCACGTCTAGCGACCGATACTACGCAGTTCATCCCTAATCCCTGTTTTATGTATGTCTATATATTTGATTATTTTTATGGCACTTGCAGCCTCCGGCTCAAGTGCCATATACCGATCGTAATTCCTTCTGTCGGTCGGTCGGTCGGTCGGTCTGTCGGTCCGTCGGTCGGTCCGGTTTTTTTTGTCACACTTTTTCGAGTTAGGGTACTTCCAGATGTGCGAGGACGATGAAACTTGGCAGGAAAATCAGGGACCCGATATAACTGACCTGGAAATAATCAGTTTCCCGATCCGCCCATCTGGGGGGAAGTGTTGGGCCGGGGAATTCTGAAAATTGAGTAGTTTTTGTCACACTTTTTCGAGTTTGGGTACTTCAAGATGTGCTAGGACGATGAAACTTGGCAGGAGCATCAGGGACCCGACCGGACTAGCCTGGAAATAATCAGTTTTCCAATCCGACCACCTGGGGGGGAGTGGAGGGCTGGGGAATCCGGAAAATTTGAGTTGTGTGTAACTTTCGAACGGGTGATCGGATTGGAATGAAACTTAATGACTGAATAAATGACATACCTCTGATGTCCCATTTGAAGTCCGGACCGGATTCGACAGCTATGGGGGGGGAGACCGGAAATCTCTAGAAACGGTTAGAATGGAGGGATCGGGGTGAAACTTGCTGGGAAGAACAAGCATCTGCTCCAAATGAATCGTTTATATATTTGGACTGGATACGGACACTGGGAAGGGGGGGTGGAGGGGAATTTCCCGGAATTCCGGTAATGACGGTTTTGGGGATTTTCACGACGAAACTTGGGAGGCGTATCAGGGACCCGATCAGACTGACTTATAAATACAAATTTACTTGATCCGATAGTCGTGGGGGGAGTAGCGGGAGGGGGGATCCGGAATATTGAGTCATGCGTAACTTTGGAACGGTTGATCGGATTAGAGTGAAATTTGATGACTGAACAGAGGACATGTCTCTTTTGATCTTTGTCATGTCCGGACCGGATCCGACAACAATTGGGGGGGGGGGAATACGTACCGGCTTAGACTGGTGAGATCGGGATGGAACTTTGTGGGAATAACCAACAGATGCTCTGGATAAATCACTTACTGAACCGGATTGACTCCGGCGACTGTGGGGAGTTTGAGGGGGGGGGCGGAATTCCGGTGATCGCGATTTAAGGTTCTTCCATATGTGCTAGGACGATGAAACTTGGCTGAAAAATTAAAGATTCGGAAAGATTGGCTTAGAAACCTTCACTTTTCAAATCCGACTATTCCTTAAAGTTCAGAAAAATACTGCAAATTCAGAAAAAAAACTTTTAAGCAAAATATACATTTTCATGATCCCCATGAGCCCATTATCATTTTTGCCTCAAGGGTTTTGCTTACAAATGAAGTTCTAGCTCCCTTAAAAGTGCGCATCTGAACCGCCAGGTCGAAAAGTACTTTTTGTGGCACTTTCAGCCTCTGGCTCAAGTGCCATATACCGATCGCAATTCCGTCTGTCGGACGGTCTGTCGGTCCGTCGGTCGGTCCGGTTTTTTTTGTCACACTTTTTCGAGTTAGGGTACTTCCAGATATACCAGGACGATGAAATTTGGCAGGCATATCAGGGACCGGACGAAACTAACCTGGAAATACTCAGTTTCCCGATCCGACATTCTGGGGGGGGGGGAGAGTGGAGGGCTGGGGAATCCGGAAAATTGAGTAGTATGTAACTTTCGAACGGGTGATCGGATTGGAATGAGACTTAATAACTGAACAAATGCCATACCTCGTATGTCCCATTTGAAGTCCGGACTGGATTCTGACAGCTATGGGGAAGTTGGGGGGGGGGAGACCGGAAATCTTGAGAAACGGTTATAATGGAGGGATCGGAGTGAAACTTGCTTCGAAGAACAAGCATCTGCTCCGGATAAGTCTATTACCCAATTGGACTGGGTCCGGACGCTTGGGGGGGGGTGGAGGGGAGTTTCCCGGAATTCCGGTGATGGCGGTTTTGGGGATTTTCACGACGAAACTTGCGAAGCGTATCAGGGACCCGATCAAACTGACTTGTAAATAAAAATTTACTCGATCCGATATTCGTGGGGGGAGTAAAGGGAGGGGGAATCCAGAATATTGAGTCATTCATAAATTTGGAACGGGTGATCGGATTTGAGTGAAATTTAATTATTGAACAGAGGATATGCCTCTGGTGTTCTTTTTATGGCACTTGCAGCCTCTGGCTCAAGTGCCATATACCGATCGCAATTCCGTCTGTCGGTCTTTCGGTCCGTCGGTCGGTCCGGTTTTTTTTGTCACACTTTTTCGAGTTAGGGTACTTCCAGATGTGCTAGGACGATGAAACTTGGCAGAAAAATCAGGAACCCGATATAACTAACCTGGAAATAATCAGTTTCCCGATCCGACCATCTGGGGGGGAGTGGTGGGCCGGGGAATTCTGAAAATTAAGTAGTTTTTGTCACACTTTCTCGAGTTGGGGTACTTCCAGATGTGCTAGGACGATGAAACTTGGCAGGAGCATCAGGGATCCGACCGGACCAACCTGGAAATAATTAGTTTCCCAATCCGACCACCTGGGGGGGGAGTGGAGGGCTGGGGAATCCGGAAAACTGAAGTAGTGTGTAACTTTCGAACGGGTGATCGGATTGGAATGAAACTTAATAACTGAATAAAAGGCATACCTCTGATGTCCCGTTTGAAGTCCGGACCGGATTCGACAGCTATGGAGGAGTTGGGGGGGGAGACCGGAAATCTCGAGAAACGGTTAGAATGGAGGGATCGGAGTGAAACTTGCTGGGAAGAATAAGCATCTGCTCCAGATAAATCGTTTATACATTTGGACTGGATCCGGACACTAGGGGGGGGGGTGGAGGGGAATTCCGGAATTCCGGTAATGGCAGTTTTTGGGATTTTCACGACGAAACTTGGGAGGCGAATCAGGGACCCGATCAAACTGACTTATAAAGAAAAATTTACATGTTCCGATAGTCGTGGGGGGAGTAGCGGGAGGGGAAATCCGGAACATTGAGTCATGCGGAACTTTTGAACGGTTAATCGGATTTGAGTGAAATTTGATAATTGATCAGAGGACATGTCTCTGGTGATCGTTGTCATGTCCGGACCGGATTCGACAACAATGGGGGGGGGGGGGAATACGTGACCGGCTCATACTGGGGAGATCGGGATGGAACTTTGTGGGAATAATAAAGAGATGCTCTGGATAAATCACTTACAGAACCGGATTGGCTCCGGCGACTGTAGAGGAGTTTGAGGGGGGGGGTCCTGAATTCCGGTGATCACGATTTAAGGTACTTCCAGATGTGCTAGGCGATGGAACTGGGCTGGAATATTAAAGATTTGACAAGATTGGCTCAGAAATCGCCACTTTCCAAATCCGACATTCCTTAAAGTACCAATCTTCCCCGTAAATTTAAAAAAATACTATTAAGCAAATTATACATTTTCATGATCCCCATGAGCCCATTATCATTTTTGCCTCAAGGGTTTTGCTTACAAATGAAGTTCTAGCTCCCTTAAAGTGCGCATCTGAACCGCAAGGTCGATAACTACTTTTTTTTATCAAACGATACATCTCAACCCATGATCATTTGTGCCACAAGGATTTTGCTTAAAATTTATTTTATCACCCTTAAAGTGCACATTTTAACCGAAAAGTGAAAAAAAAACTTTTTACCATAAACGGTATATATCAATGATCCCTAAGGGCCTGTGATCGTTTTGTCTCAATAGTTTTTCTTACAGATGAATTTCTAGCGCCTATAAAGTGCGTATCATTACAGCCAAGTTCTAAAACAAAATAATTTTTCTCTAGCTACCTTAAAGTCTCGCTTAAAGTGCGCATCTGAACCGTAAAGGTAACCTTAAAAGTACTTTTGATCAAACAATACATCTCAACCCACGCAAGTGCCATATGAGCTTACAGCTCTTTTTTTTTACCTTTCTGAAACCTAGGGAGATATTAGTCATTCGAAAAGTGTCCGGCACAATGATCATAGAAAGGAATATGTGAAAAGTCCTGTGGTGACTCTTCCTTTTCAGCGAAATGGATTCCATTGTTTCGGTTTTCCACACTAAACAAATAATGAACCACTCACGGAAAAATTATGAAAAGTGGATTCTCTGCCTCTTGGAAAAGTTCTGAATGCTGGAATGCAAAAAAAGTAAATATTCGATTTCCTACTGCTTCTGACAGCACAAAAAGGCCAAATGTTTCCTTTCCATTAAGAGTCGTTCAGGACTTCAAAGAAATCCAGCAAAGGACTTTTCGAAAGAATGAACTTCGCGGCCACTAAATCAAAGACGAAGCATTTCCATAATGAGATATCCGAGCTGAGTGAACAGGAAAGAAAATTAATCGACTACTTTCCTAACGAAAACTAATGTGAACACCTTAAAGTTTAACTGAAAAGTCAACTTAGTTTTGTATCATGTAAGTGAATACCCTGCATTATTTGGATTGTGTTAAGGGATTTTTCCCTAGTTGTTCTAGAATGACGTTTAGAACATCTACGGCCGTCCTCACAACGCAAAATTCTACTGTGACGCGGAAAATTTTCAATCTCAACACAAACGCGGCTTTTCAGTGGCCAGGGTCAGGTCACGGAAGTTAACTCACTACGTGGACACTTTTTTTTCATAAATCTTTTCATCAAGCATACAACACAGGTAGAAGTGCATAGAGGTACCACAGATCCGACAGGGAAATTCCACTATATGAAAATAGATACTTTGTGGATAGGGGAGCAACATAGTAACGCATTTTCATCGGGTCTTCAAGCCTCTTTAAGTGAATAAGTAATGGGTAACTAGATTGTCATACCTCTAGTCATTTGGTTAAACTTTAAATAATGTTATTTTTAAAGTAAATCTTCTGAAATATGTTGGGTAGACTCCTGATGGTTGCCATGGAGCACCGTGAACATTTCATCGTAGGTGGAAGTTGTATTAGGGAAAATTATTAATATGAGTTTTTATGGCACTTGCAGCTCCGCTCAAGTGCCATATACCGATCGCTTTTCGGTCGGTCGGTCGGGCGGTCCACTGTTTTCGAGTTAGGGTACTTCCAGATGTGCTAGGACGATGAAACTTGGCAGGCATATCAGGGACCCGATATAACTAACCTGGAAATAATCAGTTTCACGATCCGACCATCTGGGGGGGAGTGGTGGGCCGGGGAATCCTGAAAATTAAGTAGTTTTTGTCACACTTTTTCGAGTTGGGGTACTTCCAGATGTGCTAGGACGATGAAACTTGGCAGGAATATCAGGGACCCGATATAACTAACCTGGAAATAATCAGTTTGACTATCCGACCATCTGGGGGGGGGGAGTGGTGGGCCGGGGAATCCGGAAAATTAAGTAGTTTTTGTCAAACTTTTTCGAGTTGGGGTATTTCCAGATGTGCTAGGACGATGAAACTTGGCAGGAGCATCAGGGACCCGATTCGAATAAACTGGAAATAATCAGTTTCCCAATCCGACCACCTGGGGGGGGTGGAGGGCTGGGGAATCCGGAAAATTGGAGTAGTGTGTAACTTTCGAACGGGTGATCGGATTGGAATGAAACTTAATAACTGAATAAATGGCATACCTCTGATGTCCCATTTGATGTCCGGACCGGACTCGACAGCTATGGGGGAGTTGGGGGGGGGGGAGACCGGAAATCTCGAGAAACGGTTAGAATGGAGGGATCGCGGTGAAACTTGCTGGGAAGAACAAGCATCTGCTCTAGATAAATCGTTTATACATTTGGACTGGATCCGGACACTGGGGGGGGGGTGGAGGGGATTTTCCCGGAATTCCGGTAATGGCGGTTTGGGGGATTTTCACGACGAAACTTGGGAGGCGTATCAGGGACCCGATCAAACTGACTTATAAATTAAAAATTTACATGATCCGATAGTCGTGGGGGGAGTAGCGGGAGGGGGAATCCGGAATATTGAATCATGCGTAACTTTGGAACGGTTGATCGGATTTGAGTGAAATTTGATAACTGAACAGAGGACATGTCTCTGGTGATCTTTGTCATGTCTTGATCTTTGTACACAACCGGATTGATTCCGGTGACTGTGGGGAGTTTGAGGGGGGGGGGCGGAATTCCGGCAATCGCGATTTAAGGTACTTCCATTAGTGCTAGGACGATGAGACTTGGCTGGAATATTAGAGATTCGGCAATATTAGCTTAGAAACTGCCACTTTCTAAATCCGACCATTCCTTAAAGTACCAATCTTGACTGCAAATTCAGAAAGATACTTTTAAGCAAAATTTGCATTTTCATGATCCCCATGAGCCCATTATCATTTTTGACTCAGGGGCTTTGCTTACAAATGAAGTTCTAGCTCCCTTAAAGTGCGCTATCACCGTCTATCACCGTTAAAGTGCGCATTTTAACCGAAAAGTGTAAAAAAATACTTTTGTGACCAAACGGTATATATCGATGATCCCTAAGGGGCTGTGATCGTTTTTGTCTCAATAGTTTTTCTTACAGATGAATTTCTACGCCTTTAGAGTGCTTTATTACAGCCAAGTTCACAAATAAAATACTTTTTATGGCACTTGCCTTCCGGCCAAGTGCCATATACCGATCACTTTTCCGTCGGTCGGTCCGCTGATCGCGAGTTAGGGTACTTGCAGATGTGCCAGGATGATGAAACTTGGCAGGTTTATCAGGGATCCGCCCAAACTAAGTTGGAAACAGTCAGTTCCCCGATCCGACCACCGTGGGGGGAGTGGAGGAATGGTGAATCCGGAATATTGACATATTTATAACTTCTGAACGGGGAATCGGATCTTGATGAAACTTGATATTGGAAAGACCTCGTGTCTCAGATGTCACACTTCAAGTCTGGAATGGATCCGGTGACTTTGGGGGGAGTTGGATGGGGGAACCGGAAATTGTGTGACATGCTCAGAATGGACGGATCGGCATGAAACTTGGTGGGAAGAGCAAGCACAAGCCCTAGATCAATAGTTGACAAGACCAGACCGGAACCGAGTACTGTGGGGGGAGTTGGAGGGAGGCTTCCGGAATTCTGGTGATCCCGACTTAAGATGCTTCTGCATGTGCTAGGACGATGAAACTTGGCAGGCATATCAGGGACTTTACATTTTTAACTTAAGAACAGTCGCTTCTCCAATATGACCATCGTGGGGCAAGTGGAGGGAGGGGGAATCCGGAATCTTGAGGTTGTCCAACTTCTAAACGGGTGATCAGATCTTACTGAAACTTGATATTTGGAAAGAACACATGTTTCAGATGTCCCATTTCAAGTGCTGACAGGATCGGACCAATTTGGAAAGTCGGGGGGGGGGGTAAATTTTGTGACACTCTTAGAACATAGCGATTGGGATGACAATTGGTGGGAAGAACAAAAACATCAGTAACAGAACCGGAACGGATCCGGTCGCTCTGGGGGGGGGGGGGAGCTGGCAGGGGGTCCAGAATTCCAGTGATCGCAATTTAAGGTACTTCAAGATGTGCTCGGACGACGAAACTTGGCTTGAACAGTAGAGACTTGACCAGATTGGCTTAGACATTGTCACTTCTCTGATCCGATCATCCCTTAAAGTACCCATCTTAACCCCAAAGTACAAAAAATACTTTTAAGAAAAACCTACATTTTCATGATCCCCATGAGCCCATGATCATTTTTGCCTCAAGGGTTTTGCTTAGAAATGAGTCTCTAGCACCCTTAAAGTGCGCATCTTAACCGGAAAGTTAAATAAATACTTTTCACCAAACCATATAAATTCATGATCCTAAAGGGCCCAGGATCATTTTTGCCAGTAGGGTTTTGATTACAGATAACATTCTAGCGCCCTTTAAGTGCACATCATCACAGCCAGGTGCAAAAAAAAAACTTTTTTACATAACGATACATTCTCTTGATTTCCAAGGGTAGGGTAGCCACTAAAAAAAAAATTAATCAAACCTGAGCTTTTGAAGATCAGAATGTGATTCTCCTATCTTTTAGCTTTGATTTGAGGCCAAAATCACCTCTTTATCTTGTCTCTAAGCATCTTAAATCTTCTTTAGAAAACAGTATTTTACATAAGGAAATGCCTATGTTCATCCATTGACTTTAGGGTTTTGTCCATCTAGTGACCAGCTTGGAACTATGTGCTTCAATGAAATTCTATGAAACTGGGTGATTTTGAGCTGGTTTTCAGTGCATGGGGAGCCCCAGCAAGTGAGTTGGATGAGAAAATATGAATATGATCATCAAGGTTATAGTCCAATAGACCTATTGCTGCTATAGGCTGCTGACTTTTCCTCCTTAGTATCAACAAATTTTTGTAGGCAAGTTCAGCTACTTTTTTTTACATATAAATTTACATTGAATATTAAGGAATAATATTAAATAGCTAGGACATCTTACTGTTAGCCTTATTAAATAGACAATTTTGTCCTGAATTCTATGGTATTTTTAAAATATTTTTTTGAGATGTTTTAGATAGGTAAAACTGATAAGGAAAATTCACAGCAATTTATGCATTAATTACAACAAAATCGCCAATTTTTGCCACTAGGTGTTTTTGTGGCTACCCTACCAAGGGTCCGTCTTCATTCTTATCTCAAGGGTTTTCTTACAAATGTTCACAAAAAACCCACGAATTGGCGAATTCCTACTTTCATACTTTTACCAAGCCTTGCAAGTGCCATATGAGCTTACAGCTCTTGTTAGATAAGTGCTGTACATTTGGAGTCGTAACGGTGGAGTGCATGTTTTTTTTTTCGCCATGGCCCTCAGGGCCTTTTGTGATTACATTGATTTATTGATTCATTGCGCTGCGCATTGTTTCTGTGCGAGTATTCCACGAGACTTGACCAATCCAAAAGTCAGCACTACTTTTGAGAGCATTCCATGTGGCTCAAACGGCAACGTTCAAATTATTCGACCACATCATCATATGATTTACTTATTAGTTTTGGCATCGTGAAATTCAACCCATGGCGTCATAATACACTTCCTCTGCAGTCAAGGTTTTCAATGAAATTTAAAAACAAATTCGAACTAATGAACTATATTACAAATTAAAAATCATTTCAGGTTTATACCGGAATTGTTTACATGAGTAAATATGAACCAACGATATGTTTCGTACTGATTGTGTTGTATGCTCAGCTAATCTATAGAAAAATATAGATGACAAAAAATCCCTCTTAGTATAAGTAAATTTTTTCTTAGATAAAGAGACTATATTTACCGACGTCGCAGCTTGGAAATGTCAGTTGGTTTTCGTACTGGAACCAACCATGAAGCTTTTCATCCTGTCCTTGTTTATCGGAGCGGCCTTGGCCATCCCTGCTCACCCGGAGTACGCAAACGGTAAGACTCCTTCATTCTCTATGCAAGCCTACCGGCTTTGGTCACATATCCAACGTACTAAGGCGTATTCTCGCCGTTCCCCGAGGAGTCCCCGGGGATTCAAGGAGAACGGCGAGAATAGAGGGAGTTACTCCACGCGGATTCCGCGTACGGAATCCAGCGAGAACACGGGGGATGCTTCCAAAATGAATTTTGTGTAGTTGACGAAATTAGTCCGGATCCACTTTATTTTTGGTTTTGCTTATTCTGATTGTTTTTATTAATTTTATATTGCACAACACCAGCAAAAATTGATTCCCCTCCGTATCTGAAAGGGAGTACTTTTTGATGATGGTGATGATAATCGGAGTATTCCCCGTCCGTACGACTCGCGAGAATACGGGGAGTGAATCCCCGGGACAAACAAAAACGCGGGGACTCCTCAAGTGGAGTCCTCGGGGAACGGCGAGAATACGCCTCTAGTCTACTGGCTCCTAGAGGCGATACTAGCCAAAATGTTTGGGGGGGGGACAAAGTATTTACCGACTGGCTGGTCATTTTTACCGACTATTTTTGCGGATAAAAACGACTGTTATTGGGAAAAAACGACTGTGTTGACGAAAAATCGGCTGATTTTAAGAAAAAACGACCATTTTAAGAAAAAATCGACTATTTTTACGAAAAACCGACTTTTTTTTATTGTTTTTAAGAAAAAAAGACTATTTCCAAGAACAAAATCCACTCTTTTTACTAAAAATCGCGGCGCTTCGCGCCGACTCGGTTATTTTTTACCGACTGGCCGACGACATTGGGGGGGCTTCCCACCTCCCCCCCCCCCCCCAGTAGTGACGGCTCTGCTGGCTCCTAGCACTCGGGTTCAGTTTTTATGACTATTCTTAAGCCAGAACCTGAGCCGACAAATGTTCAGAGTCATTTAATAAGCAATAATATGATTCACAGTATAGGACGAGTCCCTGCCCCCCACGTCCCAGTAACGCTTACCAAAGGTTGAACGGTGTTGTCCGAAAGTGCACATGCTGTATACCCTTTCTTGGTGTACGCTAAAATTGAAAGTCGGCAACTCCGATTTTTGCTTTTAGAAAGTCTTCATATTCATCCTCAGAGGACAACTTCTTTGGTAGGATTACAACAGATTAGCATAAAAGAAGTGAAATAGCTACTTGCAAACTGAGAAAGTACCCGTGTCCAAAACAAATGTTAAGAAAAAGCAAAAAACATGATGCTGTCGGTTAGAATGTTCTTGCCGGTCTTTGGAGATACATATCAAATTTATTATTATCCAAAACTCGCAGCATACCCGCTGAAAGTTTTTGAATCAGCTTTATACTTGAAATGAGCATCTATCTAGCTGATATTACAGTAGAGGTATGCTTATGCGAACAGTTACGTTAATGTGAACACTGCAGTTTTGGGCGAAATGGTAGACTGAAGATCCAAAATACCTGTACAGGTGTTTTCACCTGCCCTTCTTACCTACTTTGGCTAACTGGTAGTTAGCTTTAGACACAGCAAGTGCATGAAAATGGCAAAGTCCGAAGTCAACAGACGTTCACATAAGCATACCTCTACTGTACTCTTAAGTATGTCAAGGTTATATCCTAAAACGAGCAAATTTCAAATGTGATTCCAGCTCTTCAACTGAGTTTGTTCATGTCATGACTCCTAACCATTTGCAGGGAAATTGGTCGCCGCGTTCCAAGGTGAAGAAGCTGGACTGTTCGAAGGTGACATCCTTCTCCCTGAAGGAAAAACCATCCAGGAAGTCAGAAATGGTTTGACTGATACCGGCTACAGGTGGCCAGGAGGGGTTGTTCCTTACACTTTATCCACAGGATTCAGTAAGTTTCCCACAATTTTGGTAGCTGAGATCGAGGGTTGCCACATGTCGCACGCTAGTGTGAATACTCTGTATGACCAAGGACCCATAAATTTCCTTTTATTTACAGGGGGCTTGTCATTTTCTATGCTTCTATGTTGCTATGTTGCCCGACCCTTGCCTACTTTCCAAAAATCCCACTTGGGTCAAATCGGCATTCTTGTTTGCCTCATTGAACGTGCGCGCCAAAGAGACTCCTCCCTCAAGGCGCCAGCAGCCAATCCCAAAATTTGTCTATCTGGCCTTGGACGTGATTGGACCGTGGGTATTTCTCGAACCATCTTCTGGTCGGTCAACATAGCATCAGAAATCTCTTATTGACAAGCCCCCTGAATGGCCAGGCATTACAGGAAATTTATGGGTCCCTGATATGACTAAGTCCAAAACACGCCAGTGATCCTCAGGAAGAAGAAGTAAACATCTCCGTAACGACTCAAATTCAACAACTCAAATCCCGTATCAAGCAATCACGGCGTTCTTAGGAGCAGCTGTGATACCCGAGGTGATATAGCGTCTGGCTCTTCCGCTAGTACCCGGCGATTTTGCACCGGCAAGGGGAGATAGTCGTCAAGAATATATATATCTATATATCACTCTGTTTGTTTTTGTCACTCTTCGGAAAACGTCGAGTTGTGTCATTTTCCAGCAGCGATACCGACCAGAAGCGGCTATGTCAAGTTTTTTTTTCATGGAAACAAAATTCTTCATTTTTTGCAGCATTGATTCTGATCAAAAGTCACCATTTCACATTTTTTTTCATGACAAGAAACTTTCACTCTCTGTTTTCGACAAAAAGTCACTCTCTAAATGTGTTCGATGTGACAACCCTGCGTAGATCACGTTCACGCTGACGAATAGTGTCGTCTATCTCATTATCATTCCTTCGTGCACTGGAAAGTTATTGTCGCGTATTGACTCAATAACCACTGAAGAAAAAACAACCAGGAAGCTATCTATCTATGTTTGCTCTTGGTCGGCAAATTTTGTTTGTTTTTGGTTCTGCATTGATGAAATGATAAGGTTCACTAAATTTGATGCCTATAGCAATGGTATCGATCGACTACACCACATCTTGACATTGTCCCGCCCCCAGCCTGCATGTTACAAGAAAATCAAATCTGCAAGTATCGGTTTCTATGGCCCATCGTCACTTTAGGCAAACTTGCTAGCCACTGAAAAATCTCGCATATTACGAAGAACAAATAATCTGATAGAACCTCCGTCTCCCTATCTCTGTGATACGACCATGCAGAGTCGAATATATTCTGATACCCTACCCGATGCAAACGAGCGGAGGAGGAGCCACGCAGAACATCATAATTGTTATCGCTACAACCAGCTCTATCGCGGTAAAATTCCGCAGAAGAATCCGAACGCCGTCTGAGTCATGCTTTACAGCTGATTGGTTGTCTGCCATATAGAGCGGGCTGTCCACGCCTGCATGACATCCTACGGTTTTTCACCTCGTATGAGCAACGGCGTAAAGGAAAGTAGACGGGTAAACTCAAACCTCACAGCATGTACCTCTATCTCCGCTCAGTTTTATCGGGGTATTCATAGTCGCTGCATTGGACCAACGACGGAGGTTGTATTAGATTATTTGTTCTCAGTTCATTTCAGTTTTCTTTATTAACAAAATTAAATAATACACTGTAAACTAACTACACCCTAAGAGAGCACTGCCCGTAACGTGCCCGTCTTGATATTACTACTTCACTGAAACCATTTTCGTTACGTCTGAGCACTCAAATTTTCCATTAAGCGACTGAGATGAGTCACAGTGAAGTCTACGAGAGCGACAATGATCAAAGAAATCCAGGCTGCGTGGGCTAGCGTTTCGTGGGACGCAGAGGAATGAAATGTTCTGAAATAAATTTGGTTATTTCGGTTTAAATTTCAAGTCGACATTAGCTTTGACGATCAAAATACGATGAAAGATTGTAAGAGTTTTTTGGGAACCACCGTACATGTCAATATGTTAAAATTTTATGAATATTTAGTTTGTTTTTGAAGTGTAACTAAATAACGTAAACTTGTTTTTATATTTGACAGTGCAAAAACGGAAACGTCAGCTAAATTTTATTCGAGCTATATTTCGGCCCTTCTTGGCAATCACAAGTTTCGTTTTTCCAACTTGAGCGGTTTTGAGCCTGAAGAGGACCCTTGCCAAGAAGGGCCGAAATATAGCTCGAATAAAATTTAGCTGACGTTTCCGTTTTTGCACTGTCAAATATGATTCGCAGTCAGCTTGGGCTGAAGGAATATTGTTTTTATATTTTGTTCAGTGTTTTAATTCTCGTCTTTTACTTTAGCCGCGTTCGTTTTCTTCATTCGTCTTTGTCGTTACGAAAAACGTCGTTTTAACTTTTCATATTAGCGTTTTCTCTGACAGGTTGTATAAACGTCGCTAAACGAATGAACTCGATCGAAAAAGTTGAAAGTCGAACTAACTTAATACTTGCAACAGCAGCCCCAACAAAGTATAAAAGTGGATTATAGTAAAAAGCCTAGACTTTTTAAACCTAGTTTACAAGTTTAATTTGTATTTTTCGTAAACTTTGAATATTCGCGCATAGTTGCCGAACAACGATGTTGAAAGTGTTGTCCTCCACTTCCGTCCTCAGTTCTTCGTTTCAGGAACGACGAATGAAATGGCAGTTCAACCGAATAAGGAAAACACCTTATTTTCGGCAGTTCAACGTCGTACATGAACGGCGTTATAAAGGAAACGCTTATAGTAAACGACGGTTGGAACGCGAACCGAACGCGAAAAGGAACGCTGCCTGTTACTCGGTTATAACTTGAAGCGGGTCATGAATAAATGAATAAAGAAACAATAAACAGAAATAGTTTTGTACAGTAATGATTCTGGATTAACATTGTTCTAATACGTCTATCATTCAAACAGCTGCCGACGAGGTCGCTGCAATCGAACGTGCGTTCGAGGAATACCGCACCAAAACCTGCATTCGCTTTGTTCCCAGAACTGGCGAATCTGACTACATTCGTATCACCAACCAGGCCCAAGGCTGCTTCTCGTAAGTTTATTTCTTTTTTAGAAAGGAAACAGCTTAGAACTTCCTGAAACCGAAATTACAAACACAGACAATCGCCTCCTTAATAACCCACTGGAATGGAGCTCTCCTAGCATCCCAAATAACATCCATCTTTGATGCATCGAGTAAATATGGTGCTTTATTGTTGATTGCCGTCTAGTTTGAGATTCGTATTGCAGAGGCAACGTTGTTTGAGTTAGAGAAGGGACCCATACATTTTCCTTTACAGGGGGCTTGTCATTTCCTATGCTTCTATGTTGCTATGCTGTCCGATCCTTGCCTATTTTCCAAAAATCCCACTTGGGTCGAATCCGCATTCTTGTTTGCCTCATTGGACGTTTGCGCCAAAGAGACTCCTCCCTCAAGGCGCCAGCAGCCAATCCCAAATTGTCCCCTTGGACGTAATTGGACCATGGGTATTTCTCGAACTATCTTCCGTTTGGTCAACATAGCATAGGAAATCTCTTATTGACAAGCCCCCTGAATGGCGAGGCATTACAGGGAAATTATGGGTCCCTGGTTAGAGAGGGATGACATTTGGTTTCACTGTCAACAAAATGCATTTCGGGCGTTTAGAACGAAAATGAACCAGTGGATACTTACCGGATCTGGGACACTATTCGGCTATTGTCTCAGGATGTCTCTTTCTTCATAACTTTCTAGCTCCCCACTTTGGAGGAGAGGTAGAACCAGTCTTCGCATACGTTCAAGAAGACCTTCCAATCCCTCGACTTCGTCATGTCTTCCCTGAAAGTTCTTTACCCGTACGCCTCCTTTTTAGGGATCCCAAAACGTAAGTGGGACTTCGCAAAAGTTGTCAGTCCGTCTGTCAGCACGATAACTCTTGAAGGGAATGAGATATTTTGATGAAACTTGGTGTGAGGATTCTTTGGTTTAAGGGACAGGTCGAGTTCGTAGATGGAATCTGTAGCCCTACAATTAGGGGTGGGGGAGGGGCTCAATTCAGGGGTGAACAAATTATTTTTTAACAGCTAATGAGATAGTCGATTTAGGGGTAAGAAAAAATGCTGAACACGTATATGAAAAACATTTTCTCGCCGGACAAGTAGTTCGCGCCGGAATCCGGCCAAAATCGGAAAATTTGTTAAAAGTAAACGTTTTATTTGAAGTTGGTTAGATGTTAGATTTAGGGGTAAGAAGACATGTTGAATCCGTATCATCTGACAATCGTTTTCTACCATGGCATATAGTTCGCCCGGAATCCGGCTGAAACCGGACAATTCATTAAAAGTAGAAGTTATATTTGAAGTTGATTAGGTTCCAGGTAGTGGTAAGGAGGCATGCTGACTCCGTAGGCCTATATGAAAATTATTTTCTCGCCTGGCAAAAAGTTCTCCCGGTATTCGGCCAAAACCGGAAAATTTGTTAGAAGTTAAAGTTTTGTCTGAAGTTGATTAGAGGTTCGTTATTGGGAAGGAGATATGCTGAGTTCTTTTTGAGCTTTAGTTTTTCGTCGACAAGTTGTTCGCCCGGATTCCGGCCGAAACCGGAAATTTGGCAGAAGTATGGCAAGAAGTTTTGATCAATTTCGTCAAAGTAGATATGACGTATAGGGGTAAAACATACATGCTGAATCCATATCTGAACTTGATTTTCTCAGATGATTAGTCATTGGCCTTAATCTATTTCTAATCTGTTTTTAATAGTAAAAATATTCAAGGAGTCTGGCGAAGACCAGATATCTACTAGACGCAATTGTCTGGATCAAAGATTAAATTTCTGAGATCCCATCGAAACCTTTGGTCTTGATTATCGATGCAATCACCAGTGCACCGTTTTTTTCGTCCTTTGCATTTGGATCATTTCGTGACTGTTGATGGTCCTATGGGATCGGCTAAAAACATGTACGGCACGGCCTGGCGCAGGAGGCGCGAGTAAAAACGAGACCAAAGTTTTCGATGGGATCCCAAAAATTTAATATTTGATCCAGACAGTTAGGTTTTGTCTTCGCCAGATCCAGTCTTCGCCAGACTCCTTGGAATATTTTCACTCTCAAAATTTAGAAACAGATTAAGGCCAAATACAGTAGAGGTATGCTTATGTGAACGTTTGTTGACTTCGGACTTTGCCATTTTCATGCACTTGCTGTGTGACTGTGTCTAAAGCTGACTACCAGTTGCTCAAAGTAGGTAAGAAGAGCAGCTGAAAACACCTGTACAGGTATTCTGGATATCCAGTCTACCATTTAGCCCAAAACTGCAGTGTTCACATTAAAGTAACTGTTCACATAAGCATACCTCTACTGTAGCTAATCATCTGAGAAAACCAAGTTCAGATATAGATTCAGCATGTGTGTTTACCCTATAAGTCATATTTGTTTTGCCGAAACCGATTGAAACGATCCTGCCTTACTTCTGCCAGACGGACGGACGGACAGACGGACAACTTTTGCGATGTCATAGGTATCCCTCCACTTACATTTAGGGATCCCAAAAAGAGATCAGCAAGTAGTAGAAGTAGACAAGTAGGTGAGAGTTCGTAGCTCCATAGCCTAAAAGAAGGCACGTTAGAACATTGCTCCTGCCTCTCACTCTGAAGCCTGGAAGGGCCCGTTTGTTTTTCATGCCTCTTTTTAGTAATCGTGCCTCCCACATTATGTCGTGCAGTGACGGCCTCTTTTTGTCGATCCCACTGAGTATTGGTTCCTGGGACTCGTGGCCAGAAAACAAGCGCAGGCCGACAACAGCCGAAAACACAGCAGTTTGAAAGAAGTGACTTTTCTTGGAATGTAAGCCTGCTTGTATACAAGCTCCCATACGTGTGCCTGGCTTTACTTTATACTCTATACAGCTACGTTGGTCGCATCGGTGGGGCTCAGCAGTTGAACTACCAATCTGGAAGCTGCATCAGCCGATTCGGCACTCTACTTCATGAGCTCTACCATGCCCTTGGTTTCTTCCATGAACAGTCCCGCTGGGATAGAGATGATTACGTCACCATCAACTTCGACAACATCGACCCAGGTACAAAGATATATAACATATCCCCGACCCCCCCCCCCCCCCCCGATCTTATATCTGTCTCTGTGAGTGAGAAAGTGTCCTGCGATCTAAATTAGGGGACATTATTGTTTTCTTGTTACGGTGTAAAGCATGTGCCAGATAAGAGGGAAAACGGCAAAGTAATTAGCATTCTGATTTGCAAAGACTCAGATCTTTGAACAGCGTCTTTACTTACGTTAGCGCAATAATTAAAATGTTCATCAGTAAGAATTTGCTCGGTTTTCGGCGGTCTTCGGGAGACTAGGTGTGACTTTGTCGTCTACAGTCGCGATCAGTTCTCATCAACACGTGAACATATTGCATGACGTCAGCATGGATGAAACCTGGTTTTTGATTAGATGACAACTTTTTTCGCACGGAATTTTTTTTGCTTGATGTTCATTGACCTTTTTGTTCATTCTGATTAAGTGGCTAGCCTGCATTGTAAGGTAGCTAGTCATTTCTTTTCTATGATAGTTTCCTTACGATCAAGAAGAGTGTTTGCACATCTGCATTGCAAAGAAGAACCGACATCGTCGGCTTTCTATTCGAGAACACAGTAAATGCGCGCGAGAAAATAGCATAATATGTTATTTGTTCTGCACAAGCAAACAGTGATAAGACTTGAGAGCGCAGACACCCTAAACTAAAACACCGCAAGCTTTCGATGGAGCAGAAACTGTGAAGGCAGAACAAGAATAGATTATTATTGTATTAACTCGGGAAATAAATCCACCATACTTTCTAGCGTATGCCGGCAATTTCGACAAATACTCCCAGAGCGAAGCTGATGCCTTTGGAGAAGCGTATGACTATGGCAGCATGATGCATTATCCAGCCACCGCTTTCTCTACCAACGGACAAGCTACCATCATCCCGAAGGTAGGAATGTTACCATTTCCGCCAAAGTTGTATATTATAAATTTGATGTTGGCATAGGCACAGTTATATTGTAAATTTGGTATTTGCAGTTTCGTCAACCGGAGGAACACTCAAATAATTAATTATCGGATTTCGTCGTCCAACTGGTGAATGGGCGGGCTTTAATTCGTGTTCTGATGTAGCTTAAAATACTTGCTTGTTTGTCCTGGAAGTTTGATCACAGAAAACTTCAGGTGGTTCAATTGTAAATTATAAAATTTTTCCGATAAAGGAGACCACCTTCTCAGAGTTGATTCTGGAGTACAGTCTTTTTATCCACAGTGGTGTTCGAAAGACTATAGGAAGATACAGTTGAGTGGTGGTTCTACTCACCCGTGTTGTGGCGACGAACGGGGTCGGGGCGCAAATGCATCATTGATACAGAGCACGGGAATAGAGAACTGACTAGTTGCGTTTTTTATGGAAGTTCGAAGTTACCTTCAAACTCAAAGGTCTCCACTTAAATACCGTTTTTGGTTGCCGGTCACTTTTCCTTTGTCCTTCAAACTCTGACCGTCGAACTTCGTGAGCTAGCAAGTTCGAAGTTTGCTTGAATCGTCGAAGAAACGTCGACCGGGCAAGGATCGCCGGAGTCGTGAAAACACTAATTAAGCAAACGGTGAACTTCGACGGCGTTCGAAAACGGAAATTAAGCAACCGGCTAAGCCAACGGCGAACAAAACTTCGATCAAAAACGCAACTACTGGTTATTATAATAATTTTCGAATGAAGTGTAATAATTTGACATGGGTGTGCCACCCATGTCAAATTATATCAAATGCAATATTCCACCGACACAATAGTTTTTATGGCACTTGCCTTCCGGCCAAGTGCCATATACCGATCACTTTTCCGTCGGTCGGTCGGTCGGTCGGTCGGTCGGTCTGTCGGTCTGTCGGTCTGTCGGTCTGTCGGTCTGTCGGTCGGTCAGTCCGGTGATCGCGAGTTAGGGTACTTCCAGATGTGCTAGGACGATGAAACTTGGCAGGCATATCAGGGACCCGACCAAACTAATTTAGAAATAGTCACTTCCCCGATCCGACCATCATGGGGGGAGGGAGGGGAGCCGGAATCCGGAATTTAGGGGCATGCATAACTTTCAAACGGGTGATCGGATCTTAATGAAACTTGATATTTGGGAAGACGTCATTTCTCAGATGTCCCAATTCAGCTCCGGATCGAATCCGATTAATGTGGGGGGGGGAGTCGGAGGGGGGAACCGGAAATCATGTTACACGCTTAGACTGGAGCGATCGGGATGAAACTTGGTGGGAGGAACAAGCACATACCCTAGGTACGTCATTGACAGACCCGGACCGGATTCGTGCACTGTGGGGGGAGTTGGAGGGGGGTTCCGGAATTCCGGTGATACGGAGTTCAGTTACTTCCAGGTGTGCTAGGACAATGAAATTTGGCAGGCAAATCAGGGACTCGACCAGATTAACCTGGAAATAGTCAACTTCCCGATCCGACCATCGTGGGGGGAGTGACGGGAGGGGGAATCCGGAATCTTGAGGTATGTATAACTTCCGAACGGGTGATCGGATCCTAATGAAACTTGGTACGTAGAAAGATCCCATGTCTCGGATGCCCAGTTTCAAGTCCGGACCAGATCCGATGAAGGTGGGGGGGGTCGGAGGTGGGAACCGGAAAACTTGTGACAAGCTTGGAGTGAAGCGATCGGAATGAAACTTGGTGGAAAGAACAAGCACAAGCCCTATGTACGTAAGTGACAGAACCGGACAAGATTCGGGCACTGTGGGAGAGTTAGAGGGAGGGGGTCCGGAATTCCGATGATCGCAAGTTAAGGTACTTCCAGACGTGCTATGACGATAAAACTTGGCCTGAAAATTAGAGACTTGACATGGTTGGCTTAGAAATAGTCAGTTCCCTGATCCGACCATCCCTTAAAGTACTAATGCTAACCGCAAAGTACAAAAAAAATATTTTAAAGCAAAATATACATTTTCGTGATCCCTATGAGCCCATGATCATTTTTGCCTCAAGGGTTTTGCTTACAACTGAATTCCTTAATAATTCCTTATAAAGTACTAATCGCAACCACAACGTACAAAAAATACTTTTTAGCAAAATACACATTTTCGTGATCCCTATGATCCCTCACAAGTGATTTCCTTAAAGTACAAACAATACTTTTGAGCAAAATATACATTTTCGTGCTCCCGATGAGTTCCTCATGTTTTTTACTTCAACAGTTTTGATTACAAATGATCAAAACAAACCCACAAATTGACGAATTCCTACTTTCATCCTCTGACCCAGCCTTGCAAGTGCCATATGAGCTTTCAGCTCTTGTTTCCAGTAACATTCTGATCCTTAGAACAAAAATCATCTACTAAAGGGACAACTTACCGAGCCTATTGGCAATGAAAGTAGTGATTCGGGTACCGTAGGGTTGATTCATGTTTCCTTTGGCTTTCAGGATCCCAATGCCAGCATCGGACAGCGCGACGGATTCAGCGCTATTGACCTCAGAAAGGTCAATGCTATGTACTGTTGAATCGTTTCTGTATACACAGTCCATGCTTTTATCATTAAACGTATAATCTCGTAAAGTGTTTGTGTTTACCTAGAAAAGGAAGTTCAGGATGGATTATCTTATAAAACGCTGTTCCTAAGTCTGGATGAGAGAAGGTTTCTCACCCCGTAGGGAAAAAAGATACCCGGATTCCCGTAAAGGTGTCCGGAATTTTGGAACAACATTCCGGGCACGGAAAACGTAACGGAAATCCCGCCTGGGGAGTCTTGTTTCCTGGAATTCCGCAGTTTAACGCGGAATTCCTGTCAAACCGCGGAATTCCGGGACGTTTTCCGTGCCCGGAATGTTGTTCCAAAATTCCGGACACCTTTACGGGAATCCGGGTACCTTTTTTCCCTACGGGACGGTTTCTAGTCGAGAGAATTGTGCTCATTAGAACAAAACTGGTCGAGTTGTAACTGCAGGGTAAAGTCGCTTTAAGAAAGAGTTTTACTATCATTTCACCAGGTATTTTTAGAAATAGTTTAATTGCCAAAAAAGCTACAAAACGGACGCTGAAGATCTTCATATTTGAAGAAAGCACATGACCTATATTATCGTAACATTAGAGTCATCAGACTAAGGAAGACAATAAAATAGTGAAATGAGCTGTTCGGAAGAGCAAAATGTCTTCAGAACGAGTATCCGGGTACCAAACCAGCAATGGTATTATTCAAATTATTATTGTGATTTTTTGGATTAGGATACGATTTGCAACTAATTTCTTTCGATACTGCCAAGTACGTTCACTATCCTTCTGAACTCTCGTTTTATATTATCCGAGAAGAGAGGAGTTTCCACTTGTATAGTCTCCATATGTTAATGTAGAACAGGCAAAATATAACAAAGGTTCAGAAAGAAACAGTGAATTCATTAAAAGTGCAGGAATCACCGAGCGTGTCAACAGAGCAGCTTTTTCAACGAAGAACTGACCACCATCCGGTTCAGAGCAAAATAACACTAGGGAGTAGCGCCAAGACCTATGCTTTCTGTTCTTTGCAAACGGGTCATACTCATAGCGCCGCCCATCACGCTTGCGGCATTTAAAGCGAGACAAACTTCCGGGTTTAGAAATCTCTGGTAAAGATAAGATGCGGTCTCCACACATCGTGGAAACAGGGGAGGTTGTATCTTTTTTTGCTGTGTTCAAAATACGAAGTCATTGGAGCCAGCGCTGGTGCACGACCGATTGAGTTTCTGTAGGGACGTTCACTATTGCTAGTGGTGCTAGTGTCTCATCATGACCTAATGCTTTCCATGCTTTGCAAACGGACGCTTGCGGCATTTAAACCGAGACAAACTTGTGTGTGTTAGATATTTCTAGTAAAGCCAGGAGGAAGTCTGCACCCATGAAGGAAAAAGTGAAGGTTTCATCTTTTTTCTGCTGTGTTCACAATATGATTTGTTGGAGCCAGCGCTGGTGCACGACTGATTGAGTTTCAGTAGGGACGTTCACTATCGCTAAGTGGTGCTGGTGTCGCTGCTATATTCGAGTGTGTGTCACTTTTTGCGTCATTGTAATGACGCAGATTGCGTCATTGTAATGAGACTGGCGGGACCAAGTCGATTTTTTCGTTCTGATTTCGAATTTCCAAATTCTCCTTTGTCCTTCAGGGTAACTCATGTGCAAGGCTTCTCCTTAGTTCGGACGGTTATCTGGAGAATTCGAGAGTAAAGTCTTCACGTATATTTTTAAAGCAAGGATTACATAATGCTGAGCTGGTTTTTACTGACAGTACATCTTGTTTACTTTGATAAGATCGGTTTCGCTGAAGCCAACCCTTTGTCCAATGGTTGCATTTGGATCCTGAAAGCAAAAAGTAGTTCATAGGAGTTAATTTATTCTATACAAGAATTCAACACATTAATGTGGATGCCGATGCTATTCCTGCTGGCAAAATTATTCAGTTTATCGTCCCACCACTGGTAATCGATGCCTGTTTGAGGAAGGAAAGGGATATGAGCGAAGTAGTGTTGGGCGATATTCGGATTTTTCGATATATCGATATCGATATTTCGTTACCATGTTTCGCTATAGTATACGTCTCGTTTTGCCAAAATTTAAGAACAAAATCGGAGTGAAAAAGCATCTTGCTTCATCTCAAACTTCGAGTAAATAAAACTGAATCACGGAAATCATTTTGCTCCAATTTCGGATGTAGAAACTCAAATTATTTTGGATTTTTTACAATAATTATAAATATACAACCTATCGTTTTCGATATCGATATTTACGTTTCGATATTCGATATCGATATTTGGTCCGATATATCGATATATCGTTATCGATATCGAATATCGCCCAACACTAGAGCGAAGGTTTGACTGGAGGGATGGTTAACTTAGCATTTCCCGTTCATTATTACTGTCTGAGTGAAGTCGGTAGGAAACTTAACATTTTTCCACAAGTAAAAGATGATTCGGCGTTTGGACATAATTGTTCGGAGATGTTTATGCTTCATGTCGGGTAAACCTTGAACCTGGTCGTTTTCCACTCAAACCAAAATCGTAATCTCTTATAAGTTTTACGAAGTCCTGTGCACCAGCTGACACTACATGATACAGATTTGGAAGTTGCCGCTGAATTTGACCGCCAATAAATTGCTCTAAGGGTCTACTTACAACAGGAATGATAGTGTCTTCACCATTGAGGGAAAAGGCAGTGCGAGAATAGTGCATCATACTACCATAGTCGTAGGACTCGCCAAGGCCGTCAGCGACGCTTTGGGGATAGATGTTGAAATTGTTGGAATGGTCTGAAAGATAAATTTCGCACACTGTCAGAAGTTTCCTAAAAGATAACACGAGGATGCGCGTTTTCAACAGACAATGCGTAACAGATAACACTTGGGATGTTATCTGTTGTGTTTGAAAACGTTATGCATGAAATGTTATGCATAACAAGCTTTGGTAAGAGCGCAAAAAAACAGCAAAAAAAAGCATCTACTGACTTTATTGTTCATCGTCATGGTGTCTCAGCAGATGCTTTTTGGCGGTTTTTCGGCTTTTCCTGATGGTAACGCTTATTATGCATAACATTTTGAAACACAACAGATAACACCCAAAGTGAAACCTCTGACAGTGCAATAGTAGTATATAGGTCACCAAAAATAGGTAATCGACTACTTCAAAGCTGCGTCTGAAATACGGTTTATTCAAGTAGCCTATCCTTGAAGATGGTGTGTTATTATTTATATTTATTTCTTTTTGTGTAACGTTTTCCTACCTAATTTTATCTACAAATATGAATTTCGCAATAGTATATAGGTCACCAAAAATAGGTAATCGACCACTTCAAAGCTGCGTCTGAAATACGATTCATTCAGGTATCCTTGAAGATGGTGTGTTATTATTTTGATAAATTTCTCTTCGTATAACGTTTTCCTACTCCGCTCCCACCTCATGCATTTAGCTGGTGACAGACATATAAATTATTGGCCAAAAAACAGATCCTCAGACGAAAAGACATTTAGAGAAGTGCCAGCTACATCGCTTGGTTTCAAGTAGTATCAAAGTGTCTGCCAGCGTTGCATTATGTGAAAGGATGCCGAAGCTTGTGCCACCTGACCCTGCCATTGAAAGCGAGGGCCAAACCTCCAGACCTCTGTACTCTGACACTCGGGTTAAGATTCGTGCTGCAAAGTATATAGTACGAGGACATCTGAGTAAATAATATGTTACTTCGGTTCACGAGCACTGACAGTCGGACCCAGTCGCTTAAGTGTAACAAATCGTTGTACTTTTCAGTTGTTTCTCGTCTACTTTCGTTTCCAGCCAAAACGAGTTCTGATAGGCCCAGTACAATCGGGTGTCTTACCTGGGTCCACATTCTCCCACGCTATGGTTACAAAGTCGTCCCGGTCGTATCTGGACTGCTCATGGTAGAATCCCAAAGCGTGATACATTTCGTGGAGGAGAGTTCCGAACCGAGTAATGCAGCTCCCGGATGCGAAGTTCAAGCGTTGGCCACCTCCAATCCTTCCGACGTACCTGTAATCGGGATGATTAGAAAATTTATCTAACGTGACTAGACTAGAGGCGTTTTTCCGTGCTCCCACAAACAGTTTGTGGGTCGATTGTGGCTCGAAAAGAGTGTTTCCGCGGCCTTTTGTGTCGCATCTTGTTGCATCTTGTTGGTCGCGGAAACACACTTGTGGGCCGCCACAAGTGTGTTTCCGCGACCAACAAGATTTTCGTGGCTCGCTTTGTGGCTCAAATTCGACAAACAACTGCCGAGGTGATTGTCGATTTTGTGTCTCGATTTTGGCGGGAAATTCAAATTTATCAGCAAAACAACGTCAAAACAATAAAAAAAAAATACTTTCTCAAGTATGTGGACATAAAAAAGAAGATCCATTTTCCACGGAATGGTAAGGACGAAAGCCTGGAGTTCTATTTATTGAGATTTTGCATGATTTTTATGTATATATTCAGACATTTGAATTTACCACCGAAAAAATAGACAAAACGGCATTTCCGCGAGTTTCAACTTGTGGCTCGACTGTCCGGCACACAATCGTGTTTCCGCGAAAACCACTCAGAAGTGTGTGGCCCACAATTGTGTCACGGAAAAACGCCTTAGGCTTACCACCTTGGAATACAATATGTTGACTGGCGGCATAGGCTTTACAAGAGATTACTAACGAACTGCAAGCACCATCATCATTTGTGAGGATACAGTCATAATCACAGTAGTCGCTATCCCGACGTAGTCGCTTTCACCGGCATCGACTAGATTAGTCTTACCACCTTGGAAGACAATACTTTGACTGGCGACATAGGCTTTACAAGAGATTACTCACGAACTGCAACCATCATCATCATTCGTTATCCTGACGTAGTCGCTTTCATCGGCATCGACTAGATTAGTCTTGCCACCTTGGAATACAATATGTTGACTGGCGACATAGGCTTTACAAGGGATTACTCACGAACTGCAACCACCATCATCATTGGTTATCCTGACGTAGTCGCTTTCACCGGTCCTTGGGATAAAGCGAATGCAAGTCTTCGCGGCGTATTCAGCAAACGCACTTTCAATTGCTGCAACCTCATCAGCAGCTAAAATAAATAAAAAATCGCTGTAACTTCACGTGGATTTTTTCCTGCTTTTCTTTCAAAAATAATATCACGTATGTGTTTTTGGTTTATTTTAGCCGGTGACGTCGCCATGGAGACCCTACGGTCGGGGAAGTTTCGTCGACAACCCGAGACATTTATGCATCCTCTGTTGCATGTCCGCGTCGCAATTGTCATCGACATGTGTAGTAGATGCAAGGTGGTGAAACAATTCAGTTACCATTATAAATTCAGTGTGTTGTCATGTTTTTTTTAACATAACCTCACAGCTTTCGTTCAAGAGTGTAGCTTGGTTTTCGGAGAATATCCCCCTGGAGAACTTCTATGGCTCCCAAACCGTGAAAATTACTGCGAATACGATTAGAAAGGCATAAAAGCCAGCTCTCAAAATCTTGGAAACCCCCTTTAGCCAACCCGAGTCAGCTGGCGAACGGGCGTTGCTACGAAAGTAATCCGTCTCGCGATCCGGACCAGACCAGACTTTTACCGACCGTTTTTGCAGAAAAAACGACTTGACTGTTTTTAAGAAAAACTCGACTATTTCGAAGAACAAAATCGACTGTTTTTACGAAAAATCGCGGTGCTTCGCGCCGACTCGGGTATTTTTTTTACCGACTGGCCGACAACATTGGGGGGCATCCCCCTCCCCCCCATACGTGACGCCCCTGACTTGTCGGACGAAACAAGAAATCAAACGAAACATCAAACATTTCCCTCGTGCACAGCAACAAATTTCAAGCAATCCAAACTGACCAGCTGCAGGTTTTCCTATTATTGCCCAGTCACTGCTAAAACTTAGTCAATAAAGATCAAGACGAATCAGTTCCTTACTACTGCATTACCCCATCCGAATTTTTCAGTTTAAAGAAAAAAAAATATGGTTATGACGAACTGGAACTGGAGTACCACCAATCTTAGTGATTTATTTAAAATTATTTTATAGTGGTACTCCGTTGGGGAATAAGAGGCACAAAAAAGTAACTAGACTTGCAGAGTAATCGTGTAATACGAATGTGCCTACTTAGTATATTGAAGTTTATCTAAAAACTAAAAAATATGTAATTTCTAGCTATAGCTAGAAATTACATATTTTTTAGAAATTACATATTATATGATTAATCTGTGCCCATGAATGGAAGGTGTGAATCCTGGGATCGTGGGACCGCAAAAAATTACAATCTGTTCCAACAGGGTTAGAGACTTTACAATAGCAATTGACAACCTCAAGGAAGTGAAAACATATGCTTTGCTTTATTTATTTTTATCTCTTATGACACTTCAAAGGATGGAAGCTTATATGTGTGACCAACTGGGCAGTGAACTTGTTTACGATCTAAATCGTGTTTACAGCGGAGTAGTAAAGTAAAGTGTATAGTCACCGCCCGGTTATAGTCGGGTAAATGTAAAACGGTAGTCTTACTCCTTCCATAGGGTTTACTTATCCGGTTCGATGGAACTTACTGAATCGCGAATCAAGTGTGTATGGGACAACTGCTCCTGGCCATCTGTATGAAGTGTCAACAAGACCATTCCGAATATCTTCTGCGGTTAAGCCATCGGGTAAAATTATGTCTCCTTCGTAGTAGCCAGCGTTTTCTCCGACGTCAAGTGGACCTGCTAATTAGACAACGAAACATTAGCACACAGACCAATACCGAGGGGCTGCCCACTCTCCGCCACTTGGTGTACACCATTTTGCCCACCCATCCGCCACGCGCACCACTCTTCCGCCACTCATCCGCCACGCGCGCATCCGCCCCCCTTCCGCCACCCATCCGCCACGCGCGCCACTCTTCCGCAACTCATCCACCACGCGCGCCACCCTTCCGCCACGCGCGCCACCCGCCACCCGATGTACACCGATTTTGAGAGTGGGCGACCCCTCGACCAATACGTACATAAGCGTAGCTAAAAAAGCTGTAAGGCCATTTGTTTACCAACATGAATAAAAGACACATCCTTGTATTTTCACCGTTTCTTATTCTTATACCTTCATGAAATATTCCAGTCAGCACGATGGTATTCAAAATCCCAGGGATCCCAGCCATTACTTTGTTATTATTAAACGTAATTGCAAAGGCCAAAATCGGCCACAAAACACATGATTTCTCTGTCATTCAACCTGCAAACATTTCAATTAAAATACACAAAATTAGTTTCGGTATAACTGAATACCAATAAGACGCCTACGTATTGTTTCAGCTGAACATGACATCTGTAGAAGACATAATACCCTCGCACACGTCATAGTGGCTAAAGGCGTATTCTCGCCGTTCCCCGAGGACTCCACTTGAAGATTGTCCCGGGGACTCACCCCCGTATTCTCGCGAGTCCCCACGGACGGGAATGCTCCGATCATCATCACCATCATCAAAAAGGACTCCCTTTCAGATTCGGAGGGGAATCAATTTTTGCTGGTTAAAATTAATTAAAAACAATCAGAATAAACAAAACCAAAAATAAAGTAGATCCGCGTTTTTGTTTGTCCCAGGGACTCACTCCCCGTATTCTCGCGAGTCCCCACGGACGGGGAATGCTCCGATCATCACCATAATAAAAAAGGGCTCATTTTCAGATTGGGAGGGGAATCAATTTTTGCTGGTGTTGTGCGATGTGAAATAAAGTAAAAACAATCAGAATAAACAAAACCAAAAATAAAGTAGATCCAGACTAATTGCGTCAATTACATATTTTTTTTTCCGAACAAATCCATGTTGGAAGCATTCCCCGTGTTCTCGCTGTTTTCCGTACGCGGAGTCCGCGTGGAGTGACTCATTCTATTCTCGCCGTTCCCCTTGATTCCCCTAGGAGTCCTCGGGGAAGGGCGAGAACACGCCTTAAATGTCGCATATCAAGGTCTAATAAACAAGTCAACCTATTCCATTTCGGTTGTCGTGATCAGGCAAGCTCTGGTCTTGCGGTCCTCGGGGCAATTTGTATTGTGCGACTCGACATTTTTGTTTGACCTTCTGTTAATGAATTTGAATGATAGTGTAACCGCCCTGTTTACAATTGTTAAACATGCATTGTATCTCAAGGCAGAAGAAACATAGTTTGAATAAGTTCATACCGTCTTTTCGTGCAGGGAACGCCCAAGATATCCCAAGAAAGCAAGCTAGTATGAACAGTTTCATTGCTACGACAGAAATACACCAATACAAGGCTGGTATACCTAATTATGTCTCTTATCAAGCTTTCATCAACAGGACTTAATCCGTCCCAGTAAATAAACAAGAAAAGAGATAAGAGTTGCGTCCAGTCGAACTTGCAATCGCACCAACAACTAGCTACTTCGTCCGTACCATAGAGGTAAAAATCGTAGCGATACTGGCTTCTCCCACCTCGTATATCCAGTACAAATAAGGAGAGCAGACAGAAAGAAATGAAAAGTTAGCATCAGGATTGCATTCCACCTCCCTTTGCCACTGAGGCCGTTCCCCGTAAGTAATAAGTATCACGGAAGGCTGCAAAAACACGGATTATTTACCAGCTTATTTCTTATCTTTGGGAAATATAAAACAAGCATATCAATAAGCTTCTGATGACATTTAGGCTTGGGAGAGATCGATTTCGTTTGTTTATCTTTTGAGGAACTGATTGCAAGGCACACCAAGGAGAATAGAAAGAGAGTCGACAGGTCTATGCTTTTTTATGACACATGCAGCTTCGCTCAAGTGCAATATATCGATCACTTTTCGGTCGGTCCACTCTTCTCGAGTTAGGGTACTTCCGGAAGTACTAGGGCGATGAAACTTGGCAGGCATATGGGGCCCGGCCAAACTAACTTGGAAATAGCTACTTTCCCGATCCGACCACCGTGGGGGAGGTATAGGAAGGGGGAATCCGGATTTTTGAGGTCGCATCATCACAGCCAAGTGCAAAAATAAAATACTTTTTACCAAACGATACATTGTCGTGATTTCCAAGGGCCCGTGATCATTCTTATCTCAAGGGTTTTGCTTACAAATGATCACAAAAACCCTTGAGTTGGCAAATTCCTACTTTCATCCTCTGACCCAGCCTTGCAATAAGCTTCTAGTTTGAGAAGTGGTGTCGATCTGTTCCGTCGACCCCCTTTACCTGGTTACAAGATGAAAAAAAATTGGCAAGATTTGAAGCTAAGATGTTCACGTCGCAACAAAGACGCAACAGGAAACTGAACCTTTTTGTCAGATCTCTGGCTTTAAGACAACGTAACTTTGCGTCCAGCCACCCTAGGATTTCTATATTTTCTTTCAAAACGGTAGAGTAACTTTTCGCCTTGAAAGTAGACCAGAGCAAAATAACACTAGGGAGTAGCGCCAAGACCTATGCTTTCTGTTCTTTGCAAACGGGGCATACTCATAGCGCCGCCCATTACGCTTGCGGCATTTAAAGCGAGACAAACTTCCGGGCTTAGAAATTCCTGAAAAGATAAGATGTGGTCTCCACACACCGTGGAAACAGGGGAGGTTGTATTTTTTTGGGATCCCAAAACGTTAGTGACGGATACCTATGACATCGCAAAAGTTGTCCGTCTGTCCGTCCGTCCGTCCGTCCGTCTGTCAGCACGATAACTCTCGAAGGGAATGAGATATTTTGATGAAACTTGGTGTGAGGATTCTTTGGGTCAAGAGTAAGGTCAAGTTCGTAGATGGGCACTGTAGCCCTACATTTAGGGGTGGGGGAGGGGGTTTAAATTAAGGGGCAAACAAAATATTTTGAAACACCTAATGTGATAGTCGATTATGGGGTAAGAAGACATGCTGAACACGATGGTGAAAACCATTTTCTCGCCGGACAAGTAGTTCGACCGGAATCCGGCCAAAACCGGAAAGTTTGTTAAAAGTAAAAGTTTTATTTGAAGTTAATTAGATGTTCGATTTAGGGGTAAGAAGACATGCTGAACACGATGGTGAAACTCATTTTTTGGCCGGACAAGTAGTTAGCCCGGAATCCGGCCGAAACCGGAAAATTTGTTAAAAGCAAAAGTTTTATTTGAAGTTGATTAGATGTTTGGTTTAGGGGTAAGAAGACATGCTGAACACGACAATGAAAACCATTTTCTCACCGGACAAGTAGTTCGCCTGGAATCCGGCCGAAACCGGAAAATTTGTTAAAAGCAAAAGTTTTATTTGAAGTTGATTAGATGATAGATTTTAGGGTAAGAAGAGACGCTGAATCTGTATATGACAATCATTTTTTACCCGGGCATATAGTTCGTCCGGAATCCGGTTGAAACCGGATTTTGTTATAAGTTAAAGTTTTATTTTAAGTTGATTATATGTTCTTTATAGGGATAAGGAGATGCGCCGAATTCGTTTCTGAACTATCTTTTTTTGGCTGGACAAGTAGTTCGCTCGGAATTCGGCCTAAACCGGAAATTTGGCAGAAGTAAAGCAGGAAGTTTCGATCAGTTTTGTCGAAATAAATATGGCTTATACAGGTATATCTGAACTTAATTTTCTCAGATGATTAGCCTGGCGAAGACTGGAACTGGCGTAGTCAAGACGTAGTCAAGACGTAGTAATATTAAATTTTTGGGATCCCATCGAAACCTTTGGTCTTGTTTTTTGCTGTGTTCACAATATGAAGTTACTGGAGCCAGCGCTGGTGCACGACTGATTGAGTTTCAGTAGGGACGTTCGCTATCGCTAGTGGTGCTAGTGTCGCTGCTACTCGAGTGTGTGTCACTTTTTGCAAGTCTTGGTGCTACTCCCTAGTGTTATTTTGCTCTGAAGTAGACTAATTTTCAGAACGGTAGCAACTTTTCGCCTCACAGAAACTGTATTTACTGCGACTTGTGCTTTGAGGCTGCCATTGAGTATGCTTTTTCCAACCGTCCACATAGACGGTAGGTCAGAAGCCGTTATGTCGGTAGGCGCTGCCCGTGCTTTTCCAACGGTCAGTTATGCGAACGGTTTACTTACAACGTCGATTCATTTGTTGCCATGTCCAGTTTGTTTGTTTTTTTATTACAAAAAGAAGCAAGGTGAGTTTTTTTATTTGTCATCAAATGCGAAAGACAGCTAACTTGTCTCTTATTCGATTTTGAATTTTAGTTTTGGTTTTGGCTCAGTAGTAAAATCACTAGGATAAAATACTCAGGATGAGGTAATTTTAAAATTACCTTTGGCCTAGGGTTTGAATTGTTGGTTAGGATGGCAGTTATCTTTCGCCTCTTATAAAAGAGAGTAATTAGTTCTTTTAATCTATTAGTGTCTGTAGGTGATATTCGCTCAATCACGATTGTGGATAATGTTGTGGAGTAACCAAAGCAGTCTTGCTTCTGAGCATGGCAGGTATCCTTTCATATTATTGGTCGAAGGGCGATCGTACCTTTACTACTGGTTAACTCCAGTGTTTTCACTGGTCGCAGAATTCTGCGATTTGTCATGTTTTCGACTTCTTCCCAGATTCACAGCTGTGAAAATTTGTCACAGAAAACCGCACGCATGCCGAAAATGTCACAAATTCTGCGATTTCAAAATATGTTGGCCGATTTCAAGGCAACTCTTTTCGGAAAAAGGATTTTTTGTTTTTTTACGATTATTAACTCCTCTTATAAGAGCAAATTGGAACCTTAGAGAGTTTTTCGTTGAAAATGAAAAAAAAAATTTGGCTCTAGAATGTCACAGATTTTTGCGGCCAAATGTCACAGGTTCATTCAGAGGAAAGTGGCAATACTGTTAACTCTGCTTCCCTGATTATTTCGTTTATTCTCATTCGAGATTCCGAACTTCCTGTGCAATGTTTGTCACCGCTTACGGACGTGAGACTGCTTCTTGCATTCTCCGCAATCGGTGCTTTTCGAGCCATGTGAGGGCTGAGGCTCCTTTGTATCACGTCTGCCTGTCTCCGTGTTTCTCGTCAAAACCAAGGGGCCTGTGCGAGACTGAAAATAGCCGAGACGTATTGTAATTTTCGGGACGTCCCCGCTTCCTCATCTTTTCCCGCGGACTCTATTTCCCTTGGCAGGGAATACTTCGATCATCATCACCGTTATCAAAAAAGTAACTTTTTTCTCTCTCTTCTCACTTCCTGCGTCAAAGGATGCCCTTCCGTCTTCGGGAATCCCTTTTGCAGTGGCATTTTAATGACGAACGGATAGACAGACGGACAACTTTTACGATGTCATAGGTATCCGTCACTAACGTTTTGGGATCCCAAAAACCAAATATCGCGATCACCATATTATTCGTCTGATGACTATACAGAACAGTAGGCAACTTCTCGGCCGGTTTCGGTCTGATAAATCTTTCATCTGAACCACGTCTCCCGACCAGAGAGTAAGGTAAGACTTTTTTCATGAAGGATAATAAACTGTGTGAGTTTACAACTCTCACCTTCTGTAATATGGCTTATTCTGAACTAACAGAAAATAGATGTCACGCAGTTTTATGATAAACATACAAACTTTGCTCCCAAAAACGAATTAACAATACATGGTATTGATCTTTCTGAGGTCACCATCGCTGAATCCGTTGCGCTGTCCAATGGTGGCAAAAGGGTCCTGAAAACCAAAGAAACTGAGAATCAACTTTCAGGGATCCAATTGCTTTTTAGTATGCATTCCAGGCTGTTTTCTTTCTTACCTCTTCGTTACAGAATTGTTACGTAAGTAAGTTAAATACTTGTAAGTTTAGTTAAGTACTTGAAACTTTTGGTTTTCGTGCTCGGAGTGATCCTGGAAAAATCTAAATTCAAAATGGAACAGTGTTTCTACATTCAAGAGAATGTCAAGTGGGTGGGCTCAAGTACGCGGGCCTGCGGAAATCCGATAGTTAATTTTTCCACGATATTGCTTCGCCAACGAATCTGTGGTAAAGTCGTCCGTGTCTGAGCCTCGTTTTGTTGCACGCTGCAGGTCCACTTCTCTGCCGCTTCCGGACTGATTCTTTCTAAATCCGTTTTTGCACTGCAGTACTTCCGAGGAAGACGGCAGCGCTTCTCGAGGATCGTGGACTTGCTCACCGACCAAGTCCGTGCTTCCTGCAAGATGCTGCTGTTGCCGAAGAAACAGTGAACACAAAAACACTTTGTGCAAAAGCAAGGAAGTGCTGCAGCAGCGATGTGGCAGCGCTGTTTCAACAAAAACGAGTCTCTGATGATATACGCCTATCCTGACGTCACCGAAAGAAAAGTCCGTCAGATGGCAGGCTAGGCAAAAGATGTTAGCAGCGGAAAAACAAGAAACTCCCACAAGCCCCACGAGTCGCGATAATTAGCGCCTTCTAGCGTTTGGTTTGTCGTTACAACAATCGTTCTGTCGACATTTCGACCGATCATTCTGCCGTTCCACGTGTTGTGTTACCTCTTGGTTTGTGTACATGGTTTGTTCGATCCGTCTTTCTGACCCTTCTGTGGGTCAGACTACCGCGCGGTCAAGATTTTTACGTTCGGCATGCAGGCGGGATCTTGGGTCCACTTTAGTTGCGTTTTTGCAGATACCTTGGTATCTGATACCACGGTCTAAAGTCGTTTTTGCAGTTATCATGGTATCTGATACCACGGTCAAAAGGCGTTTTGGGATTACTTCGAAAAGCGCAATTTCGGCAATTGTCGTTTTTGCAGTGCAATCGTTTATCAGATACCACGGTAAATACAAAAACGACTAATTGCAGATCCAGTTACCGTGGTAACAGATACCATGGTATCTGCAAAAACGCAACTTTTGTAAACATAAACGAAAAGTTAACCATGAAATCTGCTGTCGATAGAAAATAAAATCATGCTGCGATTCTCGAATCGAGAGCCTCCACATAACAGCCCTTAGAAATTTTCCGAAAGAATCTCTACCCTGTGTCTTTTACGAACTGAACGTCAAAAATCCACAGTTCCCAAACTCCTGTTCCTCCAACACATGAAAGGTAGTCTACAAAGAGAACTTTGTTCCTCCTTTGTTCCAGCCCTACAACAAATTAATCACCATGCCCCAATCAAATTGTTTCGCTTAAATTTTAGTGCTCTATTTTAACTTTATTTATGACAATTTCATACGATAAGCGTTCTTTAGATATACATATGTACTTGTACGTTGACAACAAGTAAAATGAAAAAGGTTTTCTCGATACTGGCGTGGGAACCCGCATCGACCAACCAAGAACAAATAATCAGATAGAACTTTTGTCTTTAGTCACATGCAGCGACTATGAAAACCCCGACAAAACTGAGCGGACCTAGAGGTATCTACTCTAGCCTTAAGCTGATATTGATACCCGTTTACTCCTCTTCCGTCTTCGCCGTTGCTTATTGCACAAGAAATAGTGAAGGAATTAAGCTAGCAGGAGGCGTACTCCCCGCGCTGACCCGCTCAGGAACGCGTCCAGAGAACCAATCAGCTGTGACTCCTACTTTTCCTCTTCAGCAACTTCTTTTTTATATGTACTCCACTATTTCTATCTCTGTAGAAGTGGGTAAATAATAATATTCATTCATTCATTCATTCATTCATTCATTCATTCATTCATTCATTCATTCAATAGTGATTTAGCTATTTGTAGAGATAACGAAACGTGATGTGACGCAAAGCTAGTAACCTTCGCTCGTTCGTAGTAGAAAGGGTATGGGGAAATATTCGACTCAGGATAGCCATATTAAAGAGATATGGAGACGGAGGTTCTGTCGGATTATTTGTTCTTGGACCACGTACTCGGTTTAACCACCAAAACCAAGTGAGACCTACCTTCGGCGTAATGGTAGCTTGTCCGTTGATCGAGAAAGATATAGCCGGATAGTGCATTATGCTGGCGTAGTCGTACGCAACTCCAAAACTATCGGCTTCGCTGTGTGGGACTTTCTCGAAGTTGTGAACCATCTCTAGAAGGATGTGCAGGAAATAATTAATATCCTAATGTTGCTCTATTTTGCTTCTGTTTTCGGGTTTTCTGATCCAGCGACAGTCCACGGCGTCTCCCTTTTGTGTTTACTTGGAAGCGATGAAATTATTCAAAACAATTTGCGGACAATAACATAACTCATAAAGAATCACTCGCTAGCGTAACTAATGTTACGAGTTTTTTCGAAATGGGGCATTTTCCCTTAGAATATTTCTTTGCAGTACTATTAATGCTATTTATATACCGTAGTCAAAGTCAAAGTTACTTTCACTAGTTTAGGGAATTCCTTTTGCTCAGCGCTTGACGTTTGATGATATTTTGATGAACCGAGTTAGGGAGAGGTATTCAGAGTGGGGATGGAGAGTTAGTCTGAAGTTGGAACTGGAAGTAGCGTGTCGGGCAATATAACATGTTTTTGTTCGTGTGCTTCGCGCAGAGCTGCTGCGAGTCCAGCAAATCCGAGTCCGAGTCCTTGAAAAAGACCGTCTCGAGACGAGTCCAGAGTCCGAGTCCACAGCTCTCGCGGACGGACAGCTCCGTGAAAGACGAGTCCGAGTCCTTGAAAAAAACGTCTCGAGACGAGTCCAGAGTCCGAGTCCACCAGCTCTGGCTTCGTGTATATTGTTTCTTATTGTTTATGGGTTAGCTTTGTAAATTAATGTAGGTAGTAGCTTAATGTAGTTTAGTCTATCTTGTCTTAGTGAAACCCTCGAGAGTAGGACCTCCCCCATAAAACTGGTTCCAAGTACAACTTACATTCGAAACAGGCTGTCGTGTGATGCGGAATTAGGTTTCGTCAAAAACAAATAATAATATTTGTTATATATTAAGTAATCATATTTGTTAGATGAAAAAAAAATATTTGTTCTTGGCTTCGTTCATGCTGAGTAGACGCAAAATGTTTCACGCTTTGGCTAGTAACGGTTATGAGTGACTCAAACATTCGATTTGTTGACTGTTGTTTTAAGAAAAGTTCTGAAAGACTTTGTAAAGTAGAAGAAGATCTATTTGATTCAATAGCAGGCGTGGGAAACAGGAGTAGGTCATACAGAACATTTCTACTCCCACATAAAGATGTAATGTCGGGACGGAGGACGCGCCCCTTACAGACCCCTTGGCGAAATAGATCATGTAAAATCTTCCACCGGGTAGAACATCATTCGCTAATCTGACTTCGACCGGATTCCGACCGAACTCACATTCGTGGCGAGAACAAAAACTATTTCCCGACTCACCGCGTCATTTTCCACAGACCAACGTTCCAACCAGTTTTGTCGGACAATTTGAATGTCCCTGCATTTTTAAGCCACTCCTCATTCCACAGATATTGAGGTAAAAACTAAGAACAGATCAGGAGATCAGACAGCACGGGATTCAGCCACGTACATCCCCCATCAAAGCTGGTATGGACTTCAGATCACCTTTCACTTCTACCTAGCAAATAATCAGAGCTTCTACCGAATTTGAATGTATTAACGTACCTGGGTGAATGTTTTCGAAATTGATGGTGACGTAATCATCTCTGTCCCAGCGGGACTGTTCATGGAAGAAGCCAAGGGCATGGCAAAGTTCGTGAAGAATAATGCCGATTCGGCGGATGCACTTTGACTGCAAGTTCAATCGTTGTGCGCCACCAACACGACCAGCGTACCTACACGAAGTTGCTAGTTAATGCAATTTCTATATCCCACGATACGTGACTGCTTTGAAAGTCTTTTGGCTTTCTCAGGGTTTACAAGGCCGTATCTTCCATTTTCAATCTCGCGCTTAACCCTTGGTTTCATAGGCAGCATGGGGAAAACGGGATTTCAAATGTCCTTTCAATACTCTTGATGACTAACTCTCCTTGCCGATGCAAAATCGCCGGATGCCTAGCGGAAGAGCCAGAAGCGGACCCACAGCTGTGCCCAACGATCGCCGCGATTGGTTGATACAGGATTTGACTGTAGAGTTTGAGTGGTTAGTGGGACGTTTTTCGTTCTCCCTGAGGAGCAGTGGCGTGTTTTGGACTTAGTCATATAGAGCATTCAAATCCTACTTACGAATAACAGCCGTTGGGCAGGTTGGTGATACGAATGTAGTCGGTCTCGTTAGTTCTTGGAAAGAAGCGAATGCATGTTTGGGTGTGATATTCTTCGAACGCACGGTTGATAGAAGCAACTTCTTCAGCAGCTAATGGAATCATGGAAATGTTAAGTCAAATTTGATCTGGATCAAAATTGTAAAACAGTATTTCTAACTTACTGAGATGCAATCATATCCATTCTGGGACCCTTCATTTCCGGGTATTTGCTATGTGGTTCATCTCAGTCGCTAAGTCGAAAATTTGAATGCAGGGACGCACATCACTAGAATACGATACATCCGGAAGAATGAATCTGCTACTGAAGAGTTTACAGGGACTCGCGTCACTAGAATACAATATATTCGGAAGAATGAATCTGCTACTGAAGAATTTGGTCTGGAATCTTATAGAATATATTCTATAGATGTCGAAGAACTATTTCCTCAGTTAGGCGGTTACCCACAGAAGCCGAGCTTGTGATTTTTGGGGTCCCAAAACGTAAGTAGAGGGATACCTATGACATCGCAAAAGTTGTCTGTCTGTCCGTCTGTCCGTCCGTCCGTCCGTCTGTACGCTCTATAACTCTCGAAGGGACTGAGATATTTTGCTGAAATTTGATATGAGGATTATTTGGGTCAAGAGTAAGGTCAAGTTCGTAGATGGGCTCTGTGGCCCTATATTTAGGGGTGGGGGAGGGGGTTTAAATTAAGGGGATAACAAAATATTTTTAAACAGCAAATGTGATAGTCGATTATGGGGTAAGAAGACATGCTGAACACGATGGTGAAAACCATTTTCTCACCGGACGAGTAGTTCTTCCGGAATTCGGCCAAAACCGGAAAGTTTGTTAAAAGTAGAAGTTTTACTTGAAGCTGATTAGATGTTCGATTTCGGGGTAAGATGACATGCTGAACACGATGGTGATGGTCCGGTCAAAACCGGAAAGTTTGTTAAAAGTAAAAGTTTTGTTTGAAGTTGATTAGAGGTTCGATGTAGGGGTAAGAAGACATGCTGAACAAGCATGGTGAAAACCATTTCCTTTCCGGACAAGTAGTTCGCCCGGAATCCGGTCAAAACTGGAAAGTTTGTAATAAGTAACAGTTTTATTGGAAGTTGATTAGATGTTCGATTTAGGGATAAGAAGAACACATTTTCTACCCGGACAACTTGTTCGCCTGGAATCCGGCCAAAACCGGAAATTTGGCAGAAGTAAAGCAGGAAGTTTCGATCAGTATCGTCAAAATAATTTGAGCCTCCCCAATTGTTAGGATGATGATGTCAGAGGGATGACTTGAATCTGAACTTTGGTATAGGATCCGTGAATTCAAACTTTTTAGGCGTGAACACGAGTACTTAAGGGTGGATTTATTCCTACAGAACTTGGAGAACTTACTTAATCCCGGGTCTAAAGTGTAGGGAACAGTGCCATTTGTCCACCTGTATTTCGCATTGGTCAGACCATATCGGACGTCCTGAATTGTTTTTCCCTCAGGGATAAGGATATCCCCTTCAAACAGTCCCGCTTCTTCGCAGTTGAGGGCAGCAACAGGTTTCCCTGAAACTGATTTTAAATGGTAACATCAGTTTCATTCTGTAGCTTTTCGTAGCATTGCAACCGTACTGAACCGGAGGAAGATCATATGGCACTGGGATCGACTAAAGACGGAAATGGAACGGAATGACACGGTGCAGGAGGAACCTAAAAACGGAATGCGTACTAAAAACGGGAACAACGTAGGAATACAAATCTGGAACGCAGCACCAGGAGGAACACTACTAAAAGGAGGAACGCTGCACCGTCCTTACTAATTCTATTAGGTTGTTTGGGCGAGTTCCAGATCATTCCCGTACACGACCCCTGTGATAAAAAAAGGGGGCATGTCATTCCCGTTTTTGTACTTTGTCCCTCCTGCAGCATAAATGTAAGTATTAAAGAACAGAAGCCTTGCCCCTCGTGCGGAGGTAACTCGACTAACAGAAGGAACACGACTGCTAGAACAGGGATATATGCAGCATTATATGCAGCATTTAAAGCACTAAAAGCTTTCGGAGACGTTCTTTATTTCTTCTCTGACACTTCTAATTCCGAAATTTAGCCTTAATCGCCTGCTCCCCAGTTTCTTCTTGAAAATTCAGCGTAAAATTTAGCATCTTCGCTGAATTTTTCGATGAATTTTATGCTGAATTAATGCTGCATTAACTGAGCGAAAATTTAAGTCCGAAAGCGAAATGCTGCATAAAATGCTGAATTAATTCAGCATTTTCGTTCGTTTCCGAGCTTTCGGACACGCTCAGGATCATACACGGGAATTATCTGGAACTCGTGCCCAAAACAAGCTACTACACTGTCAGAAGTTTCATAACAGATAGCGCATAACACTTTCAAGAATATTACCTTTTCACATAGAAAGAAAGTGTTATGACCAATTAAGTTTACACTATTTCGTGCCTAGATCTCCAACAACACCTTCAATTGGTAAAAATACTAAAGGGAACAAAAGAAACATAACAGATAACATCCCAAAGTGTTATCTGTTGAAACCGGGCATCCTTCTGTTATCGTTATGTAACTTCTGACAGTGTAGTATTTTTACCAATTGAAGGTGTTGTTGGAGATCTAGGCACGAAATAGTGTAAACTTAATTGGTCATAGCACTTTATTTCTAAGTGAAAAGGTGTTATTCTTGAAAGTGTTATGTGCGATCTGTTATGAAACTTCTGACAGTGTAAAAGAAGGAAGAACGGTGCAGCGTCCCCCCTTTTAGTAGTGTTCCTCCTGGTGCAGCTTTACAGATTTAAGTACGATGTTCCCGTTTTTGGTACGCCTTCCCATTTTAGTACACGTTCCTCCTGCACCGTGTCATTCCCTTCCATTCCTGTTTCAGTTGGTCCCTATGGGACATCAGATCCCTTCAAATGGGACATCAGAGATATGTCATCTATTCATTTATTAAGTTTCATTCCAGTCCGATCACACGTTCGAAAGTTGCGCACTACTCAATTTTCCGGATTCCCCCCTCCACCCCCCCCCCTGGTCGGACCGGGAAGCTGATTATTTCCAAGTAGTCTGGTCGGGTCCCTGATAAGTCTGTCAAGTTTCATCGTCCTAGCACATCTATGGAAGTACCAGAACTCCAAAAAGTGTGACAGAACGCCCGACAGACCGACCGACAGACGGAAATGCGATCGGCATATGGCACTTGAACCAGAGGCTGCAAGTGCCATTCAAGCTGATTGAAGTTCGGGCACTCCGTGACGTACTCTGCACTCTTGGTAAGGATACTATATACTAGATGGCAGGATCGAGCTCCATTCAAAGCTGCAAAGACTACGTTCGCTCAACGTGCAGTACTTGAAGTAGTACTTCAGTACAAGTCATGTACTTCAACTCAAATACTATACTTAAGTACTTTAGTTGGCAGGTAGCCTACGCATCTACTATTTTGAAATTCATTCATTCATTCATATTTCAAGTACAAAATTTGCAGTACTTGATACATAATACTTGAGGACAAATCTGGAGTACTTGTCCCAACATTGATGGATGCCCAGAAGATATGATTTATCAGTAATAAACGACTCAACTTACGGAACTGAATGGCGAATGCAGTTGCAGATGCAGAATCTGTACATTTGTACAATGTACAGAATCTGTACAATCTGTACATCTGTACAATGGCGATGCTAGTACAATGACCAAACTATTTTAACAAGCTTGGTTTTAATATCTCTACAGGCGACACAAACTGACAATGGACTTCGGACGCAAGTTCCTGATCTCAGAGCTTCACATACCTATTTCCCCGGACTATGAAGAACCAAACCCAACTCGACCGAACACCAGACAGCAGCAACTGTAAATAGTGCGAAACTTATTCGCCCACAATCACATTCAACAGGTACTTCAAGTCGTCTGTACCCTACTTCGTACACCACTTTAGTTCTATGCTGTAATCTATATATTAACTGTAAACTGTGGATCTTTAAATTTCTTATCAAAATGTTTTATATAGTGTCATTATAGATACTAGTTGTTAACAGTATGACATCCCAATGCTAGCGAGTAAATTGTACGAGATGTTAAGGAAACAAAAGGTTATTCTATTTTTGTCTCTATTCAAAATTGGTTTACAAGAATGGAGCTCCGGATTTCCAATTAAAATATATTCTAAATAAGTCGCACCATCATCGACCCTCCTAGAACCGACATTCTAGCCTTTGACCTTTACTCCTCTAGTCTCCGGACTGTCGATCAGGTTAGGTGTTTCTAGGGATTCCTCAACCATTAGTTTAAGTTAACGACCCACATATACTGTATAGGAAAACAAAAATCTTCCTTCCTTCCTTACGCATTCTCCATGGGAACAGAACTCTTGACAGTAATATTAGGTAGCTAAAGCCCGAGGGCTAATATTGTCAGCAATACGTTGGCAACTAGGCAATGTTACATCTTTTGAAAAATTCAGTCCTGTATATTACGAAAAAGTTAAGAGAAACATCTCCAAGGAAACGATATTCGTTTAACTTTGGGAGGAGTGTTCATTTTTGAATAACTACAGCCGGTTTTCGGTCCTCGGTTTTTACCGATACTTGTGGAGTCGAAAATAACTCTTGGACTGTTGAAGCTGCCAAGTTGAACGTATGTGTCATTTCTTGTTCAAAACAATTATTCCGCTTCCTTCATGCGAATCCTATTATTTCATATATATCTTTCATGTTGCGGTGGTGCCATCTGCATCCCGCACTGTCAACTTCCGCCGCCGTTACGTAGCGCTACTCCCTTCTGTTAAATTGCAGTCCTTCTCTTAACCGGCAATGTTGAATAACTTCTTTTCCGGGTGCCGGCCGGTAGACCACTCTTTTTTTGTACAGGTTGCTTTTGTTGCATTTTGTAAGTGAATATGAAACCTTCTGTTCGTATACGGACCATAAGTCATTAATGAGTCTTGTAAAAAGCTCCTTATAGTGGCCTGGCCCGGGGCTGGCAAGGCCTGGTGTATGATGGGTGCCTCGTATCGTGAGTTCGGTCTGAAAACCATAGGGTGCATTGACCACCGCAGTCTCCATAATGAACCCATGAAGTTCTGCTAGTGTAGTAGACCATCCTGACGCCTTTGGCCATCCCGACAACGATGACTGTATGGCACCTAGGACATCTACCATCTTTTTTTCCGGCTTCCTACACCCCTCTCTATAACAACATATTGCAGTCTTCCCACACAACAATAGTCGTCGTAACAGTTAGAACAACAGTTCACGTATTCACTTACAAACGCTAACTCCAATTTGAAACGTCAGAAAAATTCCTAATGCCTCACGAACACTTTTCTTTTTCATGTTCTGGAGTGACATTCGAGAAGGTTACTTCCGTATTCTTTGGCTCTCCAGTCAGATGCAGATGTTATGTGCCATAAAATGGAGTAGTTTCCTTATAAGCCACAGGAATCATCCCAACTACAACGAACGAGGAGAAAAAGAAGGACGTTGGTAATGTGGTACCAAGACTTTGGTTTCTGATTACTCGGCCATAATCCAGAGAAACGGTCAAGATAAAGCAATGGTTATTTGATCCGGGAAACCACATAATAAAATTTATACTACTAATAATAATAACAATTTATTAGGCAAAAAAGCCTAAGGGTAAAATTACCCAGTAGATTTAACGGGATTCGTTATAGTTATACAGAATTCCGAATACGCTATTCATCAGTAAACATAGGATAAGTCTGGTCTTCACCTCCCGGAACTTCCTGAATCTGGGCTTCCAGATTATTCTTCGACGTCTTCTGTAAATTGCATCTCCAATATGAACCGGTCCGAAAGTATATCAAAATAATCCGGAAAGAAGGGGCTCTTGAACTTCCAGATTTCCGGAATTTTTAAGTATCTCCGAAGAAGTTAAAAAAAGCTCGGAAAATCTGGGAACCCAGATTCCGGAAGGTGAAGACCAGGATTTTGTAGTTATTACGAATCCCGAACGTTCAGTTTCGACGAAATTATACTGAGGAAGCACTAAAGTTATACTTTGTTGGAAGTTGAAGAAACAACTTTTCTCCAAAAGAACACGTTTTTTTCTGTTACGACTGCTTATTGTTAAGTTCGAGGACCAATACTGTCCATCCGTTAATTTAATAGTATTTGCAATATAATGGGCGTCAAAATTGTACTCGTGTAGTACTAAGAACCACTTTCTGATCTTTAGAAGCTCCAAAATTTTTATCAGTGTGGCAACACCGAATGTTGCATTGACAAGAACCTTTTCTTTCGATTTGAAGAAGGGTGTGTACCGTACATCACTGTATCACATATAGCGTTATGCAGCTTGTTACACCTATTTGAACAATGCTTAAGCTGACTATCATCACAAATTTGTTCTTTTAGAACTGTGTCAACAGCAGACAACTTTTCAACATAAAGACATTATGAGAATTTCTATTTTCTAATATCAAGTTACATAATCTATATCCAGCAATTATGGGCAGTAGGCGGCGTTGATTCTTCTGATGTCAGTCTCGCTGAATCCGACGCGCTGCCCTATGTTGACAGAGGGATCCTGAAAGCCAAAGAACGAGAGTTAACTTTCCTCGCTTAAAGTTTAACCGAAAAGGGCTAGGATATGACAATCTAGTTACCCATCACTTATTAGATTAGATTATTTTATTGCTAAATTACATAATAACCCATCATGATAGGTAACCGCCCATGAGAAGACATAAATGCACTGGCACTGGGCGGTTAAATTGGCCTGAAGACCCGCTGAAAAGGAGTTACTTCGTTGTTCCGCTATTCACGAATAACCGATTTTCAAATAGTGGAATTTCCGTGTGACTTTTGCTATGCGCTTGTATTTTTGCTGTATGCCTTACGAGAAAGATTTATCATTTTTTTTTTTTGTTCAGGCACCAAGCAATCTTCACCAATCTCACCACTGCCCAAGGAAAAGCGGCATGTGTGTTGAGACTAAAATTTCCCGCGTCATAGTAGAATTTCCGCTGTGGGGACGGCTGGAGGTATTCTGAGCCTCATAACTAGAGCAGATAGTGGAAAATCAAAAAATTCCTTTGCAGAATCCAAATAATTCAGTGTATCCAGTCAAATGACACACAAATGAGTTGGCTTTTCAGTTAAACTTTAAGGATTCGTCTTACCTCCATTACTCTCGTTCTACGTCTATCTGATCGCCGCATCCGTTTTCATTTGCGAGACCACGAACTTCTCAAGTTCTTTCTCTGTACCCTAACGACACTACGCTAATTTTTGTGTTCTGTTGCCTTTTTTGAACATTTTTCGAGACAGATCAGGCTCCAGTTTGTTGCTTCCAAAACTGGTGACAAATATGTTATGTAATTTTTGCCGCATAACCAAAGAGACCAAACGAACCTATAAAAATGGGTTCCGGCTAAGAAAAAAACAAGAGCTGTAAGCTCCTATGGCACTTGCATGCGCTGAGATGTATTGTTTGATCAAAAGTACTTTTCGACTTTGCGGTTCAGATGCGCACTTTAAAGGACACCTGGATGAAGAGTAGAAAGTATCTTGCCTATCTGTATGACTTCCGTTAACATTGCCTGCAGAAAACCCAATCCAAATACGAAATAGTGTTTCCATGCTATGATTTTTGCTCCATTTTGCATCTGTCCTCATTTCAGTACGGAACAATTTTAGAAATGAACAAATGTCTCCAATCAACCCTTTCTTCTGGAATAATTTATTAACCAGTTAAGCCCAAACGTAATCTAGAAGAAATTCCAATACGATCCGGCCAGCGCTGTACAAGATTTGAATGAATTGCGCTTTTTGTCGTGGAGTCTGCATGTGCAAACGTCCAGAAACGAACATCCCTATTTTGAAAACGTCACGCTCAGGAGAAGAATGCTCTCCGTGGCCATGTCTGTAAATGCATTCTTCATGGTGTGTTCAAGTATGGTTTCATTGTTCAGGTGTCCTTGAAGGGAGCTAGAGAAAAAGTATCTTATTTTTGAACTTGGCTGTAATGATGCGCACTTTAAAGGCACTAGAATATCATCTATAGGCAAAACCCTTGAGGCAAAAACGATAACAGGCCCTTAGGGTTCATTGAAATATACCGTTTGGTCAAAGTATATTTTTTTTCACTTTTCGGTTAAAATGCGCACTTTAAGGGAGATGGAAATACATTTTTGAGCAAAACCCTTGTGGTACAAATGATCATGGGTTGAGATGTATCGTTTGATAAAAAAAATACTTTTCGATCTTGCGGTTAAGATGCGCACTTTAAGGGAGCTAGAACTTTATTTATAAGCAAAAAGCCTTGAGGCAAAAATGATAATGGGCTCATGGGGATCATGAAAATGTATATTTTGCTTAAAAGTATTTTTCTTAATTTGCGGTCAAGATTGGTACTTTAAGGAATGGCCGGATTTGGAAAGTGGCGATTTCTAAGCCGTTGCCGAATCTCTAACATTCCAGCCAAGTTTCATCGTCCTAGCACATCTGGAAGTACCTTAACTCACGATCACCGGAATTCCGGATCCCCCCCTTCAAACTCCCCCACAGTCGCCGGAGCCAATCCGGTTCTGTAAAGGATTTATCCAGAGCATCTGTTTGTTATTCCCACAAAGTTCAATCCCAATCTCTCCAGTCTAAGCCGGTCACGAATCCCCCCTCCCATTGTTGCGGGATCCGGTCCGGCCATGAAAAAGATCACCAGAGACATGTCCTCTGTTCAATTATTCAATTTCACTCTTATCTGATCACCCGTTCCAAAGGTATGCATGACTCAATATTCTGGATTTCCCCTCCCTCTACTCCCCTCCGACTATCGAATCGAGTAAATTTGTATTTACAAGTCAGTTTGATCGGGTCCCTGATATCCCTCCCAAGTTTCGTCGTGAAAATGCCCAAAACCACCTTCACCGGAATTCCAGAAAACTCCCCTCCACCCCCTCCCCCAAGTGTCCGGATCCAGTCGAATTGTGTAAACGATTGGAGCTGATGCTTGTTCTTCCCACCAATTTTCACTCAGATCACTCCATTCTAACCGTTTCTCGAGATTTCCGGTCTCCCCCAAACTCCCCCATAGTTGTCGAATCCGGTCCGCACTTCAAATGTTACATCAGAGATATGTCATTTATTCAGTTATTAAGTTTCATTCCAATCCGATCATCCGTTCGAAAGTTAAACATTGCTCAATTTTCCGGATTCCCCCGTCCTCCACCCCCCCCAGGTGGTCGGATTGGGAAACTGATTATTTCCAAGTTAGTTTGCTCGGATTCCTGGTACGCCTGCCAAGTTTCATCGTCCTAGCACATCTGGAATGTGCTGGAATGTGGAAAAGCTAACTCGAAAAAGTGTGACAAAAAAAAGCGGACCGACCGACCGACTGACAGACGGAATTGCGATCGGTATATGGCACTTGAGCTAGAGGCTGCAATCATAAGTGCCATGAAAACAAGTCCAGCGACCCCCCCCCCCCACCCCGGTATCATCCTCTCCCCTCCCACACAAACACATACACAGTCAGTAAGGAGTCCCTTATCGGCCGCCAACGGGGGGGGGGTCGCCAGGGGGTTTCTCGGGTTTTTTCCCTTAAAAAAGCAGGGACAGGTTTGTAATCTTTGGCACACCGAGCCGAGTCCCAGCGAGTCACGCGCGTTAGAATATTCAAATAGAAACTTGTATCTACTGCAACGGTAAGCCTTGCTTTTCTGTTTTTGCTACATTGTGCATTTTTAATTTCCTCTCAAAGAGTTGGAAACCTCAGGGTCTGTGCTGATGGTCACAGTTCATAATATTTTGGCGTTGGGATGGGGTAAACGAAGTTTCCTCGTTGAGACCAGAACCTTTTGTAAAAACTTGGACAAATTTTATTGAATTATTGCGAAGATTCTTACCTTTGGCAAAATAGTAGGTTGTCTGTTCTTTGAAGAAATATAACGTCCATAGTGCATCAAGCTGTCATAGTCGTACGGTAGTCCAAAAAAATCGGCATAGCTCTGTTCGTATTTCTTGAAGTTTTCCAAACTCTCTGGAAAGTTGGATTTACGAAAGAAAGAATATATAAAAAAGTTAATTTTTTTTTAAATACTAGCCGACTTCAGTGGAAAGAAAAAAGTAATGGTGAGGCTTCACTCCCCACCCGATGAAAAATTCTTTGACTGTGTAGTTGTATGGCAGTTGTACGAAAAAGTTGCAGGGAATGGTATGTAGTAGTATGGAGTAGTTTGATTAGTGATATGTAGTAGTATGGAATACTTTGATAAACATGCCTCCGACTGGGTTTATCTTATGTAGTAGTATCCGATAGCATCTAGTTTGCTAGTAGTAGCATGTAGTAGCAACAGTTACTACTGCATGCTACTTTTTCGTACTACTCCATACGACTAATTCTCGGATATTTTTCATCGGGCAGATTTCCCTACGGATCCCAGATAGCCGTTTCGTCAAGGCGGATTTGGGATTTAAAGCCAGTCCAAAAACGTCTGGAATTTCGGATGGGTCAGAGCAAAATAACACCAGGGAATGACGTCATGCCTTGAAAAAAGTGACACACACTCGAATAACAGCGACACTAGTACCACTAGCGATACAGAACGTCCCTACTGATAGTGAATCAGTCTTGCACCAGCTCTGGCTCCGACAATTCCATACCCCGAACACAGCAAAAAAAAGTTTACATTAAAACCTCCCCTGTTTCTTCGATGTGTGCAGACCGCATCTTAGGTGTACTAGAAATTTCCTAAACCCGCTCGCTTTGAATGTCCCAAGCGCAGTGGATACAGGGTTGCCAAGAGCTCGACTGATGAAAGTGTCACAATTGCTGACAAAAAGGTGCTTTTTGACACTTTTTTTTGCACTCCGCTGCACAACGCGCAAAATGCGAGTAACTGGTAATAACTGAATTTTCATATAGTTACACAAGATCGCGAAGGCCACAGCAAAAAAATAATACAACACAGATTTGAACAACATGAGGATTAGAAAACAAAAACAAACAAGAATGACTCCATTTAATGAACAGTTGGTGGTGGTGCAAACCCCGGAGGATTTTTCCAAACATTCTCATATCACCAAATTGTCAACGTATCAACATCCTAAACATCACCTCTTCCCAAACGCTCTTTGACCGAATACCTCGGATCTAAGTTACTTCAACTCTCTACCCCCCCCCCACATTAAATGGCTTCACATGGGTTTTCAAACCAGCATTCGCACCCCCAGAGGGGGGTGCAAATACTAGCCAAAATGTTTTGGGGGGAACAAGGTATTTACCGACTGGCTGGTAATCTTTACCGGCTGTTTCTGCAGAAAAAACAGCTGTTTTCAAGAAAAAAGTTTTGAAAAAAATTACTGATTTTCAGAAAAACCATTTCTTTTGACGAAAAATCGACTGATTTTCAGAAAAAACGAGTGTTTGTACGAAACAGCTGTTGTTTTTAATCGTAAAATTAAGATTGGGAACATCGGTTTCTATCGTATAAATACGATTGCAAACGATTTTTAACAATTGTTTACGATACTACTGCAAACGATTGAAAACAACTAAAAAACAATTGTTTACGATCGTTTCCAGTTGTTTTCAATCGTTTCCAATTGTTTACGATCGTTTCCAATTGTTTTCAAGCGTTTACAATTGTTTACGATCGTAAACAACTGGAAAAATGTCCCATAACCCAACTGAAAAAAACGATCGTTTCCGACTTGAATTATTTCCATATAATATGGGAAAATCAACTGTTTAGACGAAAAACGATCATTTTTTACCGATTGGCCGGCAACATTTGGGGGAGCGCCCCCCCCTCCCCTTAGTCGTGACGCCCCTGCGCAGCCCCCCCCCCACAGTGGGTAGGAGAAATAGCCAGTCTTTCCACAACAATACCTGTACCAAATGGTAAACAAACCCCCCGACGTCATCTTACCTGGTATGACGTTTTCCAAAAATACGGTGACGTAATCATCTCTGTCCCAGCGAGTCTGTTCATGGAAGAAGCCAAGGGCATGGCAAAGCTCATGAAGCACACTTCCGAACTGGTCGAAACAGCTTTTATCATAGTTCACGACCTGTGGGCCACCAATGCGACCAACGTACCTGCATAAATGCTAGTTAAAGTCCACCCGTAAGGAAATTTCCCGCCTGAATTCGATCCAGACAAAATGAAACAGATTTCGACCCGATTTCAGGTTAGTTTCTTCCTGGGATCGAAATCCTCACGGCTTCACGCCTTCAGCATATTTGTTCTCTTTTTTTTTTTTTTGTAAAGTGAAGTGAAAATTTAGTGTTTAGTGAAATCCCGAGATTTGGGGAGAAGAAATTTATTTTAAAGCGGGTTTAAATAAAGAGGAAATGAAATTAATTATAAATTTAAGGGCAGATAGTCTGCCACTTGGTGAAAGACGTAAATATTTGGGTAGTGTTAGGGAGAAATCTGGTCCTTACTTTTGTCCAATGTGCGGCGGAGGAGATGAGGATCTTATTCATTTTATGTGTGGTTGCGATGAGTTAGAGGATTTGAGGAAGGAAATTTTTAAGGGAGGGATTCATGGGAGGGATTGGCTGTTGAAAGTTATGCGGTGTAGGACTTTTCTTAGTATAAGAAACCTGGCGAGGTTCCTCAGAGTGGCCAGTCTACACAGGGAAAAGTGTTTGGGTGGGGTTGGTGTTAACTCGTAGTGTGTCAGTTCTTTTGTATTTATGTGCATTTATTTGTGTTTGTTTGTTATGGCCCTTCGGCTTTTAAGGCAAATAAATATCATATCATATCATATCATTTAAATGTTATGTAGCAGCCCCAGTTGGCTATATTTTGAAATAAAAAAATAAATCTTTTCATATTGTCCAGGTCGATATCAGACTGGCAATTTCCGTATGGGCTACATCAAAACCTGAATGTAGGCCTACTCCTGATCCAACCTTCTTCTACTCCACACAAATCATATCAAGAACAAATAATCAAATTACCCGTCAACACGTCAGCACAGATTTAAACTGTATCAGCCAAAGCCAAACCGACGTGTATGTATAGTTTTCAAAATAGGGTCTGTAAAGATCGGAACGCACTATACCAGATGAGACTGTTATGTCGGAAAACGTAGATATCTTCAAACGATCTATTGTTTCGTCAACATTTTATTCAAGCGTTAATGCAGACCCATTTTTGCCAACTTAAGTTTAATTCAGTTTATTTTTCATTGTATTAGATTTATTATATTACTAGTGCCCTATGTTCACATTGTATTCTAGTGACAAGTCTTTATGACTTACCACTTTTGGTGTTAATAAATAAATAGAACCTCCGTCTTTGGTCCCAAGCAGCGAGCTACTAGCTCTAGCTTTGAGTTGATGCCCGTCTACTTCCGTCGCCGTTGCTCATTGCAGAGCAATAAGTGCAGGAGGCACGCTGACCCGCTCTGGAGTGCATCCAGAGAACATTCTAGGCGGCTTCACAGCGATACAGCTATTTGTAGAGGTAACAAAACGTGATGTGCCGCGTAGCTCCTAACTCGTTTGCATTGGGCAGGGTATGGGGGGGGGAGGGCCCCGATGAAAAATTCTTTGACTGGGTAGTAGTATGGTAGTTGTACGAAAAAGTTGCATTGAATTATATGTAGTAGTATGGAATAGTTTGATTAGCGATATGTAGTAGTATGGAATACTTTGATAAACATGCCTCCGACTGGGCTAATCTTATGTAGTAGTATCAAATAGCATCCAGTTTGCTAGTAGTAGCATGTAGTAGCAACGTTGCTACTACATGCTACTTTTTCGTACTACTCCATACTACTGATTCTCGGAAATTTTTCATCGGGGCAGGGTTCCATTCCTAATAGGGAGACGGAGGTTCTATCTGGTTATTTTTTCTTTATCATAGGTACCGTCGGTACCAACCAAGAATACAGGCATTAAGCATTCTACATAGAAAAATGTTTCGAATAAGAACAGACATACAATTTAGATGAAACCTTCAACTGAGACAACATTGGACAAGTAACTGGGTCTATTGGCCTAGAAGGAAAAGAACTTGTGTAGGCCTAGCTAAACTACAACTTAAAGATCAGAAGGAAATAAAACACAACCGAAAAAGACACAAAAAAGAAGACAGCAGAACAAAAGAAAAAGGTGAAGAGAAAAAAAAGAGATTGATTGAGGAAAACTGAGTATGTGTGTAGGCTACGGGTATTTTTGAAAAAAGTGTTGAAATCTGTTGATTCGTGGAGATGTGTGGGTATACTGTTCCCTAATTTAATGCTCTGTATGGCAGTGATGATGGTAAGGAAGCTCCTGTCAGGAACTGCGGCCGTTCCCTACTGCCCGTCTATGGCCGTCCGTTCAAGGCACTAGAAGGTTCGACGTCGAAAAATACTTACGAGTAGCAGCCTTCGCCTTGCTTGTTGGTGATTTGGATGTAGTCGGGCTCGTCAGTTCTGGGAAAGAAGCGAGCGCATGTTTTGGTATTGTAGTCCTCGAATGCACGTTCGAGCCAAGTAACGTTTTCAGCACCTAATGATGGAGTGTTAGAACATAGCACAGTGTTGTCATTTTCCTTTGAACGAAACTGACTTTTGGCCGTAAAACTATTTTTGCGATGGCCCGTGTTGGCTTTTGGGCAATAAATCTAAATCTAATCTATGTAGCATTCCGGCGCGTAAGAAGCTTTACAAAATATTAACGAAAAATCTCGCTTCATTATATCCCTCGGTTTTCTCTAATTAATTTGTTTATGTACGTGTTTATGTGTATGTTAATTTGTTTATGTATGTAAGTTGTCGTGGAATGATGTCTCGCTTTCTAGAAGAAGTAAACAAACTTTGACAAACCGCAGCACACTGCGATCAGTGGCAACACTGACAGATTAAGGTGATGCCAATTGATACGGGAATCAGCTCAGTCGTGAAGTTAACAGTTTCGCAGAGGAATGAATTTTGATACGAAATCTTCAGATGGAGTGATTGGGATGGATGTGTGATATAAGTAGTAAGACGGGTTTTCTCGGTGCCAAGGATCTAGCAAATTTCCGCGTCTGGCGACGGCCCACGGCAGCCGGGTGATAGATTTTTTCTCTTACCTTCTAACATTGAATATGTGTAGTTTCCACTGGCGCCACCAATAGCCAAAACAGATAATGTTTATCGACAAATGGTGCATTTAGCCCCTCTCATATCTACGTTTCAGGACGATTCATCTGCAATTTTCTTATTCAGTTCTATTTTGAGCTAATTTCATTTCAATCATTTCATTTCATTCTTATTTCAATTTCAGTTCTATTTGAGCGAATCATGCCACTAAGAGCGTGTTCCACCCCTCTACCAATAGTAACTATTAGTTACTATTTCCGTTCCAGCCTCACGAAAAGTTACTACGCTGACTGGTCCAACCTTCTCAAAATAGTAACTAATAGTAACTATTTGCTTACCACGCTCGGACGCTACGCATTTCTGCAACGTGATTGGTCCGGTCACCCCGCGGCCTGACATTTGACCGAAAAAAAAAGCGTTCCAGCCTAGCGTAGTAACTACGAATAAGTAGGGTGGGGGGTACACGCTAGGTACACGCTAGATTACACCCTAAATGATTAGTTGTCCTGGTTTAAAACAGCGACTTGACTGGGGTGTTAGACAGTTCAGATGTTACAATGAGCGTGTTCCACCCTACTTACCGTAGTTACTACGCTATTTTGAGAAGGGAAAGGGTTGGAACGGTCAGCGTAGTAACTTTTCGTGAGGCTGGAACAGAAATAGTAGCTAATAGTTACTATTGGTAGAGGGGTGGAACACGCTCAATGCTTCTGGCTATACCTCTTCAAAAGAACACCACGCACTACACAGTGTTTCTTCTAAGAAGTTCTGAGACAGTTGAATACTTTTAAAACTACTTTACAGCCTCTTTCCATATACAAACTTGGCAAAATTTGAATAACCGATCTTTGGACCAATAAGCTTCTCTGAAACAAAGATCGGGAGGCTGACACGTCAAGTAAAGAAAACAAACTTTGCAAGTGTGATAATCAGTGTAATGCTAATAGAGGAGGGGAAGCTAGGAGGTAGAGCTAGGAACAAGCACAAGCCCTATGTAGATCAGTGACAGAACCGGACCGGATTCGGGCATTGTGGGGGAGTTAGGGGGGTCCGGAATTCCGGTGATCGCAAGTTAAGGTACTTCCAGACATGCTAGGACGATGAAACTTGGCTTGAAAATTAGAGTCTGGACATGATTGGTTTAGAAATAGTTAGTTCCCAGATCCGATCATCCCTTAAAGTACTAATGCTAACCGCAAAGTACAAACAATATTTTTAAGCAAAATATACATTTTCGTTTCGTTCGTTCATTTTCGTTCGTTCATTTCGAGCCAAGTAAAGAAAACAAACTTTGCAAGTGTGATAATCAGTGTAATGCTAATAGAGGAGGGGAAGCTAGGAGGTAGAGCTAGGAACAAGCACAAGCCCTATGTAGATCAGTGACAGACCCGGACCGGATTCGTGTGATAATCAGTGTAATGCTAATAGAGGAGATAGGCTACACTATAACGTGAAGGATCTCGGGAACGAGAATGGATGAGAATTCTTCTGAAGTAGAATAAATCAATATTACAAGTACGACGCGTAGAAACGTGGGGTACTTACTAAATTCTGGGGCTATAGTATAATGAACAATTCCTCCTGGCCACCTATATTTGCGACTAACCAAAGCATTCCTGACGTCGCTGATCGTCTTTCCCTCTGGGAGAAGGATATCGCCTTCGAAAAGCCCAGCATCCTCAGTCACGAAAGCAGATACTGGTTTTGCTGCAGCTGGGCAAGTTGGTACAGCGGGTGAACCTGTCGAATTTCACAGAAAAACCTTGTTCAGACCCTTCTGCAAACACTGATTACAGATTAAATAATAACTTATAACTTTTCTAGAACAGGTATGTAATGCATGTCTTCCTATGTCCCACAGTGACTTCTGTCAAGGTTGATACGATATCGTATCAATCTCCGCAGAGGTGCATTGACCGGTTTTCTTGAAAGGTGGAAGCTGGCTTCTAAAAAATAAGTTCAAAACAATTACTTTCAAAAAGAAAAAAATAGACAGAGTTACAATCACATTTCCATTGGAAATACAAGTTGTCATAACTGAAACATCGTCTTACTTTCCCTTGCTTTCCTAAAGGTAATCGTTCTCATAGGCTTGGGATTCACACTTGACAGTATTTATCATCATACACGTCCTCGTCCTCGTCCTCGTCGTCAAATCCTAGCGCGAATCGGCTATAACAGAGGATAAAAGTCCGTCAAAAACGCCGCTAGATGGCATATGCTTCCCGCACAAATTTAAAAAATGGCTAAAGTCCGGTCTTCACCTCCCGAATCTTCCGGAATCTGGGCTTCCAGATTATTCTTTCACTTCTTCTTTAAATTGCATCTGGAATATGAACCGGTCCGAAAGTACATCAAAATAATCCAGAAAAAGGGGCTTTTGAACTTCCAGATTCCGGAATTTTTAAGTATCGCAGAAGAAATTCAGAAAAAATCACGGAGAATCTGGGAACCCAGATTCCGGAAGGTGAAGAACCGACTTAATGTAAAAAGAGGTTGCCACTTCACTGAAATAAAACTCACCAGCCAAGTAGCGAAAAATTACTACCAACGAAAAAAAAGATTTAACGTACAGTAAGAAAAAGCACAGTCCTTTCTGTTCGACAAATTTCTCTCGGTTGGTATCGCAATAACACTCTCAACGGTCATTTAAAGCATTGTTCAAATAGGTGTAATAAGCTGAATAGCGCTATACATGATGTTTACGTCTTAATGCACATCCCTGTTCAAAGAGGACGTGAAGGGGTTCTTATTAATGCAGCGTTCGGTGTTGCCACTTTAAGTACTTTAAGCAGACTTAAAGTACACGAGTACATTTTGACACCTATTTATTGTAAAAAGCCACCAAATTATCTGCATGAGACCAAAGACGGAGGTTCTATTTGCTTATTTGTTCTTCCTTTTACTTACCAAAGGTAGCTCCAATATGGCATATCAGAAAAATCCCTAATGCTTTACGAACTTCTATCATTTCAATATTCTGGATTGAAACTTAAGCAGGTTACTGCTGTCTTTGCTTTCCTTGAATTCAGGTGTTTTGTGCCATAAATTTAAAATGCTTCCTCCTACGTCATCCCTATAGTGAACTGAACTGATACACAGAACAGAAACAGTCCGTGAAAATGAAAAATGTTAAAACGGCTTATGCTACGTTTACACACTGCGTAAATACGACCGTATTTTTAAAGACCTGTTTTTAAAGATTTTACGCACATATTTAGGCTTGAAAAGATCTCTAGCAATACCGACGTATTTGACAAATCGGTCCGTTCTGCATATAAACCCGTCCGTACTGCTAGAAAAATACACTCGGATTTCAAAATCGCTCGGATTTCACGCAGTGTGTAAACCCATACCATTAGTTTCCTCCTCCCGGAAACCGCTTAATAGTAGCCTATGCAAGAAAAAAAAATTATAAGCCTGTCTGCTTTTTTAAGTCAATCATTCTTATATATAAATAGATTAAGTATTATACATATACAATATAACATTTGACAGTGTAAAATGGATGCGTCAGCTGAATTTTATTAGAGCTATATTTCGGCCCTTCTTGGCAAGGGTCCTCATCAGGCTCAAGCCGTTCAAGTTGGAAAATGAAATTGTTGGAAAAACAGACTGAAGATCTAAGCTTAGCCTTAAAGTTTAACTGAAAAGGCAGCTTATTTTTACATCTGATATTTGAACGCACTGAAATATTTTTGACTCATCTGAGGTATTTTGTGGTTTTCACCCGGGGCTCTAGTAATGACGTTCAGAGTGTGCGCTGCTTGCACGACAGCCCAAAATTCGCCCAGACGCGGAGAGTTCCGATTTCAACAAAGGTCTGCATTTCAAGGGTTAAAAATGCTGCGCTCGTAAAAGTTACACCTGTAGAAAGTAGGAAAATGATGTTAAGATATGTCTATTTTACTTTTCGGCAATGGCTTACATTTGTAGTTGGTAAATATTTCAAGCGTAGATGGACAAGCACATAGAGGTACCACAAATCCGAAAGAATAGTTTCTTCGATGAAATCGATTATCTGAGGATTACGGACAAATGAATTAACGCATTAATATCGGGTTTTCGGGCCTAATTAAGTGAATAAGACGTGGTGTGTAACTAGACTGTCGGATCTCAACCCTATTCGGTTGTTCTTTAAGTACCGGATTTCGGGAATTCCCTTGTGAGAGTTGCTTGGAGCTAAGAAGGGTGCTGTGATTTCATTTTGGACACGGCTGCTGTTTTTGCTGCTCGATTGGGTCGTTGATCGGATAGAAATTTGTCCGCATTTGGGTTGACTTGGGTTTTGTTGTAGAGAAGAGCTTGGGGTCTGGATTTCCTTTCACTGATGATGCGGTTCCATGTTTCTGGTAGTGAGTTCTCGCCTGTGTCTCGGTTTATACCTGATTGATTTTGCACTATCAAAATATGATTCGCAGTCAGCTTGGGCTGAGGAATATCTATTTGCTCTAGCTTTGAGTTGACACCCGTCTACTTCTGTCTTTGCCATTACTCTGTGCTCATGTCTGCAACAAGTGCAGGAGGCACGCTGACCCGCCCTGGAGCGCGTCCAGAGAACAGAGAAACAATCGACTTTGACTTTGAAAGTTTCTTCTACGCGTCTTCACAGCGATATAGCTATTTGTAGAGGTGTGCCGCGCAGCTCTTAACCTCCGCTCGTTTGCATCGGGCAGGGTAGGGGGAAATATTCGACTCCGCATGATCATGTTACAGAGATAGGGAAACGGAGGTTCTATCTAATTATTTGTTCTTGATAAATAATAGTCTGATTTCGTTGTATAAATTAAATTTGATTCTCCCTACCTTTTCGTTTTTACCGTGCCATCTGTTGTTCGGGGTTTGTAAGTAAAGCCATCTGTTGTTTGGGGTTTGTAAGTAGAGCCGTCTGGTGTTTGGGGTTTGTAAGTAAAATCAGTAGTAGAGTTTTTGCAGATACCATGGTATCTGTTACCACGGAAACTACATCTGCAATTAGTAATTTTGGTCTAAAGTCGTTTTCGTAGTTACCGTCTAAAGTCGTTTTCGCAGTAATCGCAGTTACCGTGGTATCTCAATATTAGATACCACGGTACTTTTGCCCGTGGTATCAGATACCATGGTATCTGCAATAACGCAACTAGTAGAGAGCTTTCGGCCAGCCTTTCAGTAACCAGCATGTCCAGTTGATTCACAGTATGAATGGTTCTTGTTGTATAAATTCTGGCGGAATACCATACAATGGTGACGTAGATTTTGACGTCATGTGACTGAAGACCTAGCATAGAATTTGATTGTCCCTAGCAGGGGGATCGCAAGGGGGGTGTGATGGGGGTGCAGGCTTCCCCCCCTGCTTTTTGAGATTCGGTAAAATTTTGGGCCGGAGGCCTAAAATTTTACTAACATTATTCGGTAATTTTTCAATACCAGAACTATTCAATATACTCCCAGAATCCCGAATAGGCTATTGGTACAAATCTGTTCGGTAGAATCATCGGGATTCGGTATTTTATTCGGTATAATTGCCAGGATTCGATATATAGTTATCACGAATTCGGTGAGCAAATATACTAAAACTATTCGGTATTTTGATGTCAGAACTATTCGTTATATTTTTGGAGATTTGGAGTCCTGAATAGGCTGTCGGTACGGATTATTCGGTATCATAATTGGGATTCGGTGATTTATTCGGTATTATTACCAAGATTCGGTAGTTACCACGAATCCTCACTTTCGGTCCAGTTTCGACGAAATTATACCGAGTCGGAATATTACTCCCACAACTATTCGGTAGGGTAGTCCTACCTACGGGGGCCGAAGGTAAATGAAAAATATATGTATGTAAGTAAAAAAAACTATATCTGGAACTTGTCTATTCCATATCTAATTCTGCTTAAATAAACACAAAACTAAAAGTAAAATTTATTTTTTGCTAAGTTACCAAAAAGGGCCTAGGGGCTCTGGACCTCTCTGTCCATGCCTAAGAATCCGTCACTCTTCACGCCCCCGCCAGCGACTAAGCTTCGACCTATTCTTGATCATTCTACGCGCTGGGAATGTCCTAGGAAACAGGTGGATATTGATAGAGCTCCGGCAGATAGGGCAAATGTCTTTTTCAGTTTAATAGTAATCTCTCCAGAAGGAAGGGGATCCGCTTCCGAGAAGACACTGAACTGTTTGAGATTCAAACGAAGCGCTGCTAGGGTCTGGGGCAATATTGTTCTGGAATGAACTGATTCCCACGGGGAATGGAAGTAGACCCCGAAGCCACGCCGAATTTTTTTTAGCGGCGCGCCGCCGAAAATTTTCGGCGGCGCGCCGCTTTTTGGCGCCGTTTTCCGGACTTTTTTAGCTAAAATTTTGGAACTTTGCGGCCATGATTTGGAGCAATTTCGTGCCTGAATTGGCTGTAGGTGTAAATAATTAGTACGGAATTAAAATATCAGTTGACTGGCCAGCCAGGTAGCCTATCAAGTTTATAGGCTACCTCGCTGGTATCAACATAATGTCAGCTATTCTTGTACAAGGCGTCATCTCCCTGTTCCAGACGGATTCCCACTGCGAGTCCCGGATTTTTTTTATTGTACTAGCAACTCCAAACTAGAATAACTAACGCTAACGCTTAGAAAATAATAAAACTCTGTTTTACTGATTTTTTTTTAAACTATGTAGTTATAAAACTAAGCAAATCAAATCAAAGAAAAGTGAAATAACGTGGACCATTAGACAGACTAATTTTGTTTCGTCAACCAAATGAGTTTGGCAAGGAAATAGATCAGCAAAATTTTCGAACCAACTTGATACAGATACATTATATCTGTTCTCGTTGTTTCCAGTCTCGATAGTCCCCAGAAAGTGACTCCTTCTTTTCTCGTGGCTCCCCTTGACTCGTCAAGGAGTACCCGGGAAACAGCGAAATATGGCAAATAAAAATAGGTGACGACTTTTATGGATCGATTGCTTCTAAACAAAACAATTATTCTCAAATTCGATTACTACCTGAAACAACAAATAACACAGAAGATACGACCCCCCCCCCCCCCAACCGACGATGGGATGCTGTGATTAAATGTAAGCATTTTTTCTGGGTACTTTCTTCGCACGCCAACTATCGTGGTCTAGCTTATCTGGAAGTGCCCGGATTAGTGAAAGTCCGACTGCCGACAGCAAGACAGACGTTATGGTACTTGAGCAAACCAATGTCCCAGACAAGCTTAATTAACACAAAAAACATCATGGTCGGACAGTGTGCGTGGACGTGCTCAAAGAAACATCAGTGGTATATGACGGTCTTTTGATTACTTTTTCATTGTCAAAAGACACGGTGGGCAACAATGAAAAGTATTTCCGCCGAAAAAAAACGGCGTTAGCTATGGCGCGCCATCTGGAAAACGGCGGCGGCGCGCTGAAACTTTTTCGGCGGCGGCGCGCCGATAAACGGCGTGGCTTCGGGGTCTAAATGGAAGCCATGGAAGTATATCCAGTTCCGGCTTATGCGGGGAAAGGAGTGAAATCGCAGCGAGCTTCCCCGGAAGGTCGGGGTGGGGGAGCAACCAACCTTTAGCGCTAATCAGGGAACATAGTTTGGTTTCATCTCCCGCACCTAGAAAGACAGCATCTCGACCTAGTGTCGATTTCTGTATAAAGATATTCATGGATGGACTATATAGTCCTCTACAAGACAAACTCCCAGAGACAGCAAAAACCAGGCAAAACTAATATATTTTACAAAGGTTTTGTTGTACCGACGACCCGGGCAGCGAATCTAACATACATAACTTTGGCGGATAAACTAAATACGTCCCTCATAAAATCCAATGACGAATTGACACCAGATGCGCTAGAGAAAAATAACAGTCACACGTGATATCGAGGGATAAGTTACCTGAAGGGTGAATAAGCGATCAGGCTTTCGCTTCATACCGTGTCGCGCATTAGCGCTTAGCCCCGTTGAAAAGTCAACTAGCGCTCAGCACTGAAGTCGGAAGCCAGAATTGACAACTTGATGAAGTTTGACAGAACAGAGTTGGGTAGAGCACAAAATGCAGAAGCATTTTAAACAGTTTCAAACATGACTGGGCCTAAGAGGAATTGAAAATAGCCAAACAAACCTGGATAAACGTACACCCCGAAGTAACGTGTCATTGTTTATTTTATGCTAGCGCATCTAGCGGCCAACAATGAACTAATCTGGAAGAAATTTTATGAAGAGCGTATAGGAGCATATCTATAATGCTGGGACAAATCTTAACTCTTCCTTTGAAATTGTGCAGATTTCAGATGGTAGTTTTTACGTTTGGAATGGAGGTTTTACTAGGACTTTACATTCGCTGTAGAAAAGAAATATATAAAAACTTAGCCAAAAACAGATTAAGTCATATTTAATACTAACAGAAACTCATGACATAAATCCTGTTCCCACGTCTTTGTCACAAACAACAATTGCCATCAATACATATTTTAGGGATTTTTCACTTCTTCACTTCGATGTCGCCCCCCGTATAGTTTCCGCGGAACTTTTAAACTTTAATCACACGTGTTGCCTCTTCAACATTAGGATACTGAAACTTATACAAAAATGGAAGATTTAAACGAATCTGAGGGCTATGAAACTCTGGAAGAAGACCAAGAAATGGGAGATGAAGGAGAAGGAGAAGAAACTGAAGGTGAAGAGTCAGATGCAGCAGAAGATGAACAGGAGGAAGTGAATGTCCCAAAAGAAGCCTTTTTGCCAGGCAAGCCTATTGAAGAAGGTGAAGAGCTTGTTTGTGATGAATCAGCATATGTCATGCTACACACGGCTGAAACAGGTATTTGTCGTGGATTTGTTTGTTGCTTTTTTTTTTTTTAGGAACTGTGATTGTGAAGAGTTGAAATTGCAAAATTAATTAGATAGCTTGTTTCTGATGAGTCAGTGCTGAGACAGTGTATGACATTTATATGCCATGATTCTCTCAGGTGACACTACTGTATCATTTGTGACTGACTGTTTTTGTTTTTTTACAAAAGAACAGGAATTTCGAAACTACTGAGTACTAATAAATATGGTGATCTATCCAGTCTACCACAAATCCCTGATTTTGGGAAAGCCTATGCCAAACGCTGGGTATATCTAGCGTTTGGTATACCCTATGCCAAACGCTGGATACACTATGCCAAATGCTGGATACTGGCGCCCAATCAAATATTGATGATTTGAGTGAAGCTAAAAAATCAACCAATCAGAATTCAACTGTAGTGAGGTAGGTTAGGGTTAAGGTGCCAACAGCTATCCGGCGTTTGGCATAGGGTGTCCAGGGCTAAGCATAGGCTATGCCAAACGCTGGGCATATCCAGCGTTTGGCATAGGGTATCCAAAAATCAGGGGTTTGTGGTTGACTGGATCTATCCAAGAATCTTAACATCAGTACTGTACTTCTCTTGTCTAATAGGCTCTGAAAGTGCTATGTAAATGTCTAAAACTGCCCTGAATGAATCATTGCTTTTTCCAGTCTCAAGCAGTTGAAATCAGAGACTTCATTATTGAATTTGAAGGATGTTACTAGACTAACAGTGGGATATACAGGAGGGGTACCCAACCTCAAATTTATATGAACTCGAACTTGGCCTGAAAACCTTACAAGGAAACTTGTATACAGTTAAAAACAGGTCCTGGATCACTCAGGGTTTCCTTCTTGACAGTTATGACCTTGTTAGGACTGCTGAGGTTGGATATCGCTCCTGTACATGAAAAAAAATCTTTAGTAAACTCTGCTGTACGTAGGCTAATCAATCATTCTATTTTGTGTATTTTCTGTCTTTCTTCAACTGTGAACCATAAAGATTTCTGTTCTGTCCTCTCTAATTATTACCAATTGACAGTAGGGACCAAGATTCTACATTTGTACCCCTCCTCCCGCTCCTCAGGAATGAACAGATACAAATGATTTGCTTCAGATCAATTTTAGTGTTTGTAGTATAGCCTGCTGTGTTCCATTTTTTAACTTTAATATTCCTTTATTTTATTCATTTAAGCCAGTTTAAAAATAAATATTAGTACTAACAGTCAATTGCCAACCTAGTGAAAACATGTAGAGTTATATTCTCTAGGATGGTTATCCAACATCACATGGAACAGTTTCTTTCTGAAATGCTTAACAAAACACCCCTAAAGCCAACTCAGATGTTCTTCAGAGCTGTTAACAGTGTGCATTGACTCAACAGAAGGTGACATTTCACTGCCATTTCCATTTCAGTAAAATTCTGCTTTACCTTACTGAACTTCGGATCTTTATTTATCTTTGGATTCTCAATTTTGTATGATGAAAATCATAGAACCCATTCAGTTGCTCCTGTGAGTCATGAACTTGGCTGGTGGTCTTGGGGCCTCAGTTTAGTAGACTAAGGACAAATTTAGGTTCAAATAGGCATATGGTGATCTTCCCACCTATCAGTCTACCCCTTATACATGAATTTGACTACTAATCATTTTAGATTCTTTGCTAGGTAGTCAGTGTGTCAAAGCGTTTGGCGTACTATAAACTGATATTTGGCATAGGCTACAAAAATAGTGGATATAATGAGAGTGGTTGTCACGGCCAGCCAGTCTAGTACACTAGCCCCTTTTCAGGCACGGTGCTCAAACGTCTAGCACCATGCCTGGGTGCTGGACGTTCAAGCACTTGTGAGGATACATTTAGGGTAAAGAAATATCTTGATCAAAAACTTACTCTATCCTCAACTCTCCCTATTTTCGGACTAACTCTAACGCCCACGCTTTTCTCCAGACTAAAAGAGATTATTACTTTTTTCCCACGCTCTTCTCCGGACTGAAAGAGATTATTACCTTTTCCCCAATTGAGGAGAAAAGGAACTTAGACGAACTTACCCTGTTGGTCCCAAATCTTTCAGTCTGGCAGAGATTCGCTAGAACGTTAGAAAAGGCAATCCTATTCGTTAGTGGACCTTGAGGGAATTTAGAAATCGGTATAAAAAGACCAAACCCGCAGTTGGGAAGTTAGTTCAATCGGGAGCTCAGTGGAGTCCCGAGCTAAGAAACAAGTTCAGTGTTCAGTGTACTAACCCAACTCCAATGTAAGTAGATAAGAAATATATGCGTTTAGTTATTGACCTACGAACTGGTATCGCCTTCGAAAAGACTCGGTGCATTAACATCACAAACCAGTAGCCACTACCATGCTCGCCCGCTACACATAACCACGCTAGTCTTATATATGCCACACCACACACGTATTTTTCTTTTTCATATTTGGTGACATGCGCGGTCAATAACTAATATCCAAACGTATCCATATGATGATGTATAATACCCACATGATGTTTAACGACATGAATCAAACACCAATGTTTAATGACGATTTTTTTTTAAAAACCATGAATTAAACACCCCACGAAAACCCTTTTCCACATGAAAACCAACCCGACTAAACCAAACCACCCCGACGAAACCAAATTGAAAATTCATGAAACCGAACTGATATTTATAAGAGATTTCTCTGGTCAATACCCTGATTTTTTTTTTTCTTTCCGTGGAATAAAATCTGAGAAAAATGGCAACAGCCGAAGAACGTTTTTACGGAGCATCTGAAAAGGCTCAGAAAACCAACCTGCTTAAAAATATTCCAGAATTTAATGGAACCACAGATGTAACCGAATTTTTGCAAATTCTCGACTACATTATAAACTACACGGGTGGAGACGCAGAATGGGCAAACCTCAAAAGCATCCTGCCCCTACGACTGAAAGGAAACGCGTTAAAGTATGTCGCCACAATAATGACAGATACCTTGACATACGCGGAATTCGTGGACAAATTCAGGCAACGTTTTAAAGAAACAACCGATTCCGAAAAACTGAAATATGACATTCCAACCTTGCTTCCACACATGTCAGTCAGAGATTACGCGGACTTGGTACGTCGCAAGACAGCAGTCACCTTGGGCGATACGGTCAACGATACCTTTACACGAGCGGTATTTGAAAATTTCAAGATCGGCTTACCAGAACGATTGTTTAAAATTTGTGTGAGCAGACAAATTCAAAACCTCGATGCTGCAATTGAAACAGTGGAAAACGAAATCTCGATAGAAAATCTGGTGAAGGCCCACCGCAAATTATCAATCAACGCAGCGGGACCAGTAGTGGCTTCAGATAATGTTAGATCAAGATCCTCATCACCTTCAGTCCACGAAACCCCAACCAGAGATCGGTCACCTGAAACCCGAAAAAGACCAACCAATATCCTGCCCCAAAGAGTATCTTTCGCGGAAAATCACGAAAATAGCCAGTCGACACCCCAAATGAACCCCCAAATCGAACCTAATTTCTCAAGTAGAAGGGCAGTTATCTGCTATTATTGCAGTAAAGAGGGACATATCCAGCGAAACTGCTTCAAACGCGAACGGGACGTCGCTTACCATGCACCGGCAACTAAGAACCCGCGTTTCCTTAACCGCTCTCAACTACCCGAATTCTATCCTTCGTTTATTCGTTCCCGGCAGCGACCTCAGTATTCCCCAATTCAAAACCGCGATCAATACATGGGAACCAGAAGAGCTTCCCTACAGCAGGGACCAAGACGGAGTCACTCTGCGGGAAATACCAATCCTAGTTTCCAAAACAGTTATGACCGTTTTCCAAAAAACGAGATTTTCGCTGCTGGACCAAGAGCATAGGACAGCAGCGAGGTAGACAGCATAATGCTACTAATCAGAAAGCTTATTATTTGAATGAAGTTTTTGATGAATTTTGTGACTTGCCGATTGTAAATTGCTTCACGTTTAATAATGTCAGAGCTAAAACATTAGTAGATTCAGGTGCATCATGTTGTTTATTGAGATCAGATGTTTTTGAAAAATTTAAACTTGACGAAAGACGCAAAGTCCGACCCGTAACTCGGCAACTTAGCTCAATTACAGGCCACTCTCTCGAAGCTCGAGAATTAGCGCATGTGAACGTTAAATTTCGAGGGAGAACTATGCCTACCGGGTTTTTGGTATGTTCTAACATTCCATATGAGGTGGTGATCGGATATCCATTTCTGAGGGAAAACAAAATTTTCCTAGATGCAGAGAATAAAACTGTGCATTTCAAATCTGACTTTTCAAGGGAATTTCGAGATCACGCGCAAACTGACCGAATTTCCAGCGTGTATCCGAGACGAGACAAACCAAGGCCTCCAAGTAGACCGAAAGGCTACCAAAAAACATTAGTCTTCGTGAATAACGTCTACCGGGAAAATCAGCAGAGCCGACGAAACTTCGGAAGAGCAAACCACGACCGGCCAAATAATCAACATTTTCAGGCGCCCTTCGGTCTGCAGAGTTCCCCCCTGGACAGGCTACGGCCGCTACGGGAACAGCCAGCGAAGGAATCGGCAAAACGGGATCAATACAATCCAAACTGCTTATGCGATCACAAGGCAAATGCCAATAGACGACCGAGGAACTCGTGTTCCCTTTTCAACCACCACGCGTTCCAAAATCCCAAATAGAGACGCCCAAATACGGTCAATAATTGAATTACTGAATAACATCAGCCGGACGACCCTCAAACCTAGCCGCGAATCGGAAATTGGAATAATAAGCCAAGGACCAAAGTCCGACCCTTCCGATAAAAGTACCAGTCCTAAGCCGCACTTAATCGCAAACGTCGCAGTAGCTCCAAAGGAAATAGAAAATAACCGTGAAAGACCCACAACCAGATTGCTTGTAATACTGGAAAAGCGGACCACGATCCCCGCGGTTAAAAATTCAACTGTAAGTGTAAAATTAGTGAACGAAGATTTAGGTACGGACAGTTGTATTTCCGGCGACTTCATTATCGAGGGTTACCCACTTGAGGGGTACACTAAGATTGTAATTGACGACCAGTTGATCTCGGCAGTAAATGGACGAGGAAAAATGCAAATCTTGAACGGCCAAAACCACCCAATGAAACTGCCAGCAGGACCTATCGGCACGGCTATTATTTTTACGGACGGACAAGATGAAATTCTAATTCCGGACGTAATTGCATCTATTCAAAATAATGAGCAAACCGGAACTGAAACTTCAGACGGGGACTACGGAATGTCAAAAGAGGCATTTTTGTCACAGTTTGATTTAAATGAAGCAAAAAGTGAAAAAGAAAAAGAAGAATTCGGATCTTTACTCTGGGAGCACAGATGGAGCTTTGCTAGGGATGAAAAAGACATAGGCTGTACGAATTTGTTAGAAGCCACGATTGATACTGGTGATGCAGAACCCATTTCGATACGACCATACAAGCTGCCACACCAGCACAAATTTTGGGTCGAAAGCAAAATAAATGAAATGATGGATCTCGATTTGATTGAGGAATCATCCTCGCCTTGGTCTTTTCCAGTGGTGCTCGTCTCGAAGAAAGATGGCTCGCTCCGCATGTGTACAGATTTCCGACGTCTAAATACGGTCTTAAAGGGCAACAGCAATCCAAATCCACTAACGGTAGATAATCTTCAAGCAATGGGAGGTGCATGCATTTTCAGCACTTTAGACCTGTTTCAGGCCTTCTACCAAATCAAAGTGAGGAAACAAGATAGGCCAAAATTAGCATTTGCCGTGCCATTTATGGGACTTTTTCAGTACAAAAGACTACCGTTCGGACTAAAAACTTCGCCGGGAATTTTTGTCCAACTTATGCTAAAAATCTTTCGTGGATTACTGAACAAAAATATCTGTTTATTCATGGATGATATTTGCGCTTTTTCCAAGGACTTTGAGAGCCACAAGGAAGTTATCAGACAAACCTTGACCAAAATTCATGACGCCGGACTGAAACTAAAAGCTTCAAAATGCTTTTTCTTGAAAAGGAAAATATCGTACCTAGGCCATGTGATTAGCGAGGGCCAAATTTCGCCAGATCCTGCAAAAATCAGCGCAATAACAAACTTTGACCCAAAATCCATCACTGACATAACCAAACTGCGAGCTTTTCTGGGAATGACGTCATACCTGCGGAAATTCATCCGAAATTATTCCAAACTCGCCTTACCTCTTACTAACATGCTAAAAAAGGGAGCAGAAATACACATGGGACCAGAACAAGTACAGGCTGTTGAAACTCTGAAAATCGCTATAACCTCGGCGCCAGTTTTAACCCTGTATCAGCCGGAACTAGAAATCGAGATGGCGACCGACGCGTCGAAAGACTGCATAGGAGCAATACTTTATCATCCGGATGGGAAAGGTCAGCGGATCATTGAATACGGCTCCCGAACGTTAAATTCGGCTCAAACGAAATATTCGGTACTCGAACAGGAATTTTTGGCAGTAATAACCTTCATAGAAGCCTGGAAGCATTATATTTTAGGGAAGAAGATACGAATCTACTCGGACCACAAGCCGTTGCAGTACCTTCAGTGCCTGCGCGAACCAAAAAACTCAAGAATAACTCGATGGGTCTTAACGCTCAGTCAGTATGACTACGAAATCGTTTATTTGCCAGGAAAATTCAACCGAATTCCAGACTTCCTTTCGCGACTTTCCTGTGAACCTGAAACACAAAAAGAGAAACCTCAAACTTTTTCCCTGACGGAACTACAAAATATGCTTGATATCCTGGACTCGGAGAAACGAACGGAAGCTGTACTAGCTGTTAATGCGGCCGGTCCAAAATTGCCATCGAAGAAAGGCCAAAAAACGACTAAGACCCAAAAACCGGCAAAAGAAAACACTTCTGCTTCCGAAAACCTTACCCCAGTTCAGATCGCTCATCCCAAAAGCTTAACCACCGGCTCAAATACTGATGACTCACTTGACGTTTCCGTGTTAGAAAAAAGATCGCCCCTGCGCCTGGAAAACTTGCAAAAATTCCAACAGACCGATTATTTCTGCAAAAACCTAATAGACCGCGTTGAGTCCTCAATTACCTTGCCGTTCGACTTAAAATCTTTCGAAAAGGACGTTGACCAATTTATTGTTGATGAAAGTGGTGTGCTATGCAGATATTATACGCCACCGCAACCCTACAAATCAGCGGAGATCAAAATGATACCGGTGTTGCCACTAATCCTACTTGCAGAAGCTATCAAGCAAATCCATGACAAAGATTTAGCTCACTTGGGACTGGCAAAAACCTACCACAAATTCAAAGAAGAATTTTATCGCCCCGGTGCTTACAGCAAGGTAAAAGAATACATTCTAGCTTGCACAGGCTGTAACCTAAGAAAGTTGACTCCCACCAGACCAATCCAAATTCTTGGCAAAGCCCCAACCCCAAATAGACCTTACGAAATCCTAAGCATGGATATCTGGAAAGCCGGAACCCCCTCAGAACGCGGATACAAGGCAGTGTTGACAGTCACTGACATGTTTTCAAAATTCTTGTTCGCCTTACCACTTTACGGAGAAAAAGCATCAGATATTGCGGAGGCTCTAGTAGAACAGTTGTTCTGTAAATACGGTTTTCCTTCGGCAATCCTGTCAGATAGAGGCACTAATTTCCTGCACTCACTGAACGCGGAACTCTTTAAAATCCTAGGCGTCACTCGCTTACTAACAAGCGCGGCAAACCCAAAAGCGAACCCGATAGAAAGATTCCACTCAACACTCGCGGACAGTCTGGCCATAGTTTGTAAAGACGATCCTACAAGCTGGTGCAAATACCTCCAAATGGTAGTCTTCGCTATAAATACTAGCTATCGAGAATCGCTAGGTGATTCGAGCCATTATGTTTTCTTCCTGCGAGAACCCAAAACAGCAATAAATGAAATACTTGGATGCCGAAAATTCTACAACGTGGATTCGAACTTTAAATCTGAGATAATAGCAAGAATGCGTTATTGCTATGAGACTGTGCGGAAAAATCTTGAAAAGTCCAAAGATAATCATACTGAGTACTACAATAGGAAAGCCCGTAATTTCCACACCTATGAACCGGGCGACTTAGTATTTCTTGAAATTCAGAAGGATGGGAAGCTAGCGGACAGATACAAGGGCCCTTACCGTGTTGAAAAAAGAGAGAAAAATGACCTAACTTACCAACTGAGACACACGGAAACCGGTAAACCTTACGTCGCTCACCATAACCGTCTAAAAAGAGCACACCAAAAAAGCCCGTGGACAACCGAACCCCTACCGGAAACAAATGAAACCTCATCCCTATTCGGGAAAGGTCCAATATTAGCAAACCGCTTTAAAAACATGAAACCCCATCACTTGTTTTTGCCAACCATTTTTGACGATGACGAGTTTAATGATTATGCAAGTTCAGGAGCCCCATTAAATGGGAGCAATGTCGCGGTTATGCAAAACAACCAACCACAGATTTCCCAATCACGCGCAAGCTCTCCACCTGACCCCGACGGTTACCCTAGCTTGCAGTTTGATTCAGATATCGAAATTCCAAGCTTCCTACAGCCTCAACAAAATCGAATGCAATTCTTCCCTTCGCGCATTTCTAGCCCAAAACGCGGAAGAAATCAACCAGATTTAATGGTAGAAGAAAATATTTCGCCCATCCATCTCAATCACCCGACAGACATAGGAATTCCGTACTTTAGAACTCCTTCACCTGAAACTGATTATGAAATACCTGAAGAAGTTAAACCAAAACTAAATTCCTCCCGGCATTTTTACCGTATCTCGCCCAATGATGTGTATCCCTCGAGCGAAGACGAACAAGAGAGCAATACCCTAGAACAAGCTTTTTTCCCAACAACTCTGACTTTCGACAAAAAATGGCGAGGTTTCGACAGTCCGGTCAGTCATGATCATTGGAAAATGAAACAAGAGATAGCAGACTCCCGAAAATACATGTTAATTTCTCCTACTGAATTGTTGCAGGAATATAAAAGAGATAAACAACAAAGGCTAAACCCATTTGCACCGGAGTATAAAGTACCGGAATCAGCCACTAGGGCCCCAGCAATAGCCGAAGAGCCAATTCAATGGCAAACGACAAATCCATTTGCCCCAAATTTTCAAGCCCCAGAAATGATAAGAGAGCCTGAACCAGAAACACCGACAGAATTCGTATTTAATCCGGATGAAGCAGGGCCCAGTGGACTGCACTCACAAAACATTTCTTCGGAAACTTACCAGTATTCAACCCCTCAAATCTCAGCCGCCGAACAAGCGCGAAAATTGTCGGAGAAGGCTAAGGCAATCAAGCAACGTCAGTTACAGGCTTGGGACGTTGTAACCCCATCCTCCTCTAGAGATCCTGATCTAGGAAGACCTAAGAAAAGACTTGTGACTGATAGTTTTGAGAAAACCGAGAAAGCTCCAAAAAAGCAATACGAGGAACCAAAACCAGGCCCTTCGGAACCGGTCGCCAAGAACCCTAATCAGTATCATGAACAAACTACGGTTAAAGTGGCCAGCAAAGGAACTGGAGAAGTAAGAACTCGCTCAGGCCGAATATCAAAACCTCCTCAAAGACTGAATTTGTAAATATTAAAGCTGGTCATCCATACTGTGTCAAATGAACCGAAAATCAGCCTCATATTAGTTCGGCCAAAGAGACGTAATAAATCCAAAGCCTGCCGAATTAGATTAAGTAAACGCGAGTAGCAATCATGACACATTGCATAATTAAACGAGGGCTGGAAGATAAAAGACGGAGAACAGAAGCGGGAAATTGCACATTCGGAAAAATTCGCAACAGTAAGCAGGTCCAAAATAAGAAACGGAAAAAAAGAGCTCTTTCTTGTATGAGCCCTTATATGATTTACAGAAATTATGAAGAAACCCAACATTAACTCTTGATATTATACCGATAAATATTGCCGACAAGCGGTTACGAATGCCACCCAGTTTTGCCATCGAAAGGATAGACAATAGAAACAACAATAACAGTAATCTTCTAAACCCTTTAATAAGCAGCCTACAGTGGAGCGACAACCAAATAAAGAAGGAAATCACAACATTTGTTAAAAATCCTGGAAAAAAGCAACTAAAATTTTAACAATTTATGCGCTCCCAGTGAGTAGCAGCGTCATGAACTGTCGCTCACGTGACCGTATAAGCCTAGCATATATTTTTTTTTCTCTACTTCAACTTTTCCGTACGGATCAAAACTGTATCGACAGTGACGTCATGCACCAGTAGCCTGGAGTGAGCTCGGTCCCCTTGACTAACTGCACGATCAACAAAAACAAAAACCTATTTAAACTTCGTATTTTGATATCCGAGTAAATCCATCCAAGCTAAACTAATCTTCCAAGAAAACCTACCGCTCTTACGAACCAAAAATCAAATACCAAGACATTGCTTATAAACAGGAGAACGACAAAGGTGGGAAAGAAAAAAAGGAGTAGCAAAACGAAGCTAGAATGATCCATTTCAAAAATTCCAAACCACGCCAGAGGCTACAATATATCGAGAAATGAGTGCTAACGGACGATACGACAAGTATATAATAAGTGGAACGACCGCGACTGACCACACCAACTTACTTACTAATCTGGAAAGCTACTGTTAGCATACTGGTAAAATCCCCTACGAAAAATATCCAAACGCCAGTTCCCAAAGCGAATAAGCAACGAAACGAATGAGCTCCCACCGTCGACTAGGAGGGAAGGCCGAAGAACTGTATCCCTCATCAGCTAAAAAGACATAAAACTCGTAATAGTGTCACATCCTTTGAGGGGAGCACAGACGCGAAGAAACGGAGCAAAATAAATCAATATACTACTATGAAGAAGGCCATGCTGACGAAATTCTACGAGCAAGCAAGAAAATAATAATCGGCGAAGTGTAAAGTAAAAATGATTGTTAACCCGGCAAACTCTTCGGCAAACTCATTACTGCGTTCCAGAGACTAATAACATGCAGAAAATATCATAATCCTCTGATAGACGCTGCGCGCCAAAACGATGCGTGTAGCCGAAGCTACAAATATTATTCTGAAGAGATGATGATTATAATAATGATTAATATCTTCTCGGCAGAACAAACCTGCTAAACAAAGAAAAATATGAGAATTAGGGAAAAGACTGAAAAACCCAATAAGTTAAACCCAAAAACGACAGGAAAAGAAGGTTACTCTTTTCTAACAGAAACGAGCATAGAACGCCAGCCACGTCTATGTGCTGACATGAGGTCGACAACCCATTGACCTACCAGCACCCAGCAGACGTGTTACTTCGTTTGATCATCCTATTAAGAAGAAGATGTCGGTTCGATTTTAGCCAAAGAACCAAGAAGAAACTGGTCTCCGAATCACATCTGCAAGGATTGATGATAGTGATGACGTGATAGTGAAAACAGTGATTGAAACTGTGAACAGTGGCTGAAACTTTGTGCACAAACGACGGTTAATGGACGGACATAACTGAAAACAACAGTTCTGTGCCAAGCACTACAGTTGGCAACAGTGATTACTTTGGATGTTGCGAAATGCAAGCAGTCATAACAGGAACACTTATTTCAGTGACGTTGTACTGCGTTTTTGTTGACAGTGACAGAAGGATGACACTAAAAATGTAAATGGTCATTCCCGTGAACACTTATTTTAGTGGGATTCCATTTAGACATTATCGGGCAACCATCATAGTGATTATGAAAGACAATTGTGAAGTACGATCACACATTGTATAGTGAAGTCGTCTACTAATGCATTATCCAGTTTTATTTGAGTTAATCTACGTGGTATGTATATTCATCATGAATGTGTCCAAAGCAAGTGACTCAAGAAAAAATTTAAATGACATGAAAAGAGAGAAAAAAAATATAGTTTCAGATGTCAGTAGTAACAGAAAAATTACTGTCAATAACAACTTAAAATTCATGTAAATAATGTAAATTTCAGTGCAAGCAATAACTAATATGTTTCATTTCTTAAAGCTTAAAGTTGAAGTGAAAACCTTTTTTATCTCGCGGGAGCTCGATTTTCTCAGAGGGAGGGCGTAATGTGAGGATACATTTAGGGTAAAGAAATATCTTGATCAAAAACTTACTCTATCCTCAACTCTCCCTATTTTCGGACTAACTCTAACGCCCACGCTTTTCTCCAGACTAAAAGAGATTATTACTTTTTTCCCACGCTCTTCTCCGGACTGAAAGAGATTATTACCTTTTCCCCAATTGAGGAGAAAAGGAACTTAGACGAACTTACCCTGTTGGTCCCAAATCTTTCAGTCTGGCAGAGATTCGCTAGAACGTTAGAAAAGGCAATCCTATTCGTTAGTGGACCTTGAGGGAATTTAGAAATCGGTATAAAAAGACCAAACCCGCAGTTGGGAAGTTAGTTCAATCGGGAGCTCAGTGGAGTCCCGAGCTAAGAAACAAGTTCAGTGTTCAGTGTACTAACCCAACTCCAATGTAAGTAGATAAGAAATATATGCGTTTAGTTATTGACCTACGAACTGGTATCGCCTTCGAAAAGACTCGGTGCATTAACATCACAAACCAGTAGCCACTACCATGCTCGCCCGCTACACATAACCACGCTAGTCTTATATATGCCACACCACACACGTATTTTTCTTTTTCATACACTGTACCTTGGATTTCATGTATGGTGCATGGATTCCAGTATACAGTGCATGCATGAAAAACACAGTTTCTGTCACCACAACTTATCAACGGCTCGGATAGGGCTGAAATTACTACCAAGAATTAGAGAAATCAAAGACAATCCTTATCATATTTTTCCTAACAAAAACAAAAGGACGCGACTGATGATGGAGATGAAAAATCTAACAGCAGCCTATCTATTTTCCATGTAGAGTGCCCTAGGAGCCAATATTCTGGTTGACTGTTAGGTAGAAAAAGCTGAGGCACAGGACACTTTGCATGCAAAACCCTTGACTATGTAGAAAAGGAAATGATGTTTTTTATCTCCCTCATCAGTCGCGTCCTTTTGTTTTTGTTATGAAAAATATGATAAGGATTGTCTTTGATTTCTCTAATTCTTGGTAGTAATTTCAGCCCTATCCGAGCCGTTGATAAGTTGTGGTGACAGAAACTGTGTTTTTCATGCATGCACTGTATACTGAAATCCATGCACTATACATGAAATCCAAGGTACAGTGCTTGAACGTCTAGCACCCAGGCATGGTGCTAGACGTTTGAGCACCATGCCTGAAAAGGGGCTAGTGTACTAGACTGCGGCCAGCTGAACTGTAATCGAACCTGTATTTACCAAGTGAGTATCAGAGACATTTTTTGTACATGCTACTTCTCATTGACTAGTTTTGTTCTTCTAGGTTCACCATGTCTAAGTTTTGACATAATCAAGGACCCACTTGGAGATAACCGGACAGAATTTCCAATGACCGCATATATGGTATCAGGTACACAATCAACAAAAACAGTAACTAATAAGCTTCTTGTGATGAAGGTAGGTCCGAAGTGCCTTCTTTTCAACCCTGATGTTTTTACTGTTTTCAAATAGTTTCAACTTGCTGGGATTTCAGCCTTGTTACTAAATAGGCGTAATCCCTTAAAAAGAATAGCCTATAAATTCTAGAAATAATGCTAGCTTGTGTTTATTTTCATTCATTCATTCAATATTTATTTCCCTCAAAATTATACAAGAGGAGTATAAAAATAAATAAATAAAATACACATATCATTCCAATAAATTCATACCAAAAACTACCAAATAGTTTGAGTTTCCTCAGATAATTTATACCGGCTAGCAGTTCTAGAACTTCTTTTGCCTGTTGGGTCATGGATGGCATCGCTAGAAAAAAATAAAAGGATACTCTCTCCACTCAGTGGCTTCATGGCACCTGTCCATCTGTCTGCCTCCATCCAAAAGTCCCCTTCAAAGTTCAGAGTTCCAACTTCCATGATGGCCCATTGACTGTTACTATTCTGTGGAGACAAAGGAATGTGAGAAGAGATTAATTTCTCCCGAGTTTCATCCAAGAAAGATCTGAGATTATGGTCATTCTTAGTGAATAGGAATGTTAATAGAATTAATTCGGATAGGAATGTGAATAGAGTCAATTCGGATTTTATAGTGAAGAGAGCCAGTCCAAGGTAATTGATTTGCTCGAGAAGTTTTTGTAGAAGTCAAATTCGGCGGTCACGCTGTGAAAGCTACTTTTTAGAAATAAAACTCTACTCTACTCTACTCTACATCGACTTCCATCAGCCCCCTTTCCATAATCCCAGTTTCTTGGAGAAATGTAGAAGCCAAAGCCTTTTATCCTGCAATGTATCATTATTAATAGCTATTTATACTCTTGTTAAAGATTATACTGTAGGTTTTTGTTATAGATGAGCAACCTCCACAAAACATCAGCGGATGACGATGATGATAGTTCCGATGATGAAGATGAAGAAAGTGAAGGACCAAAGCCAGATCTTGACACTGCTGTCGTTCCCCATTCTGGAACTGTAAATAGGATACGAGTAAGTGTCATGAGCAATATGAAGTGTTGTTCCCCGATGAAAAATTCTTTGACTTGTACCAAAAAGTTGCATGTATTGATTTGTAGTAATATGGAATACTTGGATTAACATGCCTCCGACTGGGTTAATCTTAAGTAGTAGTTTCCGATAGAATCCTGTCTTGCTGCAGTAGCATCCAGTTTGCTAGTAGTAGCATGCAGTAGTAACTGTTGCCATGACAACAGTTACTACTGCCATGGCAACAGTTACTACTGCATGCTATATTTTCGTGCAACTCCATACGACTAATTCTCGAAAATTTTTCATCATGTCTAAATCAATGAACAAATACAGTTATATGAAGGAGCAAGTGAATTAGTTCAATAAAAAGAGTAAAAAATATAGAACATGCACTCAAATAATTTCCAGAAAGGTTAATCACAAATGAGAAATAAGCTAATTGGGTGCCAGGGTGGCAAGATACATTTCCTTATGTGTGCCTACGCTGGTGTGTAGGGGGGGGGGGGGGGGGGGGGGCTTCAAAGCGAGCTGTAATATCGCTCCACCTTCGATAGTGTAGGTCGTCATTTTTTTACCACGCGTTGTCTGAAGTTTGGTATCGTTTGATGCGTGGGTGAGCATACTTATGTGACAAGTTATGAATGATCTCCAGAATATTTAATATTAGTGCTGTCTTTCATGGAGAGATGACAGAGCATTGATAGCACTTAACACAAGGCCGAATTCTTGTTCTATCAAAATTGTCGGATGATGCACGTTGGAACTATTTTCGTATGTTCTGATGTTTTTCTCGGTTCTTCTAGTATCCTACCGGCCCCGGTCCCAGTTTACTTACGCGGCTTCGAGTCTGGGGATCTAGTTACGAAATAATAATAATAATTCTTGTGTTATGCGCCAAACGCCAGAGGCGCCAGTGAAATAGAAAATTACATTAAGAAAAACCGTCCGCGTAGTAACACAGAAAGTTTTGACAGTTTTCTAGTCGGACCTGAAGAACTGATGGAAGACGTTATGAGGTTGATGGGAAGGATGACGGGGGGGGGGGGGCAACCCAGGATGATGTGTTCTACAGAGATCCGATTACATCTTGAACGACAACCTTTTGAATTTGCTTGTGGCTCCGACAGGCAATCCGGACCCTACGGGGCATAGCCTAACATAGACTCTCTTTTAGATGACATTCGTCAACGAAGCCCCCCTTGCAGCTACATGGTCAGAAACTGGTAAAGTTCACATCTGGGACCTGACCAAACCCTTACAGGCCGTAAACGACCCAAGACAGATGGAACAGTATGCAAAATTAAAGGAACCGGTGAAGCCTGTTTATACTTTCAAGGGACATTTAACGGAAGGTTTTGCCTTGGATTGGTGCCCTACTGTACCTGGTAAGTCTTAACTTGCATTATTGTTCATTTATTTATTATTTAAAGTTTAACCGAAAAGCGCTAGGATAGGACAATCTAGTTACCCATCACTTATTCACTTAAGTTGGCTTCAAGACCCGCTGAAAATTAGTTACTTCGTTGTTCCGCTATTCACGAATAATCGATTTTCAAATAGTGGAATTTCCGTGTGATTTGTGGTGCCTCTATGCGCTTGTATTTTTGTTGTACGCCTTACGAGAAAGATTTATCATTTTTTTTTGTTCAGGCACCAAGCAATCGTTACCAATTTCACCACTGCCCACTGAAAAGTCGCATTTGTGTTGAGATTAGAATTTCCCGCGTCATAGTAGAATTTACGCTGTGGGGACGGCCGGAGATATTCTGAGCCTCAGAACTAGAGCAGATAGTGGAAAATCAAAAAATCCCTTTGCAGAATCCAAATAATTCAGTTCCAGTTAAATGACACACAAATGAGTAGGCTTTTCAGTTAAACTTTAAATGACCCCTGTGTTTATTCTGCATTTTATATTATCCCTAGCTCCCTTGTTGAATTATAAGCGTCTGTAATCCCCGCCTTTTGCCATTTTTTCGTTTTGTACCTACGACTTTTTAGCACTTTTTCGGCCGAGCCGAGTTTTGACAGTCACGATACGCATACTTCGCCGAAAGTTTCAGGGTACGCCAAAAACTCTTTCACACATAAGGACATCAGAAGATTGAAAATGTTGTTTTCATTTTGGAAGACATGGTAGACCATCGAATCTATCTTCTGTTTTGAACTTCGTAGAGTAGAATTTAATTTAAAAATGGCTTTCACAGCAATAATGCCGAATTTGCATTTCATGTCAACATAGTCATTAACAAAAGCGTCGTCAATTCAACATTTTCACCAGATATACAGATACAAAATAAATATACAATTTAAAACACAGCCAAGGTTATCTGATTTCCAATGAAAGAACAAAAATTCACTTTTAGTCTTGAGAATTGAAAAGTGTCACGAAAGACGGTCTTTTCCTTGTACCTTTCGTGTGTGCAATTTGTTGGTGTTAATTTAGGAATTTTCTGGGATTTTTCCGGGGGAGCGTCTACTTCTGGGAGGGTCATGAGCAGGTGAAAAAAAAAAGTATCTTGAAGGTGAAAAAAAAAATATCTTTTGCATGGTTTTCCCACTTTTTAACAACGGCGCTTTCTGTTTTCAAATATTTTGCGTCCAACCGCCACGTGGGAGAGTGGGAAGGCTAACAATACAATCTGTAATTTCACGTAGGAAGCAATGAAGTTTTCGGAAAATGATATTCTGAGCCATTTTCATCGTGAAAAGATCATTTCTAGTAAGATCTGTGCTTTAAGTAAATGCAACGAAAACCACGGGCATGCATACACAAATATTCCACCTTTTAAGGGGACCAAGAGTCACTTTCAGGACTTCACAAGGCGAAAAAGAATCCATGTATGTTTATCTTGAAAAGAAAAATTTTGTTTAATGAAAACACTGCTATTTGCTATACTGACTCATGCTTCATCCCCCCCCCCCCTTCCAACCACTTTCTTTTTTATCCCCAAGACCCCATCAAATATTACTGTTTCCTTCCAGGTTCTAGACGTCGGGTCGTCATGTATATATCATTAGCAAATCTCATGTTCTCATCTGTCTAGTACCTTTAAAACTCAGTCAAATTTAAAAGGAATATTGTTTCCGAAGTAAAACAAAGTGCTATAGATCAAGCTGCAGTGTAACTTTTCATAAAGTGGGAGAATCTTGCAGTTAAGGTGAGCGAGCGCGACTTCAAGGAATAAGTTTTGAAAAAAGCTTTTCTAGACATACAGATCGCGGTGACGATTCGATTCGATAATTACGAAGTAAAACATCATCGTAAAACACAAAAGTCACAAACGGAGTATGAAAAAGGAAAGAACACACAACAAAAGGAAAGAACACACAACAGGTAACACATAGATCTTAACAATCTCATTCACACACGGGGCAACATAACCATATACAAAGTGCGGCTAGCATCAAGCGAACAAGTAAAACGCGCAATGCGCTCAGATACTGCAGTAAATGGACCGGTGACATTATACTTCGCCGATAATCTATAGTTACGGGCCCACGGGGGTAGTCCTAGAAGCAAAATGATGAAAACGAGATTTTCGGGGTTTCTTTTTGATCAGCTAAATTATCCCTCTAAGATGATGCGCGAGGGATAAATCAATTTCGGATATTTTGGCTGCACTTCCGGCAAACCGTCCTCAGCGAAAAAACAAACAAAAACTAAATCATAATATCCACAACAATACCAACAGGACAACGATGCGAAGCCAACAACAATAAAACGGCATGAAACTCAAAAACCAGAAAGAAACGATGCGGATTAAAACGACATGCAGATAAAATAACGAAAGATAAAAGTGCGTGTTAAAATGTGTTTGTACAATTCTAAGATTATTTACAATTAGAGTTCTGTGCAAATGTTGATCAAAAAGAAACCCCGAAAATCTCGTTTTCATCATTTTGTTTGCAATGAATGGTCAGCTTGGCTTCAAACCTTATATTAGTCCTAGAAGATATTTGCATTACCTATAGAATGTGGAACTGATGCATTTTTTATCTTACGTAGTCAGTAGTGACCAGAATGACGACAGCTCTAGTAGCCTATATATATATATAACACCAGTACACTGTGCAGTCCCATGATTCCAGTCCTATCCTACCCAGTGCCAAAATTTCCTGGTATTCCCCTGATGTGAAAAAAAAAAAGTTCCAACCGTGCGATAACAATTGTTATCGCACAGCCAGCCATGCGATAACAAGTGATATCGCACGGTTGGAACTTTTTTCTTTTCACATCAGGGGAATACCAGAAAATTAAAACAAGTGTACTAGTGTTATAATCATTATAGCCCTTGCTTTTGGAATTTGGCTTTTGGAGGCTTTTGGGCAGCATGATAGGCAGATATCACCCTCGCTGCGCTCGGGCCAAATTTTTCCGCTATCACCCTCAAGAAGGGCGATAATATATAATATCTGTATTTTAAAAGCTATTAAGCTATATCCAGAACAATTCAATTAACAAAACCATACTAAAAACAACCACACTATTTTTCACGTTCATAACTTAATAAACCTCATGCTATAAGGCATAGCGAATGCGGAATAGAGCCGTGCCAGAATGTGCCGATTGTAACGAGGCTTGGAAGTGTATTCCATATAGATTGTTTTCTATTTGCACTTTATCCAGCCCCAGAGAGGAACACAGAACAAATTTTGTTACAACAGGAGTACTTGAAGTATTTGATTCATGTGGGCCGGGAAGGTGGAAGACACTATCATTTTTCGATGGGTCGGATTTTTACGAACACACTGTTACCTTTGTTTTCTTCAAAATCCTCAGGGCATCCAAGCTTATCCAAAAATTACTTGAATACAATTCACTCTTGAAAGCATTCGCCATTGCTAATTAACTGTTCACTGATCTCCAAACGCGGGTCAAAAGAGTACTAAAATCTCCGAGATTGATTGAGTGGTAACAAGTAGTCCATATAGATTGTTTTCTATATGCACTTCATCGAGCTCCGGAGAGGGACACCGAACAAAAACCAAACAGGAGGACTTAACATCCATTTATCCTTAGGAGTTTTGGCTACAGGTGATTGTCGACAGAATATTCATGTGTGGAAGCCACAGGAAGCTGGAATGTGGCATGTGGACCAGAGGCCCTTCAAAGGCCACACGGCGTCAGTAGAAGATATCCAATGGTCCCCCAATGAACCAAACGTCTTTGCCTCTTGCTCCGTTGATAAAAGGTAAAGTCGGAAGCTAGTTGATAATGCAGTTAACAAATTAGTCTAGATCCATTTTATTTTTGCTTTTTTTTATTCTGATTGTTTTTTATTAATTTTACATTGCACCAACACCAGCAAATATTGATTCCCCTCCGAATCTGAAAGGGAGTCTTTTTTGATGAGGGTGAGGATAATCGGAGCATTCTCCGTCCGTGGAGTGAGTCCCCGGGACAAACAAAAACGCAGGTATTCCTCAAGTGGAGTCCTCGGGGAACGGCGAGAATACGCCTTAGATCTTTAATTTGTGACTGTGGGTTTCGTAACTCGGTATTGCCGAGTTTTTCATTAGAAATCTCGAAATAAAGCTTTTGAAGGACCCGTTCGTTACCGTCTTATACTCGCTACTTTAATTAAAAAAAAAAAAAAATTGTGGGCCGTTTCCCATCCCCTCTGTTTTAAGTCCGAATGAATTTTCCTCTCGAGAATTCCGGTCCTTGGTTTTGCCTCGTGATTTTCCGCATGACTGTTGACTTTTGTGGAGTCAGGATTAGTAGTAGACTTCATTAATTGCGTTTTCGCAGATACCATGGTATCTGTTACCACGGTAACTGGATCTGCAATTAGTCGTTTTTGCAGTTATCGTGGTATATGATATACGGTCCACTGCAAAAACGAGTATTGCCGAAATTGCACTTTTCGAAGTCATCCCAAAAGAAAAACTGATATCCAGTTACATCACTAAGTGCTGAACTTCTTTCTCACCAATTTCACAAAATTTTATGAAAGTGAGATGTGTTTTCAGATACCACGACCAGATACCACGGTCGGAGCGTGATATCTGAATATCAGTTACCACGGTAACTGGCCAAATACCACGACAACTGCAAAAACGCCTTTTGACCGTGGTATCAGATGACACGATAACTGCAAAAACGACTTTAGACTGTATATCAGATACCATGGTATCTGCAAAAACGCAACTAATGTTCAGATTCTTCACGAAACCTACTGTTAAGGTGAAACCTATTAAATTGAACACATGAGAGAAGAGAGAGTTGGATAGTCAGGGCACAACTTTGGCCAGTTTTCAAAAGTTTAGAATAATCAGAAAGTTATATTGTGACTTTAAAGTTTCAAGTCCGTATCCAAAACTGGGCATGTTAATCGCATGTTAAATTTACACTTCCCCTTTCTAGTATTTTCAATTCCATAACGAAAACTGGCCAGTACCCATCTCAGTGGAAACTTGGTTACATAACGCCGATTAAAAAGAAAGGGGGAAAAGATGATTTCACTTGAGTGCGCCCTATTACACTGACATCTGTATTCGCCAAGATGTACGAGAGCTTTCTCGCTAATTGGCTTAAAAGTAAAATCACTGATTTAATAGATACTAGACAATTCGGTAACTTAAAAGGTGTTTCCACCACTCATTATCTAGTAAGTTTACTCGATACTATTTACAAGAACTTAGAAAAGCCGGACACTTGGCTCAACTTACTGCTAATCGACCTTAAAAAGGCCTTCGACCTGATCAGTCATTCGGTTTTAATTAAGAAGTTACTGGATGATTTTAAAGTGGACCCGTTTCTAGTAAATTTGATAGCTTCTTTCATTTCTGGTCGTTCCAAGTTGTAAAATATAACAATGTTTATTCTGATCCCCTGCCCACCACCTGCGGAGTACGACAAGGCACTCTTTTGGGTACCCTCCTTTTCCTAGTCATGATCAACTCCTTTGCTTCCGAATCACCAGAGAGATGGAAGTTCGTCGATGACCTCTCAGCTCTAGAAGTTTGTCGAAGGAACATAAAAAGTTCAGCAATGGAGATACTCGGAGATATCATAGAGGAAGCAGCAGAATCAATGATGACCGTGAATACTGACAAGTCAAACATTATGACCATCAGCTTTATGAAATCTGCTCCTGAGTTCTCACAACCCATCCCCCAAGAAGTTGCACTTTCGGTAGTAAAGCTGTTGGGTGTTACTCTCTCTAACGACCTTAAATGGGATAATCATGTTGAAACTATTACTAAACAATCTTTCCCCTCAATATCGCTCTAAAGCACATGGTCAAATTTTCATCCCCCCCTTCAGACTTGCTACATTTTTATACTTTGTTTATACGTCCAATTCTCGAATATGCTTGTCCGGTATGGCACTTTAGCCTTACTAATGATCTTTCAGACCGGATAAAATGTATCCAAAAACGAGCTTTGCGTATTATTGGGCGGGAAGGAAAGCTCCCCTATTTGTATCTCCTAAAAAAGTTCGAGCTCACAACGCTTGAGGAAAGGAGACAAACACTGTGCTATAATTACGGAATTCAAGCTTTCTCTGATCCCAGGTTCCGTGATCTTGTTCCTCCTGCTCATGACCCTCCCAGACAAGACGCCCCCGGGAAAAATTCCAGAAAATTCCTAAATTAACACCAATAAATTGCACACAAGAAAGGTACAGGAAAAGCTTCGTTCCATCTCTCGTCAGTTTCGTGACACTTTTTAATTCTCAAGACTAAAAGTGAATTTTTGTTGTTTCATTGGAAATCAGATAACCTTGGCTGTGTTTTAAATTGTATATATATTTTGCATCCAGTTTGTATCTGTATATCTGTTGATAATGTTGAATTGACGACGCTTTTGTTAATGACTATGTTGACATGAAATGCAAATTCGGCATTATTGCTGTGAAAACCATTTTTAGATTAAATTCTACTCTACTCTACTACTTTTGCTTCAGATAAACCCACCTTCCGTTGTTGTCCACCTTCAAGACGAAACAGGAGTGCAGATATCAGATGCTTTTGTGAGTTTTAGCAACAAACTGCAAGCAACACAAAAAATAGCAACTTATAGATTTACGTTGCCTTGGCAACATGAGCGGTTGCAGCAACATTCGGTCGGCTTCTCCGACAAACAAGCATGCCGTGGAAGTTTGCTTAAAATAAACCATTATCATCATCGTAGAGAATATTTGGTATCTAATGCCCGCGGTAAAGTAAGTGGGGTGATTGTGGCGCTGATAAATATACTGAATTAATATGATAAATTTAGTGCAGAAAAATATGTATAAAAATTAGAGTGTAAAAATTATCGTTATTTGTTGCGATTTTTTTTTCAATTGTTAATGCTTTAGACAACTATTTTGTTTCTGTTTATAAAAATCATATTATTAACCGAGTGCCATTTATACCACTGGCATGTCTGGCGTTTTCTATAGCTATCGGTATTTTCGTTCTACCTTACCTTACCTTATACTGCGGCTAAATAAACTGCTGAATTTTTTTAGGGTTTCAGTTGTGGTTTAATCTCCCTTTCTTTTAGTATACGAATCTGGGACGCGAGAGCGGACCCTTCTAAAGCCTGCATGTTGACGTGCGACAACGCTCACGAAAGCGACGTCAATGTCATCCATTGGAATAAAAATGAACCGTTTATCGTTTCTGGTGGCGATGATGGGAAGATTTGCATTTGGGACCTTCGGCAGTTCCACGTAAGTACATAGAGGATGAGCTCCGTACTAATCCAAAAATGTAGAGCCACTGGGTCCAACGTTTCGTTGGTCTCTTTCGGCTTTTCTTTTGGGTAGGGCAGATTTCCACTGTAGTCGCCTCTACTGGTAGACTTACTTCCCCAAGATGACACTGACTAGGGCTTCGTAGATCTGGTACTCGGATCTTCGGGAACGTCGTTGAGGTGATTGTGTTGATGGATCTGGGGATTTTGAGCTCGTTGCACAGGATATTGAGTTGCGACGTCATCGGGCTAGTACTTCTGCACTGGAACAGAATGTGTTGCCGGGTTTCTTCCTCCGCTCCGCAGTTTCTGCATTGTGGGGATGGACTGAGTTTCCACTCAGACAGTGTTTCGTTGAGAAGTATTGACTCAGTCTTGAGTCTGTAGTACAGTACGGTGTTCTGTCTGTCTTTGAATGGTGAGGGTATAGTCTTCCTGGTTTGTGATGGGGCTCTCGATCTTAGGGTATGCTTATTAAAGTAGAGGTATGCGTATTGAACCTAACAGTCAACTTTTGCCGAAGAAAGCGCTAAAACCATACCACTTTTACTGCAAATTAAACATATGCTTATTTGAACGTATGCTAGGGCTGAGCGAGAAATTCAACGGGATGGCATTAAGAGGGGATGTAGGATTATTAGCACTGAGAAGTAGGAGGTTGGGGAGTATGGTAAAATATTAGGAACGACTAGCTTCTATGCCAGATGTCCTGCAGTTTTTACCGATTTTTTTTCGCGTAAATCGTTCACTCCACAATTATGCGACTAGAGAGGCGGATAATTTTATTGTTGAGTACCGAGACACCACACGTGCAGGTTTCGGCATTAGGTATTTAGCTCCGGCTATTTGGAATGATATACCAGCTGGCATTCGGGAGGCTGAACACATTGGGTCTTTTAAAGTAAAACTTAAGAAACATTTATTGGGAGAGGGGAGATAATTTTCCTTTTTTTTAGTTTTTAGATTTTGGTATTAAAGGTTAATTGAGTGAGAGTGTTTTTGTCCTTTCTTTCTTTTTTTTAAATAAAATTTGTTAAAGGTTGAGAGTCAGGGGATTGCAGCCGTCCATCATCAGGCTGTTTGAGCCTTCCTCGGGCGGTTGTGTGCTTATATAGTTTATTTTATAATTAGTAGCAAATAAAGCAAGTCAAGTCAAAACTGGTAAGGAAAGCGTTTGAACTTGCATTAGAAGATAAGAGGAAAGGGGCAGGGTCTAGACAGCTCTGGACGCTCGTCACTATAGAACCAGGGGAAGGCTCATGGGGACCAGATAGGCGCTATAGCGCAAACTGTAAAAGAGTGACTGGAGGACCAAGAACGGCAAGTTTGGAATGCTGAAATGACGTCTGCGCCGTTCCTGGAGCTCTATGCTGAGGCTAAAGATGCTTGGGGGGAGGGGGCATACTTTAAGGTAGATCTAAAAAATATGGGGTTAAATGGGAGATTTCACTCCAGTCGCATTTCATGCCACAGAAAAAAGAAAATACCTTGGAAAATCTAGAGCAAGGGATCGTCTTTTCTCTCGCCCGATGTGTGGTTAGGCGCTAGAAAATACTGAACATTTTATGAATGATTTTGAAGAACTAAAAGATTTAAGGATGGAGGTTTTTGGGGTGGAATACGTCGGGAAAGAATGGTTGGTAGACCAACCATTCTTTCCCGACGTAATCCACCCCAAAACAGAGGTTGGGAAAAAAATCTTTTCTTGGAACTGAAAGTTTTGGAAGGTTTGTCCGTTTGGGAATGTCCCACAGGGAGCACTTTCAATCAGCACTTTCATTCATTCAGGTTTGGATTGCCTCATTGTAACATGTGTAAAGTTTGTGATTTACCACGGCCGCAAGGCTTTAGTGTAATAAACTACTACTACTACTTGCCAAAAAGGTTTATTTCATGTTAAAGGACACCTCGCACTACATAGTGTTTGTGCCCAGAAGTTCTGAGATAGTTGACCACTTTACAACTAAGTGATGCTTATAGAAAATTCACACAGCTTCGGCTGTTTTTAGCCTCTTTCCATGTCCCTTGCTTAGATATACAATCAAAACCGGTCTCCCGAAGAATAAGCCCCTCGAATACAATTAATTGGCGCATGATACGTCACATTAAGAGAACAAACGTGGCAAGCGTGATAATCAATGTATTGCTAATAGAGGAGATGGAATACAATTATGAAGTAAGAATCTCGGGAATGAGATGGATGGAAATACTACTGAAGTAGAATGAATTACTATCAAAATGTCAGCTGGATTTTAAAATATTTCCTCTTAATGTCATTTTGTTTCCTCTTTGAAAGTTAAATTTTTTCTAAGCTGCGCATGGACGGAGATGGAATACACTTGTAAATAAAGAATCTCGGGAACGGGAATGGATGGAAATACTACTGAAGTAGAATGAATTACTATCAAAAGTACGACGTGTCCTTTAAGTTTATCGTATGTCAGCTGGATTTTGAAATACGTCCTCTTAATGTCCTTCTGTTTCCTCTTTCAAATTTAAATATTTTGCTAAGCGGCGCATAGATGGAGATGGGATACACTTGTGAATAAAGAATCTCGGGAACGAGAATGGAGGGAAATACTGCTGAAGTAGAATGAATTACTATCAAAAGTACGACGTGTCCTTTAAGTTCGTATGTCAGCTGGATTTTAAAATATTTTCTCTTAATGTCATTTTGTTTCCTCTTTCGAATTTAAATCTTATGTTAAGCGGCGCATAGATGGAGATGAAATACACTTGTGAATAAAGATAGAATAGAATAGTAATTGATTGGCTCACACTTTCACGGTAACAAAACCAAAATTGGTGAATACTGTCATGCACAAACTCGTCAATATGACATATACATTTAAAAATACGTACAATGGTCAAAGGCTTTAAACTTTCCACAATCTCTGGTATAAAACTATTTTGGTAACGGCTGTGTTTGGCCGTTAATACTGGTTGGAATATTGGGACCTTCGTAGAGACTGCTCGCTCTCGCCTTTCCCTTACATTGTTGTATGGGGGAGGGATAAACTCATTGTAGATGGGGTGCGAAATAAGTTTTCTACCGATCTCGAGGCATATAGGTTCGGTCTCCGTTTCTCCAAGGTATCAATTTTGTACGGGCTTAGAAAGTTAGAAGAAGGGAGTAGGGTACTTTTGGGCACCCCTGTAGAAAAGGGTTTCGTGACATAAGTTGCGTTTTTTTTTGTGTAGTTTCGGTGTAGTTTTTTTTTTTGAAAAAAGTTTTGCTTCTTGCCGTTTTATTTGTTCATTCCAAGGGCTGTAGTTTTGAACCTGGAACTAATTAACACAAACTACAAACTACCTCGCAAATTTGACGAGTAGTCCGAGTTACAGAAACAAGAACTCAGTGAAACGCAAGTATAGTCTTTGACGAAGTTTAGTAAATATGCTTTAATCTTTTTAGTCGAAAAAGAGCGTCGCCCTGTTTAAGCACCACACAGCGCCAGTGACATCTGTACAGTGGCATCCCACAGATGGCACCGTCTTCGCGTCGGCAGGGGAGGACGATCAGGTGGCCTTATGGGATTTGTCAGTAGAGCGGGATGACGAATCTCAGGAGGAAGACATAAAGGTAAGTTCTAGTCCAACTCTGGGCGCTTTCCAGTTAAGGTTCTGGAAACAATTAGGTTTTCTTTAAAGTTTAACTGAAAAGCCAACTTATTTTTGTGTCATTTAGTTGAATACACTGAATTATTGGGATTCTGCAAAGGGATTTTTCTATTTTCCACTATCTGCTCCAGTTATGACGTTCAGAATTTCTACAGCCGTCCCCACAAGGAAATTTCTACTGTGACGCGGGAAATTATAATCTCAACACAAACGGGGCTTTTCTGTGGGCAGTGGTGAGATTGGTGAAGATTGCTTAATGCCTGAACCAAAAAAAAAAAATCATAAATCTTTCTCGTAAGGCATACAGCAAATATACAAGCACATAGAGGTACCACAAATTCCACTATTTGAAAATCGATTATTCGTGAATAGTGGAACAACGAAGTAACGCATTTTCAGCGGGTCTTTAAGCCAGTTTAAGTGAATAAGTGATGGGTAACTAGATTGTCCTATCCCAGCCCTTTTCGGTTAAACTTTAAGCGGCATGGGCATACGGGAGATAAAGACGATGCGAACCAGTCAACCACAAACCCCTGATTTATGGATACCCTATGCTAAACGCTGGGTATATCTAGTGTTTGGCATAGCCTGTGCCTAATACTGGATATCCTATGCCAAACGCTGGACAGCTGTTGGCACCTTAACCCTGACCTACCGTGTTATAGATGAATTCTGATTGGTGGATTTCTGAGCTTCACTCATATCATCAGTATTTTATTGAGTCCCAGTACCCAGCATTTGGCATAGCGTATCCAGCGTTAGGCATAGGGTATACTAAACGCTAGATATACCCAGCGTTTGGCATAGCCTTTCCCAAAATGAGGGGTTTGTGATAGACTGATGCGAACTTCTTGGTTCGGAAGGGTGAACATTAAACTGTCGGTAGCTTGAGAAATTTGCAGCCTCAAGATTGTTATATCAGTTACCTTTATTCAACCAAATAGCCTAAAGCTAGAAGAGGTCGTCGAAGACGGGAGAATCAGTCAGAGACATGCCATAGGAACACTGGCAATTTTCGCCGTATCCCGCCCATTTCAGTTTTTAGACATTTTGTATAACATTCGATCAGAGCAAAATAACACTAGGAAGTAGCGCCAAGACTTAAAAGTGACGCACACTTGAATAACAGCGACACTAGCACCACCAGCGACAGAGAACGTCCCTACTGAAAATCAGTCGCGCCTTAGTGCTGGCTCCGATAACTGCTTATTGCGAACAGAGCAAACAAAAAATATACAACCTACCCTGTTCGATCGATGTGTGCAGACTGCATCTTAGCTGTACTATAAATTTTTAAACCCGCAAGTTTGACTCACTTTAAATGTCCCGAGCTTAGTGAGCGGCGTTCTACGAGTAAGGCCCGTTTCCAGTGCATGGAAAGCATAGGCCTTGGCGCTACTCCCTAGTGTTGTTTTTCTCTGCATTCGGGGGACGCCTAAAATGTGAGAATTTATGTATGACTGGTCACTAGCTAACCAACTAAATAACTGTTTCTAAACTATTCTTCATTGCAGGATATTCCACCACAACTGCTGTTCATCCATCAAGGTCAGAAGGAAGTAAAGGAACTTCATTGGCATAAGCAGATTCCAGGTTTGATAATCACGACGGCTTTAACTGGTTTTAATGTTTTTAAAACAATTTCCGTGTGAAAACGGAAATAAAATAAATCTTCAAACAAAACAAATGGTGGGTAAGCCAACCCGCTCGTCGACTGAGTTTGTTCGCGCACTATTTCGGCCTATCTTGGCAAGAGTCCTCCTCAGGCTCAGGCTAGATAGTTAACACACCGATACTAACAGGTTCAACAGGATCCTTGCCAAGAAGGGCAGGAAAATTGGTCGAATAAAATCAGCTGACGTATCCGTTTAGCGCATTCAGCTTCAGCGGAAGGAATGTTTTTATAATACAAGAAAATTAAGAATCCTGGCGTCGCCCAATCGTATCCAGGTTAGTCACTTGCGGGTAGCAGCCTGAAGGAGGTGAACGTGTGGGAATTGTTTAATGTTCATGGCACTTTTTTGGAAGGAAAAGGTTGCTTGCATTACAGAGTAGTTGTTTAACCAGAACACGTATTTTGAGGTCCTCTTTAAAGTAAAGCTGAAAGCTTAGTGTTTCATCGTTTTATTTGTCATTAACCGGTAGGGCCTGTTAGGCTTGTGTCCCTTAGTTGGCCAAGAGTGGTTGCAAAATCGTTCCAGTTTATTGACAAGACGATGAACACAAAACATTGAGTCGCGAATACAACATATTTACAGACGACCCGGGGCCTGCGCCTGCGATCGGCATGTGGCCAGATCGCTTGCCGATCCGCGACTAAAACAAACCGGAATGAATCACACTGACTAAGTCATTCTACAATTATGAGTCACGACGGCGAGCGTGAGGGGTTAGTGCCTTCTGCAAATCGCAAGGACAAACGTTGTTCTGAGCACAACAGGGCCGTACCCCGGAATTTAGTTCGGGGGGGGGGGCTGCTCCCCACGGGTTGGACCTAATCCATACATAACAGTAAAACAAGAACATTTATTAAAACAGTGGCTCAAAACGGAAAGTCATTTACGATATTCGTCTGCGTTTCGGCCCTTCATGGTAAGGTATAAGTGTTGGGCGATATTCGATATCGATATATCGGAACAAATACCGATATCGAAACGTAAATATCTATATCAAAAACGATATTTGTACATTCATAATTATTGTAAATAATCCAAAGTAAGTGATTCAGTTTTTATTTATTCGGAGATTTTATGCTTTTTTATGACAATTCTGCTCTTAAATTCTGGCAAAATCCTAAAATCCTGGCTAAAAATCCAAATACCGCCCAACATTATGGCAAGGGTCCTCACCAAGCTGTTGCTGGAAGAAACGAACCTGCATGTTAGGGCTGTGAAAAATACTACTTCAACGCAAGCTGACTGGGAAAACTAGGACATCGATCAGAGGTTAAAGCCTACACTGTCAGAAGTTTCATAACAGACAACAGAAGGATGCGCTGTTTTTCTTCGGGTGTTTGAATGTGTTATGCATAATAATCGGGAAGAGCCGAAAAATCGCCAAAAAGTATCTGCTGAGTTTCTCGACATCATGACAACAAACAAAAAAGTCGGTAAATTCTTTTTTTGCTCTTCCTGGTAATGCTTGTTATGCATAATATCAGGGACCCATACATTTCCTGTAATGCCTCGCCATTCAGGGGGCTTGTCAATAAGAGATTTCTGATGCTATGTTGACCGAACGGAAGATAGTTCGAGAAGTACCCACGGGGATAGAATACGCGAATATCCAGATAGACAAAATTTGGGATTGGCTGCTGGCGCCTTTAGGGAGGAGTCTCTTTGGCGCGCACGTCCAATGAGGCAAACAAGAATGCCGATTCGACCCAAGTGGGATTTTTGGAAAGTAGGCAAGGATCGGACAAGATAGCAACATAGGAAATGACAAGCCCCCTGTAAAGGAAATTTATGGGTCCCTGATATTATGTATAACGTTTTCCAACAAAACAGATAGCATCCCAAGTGTTGTCTGTAACGCACTGTCTGTTGAAACCGCGCATCCTCCTGTTGCCTGTTCTGAAACTTCTTACAGTGTATAGAAAACGATTAATTTGTTTCCGGTGGTTAGGGGGTCGAACCCCTTAACCCCCCCCCTCCGTCCTGGATACCGCCTTAGTAACAAGCGTCATCGCCAGCACGCCAAATTTGTGGGAAAAGGATTGTGTCATCGGGTAAGACTGGTTCGGGGGAAAATGCGCTTATCGAAAAATGCCTTCCAGTTCGCATTTTTCCCTTATTTCTCCGTCTACGAGAGATACTGCTCCTCACATCAAAGACCTATTTTCCGCACTTGAGTTGAAAAAATCTCTACTTCCATAAGGAAGTGGCGATGCTGCTAAGAATCCTGACAGGAATTCCATTCTGCGACCACCCGACCCTGAACACTCCAAAAGTTTCTGTTTCGCAGAATCTGTTACGCATCTAGTCGAGGGGATACCCACTCCCTGGCCCTTGCTGATCAGCGATACCGGCCAGAAATAGCTGATTCCATCTTCAAATATGCTAATTTTAATATTCTGCTTGCTGTGCATTTAAATCGAGAGTGGGCAGCCCCTCTGCTCTAGTTTCGTCCCTTCCAAATTTCGGAATAACCTTCCAGCAGGGACCCAGAAATTTCCTGTAATGACTCGCCATTCAGGGGGCTTGTCATTTCCTATGCTTTTATGTTGCCCGAGCCTTCACCTAGTTTCCAAAAATTCCACTTGGGTCGAATCGGCGTTCTTGCTCAGATCCCTCAAGGCAATATTTTATCCCCGTGGGTATTTCTCGAACTGTCTGACGCTCGGTCAGAAATCTCTTATTGACAAGCCCCCTGAATGGCGAGACATTAACAGGGTCCCTGCTTCCAGGCAGTAGTGAAGCTGGCAACCCTCAAAACAAAGGCCGTGGATTCCAGCTGAACAAGCCTTTGGCTTGCCGAGAATAGATGGTTAAAGGAACAGAAAACTCTTTGTCATCTCGAACCCCCTCCTTAGTGTTCCAAAAGCTAGCTGGCAGGCCCTTATGCACTGTAATTATGCACTCATGTACTGTAAAAGTTCGCCTTTATACATGTAGACTACAGAGTAACGACCTCCCCGACGGCCGGGGTTCGATTCCTAGTTGCGGCACACAAACCTTTTGCTCAAAAGTCGAATTCTCGGAAACTGCATGGTCGTAACGAGAATTTTTCTAACTCTCAACATCGACTCAGGGTACATTTTTGATATGTTAGCTAGCTCCCAGAGTCAAGTTTTTCTGTTCCTTCAAAAACAAAAAGCGATATTTTCCGAAAAACACCGGCAGGATTCTGCACGTTGACACGGAACTGGTGAACAGTGCAGAAAATGGAGGCAAGGATACAGAAATTCATACGGTGTCGATCAAGTAAGCAACAAGAGCTGGTATACAGTCATTTACTAGAAACATGGAAAATATATACAGGGTTATATACAACGGTGATGTTGCTAATTATTAGTCAATTCACTTTCTCGCCTTCTTGGCTGGGGATTTCTTCGCTGCGGCGGCTTTGGGCTTTGCTGCTACTTTCTTGGGAGACTTCTTGGCGGCGGCGGCTGGCTTAGGTGCCGCTTTCTTGGCGACTGGCTTCTTGGTTGCGCCGGCCTTCTTGGCAGGAGACTTAGCTGGAGCGGCGGCTTTCTTGGCTGGAGATGCCTTCTTGGCTGCGGCGGCTTTGGGCTTAGCGGCGGCCTTGACTGGTTTCTTGGCGGCGGCGGGCTTTTTAACGGCTGCAGCGGCGGGCTTCTTGGCAGCTGCCTTCTTTGGTGCGGCTGCTACAGGTTTCTTCAGTGACGCTGGCTTAGCGACGATCTCCTTCTCGGCCTTGGCGATTTTGAAACTGCCCGAAGCACCAGAGCCCTTGGTGTTCTTGATCGAGCCACTCTTCATTGCTCTCTTCAGTCCTTGCTTGAGGTGCTGGTTCACCACCTTGGCATCAGTACCAACGCTGAAGTTGGCAATGATATACTTCAGAATTGCCTGGCGACTGGATCCAGTGCGCTCCTTCAAGTTTTTGACGGCTTCTTCAATCATCTCGCTGTATTTTGGGTGGCTGGCGGGTGCCTTTGGCTTCTTGTCGGCTTTGGGCTTAACTGCCTTGGCAGCTTTGGGTGCCTTTGCTTTCTTCTCCTTCTTTGCTGGGGTGGCAGGTGCCGCTTCAACGGCAGCTGGCGCAACATCGACCTCAGGTGCTGGAACTTCAACGTCAGACATAGTTTGGATGGAACTGTTTTTTCTCACAAATAGAAGCTAAACGTCAGATATATTTGATTCTGCTTTGCTTTACTAAAATTGGGCGCGATCGAAATATAGACCTAGCGGTACCTCTGCACCCGAGTTAACTGCTTCGCTCCGGAGAAAATTTCGGAAAAGAGCGATTTTGATTATCGCGCGTGTTTATGGGTCTGCTCTTTCCAATTATTGACCCACATTATCCTAGATAAATTTGACAAGTAATATTACAGTGGAATAAAGCAGACTTTTATCTAAAGAGCAAAAAAAGAAATTTAACAGTCGGTTGAAGGACCTCCGAGAAATTAGCAGTCAACGCGAGCTGATGAATCGATTGCGAAAGTGACGTTCGGAAAAGAAATAATATCTCAAAAACTAAACCGAAAACATTAGTTTTTCTTTATGTAAACATAAAGAGCGATAAATAACCTTTCCAAAGAGCCTATTTGTCCGAACATCCAACACCAAGTTTTTCTAGAAACAGCTTTGGAAAACCAACAACAAACACAAGTCTTCGATGGGGAAACACCCATACCAAAACAATGGGTTTCTTTAAAATTCAGTATCAAATAAAATAACGCATCAAATATTATGAAAAATATGCCAGATGATAAACAAAAAATTGGCTTCCGCCTGATATATGTTTCAGACCAATCGGCTGAAAGACTTCTTTAGCATTTCGAAGGACAATAAACGCGGACTAATTCAAATCTGTGTCATGGCGGCTGTTGACTGAACGGACAAGAGTAATATTAAACCTTATTTCTAAAATCATGGGATGAACTTTTTTAGAAAGTTTCTTAGTAAATATATCAAGAAAAATGAGGTGAACAGCCTGTCCAGTTTTCTTTTTCCTACGTTTATTAATTAACTGGACAAACGCCAAATTACGAAAGCCGCTGCTTGCGACTTGGCAGAGCCGTTCAGAGCGATTGAATGTCAAGGAAAAAGGTAAAGAAAAAGAAATAATAAATAAACGGATTTTGGACAGAAAGTAATAATAAGCGCTATGGAAGTAAAGTGTACTCTCCTGTCGTTTCCGAGGTTGTTTCATGGTAAAATCCGTTGGTAAAAACCTAAGATTCCCGTTTGATAAAACTGGAGTGTGACCTAGATTCTTGTCACAATTATCGACTTTATTTTAAAAAGCAAACTAATTTATATAACTAAATATGAAAACAAAATCAATTGCAAAAGTACAAAGTGGGTGGTTGCATCGTCGCTAAAAAGAAGTACTGAAAGCTGAGAGTGAACTTGACTCGATTGGATACGTTTATTGGCTTTACGAAAACAAATTTCATATGGAAGGGGTATATCTGTTAGTGAACTTGGCTCAATTCGATACGTTTATTGGCTTCACGAAAAATTGTTTCATATGGAGGGGTATGTCTGTTCAATCTTTCACAAGTTAGTCTTAGGTAGACAGCGGAAGCAAAGGAAAATGTTTTGCGGCAAAGCTCTTCACAGACCCCTTTTCTGAATACGCGTTTCCTATGACTTTTCCTGTCCGGGTACGAAGGGGCAAAAGCGGACAAAATGAAATTCTATTTACCGAGTCAGATGCTATTTACATAAGATGAAATTCTATTTACTGAACGAAATTCTGTTTACAAAAAATCAAATTCTATTCATCAGAATATATTTGCTTTGTGAAATCACATTCCATTTACAACATCAAATTCTATTTATTCAGTCAAAATATATTGACTTAAAAAAAAATTATTTAACAAACTTTTTATTCCAACGCGTTATCCCAACGCGTTGGGACCGGAATTTCATAGGTCCTAGATACTTTATTTGGAGGTCTGGACCGGATCTGGCAACGGCGAGGAGTTGGGGGGGGGGGTATCGGCCATTTTCGGTCGTTCCGAGATCTGGATAAAACTAGTGACTTAAGCCAGAACTCCACTGGCAATCGTAAGGCCGTCATAGCCTCGTCCAGGCCCGTCGTGCTCTCATTGGTTGAAAACCGCCAAAAATGGCGATTACGACACGGTACGATGGCTTCCGACGGCTTACGATTGCCAGTAGTTGCGTTTTTTGTCCTCATCCGTCATCCGTGTTCGACGAACCAAGTTCGTTAATTTTGCTTAAAGAGCGTTTTTTTGTCTAGTCCGCGTAACCGTGGTTAGCCCAACTAGCCTCATGGAAAACGGCTTATAGCATTTTGAATTTGGCGCTCTAAACGTCGAACCGAACTGACGGATGAGATTTTCGGCTCAGTTCGTCATCCGACAAACCATGGAGAAACCTGGTCCGACGGATGAGGGAAAAACGCTCTATAAGAGAATTCGTCGGACGGACGTGAGAAGGAAAACGCTTATAGTGCCGACGAAGGAGACGGATGAGGACGAAAAACGCAACTAGTGATCGAGACCTCTATTAAAACAATGGCTAAAACGGAAAAGTCATCTATGGTTTTGAGACTGATAATTCGGCCCTTCTTGAGTTTCTATTCAAATGCAAAGACAATGGGCCATATATAAATTTCCAAAATATGATACTTGTTTGGTAGAAGCTTCACTTATTATTGCAGGTTTGTTTCTTCGAGTACAGCAGCAGCCTGATGAGTGCCTTTGCCAAGAAGAGCCAAAATATCGCTGTCAAACATCGTAGCTGACTTTTCTATGCTTAGCCATTGTGTTAAAGTTTAACCGAAAAGGGCCGGGACAGGACAATCTAGTTACCCATCACTTATTTACTTACATTGGCTTGAAGACCCGCTGAAAATGCGTTACTTCGTTGTTCTGCTATTCACGAATAATCGATTTTCAAATAGTGGAAATAGTGGTACCTCTATGCGCTTGTATTTTTGCTGTATGCCTTACGAGAAAGATTTATGATTTTTTTTTGTTTAGGCATGAAGCAATCTTTACCAATCTCACCACTGCCCGCAGAAAAGCCGTTTTTGTGTTGAGATTAAAATTTCCCACGTCATAGTAGAATTTTCGTTGTGGGGACGGCTGTAGAAACTCTGGACGTCATAAGTTGAGCAGATAGTGGAAAATAGAAAAATCCCTTTGCAGAATCCAAATAATTCAGTGCATTCAGTTAAATGACACAAAAATAAGTTGGCTTTTCAGTTAAACTTTAATATCTGTTTTCCAGTCAGCTTGGGTTCAATGAGTGGAGACCTGAGGCGTATTCTCGCCGCTCCCCGAGGACTCCACTTGAGGAGTCCCCGCGTTTTTATGGCACTTGCAGCTCCGCTCAAGTGCCATATACCGATCGCTTTTCGGTCGGTCGGGCGGGCGGGCGGTCCACTGTTTTCGAGTTAGGGTACTTCCAGATGTGCTAGGACGATGAAACTTGGCAGGCGTATCAGGGACCCGATATAACTAACCTGGAAATAATCAGTTTCACGATCCGACGATCTGGGGTCAGTGGTAGGCCGGGGAATCCTGGAAATTAAGTAGTTTTTGTCACACTTTTTCGAGTTGGAGTACTTCCAGCTGTGCTAGGACGATGAAACTTGGCAGGCATATCAGGGACCCGATATAACTAACCTGGAAATAATCAGTTTCACTATCCGACCATTTGGGGGGGAGTGGTGGGCCGGGGAATCCGGAAAATTAAGTAGTTTTTGTCAAACTTTTTCGAGTTGGGGTATTTCCAGATGTGCTAGGGCGATGAAACTTGGCAGGAGATCAGGGACCCGAATAACCTGGAAATAATCAGTTTCCCCATCCGACCACCTGGGGGGAGTGGAGGGCTGGAGAATCCGGAAAATTGGAGTAGTGTGTAACTTTCGAACGGGTGATCAGATTGGAATGAAACTTAATAACTGAATAAATGACATACCTCTGATGTCCCATTTGAAGTACGGAGCGGACTCGACAGCTATGGGGGAGTTGGGGGGGGAACCGAAAATCTCGAGAAACGGTTAGAATGGAGGGATCGCGGTGAAATTTGCTGGGAAGAACGAGCATCTGCTCTAGATAAATCGTTTATACATTTGGACTGGATCCGGACACTGGGGGGGGGGGGGAGTTTCCCGGAATTCCGGTAATGGTGGTTTGGGGGATTTCACGACGAAACTTGGGAGGCGTATCAGGACAGGGACCCGATCAAACTGACTTATAAATAAAAATTTACATGATCCGATAGTCGTGGGGGGAGTAGCGGGAGGGGCCGGAATATTGAATCATGCGTAACTTTGGAACGGTTGCTCGGATTTGAGTGAAATTTGATAATTGAACAGAGGACATGTCTCTGGTGATCTTTCTCGTGTCCTTATGTTTGTACACAACCGGATTGACTGCGGTGACTGTGGTGAGTTTGAGGGGGGGGGGGCGGAATTCCGGCGATTGCGATTTAAGGTACTTCCATTAGTGCTAGGACGATGAAACTTGGCTGGAAGATTAGAGATTCGGCAAGATTAGCTTAGAAACCACCACTTTCTAAAATTACCGATCTTGACTGCAAATTCAGAAAGATACTTTTAAGCAAAATTTACATTTTCATGATCCCCATGAGCGCATTATCTTTTTGACCCAGGGGTTTTACTTACAAATGAAGTTTTAGATCCCTTAAAGTTTAACCGAAAAGGGCAAGGATAGGACAATCTAGTTACCCATCACTTATTCACTTAAATTGGCTTGAAGACCCGCTGAAAGTGAGTTACTTCGTTGTTCCGCTATTCACGAATAATCGATTTTCAAATAGTGGAATTTCCGTGTGATTTGTCGAGCCTCTATGCGCTTGTATTTCGCTGTATGCCCTACGAGAAGGATTTATACTTTTTTAATAATTTGTAATAAGTTATTAATAATAAGTTTTAAAATACTTTTGACCAAACGGTATGGTATATATCAATGATCCCTAAGGGCCTGTGATCGTTTTTGTCTCAATAGTTTTTCTTACAGATTAATTTGTACGCCTTTATTGAGAGTGCGCATCATTACAGTCAAGTTCACAAATAAAATACTTTTTCTCTAGCTCCCTTGAAGTGCACATCTGAACCACAAAGGCCGGTAACCTTAAAAGTACTTTTGATCAAACAATACATCTCAACCCGTGCAAGTGCCATATATGAGCTTACAGCTCTTGTTGTTTGTCCGGGGGGGGGGGGTGCGAGGGGTGCAGCACCCCCCCCCCCCCCCCACCTTTTTGAGATTCGGTAAACTGTTCGGTATTTTTTCGATAGCGGAACTATTCGGTATATTTACGGAGATTCGGTAGTTATACAGAATCCCAAATAGGCTATCGGTACAAATCTATTTGGTATAATGATCGGGATTCGGTATAATTCCCAGTATTCGGTAGCTATCACGAATTCGGGGAGAGAATTTACTGAAATTATTTGGTAATTGTTCGATGCCAATATTCGGTATATTTATGGAGATTCGGTAGTTACTTGTACTTGTGTCAGGACGCAAGCTGTGCAGCTCTCCCTGGCGACAGCAGCTGACGGACCAAGGCGTGCCATGAATCTCGGTCTTCGGTGAATGGCATCGAGATTTGAAGCCAGTAGGGATCCCATCTCCTCCCATGGCGGCGGAAGCCACCGATGGGCTCGAGGTCTTCCTTGAGGGTGCTCAGCCACGTTTTACGTTGACCTCCCCGAAGTTTCTTCCAACCGGGCATTGGGGTAGCCAGCAGAGCTTTCTTCGCCAGGGTAATCTTCTCTTCTGCTCACATGGCCGAACCAGGACAATCGACGTTTCTTCGCTAATGAGGCTGCATCGTGATTGGGAGGACCGTCTCCTTATTTCGTTGTTACTGAGACGGTCTCGGAGTGTCACTCCCAAGATTTTTCGGAGGCATCGATGGTCAAACACGTTAAGGGATTGGGTCTCGGCAGCTTTTATTGGCCATGTTTCCGACCCGTAGAGAAGGGTAGATCTGACCATGGCTTCGTAAACTCTAACCTTTGTGTTTCGACTGATGCCTCTACGATTCCACAGACCCTTTTTTAGCTGAGCGAAAACGCCGTTAGCAGCTGATATTCTATTCTGGTAGTTACGCAGAATCCCGAATAGGGTATCGGTCCAGAATTATTCGGTATCATAATTGGGATTCGGTATAATTTTCAGGATCCGGTAGTTACCAAGAATCCCTGCTTTTGTTCCAGTTTTGAAAATTATTCGGTACTGTTTCGATATCAAAACAATTCGGTATAATAACCGAGATGCGGTAATTATACAGAATCTCGAACATGCTATCGGTCTAAACTTATTTGGTATAATAACTGGGATTCGGTATAATTGCCATTCGGCACGAATGATTTCGGCACGCCACGAACTTCGATACTCGGAAGAGGTCGAGTGAAGCACTGGTTGCAGATAAAAGGACTGATTTATGATCTCATCGATAGTCCTTACTTTTATTCCGGATCCCCAAAAGAAGATTTAATCATGAATGTTACGAAAATTTGCGGAAGGGCGCGTCATTTGATTGGGGTTTTCAGACAGTTTTAGGATTGGGATTTCGAAACAGTAAAACCTAAAATCTGGATGGAAATAGTTAAATTTGGCAGGAAAAAGCTAACTTGAAAAAAATCTAGCCCGGTAGTATTGACTAGGCTAGAGTAGCTGCTGCTGCAGGAACGTCGCTCCATCCGGTTTCTGGAACTTCTTAGAGCATCGTATTTAATCCACGGTCAATGATAGAATTTGTAAGATAAGCAGTTAAATTTTAACCCACAGGAAAAAAAAAATCTCGCATGCGGCGCTCACGTTATGTGATCATGGGTAGTATTGACTATAAAACAGTAGCTGCTGCTGTCGGAACGTCGCTCCATTCGGTTTCCGGAACTTCTTAGAACATCGGTATTTAATCCACGGTAAATGACATAATTTGTAATAAGCAGTTAAATTTTAGCCTGCAGGAAAAAAAAGATTTTGAAAATTCGCCTGCGGCGCTAGATTTATTTTTCTCTTGGGTATAATAGATGGAAGCTATCACTGCAATCGTGCCCGGCAATATACTCGCCAAAACGCCGCTTAATTGAGTTGGCTTATCGTCTTTCATGTGCCCTTTAATGTTACTTTTCCTGCGTTATCCTTTCTGTTCCATAATTTAAAGCTCGAATTTTCAGTTTCTAGGACTCGGTAAAATTTTTGAGAGATTCGGTAAAATTTTGGCTCTGCACACCCACACCGAAAATGCACTTGCGACGCCCCTGATCACCATCATCAGAAAGGACTCCCTTTCAGATTCGGAGGGGAATCGGTTTTTGCTGGTGTTGGTGTAATTTAAAATTAATTAAAAACAATCAGGATAAGCAAAACCAATAATAAAGTGGATCCAGATAATTTTCGTCAATTGTATTTTTTTTTCGAACAAAATCCATTTCCGAAGCATTCCCCGTGTTCTTGCTGTTTTCCGTACGTGGAGTCTGCGTGGGGTGACTCCCTCTATTCTCGCCGTTCCCCTCGATTCCCCGAGGAGAACGGCCTTGTATGTTTCACGGTCAGCTTGGACTCAAAGAGTATTTAGTGGAGACTTAGACTTTAGTATGGGCAAGAAGGCGATCAAGACAGTGCGAATGCGAGGATGCTTGACCAATTGATACGAAAATTTGAACGAAAAACTTGTACGGTAACGTTTTACATTCGACTAACTACTGTAATCCTACCTTCGTCTGTTTTTAAAGCACACCTCGCACCACTTACTGTTTACGTTCCGATATTCAAAACTATCTGAATACTTTAAAACCAAGCTCTGCTTTTAACAAATTATCCCCGTCTTTGAATGTTTTAAGCCTTTTCCGAGACCCATTGACTTCTAGCAAAATCTCGGCAATATTCAGAAAACCGATTTTAAGCGTCAGTGGCAGATACTCTCGTCGGGATCATAATGCGCATCGAAACCAATGAATCGTGGCAAGTGCGAAGATTAGTGAGGTGTCGTTAGCGGGTCCAGTATATAACATACGGAATTTGGATCGCCGGGGTTAAAAACTAATGAATGCAATTACGGAAGCAGGTTGCAAAATAGGTATGATGGGTCCTTTAAGGATTTATATGGCCTGCGCTAAATAAAAGGAGTTGTATTGATATGTCGGAAAATGGAACAGAATCGTTTACCACCCAGAAATTCGAACTACCCCTTTTGCAGAGAGTCCATTTGTCTCGCCGGCTCATATCATACTTTCTCCGTTGTTCTCGGCTGAAAGACTTCGGTCCCCTCGCACAGCGACTGCATCTGTCCCAAAATACAAAAGAGAATAAAGGGTTTATTAAAAAAAAATCTGTGAATGAATGAATGAATGAATGAAGGATTTGTGACGCACTGCCCAAGGGCGTAAGTGCAGTAAAAAAGGACAAAGAAATATAAGATAATCGCAAAACACTCGAAACTAATTTCCATAAAGGTTCACTAATTTAGAATCACATTGATGGGAAATGCCCAAAGGCTAACCTGTAAGGTACTAAATGCGCTTAAACCATAACAACAAAAAAAGGCTTGAAAAGAAAATAAAGAAATTGAAAGAAAGAGAGAAATGAGCCGATTGTAGCACTGCAATCGCGTTACGAACGCAGTATCGTGCCTTCTTTCGTGAAGTGTGCAATTCCCAAGCTTAATTGTTATTATTTATTAAGAATATTTTGTTGGACTTGAGCTATCGGTCTGACCAGTGTTATGTATTTTTTTAACATATTTACCTTGACAAAAAAACGAAATTTTGTATGTAGCCGCCTTTATTCTGTTTTGTAAATAAAAGAATTTAACTTCGACTTTAATATGACTCAGCCCCAGTGATGGGCGAATCCGACCACGAATGATTCGAATCCGAATCCAGGACTAGGCACGAATCTGATTCCGAATCCAAACCCGCCATTTCATGCCGAGGATTCGAATCCGGAATCGAATCCGACCTGATATCTAAGGTAATCGGATAACGCGATAGATTACTGAGGATGATTGGTGGTGGAGATCAAAGAGTTGGATTGCCCACTGTATGTATGTATGTATTTATTCGTGAGTAAACCAAACAAGGTATTTCACTCTATATACTAAACTAAAACTACATGACAAAAAACACACACAAAAAGCACTAATCTAAACTTAAAGTCTCAGATGAAGAAAAATGATTACACAATCAATGTCATTGACAATGATCACCAACTACGAAATTTCTAATCTCCTAGTTCTTTTAAAAAAAACAGTAACAAGGTTTCTAACATACTTATTACTCACTACTAAATTCAAACTAAAAGGAAAACTAAGACCTAGTTCAGAAAGACACAAAGACAAAAACATTCTCTGGGTATAATATAAAGAACAATCAAATAAAAGATGGCTGCAAGTTTCAGGAATAAAAATTGGGAAACGGAAACTGGAAGGATGTAGACTAGGATTTTGAGCGGATTCAATATTGGGGGTTTGGGATCCGAGTCCGAATCCAGCCTGACAAGCAGAAAATTCGAATCCTGTCAAGAGGACGAATCCTGGATTCGAATACGAATCCGGATTCGCCCATCTCTGCTCAGCCCAGGATTTATTTTTTTCAATCTCGTTTATGAATTAAAACTGAATATGCAATCTGCGGATCATTCGGCCTTAGCCTATTTTAAAATAGATAGGTCTACATTATAGAAATTACCAGCTCTTTCTAGTCGGCGAACTTTTATGGAAACGAAATTAAATAATGTAAATGCCATCATGCCAGCCGGATGCAAGTCTTTTCCATGCAGATTGGATTTTTAAGAAGGTAGATAAATTTGATTAGCAGGATAGCTCTTTAACTCCCGCAGTCCATGAAAAGATGTTTTCGAGGAACAAGCTAAGTCTTCTTTTCTTCTGCTGTGTAACCAGAGTGATAGGCTCAGACCATTTAACACTACGACAGGACGTGATACAGAATCAGGTACTCGAGCTTGTTTCCCTTCATCTCCTCAGGATCATCCGGTGGTAGTCGGCCTAAGCTGAGGTGTATCGGCTCTACCCCAGCCGCTCAAAGGGTCCGTTTGACAGGCTTGTAGCCTGTGAAGAACGAAATTCGTTGAACGTGTTTCAGACTTGGATGATCTTAAGCAGTAGTAGTTGAATCCTGTCATGCTGTATTGTAGCATGTAGTGGTAGCAAAACTTCTGTCTTTAGTCCCATGCAGCGACTATGAATACCCCGACAAAACTGAGCGGACCTAGATGTGTTTACTCTAGCTTTGAGCTGATGTCGATGCCCATTACTCATCTTCCGCCTTCGCCGTTGCTTAGCGCTTAAAAAATACTGAAGGAGGTACTCCGCGCGCTGACCCGCTCTGGAGCGCGTCCATAGAACCAATCAGCTCTGACTCCTACTTTCCTCGCCGGCGGGTTCACTTCACAGCGATTTGTTATTTGTAGAGGTAACGAAACAGGATGTGGCGCGAAGCTACTAACCTCCGCTCGTTCGTAGCGGACAGGGTATGGGAAAATATTCGGCTCCGCATAGTCATATTACAGAGATAGGGAGACGGAGGTTCTGTCAGTTTATTTATTCTTGGTGGTAGTTACTGCTGTATGCTATTTACTTTTCGAAAGTTTTTCATCGGGTCATCCCCATCAGCAGATGAAAAAGTTGACTCCGAAGATTCTTATCGCTCAAGCTAATGACCAGGAGTAAAGAGTAGGTAAACGGTGCTAGTTAGTGTAGATACTAGATATACTTTAGTTAGATAGTGAGCGTAGTCTCTTCCTTTTACAAGTGTGACGCAAGCGCTTGTACAAACTGATCGACCAAAACAAACAATTGAGAAATGCTCCCCAGTTCCCAAGTTACCAAGTTGACAGTAAAACTGGAGTCTGAACGGTTCAAATGTCTCTTAGTCCCCCATCGCCTAATTATTAGCACCCATCACACAGAGAGCACAGAAGTTAAAGTTTAACTGAAAAGCCAACTCATTCGTGTGTCATTTAACTGGATACACTGAATTATTTGGATTCTGCAAAGGGATTTTTTGATTTTCCACTATCTGCTCTAGTTATAAGGCTCAGAATATCTCCAGCCGTCCCCACAGCGGAAATTCTACTATGACGCGGGAAATTTTAATCTCAACACGAATGCGGCTTTTCAGTGGGCAGTGGTGAGACTGGTGAAGAATGCTTAGTGCCTGAACAAAAAAAATTGATGAATCTTTATCGTAAGGCATACGGCAAAAATACAAGCCACAAATCACACGGAAATTCCACTATTTGAAAATCGATTGTTCGTGAATAGCGAAACAACGAAGTAACTCATTTTCAGCGGGTCTTCAGGTCAATTTAAGTGAATAAGTGATGGGTAACTAGAGCCGCATTCGATTCACTTCTCAAGTTAACTGAGATCCTCAGTCAGACGTTTTATTTGCGATTCTCGGTTAACTGGGAGCGTTCGATTCATCAACGTCGACGTGAAGGTTGACGAAAAGTTAACTTTCAACGACGCAGAGAAATTGTCAGTTGTCTCAAGTTAACTAAGAAAGAAAGTGAAAGTCAAAATGATTCTTGCTCGGTCGACTTCTGGTCAACTTCTTGCTAAATAAAACGGCAGCAGAGAAAAAAGTCAACTCTGGGGTTGACTTCCGCGAGTCGAATCGAACGCGGCTTAGATTGCCCTATCCTAGCCCTTTCCGGTTAAACTTTAATGAACAGAAAACAGAAGCTTTCACTTTTTAAACTGAAGAGTGCACAACTCTCATCCTCAGGGAGGTTTACAACTTTTTCTGTTGAAGGAATAAAATTTTTATTAAACACTCATCCTAGCAGAAAACTTTCCTTTAACTGCAACCAACAAGGATGTAGTACCTCAGAATAGCTTGCAGTTGATGACGGTGGCTATTTAAGATTTACTGAAAAATGCCATAATAGCAAAAGCTAAGTAATTGGCCACAAAAAACAAACAAATATGCTCATGAAAATAGGCATTAATATGTAAATAGCCTAAACAAAAATTTATTAAGAGAAAAGAGATACGTCTCCAGGGGCAGTCCACGGTTGGGCAAAGCCAGTCCCCGTTCGGGTCACGGGCAGAGATGGGCGAATCCGAATGCGGATCCAGGATCGAATCCAGTATTCGTCCTTTTGGCCGGATTCGAATCTTTTGCTTGTCAGGCTGGATTCGGAATTGCATTCCAAACCTTGAATCTTACGAATCCACTCGAATTCCCATATTTCCCAGTTTTATACACTGGGCTTAACGAGCCCCAAATTCATTCCTGTTGTTGCGAGGAATGCCACACTCTAGAAAGCACACACGAAAACCTAGAAATATGGTTTACATAGTCTAATTAAGTGTCTCATTTGCCTTAGGCATCAGTGCGTTTTTTTTCAACTCTGATTTTTGAACTGTAACCTATGCGGTTTACATGATTGGATTTTTATGAAGGTCGGATCCGGATTCGAATCCTGAGCATCACAGGGTGGATTTCGGATACTCTTCATGACTATATCTCCTTGCCGATGCAAAATCTCCGGGTAGCAGCGGAAGAAAACAAGAAAAGGTGTCACAGCTGCTCCCGGAGATCGCCGTGATTGTTGGATCCAGGATTTGAGTCGTTGAGTCAGAGTCGTTACAGACACGTTTACTCCTTCTTCCTGAGGGTTTCTGGCGTGTTTATGACTTAGTCATATAGAGTATTCGTACCTAGTCCTGGATTCGGATTCGAATCCTTTCCGAGGGGTTGCTCACTCTCCCGCCACCGGTGTATACCTCGGCACCGGCTCGGCACCGCGGCACGCACCACTTGGTGTACATCGATTTTCAGAGTGAGCAACCCCTCGATCCTTTCATGATCGGATTCGCCCATCTCTTGTCACGTGGTAGTTAGACACTGATGAAAATAATTTGGGGGCTAACAGGCACTAAGCCGCATGGTGGCCATGAACTGGAATATTGATACTTAGTTTGTGTTAGTAGATTATTAGTTAGTAGATTATTGTTCCCTATCGCTACCTTTTTTCAGATTATAATAATCCATGAGTCCGCCAGGGTGATTGAGCAGGTCAACGTTGCTGTAAGGCTTGCAAGATCAGCCAATGCCACAATCATCACCGTGAACGAAACGATGAAGGTCTTCTCTGACGTCATAAACGAAAGCAACGCCCTGCCAAAGCGAATTTCAATAATTGGCCCATGCAGTTTTTGTAAAACTTTAGTGCGATTTCTTCACCGGCAACATTCGACACGAATCGTCCTTGCGCTGTCGACGAATCCTTTTTGTGCCATTGGAAGAAAACCATGTGTGGAGAAGGCTAAGTTAAGCGTGATTCGCACGGTTATCATGTATTCAAAAGGGCTGCTCAAGAAAAGCGAATGCTTTGCTATAGCTCGGGATGAGCTCCCTCTTCGACAGACTTACGACGAGGTAAAGAACAGAGAAGTCAAGGCTGTTACTGTTGATGTACCACCACTTATGCTTAAAGTAAAAAAGGACTTTACACTCCTTGACAGTTACGTGGGAAGTACCATAGGTATGGCAAAGATCATGCAGGACCTACTAAAATTTAAGTTCAAGATCGTCGCTATGACTTCGCCTGGGGTACGATTACCTTCGGGTGCCTACACTGGAGCAAGAGGGATGATAGCTAATAAGACAGTGGATTTTATTCTTAGTTCGCTTACGATCGGCCCAGAGATGCTTGAGATATCCGATGTTTGCTTGTACATGGAAGAGCCATTCCTCAATTGCACTTTCCTTACTGCTCGTCCCGTTGCTGGTTCAGGCAACAAAGCTTTCGTTGCTGTAGCCACTTTCTCGCTAACGGCTTGGCTATCGTTACTGGCAGCTATGATTTTAGTTGGGGTTTGCATTTGGATCTCAGTTATATTCTACGATAAAATCTCGCAAATTACGGTTTTGAAGCAGGATTTGAAATTTTCAAGGAGCTTGTTCTACCCCTTTAGTGTTTATATCAACCAAGCTGGTCAGGATCCCCCAGTTCCCAACGGGTCTAGAATACTAAGCGTGGGCTGGTGCATATCCGCTGTTATTGTTGTTGCACTTTACAATACCGTCCTCACATCAATGCAAGTCCTGCCATCTCGCGTCGAAGGCCCGAACACGTTTCAAGAAATAAAAGACTTTCGGCACATTGCTTTTACAGAATCACATCAATCATTTCTCATGAGGTTGACGGATACTCACGGCAGAGAAATCGCGGAATATGTAAGAAAAAACCGAGACATGATCTACCCTCCTGCTATTGCTCTGGAAAAAGTAAGAGAAGGCAGGACAGCATATTACACAACAACTGCCCTTTTAACGTATCAAAACGGAGCTGCTCTTAAGAGCACGGGTAAATGTTTGTACTGGATGGGGAAAGAAAATTACTTCTACACTTCGGGGTATTTTATGTTGGCTAAAGGAAGCTTGTTCACGAAACCCGTCATTATGGCTTACCATTATATGAATGCTGGCGGCTTCGTCAAGTTTCTGATCGACCGCGACCTCCTGGCTTCGTATTCAAAAGAATGTTCTAAGCCAGATGCCCCGCCTGCCGGTGTCGCGCTTAGCCTAGAGGATATGGAAAGTGCGTTTATAGTATATGGGATTTTCTTTCTTGTGTCTCTCGCGGCGTATGCTGGTGAATTTTTTGTCACGGCAACGGCTGCCCACTGCCATTCTAGAATTCGAGTACACGGTGCTGGTCGTTAGATCTGTTTTTACAGAAAGTATGGGCACCTGACAGGTTGATTGAACATGTAATCCCTTAAAGGTCATCTGAATGAAGTCTAACGCCCTAAATTGCCACTTTTACACACTGCTTACCATTTATCTCTCGAAAACCGGACTAAAATCGGATGAAGTTTCACCGTGCTATAATTTTCAGCCTTTTTTCCGACTTGTCTTGATCGTAACGCTCGCCGTTACAGTTGTAACAGTCCATGCGTAACAGTTCATGTTGTAACAGTCCACGCCGTACAGTCCATGCGTTTATCCATCCATGCGCTGTTTATCCATCCATGCGTTATCAACGTACGTTTATCCATGCGATAATGACAGTTTAAACATTGGCGCTAAATTTGTCTTGGGAGGTCGTAACGAATCGCCATAGGGAGACTTAGAACTTCAAGAGTGGATAGCGCCGAAATCACGGAGCGAAAAAATTCTTCTTCTCTGTGCCGGTACTGTGAAGGACGATCTGAGGGGTTCATGGAAGTATGGTAGGATCGTTCAGGTGCCCTTTAAATCCAGAAACTAAAAGAATATGGCTTTGCTCTAACAGGTATGTAACGCATTTCTTGATACGATATCGTATCAGCCTCCAGAGAGGCTGATACGAAGCGTATCAACGTCCGCAGATGTTCATCGAGAAAATTTGTGTCTCTTCTCTTGAGGCGTACGTTGGTGAACTTTTCGTTTCAGCCAAGTTGAACTTGCCGATTATCCAGTCGATGCTACGGAATCATATATGAACTCATTGTGCCGTATTTTATCCGTCCGTTTAACAGGTATCATTCTTAATGTTTATTTATCCATCGACGTGGAGGTATTTATCCAAACGTGGGGTTATTTTTGTTATGTGGCTTATCTGCTATCTCTTGTTTTTTCTCGAAATCAATTATGTAACGAGCTGTATGTTGACGTGCTTTCGCTAGTTGTCTTTGCCGTTTTGATCAGCAAAGTTGTTGTTATTATTATGCTTACTGTACGCCCACTGACATCTAGTGCTTGGTATTGTACAAGAAGCTAGCAATTTTTTTTTCAATATACTTACTATTCAAAATTTTAGTTATGTCTCGTCTATTGGCCTCACCCAGGGCCGTATCCAAGGGGGTGGGGGGTAGGGGTTCAAAACAAAGAACAGCCGAAATATCGCTGGAGTAAATCTCAGCTGACGTAAATCTCAGAAATTCTTATTCTGTAGTGCTGTTGGGAAAGAATAGATGAGGTTCGGACAGAAAAACTGGACAGAACATAAGGCGATTCTGGCGGTCTGGAAAGCTCCGAGAGCTTATACACCGGCTGTTTTTGCGACTTCGGCTCAAACTCGCTTCGCTTTCCAGAGGTGTTCTCGCGTTCCGCTAGTTTCCGCCCGCACTTTGAAAGCGAATCCACTTCGCGAGCGGAAAGTGATTTTGGCAAGTCAGCGAGAAGTTGTGAAGGTGCAACTGAGGCGAAACGACTTTCCGTTTGTTCTTGCGCTCGGCGGATTCTCACTTTGCTTTTCGGAAAGCGAATCCAAGAGATCGCCATAATCGCCCCATAATACCCTACGAGATTAAAACTCTCGAAGAAAAGAATATACAGAAAGACAAGGGAACTAGAAGGGATTGGTATTACAAGCATGATGGGGCTGAGAAGGACCATTGCCAAGAAGGACCGAAATATCGCTAGAACGTATCTCGGCTGACTTAAGGCACCCCTCGCACTATTTACTATTTATGATCAAGTATTCAAAACTATTTGAATACTGTAAAGCTAGGCTCTGCTTTTAGCAAATTATCCACGGCTTTGCCTGTTTTTCTTTCCCAGGCCCATTGACTTCTAGAAAAAAATAGGCAATACTCTATCTAATACTCCCAAACACACCAGTGAACCTCCGGAAGAACCAGAAACGTCATCCAGGCGAATCCTAAAACGTGACTCAAATCCTATGTCAACCAATAAACGACGCGTACTGCCTGTCGCGCCAGCGACGCGTCTGGTTCTTCGCTAGGCACACGGCACTTCTTCATCGGGAGTTAGTCTAAGTGCCCACAGAACGCGAATTCGCGTTCGCCTGGGCGAATCTGACGTCGCGATCGGAAAAAATTCGCGCCCCGCCGTTTCAACTCCAAGTCGAATTTGTTTCGCGCCGCGTGGCGGAAAAGATACGCGTTCTGTGGGCACCTAGCTTCTTTTCCGCCACGCGGCGCGAAACAAATTCGACTTGGAGTTGAAACGGCGGGGCGCGAAATTTTTCCGCTCGCGACGTCAAATTCGCCCAGGCGAACGCGAATTCGCGTTCTGTGGGCACTTAGACTTATTCTGATAACCGAATGCATCAACATCAACACGCGAACACTCGTCGGGAACATAAAAACCGCATGGAAAATAGTGAATCGTGGAGGTGAAAAGATTAGTGAGGCGTCGTTAGCGACTTTAAAATGTAACACATTAAATTTGAATCTCTGGGCTTTAGAATTATGAATGCAATTCGGAAGTAGGTTGCATAGGCATTATATGTAAGACGGGTCCTTAATCGTTTAGCGCCATCGGATCGATCATTGTTCGCATTCAACTTGGGCTGCTTTTGGTGAAGTGCCGTTAGACAGAGACTCAGAAAGAGCAGGGTAGTAGAGATATCACTGATCGGTTGATTGGTTTAGTACTTTTCATCAAATATTAAAACAAAAAATTCCTCGATGATATATTTCAACACGAACAAAATGTGTGGCTAATGAACACAAGATTCCTAACACAACTCAAACTCAAACGCTTGGTCCGGGTTTGGCGAACATTTTCTGATTGTATGATCCCATCAAGATTTTATTTCACAGAATGAACGGACAACAAATCTTCAATATCTGCAGCAATGTTCTTAAACGTCTTATCAATGTCAAACTTTCCGTCTACGCGTCGAATTTCTAGGTACATGTCCAACGCTTCTTTTTTATGCTTCAAGTGCATCGGCCAGACGATCTTCTGGAAGTATCCAGGAACATCTGGAGGGTCGTAGTTTCTTGTCTGTCGTCTAGTCCAGCACTCTTCAAAATCAAGTTCAAAGTAATACTTCAAGTCAACTAAGTCTCCAATAGGCTTATAGTTTAGTACCAAGAAGCCCTCCACTATCAACAAAACTCTATTCTTACCCTGCAGGAGCTTTGTATTGGCGTGGAAATCATCCTCAAACCTTTTCATGTCAATAGCTGATAATATATCCCAGTTGTAATGACCTAGCTCACTAACAAACTCCATTCCACTCTGATCTTCAAGTTTAAAGTACAAATCTTGACACATGACCATCGAGCCAGGAAATTGAGCAGCTAACATTTTCGCAAGAGTAGACTTGCCACCACTCGTGACCCCCGATAGTCCAACCACTAGCGGCTTCAACATTCTTAATCCTAATTCTCACTCACATACAATAAATAGACAAGGCAGGAAAGAACTGCTGTAATAACAGTAGTTTCAAAACAGACAAGACATATAACCACACTGGCGGGATTGGGAAATATGTCTGCTATCCAGTATCCTTCAAGAAACGGCAATATTATAACAAGGAACGTAAGTGAAATGAGTGTCAAAACACAAATGGACAAACTTGTCTTTCCTTGAGCAGAGCTTCGATAGAGGAATACCATCGGCTCTACACTTTGCTGACAAAGTATTCCTTTTCAAAATTCACGAAGTCCTCATCATCGAAAATGCTATCTTCTTTAGACTTTTCTTGCACTTCCACCGTCTTTTGAGTGATACTTTCAATTACCTACATAAACAAGGCTTTTAAATCAGTATCCAAATTCAATCTTCGGCTTTTGCTTTACACACACCCACCCTCTGTTGTAGTTTTTCAGGCATCTAATACTCCTATCCTATATGGCAATTATTCTCGACCAAGAAAGATAATAGAAATAAAAGGAAACATTCCGAATATTTGTTAGTACTTCCAAGTTAAAATCTATAACCCCCCAAAATGCCGTTACTAATTATTCATCATGAGCACCATCCCAATGAATAGGAGGAAGAAAGATTGGATGTACAATTTGTTAGATATTCTCATATTATCTGTACTGAATCTCAGTTCTAAGCTGAACTAAACATAAAATCTAACATACCTTTTCAGAGAATGATCGGTCGACTTTGTTAGATGACAGACGCAGAAGGGCTGCTAGGTTTTTGTCTTTAATGCCAGATTTGCTGCTTACAGTGGCAATAAAACTCTCAACCGATGATGCTGCTCTCTTCTTCTTCTTTTTAGAGACTCCTAAAATTTGGTTAATTTAATTTTATCACACATGGTAGAAGCAGGGTTCTTTGAACATTGCCTAACTTTGAGCAGTGGTATGGATGAGATTCAAGCAAAAAAGTTCACGTACAATACTGAGTTTAAACAATAACTGAATTAAGATGGAATCAAACTAAGACATTCCCTGCTGCTTTCCACACTTCAGTGGCCTATTTTGCTAATTTTAGCTCAGTTCCTTCTGCACCCTCAAACAACAAAATTACCATATTGTTAAGGCAATACATAGAAATTTGGACAGATATTAATGTTCTTTTCTTCTTTATTGTTGTGATAACAGCTTTGCCTTTTCAGCTTTGTGAATCAGGTTGGATGAAAGCGCAGAATGTCGCACATTTTCTTTGCCCTTCCCCAAATTTTTTTTTGCCATGAAAACCAAAGCTTTCTGCCGCGGAAGGGGCGCCCCTCTGTTGAAGTCATATCAGTTAGAAGTCAGAAATCACACACGTCATACCAAGACTGATATGAATTCATGTCATCCTCTCTGGAGGCTGATATGACTTTGTATCATCCTCTCTGGAGGCTGATGTGACTTTGTAGCATCCTCTCACGAGGCTAATATTGCTTTATATTAACCTCCTATTTCTACCATTAAATTTACCATTAAAAATCATCATACCAATACTGGTATGACTTCAGGTCATTTTCTCTGGAGGCTGATATAAATTCATGTCATCCTCCATGGAGCTGCTAAGACTTTGTACACCCTCTCTAGAGGCTGATATGACTTCGTATCATCCTCTCTGGAGGCCGATATGACATCATCCTCTCTGGAGGCTGATATGACTTTCTAGTTTGTATCATCTTCGCACAAGGCTGATATTGCTTTATACCAACCTCCTATTTCTACCATTAATTTTTACGATTATCGTAATATAACTGACCGTGGGTCATACTGAAACTGACTTTCCACCTTAGTTTGTCATTTCAGGAAAGATGACTGTAACGGCAGTTCAACCAAACAGAAAACATCTTATTCTCTGCAGTAAACGTTACAAAGATAAAGCTTGTAGTAAAACGACGGTTCGAACCGCGAAAACAAATGCAGCTAATCTTTAATTACTGTCACAGGTACTGCGGCTATGAAGCCACCATGTGCCATTTAGAAACTGAACTGACAGTCACTTTTGGTTTTGATCCTAAATTCTGTAACTAAGATGAAAAATTCAGGAACTGGAACATGGGTTTCCAACATTGGTATCCGAACGGTTTTCTGATCTCTTGGCATTCGGAAACTGAGAAATGCTACTCCGGTTCCGAAAAAATACTGTTACAACCATCTGCTTCAAAGAAGAAAGGTGGCATGTACCAGTAAGTAAACCGGTTTTACAATACATAAAAGTTGATCAAGTTTTCTTCTATCTACTCTGGAATATTTATAGCAATTTTTTTTTTAAGACATCTGCCAGTAACATGCCAGTAAGTGTGAAAATAGTTTGGGAACTATGATAGTTACCCTAGTAATTTGATATGATTTTTGTCGCAACGTAATCCAGTTGTCAGAATAGGCTGTCGCACAGACAAAATACTATGTCTGAGTAAGTATTTTTTTGCACAAGTATTCAAACAAAAGTCATGGCGTGATATTTAGGACAGATTTCTGAACCAGTAGTGTGAAAGTTGGCCCTCTGCAACAGAAACATTGGCTGCTTCTCTGCAAATTCTTGCTTTACAGAACAGTAAAACAGTTGGGCACCAGACTTTTTGGAGATTTCTCCTGCTCAGGGGAATCTCCTACTGAGGTGAAAACAGTTCCCCTGTGTAGGGGATTTTGATCTTGACGGAAATGAAAACTGCTATAAATTTTTTTTTTTGGTTATTTCAGTTCTAGAGACACTAGGAAACCATATCCCAAAGCACCCCTCCTCACCCTCCACCCTGTCTCTAGATATCCTATAAAATAGGCCAGAAAATAGTAAAATTGCATTTTTTGGGTTTACCTGGCATCCCACAGAGTTTCCTGATTCCAGTGTGCATGACTGCCTTTATAGTGAAACTTCTGAAGGCTATTCCTTACCTTTTCACTTTTTCCTTCCTTTCTTCTCGTACTTTCCACTTGTCCAAGTGCTTTCCCCTAGTGTGGAGGAAATACCAAGAAAATACCAAATTCCAAGAAAGGAAGGAAGAAGTGGAAAGGTAAGGAATAGCCTTCCGAAGTTTCACTATAAAGGCAGTCATGCACACTGGCATCAAGAAACTCTCTGGGATGCCAGCTAAACCCAGAAAATGCAACTTTTCGGTTTTCTGGCCAATTTTACTGAATTTCTAGAGATAGGGTGGAGGGTGAGGAGGGGGTGCTGTGTGATATAGTTTCCTAGTGTCTCTAGAACTGAAATATCCAAAGTTTTTTTCTAGCAGCTCTCATTTCCGTCAAGATCAAAATCGCCTACACAGGGGAATCTGTTTTCACCTCAGCAGGAGATTCCCCTGAACAGGAGAAATCTCCAAAAAGTCTGGTGCCCTACTGTAAAAAGTAAAATTTGGCCAATGCTAGATTAGAATTTTCTCTCATCAAAACAAAAAGTTTCAGCATTGCCAAAAGCTAGCTGCAATTGATTTTTGGGTTCTTGCAACTTTTGGCTAGGCTATTCTCTTTTATTTCCAAGTGCTGTGATAAATAAAATAAAGACAAAGTGTCCCAATTTGGGCAATTGAAATGTTTGATCAACAATGAATTTCAATGTTTTACCTTGCTTTAACTTTAAGGATTAATATTGAAACCAGTGCTTCCACTTGCTCCTCTTCGAAAATCCTGCCGGGAACCCCAAAAATCCTGCTAGGAAAGTAAAAAATCCTGCCAAAAATCCTGCCGAAAAAAAAAAATCGTTTCCATACTAGTTGAAGGGATGGTTGTGAGGACTATAGTCGGAAGATTCGACCAAACGAAACAGGGGTTTCATTAGCCTTTCACCTTTGGAGGGGGCGTCCAGTTTGCCGAAGGGACTTAAAAATGTACCGACAAAAAGCGAAGCCGTAACGACGCTAACGACTGTAGCCAGGATAATTATACTAAGCGTTGCAGGTGAAAATTTTTAAATACACCTTTTTTCTGGCAAAAGTTTACTTACATTTTAGCTTTTAGCGTGGTTTGAACCCCCCAAAATGCCAAGCCTTCAACTCCAACTATATGATGCTTCCTACTTTTAAATAGGGAATTTATCACTATAAGATGCGCTGCAGGCTTTTTTAGGAAACACTGATGATCAAAGTGTCTTTTGGTAGGGTGGCCACAAAAACACCTGGTGGCAAAAATTGGCGATTTTTTTGTAATGAATGCAGGAATTGCTGTGAATTTTCCTGATCAGTTTTACCTATCTAAAACATCTTCAAAAAATATTTTGAAAATACAGGACCTGCCATAAATTCCGCCCCCGTCTGATTTCCGCCCCCTAGTTAAATTTGACAGATACTGGATGTGTTAACTGGTTTCTGAATGACCATAACTCCACCTATCTACTTATGTAAAAATCTCCCTTCAAATCCTTTCAAAGAGAATCTCTTTCTTCTTCAAAGGTGCGAAAAGCGGAAATGAGACCTCTGGTGGGCGGATTTTGGACACAGTGTAGAAAACACTCAGATCAGAAATTTCACGGACATGTTTGGAGTAGCGAGCGACTGAAGGCATCTAGCGTCCAAAACATTGGTTCGTCTTGGTTAAAAATGCTGATTTCACTTTCAAAGACTAATAAAACAATTGCCGATTGTGGTGCCTACATTGATTACAGATGCTTTTTCGCAGTACGACGAAGAGACACAATAGAAAATCTCGGATATATCGTCCTCACGAAGCACGAAGTTTCGTTTCCTAGAAGACCAGAGGGGAAACCACTATGCTGCTAAGGTGACCTTAGTAGTGATGCAGAACCGTTTCGTACTTGGTCCTATATTTGTTTACGAGTTGTGTGTTTATTGGCTGTAAAGTGTGTACCGTAAGAATTATAAAAAGGTTACAAGCATATAATGCTGAAATATTTTGTTTATTTCTTCGGTCAGGCCCTCCATCAAGCATCGGATAGCACCAATGCTCGTGGCTTGTTTGAGCCGAAAAATAAACAGCCTTTCATCTCAGGTCCCTTGCCAAAATTAACAATATTCCCCGTCACTGCAGCGAATACTAGTGGCATTTTTGATCGCCGATTAGTTCGGCGATAGTGTAGCCGTTTGACTTTTTGGCTTTTTGACGTTCGCCGGAAGCCGATTGCCGTAGCTGTTTATCTTATTTTCTGTTTTCGTACTGATCGCTAACGTGTGTCGCCTAAATTCGTGTCCATCGCCCATCGGCCAAGGACTCGCCGATAGCCGTTGACGTATGGATTTCGTTTGAGGATTAGGCAGTTTCAGAAATGAAAAACTCGTTTTTGCGCACCCAGAAACATCCGCGATCGCCAACGGCTATCGGCTATCGAAAACAGTATTATGCACGAATCGGCAAACTCGCTTCGTCTACCGGGCAAATTTGATCGGCGATCACAAACGCCATTACTGATTCTGCAAAGTTGCCATCGAGTATCAGATGGATAAATTTGACGTCAAAGGCATACGTCAACGGCTAACGGCGAGTCCTCGGCCGATCGGTGATGGACACGAATTTAGGCGATACACGTGGCACTTAGACTTAGGCGGTTTCAGAAATGAAAAACTCGTTTTTGCGCACCCAGAAACATCCGCGATCGCCCACGGCTATCGGCTATCGAAAACAGTATTATGCACGAATCGGCAAACTCGCTTCGTCTACCGGGCAAATTTGATCGGCGATCACAAACGCCATTACTGATTCTGCAAAGTTGCCATCGAGTATCAGATGGATAAATTTGACGTCAAAGGCATACGTCAACGGCTAACGGCGAGTCCTCGGCCGATCGGTGATGGACACGAATTTAGGCGATACACTTTAGCCGATTAGAACGAAAACAGAAAATAAGATAAACAGCTACGGCAATCGGCTTCCGGCGAACGTCGAAAACACCAAAAAATCAAACAGCTACGCTATCGTCGAACTAATCGGCGATCAGAAACGCCACTACTATTTCGCTGCTTCTTATCTAGCAACAATACAACAGCGGGAAAAGAAGCACATGTTGTAAAATCAGCGGGAAAACAAATCGAGACTTCAAAAGAACTCTATAAAAGCCGATAAAAGCTTGAATCGAATCAGATCGCGACCTGCAAAGTAATCAGCATGACTTGCCTATAATCAGCTTCAGCATGTTTTATTCAGCGTCTTGGATTTTTGGGCGGAATTCAATCGCACAGTGGGCGGAAATTCGTTTCGGAGGCGGAATTCAATTCTGCCAAAAAAAATTGGTTCTTCTGCTGAAACGCTTATCTTGCAACGCTGAGACGCATTAGCCAGATAGAAAAAATAGTGTCTGGAAGAACAGAAGCAGAGCTTTCTTTCAAGATATTGGAAAGTAAGTTTAGACAAGTTTAAAGCACTGAAATTAAATGGGAGGCTCGATTTAGTACATATTGGCGGTCATGGTGGGCGGAATTTGGTGCACGTCCTGTACCATTGCATTCAGGACAAAATTGTCTGTTCTGTAAGGCCATCAGTAAGATGTCCTAGCTATTTAATATTATTTCTTAATATTCAATGTAAATTTAGATGTTAAAAAAAGTAGCTGAACTTGCCTACAAAAATTTGTTGATACTAAGGAGGAAAAGTCAGCAGCCTATAGCAGCAATAGGTCTATTGGACTATAACCTTAATGATCTTATTCATATTTTCTCAACTAACTCACTTGCTGGGGCTCCCCATGCACTCAAAACCAGCTCAAAATACCCAGTTTCATAGAATTTCATTGAAGCACATAGTTCCAAGCTGGTCACTAGATGGACAAAACCCTAAAGTCAATGGATGAACATAGGCATTTTCTTATGTAAAATACTGTTTTCTAAAGAAGATTTAGGATGCTTAGAGGCAAGATAGAGAGGTGATTTTGGCCTCAAATCAAAGCTAAAAGATAGGAGAATCACATTCTGGTCTTCAACAGCTCAGCTGTTTGATTAAAAAAAATTTTACTGGCTACCCTACCTTTTGGCGGCAGTCCTGCAAAAGTATGAAAATCCTGCTAAATCCTGGATTATCAAAAATCCAGAAAAAAAATCCTGCGCTATCCAAAAAGATTCGCGTTCTGTGGGCACCTAGCTTGAGTATTATTGATTGGTTTCCTCCTGAGTTCAGTAAGGTAAAACATTGAAATTCGGACACATATTTACGTTCTTTTTCTTCTTCGACGATCGTGAGGACAGCGTTGCCGGTATCGTTTCGGGAATTAGGTTTGTTGAAAGAGCAGAATGTCGGACGTTTTCTGGGCCTCTCCCGGGGTTTTTATTTCTACGTGAATAAAAGCTTTTGGCGTGGAAGGGATGCCCCTCTGCTTTTGTGTTCGAACAGGGAGTAACCATCTCGAACAGCTATCGGACATTACGGACATACACTTGTTCGTTATGCTTTTAGTAGCGAACGGACAAAATACAACTGTCCGAATAGCTTTATGTCGTCAAATACGGTGTCCGAATAAATATTTATCACATAACTATTCGAACAAAACTAATGACACGATATATCGCAATCAGTGCAACATTTACCAATTCTAGCAACTTAGCTACGTTAGCCACCTTCAACAGAAGCACTGACCTTTTCCCGGCAATTTTTCGCTTTACAGAACCACTTCAAAACAATTAAAAAGTAAAATTTGGCAAACCTTTTAGTCGAATTTTCCCTCGCCGAACTGTTACAGCGTTGCCATAAAGTAGCGGCAGTCGAGTTTTTGGTTCTCGCAACTAATGGCTATTCCGTTTTGTCTGCAAGTGCTAACACTTCGCCGTGAGAGATGAAAGAGAACGTCCGATTTGAAATGTTCGGTAAACGTGTCCGAATTCCGATGTGTTCGAATTTCAATGTTTTACCTTAGATTAAACAAATGGGAGAGTTGCACTCACTTGAAAATGCTTGCTTATCTTCAGAATAGAACTTTTTTAACGACTTTTTCAACAATGTCTCTGACATCGTCAATTATTACTGATTTTGCGATTGAGTTTGGCACGTTTCATTCACAGAAACTAAGATGGTGATCATATTTTATCTTTTCCCGCCAGTCCCGCCAGAGCCGTTTTCTTGAATTTTGTAAAATTCCCCGTTTCGATCTATTTTCAGATTTCCGATATTTCGGGATTTTATTTTTACTCTGTTTGCTCGATCTTTTGCGCAAAGGTTTCGAAAGTCTTTGAAGACATGTCTCATTGAAAAGTGAATCGCCTGCACAACAACTTGTTGCAACCGAAGAAAGAACAATGGGTGCTACAGGAGTTCTGCCTTTTGTCCGAGGGGTGGATCTTTCTAGCTATCATTTCAAGGTAATTTGCGGTTGTGTTTTATTTAAAGCAGGTTGTTTGTTGTTCTTTCTAACTTAATCATAAATACCTTAACTAAAGCTTGGTGCCCACAGAATGCAGATTCCCATTCACCTACCCAAATTTGACACTGAAAAGAATTCATGTGGTACCATCCCATTGCAGCATGTTGGACCTCTGACCAAGTTGAATATTTTCTTGTTTGCAAAATTGCAGACAAATTCTTGATACTTTTTCTGTGGCTGTGGGCATCAAGCTTTAGAATTAGACTGGAGTTTTATTATTCAGTTATAATGTAAAGATCAGATAACAAAGTGCTGTTTTATGTATGTCACTACAACTGGTATGTCCAGCGTTTTATTCACGTATTCCTGTGTTTCAACCTTTTTCCATAAACCCTCAAATTACGGGCAATTGATTCGCCCAAACGTCAACCTTCAAACAAACAACCCTCAAATTTGAGGCATGGTACTCTAGTGCCAGGGCATGAACCAATAGTTGCGTTTTTGTGGATACCATGGTATCTGTTACCATGGTAACGGGATCTGCGGTTAGTCGTTTTTGCAGTTACCATGGTATCTGATATATGGTCCACTGCAAAAACGACTATTGCCGAAACTGCACTTTTCGAGTCATCCCAAAATAAAAACGGATATCCAGTTACATCACTAAGTGCTGAACTTCTTTCTCACCAGTTTGACAAAATTTGATGAAAGTGAGATGCGTTTTCCAGATACCACGACCAGATACCATGGTCGGACCGTGATATCTGAATATCTGTTACCACCGTAACTGGCCAGATACCACAACAACTGCAAAAACGCCTTTTGACCGTGTTATCAGATACCACAATAACTGCAAAAACGACTTTAGACTGTATATCAGATACCATGGTATCAGCAAAAACGCAACTAATATATGAGCCCAGGAGCAACCCTGAAGCAAGGCCTTGGTATCCCTATATAAATCTGTTGAAATGAGAATCTGAATTGGAAATTTGCTTTTTCAAACAGATAGCCCTAACATATGAGCACCGTGACCATGCATTGGGCATGACCAGGTTTTGGGGCACCATGCCCAAAATTTAGGTTTTGTGTGACTGCCCAGTCTATTTTTATTTATTCTGTGATGTAGGCCAGACAATGGCCCATTGTCTCAATCCCCCGATTCAAAGTTGATGGTGAAACATCACTCTGAAATACTCACTCTGTGAAAATAATTGATGAAAACATCACTCATTCTACCACTTTGTATCGCATTCTTACCTTAAAACCTTCCTGTTAGCTGAAGGTGCCTGGTAATCTGGCTTTTCCCACTACCTCGTGGAAATCAACAATCAGAGATTGGAATGCTTCCAGTCATTGCCTTGTCCAGGCTGGGCACTCTTAAATAGAGTGTGTATTGGTCTCTTTGTCTATTCCACAGTGGATGCTTATTGGAGACTAAATATTCCTACTCAACTATACAGAAATTCTGATTAGTTGATTTGTGAGCTTCAGTCAAATAATTGATTAGATTGAGATTGGGTTAGAGTATCCAGCATGGAATAGTGTATCCAGTGTTATGCATAGGGTATGCCAAGCTAGAAATACCTGGCATTTGGCATAGGGTGTAGAAAAATCATGGGTTTGTGGTTGACGGAGTTTGGATACCTTACTCTCAGTCGCCTCTATATTTGGTATACTCACAGTCTGGAATAGCCTGCCCTGCCCATATCAACTCAATCTAGTGCACTGTAGTACAAGTTAGGGTAAGATCTACTGTCTATGAGCCTCAAACACTAGAGTCCTAGACTTCTAAATAATAAAAAACATCTCACAGTTAAAGTCCTAAGTCCTTCCTCGTAAAGTATAAGAGGGCCTTAGAGGGTCACAGTGTTGATCCTCACTGGATGGGATTAAATTTGATCCATATCTGATATAAATAGCACCTGTGTGCAAAGATATGAACATTCTCACCCAGCTCTCCCTTGGATGTACAGAGCCATCCTTCCTTCAGTTTGGATTGGCTTTGGGTCCAACTTTGCCGTCAGTCTCTTTCTGCCTTTCTTTTCTTCTTTCTAGGATGTTAGGCAACTCCAAAAATTCCTTTTCAGATCCCAAACAGTCAAATCAGAAATACATATTAAGAACTTAATATCTGCTAAGATCCAAGTGTTTCAGCTTTCTCTTGACATAAATAGTGAAATAGGATTTGTCTGCTGTTTTTATGTGCCGTTTGTTTTTTTCTTTCTGTTATTGTACTTTGGAAGATTAGGAAAGTAGTGCAAATCTTTTCCAGTACCAACAATGCTGTGGTTTTGCCATATGAGCGTGCAGAAGCCACTGATCAAAAGATTAGAAACTATTTCACGAATGGCTTTGAAACTGACTCTATTTTACTTAAATTATTGTTTGCTTTTACTAGTAGCCCCTGTATGCAAGGATGCGAACATTCTCACCCTATGTGATGTACACTGCACAGATCGGATGGCGACTGCAATGCACAGATGAGAAAGACTGAACTTCATATCTTATATCATCAGCATGATCGCCCAAAGGTGTAAATATAATAGCTGTCTGTTTTTTCATCAAACACATGTACTTAGTCTACTCTTGAATTTGTTTTTCCTAGAACCATGATTTCCCAGAAGGAATATCGGAGATGTCTGGTTTACGCTGGCTCAAACTTGACAGATCAGAAATTACAAGTATTCCTGAGTCACTTGGGAAGCTTCAGAAACTGGTAATCTTATTTTTTTTAATAGTTCTTAGGAAGGAATGATTAGGTGACATATTTGGAATGCTATCTTGGACATGTGATTTTTTACCATCCTGGTTGTCGACGTGAGTCTGTGCTCTCTCTCAGGAGAACTCAGGAGCGCAGAACGGGTAGTAAATACTTTCATTAATATACTTCAGTTAATTATAATATTAATAAAACATAGAGTAAGTCCAAATCATGCCAGTGAACCTCGGGAAGAACGAGAAACGTCAGCCGAACGATGATTCAAATCATATGTCAACCAATCAACAGCGTTTGTTGGGGACAGCTATGGTGACGTTTCTTGTTCTTCGCTAGGCACACTGCGATTGTTCATCGGCACGAAGAGTTAGTCATCAAGAGTATTGCTGCACTGTCGCATGATTTTTTTTTTCTTTGAATAGCAAACAATGTCACTCGTCAGTTTAGGCTGAAGCTTTCTTTCCCAGTTGTGTCCCAGAGTGTTTCCAAATAGCCCAGTTGTTTACCCATCGTGTGAGTAAGTACAAATCAAGTTATGTGAGTTCCCTTCTCTCGGGAATATTCAGCAGTACCAGATACTGCCTCTATCTGTTATTCTCTCAGTGGAATTACATTTCTGTGAATGCTACTTTTCTCAGGAACTTTTGAGCATTGTTATCATTGTTATTATTTTATTTCTTTCAAGTGAAATGAACGAATAGCCTAAATTACCAAAAAAGAAGATACACAAAATTGCACACAAACATAAAACAGCAACTTGAACTCCATTTCATTAGCCTAAAATGATTCTAAGTATGCATAAAATGAGAAAACCGGCTGTTCAGTTTACGTGTTCGTCACTGCATATTGTATTTGCATATTGCACTAACTTGCATATTGTATTTCGTTTATCATTACTCTATTAGATTTGTAATGGTTATAATTGCAAAGATTGCCACAAACTGCCTTTAACTAATTTTTCTCTCGCTTATCTATATGATTGGGAATCCTCGTTCTGTGGATCGAACAGTAGTGGCGTTTTTGATTGCCGATTAGTTCGGCGATAGCGTAGCCGTTTGACTTTTGGCGTTTTTGACGTTCGCCGGAAGCCGATTGCCGTAGCTGTTTATCTTATTTTCTGTTTTCGTTCTGATCGGCTAACGTGTATCGCCTAAATTCGTGTCCATCGGCCGAGCCTGACTCGCTGATTAGGCGGTATTTTCAAAAATGAAAAACTCGCTTTTAGGCACCCAGAAACATCGGCGATCGCAAACGGCTATCGGCTATCGAAAACAGTATTATGCACGAATCGGCAAACTCGCTTCGTCTACCGGGCAAATTTGATCGGCGATCAAAAACGCCACTAGTGTTTCCGTGATCGTTTATGTGGGCCACAAGCCCGTTTTCGCAACCAAGAACATTTTTGTGGCTCCCCCTGTGGCTCAAATGTGACAAACCAATTCTCGAGTTCATTTTCGATTTTTTGCTCGAAATTTGGCGCGGTATTCAGATTTGGCGGCAAACTCAAATCCAGTAATAAATTAGCTATTTTGTGAAGCAAACTGCTAGTACTAAATATAGGTCGTAAGCTGGTCGTAAGCCTGATGCTTTTATTTTTATTTTAGACCATTGAAAATGCCGCAAACAAAAAATCAGACCATATGCTGTTTCCGCGAGTTTCAACCTGTGAGTTATGTGTTTCGCATGCGTGTCTGCGACAGAAATATGCCGTGGAAAAACTCCTTTATTATTATTTTTATTATTAATTATTATTTTATTAGTGTATCTACGTATTTGTGAATTCTCTTTCTCTTAGGAACATCTTAGCATTGCCAGAAATTGCCTCGAAAAAGTTCATGGCGAATTGACCGACCTTTCCTGCCTCCGTAGTCTGAACCTCCGCCACAACAAGCTGAAAGCTTCTGGCGTTCCTGCTGAGCTTTTTGATTTGGATGAGCTGACAACACTGGACTTCAGCTATAATAACCTGAAGCAAGTTCCTGATGGCTTGGAAAAGGCCAAGTCCCTGCTGGTGCTGAATCTGAGCAACAATCAGTAAGTCTACTATGTTGAAGCGCTGAGCGCATAAAGGTGATAACTCGCCTTTCTTGACAAGTTGAGTTAAGAATCAAATTAATTATCGCCACTGTGGATTGTCTCACCAGCCAGTTTAGTCTGAGGCTTTCTTTCGCAGTTGTTTCCCGCCCAAGAGTGTTGCAAACTTACCTCCCTCACTTGTGGGTCACTATCGATACCAGCCAAGATTTCAACCATTAAACATTCTTGTCCTACGTAGGAACCAGTTCCCAGCAAGAACAGAAATAAAAATTAAAGGAGATGTTAAATTTTTTAGCAAGGATGAATACATGTTGATATTTAAAAATCACTGATATCACATTGTTAATCATTCAGTGGTACAAGGTGCAATTTTTTTTATTGACAAATTAAAAATTTTATATTATTTTAGGTGATTTATTATTTTCATGGCAGGAAATTCCCGGAAAAGAGGGTAGCCACTTGCAAGTTGAAACCTGAAGGAAATTAATCTATATTTGCGTTTTTTGCATTGTTAAGGGAAATTAAAGGGCCCCCACTGGCCATCTTCTCAAACCAGGGATAATACTGTGAATCACCCACCAACTCTTCAGGCGTATTCTCGCCGTTCCCCAGGGACTCGTCGGGGATCGAGGGGAAAAGTGAGAATAGATGGAGTCAATCCGCGCGGACTCCGCGGACGGAAAGCGACGAGAACACGGGGAATGCTTCCAAAATGGATTGAAAAATAAAAGATAAAAAGAGGTGACGGACTTAAGTCTGTAGGCGATGATCCATTTTATTTTCACTTTTGTTTATTCTGATTGTTTTTAATTAATTATGTGTTTTCATTATTTGTAAACAAAAATCATAACCACAATTAAACAAGATGTCTTGTCTCAAAATTGGTTTTATCCCATATCTGAACTCAATATTGATCTAAAAAATTCTCATTCACAATCCCTATAACATCTGTTTTTTTTTTTAAAACCTCTAGCTAGTTTAAGAACTAAATTAGCCAACTCTCTATAGGCCTAGCCAACTGTGTATTGATTTTGTGTACAAATAAAACGAACTTGAACTGTTTTTTTTTTTAAATCAATAACACTAGCAACCCCCAAAATCAACTCCCTACCCAATCGAAAAGGGAGTCCCTTTTTGATCATGGTGATGATAATCGGGGAATTCCCCGTGCGTGGGGACTCGCGAGAGTACGGGGAGTGAGTTCCTGGGACAAACAAAAACGCGGGGACAAAATAAAAACGAAAGGGAGTCCTCGGGGAACGGCGAAAATACGCCTTTTATGTTTGTAGTTATTTTTAGAGAACATGCGAAACAAGGATTTCATGGATAGAAAAGTTTTATCAGGGTCGTCGCCGTGTTGATGTGTAACACCAGAACAGTCTTGAACAGTCTTCTAAGGCGTATTCTCGCCGTTCCCCGAGGACTCGTCGGGGAATCAAAGGGAACGGCGAGAATAGAGGGAGTCACTCCACGCGGACTCCGCGAACGGAAAACAGCGAGAACACGGGGAATGCTTCTAAAATGCATTTTGCTCGAAAAAAAAATATGCAGTTGACGAAATTTTTCTGGATCCACTTTATTTTTGGGTGTGCTTATCCTGATTGTTTTTAATTAATTTTACATTGCATGAACACCAGCAAAAATTGATTTCCCTCCGAATCTGAAAGGGAGTCCTTTTTGATGATGGTGATGATAATCGGAGCATTCCCCGTCCTTGGGGACTCGCGAGAATACGGGGTGTGAGTCCCCGGGACAAAAAAAAAACGCGGGGACTCCTCAAGTGGAGTCCTCGGAGAACGGCGAGAATATGCCTAGAGCTTGGTTTGATTCATTTTTCTTTCAGCATTGAAGCAATCCCTAGTCAGCTCTTCGTGCAAGTGAATGACCTGATCTTCCTGGACCTGAGTAATAACCAACTGGAGACTCTTCCCCCGCAGACAAGGCGACTGGGGAATCTGCAGACCTTGGTGCTGGACAATAACCCATTGGCCAACTACCAGCTGAGGTAACGCGTAGACCATTGGTTTTGGATCTCTCTGATGACTCCCCCCCCCCCTCGCTCATCAAAGCCGGGGCGTTAAAAATCTTAGAAACCGTAGATCTACGGGATGCCGGTTCTGTGCTATTCCAGAGCCTTAATGGAAAGTGGGCCGTTTAGATGAAGTACCCGAGCGGGATCACTGATGGTGTAGTTTGCTTTTGTCTTGCGATTGTAGGGTCTAACAGTGGGCAAACTGACGTATGGGTGAAATGTCGGATATTAAGAGTGGGTGAACTGACGTGTGGGCGTAGTGACGGGACTCCGATTGTAGAGGTTGGGGAAATATTTTCACACACCCCTCCGTTGTCATTTGATAGTGTGTCGATATTGGCAAGAAGGTTGCGGGCTAAGACCATGAGCATTTTTGTCTTTCATTTCACTATTTGCACAGTTTGTAACCGCCCGGTTCCCCTCGTAACAGTGTAACGGCTGTGCTTTGTGGTCCTATTTTACTACGCTCAACAGATTCAATCTAGTGGTACATCAGCCCTTCTTGGCAAGAATCCTCTTCAGGCTCAAGAGAAGAGGACCGTTGCCAAGAAGGGTCAGAAATTGCTAGAACAAATCTTGGCCCAACTAGCCGTTTAGCACAGTCAAATATGATTCACAGCCAGCTTGGGCGTAAGGAAAACTCATTACTGTGATCTCTTTTTGCAGACAACTACCATCCTTAGCAGGCCTTCAAACTCTAAGCCTCAGAAACACCCAGCGATCTTTATCCAATATGCCCGCCAATTTGGATAGTTTGATTAACCTCACTGAGATCAATTTGGCCGAAAACAATCTGACAAAAATTCCGGATGCTCTGTTCACAATCCCGAATTTGAAGAGAGTGAATTTAAGTGATAATTCGATCGCAGAGCTTTCGGTAGCCATAGGTAAGTCCAGTATAACATCTACGCCACTTGCAGCCTTGGGTTGCACTTGCGGGCTTTGCAAGTTTGCAGCTTTGGGCTCAAGTGAGTCGTCCTCTGTCGGTCGATCCAACTGTCGCTAGCTGGGCACTTTACCTACACGTAAGCCAGAACGCTGAAACTTGGCATGCTTGTGAACGACCTGGACCAGTGGTCTAGGAAACCTTTATTCCCTTGATCCTACCGTTTGTGGAGGGTAGAGGGAGAGGAAGTCCGCGATCTTGTGACATTCATATGTCCTAACGGAAGATCGGATTCGAGTGAAACATGAGGGATGGTAGGATTAGATGCCCTATATATCCCATTCACCAGCCCGAAACGCATCCGTCCACGGTGGGGAGGGCGTAAAGTGGAGTTGAGTTTTATTCAGAAAAGGTAGCTTTCACAGCACATGCGTCTAATTTGACCCTTATGTCAAGCACTGAATGGTTGGCGATGGGTTTGTGTGCCACAGAAAATCCGAACGCACATGAACGATTGGAAAATTAATTGGAGGCGTTCTGAGATAATGATAATGGTTAATTTCCCTGTACCATCTTTACAGATAAATAAACAGCTTTTACAGTTACTCACAGATAGATAAATAAACATATAATTACACAGTCATATTCAGTGGCAATTGCAATTGCATTCGTGTAGCGTACAAAATAGTGTCGAAACTTGCGCCTGTATTGGGAAGACGCTGATGCTTTGCGTGGCACAAACTTGGTTTGGTGCCTTGTTGCTTACCTTGGCTGTGGCGCCGCGGGTGGAAGAAGGTCCTGGTGCTTACCTGACATAAATACATTCACTTCTAGTTAATCGCATGTAAATATATGAGAATTGTTGTGGTGATGATCACAGCCCTTGTGCCGTTCCCCTAGAAGATTTGCCAACTCACCTCGAAGTTGCCAGTCTCATTTCTTCGCAGGTCTGGGCAGAACAAGGGCTTGGTAAAAAAAAACTGCCGAAAGGGAAGTGAGGAGTAAGCGCTTGGTGTAAAAACGGGAAAATGAATCAACGCCTTGTAAGATAGGTCGTAAAAAACGCAACTTTAAATGTATACGCTGAAAAAATCTACGATGTGAATTGTTTTAGACGAACTTTGTCGAGGCTACCCGATGACAAATTATCATCTAAATAGTAGTATGAAGTTGTACAGAAGAGTAGCATGCAGTACGGACTGATGCTACTACATGCTTCTATGTCAAGGCTACCGCGTTGCTGCATGCTACTATTAGCAAGACTCGATGCTATCCGTGGAATCCGGTCGCGACAAAGGATGAAGATCCGTGTATTGCCCTTATGGATTAATGTATTATAACACCATTACACTGTGCAGTCTCATGATACCAGTCCTATCCTACCCAGTGCCAAAATTTTCTGGTATTCCCCTGATTTAAAGAAAAAAGTTCCAACCGTGCGATAACAATTGTTATCGCACAGCCAGCCATGCGATAACAAGTGATATCGCACGGTTGGAATTTTTTCTTTTAACATCAGGGGAATACCAGAAAATTGAAACAAGTGTACTAGTGTTAAAATCATTATCGCCCTCGCCCCGCTGCGCTCGGGCGATATCAGCCTATCATGCTACAGGCGGGCCAAATTTTTCCGCTATCACCCTCAGGAAGAGCGATAATATATACTCTGATTTCCGACCGTTACTCTGTCATTGTTTTGCAGACCTGTGGACCACTCTTGAAGTCCTCAACGTCAGTCGGAACCAGCTCAAATCCCTCCCAAGCTCTGTCTGCAAAATTACATCACTCAGGCGGATTTTCGCCAATGAAAACCGGATTGATTTTGACGGACTCCCGCCAGAAATGGGTCAACTTAAGGCACTTGAAGTTTTCTCAGCAAGTGATAACAATCTGCAGTCAATACCGGAAGGTTTGTGTCGGTGAGTCGATAGTTCGATACGTATGATATTTTATTTGGTATGCTATTTATTGCGAAAGCCAACTATAGCTGTAGAAAAGCGAATGACGTCAGCAAAAACACATGTATGTTTTACATAATTTTTTCTCAATGTTTCACTGCTACCCGAATAAACCTCTCTTAATTCTTAACTCGAAACATTGGTCCTCTATTAACTATTAGCGACGCGCAGGAAAAAGCTAAGCACCGACTTCGGTTCAGCCATGGTATCTCACCCTCTCCGCTCCGAAATGCTCCCTTCCCCCTACGAAAACGTTAGAAATCGACCAGAACCAATGGCGAGTTCTGGGGTACCCAAACTCTGCCCTGTGCCTACAAAACACGTCAGATGAGCAAACACTTTTTTCGTGAAACTTTTTAACGAAGCTTGATTGATTTTTAAGTGTATTGACACATACAGTTTATTTTTTCGATAATTGCAATTTGTTGTGTAACCATGAAAGTAGATTTTCTAAATTAACTTTCTATTCTACACTAGTTTTCTAGACCACTATAATTATCAATTATTATCCACTTGCCAAGTGGAAGACTTCAAGCTCAAGTCGCACTAGACACAATTCATATTTCTGTTTTGTAACAACACAAGTGTGATTGGCGATGGCCGCACTGACATTATTAATAACAATAGTTTATTAACATAATAAAGTAAAAAAGAGAAAGACGTAGCAGTATAGACAAAAATCAACAAAACAAATCATCAATCTGAAAACCAACAGAACAAGTCAAATTGGTTATCCGCCAGCAGAAGGTCCTCCTGTACCAGGGGGTGGAGGAGGAGGAGGGGGAGGGGGATTGTTCGCACACTCGTAGACCTAAAAAAGGAGATGGAATAATTGGTGCTCTAGAAGTACTTTTGCTTATTCTGCGTTTTAGGTTCTGCCAGCTCCCTCATGGGATTATAGTGTCTGAAATCCACGCCTCGCCCATTGCTTAGTCTTATAACCACGGCTTTTTAGCACTTTTCCGCCTAGCAGAGTTTGCTAGGCACGGAACGCAAATTTCGGCAAAAGATTCGGAGTCCGCCGACAACTTTTTCGCGCATAAGCTTCAAAGTGTTGTTTGCATTTTGGAAGAGGTGTTAGGCCACCAGGTCTATCTTCTGGTTAGGACTTCCTTTGTTTTGCTTGGTTTTTCCTCTTTTTAATCGGTTTTCAAATATTTTGCGTCCATCCGCCGCGCGGGAGAGCAGGAAGGCTGGATAGAGTTGGCGCTAACAAGAAAATTGCTAATTTTTCGTTGAAAGTAATGGTGCTTTTAAACAAGAGCTGTAAGCTCATATGGCACTTGCATGTGTTGAGATGTTTTGTTTGATCAAAAGTATTTTTCGACTGTGGTTAAAATGCGCACTTTAAGGGAGCTAGATAAAAAGTATTTTATTTTTGAACTTGGGTGTAATGGTGCGCACTTTAAAGGCGCTAGAAATGCATCTGTATGCAAAACCCTTGAGCCAAAAACGATCACAGGCCCTTAGGGATCCTTGATGTATACCGTTTCGTCAAAAGTTTTTTTTCGCTTTTCATTTCAAATGCGCACTTTAAGGGTAACAGAAATAAATGTTTAAGCAAAACCCTTGTGGCACAAATGATCATGGGTTGAGATGTATTGTTTCAAATAAAGTACTTTTCGACCTGGCCGTTCAGATTCACACTTTAAGGGAGCTGGAACGTCATTTGTAAACAAAACCCTTGAGGCAAAAATGATAATGGGCTCATGGGGATCATGAAAATATGAATTTGGTTTAAAAGTATTTTTTGAAATTTGCAGTCAAGATTAGTACTTTAACGAATGGTCGGGTTTGGAAAGTGGCCATTTTTTAGTCAATCTTGTCAAATCTCTAATATTACAGCCAAGTTCCATCGTCCTCGATTATCTGGAAGTACCTTAAATCGTGATCACCGGAATCCCGGACCTCCCCCCCCCTCAAACTTCCCCACAGTCGCCGGAGCCAATCCGGTTCCGTAAGTGTTTATCCAGAGCATCTGTTTGTTATTCCCACAAAGTTCCATTCCGATCTCACCAGTCTAAGTCGGTCACGTATTTTCGCCCCCCCCCCCAATTGCTGTCGGATCTGTCCGTCAACAGAAACATGTCCTCTCTTCAATTACCAAATTTCACTCAAATCCGATCAGCCGTTTCAAAGTTACGCATGACTCAATATTCCGGATTCCCCCTCCCGTTACTCCCCCCACGGCTATCAGATCATGTAAATTTTTCTTTATAAGTCACTTTGATCGGGTCCCTGATTCGCCTCCCAAGATTCGTCGTGCAAATCCCCAAAACCGCCATAACCGGAATTTCGGGAAACTCCCCTCCACCCCCCCCCCTAATGTCATGATCCATCCGAAATGTATAAACGATTTATCTGGAGCAGATGCTTGTTCTTCCCAGCAAGTTTTAATCCAATCCCTCCATTCTAACCGTTTCCCGATATTTCCGGTCTCCCCCCCAACTCCCCCATAGCTGTTAAATCCGGTCCGGACTTCAAATGGGACATCAGAGGTATTTCATTTATTCAGTTATTAAGTTTCATTCCAATCCGACCACCCGCTCGAAAGTTACACAGTACTCAAATTTTCCGGATTCCCCAGCCCTCCACCCCGCTAGTGTCCGGATCCAGTCCAAATGTATAAACGATTTATCTGGAGCAGATTCTTGTTCCTCCCAGCAAGTTTCACTCCGATCCCTCTATTCTAACCGTTTCTCAAAATTTCCGGTCTCCCCCCCAACTCCCCCATAGCTGTCGAATCCGGTCCGGACTTCAAACGGGACATCAGTAGTGTGCCATTTATTCAGTTATTAAGTTTCATTCCAATCCGATCACCCGTTCGGAAGTTACACACTACTCCAATTTTCCGGATTCCCCAGCCCTCCACTCCCCCCCGGGTGGTCGGATCCAGTCCAAATGTATAAACGATTTATCTGGAGCAAATTCTAGTTCCTCCCAGCAAGTTTCACTCCGATCCCTCTATTCCAACGGTTTCTCGAAATTTCCGGTCTCCCCCCCCCCAACTCCCCCATAGCTGTCGAATCCGGTCCGGACTTCAAACGGAACATCAGTAGTGTGCCATTTATTCAGTTATTAAGTTTCATTCCAATCCGATCACCCGTTCGGAAGTTACACACTACTCCAATTTTCCGGATTCCCCAGCCCTCCCCCCCCCCGGGTGGTCGGATCCAGTCCAAATGTATAAACAATTTATCTGGAGCAGATGCTTGTTCTTCCCAGCAAGTTTCACTCCGATCCCTCTATTCTAACCGTTTCTCGAAATTTCCGGTCTCCCCCCCCCAAACTCCCCCATAGCTGTCGAATCCGGTCCGGAATTCAAACGGGACATTAGAAGTATGCCATCTATTCAGTTATTAAGTTTCATTCCAATCCGATCACCCGTTCTAAAGTTACACACTACTCCGATTTTCCGGATTCCCCAGCCCTCCACTCCCCCCCCCCCGGGTGGTCGGATTGGGAAACTGAATGTTTCCAAGTTAGTCCGATCGGGTCCCTGATGCTCCTGCCAAGTTTCATCGTCCTAGCACATCTGGAAGTACTCCAATTCGAAAAAGAGTGACAAAACTCCTTAATTTTCAGAATTTCCCCGGCCCACCACTCCCCCCCAGATGGTCGGATCGGGAAACTGATTACTTCTAGGTTAGTTTGGTCGGGTCCCTGATTTTCCTGCCAAGTTTCATCGTCCTAGCACATCTGGAAGTACCCTAACTCGAACATGTGGGACAAAAAAATTCGGACAGACCGACCGACAGACCGACAGACCGACCGACGGACGGAATTGCGATCGGTATATGGCACTTGAGCCAGAGGCTGCAAGTGCCATAAAAACGATATGGTAGCAGCACGAATTTTCAAAGAATTCGATATGGTAGCAGCACGAATTTCCAAAAAAATCCTTTGTTTTGCTTGGTTTTTCCTCTTTTTAACCACGGAGCAATCGGTTTTGAAATATTTTGCGTCCAGCCGCCGCGTCGGAGAGCAGGAAGGCTGGATAGAGTTGACAAGCGCCAACAAGAAAATCGCTGTTTACGTTGAAAGTAATGGTGCTTTCGAAAAACTATATGATAACAGCACGAATTTCCAAAACCGTGAAGCCTGTGTTCTTCTTGGGAAAACCTATCCTGAGTAGTCCCTTTCAACTCATTGAGAAGCGATTCGATTGGTTGTAAACCCCTTCTTCCAAGAAAAGAAGGAAGTCATGAGAGCCTAAATTGAAACCAGTTCCTCCGTTCTGAAATTTAACTTACCGGTGATAGTGAAACTGTTGTCGCTCTCATCCTTTCACGAACTGCTTTCCAAACTGTTGCGTTGTTTGATCCATCGTTAATTCGTGTCTCTTGTATATTACCCATAGCTTGTACATCATGCCGTAATTTCTTTAAATTACTACGTTATTATTTGTAGATTGTTCTTGCTCCTTACTAGTCAAATGACACATACGAGAGGTAGATTATTATGTCATCGAACACAATTTTAAGTCTAGCCGAATAAGGCTGAGACCCGACAGTCTAGTTACACAGCACATATTCACTTAAATATACTTGAAAACCTGAGGTCACGTTCGTAGATGGGTCCCGCATAGTTACTTACAGTGTAGTTGTGTTATGAGAGTTTACAATGAACTGTATAGGGTTGTCTTTCTTTTTTTTTTTACTCCGTCTCGGTCCTCCCAGGCCAATTTTGATGGGCAGTAATCTTTTTTATTTCATTCATAGCTATATATTTAGGGGTGGGGAGGGGTTTCAAACCAAGGGGCGAAACAAAATTTCTTTAAAAGCTAATGGCGATTCATCTTTCAAACGCTTCAAAAAATGCTTATTTTGATGTTTTAACACGTGACAACCGGTGCCGGCTTGTTTCAGTCTGTGCCGGCACCGACCGGGCATCGCGGCACCGGGCACTTGCTGTACACTAAAATCGAGAATGGGCAACCCCTCGGTTTTTTGTTGCCACGAAAGCGTGGATGAACAATGTTCTGTTCCATTCACATCACATTTGTTCATTTTTAGCTGTACAAAACTAAAGAAGCTACTACTGGCCAACAACAAGCTCATCACCTTACCAGAAATGATTCACGCCCTGACCTGTGATACCCTAGACCTGAATGGAAACCCTGATTTGGTCATGCCTCCGAAGCCGATGGACCCTTCGAAGCTGAATGCCCAGTTTTACAATATTGACTTCTCCCTGCAGAACCAGCTGAGGCTTGCCAGTGGGCAGTACGTGCCCCCAGTGAGGGCCCCCTCGGGTAAGTTTAAAGGTTTAACCTGTTCATTTCATTAGTCGAGAACGAGGCATATTTCATTTCATTAGTCCCGCCGAATGGGATGTAAGTAAGTAAGTAAGTAAGTTTATTTATGACCCACAAAATGTTTTACAACAAAAGAAAGTGGAGTAAAGATAGTAGAAAAAAGAAAAGAAAAGAACAAAGACAACAGGAAAATAACTAACGGAACATACAATAGGCCTACAACCATCAATCAAAAGAGCCTAATTAGTCGGTGATGCGGCAACAGACGTAAACTAGATTTCTGACGGAAATCAGTATGCAAATCTTGCAGCCGTGACAAAATGTCGGTAGCTCCGTATGATTTAATGATTTTTGAATTACTATGGGACCGGGGCAGATACAGAAGAAACTTACAGTAGCGGAAATAATCTATCCTGATTCTGGATAGATCCCGTTTATCAAAAATTTCAGACAGACCAACCGAGAAAAGAACAGCCGGGTCGCAAAAAGAAGCGTAAAGTTTTGCTAAAGCAGTTCTTCTGTACTTACCCCGGTTAGCTACAATCTTTGCGTACCCTATTTGTAGCTTGCGTTTAATGTCGATACGTGCGGACGGAAAGGAACTCGTTACTGTAATACCCAGCCATCTAAGAGAAACAACATGGGGAATCTTAAAAGCCTGGCAATCTAGTGGACCAGGGGAAGGAGAACCGTTAAAATGCAGATATTCGCACTTGTCAATATTCAGCCGTAGACCAATATTCCCAAAGAGTGACGCAACGTGAGAAACCATTCGCGATAGACCTCTTTTCGTGCGGCTAATTAGCATAAGGTCGTCAGCATAAGCAATGTAAGATACATCGGTCATCCCGATGAAACAGGTGTGCGTAATTCGTGAAAGAACATTGAATAAACAAGCATTAAATAAATATGGGGATAAAACCCCACCTTGACGAACACCGCATTTCACAGGGATGTGACCAAATATACTATCACCTGATTTCAACCGTAAAAAAGAATTCGAATACCAATAGCGCAGAACATGAATGACAGAGGCATTCACACCAAGCGAATGAAGGGAAAACCAAACTTGGACATGGACAACGCTATCAAACGCTTTAGATAGGTCTAAAGTACACAGATGTAGACTCTGGCCTTTTCTATGGGCCTCATTAAAAAGAGACGACAAAGCTTTATGCGCATGTTGACATCCAATCCCGGACTTGAAACCAAACTGGTTCGCATCATAATCAACATTATCCTTAACATAGGGAAGCAGTATGTACTCAAACAGTTTGCTAAGGTTACATGCGACGGTAATTGGTCGATAAGACCCACAACTAGTAGGATCTTTACCACGCTTTAAAATCGATGTCACAGTAGGCTACCACATAGAAAACTATCTGGTACAAAAGAATTACAAATGCACATCTGGTAAAAAAGCTGCAGGTGACAAAGTAACTCTGATGAAGCAGGGTTAAGGTGCTTTACGCTAATCCCATCCAAATCTACCGATTTTGACTTGAGGCGTTTAATCGATTTGGAAATAGATTCACGCGATACAGGTATGATATGCTTTTGCGACAAAGAAAATGGAAGAACTTTCCGGACTTGAGCAGAGAAATAAGCGTGCACTTTCTGATTAATATTTGAGAATATTTGCACATAATGTCGTAGCCACGACGATTTAGGAATAATATCACTTTCGTGATCATCACTAAATTTGGAGGAATTAGTCACCTTTTTCCATTCATTGATATTTTGGGGGAAATCGGTGCCTGACACACGCACAGACAGTATATATTTCTTAAACGACAACTTCGTCTTTTGCTTAATCTCAAAAACAATACCATTTTTAGGCCTCCCACAAGCTATCCATATCCGTAACCACATTTTTGCTTTATTTTTTACTTTTTTCAACTCGGGGTCAACTTTCCAAATTGGTTTACGGGTATTACATCTTATCCGAGCAATAGGAACTGCAGCCTCTTCTGCCTTCTTAAGGCAAACAATTATCCTTTGATAATATAAGTTCAGTTCAACTAGGGCGTTTTTGGAAACAACACTCATGCAAAGTAGATTGAACGGAACTTTAATAGACGAGAGTAGAAACGCTAGTCTTGTTAGGTATAGTGGCCAATTGGCGCAATCCCAGTTCCGTTTGACTGACCACTTACGCGTTTTCACTGGCCTGGGTTTATCAATTAACGTTACAGACACATCCACAGAAAGTAATAGGGGTAGGTGATCGTAGTCTCTCAGATCTTCATCAACATGAATATCGGAAGTAACTAGACTAGGGCAGCACACACCGTGATCAATGTTAGTGGTAGATCCGCTATTATGAATGTAAGTAAAAGGTAGGTCCTTGGGTATGATCTTGTATGAGAGGGGTAGGGTATCAAGGAAAGTATCTGTACGAACCGTAGCTTTGGAAATATCACAATTCATGTCACCGAGTAGGAGCCACTCGTACCCAAGGGCGCTAACAGAAGTAATTAAGCTTTTCAGCTTACCACAGAATTTAACGTAACTGGACTGTCTTTTTATCATGGGGGAGGTACGTATTCACAAGCACCACATTACCAAGTCTGACTGCAATTAAATTTTCATCAGATTTGTAGCAACGCGGGGAAAGGTGACAAAGTGATTTTTTTCACAAAACATGCCAGCCCGCCGGAGGGTCGACCACGTGTACGCCGAGCATTTGTAGTGAACACGATGTGATCGGGGCTTCTGCGAAGAAAGTCAACGCTGATTCCAGGAAGAAGGTGTTCCTGTAGTAGGACAACGTCAAAATTAGTAAGCATAGGCCTATCATCCAGGCACAAATCTTTATCTTTTGTACCGTTAATATTGAAAGAGCAAGCAGTAATGGATGTTTGGTTCATTTCGCAACTTTGGTTTTCACAGCAGCTTGAAGCTTGGGACAACGAAAGCTGTATGAGACATGATCTCCGTCGCAGTTGGCACATTTGGGTATCAGGGTGCACGGAGAGTCCTTTGTTGATTCGTGAGGACCGGCACACCTTGGACACTTAGCTACGGAGCTATTACACTGGGCCTTAAGATGATCCGGGGACCGACATTTGTGACAGCACCGGGGCAATCTACGGAACTCACTGATACGAAGAATCTCAAAGCCGACTTTAAGGCCGTTCTTGAGAGCACTGGCAAGAGCATGTCCGTTACAGAAGGACACTTTAACGGAAAGAGATGATCCCAAACGATGGAAATCAGACACGCTTACGCAATCTTTGAGGACCGAAAGATCAAAGCCAGGGTCAAGACCTTTGGCAAGGCCCAAAAAAGACTTTTCAAGATGTTTGTAATGTGGTGGGGTTTAACAGTTAGATAGGAGGGATCTTGCTGTGTTGGCTGTCGCTATTTCGAAAGATGTTGAACGTTTTGTTCCCAAAATTGATTCGTTTTGTTCCCAAAGCCTGAATCCCGGGATTTCGTAACAGTGAACTTCTGGCCTAGGTTAGTGGCAGTATCCCTAGGACGGAGGTGAAGGCCTTTGGCTGGAAAGCCACGTATTAACCTCCCGACTAATATTTTTTTTTTCTTGAAATTTAACCGAATACGTTAAAGTTTCTAGTCTAGTTATACACCACTTATTCACTTAAATGGGCTTGAAAACCCGATACAGATGAGTTACTTCGTTTAGCAGATAATCGAACTTCATCGAATGAATTTATTCTTTCGGATTTGGGGTACCTCTTTGTGTTTTTCCCTCCTTTAGCATTTATAACATTGTGTCTACCCTTCCAGCTTTCAAGTCACAGGCCAAGTCCTTTTTGGGATCCCAAAACGTTAGTGACGGATACCTATGACATCGCAAAAGTTGTCTGTCTGTCCGTCCGTCCGTCCGTCCGTCTGTCTGTGAGCACGATAACTCTCGAAGGGAATGAGATATTTTGATGAAACTTGGTGTGAGCATTCTTTGGGTCAAGAGTAAGGTCGAGTTCGTAGATGGGCCCTGTAGCCCTACATTTAGGGGTGGGGAAGGGGGTTCAAACTAAGGGACAAGCAAAATATTTTTACACAGCTAATGTGATAGTCGATTATGGGGTAAGAAGACATGCTGAACACGAGTATGAAAACCATTTTCGCGCCGGACAAGTAGTTCGCCCGGAATCCGGCCGAAACCGGAAAGTTTGTTAAAAGTAAAAGTTTTATTTGAAGTTGATTAGATGTTTGATTTTGGGGTAAGAAACCATGCTGAACACGAATATGAAAACCATTTTCTCGCCGGACAATTAGTTCGCCCGGAATCCGGCCAAGACCGGAAATTTTGTTAAAAGTAAAAGTTTTATTTGAAGTTGATTAGATGTTTGATTTTGGGGTAAGAAACCATGCTGAACACGAATATGAAAACCATTTTCTCGCCGGACAATTAGTTCGCCCGGAATCCGGCCAAGACCGGAAATTTTGTTAGAAGTTAAAGTTTTATCTGAAGTTGATTAGATGTCTGATGTAGGGGTAAGAAGGCATGCTGAACAAGAATACGAAAACCATTTTATCGCCGGACAAGTAGTTCGCCCGGAATCCGGCCAAAACCGGAAAATTTGTTAAAAGTAAAAGTTTTATTTGAAGTTGATTAGACGATAGATTTAGGGGTAAGAGGAGATGGAGAATCCGTATATGACAATCACTCTTTAGCCGGAAATATAGTTCGTCCGGAATCCGGCTGAAACCGGGAAATTTGTTAGAAGTTAAAGTTGTATTTGAAGTTGATTAGATGTTGGATATAGGGGTAAGGAGATACGCTGAATCCGTTTTTGAGCTTTGGTTTTTCGCCGGACAAGTAGTTCTTGAATTTCGCCAAAACCGCAAAATTCACAGAAGTAAGCTAGGATCGTTTCGATCGGCTTATAGAGGTAAACGCACATGCTGAATCCATATCTGAGCTTGGATTTCTTAATGATTAGCTGTTTGGCCTGGCGAAGACTGGATCTGGCGAAGACAAAACCTAATCGTCTGGATCAAATATTGAAATTTTGGGATCCCATCGGAACCTTTGGTCTTGTTCTTATCGAAAACTTGAGTTCCTTAAGTTCCTTTCTTCTTCTTTTTTTTGGGGGGGTGGGGGACAAGGGCGCTTTCTTGACGGAAGATCGTTCGCTAGTGGATTTTTCTTGTCAGTTTGCTTTGTCTTTATTCTTTTTCTCTCCTTCTGTGTTTGGTTTGTTTCCATTGAGACTAATAGGAATAAAGAATAAGCCCCACCCATTGCCAGTTAGGCCTTATGGTGGGGTCATAAAAAGTTAATGGTGTTTATTATTTCTATGAATCAAACTGAAACTGAAGCCATTGCAGAAAAATCAGCTGACTTGTCATTTTTCCTACTTTCTCGAGGCGTAACTTTCCCGGGCTTAGTATCTTGAACCCTGAAACTGCAGGCCTTAGTTGAAATTTAAATTATTCGCGTCTGGGTGAATTTTTCGCTGTTGTGGAAACAGCGCACAGCTAAACGTTATTATACCAGAGCCCCGATTGAAAAAGAACAAAATACCTTAGATGTAGTCGAAATGCTTCAGTGTATTCAAATATCAAGTGTAAAAATAAGCTGCGCCACACTTAAACTTTAATTTTTTCTTTTTTTCTTTTCTAGAATGTGCAGAATCTGTCTCATCTACTGGTTATGGAACAGGTAAGCTATACAATTACCTAGCTTCATTGAGCGTGTTCAGCCCTTCTAACAATAGTAACTATTAGTTACTATTTTGTTCCAACCTCGTGAAAAGTTACTACGCTAACAGTTCCAACCTTCTCGAAATAGTAACTAATAGTAACTATTTGCTTACCACGCTCGGGAGCGTAGTAAGCGTGGTAACTACGAATATCTTTGATATGATTGGTCCGATTATCCCGTGACACGATATTTTGCTGAAAATAGAAAAATGTGCCTGCCTTGACGCCAAGAAGCCAGAATTCGTGGCGTCATGCGTAGTAACTACGGTAAGTAGGATGGAACACGCTCATTATAAGTATATTTGATATACCACCCGCGAAATGTGTAGGGCGACAGCAGAGTAGGAAAGAAATGAAAATTTATCTACGGATTAAGTACCACACAGTCCAGTTTTCGTAGTGGGATGCGAATTTTCCTATTCTTTCCGAAGTTTTGACGCATCGAATTCAGGCCCCCCATAGTGATGTGAATTCTGTACACAACTTATATTCCAGTATTCGAACATAAATGATTTGTGATTTCTTTGAAACATTGCTGCGATTCTCAAAGAATATAAACCCGTCCGGCTGTTTTCATCCTCACTCGAGCGGGATCAGCTAAAAACAGGCAGGGCACGACATATAAGGCACGAGCACTAAAAAGAGGTACGAAAACTAAAAGGGCCCTTTCAAGCTTCAGAGTGAGGGTCAGGAACGATGTTCTAACGTGTCTTCTTTTAGGCTCTGGAGTTCCGAGTTCCCACGTACTTGTCTACTTCTACTACCTGCTAATGTCTTTTTATTACTCGTGCCTCCTATGCCATGCCGTGCCGTCCTGTGCCTCTTTTTAATCGACCCCCACTCGAGGGATCGACTAAAAAGAGGCACGGCACGGCATGACATAGTGTAGGAGGCACGAGCACTAAAAATAGGTACGAAAACTAAAAGGCCCCTTTTCAGAGTGAGGGGCATGGACAATGTTCTAACGTGCCTTCTTTTAGGCTCAGGAGTTATGAGCTCCCACGTACTTGTCTACATCTACTACCTGCTAATCTCTTTTTATTACTCGTGCCTCCTGTGCAATGCCGTGCCGTCCCGTGCCTCTTTTTAGTAAATCCCTACTCGACCCCCTTGGTTTTGATGAGTATGTCTAACCAGTGAGCTCCTGGGAAAACACGCCCTTCCTTCGCCCAAACACACATTTACAGACAGGTACCTCAAGTCTTTTGTACCCTATTTCGTACACCACTTCAATTCTATGCAGTAATTAATAAGGTAAATTGCATATATTAAGTGTCAATTGTGTATTTTTATGGCACTTGCCTTCCGGCCAAGTGCCATATACCGATCACTTTTCCGTCGGTCGGTCGGTCGGTCGGTCGGTCGGTCTGTCGGTCGGTCAGTCCGGTGATCGCGAGTTAGGGTACTTCCAGATGTGCTAGGACGATGAAACTTGGCAGGCATATCAGGGACCCGACCAAACTAATTTAGAAATAGTCACTTCCCCGATCCGACCATCATGGGGGGAGGGAGGGGAGCCGGAATCCGGAATTTAGGGGCATGCATAACTTTCAAACGGGTGATCGGATCTTAATGAAACTTGATATTTGGAAAGACGTCATTTCTCAGATGTCCCCATTCAGGTCCGGATCGAATCCGATTAATGTGGGGGGGAGTCGGAGGGGGGAACCGGAAATCATGTGACACGCTTAGACTGGAGCGATCGGGATGAAACTTGGTGGGAGGAACAAGCACATACCCTAGGTACGTCATTGACAGACCCGGACCGGATTCGTGCACTTTGGGGGGAGTTGGAGGGGGGTTCCGGAATTCCGGTGATACGGAGTTAAGTTACTTCCAGGTGTGCTAGGACAATGAAATTTGGCAGGCAAATCACGGACTCGACCAGATTAACCTGGAAATAGTCAACTTCCCGATCCGACCATCGTGGGGGGAGTGACGGGAGGGGAATCCGGAATCTTGAGGTATGTATAACTTCCGAACGGGTTATCGGATCATAATGAAACTTGATACGTAGAAAGATCACATTTCTCGGATGCCCAGTTTCAAGTCCGGACCAGATTCGATGAAGGTGGGGGGGGGGGGGGGTCGGAGGGGGGAACCGGAAAACTTGTGACACGCTTGGAGTGAAGCGATCGGAATGAAACTTGGTGGAAAGAACAAGCACAAGCCCTATGTACGTAAGTGACAGAACCGGACAAGATTGGGGCACTGTGGGGGAGTTAGAGGGAGGGGGTCCGGAATTCCGATGATCGCAAGTTAAGGTACTTCGAGACGTGCTATGACGATAAAACTTGGCTTGAAAATTAAAGACTTGACATGATTGGCTTAGAAATAGTCAGTTCCCTGATCCGACCATCCCTTAAAGTACTAATGCTAACCGCAAAGTACAAAAAAATATTTTAAAGCAAAATATACATTTTCGTGATCCCTATGAGCCCATGATCATTTTTGCCTCAAGGGTTTTGCTTACAACTGAATTCCTTAGTAATTCCTTATAAAGTACTAATCGCAACCACAACGTACAAAAAATACTTTTTAGCAAAATATACATTTTCGTGCTCCCGATGAGTTGGTCATGTTTTTTACTTCAAGAGTTTTGATTACAAATGATCACAACAAACCCACAAATTTACGAATTCCTACTTTCATCCTCTGACCCAGCCTTGCAAGTGCCATATGAGCTTCCAGCTCTTGTTTAACTTATAATCAAAAATGTCTTATATAGTGTTATTATATGTATCGGTGTTAAACCGTACGACAATTCAATGCTAGCGAGTATATTGTACGAGCCACTAAGGAAATTAAAGGTTATTTATTAATAAGCAGGAGCCTGATCCGCCTCGAAAAGAGCCAGACACGGAAAATTAATACTATCGTAGTACAATAATGGTGGATAAAAATGATTCAACAACTTGAATTGTTGATTTTTTTTTCAGAGAAAGATTCGATCGCTCGAAAAGCCAGGATGCGCCGAGGCAGACGGAACGAACCGGAGGAAGCTGACCAAGACCAGGCAAAGATCTTGAAGGTAGGAACAACTGAACAACTTGTGGCTCCGTTTTTGCTTTAGTTAGCTATAATTCAAGTGCCTTGTTCTTGCCACAATTTTCAGCTCGCTCTGCCCCATGATTGGAACCCATTTGGAGAAGGAGATATTAGAAGCATGATAATAACAATAAAATTGTATTTAAAAAAGCCGAGGGTTATATATATATATATATACAAGTACAAATTGTAATACACAGAGACGTAAATACCTATACAACTAATCCACGGAAAGCTTTGTGAATTCAAGCGCTCTATTCACAGACCTACAAATCTTGCTTATCGACTGGGCGGAAGTGCATTTCAGGATACCAAGAAGGATACCACTTAAAGTTTAACCGAAAAGGGCTGGGATAGGACAATCTAGTTATCCATCACTTATTCACTTAAATTGGCTTGAAGACCCGCTGACAATGCGTTACTTCGTTGTTCCGCTGTTCACGAATAATCGATTTTCAAATAGTGGAAATCCCTTGTGATTTATGGTTCTGAATTTTTGTAGTATGCTTTACGAGAAAGATTTGTGATTTTTTTTTGTTCAGGCACTAAGCAATCTTCACCAATATCACCACTGCTCACTGAAAAGCTGCGTGTGTGTTGAGATTAAAATTTACCGCGTCATATTTACCGCGTCATTTACGTTGTGGGGACGGCCGCAGATATTCTGAACGTCATAACTGGAGCAGATTGTGGAAAATTTAAAAAAATCCCTTTGCAGAATCCAAATAATTCAGTGTATTCAATTAGATGGCACTCCTTTTCGGTTAAACTTTAATATATGATATGATATGATATGATATTATATATTGTATATATTTGCACAAAAAGCCCGAGGGCCATGGCAATACAAAACAAAATGGAAAACAAATTTTCACAAAATTCCAACTAGGCCTAAATAAATCTTTCTCGATGCTTCATCGAAAGCTTAAAGGACCCCTCTTACTAATTCTGCTTTTTATAATATATCTAGCTCCCATACATGATTATAAGCTTCTAAAATCCCCACCTTTCTCCATTGTTTCGTTCTGTGCCTACGAAATTTTAGCGCTTTTTTGGCCTTGCCGAGGCCTTGCCCCGTAACACAACGAAACGTTTGCCGGGATCATCAACGTCTGCTGACAACTCTTTCACACATAAGGATCTGAGAAGCTTTTGTTTATTACTTCTTTTATTTGCTTAGTTTTCACACTTTTGAACCACGGCGCGATCAGTTTTCAAATGTTCTGCGCCCAGCCGCCGCGTCGGAGAGCAGGAAGGCTGGACATAGTCGACAGGCGCTAACAAGAAAATCGCTAATTTCAGATGGAAAGTAGTGGTATTTTCGAAAATATTTTTTTCTGATCATTTCATAGGGAAAATATTATTTCTAGTAAGAGTTGTGCTTTAAGGAATCTTCCCAACTGGCGAACTCCAAAAAAGCATTCATCCTTCATTACTTTAACCAACCATTCCTCATCATACACTCCTTTTCCAAACACTTCATCCCTCAACTCATCCAGTTCACTACATTCGCACATCAGGTGCAACACATTCTCATTCATGTCCCCACACATTGGGCAGTAGTAAGGACCAATCCGACTTAAATTAATATAACTACTATAGTAATCACTATAATTACTATACGACGTCTCTTTCAACTTTTACACCAGCTTTTTGGTCTAGGGTCTCAAAGATGTCGCCAAGCAGAAGACTGAGGAGGATTACAAAATCGAAGCCTTACAGTAAGTATTGTAAACTACCGGCTATTTGCGTTTCCGGATGGTAGTAACGGATAGCTATGTTGTCGTAAATCTGCCCGTTCGTCCCTCTTCCTGTGAGGACGGTAACTTGCAAACGAGGTGAGATGCTTTAATCTGAAGTCCAAACCATATTTTTGATCGGTTGCTGAGCTACTCTTGAGCATGTCAACCCAGTTCACGAACTAAGATAGAAGCGGGCTATGGGAATTGTGTTCACAAGCCCCTTTTTATATATTTGTGTTACTAGTTGCGTTTTTGCAGATACCATACGGTCTAAAGTCGTTTTTGCAGTTATCGTGGTATCTGGCCAGTTATCGTGGTATCTGATATTCAGATACCACGGTCCGACCGAGGTAAGTGATCATCTCACTTACATCCGTTTTTGTTAAATTGGTGAGAAAGAAGTTTGGGACTTGGTGATGTGACTGGATATCAGTTTTTCTTTTGGGATGACTTCGAAAAGCACAATTTCAGCAATTGCCGTTTTTGCATAGCAACCGTATATCAGATACCACGGTAACTGCAAAAACGACTAATTGCAAATCCAGTTACCGTGGTAACAGATACCATGGAATCCAAAAACGCAACTATTGTGTTACTTGAAAGACGAGCAGATAGAATACAAGTTATTTAGGAAAAAAAAGTACATCATTTATTTAAAGTTTAATTGAGAAGGCAGCTTTCAGGTTAAGGTTCTTTGATTCAAAAAATACTTCATAACAATAGTTGCGTTTTTGCGGATACCATGGTATCTGTTACCACGGTAACTGGATCTGCAATTAGTCGTTTTTGCAGTTACCGTGGTTTCTGATATACAGTCCACTGCAAAAACGACTGTTGCAGAAATTGCACCTTTTGAAGTCATCCCAAAATAAAAACTGATATCCAGTTACATCACTAAGTTCTGAACTTCTTTTTCACCAATTTGACAAAATTTGATGAAAGTGAGATGCATTTTCCAGATACCACGACCAGATATCACGGTCGGACCGTGATATCTGAATATCTGTTACCACGGTAACTGGCCAGTTACCACGACAACCGCAAAAACGCCTTTTGACCGTGGTATCAGATATCACGATATCTGCAAAAACGACTTTAGACCGTATACCAGATACCATGGTAAGAGCAAAAACGCAACTAATATATATCGACCAATGGGGGCCGGTAGGAATACGAGCTCGTTAGCTCGGCCCCATTTTTACATCTGATATTTGAATACACTGAATTATTGACTCATCTAAGGGATTTTTACTTTTTCACCCGGTGCTCTAGTAACAATGTTCAGAACGTGTGTCTTGCTTGGACGACAACCCAAAATTCCTCCAGACGCGGAGAATTTGATTTTCAACAGAAACATGCATTTTCTATGTTTTACGGACGCTAAGCTCGGAAAAGCAACGACTGAAGAAAGAGAAAATGACGATCAGAGTTGCGTTTTGTTTGAAGTTCATAGTACAGCGAGAGTGGATGGCGAACTGTAAGTAGCCGTTTTATTCCTGGCCTACTACGTCAGAAGGTACTCCGAAGAACTCCCTGCCTCAGCCAGCGTACAAACTAGCGGGTCCGCTGGTACTCAGCGGGCGGCCCGCTGGCAAATAAAACGACTTCGGGCATCCCGCGCCTTCCCAGCGTACGGCCCGCTGACGAATAAAACGACAACGGACAGTCCGCTGTACTATGAACTTCAAATAAATGCAACTCAGATGTGTCATGTCGTGTCAGATGTGTTTATTAATTTGGAAACATATGCTCGTAAATAATAATTCGGGTAAAGTGAAATCAGGTAAATATAATTTTACCACATAAGCACCGTTTTCTCGTCTGGGCCAGATTTGACCTTCTAGTGGTGAGGGTGGGAGACTCGGCGGAAGTTGAATGAATGAATGAATTTTATTGACCCACTGCACTACAATGAGGACTAGTGGAGTATAAAAGAAATGGAAAAAAGGGAAAAACAAGAACAGAAAGTACATGAACAATAACAATAACACTTAAAGGACGTATTCTAGAAGTAGTGAACTGAAAGAAAAAAATGCTCCTCAGCCGGGATTTGAACCCAGGACCTTCTGCTAACAGGGCAGACACTCTAACCGTTTGAGCTACCGAGGGGCTTGTGAACAGAGTTCGCAAACCACTACAATAGTCCGGCACAAGCCGGCCATAGGAACAGTGATCCCGGCCGAAGGCAAATTCATCCAATCAGTTCACATCCCTAAGTCACGGAAATTATAATACACAGATCTATTTATTACTTAAAGCACAACTCTTACTAGAAATAATCTTTTCCCCATGAAACGGACCAGAAAAAACGATTTTCGAAAACACCATTACTTTCCACCTGAAATTAGCGATTTTCTTGTTAGAGCTTGTCGACTCTATCCAGCCTTCCTGCTCTCCGACGCGGCGGCTGGGCGCAAAACGTTTGAAAACGGAGCGCGCCGTGGTTAAAAAGTTGGAAAACTAAGCAAACAAAAGAAGTCAAAAACAAAAGGTTATCATATCCTTAAATATGAAAGAGTTTTCAGTGGACATTGAAGATTCCGGCAAACTTTGCGTTGTGTGACGAGCAAAACTCGGCAGAGCCGAAAAAGCGCTAAAAGTCCGTAGTCACAAAACGAAACAATGGAGAAAGGTAGGGATTTTAGTAGCTTCTGCTTCCACAAGGGAGCTAGGTATATTATAAAAGGCAGGATAAGCAAGAGGGGTCCTTTAAAGGACCGTAACTAATCATACTCGATCATTCCTGGCCGCACAGACGGGAGATCCAGGGGTGGTTGCAAGAACGAATGATTCGAGCACGAGATCTTCCACTGCGGTAACAGGTTCATTGACTTTAAATCTGTGAAACTTTTGTAAGTGGCGCAACTTTGTGAACGAATATTAACGCTACGTGTGCAAGTGCCATATGAGCTCTCAGTGCTTTTTAGAGCATGCATTTATTCTAGGCCAAAGAAGTGGAACGAAGGTATCTCTAAACCTACCCTGGACTATTCCGAGTTTTTCGAAGAAGACGTTGGCCAAATCCCGGGCTTGACAATTTGGGAAATTGAAAATTTCCTCCCCAACCAAGTGGACGAAGTGGTTCATGGCAATTTCTACTGCGGCGATTGCTATATCGTCCTTCATACGTTTCTGGATGAAACGAGTCATATGCTCAATTGGAGGATCTACTTCTGGATTGGAAAAGATGCGACGGTAATTCTTTATTCTCCCGTGGATTATATGATCAAAACACGTTGGTGACGGGATACCTATGACTTACAGTTTGTCAGTACGTCCGTCCGTCTGTTTTTTTTCGTCTGATTGCAAGATAACTCTTCGGTTACGTTTCTAGACAAAACTTCTGTTAAGAACCTTTTAAGACTTATGTTTTAAATAACATTTAAACGGGTCGTAGCAGACATATGATCATAACATATATCTTTTTATCAAACTTGGTTAACCCTTTATGTTTTGCAAGGTCCCGTGGATTTTTATGATTGCAACAAGTTGGTGACGGGATACCAATGACTTAAAGTTTGTCAATACGTCCGTCCGTCTGTTTTTCCGTCTGATTGCAAGATAACTCTTAGGTTACGTTTCTAGACAAAACTTCTGTTATGACCCTTTTAAGACTGATGTGTTTTAAATAACGTTTAAACGGGTCGTAGAAGACATATGCTCATAACATACATTTTTTTTTTTTTTTTTTTTTTTTATCAAACTGTGCTATCTGCATGTTATCGGACTTCTGACGGTTTAGTGGTAGGTCACCCACCAGGAGACGTTGAGACCAAAAACCTCGTAATGAGGAATACGCTGGCAGTCTGACCAGACTACACTGTCAGAAGTTTCATAACAGATAACACAAGGATGCGCAGCTTCAACAGACAACACTTTGGATGCTGTCTGCGGTTATTTTAAAAACGTTATACATTAAATGTTATGCATGCCAAGCGTTGCCAGGAAGAGCCGAAAAACCGCCGAAAAAGCAACTGTTGACTTTTCCGATATCATGACGACATAAAACAAGACCAAAGGTTTCGGTGGGATCCCGAAAATTCAGTATTTGATTCAGACAATTAGGTTTTGTCTCCGCCAGATCCACTCTTCGCCAGACTCCTTGAACGTCTTTACTCTTAAAATTTAGTAACAGATTAAGGCCAAATAGCTAATCATCTGAGAAAACAACTTCACATAAGTGTTCAGCATGCCTTCTTACCCCTGAATCGAACATCTTATCAACGTCAAATAAAACTTTTACTTTTAACAAACTTTCCGGTTTTGGTGGTATTCCGGGCGGACTTTGTCCGGCGAGAAAATGGTTTTCATATTCGTGTTCAGCATGTTTTCTTACCCCTTAATCGACTATCATCAGTTGTTTAAAAATATTTTGTTTGTCCCTTAATTTGAACCCCCTCCCCCACCCCGAATTGTAGGGCTACAGAGCCCATCTACTAAGTCGACCTTTTCCTTGACCCAAAGGATCCTCCCTTTCATCAAAATATCTCATTCCCTTCGAGAGTTATCGTGTTCACAGACGGACAACTTTTGCGATGTCAAAGGTATCCCTCCACTTACGTTTTGGGATCCCAAAAAAGGCAGCATATTCTTTTTCGGCTCTTCTTGTTAATGCTTGTTGTGCATATCTTATAAGGCAAAACGTTGTCGAAATCACAACAGATAACATCCCAAGTGTTGTCTGTTGAAACTGCGCATCCTTGTGCTATCTCTTATGAAACTTCTGACATTGTAAGAGAGCAAACAACGCGCCTTTTGTATAATTTACCAGGTTGCATGATTGGAGGTGATAAATTAATTCGTTCATTCCTCATTAGCTGGATAAACGGGCCTGCGCTGCCATCCACGCAGTCAACCTCCGCAACTACTTGGGTTGCAACAGTCGCACAATAAGAGAAGAACAGGGCGATGAGTCCCCAGAATTTCTTCTCTTGTTCGACGGCGATATCACATTTATTGATGGAGGTAGAACGTCCAGTGGATTCTATACGGTGGATGACACGGAGTACAATATTCGCCTCTACAGGTAAGTCATAAGTTGAGGGTGTTATAACTTACCGGATCCTAAAATACATCAGAGATGCCCCAGACAACTGCGTCTCACTTGTGGGAACTTACCGGATCCTAAATCACATCAGAGATGCCCCAGACAACTGCGTATCGCTTGTGGGAACTTACCGGATTCTAAATCACATCAGAGATGCCCCAGACAACTGCGTATCACTTGTGGGACTTACCGGATCCAAAATCACATCGGAAATACGTCCCGCTTGTGGGAACTTACCGGATCCAAAATCACATCAGAGTTGCTATGTTTTACGTGTGAATGAATGAATTTATTACACACTGCCCTAAGGCATAAGTGCAGTATAACAGTAAAAACATAAGAAAACAGGAAGCAAAAACACACACAATGTCAGAGACATTAGATCACAAATATTATTATTATTATTATTTATTTCAAAATATAGCCTCTGGGGCTGCTACATAACAACTCAATTTATATACACCAAACAAAACAAAAACAAGAAAAAGTATGCTGAAGGCATGAAGCCTCCAACAAAAAAAGTAGCCTACACAACACAATCAAGATGGGTCGAGCTCACACGAAAATCAATCAGGATGGGTCGACCTCACACGAAACTCAATCAGGATGGGTCGAACCCACAGTAAATTTCTTTACCCCATGATTCCACAGAGGCAGAGACAGGCGCATTTGCGGTCCGCACAGGATCATCAGCAGAGGATTGCTCGACGCCAGAATTCGCCACATAACATAAGAACTAAGCCGATTGGGTGGTGAACAGGTAAACCGCCGATCGGGGGTTCTTTGGAAAACCAATCCCAGACAACTACGTCCCACTTTTGGCAAGGGTTATCGAGACGTAGGAACAGGGACTCGCTACGCTCGTCTGATATTTTGATATATATGTGTAATAATTGAGAGCTGGGCGCACAAAGGTGATAACTCACTTTTTACTAGTTTCGAGATAATCGTGTTTAAAGTCTTTGTCGACTTAGTATCTCAGTAGGGAGTAATCTGGCGAAGATTCGATAGCACAGGGAAAAGAGCGCAAAAATGCTTACCAGATGGTGTCCTTAACTCAATTTGCCAATCACCTCTGTGCGCTCAGCTCTTCAGAATTGTATATACTGACCTTGGACCTCTGGTGGCTCAGATTCTGGTTTTTGAGACGCCTTATCCCTGGACCAGGTTATAAACAGTCCTAAAAGTATATTTGTTACACTGCTAGAAGTGAGGTAACAGATAACACATGTTTAACGTTATGAGAATATGTATGTTATGACCATTTTAAATATTACCTTCCCGTAAAACATAAACATTTTGTCTTCAAACATAACACTTGCAAGGTAATAGCAGATATATTCTCATAACATTTAACAAAAGGATGCGCAAACATGTGTAATAAGTAAGTAAGTAAGTAAGTAATTTATTTTTTACCCGCCATTTTGGAAAGCGGAGTATAAAGAGATACGAAAAAAATAAATAAAAACAAATACAAAACACATAACATATATAACAGAAAATTTAATCTTCGGCCAGGAGACAGGATAAAAGGTCATGCGCTGGTTGGGTCCAATGGTCGATGATGTTCAGCAAAGAAGAGGATACTTCGGAAAGGGTAATACTTATACTTGCATCCTGAACTTGAAACTTTTCCGTTAGGGTGTGGTTTTGGCATAATTTTGAAAGATGGAGCAGGTGCTTCGCATATTTGAAGTAGCACGATCTTATCTTTTTTAGTCTCGCAGAACATGTGTTACGCCAGAACGAAATAAAAGTGAAGGAGCGCAGAAAATAATTTGATAATCTGTTATCAAACCTCTGACAGTGTAGTCGTAATGTTAGTAATATATTTATTTAATTATTTGAATCAACGGCCGACAAGGGCCATATAAATCTACAAACAACAACAAAGAACAAATTAAAAACAACAGACTAATTAAACATCACGCACACTCGGGGGAAAAGTTGCAAAACAGCAACTTCCCCCACGACAACCATATTGGGAACGTCAGCCTCATATGTGGCCCAGCCAGGACAGCCAGCAACGGGTTCTGAGAAAGGTGGGGAAACGGTCATTAGCGTCGAAGTAGCTTGTCGAAGTCGGCAGTATTGAAAAACTTTCCACGTAAAATGTACACCGAGTTGTTTAGGTCAGCAGTTTGAATTCCAAAGGCTCATAACTCTGTCCTAGGACGACCATTTTCACAGTCCTTGGTGAAGCGTCAAACACCCACTCAGATCATGCCATCGCCTGCCATTGATATTAAAGTTTAGAAGTGCATCGGTTGAGACCAGTCAAACACAAATCCTCAATTTTTAGGCATGGTGCTCCAACGTCTTGGCATGCCCCAGGTTATGGGCATGGTGCTCATACGTTGGGGCACATGGTTACCCCCATATAAATCTGTTTGAAAAGCTAATTTTCATTCCAGATTCTCAGTTCAACAGATTTTCGTGGGATACCATGCCCTTGCGGCAGGGCAAGGTGCCCTAACATAAGAGCACCATGCCCAAAATTTGAGGATTTGTGTACGACTGGTTGGAACGTTGTCATTAAAGCCATTACGTGTTGGGTACCACTCAAATCAGGTTTCCGAGAAGAAAAAGGTATGAATGTGTTGGCATTTTGAGAGCCCTGAGGCGCTCCCTCCTTTTTTCTTCCATCTTTAAAACAAGACAACTGTGTTTCACTTGCCACCTCTCGAGTCACATGATTTTCTCGAGAAAGATGAGGCATACGCAGAAGTGCTAATCAGTGACATCGTAAAGGCTTTCGACAGCCTCAATCACCGAGTAGCCATCAACCGAGCGAAAGAAATGGGCGCTCGGCAGTTTCTTTTGCGTATGGTAGCCAGTTTCTTGCACAAACGGAGGCAGTGTGTCGAGCTCGGAGACAAAGAAGTATCTGAATTTGCTGAAATTTGGTGTGGAGCCCCTCAAGGGACAAAATTAGGACCGCTACTTTTCCTGATCGTGTTCAACTCCGTCCTAGCAGAATCACAGAGTCGCTACAAGTTCGCCGACGACCTGTCGAGCATTTCATTCCGAACCTCAACTAGGGTCGCAGAGGAAATCACCATCTCATCTATATTTTCCAAGCTAAAACACGACCTTCAAGATGTCATGCTTACTGTTAGCGAAACAAAGAGCCATGTGTTACAAGTTAGCTTCTTAAAATCTGCGATCCCCCCGCAAGACGATATTGGACTAGACATCAAGGATCAAATAAAAATTTTGGGGGTGATTTTCAAAAGCAACCTTAAATGGGATCCTCATGTTGAATCCATTCTCCAAAAGGCTGCCCTATGTCTGAAATCGTTTGCATGCCTTACCCGATTCAATATCAACGTCTCAATTATGCGTGGGCTATACTGCATGTACGTCCGGTCCCAGACCGAATACGCCTGTCCAGCTTGGCATCCAGGACTAACTGCTGTGCAAACCGAAAAACTTGAAAATATCCAGAAACGGGCATGTAAAATTATGCTTGGGGCTAATTACATGTCCTATGATGACAGCCTGCAAAAACTGAGGCTGCAAAGGCTGGCTGAAAGGCGTCACGACCTCACCATGCGCTTCGGGAAACAATGCCTGCAGTCCGAGGCTCACCGTAAAATCCTGCCTGATTTTCAAGAGGCACGCAGCAGTGGGCCGAGTACTCGTCGAGGAATCCTCACTTCAAGATGCCAACTCCTCTATCCCCCGCCCCGAAAATCTTCAAAGAGATACCTATCGTCCTTCGTCCCTTACTTCGTGGGCCACTTCAATGACGAATCGATGGGAAAAACGTTAGACGTCTGAAATGTTAATTAATTGTATATAGTATAAATCGTTTTATTTTTGTAACGTATGACGTCCGCCGCTAGCCACGTGCTATTATGGAAATAAAGAGTTTATTTATTTGTTTATTAAAGATGGTAAATTGCCTCTCTGTTTCCGGAGCCTGACGGTGCGAAGGCCTGGCAATAAGCGCAAATTCCCGCCAAACCAAACCAGCCTGTCTCCTTGGGTGGTTGTTCGTACTCTGTTATCCGATTTCGATGGTAGATTCATCAAGCGGACCGCCCACGACAACCTCCGGGCCCAGAATCTGGTCGAGTTCAACGAAAATATATAATTAAGGGGCCTTTGGTTTAATAAAATTGTTCTCTCGGGGTTTTACTGAAACTTAAATTGCCGAAAAATTCGATATTTTAGCAAATTAAGAATTTCTTACACTATTTTTAGGGTCCATGCCGCGGGCCCTTCTCTTCATTTGGAACCTGTCGCTGTCCACTGGTCGTCTTTGGATCCACGTCACGTATATCTTTTGGATATTGGAATGAGGATGTTCATTTGGTACGGGTCCAAGTCGAAAAATACGCTAAAGTCCAAAACCAGGTATGTTTTTTCAAATAGTGAGGTGGAAACTGAGATGAAAGTTGGCCTTCCCTTTATCTAGTCCACCCGCTCTGCTTGCGGGTGGTGAAGTAGCTTTTGTACTATGGGTTGTCTCTTTTACGATAATTCCGATCTTTATGCAGAGACGTTCATGCTCTAACGAAGGTGATAGCTTTTGGCGACCAGGAATACGTCCTTGGTTTCGAAATTTAACTGCAGCTCGTCCAAACTTTAAGTTTAACTGAAAAGCTAGCTTATTTGCATATTTTGGATACACTGAATTATTTCGACTCTGGCTCTTCTTACAAAATTATCATAATTGATAATACTTGACAGTGCAAAACGGATAAGTCAGCTGAAATTTATTGGAGCTATATTTCGGCCCTTCTTGGCAAGGGTCCTCTTCAGGCTCGAAGCCGCTCAAGGTGGAAAAAACGAAACTTGTGATAACTGCAATAACCAGGAATATTCATAATTGATAGCGTATCATCAACCAACTGAGCGGTTGTTGGCTTAATCAAATGCCCGACTTCTGAAGGAACATCGCTTCATAAATCTTGGACGAATAAATATAGATTTATTACATGAAGTTACTGCAGAGAGGTAATAACAAAAATATGTAGTGTGGCCTTTTATACTATAACATAACAAACGATACTCAGCCCGTGAATACGTGTCCTGTCACTATTCCTGCAATGCGTCTGCTGCTTCGATGGTAACCTAGACCCAGAGCAAAATAACACTAGAGAGTAGCGCCAAGACTTGAAAAAAGTGTCACACACTCGTACAACAGCGACGCTAGCACCACCAGCGATAGTGAACGTCCCTACTGAAACTCAATCGCTCGTGCACCAGCGATGGCTCCAATAACTTCATATTCTGAACATGTCAAAAAAATTATACAGCCTATGCAAATCAAAATAGCTCACGACCGCGCTGTTAAGAATTGGGTTACACTACTAAGGGATTTTTAATTTGCACTGGTAGGCCCTGCTGGCCCGAGAAGACAAAGTTCACCCCGACGCGTTGAATTTGAATTCCAACAAAAGCTTGCATTTTAATGGCTAATGAAGCCCAGGAAATTTCCACGTTGCAAGGTCACCTCTGAAGAAAGCCCGCTACTGCTTGCGGACCAAAAAAGATCCCCGACGTGTAGAATTTGAATTCCAAAAAAGCTTGCATTTTAATGGCTAATGAAGCCCAGGAAATTTCCACGTTGTAAGGTCACCTCTGAAGAAAGCCCGCTACTGCTTGTGGACCAAAAATGATCCCCGACGCGTAGAATTTGAATTCCAACAAAAGCTTGCATTTTAATGGCTAATGAAGCCCAAGAAATTTCCACGTTGTAAGGTCACATCTGAAGAAAGCCCGCTACTGCTTGCGGACCAAAAAAGATTCCCGACGCGTAGAATTTGAATTCCAACAAAAGCTTGAAAACAAAAGAATGTTTCTCGGCAATCGTTTACCTGTATTTGCTAACAGTGCGAACACACGATAAGGATTTCCTGGCCGGATTTCCTGCACTTTCATCATCAAGTTGAAAAAAATTCGAACGTGTCCGAAAGCTTTTTAATGCTGTAAATGCTGCAGTCAATGCTGCATTTATTTATTTTTTTGTCCGAAAGCTGTTACCTTTATTTCTTCTCTGTCACCTGCCCCCCAGTTTCTTCTTGAAAATTCAGCGTAAAATTTAGCATCTTTGCTGAATTTTTCGATGAATTTCATGCTGAATCAATGCTGCAGTAATTGAGCGAAAATTGAAGTCCGAAAGCGAAATGCTGCATAAAATCCTGAATTAATTCAGCATTCTCGTTCGTTTCGGAGCTTTTGGACACGTTCTTCAACTTTTGCATATGGAAGTGATGATGGTGCCGAAAACCGGGCAGGAATTCTAGTCCGGGAGCTTCCGATCCTGATCTTGTGTTTGCACTGTAAATGTTTCAAGCATAGAGGTACAAGTACATGGAGGTACCACGAATTCAAAAGAAAAGTTTATTCGATGAAAATCGATTACATGAACAGACAACGAAGTAACGCATTTTCATCGGGTCTTCAAGCCTATTTAAATGAATAAGTGATGGGTAACTAGTCAGGCCTATTGGGCTAAGCTTTAACTACTCTGGTAAAAGTCCTGGAATCTAGTCCTGGATTTCTTTTCTAGACTGATGTCGGAGAAAATCAACAAAAATGAGCGAAAGGATCGATCGGAAATTATCCAGTTTGCACAAGATGAGGAGTCTATGGAGTTTTGGAGGATTGTGGGCCAAGAGACTGGTTACGCACCAGACGAAGGTTTAAAGGTTTGTATTTTTCTGAATTATGATCCTTAAAATTAGAAGGTAAGAAGACCACAGGAATTACTGTTCCTGTATCCCGCTTCTGTCTGGCGATTGTTGTGATTTGCGGACTCAAGAGACCAAGGTTATTTTTTCGTTATAATTGTGGTCAAAAAGCAAAGTTTTTATTTTCTTTTGAAAGTGTACTACTATTTTCAGGAACACGTGTGCGTCGAGTTCAAATCCCTCCTCCCTCGCCTCTACCAAGTGGGTCTCGGCATGGGCTACCTGGAGCTGCCCCAAGTCGAGCTGCCTGGAAGCAAGCTAACGAGAGACCTCCTCAAAACCAAACACGTCTACATACTGGACTGTGTAACCGAAGTCTTCGTTTGGGTCGGGAGGAAGTCAACAAGGCTAGTAAGGGCCGCCGCGGCGAAGCTAGCGCAGGAGCTTTGGGCCATCGTTCCTAGACCCGAGTTTGCTCTGGTTACGAAAGTAGCAGAGGGAACGGAGCCACAGGTTCGTGATCCTTCTTTTTAGGGGTTTTTACTATTTGTTTAGTTTAGTAGCCTACAGAAAACAGATAAGTCATTTGTGATGGGTGATTGCCGACCCTAGCTTTCCAAGGGGGCCCGCAGCCACCCTTCAAAAAATCCCAACCGGCACGAAAAGCAGACCATGGACCAGGGGTGTATGTACATATTAGTTGTGTTTTTGCGGATACCATGGTATCTGTTACCACGGTAACTGGATCTGCAATTAGTCGTTTTTGCAGTTACCGTGGTATCTGGTATACGGTCCACTGCAAAAACGACTATTGCCGTTTCGAAGTCATCCCAAAATGAAAACTGATATTCAGTTACATCACTAAGTGCTAAACTTCTGTCTCACCAATTTGACAAAATTTGATGAAAGTCAGATGCGTTTTTCAGATACCACGACCAGATACCACGCTCGGATTGTGATATCTGAATATCTGTTACTACGGTAACTGGCCAGATACCACGACAACTGCAAAAACGCAGATACCACGATAACTGCAAAAAGAACTTTAGACCGTATATCAGATACCATGGTATCCGCAAAAACGCAACTATTGTTTATAAGATTTATTTACGCTAAGCGCCCGGAACGTGGGATATTCAATTCTATTCAGTATCAAAATACTTTCCATGGACATGCCGAATAGCAGTATTATCGTCAATGGCCTGTATAATAAATCACAATCGTCAATTTGACCATAACTGTAACAGTTTAAAACCCAAACTTGCGTACAGTTCAGTGGTCATATTCTTAATTCGTCATGGGCATTAAAGTTTAACCGAAAAGGGCTAGGATAGGACAATCTAGTTACCCATCACTTATTCACTTCAATTGGCTTGAAGACCAGCTGAAAACGAGTTACTTCGTTGTTCCGCTATTCACGAATAATCGATTTTCAAATAGTGGAATTTTCGTGTGATTTGTGGTGCCTCTATGCGCTTGTATTTTTATGGCACTTGCAGCTTCGCTCAAGTGCCATATACCGATCACTTTTCCGTCGGTCGGTCTGTCGGTCGGTCGGTCGGTCGGTCGGTCGGTCAGTCCGGTGATCGCGAGTTAGGGTACTTGCAGATGTGCTAGGACGATGAAACTTGGCAGGCATATCAGGGACCCGACCAAACTAACTTGCAAATAGTCAATTTCCCGATCCGACCACCGTGGAGGGAGTAGAGGGCGGGGGAATCCTGAGAATTTAGTAGTTTTTGTAAAACCCCTACCCCTTTCTACACACTAGTAGGTCTGCGCGCGGCGTGACGTCACTCATTGCATCGGATCACTCTGTTAACATTGGAAAGAGCTAGTGCATTCGAGGGTCAAAGGGGTTTGTATATGTGGTGCAGTGCTGATGACGGTTTTTGGGATTTTCACGACGAAACTTGGGAGGCGTATCAGGGACCCGATCAAACTGACGTGTAAATAAAAATTCACTCGATCCGATAGTCGTGGGGGGATTGGAGGGAGGGGGAATCCGGAATATTTAGCCATGCGTAACTTTGGAACGGGTGATCGGATTCGAGTGAAATTTAATAACTGAACAGAGGGCGTGCATGTGGGGATCTTTTTCATGTCCGGACCGGATCCGACAACAATTGGGGGGGGGGAATACGTGACCGGATTGGACTGAAGAGATCGGGATGGAACTTTGTGGGAATAACAAACAAGTCCAAAACTGAACCGGATTGGCTCCGGCGACTGTGGGGGGAGTTTGAGGGCGGGTCCGGAATTCCGGTGATCGCGAGTTAAGGTACTTCCAGATGTGCTAGGACGATGAAATTTGGCTGGAATATTAGAAATTTGACAAGATTGGCTTAGAAATCGCCACTTTCCAAATCCGACCATTCCTTAAAGTACCAATCATGACCGCAAATTAAGAAAAATACTTTTAAGCAAAATATGCATTTCCATCATCCCCATGAGCTCATGATCATTTTTGCCTCAAGGGTTTTGCTTACAAATGAAGTTCTAACTCCCTTAAAGTGTGCATCTTAACCGCAAGATCGAAAAGTACTTTTTATCAAACGATACATCTCAACCCATGATCAGTTGTCCCACAAGGGTTATGCAAAAAAAATAATTTCTTGCACCCCCATTAGTGAAAAAAAAAAATACTTTTGATCATACGTATATATCAATGATCCCTAAGAGCCTGCTATCGTTTTTGCCTCAAGGGTCTTCCTTACAGATGAATTTCTAGTGCCTTTAAAGTGCGCATCATTACAGCCAAGTTCAACGATAAAATACTTTTTTCTCTAGCTCCCTTAAAGTGCGCATCTGAACCGCACAGTCGAAAATTACTTTTGATCAAGTAATACATCTCAACCCTTGCAAGTGCCATATGAGCTTACAGCTCTTGTTGTTGTATGCCTTACGAGAAAGATTTATAAAAAAAAATTTGTTCAGGCACTAAGCAATCTTCACCAGTCTCACCACTGCCCACTGAAAAGTACCAATCTCAACACTGCCCACTGAAAAGCCGCATTTGTTTTGAAATCAAAATTTCCCGCGTCATAGTAGAATTTACGCTGTGCGGACGGCTGGAGATATTCTGAGCCTCATAACTAGAGCAGATAGTGGAAAATCAAAAAATCCCTTTGCAGAATCCAAATAATTCACTGTATCCACTTAAATGACACACAAATAAGTTGGCTTTTCAGTTAAATTTTAAAAAACTTGACGAACGAAGGTATGAAACGACGCTCGTATCGCGAGTGAGAAACCCTTGTTGGTGCAAGGCGTGGTACCATCTCAGCCACAGCTCGTTGTGGACGAACTCGTGTACGTTGATGTTCTGGTGGGATAGTATCTCGGTGGATGGGGTTCGCTAGGATACTTTTACCAAATTTAAGGGACAACTTAAGACGGTGGGTGGATAGGGTTTCGAATTTAAATTCTTGGAGGAGGCTTAGGGATGGGACTTTGGGGGATTTTGAAATTACATGCAAGGCTCGGTACTGGATTCTCTCAAGAAGTCGGGTCGACTGCTCCTGCGTCAGTCCGAAATGCCACACGGCACAACAGTATTCTAGGGAGCAACGGATGAAAACTAAATAAAAGCGTAACAGGTGGTGGGGAGGTGTTCCATGACGGGATAAAAATTTTAGGGACGCAATTCCCATGTTAGCCCTCTTAAGCATTGTGTCAACTTGTTCTCCCCACTTCATGTCCGACGTCAGTATACTCCAAGTAACTTCAGCTTGCGTACTTGACAGGATAGATTTTATAGTCCCAAGTCAGTACTTTGTGGCTCTTTGGTTATAATATTAGCCCATGAACTATGTTCCTCAAGTCTCTTTTTTGTGATTGCGCATCGAAAATAGCGAAATCGGGGTACTCTCCATTCCATTCCAATCGGGTACTCCCCATTCCATACTTATGCATGCTTAAAAGCATACTTATGCATCAAGTTGGACTGAAATCTCGACTGAAATGCCCATCTTCTGATAACAATAGATCCATGCTACCACTACCAACCGCCCAATGTTAAGACCTAAAAATTAATAACAAAAAATCTGCTTCAGATTACCCCCCTACCCCCACTAGTACATTCCTCTGTTCGATATTTGTCATCATTCGTACTTGTTTTATTTCCATTTTGAATCTTGACTTATATTATATTAGGTAGGCCTATTCATTATCATATATTATGTATATTGTACGCCTACGTCATTGCTTTGACATGTGTTACGTCATGACGACGTACCGTCTGCTCATTCATTTAAAAAATATTGTTTTGGTGAACTTGCTGCTATTACCTATACGATCTACCTTTGATCAGTAGCTCAACACATTTAATAGGCCTTGAAATACCAATGACATCAATTAGCTTCTGAGTTCTCGGGCATAGTCAGAACGGTTCTCTTTCAGATTTTCAAAACAAAGTTCACCGGATGGGATGACGTCATTGCAGTTGATTTTACCCGGACAGCCGCTTCAGTTCAGCGAACTGGAGCCGACCTGAAAACATGGGCGAAGGGTCAAGAGACTAAGGTGGGTAGCAAGATCTGTTATACTACCCCCTCCCCTTCTTATTACTTCTATAGGCTATATAAAAGAATGCACACAATCAAAAGAACATACGCTGCTTTCCAACTCATACTCTAATAAACTCATGTCCTCACTGTCACACCTTTTTCTGTTTTTACTTCCAGAAGTTTGAGCCCTTGTATCTCCCCACTCTCCGCTTTCCGTGAGCGAGTGACTTAAGTGATAATCCAATACACTCCGACCTTTGACTCCGGCCTAGTAAAATAGATTCGGGAATGGTTGTGATTGGCTGAAAAAACTGTTTAATCTATTTCGCACAAATAGCCGAGGCCACGGCACAGACGGTAACAAAAATGGAAAAGCACTGAAAATAATAAGGCGAAACTAAAGGAAAACTGACTAAAGAAACTTTCTCTGTGATCCAAAGCCACCTTCAGGAACCTTACATTCTCCTCATATCGTGGACACGCGTATTGCCACTCACTCCTTCATCAAAAGAATCAATCCTTTACTTACACTCCCAAATACATCCACTCGTACGTCTTTTATTTCGCGACATTCACACATCAGATGTAACAAACTCTCACTCTCGCCTCTACACATCGGGCAGGTAGTTACCAGTCCGTCCCAATTTATTCTCCAAATATTTCTTCCGATTTCCCATTGGTTTCTGCAACAGATTAACCTTCTCAGGTCGATCTGTCCGCCCTGTTTATGCCGCGACAACCCCCAATGCTTTTATCAGAGGCGCAACAACTTATTGATGAATGGAATGAGGATCTGGAAGCAATGGAAGCGTTTGTCCTTGAAGGGAAGAAGTTCGTAAGGCTCCCAGAGGAAGAGATGGGTAAGTTGCCTTACCAGTAAGTTTGCCTTGCAGTTTTGCGTTACGTTCATGACGTATTTGACAGTACAAAACGGAGACGTCAGCTGCATTTTGTTAGAGCTATATTGCGGCCCTTCTTGGCAAAGGCCCTGTTCAGGCTCAGGCCGCTCAAGAATGGAATGAGGATTTGGAAGCAAGTAGGGGCTTGGGGCTGGGCTTGTATTATTTGTCAATGACCATTTTCTGTAACTTATTGGAAGTGTTATGTCATGTTGACTTACCTTTGCTAGCTACCTTTGCTATTTTGGTCAATAAACGATATATATATATAAAAAAGAGCCGAAACATAGCTCTAATAAAATGCACATGACGTCTCCGTTTTGCGCTGTCAAATATGATTCGTCTCTTGCTGCGCGATCTTGTGTCAAGCATCTGGCAACACTGGGCTCAGTTGCGAACAGATTCCCAACCAGGCACTTTCGTTTTTTTTATCGAATAATTCGGCCTTGCGATTTCATTTTCAGTTAGAGAAGAAGTTGGTTGGTTTTTGCGAGTGGGATTTTCCCAGCAGGAGAACAGTAACATCCAAAAACAAATAAAAATAACAGAGGAAGGATTTGTTCCATTATTCCTTTGTCAAAGAAAGCCGGAACAGTTAGCTCTTGGCTAATGTTTAGGTTCTCAATTTGTCATTCCTCTTCGACTGTTGTAGGCTACGACCAAAAAACCAAACCAAGGTACAAAAATTTAGAGCACAACAAAGTGTTTCGGTGGTTTTTCCGACTGCCCACCATTTGCAGTGTCTCGAAATGGTCTCAAGGCGGTGTCTAACATTTGATGAGATAAACCGTAAGGCTAGGTCAAGCCTATTTTTGAGACTCCATAAGTCGGATAATGCGCTAGTTAGACATGCAATTGACCCACTCTTCTCAAACCTGAAGATAAACCAAGCACTGCTCGAGTGATGGCTGTGTTAGCCCTGTTACTTTTATTTTTATTTTATTTTTGTAGTGTATTGTTTATGGCGAAAGCTGAATATGAAATCTATCTATCTCTCTATCTAAAGGCAAACCTCTACAATGCCAGAAGTGTGATAACACACAGCGTATGTTCGCGCATCCTTGTTTTAATTGTTAGGTTAGAATATCTGTTATGTCCCATTTAAGCGTTATGTTTGAGATAAAACTTCCGTTCATGTCCGTTCAAGTGTTATGTTTCACGGAAAGATAACGTTTAAATGGGCCATAACAGATATATTATCATAACGTTTAACACAAGGATGCGCAAACATGTGTGATGTGTTATCAAACTTCTGACAGCGTATATCATATATTATCGCCCTTGCTGAGGGTGATAGCGGAAAAATTTTGCCCGCGGGTGACATGATAGGCTGATATCGCCCGAGCGCAGCGAGGGTGATATCTGCCTATCATGCTGCCCAAGGGCCAAATTTTCCGCTATCGCCCGATGAAAAGCAAGGGCGATGATGATTATAACGCTAGTACATTTGTTTTAATTTTCTGGTATTCCCCTGATGCAGTTAAAAGAAAAAAATTCCAACCGTGCGTTTTCACTTGATATCGCATGGCTGGCCGGGCGTTATCAAAATAAATAACGCCCGGGCGTTATTTATTTTGATAACGCCCGGTTCGAACTTTTTTTCTTTTAACATCAGGGCAATGCCAGAAAATTTTGGCACTGGGTAGGATAGGACTGATATCATGGGACTGCACGGTGTACTGGTGTTATACTTCTTTACCGCTGGGTACCTTGAGCTGCTCGTACAAAATCGTGGTACATTTACGAGCCAAATGGCTCAGCGATAATTTGGTTATCAAACTTCTGACAGCGTATGTACTCCTTTACCGCTGGGTATCTTGCGCTGCTCTTACAAAATCGTGGTACATTTACGAGCCAAAAGGCTCAGCGACAATTTGACCTTCAATCCAAAAATGTGTAGCCGCTGGGTCCAAGGTTGTCGTCAGTACCAGTGTTGCCAGATGGGCTTGTTTTCCGCACCAAGGGCTTGTTTCTGAGGGCTGGGGCGGAATTTTTTTTCGATTGGCTTGGGCGGGAAAGTGGCTTATTGTTTTAAAATGCGGCTTGTTTTGGGCGTTTTCTTGGAACTAGGGGAATATTACTGTTACAAACCTATTATTTCTTATAAAAAACCATTCTTTTTGGGGTATCTTTCGAGCAGTTTTCAACTGTTTCTAAAAGTTAAGTCTTTGCTTTGTATTTTGCCTTTTGAAATTTGTTGTGAGTCTTAACCCCAGATTTTCACGAGACTCGAAATTTATTAACTCTTTTTTAGGCTTAAATTAAGAGCACCCCTACCCCCGAATGACTCCCCTGAAATCAGCTTTAGTTCATCAACAAAAATTTTGGTAAAATTTAGCCGTGCTTGTTTTCAGAATCCCAGGGCGTTTTTCTTCAAACATAATCTGGCAACAATGGTCAGTACCTTTCGGCCTTTCTGTTGAACAGGGCAGATTACCGCTGTAATTGCTTCTGTTGGTAATTTTTCTTCTCCAAGATGACGTTGACTAGAGGAGTATTCTCGCTTTCCTGAGGACTCCAAGGGAATCGAAGGGAACGGCGAGAATAGAGGGAGTCACTCCACTCGGACTCAGTGCACAGAAATCAGCGAGAACACGGGGAATGCTTCTAAAATGGATTTTGTTCTGTTCGAACAAAAAATATCCAGTTAACGAAATTAGTCTGGATCCACTTTATTTTTGGTTTTGTTTATTGTGATTGTTTCTAATTAATTATATATTGCACCACACCAGCAAAAATTGATTCCCCTCCGAATCTGAAAGGGAGTCCCTTTTGATGATGATAATCGGAGCATTCTCCGTCCGTGGGGACTCGCGAGAATACGGGGATTGAGTCCCCGGGACAAACGAAAACGCAGGGACTCCTCAAGCGGAGTCCTCGGGGAACGGCGAGAATACGCCTTAGGGGCTAGGGCTTTGTAGATCTGTTGCTCCGTCTTCTTCGGGAATATCGTTGAGGTTCGGGACTAGTGTAACAACTTTACCTCTTTCAGGCCACTTTTATTCGGGTGATTCCTACGTGTTCCTCTGCCGCTATTGGATCCCTGGAGACATCCCTGAGGAGGCAGGGGCCGCGCAGGATGATGACGTCGAGGACGACTTTCAGTGTGTTGTCTACTTCTGGCAGGGAAGGGACGCGTCCAACATGGGCTGGCTCACCTTCACCTTTAGGTAACATTAGCCAATTTATTTATTTTGTTTTAATCGAATACCAGCCGGAACAATGTAAACTATGGCAGATATTCCTACAGCCCAAGCTGACTGCGAATCATATTTGAAAATGCGAAACGGATACGTCAGCTACATTTTCCTAGAGCTATATTTCGGCCCTTCTTGGCAAGGGTCCTCTTCAGGCTACAGCCGGAAAATGAAAAAAATATAAACTATGGCACTTGTAACACTAAATTGGTTCGAACGCACAGAGAGAGAGAGTATTACTAATGGGATTCCGAGTCCTACTTTTGCGGTACTTCACAAACTGTTGCTTATATAAATAGCTCGATAGGCATATATGTTCCTTGAGACTGAAAAACGCTCTTCCGCCGCGAGATTCCTTTCGCCGTTACGTTGGCGTAGGAAGCTTACGTAGTACTCCGTAACGTAAATTGTTTGGGTAAAGCTAGTTGGGCTTTTGATGAAAGCGATGAAAAACTGACAAGAAAAATAAAGTCTGAAATCTGTCAGGCTGAAGGTCCGCTGTAGGTGTGAAAGAGAAAATGTGACGTAACGAATTACGGAAGAGTAACGCAAGTGTTCACGTATCAGTAGGCCTACGAAGGTACCTTAACTCTGACAGAAAAGCTCTTGTTGGTGGAGGCTAAGATACTAACGGTGTTCAGCAGAGATGGGGGAATCCGATCATGAAGGAATTCGAAACCGAATCCAGGGCTAGGTACGAATCCGATTCCGAATATACCATTTATTATGCTGAGGATTCGAATCCGGAATTGAGTCCGGGCTCAAATTCGACCTTAACCAAAATCAAATGATGTACATAGGTTAGAGTTAAAAAATAAGAGGTGACAAAAAAGCACTGATGCCTAAGGCAATGAGACGGTTAATTGGACGATGTAAACCATATTCTTAGGTTTTCATGTGTGCTTATTATAGTATGGGTTTCCTCTCTGTAACCAGGCTCGTTAACCACAATACCTTAAGCACAGTGTGTAAAACTTGGTAAAAGATTATAAACTGGAGCGGATTCGTAATATTCAGGGTTTGGAATCCCGACTCCGAGTCCGAATACAGCCTGACAAGCAGAAGATTCGAATCCGGATTCGAATCCGACCAAAAGGACGAATCCTGGATTCGAACCGAAATCCGGATTCGGATTCGCTCATCTCTCTTCAGTTCTGGCAGTAAACGCTATTCGAGTCACTGATTAAGCCTGTTCTTGACCTATCCTTTAAAGTTTAACCGAATATGGCTGGGATCTGACAGTATCGTCACACTTCACTTATTTACTTAAATAGGCCTAATATCCATAAATAATCGATTTCATCGAATGAAAGTGTTCTTTCGGGTTTGTGGGACCTCTGTGTGCTTGTTCTTATATGCTGTAAATATTCAGCAACTACAATGGTAAGCCATTGCCAAAAATAACACATAACAAAAAGGCATATCTTTTCATCACTTTCCTAATCCCTTCAGAGGAATTGCTTCATCCGATTTTCCGAGCTTAACGTTCGTAACAGATTGAAGTACAGGCTTTTATTGAAATTCAAATTTTCCGCGTTTGGATGAACTTTGGGTTGTCGCGCAAGCAGCGTACATTCTGAACGTTAGTACTATAGCCCCGGGTGAAAAAATACAAAATCCCTTAGATGAGTCAAAATAATTATCTGCATTCCAATATCAGATAAAAAAAAAATAAGCTGCGTATTACATAGAAGGCACTTTATACAAGGGACTTTTACCGTGACTATAACAAACCAAGAGCAACTTTTTTTGAATTTAGTGTAGAAGTCTAGGACTCCAATGTCGGAGCCACGTAGACAAACCAGGATTATTTTTTTAATTCTATGTATTATAATTTCCGTGACTTGGGGATGTGAACTGATTAGATGAATATGCCTTCGGCCGGGATCACTGTTCCTATGGCTGGCTTGTACCGGACTATTGTAGAGTCATTCCACGTGAAGTGGTCCAAAAACGTATCAGGGCTATGTCAGCGATTTTTTTCTTTTTGACCTCAAACGGTTCGTATATCATCGAATAACAACCTCTGAAAGTTTCAGCTCTGTAAGTCAACCGGTTCCGAAGTTATGGTAGATTTAGTGCGAACAGGTCGGACACTCAGTTTCTTCCTCAGCAACCTTTGCATTTGATTGTCCCAAAGAACAAATTTTCATTTGAAAACGATTAGAGGTATCAACTCAAATTTTTTCTTAGATTGAAGGGGATGATTGGAGTGTGTCCGTGTAAAATAATCGACTTCTCAACATGGATATTTTTGGACCAGCAGACTCTTGAAAAAGGCATGCTGAAAAAGTGGGTCACACGAGATATTTTTTTTGAACCCCGGCAGGAGGTTCAATCTTCATGAAATTTTCACGGTCGACTCAACTGATAATGTTCTATTTCCTGTAAAAAAATTAAGTGGTAACGGACACTGAAAATGGGGTAACTAAACCTTCAAACTTGACTGATTTTTCGACCAAAAAATACGAAATAAGCTATTATATTTGGACTCTGTCAAGTGGTTGATCTTGATGCAATTTTTGCAGTGTACCCACCGGATGATTATCTATTAACCTTAACAAAATTACACCAGACAGGACAGAAAATCGGGAAACTGAAACTTAAATCTTGTCCGTTTTTTTCGACCGAAAAAGTCGAAAAATGCCATTATCCCTTTTTTCTATAAGACTAGTTCGAACATATCAATAAACTGTTTTCTTTTTTTGTTTTTTTAATGACAGCAATACTCAATAGAACTCGTTTTCTAAAATATCAAAGTTATGGTTTGAATTTTTTTTAGCTACAGAATTTGCCACATGAGCCCGTTTTATGGCGTTGTTCACTACGAAACTGGCTATGACACCAAGAATTCTTTTTAGCCCGTCATTTGCTTGAACTGGTCTGGAACTCCAACTATAAGTCGTTCAGTCTCTGATCTGACTTGTCTAGAAAAATAATTTTCATGGAGAACGTGAAATGCAGGGAGGAATGTGAATCTGTCTTGCAAGTTCTAGCGCCGTCTTTCCCGTCTGTGTTATATAATTGGCCCCAAAGGCACGACAACTGCTGTATCCCACTGCACCATGTACTGCTTGTTGTGAAGGTCGCAGAGAGCTCAGGAAACTTTACCATAGTGTCACTACCCGACAGCGAAATGCAACTTGCTTTCCGGAAATTTCCGTGTAACGAAATGCTTCACTAGCCTGTTTTCGTAATAGTGTGTAAATAGTTTCAATACATAGCCTTACTAATTCTGTATCTTACATATTTTAGTATCGAATAACTTGACAGAATGATAGCAAACAGACGAAAGGGAATAAAGACCTTGCTCTTTTGAGCCTACATTATTAAGCTAAAACCGCAACATGCTACGAAATACTCTGTCTAACCTTATTCCTGGAGAAATAAAAAGGATAATATCATGTTTCGTCATTTTTGGGCGAAAAAAACGGTCAAACTTTGAAGTTTCGGTTACCCCATTTTCAGTTTCTTTTAAGACGTAAGTTCTCGTTTATATAGTGAGAAAAATAATAGCATATTTCGTATTTTTTGGTCGAAAAATCAGTCAAGTTTGAAGGTTTAGTTACCCCATTTTCAGTGTCCGTTACCACTTAATTTTTTTACAGGAAATAGAACATTATCAGTTGAGTCGACCGTGAAAATTTCATGAAGATTGAACCTCCTGCCGGGGTTCAAAAAAAATATCTCGTGTGACCCACTTTTTCAGCATGCCTTTTTCAATAGTCTGCTGGTCCAAAAATATCCAAGTTGAGAAGTCGATTATTTTACACGGACACACTCCAATCATCCCCTTCAATCTAAAAAAAATTTTGAGTTGATACCTCTAATCGTTTTCAAATGAAAAATTGTTCTTTGGGACAATCAAATGCAAAGGTTGCTGAGGAAGAAACTGAGTGTCCGACCTGTTCGCACTAAATCTACCATAACTTCGGAACCGGTTGACTTACAGAGCTGAAACTTTCAGAGGTTGTTATTCGATGATATACGAACCGTTTGAGGTCAAAAAGAAAAAAATCGCTGACATAGCCCTGACACGTTTTTGGACCGCTTCACGTGGAATGACTCTGTAGTGGTTTGCGAACTCTGTTCACAAGCCCCTCGGTAGCTCAACGGTTAGAGTGTTTGCCTTGTAAGCAGAAGGTCCTGGGTTCAAATCCCGGCTGAGGAGCATTTTTGTCTTTCAGTTCACTACTTCTACAATAAGCTGCCTTTTCAGTTAAACTTTAAACCTCTTTTAGCTTACAAAAAAAGTTCGAGTCCCTCTTTGGCAATAAGCTCGAAGTCGTCAGGACGCACCAACAGCAAGAAAATCCGAAGTTCATGTCTCACTTTAAGCGGAAATTCATAATCCACACCGGAAAACGGAAACCTATCAAGGATGCCGATTGGATCGCCCCGTCGGATTTCTACCAGATTCGCACAAATGGGTCAGCGCTCTGTACGCGGTGCATTCAGATCAACCTGGATGCAGCTCTTCTCAATTCATGTTTCTGGTAAGTTTTTAAAGAGACTAGTAAGGTTCCGAAAGGTAGCTTTGACCCACATAGAAAGACCTATCATGGATGCCGATTGGATCGCCCCGTCGGATTTCTACCAGATTCGCACAAATGGGTCAGCGCTCTTTACGCGGTGCATTCAGATCAACCTGGATGCAGCTCTTCTCAGTTCATGTTTCTAGTAAGTTTTTGAAGAGACTGGTAAGGTTCCTGAAGATAACTTTAGCGCACATAGAAAATTTCCTTTGGAGGCTTCCCTTTACTCTGTAAAAAGTTTCTCGGAGTAAGGATTAAAGTTAATTGCAGTATTTGCTACTGGGATTAATCTTATCTTTACTGGGATAAGATTGATCCGAATTAGAGATATTCTGATCTCAGTAGAGACAAGATGAAGCCCAGTATTAGCAAATACTGCAAGATTTTTTTTTTACAGTGTAGTTTAGTTTCATAATTTCGTTTAAGTGATACATTCATATAATATACAAAAACGGATTCGTCAGCTGTAGTGCTTATGTAGCGATATTTCGGCCCTTCTTGGCAAGGGTCCTCTTCAGGCTGTCGGTCTTCTTGGCAGTCTTCTGTTCCTGTTGTTTTTGTTCCTTCTGCAGCGTTGGCACATAAGACTGCCAAGAAGACCGACAGCCTGAAGAGGACCCTTGCCAAGAAGGGCCGAAATGTCGCTACATAAGCACTATACAGCTGACGAATCCGTTTTTGTATATTATATGAATATATGACTTTAAGTCAGCTTGGGCTCAAGGAATGACGGCTGATTTTGCCATGGCCTTAGGAATGAATTGTGTTATGTTATGTTATCGCAAAAGTAGTTTAATCATCAGAAGAGTTGCCCACTTCCATAAGATTGAAATAGTGGAGCAAAATAGTAAAGAAAAATAAAGAAGACAAGTAGCTTGGAAGAGAAAACATTTCCATTTCAAACAAACGGGCAGACAGTAGTGTGGAGAGAACGTCGCAACTGATAGCTTTCTGCACAGCTTGTTATGGTTATATTGGTTACTGAAGATTCATAGATGATTTTACTATTTGTATACGAAATCGGCAAGTAAATAATAATATAAGTGCAGCAAAAAGGCTTTCGCCTCTATAAAAATAGATATAAATAAAAAGTCGACTCTATAAATAGTTCGCCTCTGTAAATAGTAAAGAAGAAATTTGCAACACCGGAAATATGAAACCCAACTAGCTGCCAAATCCTTTCTCTTCACCAGGGTGTAAGACCTGTAGTGGTCACGAAAAGTGGTATAGAGGTCCAAGGTTATGTTTATTTACAAACAAATGTATCTTTAACACTTTTCGCTGCTGAGAGCAGAGCTCGAGCGCACACGAAAAAAAATAAAACCAAAAATAAGTTCAACATGAAGAATCATGCCCAATAATATCACGTCCGCTAAATAATCATACATCTAACCAAAAGCAAGGTTGAGGCACAGTCACAATTAAGAGCAAGAGTTAGCAAGAGAGTTCGGCGGTTGTGTTCCCCCCCGTTCGCAACTGATACCTTATCGCTTTACAGCTAATTTGTGAACAAGTTTATTCTCCGTCGTTCTGTTGGTGTTTCTAGTTACTTTCCCTCCTCTTGATTTTTTTTTTCTAACTCTTATATCCTCTAGCTATATTTTGAAAGTACCTTTCGACAAAGACGATACCAACGGAATTATCTACGTTTGGATTGGTTCGAAAGCTTCTGAAGAAGAGTCCCGATTGGCCGAAGAAATTGCACAAGAAATGTACGACATGGTAAGAAATATTTTGTCAAATCTTTGCCATTCCATTTTTTTTTTCGTTCATTCACTATCCCGTTCAATAAGCTACTTTTTTTGTATTCCTCTTTGTGGATTGCAGAAACCGTTTTTTTTTGCTTTGTTTGGATGTTTTTCATTTTGACATCATTCACTCGCCACAATTTGTTTTTCTGTACTATTTCTACTATATTTTATGATTTTACATTGTTATTTTTTTCTAGTTTCACTATTTTATTCTACGATTTTAGCACTATTCTTCTAATCCCATTGTTTTACAATTTTCACATTTCACTATTGTCTTATTGATTTTCGCAGTATTCTTCTGCGTTCCTCTTTTGTTTTGTTTCTGGTTTCACTATTTTATTTTATGATTTTAGCACTATTCTTCTAATCGCGTTGTTGAGTGTTCACTTACTCTCGACATACGGGATTTGTCCAACTGCCAGCAGAGGGTTTATGTGAGTCAGAGTGCCTCTTGAGTGAAATGCGAGTGCTCTTTCTGACGCATGCGCAATGCATGCTTGATTTCTTCTTCTTTTTTTGCCTTTTTGCCACCGATTGATAGCTAGGGTTCTAAGCAAAATTCGAGCAACGCCACTGCGCTTTGGATTAAAAGCGCCTCAAAATACGCTGTTTCTGCTTAAAGTAGAACTGAACCCTGATACTGTTCCATTATTTTGCTTTTCAACAAAGACCGCCATCGCTAGCTGGTCGATTTTCCTTTCATAGTTGTGTTCATGCTTTTGCCCTTCAACCAAATCCAATCTTCCCATGGAGATAATTTTCACATTTAAGCCCCTCCTCTCGAGTCATTTGTGATTGGTTCAGTCGGAGGTACGGACTGTAGAAACCAATCAGAAACAACAATTGTTGGCGAGTTGGTCGAGATTGCACAAATAAGTAGTGTGCGCACAGTGGGTAGGCATTGTGATGGTTAATTCATGGGAGCTGGCCATTGTTTTTCTTGTTGCGAATTTATATTGGAATGCAGCAATTGTATGCCTGTAGTGGGAAATCAGAACGATAGTATCTTCAGTGAACCTTTTAAGCCAACTCTTCTCCGCACATCGTGATACCAGCAACCCTTCTACGAATGTGCGATAAACTCTAAAGAAAGAACGTTCCTTCAGGTTGCTACCCGCAAGCGACTAAGCCCGCGGCGACGCTGGGATTCTTAATTTCAACCATGAGCAATTTAATCAGCAAGATAATATCTGTGACTTTTAATAGCAGAATTAAAAAAGTTTGAATGTCTCCAGGGTCCAATATCTCTGTGTCCCAAACTCCGCTTGTACATGTCCTTGTGGAAACAGGATTACATGAGCCTAAGTGTTCACTGAAGAGCTTATCTTACCAATTTCCTGCCATGGGCGTATAGCTGTTGCATTCCAGTTCAAGTTCACCGGGAGATATAATCCCAGGGTGGGGGGAAAAGAAACGGATGGCGCGAATGAGTTCCGGCTAAACCCCCCCGGACACCCCCCGGCGACCCCGCCCACCGGCGAAAACCTCCGCAGCGACCCGCCCCCCCCCCCCCCCGACCTAAACCCCCAGTACCACCCCCGCCCCGGAGAACCCCCCCCCCCCCCGCGTAAATTATAAAGACAATCCTAAAAGAATCCCAAAAGAATCTAGTCCCAAATAATCCCTACGCAACGGGTAGTACAAATGATTAGCTGGGTACCCGGATTAGCTTATGTACCTACTGACGGGTCTGTAAGAGTAGGATAACTGGACGCAAATTCATTCGCCGTTTTCGCCGGGGGGTTTTCACGGGGGGTGGGGCGTTTGTCCGGGGAGTTTCCGCAGGGGGTGGGGCTCGCCTAGACCCGTCTTTGAACGGTATGTACAGTCTGTACCTCCGACAGAACAATACCAAACGACTTGAGAGGCGTGGCTTAATTGTGAAAGAGGCTCTCCATGAGAAGATTAGTTTGTCTATGAGCAAAAGCATGAAAACAACTGTGAATGGAAAACTGAAAATAGACGGACTGGTGAAGGCGCTTGTTATTGAGAAGAAAAATAATGTTTATTAACTATTATGTTTTAAATTATTAAGCTTGAGATAAGTTTCCGCCAAGTCAGTTCTTATGCTTTTTTTTTTGGGGGGGGGGGGGGGTTCTTGACTATATTATTATCCTGTGATAAAAAAAAGCAGTTCCAAGATGGGTTTTGTGACTATATTATTATCCTGTGATGAAAAAAAAAGCAGTTTCAAGATGGGTTTTCGGAAATCTGTGTTTTTTCTGGTGGAATGTTACAATGAGGCTATTGAGCATATCAGTTAAACTAAAGAAGCACTCCACAACTTGTGCACTTTTTATCCCTTTCTCAGGTCATTGCTTTTATTCTTTGTCTTGGGGAATGTGAGTTGCTTTTTCTCGTTTCCTTTTTTTTGCTCGTGCTAAACTTTCTCCTTGAGCTCGGCACTTTCAATCACATGTCCGCAGTGGCGAACGTATCCCTAGGCAAACTAGACAGCTGACCAGAGGCCCCAACCTCGCCAGGGGTGGAAGTAGTAACTACACTAGTTGCGTTTTTGCAGATACCATGGTATCTGATAGGCTACGACGGTCTAAATTCGTTTTTGCAGTTATCGTGGTAACTGACCGTGGTACCTGAAAAAGCCATCTCACTTTCATAAATTTTTGTCAAATTGGTGGGAAAGAAGTATGGGTGTGACTGGATGTCAGTTTTTCTTTTGGGATGACTTCGAAAAGCGCAATTTTGGCAATTGTCGTTTTTGCAGAGCAACCATATATCAGATACCACGGTAACTGCAAAAACGACTGATTGCAGTTACAGCGTAACAGATACCATGGTATCTGCAAAAACGCAACTGCTGTGTTAACAAGACCAAAGGTTTCGATGGGATCCCAAAAATGTAATATTTTTACGTCTTGACTACGTCTTGACTACGCCAGTTCCAGTCTTCGCCAGGCTAATCATCTGAGAAAATTAAGTTCAGATATACCTGTATAAGCCATATTTATTTCGACAAAACTGATCGAAACTTCCTGCTTTACTTCTGCCAAGTTTCCGGTTTCGGCCGAATTCCGAGCGAACTACTTGTCCAGCCAAAAAAAGATAGTTCAGAAACGAATTCGGCGCATCTCCTTATCCCTATAAAGAACATCTAATCAACTTCAAATAAAACTTTTGCTTTTAACAAATTTTCCGGTTTCGGCCGGATTCCAGGCGAACTACTTGTCCGGCGAGAAAATGGTTTTCATTGTCGTGTTCAGCATGTCTTCTTACCCCTAAATCGAACATCTAATCAACTTCAAATAAAACTTTTGCTTTTAACAAATTTTCCGGTTTCGGCCGGATTCCGGGCTAACTACTTTTCCGGCCAAAAAATGAGTTTCACCATCGTGTTCAGCATGTCTTCTTACCCCTAAATCGAACATCTAATTAACTTCAAATAAAACTTTTACTTTTAACAAACTTTCCGGTTTTGGCCGGATTCCGGGCGAACTACTTGTCCGGCGAGAAAATGGTTTTCACCATCATGTTCAGCATGTCTTCTTACCCCATAATCGACTATCACATTAGCTGTTTCAAAATATTTTGTTTGCCCCTTAATTTAAACCCCCTCCCCCACCCTCAATGTAGGGCTACAGTGCCCATCTACGAACTTGACCTTACTCTTGATCCAAAGAATCCTCACACCAAGTTTCATCAAAATATCTCATTCCCTTCGAGAGTTATCGTGCTGACAGACGGACGGACGGACGGACAGACGGACAACTTTTGCGATGTCATAGGTATCCGTCACTAACGTTTTGGGATCCCAAAAAGCATAGTTGGTACTGGTCTATTTCATTTCTAAATCTACTTGGTCTCTTTCCTAAAGTCAAAGTGCGTTAAATAAACACGGACAAAAAGAGTAAAGATTGTATTCTGCTGAACTACTAAAATTTCGGCCCTCGTTAAAGTGGGCCCCGACTCGGTTAACTAGGAGCTCAGTATCTCTATGTCCCGGCTGCATATCCATACTAAAAATCTGATCATTAAAATTTAACTGAAAAGGGCTAAGATAGGACAATCTAGTTACCCATCACGTATTCACTCAAAGGGGCTCGATGAGAGAGACCCGATGAAACTGCGTTACTTCGTTGCCGCGCTGTTCACGAATAATCGACTGTCATATAGTGGAATTTCCCTGTCGGATTTGTGGTACCTCAGTGCGCTTATACATGTGTTGTATGCCTGACGAAAACGATTTACGAAAAATAAGTGTTCACGCAGTTATAACTGCTACCTTCCGCGAGCTGATCACTGGCCACTTTAAAGCCGCGTTTGTATTGAGATTCAAATTTTCCGTGTCATAGTAGAATTTTAGGTTGTGAGGACGGCCGTAGGTATTCTGAACGTCATACAAAAGCAAATAGTCAAAAATAAGAAGAATCCCTTAACACAATCCAAATAATGCAGTGTAGTCGAGCGTGTTCCATCCTACTTACCGTAGTACTTCACTACTTACCTACTTCACGGATCCTAGCTCCTTGGCGTCAAGGTTGGAACAAAATTTTCTATTTTCGGCAAAATATCGTGCCGCGGGGCTGGTCGAACCTGGTCGAGCACGAGCAAAGATCGTAGATACCACGCTAACTACGCTCCCGAACGTGGTAAGCAAATAGTTACTATTAGTTACAACTTCGCAAATGTTGGCACGGTCTGCGTAGTAATTTTTCACGAGGTTGGAATGGAAATAGTAACTAGTAATTTCTATTGTTGGGAGGGTGGAACACGCTCACAGGCTTAGACGAAAGAGAAGGCTTAGACGATCATGTAATCTCATTGTTTTAGGAAAGTTACAGCCTCCAGATCCTAAACGAAGGGGAGGAACCAGAAAACTTCTTCTGGGTTGCTCTAGGAGGACGCAAGCCTTACGAAACAGAAGCCGACTTTATGGAATACGCTCGTCTCTTCCGCTGTTCGAACGAAAAGGGCTATTTCACAGCGTCGGAAAAATGCTCGGATTTCTGTCAGGTAGGTCCTGCGGTATTTTTTGTAGTTTTAGTATTGTAATTGACTAAACTAGCCAGTCATTGTGTACTTAAGGTTAATTAGACAATTACTTTTATTTTAATTCATAAGTATTAACTATAAATTGGATATATATTTATTGAGGACTAAACGAATATTCGGCTTGTTCGCTTCCCTTTTGGATATAAATTGAATCAAAGTGCCAGTTCCTACTTCCTTTATAAGCAATAACAGGCAAACTTTCGCGTGCAAACCATTGAAGGCTCACGTTTCGTAACACTCCTGTTTCGTAACCTCGGGCGGCAGTTCGACACGTTGTCGGGGGCAAACCATCCAACGCTTCTCGTGTTTTACCCTGAATTTTACAGTTGGCTGTCTGTGGCTAGTCTTGCAGAGCGACTGTCGATCCGATAAAAAAAAATATCTCTAAATAGTAGCATGAAGTCGTACGAAAAAGTAGCGTGCAGTACCAACTGATGCTACTATAGCAAGACTGGATGCTATTGGAACAAGGCGGGATGCTATTGAATACGAGTGTGAGGCACAGTAAATTAAAGTATTCTGTACTACTGCATTATTTACGCGTGTGAGGCACAATAAATTGAAGTATTCTGTACTACTGCATTATTTACGCTGGATGCTATTGGAACACGGCGGGATGCTATTGAGGCACAGTAAAATTAAAGTGTTCTGTACTAATTTACGCTGGATGCTATTGGAACACGGCGGGATGCTATTGAGGCACAGTAAAATTAAAGTGTTCTGTACTACTGCATTATTTACGCCAAGGCTTCTGAACTCTATAAACTCAGTTACTGTTCGCAGTTCTCTCAGCAAGAAATGCGTTTTTACGGTAGAGCTTGCCGGTTAGAGGCTTGGAGTCCACTACGGCTTCTGAAACCTATTAACTATAGTTACTTGTTTGCAATTCTCTTAGGTAAAACGCGTTTTTGTGCAAGTTGGAATGAAATCACGGTTTTAGGCTTAGCTTTGCGCCAAGGCTGCTTAAACTTGTGAACTGTTAAGGCGTATTCTCGCCTTTCCCTAGGACTCCTTTTGAGAAGTCCCCGCGTTTTTGTTGGCCAGGGACCGTATCCTCGCGAGTCCCCACGGACGGGGAATGCTCCGATTGTCATCCACCATCATCAAAAAAGGACCATGCAACTTTTTCGTACAACTACCATACAACTTACACAGGCTACACATTTTTCATCGGGGAGTGCCTCAGCGAGGATTTGAGCTCGGGGCCCACTCCCGTCTTAGTTCTTAGTTCAGTAACTTAACGTCTTAACCACTTGGCTATCGAAGCAGGTTTCACCCTCGAGTCTCTCCCTACTCGCATTTTTGTTCTGAACTCGTTTGGCCAGCCAGGATCGGCTGCTAAAGTTGAAAACAGTCCAGAGTTTTATTTGTTTGAAGAACACTCTTGATGACTAACTCTCCTTGCCGATGCAAAAATCGCTGTGAGCCTAGCGGAAGAGCCGGAAGCCGCATCACAGCTGTCTCCAAAGATCGCCGTGATTGGATGACACAGCATTTGAGTTGTTGAGTTTGAGTCGTTAGGGAGACGTTTTCTCGTTCTTCCTGAGGATCACTGGCGTGTTTTGGACTTAGTCATATAGAGTATTGCTAATGGTGCTGAAAGTACTGGTAGGAACTTTGCATGGGAGCGCCAGAACCTGAATGTCTGTCTTTGAACAAATTCATAAATTCAGTGTTATGTATTGGATTATGCTACTGAAATTTATTTGCTTACTTGCTTGGATTCAATTGGAATTTATTTGTGGGAAGCTAGTTGGTATCTTTGTATTAAGCCTGGCCCATCAGGGCTTTTAGTTCATCGCATTATCTCGCGCCGACGCCAGTTATACCGAAATCTGAATTTCTTATCGCAGAAATATTAGCCTACTTGGTACGAAATGTCCTTTGAAATAAGTTATCATTGTTGAGTAACATTTGGTGCATCATTTCATTAATCGAACTTTTACAGGACGACTTGGCAGATGACGATATCATGATATTAGACAACGGAGAACAGGTATTCCTGTGGCTCGGATCGCGTTGTTCCGAGGTGGAAGTCAAACTAGCCTACAAGTCTGTGCAGGTAAGCAAAATCCCGCACCTTTTCCCTACATTTTCGGAACCATGGATGCCACATCCAAGAGCTTTTTTGGCGGGGGGCTAGGACTACAATAAAATATTTATGTGGAATCAAGTCTAACCGTCTCGTTCTACCGCAAGCTCTCGCTCAATCAACATCGACTCACAATACGAGAGATGGGCGAATCCGGATTCGGATTCGAATCCAGGATTCGTCCTTTTGGTCGGATTCGAATCTTCTGCTTGTCAGGCTGGATCCGGATTCGGACTCGGATTCAAACCCCCAATCTGACGAATCCGCTCAAATTTCTGGTCTACATCCTTCCAGTTTCCGTTTCCCAGTTTTTACACAGTGGGCCTAGACAACTTTTCGATCTCCACCAAAACCAACCTCAGTAATCTATCATGTTATCTGATCACCTTAGAAATCAATGCTTTTTGTCACCTCTGATTTTTAAACTATGACCTATGTACATGATATGATTTTTGAAAAGATCGGATTCAAATCTGGATTCAAATCCTCAGCATGAAATGGTGGATTCGGAATCGGATTCGTACCTAGCCCTGGATTCGGATTCGAATCCTTTCCTGATCGGATTCGCGTATCTCTGATCAATACGTGCAATTTTTTCGTACAACTACCATATAACTACACTGGCTACAAGTTTTTTCATCGGGCTGTCAGTATGGGGAAACATGCAAGCGATGCGTTAAAATTCCGAGTGAGGGAGGAAATTCGCATTCGACTGCGAAAACCAGACTTTGTGTGCACGTACCTTCACTGGATGTCTCTTCGTTCGCGCAGAACATGTCTACGCGTTCTTTTCTGCCGCAGATGTAAAACTTAAAAATTTTCCCCGCCCTATTATTACTGTCGAGACGACGCAACATGCTTAGGGTTTTCGTGAAGTTTTCGTGAACTAGAGGCGTATTCTCGCCGTTCCCCGAGGACTCCCTTTAAGGAGTCCCTTTGTTTTTGTTTGTCCCAGGGACTCATTCCCCGTATTCTCGCGAGTCCCCACGGGCGGGGAATGCTCCTATAATCATCACCATCATCAAAAAGGACTTCCTTTCAGATTCGGAGGGGAATCAGTTTTTGCTGGTGTTGGTGCAATGTAAATCAATTAAAAACAATCAGAATAGACAAAATAAAAAATAAAGTGGATCCAGACTAATTTCGTCAACTGCATATTTTTGTTTCGAATCTGTTGTCGCGACAAACGTTTTGCATTTTCCGATATCATAGGCGTATTCTCGCCGTTCCCCGAGGACTCCACTTGAGTAGTCCCCGCGTTTTTGTTTGTCCCGGGACTCACTCCCCGTATTCTCGCGAGTCCCCAAGGATTATCATCACCATCATCAAAAAGGACTCCCTTTCAGATTCAGAGGGGAATCAATTTTTGCTGGTGTTGGTGCAATGTAAAATTAATTAAAAACAATCAGAATGAACAAAACCAAAAATAAAGTGGATCCAGACTAGTTTCGTCAACTGCGTAGGCTAATTTTTTTATCGAACAAAATCCATTTTGGAAGCATTCCCCGTGTTCTCGTTTTTTTCCGTACGCGGAGTCCGCGTGGAGTGACTCCCTCTATTCTCGCCGTTCCCCTTGATTCCCCGAGGAGTCTTCGGGGAACGGCAAGAATAGGCCTTAGGTTTGACACTCTTCGTCAACCGCATGCTGCTACGCTAGTCTCATGACAGATAACACAAGGATGTGCGGTTTCAACTCAACGCTCAACAGACAACACTAGAGATATAATATATTGTCGTGACAAACGTTATGCATGAAATGTTATGCATAACAAGCATTGCCAGGAAGAGCCGAAAAACTGCCAAAAAAGCATCTGCTGACTTTTTTGTTTGTCATCATGAGGCGTATTCTCGCCGTTCCCCGAGGACTCCTCGGGGAATCGAAGGGATCGGCGAGAATAGAGGGAGTCACTCCAGGCGGACTCCGCGTACAGAAAACAGCGAGAACACGGGGAATGCTTCTAAAATTGATTTTGTTCGAAAAAAAAAATTACGCAGTTGACGAAATTAGTCTGGATCCACTTTAATTTTGGTTTTGTTCATTCTGGTTGTTTTCAATTAATTTTACATTGCACCAACACCAGCAAAAATTGATTCCCCTCTGAATCTGAAAGGGAGTCTTTTTGGTGATGGTGATGATAATCGGAGCATCCCCCGTCCGTGGGGACTCGCGAGAATACGGGGAGTGAGTTCCCGGGACAAACAAAAACGCGGGGACTACCCAAGTGGAATCGTCGGGGAACGGCGAGAATGTGCCTATGATATCGGAAAATGCAAAACGTTTGTCGTGACAACAGATTACATCCCAAGTGTTGTCTGTTGAACCCGCGCATCCTTGTGTTGTTTGTTATGGAACTTTTGACAGTGCAGCCATGCACCTTACTTGTTTCGACAAGCATCTGCCAGCAAAATGCGTGTAGCGGAGTGGCGACCGTACTTTCCGATTCGGTGGTCTCTTCCCTCCACGACCAGTAGACTGGCAGAACTTACGTTCTGCCAGTTGACAGAGATAGTTCCAAATCTCTGAGGTTTTATACAGAGGCGAAAGAGACATGGGGTGAATGTGTTTATTTTAAAGCGGGTTTAGATAGGGAGGAACTTGAAATTAATAATTAGTATGCGTGCTGATATTTTACCTCTGGGGGATAGGAGGAGGTACACGGGTAAGCCGATTGGGAGGATTGGTCCTTATTTCTGCCCCATGTGTGGAGATATGAATGAGTGCGTGCGACATATTATGTGTGAATGTAGGGAATTGAATGATTTAAGAAGAGAAATATTTGGAGTAAATGAGTGTGGTCAGGAATGGATGGAGCGAATGCTGAAGAGTGAATGTTTTGTCACTATAAGGAAAGTGGGCAGATTCCTCAAGTTGGCTATGAATCACAGAGAATCTTTCTTGTAGATTTAAGTGTTTGTTATAGTTATGTTGTAGGTTATGTATTTTTCTTTTGTATTGCCATGGCCCTTGGGCTTTTAGTGTAATAAATATCATATCATATCATATAACACAGTGTGCAGTTTCGACAGATAACGGACAACCCACTATCTGCTAACGTTGCTTAACGTATTTGTTATGAGCCTTTAACTGTTACGTCTTGTAACAGTACTCTGTAACACTTGTAGATGACATCCAAAGTGTTATCTATTAGAACTGCGCATGTTTGTGTTAAATATTTCTAAATTTCTGACAAGTATAATAAAGGGCGATCTCATGGATTCGCTTCCCAAAAAGCAAAGCGAAAATCCACCCAGCGCAAGAACGAACGGAAAGTCGACGCGCCTTTACAACTTCTCGCGTTACTGTCCATTCACGTAGTGGATTCACTTTCCAAGCCACTGGGGGAAACAGACGGAGCGCAAGAATAGCTCTGAAAAGCGTTTAGCCGAATTCGCTAGCCTAGCCGGCGCATAAACTAGCGGATCTTTCCAGATCACCAGAATCGCCCTTAGGTATCAAGGAACCAAACGTAGACAGTTTGCGCCATCACGAAACATTCTCCAATTCTGTGGGAAATTTCTTTCCAAACGAGTTATCCATATTCCATCTCAGAGCTATCAAATGGTTTGGTTCCTTTTATTCATTTTTATTGGGTACTAAATTTACTACGTAACACACGTATATAATCAGAGACAAGATCCCCTGAAGCTACCTTGTTGGGGGATCTTGGGAAGCTATTATGTTTTAATAATAATAATTATAATATAACTGCAGCAAAAAGGCATTCGCCGATATAATATTTTAGTCCCCCAATGATCATCACCATCGTCAACGTTTAACTAGAGCTCTGCTAGGATAGTATGATAGCCTAGCCTTCGATCTACAAGTTCTACTGGATACAGCAACGGTAGCGATGTTTAATTGTCTAGTACCAGTTAACAACTGATATAAACAAGACCAAAGTTTTCGATGGGATCCCAAAAATTTAATATTAACTACGTCTTGTCTTCGCCAAATCCAGTCTTCGCCAGGCTAATCATCTGAGAAAACCAAGTTCAGATATACCTGTATAAGCCATATCTATTTTGACGATACTGATCAAAACTTCCTGGTGTACTTCTGCCAAATTTCCGGTTTCGGCGGAATTCCGAGCAAACTACTTGCCCAGCAAAATCAAAAGATAGTTCAGAAACGAGTTCAGCGTATCTCCTTATCCCTATAAAGAACATCTAATCAACTTCAAATAAAACTTTAACTTCTAAAAAAAAAATCCGGTTTCAACCGGATACCGCACGAACTATATGTCCGGTTAAAAAATGATTGTCATATATAGATTCAGCGTTTTTTCTTACCCTTAAATCTATCATCTAATCAACTTCAAATACAAATTTTGCTTTGAACAAATTTTCCGGATTTCGCCGGATTCCGGACGAACTATTTGTCTGGCAAGAAAATGGTTTTCACCATCGTGTTCAGCACGTTTTCTTACCCCTAAATCGAATATCTAATCAACTTCAAATACATATTTTGCTCTTATCAAATTTTCCGGTTTGCGCCGGATTCCGGGCGAACTACTTGTCAAGCAAGAAAATGGTTTTCACCATCGTATTCAGCATGTCTTCTTACCCCTAAATCAAACATCTAATCAACTTCAAATAAAAATTTTACTTTTAACAAACTTTCCGGTTTTGACCGGATTCCGGGCGAACTACTTGTCCGGCGAGAAAATAACTTTCATATTCGGATTCAGCGTGTCTCCTTACCCCTAAATCCACTATCTAAACAGCTTTCAAAAAATATTTTTTTTGCCCCTTAATTTGAAACCCCTCCCACACCCTCAAACATAGAGCTACAGAGCCCATCTTCGAACTTGACTTGTACTTTGACCCGAAGGATCCTCCCACCAAGTTTCATCAAAATATCTCAATCCCTTCGAGAGTTATCGTGCTAACAGACGGACAGACGGACAGACAGACGGACAACTTTTGCGATGTCATAGGTATCCGTCACTAACGTTTTGGGATCCCAAAAACGAATACAGTACATGAAATAGAATACGCGGAGTCAGCGCAGCGATCCATTGAATGGCTAAAGGGTCTGCAGCTGCAAGGTGATAATGACTCCATCACAGATATGTGTTTAATTATTTCCCTCCAGGAGATAAGGGCAGAGGCGTTGCTAGCCAAAATGTTTGGGGGAGATATTTACCGACTGACTGGTCATTTTTACCGACTGTTTTTGCAAAACATATGACTGTTTGTAAGAAAATAAACGAATGTTTCGACGAAAAATCTACTATTTTTACGAAAAATCGACTGTTACCAAGAAAAATCGACTGTTACTAAGAAAAGAAATCGAATGTTTTTACGAAAAATCTCGGCATTTTTTACTGACTGGCCGACAACATTGGGGGGGGGGGGGCGTCCCTCCTCATACGTGACGCCCCTGCATAAGGGTATGAACCTCCCTAACGATGCGAGTTTCCCACTACCTTTCAGTTTAAAAAGCGTAAAAGCTTCTCTTTCCTATTCACTAACTGATGGATCTATTATACTTTATCTGTGTGATGTGTGCTGATAATGAGGCGAGGAGGGACAAACAGAGACTAATCCGCTTACAGAACTGAACTAGTATAGGTCCAGTTACTATAATTCTCCTTAACGCTCGGTTCTTTCAGGTGTATATACAAAATCTACGAATCAAACAGTCAGACAGGCCGCGCAAACTCTTCCTCACTATCAAAGGCAAGGAAACGAAACGCTTCACCAAGTGTTTCCACGGATGGAGTCACTACCGCCTACCGCCAGTCTGATATTGTAGATTTTTGTGTTACGTGTTTCTTTTTAGTTTTGCTTTTGTCCTTTTCCTTTCTATGGAGTTGAAATACCGTACAAATAAACCCTCCTCAGTCTTTAAAGTGATCTGAATGAATGAATGATTTTATTGACCCATTTTAAACACAAGGTGTGACAAATGGAGTATAACAAGGGGAAAAAAGAAGAAGAAAAAAGAAATCACACTAAACTAACAAACAAACAGAGAACTAGAAGAACTAGCCTACTTCAGAAATGCCTGGTACAGGCTGTGCTGGGGATCTAACGACTGCAGAAACTTTTCCCTACGGATGCTGATGACATCCATGGGATCAAGAACACTGTATTTAACACTCGGTGAAGTATTTCTCGTCCAAAGAGGTACTACAAGCAAAAACTTCGCAAACTTGAAATAGATAACTCTTATTGCTTTCTTTTCCTTCAGTGTAAAAAGTATCCAAAAAGGCGACAGAGCAAAGAGGCGACAGAGCGAGAATGTGTAGGATAACCAGAGCGGTATAAAGGCGTCCTCGAATCAACCGGTTAAATTTCACCTTAGTCCTACCTTGGTCCTACAGAGCTAGGTTCTTCTCCGCTCAGGGGCGTCACTATGGGGGGGGGAGGGGGGGGACTCCCCCCCAAAGGTCTTGAGAAAGTACTTTCGTCGGGCGAAGCCCGGCGAAAGTACACTTGTTTGTCGGTGAGGAGCGCCGGCAAACCCAGAAGAAATCAAATTTTGCATGCTTTTGTCGGGCGTCGGTCGACTCGTCGGCACATCGGGTTCTTTTCATACGCAAGAAATCAAATTTCGCATACATTTGTCGTGCAGAACACAGGAGAAATCGAGTTTTATATCTTTTTGTCGGGCCCTCGATATGCTCGTCGGCACATCGGATTATTTGTATACATAAGAAATACAGAAGAAATTCAATTTTGTAGGCTTTCGTCGGGCGTCGGTAGACTCGTTGGAATATTGGGTTCTTTTTATACGCAAGAAATCAAATTCGACATACATTTGTCGGGCAAAAAACAGAAGAAATTGATTTCTGTACGCTTTGTCGGGCGTCGGTCGACTCGTCGGCACATCGGATTCTGTTGATAAATCAATTTCAGCAAACTTTGTCGGGCGCACCCGGGAAGACCCGTATCGTCGGCACATCGGGTTCTTTTTATACGTAAGAAATCAAATTCTTTAAACATTTATCGGGCGCATCCCGAAAGTTTAAATTTTGTCGGCACATCCGCTGCTATTTACACGTAAGAAATAAATCTCTTTACAATCTTGTCGGTCAAAACAAAGAATAATTCGAGTTCTGAATGCTATAGTCGGGCGTCGGTATTCTTGTCGGCCCATCGGCATATTTTTATTCGCAAGGAATCGGATTCTTCAAACATTTGTCGAGCGCACCCGGAAATCTTCATTACACGTAATAAATCAAATCCGTAAACTGTCTCGTCGGCAAATCGAGATTTTCTACACATAAGAATCAACTTTGTGCCTACTTTCTTATGGATGGCCACTACTTTTTTGGCGGAAAGATCTGTGATTTCACAGGTAGCCTTACTTTTATTTGGGATCGCTCATCACCTAAAAATGTTCGGAAAAAAGACAGATTAACAAAATTTTGCCTGCGGCGCTTGATTTAACTTGTTCTGGGTTCATTCGTTGGAAAGCTTCGCTTTTTAGCGAAAGGTGAAAAGAAAAGTCGAATATGTAGATTTAAATAGAGTAATTTACATTAAAGGAATAATCTCAACTACTGCATTACAGTTAGTTATACACAAAATTTCGCCTGCGGCGCATTTTGTAGTATTCTGTATTTGGAAGAAAGGTGTTTCATTGAGTTTGCGCTTTAGGATTGAAATGCGTGGGGTTTGAAACACCTTAAATGCTGTATCTTGTAAGCTAAATTTTCCCAGAAAAAGGGCAGATTTAAAAAACTCGCCTGCGGCGACTAATTTAACTTGTTCTGGGTTTAGCCGTTGGAAGCTTCGCAAATTTTTCCAGACAAAAAGGCATTTCTAAAACATTTCGCCTGCGGCGGATGATTTAAATTGTTCTGGGTAGCCTCACAGTCGTTTTTTAGCGAAAGCTGCAATGAAAACCCGACCGAATATGTGAATTTAAATTTACGAAGTTACATTCAAGGACAAATCTACGCCGTTGCCGCGAAGCGGCAACGGCGTTTTTCGTCGGCACATTTTTGAGTCCGTCGGCACAAACTGGACGTCCCCCCTCCAAAGGTAAAAGGCTAGTGACGCCCCTGTCTCCGCTGATCATCGCTTTTATGCCTAGTGTTCGTGGGCTTGTATGTTCGACTTCTACTTATTTCTCATGCAAGCCGCAGTAACTCCCCGGTGTCTTATTTCTCGTTTTGACTCAACGCGGTTAGTGAGACCGGTAAAGCCGCGTTCGATTTAAGACCGGTCTTCACCTCCCGGAACTTCCGGAATCTGGGCTTCCAGATAATTCTTTGACGTCTTCTGTAAATTGCATCTCGAATATGAACCGGTCCGAAAGTATATCAAATAATACGGAAAAAAGGGGCTTTTGAACTTCCAGATTTCTGGAATTTTTTAAGTGTCGCAGAAGAAATTAAAAAAAAAAATCTCGGAAAATCTGGGAACCCAGATTCCGGAAGGTGAAGACTCACCTTTAGCTACGTTTTGGTCCTGTCGGCTGTCAGCCAAGTTTATTCATCCAGCATGTCGCCTTAATGACGATTTATCTGCCCGTCAGCTGACAATTGTTATCTCCCTGTCGGACAAGACGCGATTAATGAAGACCTAAGCAAGTCTCGACCACGTTTCAGTTAGATTTCTTAATTGCGTACTGTATGTAAAACAATTGCCAACACGATATTAACTGACTCTCCGTTCTTAGCCATTGTTTTATATGTTTCCCAGTCACCTTGGACCGATGGAGCATTTATTCTCGACGGCGTTTTATTTTGTGATACTTGTCCGCAAAGCCATTCACGCGTCACCAAGTGTTTCCACGGATGAAGTCACCACCGCCTACCGCCAGTCTGATCTTGTAGATTTTCTGTTACGTGTTTCATTTTGGTTCTGCTTTTGTCCGTTTCCTTTCTATGGAGTTGAAACACCGTACAAATAAACCCTCCTTGATAAACCTAACAAGAAGATAAGACCGACACAAGGAGGACCTGAGCACGGCTTAAAGTACGGGCAAACATAGAGCACAGTCGGGTAGCAAGTTGGCCCTAGGCTTAACTTTTCATACACGTTTTATTTTGCGTTTTTGCTGGTTTTAAGTGTCTGGGGGGGAGACAGAGGCACCGAACGAACCGAAAACAATAGAAGTCGAGAACGTGGTCCCGTAGCAAGTGGGCCGGAGACCTTTTCTCGCGTGTTTTATTTTGCCTGTTAGCTGGTTTTATTTTATTTTGCCTGTTTTATTTTTATGTGTTTGTTTTTATTTTGCCTGTTAGCTGGTGAGGTCAGCGAAACTGGGAAAGGACACGTCGCGGTCACGTAGCAAATTGGCCATAGACTTTCCACGCGTGTTTTCGCTGGTATCTGATGGCTATGGGGGCGAAGAGACGATAAACGAAAAATAAACGCAGTCAGTGAAAATACTGGGGACGATAAACATGGTTGGGTCGCAAGCTGGCCGCAGACTTTGGGCTTTCGACAAACGTGTTATGTTTCCTATTTCCAAGTATGCGAATCTTTCTATAGTAACAAATAAGTTATCTTGTGACCGTTTTTTTTTTGTTTTACTGTTTTTATTACTTTTCTAAATATTTGCAGTTTTGTAATAGTTAGGTCTAGGTCATGATGAACTGTTGCAGGAGGAAAGACCTCAGTTTCCAGAATACTACTTCTTATTAAGATCATTTTTTTCTTTGAACCTAAAACTTCTAGGGGCACTCCTTGCTTGATGCTAGGCCGTACACAAACATAAACAATAACGAATTTAATTCGAAACAAAGACATGAATCTAAAAAAAAAAATCTGAGACTAATGTGACAAAGAGACAGAGAATTGACAAAATCTTCGCACATAGAAATGGCTTCTGCAGGGCAGGAATAGGGGGGGGGGGGCTTGGGCAATATGAAGTTTACATCCAGGATAAAAAAAGGAGGGGCTTTATCTGTGTCGTCATAACGAACAGGCAAGTAAAAAAAAAAAAAGTCTCGATTGCCTGCCTAATGAAGGCCTAAGCACTGAATTCTATCTATCATCCTAGAACAAGATAATTTGGCAGTATGCTAGACTCTTTGCAAGAAAATCAAATTGACTAGGTTAACTGATCATCACCATAAGTAAATTAACATCATCTCTGTAAGTTAATAATCTCACTGAAAGGTAATCAGTCATCATCATCATCATCTGATGGCACAAAGAGCTCATTCTCTTCAAGAAAGTTAGCTACTGTCTTGCTAATGAGCGCACCAACATATATTCCTGTGGCAACTGTAGCAAGTACTCCAATCGGGCCAAAACGGGCTTTCTTTGGCTCCTAAAAAATAACAAGATGCAGTATGGTGCAAAACTCTATTCAATACACATATTATTTGCAAACATGTTAGGCTTATAATACCCGATAAGTCCATTTCATACAGATTCAAGTCTAGAGTCTTCCTTACAAAAGCAAATGCTTTCAGTACTTTGAGGTGGTTAAAGTACTTTTTGGGATCCCAAAACGGAAGTGGAGGGATACCTATGACATGGCAAAAGTTGTCTGTCTGTATGCACGATAACTCTCGAAGGGATTAAGATATTCTGATAAAACTTGGTGGGAGGATCCTTTGGGTCAAAGTACAAGTCAAGTTCGAAGATGGGCTCTGTAGCCCTATATTTGAGGGTGGGGGAGGTGTTTCAAGGGTCAACTTTTTTTAAAGCTATTGAGATAGCTGATTTAGGGGTAAGGAGACATGCTGAATCCGAATATGAAAGTTATTTTCTCACAAGACTAGTAGTTAACCCGGAATCCGGCAAAAACCGGACACAAAATTTGTCTACCAATTTTCGGCTACCCCTTTTCTTAATATAGTATAGCTCTGCGGGCAGAGTGCCTAATCAATGAACGTAAGAGAGAGAGCTAGTGCAAGCGAAGGTCGAAGGGATTGGTATATGGGAAAAGAGTAGGTGGTTGCGGGCTATATAACAGTTGGAAAGTTCAGAGGGGTTGACAACTTCAGTAGTAGGGTACACACTGAAACCACAAATAGGCCAATCCCAATTGTGAAACAAGTAGGGGGCTTCTAATGGTCCTATGGTCTAATAATAGGCTGTTAGACCATAATCATCTTCGCCAATGAGGGATTAGCAGTTTTGTCTACTTGGTGTACCTACAATTTGTTTCCTGTGCTTCATATGGTACGAACAATTTGGTACCACGTCTATCATGAGGACATGGACTCGTAAGTAAGAATCGGTTGCTAGAATCTTTGGTGATGAGGGGTTGCCAACTTTTGCTAATTGGTATAACTTTTATTTTTTGCCAGTGTATTTCATGGTAAGAACAATACGGTACCATGTCTGTCATGGGAGATGGACTTGTAAGTAAGAATCAGCTGCTAGAAGGGCTTCGCCAGGGGCTTGAAACTTTAAACTTTGATCTGTTTCTAAATATTACACAGTTACAAGTTAATAGGATTGACTTATCTACTACATTATATATTAGACTTTTGGGATCCCATCGACACCTTTGCCTTTGGTCTTGTTTAGTATGTTGTAGGTAGACATTACAAACGCATTCTTCTTTCTATATTTTTTGAGTCCCAGCCCTTGTGAAACTTAAACTTTGAGTTTGGAAACTTCAGGTAGGTATAAACAAAAATGCCTCTTCTACTGTAAAATGAAGCCAAAAATCCAAAATCAAATACCTACCTTAAAAAAATCACTTTGCAGCAGACGGAACCGGCATGGGTTTCGACCACACGATGCTAACTAACTCACCTGTAAAATAGATCCTGATGACGTGCTGACAACACTCCTGTAAGAAATTTTCAGTGCTGGAGTAACCAGCAAGAAAACCCGCTGCGACATTTTGAATGGTTTTGCCGCTGTCAGTTATTGGCGCCAATGAGCCGTTGAAATCCCGATTTGCAAGAAAAAAATCCCATCTGTTTCTTGTGCGGGACAGTAAAATTAAACTTCAAAAATTTATATATTAATCTTTGTACAGTACAATGTGGGATTATATAGAAGATATTATTCTGGACTATATTTTGTTATACTTGTTTGTCCCTGTTTGTTGCCTTTACCGCTGGTTCTGTTTCGGGATTGACAGTTTTTCGACGTCAAAGAAAACGGATAAGGGGCTGATAACTTTTGTGCAGACTGTGCTTGCTTGCATTTGCTTTTAGTGTTACTGTAAAAGCATAAGTAGCAATAGAAGCTGGGGTTCACCTTTGTGGCTACTGCGTTTTTGCCGTTGTGGATCTTCAAGAATGCCAGATCCGGAGACCATTGATTTGCTCCTAGGTAGGCCAGCTCATACACACGGAATAAAATATAAAACGACGTATCCCTCTTGGCTCTTGCTCTAGGCTTGGCTAGTTGCTCTAGCCACTCTAGCCCTGCTCTTGCCTGGCTGTTCCTCATATAGCCTAAACCTCGGTGGAATTCCATACAAACATGATGTCACAACTATTGTCTATTTTATTTTATTTATTGTTGTAATGTTGTAATTTATTCCTATGGCTATGCTCTATCTATGGTCAATGACAAGATGCCGAACGCATTATGTCTATAAACCATCCTAGGGACAATCAAACCCCAATACGCTGAAATAGCCAAATGTTTCTTTTTGGGATCCCAAAACGTAAGTGGAGGGATACCTATGACATCACAAAAGTTGTCAGTCTGTTAGCACAATAACTCTCGAAGGGGTTGAGGTATTTTGTTCAAACTTGGCACAAGGACTCTTTGGGTCAAAGTACAGGTCAAGTCCAAAGATGGGCTCTGTAGCCGTATATTTAAGTGTGGGTGAGGGGTTTCTTTCAAATTAAGGGACAAAAAAGATATTTTTTAAAAACTATTGAGATAGTTGATTTAGGGGTAAGGAAACATGCTGAATCCGAATATGAAAGTTATTTACTCACCAGACATTCCGGACAAGTAGTTCTATCAGAATCCAGCAAAAAACGGACACAAAATTTGTCGACCAATTTTCCGCTAGAGCAGTCCCTACCCCTTTATTCACTCCAGCGAAAGCTCTGTGTGTGGATGAAGACATTCTTTGTTAAATCTATGAACGTCGTAAAGATCTAGTATAATCGAAAGTAGAAGGGGTTGAAATATCTTGTTCAAGCTTAGTATGAGTATTCACTGGCAAAGTACAGGTCAAGCTCCTAGATGGGTCCTTTAGTCCTATATTTAGAGGCAGAGGAGGGGTTTCGAATATACGGCAAAAACATGTATGTTTTAAAGGACACCTGAATGAAGAGTACCAAGTATCATCCCTATCTGTATGACTTCCGTTAACATTGCCTGCAGAAAACCCAATCCAAATACGAAATAGTGTTTCCAAGCTATGATTTTTGCTCCATTTAGCATCTGTCCTTGTTTCAGTACCGAACAATTTTAGAAATGAACAAATGTCTCCAATCAACCCTTCTTCTGGAATATTTTTTAACCAGTTAAGGCCAAACGTATATCTAGAAGAAATTCCAATACGATCCGGCCAGCACTGTACAAGATTTGAATGAATTGCGCTTTTTGTCTTGGAGTCTGCATGTGCAAACCTCCAGAAACGAACATCCCTGTTTTGAAAACGTCACGCTCAGGAGAAGAATGCTGTCCGTGGCCATGTCTGTAAATGCATTCTCCATGGTGTGTTCAAGTATGGTTTCATTGTTCAGGTGTCCTTTAAAGGCTAAAAAGATATTCATTGAAAGGGTAAGGAGGTCCGCTGAATCCATATCTGAACTTAGTTTTCTTGCTGGACAAATGATTCATCACAAATTCGGCCGAAACTGGAAATTTTGTTGAAGCTCTGTACAAGATTTGAATGAATTGCGCTTTTTGTCTTGGAGTCTGCATGTGCAAACCTCCAGAAACGAACATCCCTGTTTTGAAAACGTCACGCTCAGGAGAAGAATGCTGTCCGTGGCCATGTCTGTAAATGCATTCTCCATGGTGTGTTCAAGTATGGTTTCATTGTTCAGGTGTCCTTTAAAGGCTAAAAAGATATTCATTGAAAGGGTAAGGAGGTCCGCTGAATCCATATCTGAACTTAGTTTTCTTGCTGGACAAATGATTCATCACGAATTCGGCCGAAACTGGAAATTTTGTTGAAGCTCAAAGTATTCTTTGTTTAATCTATGAACGTCGGAGGGACTTAGGTTGCGTGTATAGGCCTAACGCGCAAAGATGGATGTAATCGAAGGTCGAGTGGGTTGATATTTGTTGTTCAAACTTCGTATGAGGATTCTCTGGCAAAATACAGGTCAAGTTCTTAGATGTGTCCTTTAGTCGTATATTTAGAGGCAGAGGAGGGGTTTCGAATTTACGGTAAAAACATGTATGTCTTATAAGCTAATAAGATATTCATTGAAGGGGAAAGGAGGTCTGCTGAATCCATATCTGAACTTAGTTGCTGGACAAATAATTCATCACGAATGCGGCCGAAACTGGAAATTTGGTTCAAGCTCAAAGTTGTTTCTGAAGTGGATTAGAGATTCGGTATCGAGGCAAGGAAAAATGCTGATTTCATTTTTGAACTTTATTTTAACAGTAAAAATCGTAAAGGAATCTGTTTGGATCAAATATTAGATTTTTGGCATCCCATCAAAACCTTTGGTCTTGTTTCAGATGACCCAGGATTTTCAGGATGTAGGCTAGCTACAATCTGCTGTAAATTTCTTGGTCTGGTTTCTTAGCTCTGTGGGAACCAGTCATTAATATACACCAAGTTCACTGAGTTTAAAGAGAGTTATGGCTATTATCAAACAAGTCCAGGTGTTGCAGGTCTTCTCACTTAGAAAAATTCTTGAAATATGTTTATTTATTTTTGTTTCATCAAGCTCCAGCATCATGACCGTCAAAAGGTAGCAAAAAAATGTTCTTAAAGCATAAATTTACTTGGCCAAGGAAAATGTCAGGCTGGTAGAAATTGTATGGCCTATCCTGAAAGAGATTCCCCATTAGTGCCTTTCAAGCAGAAAGAGAGAATCTGATTGAACCTATTATTTTTCAGTTAAAATAACCAATCCACTGAACCCCGCGATTGAGGGACTTGATGTCCAGAAGTTCTGCCATCTTGTGTCTAAATCGGAAGATGGCCCCCAGCAGGCAGCAAAGCTTCTAGCTTACAGAATACATTCGCCACAGGAGAAGGAAGCTCTCTACTCTTTAACAGTAGGACCTCTGGTTTTATTTTTGTTGGAATGTTGAATAATGCCCATTTTGTAATCTGGAGTTGAAACAGGATGGTCATTGCAGCCATTCATACTGGGGGCAAAGTACGATTGGCAGGTTAAAATCCCACTTTCCAAGACAATAAAGGATGAAAATGGGACACACTTAGAAATCACTTGTTTGGGCAAAGTTCCAAACAGATGCCTGGGATAATTAGGCTATGTAAATATGAAACTCGATTTTTTTTTAACTTCTACTAAGTACTTTTCTTTTTTTTTGCAGCTCCTTGACCTGTGTGTGAAGTCTTGCGGGACACCTTTCCAGAACGAAGTTGGGAAATTTCGATTTTTGAATGAGCTTATCAAATTAGTTTCCCCGAAATATGACGGCGCAAAAACCCCCGCAGTCGTCAAGCAGAAAGTCATAGAGCTTTTATATAACTGGTCCGTAGATGTTCCACATGAACCTAAAATTAAGGAGGCATATGGAATGTTAAAGAAACAAGGCGTTGTCAAGGTATGGATTTTTGTGTTTATTTTCGGGGTTCCAGAACCTCAGTGACGGGATACATATTCTTAAAGTTTGTCCGTCCGTCTGTTAGCACGATAACTCTCTAAGGGGTTGAGATATTTTGCTCAAACTGGGGTTCAGCATTCGGGTTCCCGTTGTAATCTAGGATATGATAGATAGATAGATGATAGATATCGCTTTTATTATTTTCGAACTATCATGGTAAAAGCAAAATTTCTCTATCTGTCGTTTTCATTGTATGAACTTTTTGTATCGCCCTTGTTGTCTACCCCATAAAATATGCCAGCTGTAGGCGTTGTCGGTACAGAATAATAGGGCGGTCTGGATAGCTCCGCGAGCTTATGCGTTCTTGCGACTTCTGCTAAAAGTCGCTTCGCTTTCCAGAGCTGTTCTCGCGCTCCGCTAGTTTCCGCCAGCAATTGGAAGGCGAATCCACTTCGCGAGTGGAAAGTGATTTCGGCAAGTCAGCGAGAATTTGTAAAGGTGCAACTGAGGCGGAACGACTTTTTGCTTGTTCTTGCGCTCGGCGGATTCTGGCTTTGCTTTTCGGAAAGTGAATCCAAGAGATCGCCAGAATCGCCCTAATAATAGTTCCGACTGGCTTGAGGGCATTCTGGCATTCTCACAGATTCTCTTTCCAAAAAGTTGAGTAAAAATCTTTCGAGCGCAAGAACAAACGAAAAGTCGTTGCGCCTTTACAACCTCTCGCTGGCGTGCCGAATACATTTTCTACGTACGAACTGGACACGTTTTCCACGTCATTTTCAGAACTAGAGGAGCGCAAGAGCAGCATCGGAAAGTGAAGTGAGTTTTAGCCGCACACAGCGGATAAGCCAGCGGTGCTTTCCAGAATGGCAGAATCGCTCATTTGGCAATGAAAGTTCGAATTGTGCATTGGTAAAGCTGATGAAAAGTGTCCAGTCAAGCATAAATTAGCCTTGTAAATGTCGGAGAACGGAAGAGAATACCATAGAAAATATTTAGCTAGTGTATCGCGCAGCGGAATCGTATCATTCGGCAGGGGATAATAATGATTACCGTAATAACTGTGCATCCTTTCTGCGTAGAGGTTGAGTATTGGTGGATTATAAGTAGTGCCAAAATGCTGTTTGGTCGGGATTTGGACCCGTGACCTCCGGCTTCAGTTGTTACTGCGCGAACTACGATAGTTACCAAACCCCTACAATCGCCAGATAGGAGTGGCTATAAGTACCCGCTCGATTTCATCTAAACAGTTCGCTTTCAGTTCGCTCAGTTCGCACAAGTTACATTGATTGAAACTTTCTACATAAAATTAGAACTTATTCAAGTGACTGTGACCATGACATTTGAACTGACATTGGAGCCTCATAAACACTGACATTGAAGCCTCATAAACACTCCAGAGCCCTAGTGGCAGGTCGCCCTTTAGATGATTGCTAGAACCATTAAACTCAATACGACTCCGCATGGAAGTCGCAAAGCCAAGTCAGTAACTGCGACACAGTGAGTCAGTAACTGCATACACGCAGAGGCTATTTTTCTACAACTGTCGCAGAGTAAGGCAATCGCTCACAGACCTTGAGAAATGGCGTCTCAAGCCCCTCAGTTGACCCCAAAGTATTTTTTAGACAGACCCGCAATACCTGGGTATCCGCAAACCCGAGAGTGCCCCGTACCCCTATGAAGAGAGACACAACCCGGCCAAAAACCGAACGCCTTTCTTGGGCAACGAAGAGCAGGAAAAGGTTATAAAGGGTCTAATTCAAAGTGGAAGGCCAGAAGATTTGGAAAAAGCCAATAGGCTTATCAAAAGCCTAGTTCAGCAGGTAACGACTAGTTTCCGCTTCCCTCGTTTTTAATAAATCTGGTCAGAACCCGAAAATGGGGAGAATTTAATGACGGAATGCAAGGTCTGGGAAGATAAGGGAACGACCTCTGGTAGCAATTATGCTTGTCCCCGTCGTCTTTCTCAACGACCAGACTCTCGTTTTGGTAGGATTTATTATTAGCTAATGGAGAATGGAGGGATATTTAAAAGACCCCTGCTAGCAGTTCCGCTTGTCCCTTTGTCTGTCCTAACCACCCATTCGCAGAGATTTTAGTCACCAGACCTCAATCATCAGAACCCCATATTTGAATATGGAGAGAAGTAATATAGTTCAAGTAATATAAGACAAGTAATATAATGTAGACTAACCCGAAATTAGTCGGGAGGCAGGTTCTATAGTGAGAATTAATCGGAAATTGTGACAGAAATTACTCCTTAAAGAGGAATCACCAGATTCCTGCAGAAGGAACATAAAGAGTACCGCAATGGAAATACTTGACGATATCGCTGCCGAAGCAGCCGAGTCGAAAATGAAAGTTAATCCCCAGAAATCTAATATCATGACCATGAGTTTTCTTAAATCAAAGCCATCGTTCACTACTCCAATACCAAATGAAATATTTACAACAAAGACCAAACTTTTGGGGATCACACTGACGAATGATTTGAAGTGGGAGGCTCACATTTGTTCGATTGTTAAACAAGCCAGTGCGTCTCTTTCTCTCCTAAAATTGTTTTCCAAATTTTCGTGCCCTAAATCACATGTTCTCCGCCTTTACGTTACTTTCATCCGTCCGCTACTTGAGTATGCTTGTCCGGTTTGGCACTTTGGCCTGACAGTAGATCAGTCTGATAGGCTTGAAACTATTCAGAAGAGAGCCTTGAGAATCATCTACCGCCAGGGCAAAGTGCCTTATATCCTCCTCCTCAAAGAATTCCGCCTCCCTACTTTAGCAGCCCGACGTCTTACTCTTTGTACTAGTTTCGGGAACAGTCTGCGTTCCCACTCAGGTTTTGAGCAACTATTTCCTATCCCATATTGCCCGCCAAAACCTCGACTACCTCGGGTTGTAGCACAAAAAGTTCCGGTTCTTAACCCTGTTTGTACAAGAACCGAACGCTACAGAAAGAGCTTTGTACCATCTTTTGTTGAAGTTTTAAACAATTGATCAAATATTTCCCTTTAATGTTTTAATTGTCTAGGGTTTTTATTCTGTTTGATCATTTTTTGACTATTGCTTTATTATGTACAACCACCTTAGTTTTGTAATTATGATGTACCTGACGAAAACGACAAGTTCGGCAATCCAATGCTGTGAAAGTTTCGTTTTACAATAAAGTATCAGTACTATAAATTGAACAAAAACCAGAAACTACTATAGAAGTACGGCGAACGCGTCGGTGAAACTCAGTCCTAGCTTGGAGGTGTTATTTGATTTAATAAGCTGCGTTCGGTGTGATGGGAGTGCTTACTGTGGTCACATTTTTTTATTTTTATTTTACTATAATGCGTTTTTGGATTTGGATTGCTCATTTACATGCACTTTCCTGGCTCTAGAGTAGTAGTTTTCTCGTAGCCAGGTCGTAGCAGTAAATGAAATCAACGAGTCAGAGACGATAAGACAGCAGATGTGGATCTTTGATAAATCTTTCTTGTTGAGATCTGTTCTACAACTTTTCCATTCACAGGACGAAAGAAAGGCTGAGCAGATCGCCGTGCGTACCTTAGAGTTGGAAAAAATCAGCAACAACTCAAAAATTCTAAAGGAAATGATGGAAGGTGGCGCCACTAGTGGCGAAGAGAGAGAACTGATGCAAGAGCTGGCGGAGACGTGCGAGAGGCTACGACCGACGCTTTTCAAATATGCCGCTGATTCTGAAGGTATGTTTTAAGTACTAATAAGACCCTGTCTCCAAAATTCAGTTAAAGATGGACTTGAATCAGTCAGAGCCATTTATCTCGGAATAATCAGCGGACGAACTAAACCCGTTTTTTTCATCAGTTTCTCAAAGTCTGCCTCGTCTTTTTATTTTAAATGTCGTCAAAGTAGAGACTGGAATATTGCAACCTTTGTTTACCGTTATCTACTAGAAGATTCACTACCTGCTGTTTTTAAAAATCTCTTTTACATGAACAAGCAATTTCATGATTATAACACGATACGGCGGTCTAACCTTTCTACTAATCGATATCCTTGTATAAGATCCAGTTTTTCTATTCGTCATACAGGTATAAGAATATGGAATTGCCCGATACTATTGGGCAATTCCATATTCGTTGCCCGATACTATTAGAGTGTCTGAACTCTGAAGATAGAAAAAGTTTTAAAAGGACTCAAAAGGTGCGTGTTATTTAGCAGTTATATTTCTTCTGTCTGATTTTTCTGATTCATTTTTGTTTATGATTGAAGGAAGATAAGACTACTGCCGCAAGCTTTTTTATTTTTTTCTTCGTTGTATGTCTGTTGTCCTAAAATTCTTTAGTTGGTATTTGTTTGTTTTAGTTGTTAATTATCTTGTCCTATTGATGTTGTTAGTTGTTTGTTTGTTTTTATTTGTAACACCTTAGGCTAGGGTTTTATTCATTTTTTTTTAAACAATCAGATTTAACGAAGCCTCATTTTCTTATGCCACTGGCATTTCTGTCGCTGTTATGGAACTTAGAGGTTTTTTTTGGGATCCCAAAACGGTAGTGACGGATACCTATGACATCGCAAAAGTTGTCCGTCTGTTAGCACGATAGCTCTCGAAGGGATTGAGATATTTTGATGAAACTTGGTGGGATGATCCTTCGGATCCAAGTACAAGTCAAGTTCGAAGATGGGCTCTGTAGCCCTATATTTAAGGGTGGGGGAGGGGTTTCAAATTAAGGGGCAAACAAAATATTTTGAAACAGCTAATGTTATAGTCGATTATGGGGTAAGAAGACATGCTGAACACGATGGTGAAAACCATTTTCTCGCCGGACAAGTAGTTCGCCCGGAATCCGGCCAAAACCGGAAAATTTGTTAAAAGTAAAAGTTTTATTTGAAGCAGATTAGATATTCGATTTAGGAGTAAGAAGACATGCTGAACACGATGGTGAAAACCATTTTCTCGCCGGACTAGTAGTTAGCCCGGAGTCCGGCCGAAACCGGAAAATTTGTTAAAATTAGCAGAAGTTTTATTTGAATTTGATTAGATGTTTGACTTAGGGGCAAAAAGACATGCTGAACACGATGGTGAAAACCATTTTCTCGCCGGACAAGTAGTTCGCCCGGAATCCGGCCGAAACTGGAAAATTTGTTAAAAGTAAAATTTGTATTTGAAGTTGATTAGATGATAGATTTAAGGGTAAGAAGAAACGCTGAATCTATATATGACAATCATTTTTTACCTGGACATATAGTTCGTCCGGAATCCGGTTGAAACCGGATTTTTTTTTAAGTTACAGTTTTATTTGAAGTTGATTAGATGTTCTTTATAGGGAAAAGGAGATGCGCTGAATTCGTTTCTGAACTACCTTTTTTTGGCTGGACAAGTATAGTTCGCTCGGAATTCGGCCGAAACCGGAAATTTGGCAGAAGTACAGCAGGAAGTTTCGATCAGTATCGTCAAAATAGATATAGCTTATACAGGTATATCTGAACTTGATTTTCTCAGATGATTAGCCTGGCGAAGACTGGATCTTGCGTAGACAAGACAGTTGTCTGGGTCAAATATTAAATTTTTGGGATCCCATCGAAACCCTTTGGTCTTGTTTTCACAGTTGTTAATAATTTTGTACCTTACCTTACCTTACCTTAATCCCCAATAAAGAATCTGAAATGGAATTTTGCTTTTAAACATAATTTTATGGCGGTGCCATGCCCCTGCTGCAGGTCATTGCGTCATGCCCAGAAATTGAGCAGATAGAGACCCATTTTCATAAATCGTGTTATGTTTCAGGTGACGTTTTAGACAGCATTTTACGGTCAGCGGACGAACTAAACCAAGTATTGGATCTCTATCGAGAGTTCATCAAAAATGGCCGACGTTCAGAATCAGAAGCTCTTTTAGAAATCGACACACCATCAATGGAAATACCAACGCAGCGGATTAGTATAGACGATGAACTGCATTCGATTGGTAAGTTAAATAATTTGTTTCATTGATCATTCTTTAGGCCCAGAAAGCACTACAAAAGTCATAGTACAAAACGAAACAATGGCAAAATACAGGGATTTAAGGATCTTATAATTCCATAAGGGAGCTAGGGATAATATGAAAGGCAGAATAAGTAAGAGGGGTCGTTTAAGGGTCTAGACAATATACTTATCAGAAAATAGGGTGATAAAAATAGAAGTAATAAGCGGACCACTTTATCGTCTTCTAGATCTCCGAGTGCCATGTGTCCCAGTTCTGCGTCTGGCTAATGAAGAGCCAATCAAACCGCATCAAATTCTCCAGTCACAGTTCCGGGAAGAAGAAGCCCCATCTGCTCCCCCTCTAAAGCCACGGGGATTGGATGATTTGGATGTGTTAGGAGATTTATTGAGAAACATGCCTGGAACGAGCTCAGCGGGGAATATGGGAAAATTTCAACCAAGGTAGGATCTCCTAAAGTTTGAAGCAGAGACGGAGGAATCCGAATACAAAAACACATGTTAAACGTTTAAATATCAAAATATGGGCATAATCCACTCAAAGATGAAAATCTCTCTTCGTAAGAATAAAGATAAAGAATATCGTTCCAAATTATCAGAAAAAAAAACGATCTTTGTTCTTATGAACATCTTTCTTATTAAGAACATCTTTGTTCTTAACTTGAAACTGAGTGGCAAGAAATTCCGAAAAGACGTTGGAAAATGGAGCTTTGGAAACCGAATAGTAGAACATTGGAACAATCTCCCAGAAAGTGTTGTGAATGCAGAAAATATCAACCAATTCAAAGCAGGTGTCGACTACCACCTGGCTGAAATTCAGTTTAGAGTGTAGAGTGTCCCGAGAAATTTATAGAGGCGAAAGCCTTATTATTGCAATTATATTATATTATACCTCACAAAAAGTGTAAACTCCAAAACAATTTAAATATCCCTTCTTCCCTCTCGCAGCTATTTTCCCCTTTCTCTCGTTTTTCTCTTCGATTCCAGTTCGAGTTCACTAGCCGTGAACAAGAAATATAAGTCATAGGTTCGATTTCAGGACAAGCTGGACTGAAAATCACTGCTAGAGTCTTGGATTTACGCCAAGGCTTCTGAACTCGAACTCAGTTACTGTTCGCAGTTCTCTCAGCAAGAAACGCGGTTTTACGGTCAAGCTTGCCGGTTAGAGGCTTGGAGTCCACTACGGCTTCAGAGACTTATTAACTATAGAGCGTGTTCCACCCTACTTACCGCGTGTTCCACCCTACTTACCGTAGTTACTACGCATGACGTCGCGAATTTTGGCTTCTTGGCGTCAAGGCTGGAACGCATTTTTAAATTTTCGGTAAAATATCACTCCACGGGGTAATCCAGCCAATCACGTTACGGAGATCCGTAGTTACTACGCTTAGACGTTACGTTGGAACGGTCAGCGTAGTAACTTTTCGTCTGGTTCGAACGGAAACAGTAACCAATAGTTACTATTGTTAGAAGGGTGGAACACGCTCATAGTTACTTGTTCGCAATTTTCTTAGGTAAAACGCGTTTTTATGCAAGTTGGAATGGAATCACGGTTTTAGGCTTGGCTTTCCGCCAAGGCTGCTTAAACTTTTCAGCTCTTAAGGCGTATTCGCCTTTCCATAGGACTCTTTTTGAGAAGTCCCCGCGTTTTTGTTGGCCAGGGACTCATTCGCAGTATTCGCGCGAATCCCCGTGGACGGTTAATGCTCCGATTGTCATCACCATCATCAAAACAGGACCTTTCAGATTCGGTGGGGAATCAATTTTGGGAATTGCCGGTGTTCTTGCTTTTTTTTTGAAAACAGATGTTAGAGATGGTTAATAAGAATTTCTGAGATCAGTATTGAGATTGGTTATGGTTTAAAACTGATTTTCAGAAAAATGCATCCTTCTCGTTGTGGTGACGATTTTTTGTGTGATTAATAACAATGTGAAGTTAAGTAAAAACAATCAGAATATGCAGAGCCAAAGATAAAGTGTAGATAAAGTTATGTGTGAAAGCTACGATGGGGTTTTTGGTAAAAATTTTTTTTTTTTTTTTTTACTTAGGGCCAGAAGTTTTTAAGATATTGTTTTTTGAGATTGCTTATGTCTGGAATGGCCAAGAAGGTATGGTGATAGTTATGGTCGGGCTTCACTACCCAGATTTTTCGCCCGGATTCTGGGTTCCCGTTTTCGTCTTTGTTGGTTTGAGTAATGAAGACAGGTCTGAAAGCACCCCGGACGCGTCCGGGAATCTGGTAGAAAAATCTACCAGATTCCCGGATTCTGGGTGAAAAGAAGCGGGAATTTGAAAGTAGTTTTCATTTGACTTGGAGAAATTGTGTTGAGATGGTAAAATCTAAGAAAATTACAGAAGTGGACTGAAATCTGGGCTCAGTTTGCTCTGGTTTTCGGGACCGTCTTCACATAATCCGGACCCCAGATTCTGGGGTGTCTGGGTAGAGGAGCCCGACCTTTATTCAGTTCAGACTACCAATTGGGGTGGAGGGTAAACCGACCTTGAGCGAGGCACTGCCGAGGCTTCCTACTTTTTATTTTCAGTGCAGATTTTGTCTTGCAGGCCTGTTGATAAAATCCCAATGAACCAAATGCTGAAACCTACCCCCGCTCAGCGACAACCACCCCCGACGAGCTTTTCAAGCAAAGACTTCGACCTTCTTTCCGGATTCGCATCTTCTCCTCCATTTCCGGAAAAGTCATCGAATCCGGTGCCAATATCCTCTTTTCCTATTTCCGCAACGGCCGGGAAACTTGGTTCTTCAAATGGATCCTTGGATGATGCGCTCTTGATGGATGGATCGGGGGAGAAAGTGAAGGGAGAAGTTGGATTGTTGGATGCGACTGATATAGATGAATCTCGAATCAAGAAAATTCACGAATCTTCCAATTGTGTAAGTACAAGTTCGAAACCAGAGATGCTCGCTTAACAATACGAATTTTGGATCGCCGGCCTTTCGCAAGTGAACGGCACGGAAACTCGGTAATTTTGTGAGCAGACAATCAGGGTCGGATGGTCGGGCGGGCCCCGGAATTACTGCCAGGATTTTCCGCACCATCATCACTTAAAATTCCATACGGAAAAGTTTAGCTTTTTCAACTACGGCCGGGAAATCCGGATCTTGTGTTCGCACTATATTTGAGGGTTTCTCATCAGATGTGATGTTAGCTCAGTGGTGTAAGAACAATTTCGGAACCAAAGAATACTCGCTCACGTTACGGCGTCTCTCGTCCTCCCAACATGTGTTGCCTCTGACTGAGCCAACATTGGCCAGTTGCTACTTGCTATGCTGGGGCATTCTTGCAGGGGCACTTTGTTTCTTAAAAAACAGGATTTCATTTTGGCTAAGAAAGTGTTGTATACGGGTACACCGCTGGGGAATAGGGGGTACACATACGTATGAGTACCATGCTCACCCCTGCCAGCATGCCCTAGCATAGCATGGGTATGAAAAAGGGCTTAGTGTTTGCCCACTAGACTGAAATGGGACGACTCCGGCTTGGTCTTCTATTTGTAAATTTTTATGGCACTTGCAGCCTCTGGCTCAAGTGCTATATACCGATCGCAATTCCGTCTGTCGTTCGGTTCGGTTTTTGTCACACTTTTTCGAGTTAGGGTACTTCCAGATGTGCTAGGACGATGAAACTTGGCAGGCATATCAGGGACTCGACCAAACTAACCTGGAAATAATCAGTTTCCCGATCGACCATCTGGGGGGAGTGGAGGGCGGGGGAATACGGAAAATTGAGTAGTGTGTAAATTTCGAACGGGTGATCGGGTTGGAATGAAACTTAATAACTGAATAAATGACGAATCTCTTATATCCCATTTGAAGTCCGTATCGGATTCGACAGCTATGGGGGAGTTGGGGAGGAAGACCGGAAATCTCGAGAAACGGTTAGAATGGAGGAATCGGAGTGAAACTTGTTGGGAAGAACAAGCATCTGCTCCAGATAAATCGTTTACACAATTGGACTGGATCCGGACCCTTGGGGGGGGAGGGGTGGATGGGAGTTTCCCGGAATTCCAGTGATGGCGGTTTTGGGAATTTCACGACGAAACTTGGCAGGCATATCAAGGACCCGATCAAACTGACTTATAAGTAAAAATTTGCTCGATCCGATAGTCGTAGGGGGAGTGGGGGGAGGGGGAATCCAGAATGTTGAGTCATGCGTAACTTTGGAACGGGTAATCGGATTCGAGTGAATTTAATAATTGAACAGAGGACATGTTTCTGGTGATCTTTTCACGTCCGGACCGGGTCCAACACTATTGGGGGAGGGGGGGGACCTGAAAATACGTGACCGGCTTAGACAGGAGAGATCGGGATGGAACTTTGTGGGAATAACAAACAGATGCTCTGGATAAATCATTTATAGAACCGGATTGGCTCCGGCGAATGTTGGGGGGGGGGGGAGTTAGAGGGGTGTCGGAATTCCGGTGATGTCGAGTTAAGGTACTTCCAGATGTGCTATAGGACGATGAAACTTGGCTGGAATGTTAGAGATTCGACAGGATTGAATTGGAAAATCGCCACTTTCCAAATCCGACCATTCCAGTTAAAGTACCAATCTTGACCGCAAAGTAAGAAAAATACTTTGGAGCAAAATATACATTTTCATGAGCTCCATGAGCCCATTATCATTTTTGCCTCAAGGGTTTTGCTTACAAACGAAGTTCTAGCTCTCGTAAAGTGCGCATCCTAACCGCAAGGTCGAAAAGCACTTTTTAACAAACGATACATCTCAGCCCATGCAAGTGCCATATCAGCTAACAGCTCTTGTTTTTTTTAAATAAATTGATTATTTCTAGGATATCCACTCAAAGTCTCCTCCCTGTGATACCTCAGTCGAAGTCAGGCCACTAGGTGACCTGAGTATATCCTTGGCCTCCATAACTCCAGGAAATCTTCCACCTCGGACAGTCTTTGACAACCGGAACGGAGTGACCACAACCCTCCATGTCGCAAGAGACCGCCCCCGACCTGATGTCTCGGTTCTGGTCTTTTCTACAACTAGCAGAAATACATCAGCACTTAGTAACTACGTCATGCAAGTCATCGTCGCAAAAGTAAGTTTTCAGTTTCAGTATAGTTTTTCAAGCATTCAGGAAGAACCAAACTTCTCCAATTGATCGAATTGAGAGACACACTTGAATACTGGGCTATGTTTGTGGGAGATCAAAAACTGACTATATTTGACTGAAAACCAAATAATCAGCATTTGATCAAAGGTTCGTTTCATGGCACTTGCAGCCTTCGGCTATATTATTGAAAGAAAAATAGAGGTTAGAAGTAGAATACAAGCAATGGTGATCAAAATAAGTTTAAATAAGGCAAGGAGCCTAGATTTGGCTCAACTGCTGGCCAAGGTGATTGTTAATGGTGTTGATCTTATCTTTCTTTTCCGAGCTAACCTGGATGGGTACCCCCTTTCCGATATTACGTCTAATCTGTTATAGAGAGATTGCACCATATCCGACGAAAACGGCGGGAGAAAAACGAAAAAATTTAACATTAGGAAGTATAGGACTTTCGACTTCGAGACTAAATTCTCTAAACTCTCATCTATTGGTCAGCTATGACGTGTTCCTTGATGTCGGCGTCATAACCGACCAATAGGACGCGAGCCTCCGTCTTTGTTTACAAACTTTGAAGCCTTCAAACTCTCATAAAAAAGAACATTAATTTGCAAGGGTTGTATTATTCCAACAAGAAGAAGCCAGATGACAATTCCAACAACTCTCTGACTCACAGCAGCTATCCAAGGCCTCAAAGTTGGTGGCCTTTTAGTCTCAAAGTTGAAAGTCCTATACCTCGTAATGTTAATTTTCTTTGTTATGATCCCGACGATGACGGTGTAGAAATATCCGTTTTCTTCGTGTAGGGTGAAATCTCTCTATACTGTCCGTAGTCCGTACTCTTGCATTACTTATTAACTCGTTGACTTTATGGCTCATGCCAGGAGCATGAGTCACCTTCTTCTACACTTCTTTTCCCGGCTTCGACCGGCTAACAACTCTTTTAACTTAAAGATTGTTTATTTTCTAAGTACAGCAGTTAATAAAACCTTCTGTTTATTTTACGGACCATAGGTCACTTCTATGAGTCTAATTTAAAGCTCCTTAGAGTGGGCTGGCCTGTAGGGCCTAGTGTATGATGGGTGGTTGATAACCTGTTGTGTGTTCGGAATGCAAACCATAGTGTGAATCGACCTGGGGAATCCATAATGAACCCGTGAAGTTCTGCACGTGTAGTAGGCCATCTTGACGCCCTAGGCCATCCTGACTCCGATGACTGTATACCTGGACATTTACCATCTTATGTCCGGCCTACTACACCCCTCGCCATAACATCAGGTTGAGAGTGCACCTTCATATGAACATGAATATATTCCCAAAAAAAGCCCTTTGGGCCATGGCGGTACAAAAATACAAAAATAAATAAACACTCCACTCCAGCTGTACCATTACAAATATATAACTCGTAACTATAATAACTAAATAACTCACAAACAAACTTTACCTATAAACCAACCACCTACCCTAAACCACAACTTTAACCTATCACAACACGTTCACGGTGCTCCATGGCGATCTTCAGGAACCTACCCAACCGACGCAGCTCGTGGAACACTTTACTCCCCATCAAATTTTTCAAATACCTCACTTGAAGAACCTCTTTACCAAAAACTTCTTTCCTTAGATCCCCTAACTCAATACAAAAACAAATCAAGTGTTCCACGTATTAATAAATACAGTCGTCGTAGCAAGCCTGCTGACATAATTCTCAACTTTAACAAGAACGGTGACACGACTTAAAGCTGAGTGACTGGCGATTTTCTAGCGATATTTGCAGATCTTTTTGAAACGGAGTGGTGGACTGTTGGAACGCCCTTCCGTCTGATGTAGCATTGAGTGACCCCAAACGCTTTCGAGAACTCCCTGGAAAATCTGTACGCCAAAAAGATAACGATGAAAAGTGTTTTAGTCGGACTCGGCAGAGGCCAAAAGTCTATCTTTTGAAGTGTATACTTATTATCATTATAAAAGCTGATCTATTACCTTTCTACAGCCTTGTCGGACGAAGCTTCTAGCGCCATCTAGCACGACCATTCCAGCGTATAGTCCGTTTCTTCCCCCTCCTGCCATTACGCACGTCCTGTTATTAGCGACACCTCATTGGGTAAGTACCTTCTTTTTCCCTCATTATAAATCAGACGCTTAAAGCCAGGCCTCACCTTTCAGGTTACCTGATATCTGGACCTTCCGCACATTCAAACCAACTCTTTCGGATACCATGAAAACGATGATAGCTATTTTCCGAATAATCCAGTGAATAACTCACTCTCTCCCCTCTCAGTTTGAGAATTGATGATGATGATGAAAGTTTATTTACGTACTACACAAGAAAAGGGAAATAGCGCATTTAAAGAGAAAAAAAGAAAAAAAGTACAACGAGCTTTCAGTAACGGAGTAAATGGACAAGATCAAAAATAAACTTAAAAAAGGGACTAATCCAGTCTCCATGGAATGCGGAGAAATGGTCAAGGGCAGAAACGTGGAGGTCCTGGGCAATGGAAAATAACTTTGGATTATTTTGTCGCTCAAATGTGTTTCCTCTGGCACCTTCCCGATCCTGGAATCTGAGACTTCCAACGCTCCAGACTCTGAAATATTTTTGGTCTTTCTTCGGTTCCGCATCCACCTCGACAGAAACGGACACCTGGAATCCGGAAGCAAAATCTGGAGGATGAAGCCTGGCTTCTAACAATAGTTGCGTTTTTGCGGATACCATGGTATCTGTTACCACGGTAACTGGATCTGCAATTAGTCGTTTTTGCAGTTACCGTGGTTTCTGATATACGGTCCACTGCAAAAACGACTGTTGCACAAACTGCACCTTTCGAAGTCATCCCAAAATAAACACTGATATCCAGTTACATCACTAAGTGCTGAACTTCTTTTTCACCAATTTGACAAAATTTGATGAAAGTGAGATGCATTTTCCAGATACCACGACCAGATATCACGGTCGGACCGTGATATCTGAATATCTGTTACCACGGTAACTGGCCAGTTATCACGACAACCGCAAAAACGCCTTTTGACCGTGGTATCAGATATCACGATAACTGCAAAAACGACTTTAGACCGTATATCAGATACCATGGTAACAGCAAAAACGCAACTAATGTAATTGCATAATTATCTCTTATTAAAGTGTATTATCGTATGTACCAACGTGTACGCCTGAAACTCTTCGCCTAAGGGTTTCTGACTGATGATACGGTTGTTGCTATACTACTGTTAGCTTGCAATAGTTTTCTTTCTTTTTTTGATCCCGCGTAGCTTGTTTTTTACTCTTTCTTGCTGAAAGCAAGGGGCTGCGTCCCCACCTCCAACTCAGTGATGCTGATAAAAAAAAAAAAAAAATCCTTATAGTTTACCCTACTTTAACGAAATTTGTAGTTTCATCCTAAAATCCACTTCCATCAAACATTCTCGTATACAAAAAAAAATCTTCTATATCACCTATCGTCGAAACTTTTTCTACTCGTATTTATTACTAATAGCCAGCTAATATCTCTTATTTTCTTTCAATTCATTCATTTTACCTTTATTTGTAATAATATATAATTTCTTTATCCCCGTTTCGAGATGCCCTTACCCGTAGGGCATCTGTCTACAGTGGGTTTTGGCTTTTAACCAAATAAATTCCCAACAAATGCTAATCCTTGAGCTTTCAATCGTGTTTTGGTAAGAGTTTAACACGTTCTAATCGTATTTTAACTCGCTAGGACCCCTAGGTTGAAAAGGGCGAACTGAGTGGGACAAATGGAAAACAAAAATTCCATGGACCAACAGCTATGTCCCTTGAAATTTTTGCTCATCAATCTTTCCTGTCCAGTTTCATCAAGAACAAATAATCTGATATAACCCTGTCTCCCTATCTCTGTGATACGACCATGCAGAGTCAAATATATTCTGATACCCTTCCCGATGGAAACGAGCGGAGGAGGAGCTACGCAGAACATCATAATTGTTATCTGTATCACGGTCGGTACAACTCCGCAGAAATGCGAACGCCGTCTGAGTTATCCTTTACAGCTGATTGGTTGTCTGCCATACTGACGTTACCACTGACGCGCTGTAGAGTGGGCTCTCCACGCCTGCAAGGCGTCCTACGGTTTTTCACCTCGTATGAGCAACGGCGTAGAGGGAAGTAGACGGTTATCAACTCAAGTCTCACAGCATGTACCTCGCTGGCTCCGCTCAGATTTATTGGGGTATCCATAGTCGCTGCATGGGACCAAAGACGGAGGTTCTATCAGATTATCTGGTCTTGGTTTCATGTATTTTTTCATCTTCAGGAATCCGTCAATGTCAAATTCGCTCTAACGTATGACCTCGAGGGCGAGACTATATCTGACATGGAAGAGATACAAAATTTACGAATCGCAGAGTAAGTTGTTTTTATCATTGTCGGTTTTATTTTTTAAATCTTTTGAAGAGTTGATTTCCGCGCCAATAAATGAACATCGTGTTTGAGCTTATATTTGGTCATCGTATATAAGGTCATAAAGGGGAAAAGCGGGTCCTACCGAAACTACAAGAATAGCCCTGAAAAGCCGTAGAAGGCCTCAGTCAAGGTCTTCATCTACTTTACCGACGCTGTGCCCGAAATCAGGAAAACGCGTGAGCGCATAGATCACTGACTGGCAATGAGCATAGCCTATACTAGGGACTGTCGGCTAAACCCCAGTTCTCAAAGGAGTCAGCCCGTCTCATACCAGCAGGGTTATCAAATTGGTATCCTAGGAATTCTTAACGCTGTTGCTAATGACCAGGGGTAGAGGGTTAAGAAAGGGATTATGGCGTTGCAGATTTCTACATTTCAATATACTGTGCTCCGCGACTGATCCCCTGATTTACCAAGTGGGGTTCTTGACAGTAAAATTATCCGAGTGGTTTGACCACTCATTCCTCAAAAGAGCCGGCTATAGATAAGGGGTCATAAAATACTCCCAGAATCTGCAGTGAGAGAATCGAAAAAAGAGTTTTTTTGTGGCCGGAATTCGGTCAAAGATCAGAAGCGAACCCGAACTCGGATGCTCACATAGGGATCAAGTTCGCCATGGTAGATAACATCGACGCCAGAACCTCCTGATTTCCGGTCCACATCCTGAATCCGGAAATTACCTGTTAATGTCGGTAATCCGATGAAAGTGGCCACAACACTATCATTTGACAACATTTACCACAAGGATGCGCAATTTCGAGAGTTACAGCCTATTTCCATTATGACATCATGACAAAAACTAAAGTAAAAGGCTCAGAATACAGCTTTTTGTAACGCTAACAGATAGTGTGTTAACTGTTTAAGTTGTACATCATTATATTGCGTTGTTATGAAACTTCTCAAAGTGAATTGAGTTACCTGTTGCCTAGCTTTTTCCGGCCGGAAATGTGAAAAATGTCGCAGAATTTTGCGAATTTCACGGAATCCATATAAGAATATTGCTTGAAATCCGAAAAAAAAAATGCCGGAACTCCACAAAGAGTGACGGATTTCGTGAAAATTGACGTGATGTATTCGTTTTTTCTCATATTTTCACTCCTTCTGTTTTCAAGTGAATCAAAAACCGACGAAATCTACGTCACTTAAAGACGGAAATGACTAAATCTGCTACCGGTTTAGCTGTAGGCTACATTTAAAAAGGAACCTCTGCCCGCAGTCACTGAAAAAGGACCGAATTCCTTACACTGTCAGAAGTTTCATAACAGGTAACACAAGGATGCGCAGTTTCAACAGGTTATGCACAACGAAGCATTGCCAGGAAAACCCGACATCTGCTCACTTTTCCGATATCATGAAGGAATAATAAAAGGAAGTAACGGTGTTATTCTTGCCCAAGCATAACCAACATGGGCAATGCCGGATTCGAGGAGAAAAAATAGGTCAGAGATTTAAAACCGGACTCAGTTAGCTGTAAAAAATTTAAAAGCCAAATTTGAAATCGCCTGGGCCCATTGAACCAAAGTTTCATCTTCCTAACCTACTGCCATTGGAAACTAGGAGAGTGAGGGGGGGGGGAATTAACGAAATTTCAAGCGATCGTGAAGCATCGCTTACCAAGGATTGGCAAAGACGCCCAGAGATGCAAATTGTCAAATCTTCGCATGCAAGCTAGCGTGCAAGCGTGTACACACAGTCGAATTTTCGCATTCGGATGCGAATTTCCTCCTTCGCTCCGAAATTGTGCGTAGCATCAAGAACAAATAAGCACCAGAACCTCAGTCTGTAATACGACCATGCGGAGTCGAACAGATTCCTATACCATGCCCGATGCAAACGAGCGGAGGGTAGGAGCTACGCGGAACATCACAATTCCTTACCTCTACAATCACTAAATCGCAGTAAAGCCCCAGAGAAGCAATTTCAAAGTAAAAGCCGATTGGCTGTCTACCATTGAGACGTCACGTGTGACACACAGTAGAGCGGATCAGCACGCCTGTTGCACTAATAAGCGGCGAAGAGGAAGTAGACGGGCATCAACTCAAAGCTCAGCAAGTACCTCTAGCTCAGCTCATTTTTGTCGGGTCGCTGCACGGGACCAAAGACGGAGGTTCTATTGGCTTCTCTGTTCTTGATAGCATGTAGGTTTCCAGATAGTGACGCGAATTTCGCATGTGTATTCCCGCAAGCAAAATTTTGTCGGACTGTGAGTGAACGTAGTTAAGACGAAACGAAATTCGGATAACAACAGTAGAAGTAGTGTTTTACTCTTTGAAAAAGTGAGCATAGCTTGAAAAGAGTCAAGTAACTTAGAATGTTGGAACAAAAGTTATTTCGGGTTATCCTTTAAGCTAAACAAAAATCTATTTTGTACAAAATATCACAACACTGTTTTTATCTCGGAGGGGGTGGAGCCATCATTCCCATTCCCCCGGTGGGAGGGGCGCCAGACATGGCTGCTCCTGGGCCCAATAGGATTTGCCTTTCTTGTTGTTTCTGCATCTGCTCCATCTGTGCCCTTTCTGATTCAAAAAGGAGAGGGGCAAACAGGATTACAGCTGAACTGAAGAAAATCCATGAGATATTTCGGGTGAGTTGGTATGCCCCTGCAAATTTAGAATTTAATTACTGTCAGGCAGTTGCATATATTCCCTAACAGCCTTTTGTTTCTGCTTTTTGTCTTTGCAAAACACACCGATGGTACGACCCCGAGCGGCCAAGGGGATGCTGGCTGGGACAACGTTTTTAAATTTTCTCTCTGTTATGTTATTCTGTTTCTTGATTCAAGTGAATACACACGCAACATGTCAGGTGGTAGGTACGTACTTTAATTTTCCGTCTATTATTAATTTTTTATCCGAAGTTTCCGGTCTAACCAAAGTTACGACGGGATTAATCGTCTAATCAAGATTACTACCGGATTAATTGAAAGCATACCTGGTTTATTATTTTTCCTTACTCCCGTAATGATCTCCATACGAATAAATGGATTGACTACGCGCTGCTACACACAGTACAACAAAGAAAAAAACAAACAATACCAGTTTCATCAGATAATTTTGTTTGTTCGAGAATTTTCCACTGATTCCGGCCGGGCCATGGTCGAAGGTAACAAGTCGACTTCGGATTTACACAGTGTCATGGGTATCCCTTACTATCGTTTGAGATCGCAAAAAGTAATTAACAAGTTCTTACCTTTGACTGTCGAGACTGAGCCTGAAGCTGTCTTAGATAATCCTCTTCTAAGTGATGAGGGGAACATTTCCGTTAGGCCAATTAATCGCTCCATCAAAGTTTCCTCCAAATCCTGAAAAAAATAAAGTCATGAAGACAAGAGCTACCATTGGCTGGTAGACTACGCTCTGGGAGGGGAAATAGCTTTCTTCCTGCAGAACGCTGTAGTAGTTTCAGATATAGCTACGTTTTTGCAAGAAAAAATAAGCACCAGAATCTCCGTCTCCCTACCTCTGTAATACGAACATGCGGAGTCGAATAGATCCCTATAGGCGTATTCTCGCCGTTCTCCGAGGACTTCACTTGAGGAGTCCCCGTGTATTTGTTTGTCCGGGGGACTCACCCCCGTATTCTCGCGAGTCCTCACAGACGGGGAATGCTCCGATAATCATCACCATCATCAAAAAGGACTCTTTTAGATTCGGTGGGGAATAAATTTTTGCTGGTGTTGGTGCAATGTAAAATTGATTAAAAACAATCAGAATAAACAAAACCAAAAATAAAGTGGATCTAGACGAATGTATTTCGTTAACTGCATATTTTTTCTCAAAAAAAATTCATTTTAGAAGCATTCCCCGTGTTTTCGCTGTTTTCCGTACGCGGAGTCCACGTGGAGTGACTATTCTCGCCGTTCCCTTCGATTCCCGGAGGAGTCCTACGGCGAGAATACGCCTTATACCCTGCCTGATGCAAACGAGTGATGTTCCGCGTAGGAGCTACGCGGATAATCACAATTCGTTACCTCTTCAAACAGCTATATCGCAGTAAAACCCCGGAGAAGAAATTTCTAAAGTAAAAGCCGATTGGTTGTCTGGACGCGCTGCAGAGCGTGTCGGCGCGCTTCTTTCATTGTTTCCTCTGATATGCGCAGCGGCGAAGAAGGAAGTAGACGGGTATCAACTCTTAAGCTTGAGCAAGTACCTCTAGCTCAGCTCAGTTTTGTCGGGTTATCCGTAGTCGCTGCATGGGACCAAAGACGGAGGTTCTATTGGACTATCTGTTCTTGGTTCTTGACCGAAGTTTGAAGTTACCTTCAAACTCAAACGTCTATTATTAAATACGTTTTTGGTCGCCGGTCACAGTTTCTTTGTCCTTCAAATTCTGACTGTCGAACTTGGTGAGCTAGCAAGTTCGAAGTTTGCCAGAAACGTTGATGAAACGGCGACCGGGCAAGGATCGCCGTTGTCGTTAAAACACTAATTAAGCAAACTGTTCACTTCGACGGCGTTTGAAAACGGAAATTAAGCAACCGGCGAACAGAACAATCAAAAACGTAACTGTTGGCTTACAATACCTATTGTCACCCAAACTTGGCTTCAATATACCGTCACCCAATTTTGGCTTCAATATACAGCTATCAGTCCAGGGTATCACCAATCATTCAAGCCTTATCGTCTCTGAACAATTGTGTAGTGAGGCTTGAGAAAACCAATATTTGTTGTAAAACAGTGAAATCAAAATCTAAGCCTACTATCAGCAATCACTACTCACCTCATCATCATCTGACTCTTCTGCATCATCTACCCATTCTTCTTCTTCTCTTCTTGCAACTTGAGAACTGCCCGCTCCTGCCATACCAGATTCGGGAACATCATCTGGTCGATGGATAACTTCAATCTCCTCTGTTTTTGGCTGTGCTTTAGGGACAATAACTTCGATATTTTCTTTTGGGACCTCTGCTGCTACTGGTGCGGACGTTTCTTTGACAATAGCCAGTTCAGGCTCAGATACTGGTTGCAGTGGTTCTTTGAGGTCGAGTGCTTCATTTACAATTGCTTCATTTTGATTTTCTAAATTCTCTGGCTTGACAAAGGATTCTGCCATAGACTGAGAGGCTGTTTCAGATTCCTCTGGTTTGATAAATGATTCTGCCACGGTCTGAGAGACTGTTTCTGAGACCTCTGGTTTGACAAATGATTCTGCCATAATCTCAGAAACTTCCTGATCTTCTTCAGAACCATTTTTGTAGCCAGAAATCATGACAGGAGATTCTGACGATATACTCTCAGATAGCCCAGAAACAGGTCCGGAAATGAATTCCATGTCATTATTATCATCGTCTGTTTCGTGATGAGAGGTTTCCATATCTGGCTGGCTTGACGGTTGGTCTGTGTCCTGAAAATATGCATTTTGCACACTGGCTTTGTCTGACAAGTAAAACTGTTAACAATCTTAACAAATGTTGACTCTTTTCTCAGCGTATTGCCTTTAGAGAACCTTCAAATGCTGCAAAAGCTCATAGAGAAACTTAAAAGTAGCATACACTGCACAAAGATTTTCAAACTTCTAGCTAGAGGCGTCATTTGAGCCCCCCAGGGGGGAGGCAGCTGCATGTAAAAATCATAAAATCTTCAAGAAAAATGATTGACATCATTATGACAGGCAGTCGCTTCAAGTAGATTTTAATGAGGTCTTTCACCAAACTATGACCTTATCAGACCGAGCTAAAGATCCGGAATTACGCCACTGCCACCCCCCCCCAGGCTTCTGCGAAATGATGCCTCTGCTTTTACTTCTAGTGCTTTTACTTTTACTAATAGTGTCTTTCATGTCGACTTTCCACTGTCATGTCGACTTTCGACTTTCCACAGTGGACAGATTGCAGGAAAATGGCTTGCACTAACACAGCAATAACAGTGTCAACTTTACTACTGCCAGTTTTTACGGAGGTTTAGTATCGTAGACAGTAGAGGTATGCTTATTGGACACTAAAAATTCTGGACAGCCTTGTTTTTTTTTCACCTAGGCTACAGTAGTTTTGACATACTTTTGTTTAGACATTTTAGTTATTAAAGTACAGTACAGTCGGCTATGTGGAACAGATGTAGAATAGACAAAGAAAATGGTACAATAGAGGTATGCTTATGTGAAGAGTTACTTTAATGTGAACACTGCAGTTTTGGGCTAAATGGTAGACTGAAGATCCAAAATACTTGTATAGGTGTTTTCAGCTGCCCTTGTTACCTACTTCGGCTAACTGGTAGTTAGATTTAGACACAGCAAGTGCATGAAAATTGCAAAGTCCGAAGTCAACAAACGTTCACATAAGCATACCTCTACTGTACTGTACAAATACTGTACATTCATAACTGAAATAGAAGTAGGCCTATGTCAAACTACAGTGAAACTACATTAAAAAAAATGCATTACTTTGCCTGCATTACCTTCTTTCTTTGTTTGGACACCTATTTGCTATTTCCTATTATTTACTGTAGGGTACGAGCGGCGGTAGTCGGGTGGCAGATAAACACGGGCACTACACTAACCAGTTGCTGCTAGCGCCCAGCCAAGAGTTAATCTCGGGCACTTGGTTTATGCTACCTGATTTTTCTTCCTCGTGAAGTAATTTTTTAATATTTTGTCTGGTATATTCTTTTGTTCTGCTGAAGCTCAATGTCCGTCAACGGTTGCCGTTTAACAATCAGCAGCTAAAGTAAAAGCCAGGCAAAACCGAATTGAAGCCGCCCGAGTTTAAGCGTGACTGCCCGTGATTATCTGAGCACAAAAAAGGACCGCCCGTGAAAATAGTTTTGGGCGGAATATGCAAAAATCAGACCAAGGATTCTTATTTGGCAACAGTGGTGTCAAGAAACGGCAAAAAGAAGCGCGATTTTCAAACGAATTTTTCAATGCGTAAATGAGGTCTGTGAGTTGAGTGGTTTAGTTTTTAAGGTGATTCAAAGCTAAGTGAGGAGTTAACAGCCCGAATACCACCGCTCCTACCCTAGGCTAACTGTACTTGCATATGGTGTAAGGTAAAACATTGAAATTCGAACACATCGGGATTCGGACACGTTGATCAAACAATTCAAATCGGACGTTTTCTTTCATCTCTCACGGCAAAGTGTTAGTACTTGCAGACAAAACGGAATAGCCATTAGTTGCGAGAACCAAAAACTCGATCGCCGCTGTTTTTATGGCAACGCTGTAACAATTTGGCGAGGGAAAATTCAACTAAAAAGCTTGCCAAATTTTACTTTTTAATTGTTTTGAAGTGGTTCCGTGAAGCGAAAAATTGCCAGGAAAAGGTCAGTGCTTCTGTTGATGCTGGCTAACGTGGCTAAGTTGCTAAGATTGGTAAATATTGCACTGATTGCGATATATTGTGTCATTAGTTTTTTTTTAATAGTTATGCGATAAATATTTATTCGGACACTGTATTTGACGACATAAAGCTATTCGGACAGTTGTATTTTGTCTGTTCGCGACTAAAAGTATAACAAACCAGTGTATGTCCGTAATGTCCGATAGCTGTTCGAGATGGTTACTCCCTGTTAGAACACCAATCAAAAGCAGAGGGGCATCCCTTCCACGCCAGAAAGCTTTTATTCTCGTAGAAGTAAAAACCCCGGGAGAGGCTCAGAAAAAGTCAGACATTCTGCTCTTTCAACAAACCTAATTCGCAAAATGATACCGGCAACGCTGTCCTGACAAACGTTAAAGAAGAAAAAGGGTGTGTTTTGGCGCCAACCGGTGTTCAGCAGAAACCGGTAATCGGTTGTCGCGAAAACAATTTTCGTCCTGAACCAAAAATCGGTCCTCCCAAAACATTGGAAATCACGCAAAAAAATGGTCGAAGGTTCGAAGATGATGACGTGATGAAGAAAGATATTGCGCAACAAAAAATTGAGGAGGAATTCGTATTGAAAAATTTAAATTAAAACAGAAATTCTTAAAATTAAAATTAAGAAATTAAAGTTAAAATTGAAAAATCAAAATTAAAAATTAAATCTGAATTTATGAAAGTTAAAATTATGAAATTGAATTGTTTTTCCAACCAGATTGACTTTGAGCCTGAAGAGGATCCTTGGCAAGAAGGGCCGAAAAACAAAATTAATAAATAAAATTAATTAACTGAAATGAAAACTGAAAAATTTAATCTGAAATCAAATTAAAAATTGAGGAGGAATTCGTATTGAAAAATTTAAATTAAAACAGAAATTCTTCAAATTAAGAAAATAAAGTTAAAATTGAAAAATCAAAATTAAAAATTAAATCTGAATTTATGAAAGTTAAAATTAAGAAATTGAATTGTTTTTCCAACCTGATTGACTTTGAGCCTGAAGAGGATCCTTGGCAAGAAGGGCCGAAAAACAAAATTAATAAATAAAATTAATTAATTTAAATGAAAACTGAAAAATTTAATCTAAAATCAAATTAAAAATTCTTAAAATTAAAATAAGAAATTATACTTAAAATTTAAAAATCAAAACTAAAAATTGAATAGAAAATCATTAAAATTAAGAAACTGAATTGTTTTTCCAACTTGAGTGGCTTTGAGCCTGAAGAGGACCCTGGCCAAGAAGGGCCGAAATACAACACTATCCATTTTGCTATGTCAATTAAAAATAAGAAATTAAAATGAAAATTGAAAAACTAAAATTAAACTTTAAACTTAAAATAAAAATTCTTCTATGAAATTAAAGTTAAAACCGAAAAAAAAAAAAATATAAATTATCAAAAAAAAATTATGATAAAAAAAAAAAACAGCTATATTTCAGTTATATTTTTATATTAAGTTCTTATTTTAATTTTATTAGATTTTTCTATACCCTGTTCCGCCATTGTTTTTACTTTCTAGTTGATGACGGTGAAGTTGAATCAGAACCAAGAATCGTGAACGGTAATGAAGACCGTTTCAAAATTTCCTGACCGAGAATCGGAACCGATTGCCAAACCACATTCTGGTCAATGCAAAAACACCGGTTCATCAGAACCAAAAGTCGCGAAAACACTGGTCACGCTGAACCGAAGTACATAGGTTGGCGCCAAAACAGGCCCAAGGCCAAAGTCAAAGAACGTAAATATGTGTCCGAATTTCAACGTTTTACCTTACATAGTTGTTGCCACCACTACGGGTAAAGACCTACATGTACTGAAAGGCTTGAAAAAAAAGGAAACTCCATAATCTGGGCAACTACAGAGTCATCAGCTAAAATTAATGAAAAGATACCTGAAGCCTGGTTTCTGACATTTTTTTTTATTTTCTAGCCTTCTTCACCAAAAGTTTTCGGCAGAATTGCAGAAAAGATTTTGGTACCTCTATGGTTATCCCGGATTATGACCAACTGGCGAAAGATTTAAAAGCCATAACCCTGGTAAACCTCTTGTGGCCAGCTACAAGCGTCCTATCACAATCGATTCAATCCTTGGTGGAGGATTCACAACTGATGAACAAATAGAAGTCCTGAAAAGTGTATGCAATTTTGTGGGGAAAATTGGTGCTGACACATCCCTGTAAACAGCCACCCCAGAAGTAGCCTAACTTCCAAAAGAAGTGACGTCGCGAGGTCCTTGAAGACGAGAGGCGACGTTAATCAACAACAACAACAACTGGACGGTGTAGAAAGGCAAGAATATGAATCCCCCTGATTAAAAGAAGTCACAGGAAGGTTCAGTCTAAGGGCAGGTCTAGGGTAAAATCTTTTTGCGGTAGCACAACAGCAAAAAGCAGAGCTACACTGGTTTGAGAATAAAGGGGTAGGGACTGCTATAGCCAACTATAGGCCTAGCCGAAAATTGGTTGACAAATTTTTTGTCTGGTTTTCGCCGGATTCCGGGTGAACTGCTTGTTCGGCGAGAAAATAACTTTCATATTCGGATTCAGCATGTCTTCTTACCTCTACTCTAAATCAACTATTTCACCAGCTTTTAAAAAATATTTTTCTTTGCCCCTTAATTTGAAACCCCTCCACCACCCTTAATTTAAGGGTGGTGGAAGGCTTGGCTTAAATATAGGGCTACAGACCCCATCTACGAACTCCACCTCCAAAGGATCCTCCCACCAAGATTCCATTCGAGAGTTATCGTGCTTACAGATGGACAACTTTTGCGATTTCATAGGAAAAAGGGACCTAGCATCGAATTTGATGCAAATCTACCCAATGCACACTCATTGGATCTTCTGGCTTTTCTTTTTTTTTAGTGTAGCCTGAGAAATGTTTTTCTTTGACCTTTAACTAAGGTAAAACATTGAAATTCGGACACATATTTATGTTATTTTTCTTCTTTGACGTTTGTGAGGACAGCGTTGCCGGTATTGTTTCGTGAATTAGGTTTCTTGAAAGAGCAGAATGTTGGACGTTTTCTGAGCCTCTCCCAGGGTTTTTATTTCTACGAGAAGAAATGCTTTCTGGCGTGGAAGGGATGCCCCTCTGCTTTCGTGTTCGAACAGGGAGTAACCATCTCGAACAGCTATCGGATATTACGGACATACACTTGTTCGTTATGCTTTTAGTCCCAAACAGACAAAATACAACTGTCCGAATAGGTTTATGTCATCAAATATGGTGTCCAAATAAATATTTAGCGCATAACTATTAGAACAAAACTAATGACATGATATATCGCAATCAGTGCAACATTTACCAATTCTAGCAACTTAGCTACGTTAGCCACCTTCAACAGAAGCACTGACCTTTTCCCGGCAAGTTTTTGCTTTACGGAACCACTTCAAAATATTAAAAAAGTAAAATTTGGCGAACCTTTTAGGTGAGTTTTCCCTCACCGAATTGTTACAGCGTTGCCATAAAACAGCAGCGATTGAGTTTTTGGTTCTCGTAACCAGGGGCGTCACTACTAGGGGGGGAGGGGTAGACGCCCCCCCCCCCAATGTTGTCGGCCAGTCGGTAAAAAATAGCCGAGTCGGCGCGAAGCGCCGCTACTTTTCGTACAAACTGTCGATTTTTTTCTAGGAAACAGTCGATTTTTCTTAAAAACAGTCGTTTTTTTCGTAAAAATAGTCGATTATTTCTTAAAAATAGTCGTTTTTTCTCAAAATCAGCCGATTTTTCGTCAACACATTCGTATTTTCTCAAGAATAGTCGTTTTTATCTGCAAAACCAGTCGGTAAAAATGACCAGCCAGTCGGTAAATACCTTGTCCCCCCCAAAAAAAATTTTTGGCTAGTAACGCATCTGCTCGTAACTAATGGCTATTCCGTTTTGTCTGCAAGTGCTAACACTTTGCTGTGAGAGATGAAAGAAAACGTTCGGTTTGAATTGTTCGATCAACGTGTCCGAATTCCGATGTGTTCGAATTTCAATGTTTACCTTATCAAAAGGATAACTTTCCTGCAGTGATAGTTTTGCAGTGTGAATCCAAACAATGCTTATGAAGCTTTTAAACAGCAAAATCTCTGATGACGCTCTTATTTTTCAGAGAGTGCTGGTGCTAGATTTCGGAAGACCTTGGCAGAAAAGAAGACAGTGGCATAAAACTGCCAATCTTCCGAGTTCAGCATAATGAAAAGAACTAAAAATGGCAAACCCCAAATTGACCCTGGACAAGATTGTAGTCCACACCCTTTCAGTTATACTAAATTGTCAAATGAAAAACTAAGTCAAAAGCAGTGTCAGTTGTCACAGCCTAAAAAAGTTGGTCATTATTCTCGAAATGCTGAGACAATTGAAATCTCGGGAGCATTGAACTTGAAATATCTATGTGGACCTGGTGAGTTACCTTTTGATCTAAAGCTTGGTATAGAACATGTGATTAGAAAAGATGAAGGAGCTACGAAAGCCAGAAAGCTTGATGATATTCTCAGCTGGATTAAAAGTGAAGAAAGCAGAATTAATATTCAAGACTTTGATATTGTGTGTTTCCGAGGACTTTTGACGACTCTTATGGTGAGTCCTTATGAAAACCAGGAAGGCTGGAAAGTCATGGCAGTGAAACGCAAAGGTACAGTTTATCTATGGCAGGAAGAGACTGAGCAGAAAAAAGAAAGGCAGCTGAATGAATCACAACAAAACAAGGATATGTGTTCGTGGGGCCACAAGTTTGAACAGTACCTTTGTGTCGGTAAGTTATGAGATTGTAAAAGAATAGTAGCTAGTATTGATACTGCAGTTTAAGCCTGTTACTGGTTTATTCACTTCGAAAATTAAGAATAAAAACAAGCAATGGCTTATACAGAATCAGAATCAAGCAGACTAAATAGGCTACAACCCTGGATTCAAACACAGACAATAAAAGACAAACGAGAATCAGGGGCATCACATCTGGGGCGGGGAGGGGGGATGCCGACCCCAGTGTTGTCGGCCAGTCGGTAAAAAAAATAACCGAGTCGGCGCGAAGCGCCGCGACTTTTCGTAAAACAGTCAATTTTTTTCTTGGAAACAGTCGTTTTCTTCAAAGCAGTCGGTTTTTCTAAAAATAGTCGGGTTTTTCCTTGAAAACGGTCGATTTTTCGGAAAATCAGACAAAGTTTCGTCAAAACAGTCGTTTTTCTGCAAAAAACAGTCGGTAAAATTGACCAGCTAGTCGGTAAATACCTTCCGCCCCCTGAACATTTTGGCTACGAGCGCCTCTGACAAGAGTAGGCTATGCACAAAGGAAAAAGGTTGAACTTGCTTGTGTAAAAATATGCATCTTATGGGGTGAGCTCCACCCTCCTTTGCAAGCCTCTTTGGAGTATTTAGTGCAATAGTTGGATAAGTCCAGGGGCGTCCCGAGGGGGGCGAGTGGGGGGGGGGGTGCGCAGTGCCCCCCCCCTGTTTAGGGCATTCGGTCAAATTTTTGCCGAAGGCCCGTTTTATAAAATCTTCTGTCCCACATTTACAAATTGAGTGATTTAAAGTGTTTATTGGTTCCCATTCATCCAACGTCTGTCCAGTCCGCATCGAGTTCACCGCATTCGGTCCGTCCCTTTGGTCGTATTCGTTACCGATTTCGGTAATTCACCGGATTTGTCTCAAGTCCGTATCTGTTCTGTCGCATTAGGTCAGTCCATTTCATAATTCGGTGATTAATCAGATTCATTAGGTTTGGTTTCGTTACCGAATTCGGTAATTCACCGGATTTTTTTTTAGTCCGTATTTTACCAGACTTGCCACATTTGGTTGCTTTAGGTGGTTCTTTCGGAAGTCGGTTGTTATACCGCTCCCGATCTGTTCCTTACTTTTAGTTACTTTTCGGCCTACTAGTTTACTGTCCTACTTTGTTTGCTGTAAATTGAGAATAAATGTACTTTGTATCTACTTTACCCTGGATGGCCCCTTTTTTCCAGACAGTTCTTTGGTTTAATAGGTAGTCTTTGATCGCAAAAAGGCACTTTGAAAGGCACTCACCTGCGGCGCATTTCACAGACTTCACTATTTAGAAGAAGGGTGTGTCATTAGAGCGTTTTCCACCCTACTGACCGTGGTTACTACGCTAGTTACCGTAGTTACTACGCTAAGCTGGAACGAATTTTTTTTTTTTTTCGGTCAAATATCAGGCCGTGGGCTGATCGGACCAATCACGTTGCAGAGATGCGTAGTTACTACGCTCCCCAGCGTGGTAAGCAAATAGTTACTATTAGTTACTATTTTGATAAGGTTGGAACGGTCAGCGTAGTAACTTTTCGTGAGGCTGGAACGGACGTAATAACTAATAGTTACTATTGGTAGAGTGGTGGAACACGCTCATAGGCTAGCCTATAGTGTTTGAGGCTTGGAATTTTGGGGGGCTTGAACCACATTCAAAGCTAGAATTTGCATGGAAAGTGGTTAGAAAAAAAGGCGGATTACCGGCGGAACAGAAGTGGAACAGCATTAAAACGCGACAAATTTTCTCTTTAGACTCGATTCTGTACATAGGCTACTATTCAACTTTTTACATTGTAGCTTCTTGAAGGCAACTCGCTGTGTTAAAAAAAAACAATAATAATAATTTCGGTAAAAATCAGGTACCGTACTGATCATGTCAATTTTACCAGGTCCCCCCCCCCCCCCCCCCCCCAATGAAGAAAGGCTCGGGACGCCCCTGGATAAGTCATTGTAAAAAGCTGCTTCCGTGTCCAAGAAAAGGTCATGTATGCTCTAAGAAATGGAGAGGACCCTTGACAAGACTGGCCAAAATGTCGTTCGAATAAACGGTTTAGCGCAGTCAATTATCATCCGCAGTCAGCTTGGGCTGAAGGAATATTATCGAAGCAGCAATTTAGATTTTCAACTCGATCAAAATAGAGCTGATTGCCCCTTCGTGTTATTTCTCAATTACCTTGCGATATCTCATGTTTTCTCTTTTAACAGACCATCCAGGCAAGACGCCCAACACAAACGAACCTGTTAATGAAAATGAAGAATTCTGCTGCATTATGTCGACAAGAATCGGTCAGCTCAAGGTCCTCTATGGGGCGGAAGTGGACTGTATAAAATCAGTTAGCAAGCTCACCGACAAGGATGTATCAAGTCTTCAGTCCCTTGAGAGATTCGTCGAGCTGAAAACTTCAAAGAAAGCCAAGAACCAAAGACAGGATCAGAATTTTCGAAGGTAATAATAAGAATAGTTTTATTTTTTTTGACAGTAGGTACAAAACGGATACGTCAGCTAAATTTTATTAGAGCTATATTTGTCCACAAGTTCTTTTTCCAACTTGAGCGGTTTTGAGTCTGAAGAGGACCCTTGCCAAGAAGGGCCGAAATATAGCTCTAATAAAATTTAGCTGACGTATCCGTTTTGCACTGTCAAATATGATTCGCAGTCAGCTTGGGCTGAAGGAATATAGCTCTAATAAAATTTAGCTGACGTATCCGTTTTGCACTTTCAAGTATGATTCGCAGTCAGCTTGGGCTGAAGGAATATTTAATAGCTTTATTCCAGTCAGACGCCATGTGCACACAACAAACAAAAACACAACAAAAGTAAACAGACACTAGAGCGCGCTAGGGGCACACTTCCCTGAGGAGCGCCCTCCTCACAGGAAGGCAGCTGAAAAGTGGATCAGCGGCATTCCTGACAAGAAAATTCTCAGACCAGAAAATACTCTGATGGAGGGACGGTTTAGATTGCCGCACTGTCTCATTCAATGTATAGCACCTTCGGGAGACATGTTTGTGGCTTACGCTACAAATCTGTGGAAGTTTGTATAGGCGGCGGGCAACTCGATTGTAGCTAGTTTCGAGTAGTCTGGTCAATCTGAGTGAAATATTGGCCACTAGAGATAATGGTTATCTCTAATAGATTTGAAGCTATGGGTCTTTATCGGATTGACCTTCAAGAGAATTTTAAGGACAACTGACGAGGAGAAGATCCATGGTTCAGGTTCTGTGTCCTGCTTGTTATGATATGATATATATTTGCAAAAAAAGCCCGAGGGCAATGGCAATACAAAACAAAATGGAAAACAAATTTTCACCAAATTCCATCTAGGCCTTGATAAATCTTTCTCGATGCTTCATCGAAAGCTTAAGGAATCTTCCCAACTGGCGAACTCCCGAAAAGCATTCATCCTTCATTACTTTAAAGTTTAACCGAAAAGGGCTGGGATAGGACAATGTAGTTACCCATCACTTATTCACTTGAATTGGATTGAAGACCCGCTGAAAATCCGTTACTTCGTGGTTCCCCTATTCACGAATATTCGATTTTCAAATAGTGGAATTTCCGTGTGATTTGTGGTACCTCTATGCGCTTGTATTTTTGCTGTATGCCGTACGAGAAAGATTTACGATTTTTTTTTTGTTCAGGCATTAAGCAATCTTCACCAATCTCACCACTGCCCACAGAAAAGCCGCGTTTGTGTTGAAATTAAAATTTCCCGCGTCATAGTAGAATTTTCGTTGTGGGGACGGCCGTAGAAATTCTGAACGTCATAACTGGAGCAGATAGTCGAAAACAGAAAAGTCCCTTTGCAGAATCCAAATAAGTCAGTGTATTCAGTTAAATGACACAAAAATAAGTTGGCTTTTCAGTTAAACTTTAACCAACCATTCCTCATCATACACTCCTTTTCCAAACACTTCATCCCTCAACTTATCCAATTTACTACATTCACACGTCAGGTGCAACACATTCTCATTCATGTCCCCACTCATTGGGCAATAGTAAGGACCAATTCGACTTAAAGCTTAGAATGCTAGCGTACAAACAGGATCAGCTTTTACCCCAAGTTATTATATTCACATTCGCGACTCAAAATATGTTTGCCTCATTACCGCAGCTTTTGTTCTTGTCGAAAAAGCCACGCCGAAATTTATCATAGACAGCGATGAACCGATGGAGGGTTTACTGCCCACGGTTAAAAAAGTGATGGGCTTTTGACAGGTTTTAAGGGGACTGAAAGCTTTGTTGAACTATAGAGAATAACCTTTTATGACGTTTAGACCTATGCCTGAACACGTAGTTTGGGGAAGTCCGTGCGGTAAATTTCATCGTCCTACTCGAACCAAGCCACCCCAAAATGCATATCCATGTTCTTCTTCGTTTCCACTGGTCTCTAGTTCTTTCCTTTCTTAATTAACTTTACGGGGATGAATTTAAGTAGACTTGGGCAGGTTTGATTATGTCTAAAAATTTCTACAGGTTGTCGTTGATATTGTTGTAGATGACAGTAAGACCGGTTTCATAGGGTTTTCAAATCTTTGCGGTACTTTTAACTGTTAAACTGGTAACATCTGCGCTTTAAACCGGATTTTACTGTGATGAAGGCCTGCAATCCTCTCAGACCGGCGGACAACGAGGGGGGGGGGGGTAGGTGGTCCATTTCGTGAATTCTTTTCATTTTTTCTCAAATCACTTTGAAGGGCAGTTTATTCGCTCCTAAAGTTTAGGCAGGCTCGAATGGATCAGAAAAAATGTTTTCCGAAGATACCATTACTTTCCACCTAAAATAAGCGATTTTCTTGATATCGCTTGTCGACTTTGTCCAGCCTTCCTGCTCGCCGACGCGGCGGCTGGGCGCAAATCATTTGAAAACTGATCGCGCCGTGGTTCAAAAGTGTGAAAACTAAGCGAATAAAAGAAGTAATAAACTAAAGTTTAGGCAGGCTCGAATCACTCGTCGCTACGTCTTAAAGCACAACTCTTACTAGAAATGATCTTCTCACTGTGAAATGGATCAGAAAAAATGTTTTCCGAAGATACCATTACTTTCCACCTAAAATAAGCGATTTTCTTGATATCGCTTGTCGATTCTATCCAGCCCTCCTGCTCTCCGACGTGGCGGGTGGGCGCAAAACATTTGAAAAACGTGCCGTGGTTAACAAGAGCTGTAAGCTCATATGGCACTTGCATGCGTTGAGATGTAGTGTTTAGTCAAAAGTACTTTTAAGGTTACCTTTGCGGTTCAGATGCGCACTTTAAGGGAGCTAGAGAAAACGTATTTTGTTTTAGAACTTGGCTGTTATGATAAGCCCTTTATAGGCGCTAGAGATTCATCTGTAAGAAAAACTATTGAGACAAAACGACCACAGTCCCTTAGGGATCATTGATATATACCGTTTGGTAAAAAGTTTTTTTTTCACTTTTTCGGTTAAAATGTGCGCTTTGAGGGTGATAAAATAAATTTTTAAGCAAAACCCTTGTGGCACAAATGATCATGGGTTGAGATGTATCGTTTGATAAAAAAAAAGTAGTTTTCGACCTTGCGGTTCAGATTCGCACTTTAAGGGAGCAAGAACTTCATTTGTAAGCAAAACCCTTGAGGCAAAAATGATAATGGGCTCATGGGGATCATGAAATTGTATAATTTGCTTAAAAGTATTTTTCTAAATTCACGGTCAACATTGGTACTTTAAGGAATGTCGAATTTGGAAAGTGGTGATTTCTGAGCCAATCTTATCGAATCTCTAATATTCCAGCCCAGTTCCATCGTCCTAGCACATCTGGAAGTACCTTAAATCGCGATCACCGGAATTCCGGACCCCCCCCTCAAACTCCCCCACAGTCGCCGGAGCCAATCCGGTTCTGTAAGTGATTTATCCAGAGCATCTCTTAATTTTTCCCACGAAGTTCCATCCCGATCTCCCCAGTCTGAGCCGGTCACGTATCCCCCCCCCCCCCATTGTTGTCGAATCCGGTCCGGGTGACAAAGTTCACCAGAGACATGTCCTCTGATCAATTATCAAATTTCACTCAAATCCGATCAACCGTTCCAAAGTTACGCATGACTCAATATTCCGGATTCCCCTCCCGCTACTCCCCCCACGAGTATCGGATCATGCAAATTTTTATTTATAAGTCATTTTGATCAGGTCCCTGATTCGCCTCCCAAGTTTCGTCGTGAAAATCCCCAAAACCGCCATTACCGGATTTCTGGAAAACTCCCCTCCATCCCCCCCCCTAGTGTCCGGATCCAGTCCAAATGTATAAACGATTTATCTGGAGCAGATGCTTGTTCTTCCCAGCAAGTTTCACTCCGATCCCTCCATTCTAACCGTTTCTCGAGATTTCCGGTCTCCCCCCCCCCAACTCCCCCATAGCTGTCGAATCCGGTCCGGACTTCAAATGGGACATCAGAGGTATGCCATTTATTCAGTTATTAAGTTTCATTCCAATCTGATTACCCGTTCGAAAGTTACACACTACTCCAGTTTTCCGGATTCCCCAGCCCTCCACTCCCCCCAAGGTAGTCGGATTGGGAAACTGATTATTTCCAGGTTAGTCCGGTCGGGTCCCTGATGCTCCTGCCAAGTTTCATCGTCCTAGCACATCTGGAAGTACCCCAATTCGAAAAAGTGTGAAAAAAAACTACTTAATTTTCAGAATTCCTCGGCCCACAACTCCCCCCCAGATGATCGGATCGGGAAACTGATTATTTCCAGGTTAGTTTGGTCGGGTCCCTGATTTTCCTGCCAAGTTTCATCGTCCTAACACATCTGGAAGTACCCTAACTCGAACAAAAAATTCGGACAGACCGATCGACCGACCGACAGACGGAATTGCGATCGGTATATGGCACTTGAGCCAGAGGCTGCAAGTGCCATAAAAAGCGGAGTATGGCCTCATGCTCTACAGCCAATGCTCAAAAAAGTGCATGGCATCGTTAGAAACGATCCAGAACGTGGCAATCAGGATTGCTTACGGCCTCCACAAACATACCCCACTTCGAATGCTGAGGCAAATTTCAGGCCTGCCAACCCTGGAAGAAAGATCGGCAGTGCAGCTAATAAAATACTATTCCAAGATCCAGTTCTACGGCCCGTCCCACATCGTCTACTCAACAGTAATGACCTCGAACCTGTCACACCGACAACAATCGTCCACGCAACCAACATGGCACAAATTCAAGGACCTTGTACCGGAGTGGAAACAATGCAGCTCTAAATCTGACCCCTTCACGCGGACTCCCCTATGGGAGTTCGTCCAACCTACAATCCTCCTTCAACTTATTCCATCAAAAAAAGAAAACCACTCGGACATCGAAGTCAAACAGATATTCCTCCACAAAATGTTCACAGAATTTCAAAATCACCTACGCGTATACACCGATGGTTCGGTAAAAGACAACAAAGCGGGCGCAGCAGCATCAATTCCAGCCTACAACCTACTAATGAGCAAGCGAATAACAGACGGATCTTCAGTATTATCTGCGGAACTAGCGGCCATAAATACAGCAATTGAGGTACTTGTCCGCATGCCACCGGAATCAAAACAAGTGATCTTTCTCACGGATTCAAAATCATCTCTTCATTTAATAAAACAGATCCACAGAAGGAGTGAAGATACTGACCTGGAGAAGCTTCGCGACAATTTACTTCTGCTGCAAGAGGACGGCACAAAATGCACTATCCATCATATACCAAGCCACAAAGGAATTGCTGAAAACGAAGTCGTGGACAAACTGGCAGGGAAAACCATCGAAGGAAACGCGCAAGGTCCAGCTCAGCTAACCACCTCAACGAGAGACAATCGATATCCTTATACTTCAGGTTGAAATCGGCCGCTACCCTTATGAACAAGACTCTGTTCGAATGGGGACTCCACCACCCCCCCCCCCCCCTGCAGACTCTGCAACTCTCAGGACGAAACTCCTCAACACCTGCTGTTCGAATGCCCGAAGAACTCCAGTGAAAGAGACAACATCACCCTTTTCTGCGAGAGAAACAGAATCCAACACAGCTTCGAAAGCATAAGAACTTCTCCGATGCCCAAAGCCCAAGAAAAATTCATCAATAGAGAAATGATCAAGATTCTTCGACCAACCAAGCCCTTTAAAGGGAAAGCTGTAAACCAATCAAAGCAACAGGAAGGCGGCCATATTTTGAAGGAAAGGAAGGAAGTGGGAAAACTAAGCAAACAAAAGAAGTAAAAACAGAAGAGTCTCATTTCCTTATGTGTGACAGAGTTATGAGCGAATATTGAAGATTCCGGCAAACTTTGCGTTGTGTGACGGGCAAAAACTCGGTACGGCCGAAAAAGCGCTGAAAATCGTAGGCACGTTACGAAACAATAGAGAGAGGTCGGGATTTTAGAAGCTTAAATTTCCCTAGGTATATTATTAAAGGCAGAATAAGCAAGAGGGGTCCTTTAAGATAATTATTTAGATAATTGTGACTGTTCCTTTAGGGCAGATCCTAACCAGTCAAGAAGTTACATGGAAAGGCGAGTACCGAACTGGGAAGAGTTTTAAACGTAGGGCGGATGTATGATGTAATTGAAATAAAATAAAAATCATCAGTATTTGTCCAATAAAATGTAGCTGACGCATCCGTTTTGCAGTGTCAAATATACTAAAAGTCATTTCCTTCAAACCATAAGAGCGGAGGAGGGTTGCAAGTTACCGAACCCAGCTTTGTGCCTAGTGTAGTATAGCAAGTGATTTTCAGTTGTAGCCTATCAGAATCTTTAACGCCAAATTTAACCGTCTGGCTTCGCTCCATGAGGAAGCTTGTCGCCATTTCAGTAAACATTTGAGGGGGGGGGGCAAAGGACAATTTTTGGCCCCACTCCCAAGTTTATACATAGACTCAGCATTGTTGAAACCTATTTAGCAGCTGCAGTAGAAATTGTCGTAATACCTTTAGAACAGTCTAAAAGGAAGATTGTGAAATATAGGGGGGGGGCCATAGACCCACGCTGCCCCCCCCCCGCCCAAATGGCACCACTGGTCGTAATACCTGAAAACGTGTTCCCTGGCCCACAATTGCAATAGAATTATTACTTATCTGCTCAAAGACAGGCTTTGCATGCTTTTAGGTTCAAACTCATCAAATGGTGGGCACAGTCGTTTCTTGTTGGAATACCAACGATTCTGTGTGGCTGGAAAGATGACAACGGATTTGTTTTTCAACTGGAAGAATTTAATACTTTGAAAATCCCAGGGAAATGCTTGGTAAGCGTTTTTAATCCTTTCCTCTGTTTGGTCGCGAAGGTTGCTCCTCTCCGATCAGGGGCGTAGCGAGGGTCTGGTTATGGGGGGGGTGCAGATCTGGAAAAATACCTGATTTTTTTTTTTTTTACCTTAATTCTAATTGAGTAAGAATAGTTTAATTCACATACATAAAGAGACAAACAATTAAAATGGAAGCGACGTGAACTGCTTCACGAACTGAAAAAAAAGAAGAACTCGTTTGAACAGAAATTCGTCTGGCTTTCAGAGAAAGAGAGAACCTGGTGCCCACAGAAAGCGGTTCCCGCTCCACATCCAAACGCCGGGCCAAACGGTTTATTTCGACTTGATTTCGAAATGGAACCGCCACGGTTTTTCCACCCGGCGATCGAAAACGGAGCGGAAACCGCTGTCTGTGGGAACCTAACTTTAGACCCAAAGTCTATATGGACGGAAAATCGCCCGGATTTTCATCAACATCATCATAGAAACTGATGAATTCGTGCGAAAGCGATTTCGTAAAGATAAAAACGATTTTGTTTAAAGCTATATCAGGAATGAATGAAAAGGGAATACGGAAAGAAACGTAATGACAAAAAAGATATTTCAGAGAACCCTATTAGCCAGTAAAAGGAAAAGAGAATGTAAAACCGATCTGTATTTTTATCTGGTACGCGTAAAATGTCCAGCGGAAAAAGCTGCTGGTTTTTTCTGGTCACGTAAACGGACCATGATTGTACCTTCGTAGCCGGTTAGTTTATCCTGTGTTCAGGTAAAACAGATAATCAAATCACGATACAAAAAAGTCAGGTAGATCAGGTAAAACAAAAATCAAAAGAAATTTAGAATCTACCGCTGTAAATCAGGTAATAGTGAATGATATGAAATTCAGCTTACCTGAAGCGAGAAATCACGGAAAACGTGGAAGAAAAGAAAACCTGATGCGCGTCATTAATTCAGGATAGCTTAAATGGCGATTTAAAGGGAAAGCGTTAAAGAAAAAAATAATCAGGTAAAACCGGCGGCGCTTTTTTTGCTCGATGCTTCTGGGGGGGGGATGCTGCCCCCCCCCCCTCGCGACGCCCCTGCCTCCGATTCCCCCTGATGTCTGGAGCGAACAATTTATCGAGCTTAGCCAGGAGCCAAACTTTTTACTTGGCAAATCCAGGCAAGAGTTCAGGTCAAAGATGCTGTGAAACCGGCAAGTGTATTCATGAGCTGGCAACCGTACAAGCCAGATAAAGAATGTCAAGTAATTTCTACCAGTAGGAGTCCCACCAAACCTTTGAAGTTGTTATATGGTGTCCCAGCGCAGCTAAAAAGCAAAGTCCTACCGTATCGGCTAGATAAAAATGTCCTGTATATTTCCCGTTTGGGATGCCCCAGAAACCTTTGGGGTTGCTTTGTGATATGTGCGGTCGTTGCACTCGTTGCATTCCAGGCTGTTTCTGGTATTTTCTCACCGGTCTTCGTTTCTTCTCCTATATCGCGTGTTTCGTCTCACCGGTGATCCCACTGAAACAGAGATGCGCGAATCTGACCATGAGAGGATTCGAATCACAATCCGAATCTAGGGCTAGGTACGAATTCGGATCCACTATATTATTCCAAATATTCGAATCCGGAATCGGATCCAGATTCGAATCCGACCTTAACAAAAATCAAATCATATACATAGGTTATAGTTTAAAACTAGAGGTGACAAAAAGCATTTATATCTAAGGTAATCGGATAACGTGATAGATTACTGAGGATGGCTGGTGGTGGAGATCACAGAGTTGGATTGCCTAAGCCCACTGTGTAAAAATTTGGAAAACGGGAACTGTAAGGGTGTAGTCTAGAAATTAGAGCGGATTCGTAAGATTGAGGGGTTTGGAATCCGAGTCCGTATCCGAATCCAGCCTGACAAGCAGAAGATTCGAATCCGAATTCGGATTCGCCCATCTCTGCACTAGAACCGACCTTCTGAGCAGGTTCTGGTTAGTCCGAACCGGTGAGGATTAACCAGACACTAGTTGCGTTTTTGCAGATACCATGGTATCTAATGCCACGGTATAAAGTCGGTTTTGCAGTCACCGTGGTATCTGAAAAAGTCATCTCACTTTCATCATCACCAACATAGGAGCCCGGGTTTTTGTCAAATTGGTCGGACAGATTTTTGATACTTTAACCGAAAAGGGCTAAGATAGGACAGTCTAGTTACCCATCACTTATTCACTTAAAGAGGCTTGAAATCCCGACGAAAATGCGTTACTTCGTTGCTCCGCTATTCCTGAATAGTCGATTTTCATATAATGGAATTTCCCTGTCGGATTCATGGTACCTCTATGCGCTTGTATCTGCGTTGTGTGCTCGACGAAAACAATTTACGAAAAATAGGTGTTCACGCAGTCAGCTACCTGCCGCGAACTGATAACTGGCTAGTGAAAAGCCGCGTTTATATTGAGATTTATATTTTCCGCGACATGGTAGAAATCTTAACCGTTGTTTTATTTATTTTTCAAACCATTTTATTTTGACGTACAAGGTTGTAGTAGTAGTAGTAGTAGTAGTAGTAGTAGTAGATAGGTTTAATAGAACAAGACCAAAGGTTCCGATGGGATCCCAAAAATTCAATATTTGATCCAGACAAATAGGTTTTGTCTTCGCCAGATCCAGTCTTCGCCAGACTCCTTGAACATTTTTACTCTTAAAATTTAGAAACAAATTAAGGCCAAACAGCTAATCATTAAGAAAACCAAGTTCAGATATATGCGAATTTTCCGGTTTCGGCAAAATTCCAGAACTACTAGTCCGGCGAAAAAATAATGCTTAAAAACGAATTCAGCGTATCTCCTTATCCCTATATCCAACATCTAATCAACTTCCAATAAAAATTTAACTTATAACAAATTTTCCGGTTTCAGCCGGATTCCGGACGAATTATATGTCCGGCTAAAAAATGATTGTCATGTACGGATTCAGCATCTCTTCTTACCCCTAAATCGGACATCTTATCAACTTCGAATAAAACTTTTACTTTTAACAAACTTTCCGGTTTTGGCCGGATTCCGAGCGAACTACTTGTCCGGCGAGAAAATGGTTTTCATATTCATCTTCAGCATGCCTTCTTACCCCTACATCGACCATCTAACCAACTCCAAATAAAACTTTTACTTTTAACAAACTTTCCGGTTTTTGCCGGATTTCGGGCGAAGTACTTGTCCGGCGAGAAAATGGTTTTCATATTCGTGTTCAGCGTGCTTTCTTACCCCTGAATCAAACATCTAATCAACTTCAAATAAAACTTTTACTTTTAACAAGTTTTTCGGTTTTGGCCGGATTCCGGGCAAACTACTTCTCCGGCAAGAAAATGCTTTTCATATTCGTGCTCAGCATGTCTTCTTACCCCATAATCGACTATCACATTAGCTGTTTAAAATATTTTTGCTTGCCCCTTAATTTGAACCCCCTCCCCCACCCGTAAATTTAGGGCTACAGAGCCCATCTACGAACTCGACCTTACTCTTGAACCAAAGAATCCTTACACCAACTTTCATCAAAATATCTCATTCCCTTCGAGAGTTATCGTGCTCACAGACGGACGGACGGACGGACAGACAGACAGACGGACAACTTTTGCGATGTCATAGGTATCCCTCCACTTACGTTTTGGGATCCCAAAAACTTGGCAGCTATCGCTGATTTACGTTTCTTTACAACAGATTCAAAATCAAACTACACTTGTAAATATAAATCAAACAAGAAACATTACGGTATCAGCAAAAACGTAACTACTGGTTCGTCCAGGACGGGTTATAAGACTGGGGAGCAGTCACCAGTTATTTTTGTTCTACAGAAATATTATGTGAAATATATTTATTGATATTGATATTGATATGTGATGAAGGCCGTAGATATTCTGAACGTCACACTAGAGCAAATAGTGAAAAGTAAAAAAAAAAATGCAATGCAGTGTATTCAGTTAAATTATACAAAAATAAGTTGGCGACCGTTGGATCAGACTGATACCATGGTAACTGCAAAAACGACGAAATGCAGAGCCAGTTACCTTGGTATCAGATACCACGGTATCAGCAACAAGACCAAAGGTTCCGATGGGATCCCAAAAATTTAATATTTGATCCGGACAAATAGGTTTTGTTTTCGAGAGATTGAGTGTTCGCTAGACTTTTTGAAGATTTTTACTGTATTTTGTTTTACAGATTGGTATGCTTATCAGATGGGAAGTGTGACATTTGGTCGTTTTAAGAATCGGTGGATATGATATGTAAAAGAACATTCGAACTATAGAACTACTACCAAAGGATTTTCTGATTCTGATTTCTTGATTTGAATCAACTGTACACAGAGTGTATTTTGCCCATTACATCTGAGAAAACAAAATGTTTACTTTCATTTGACACAGACATGCCGAAGCTAACCAGACAACTAGGTCTTGTCTTCGCCAGATTCAGTCTTCGCGCGGCTAATCCTCTGAGAAAATCAAGTTTTTTTCCACAAGTTCGTTTTTCCAACTTGAGCGGTTTTGAGCCTGAAGAGGACCCTTGCCAAGAAGGGCCGAAATATAGCTCGAATAAAATTTAGCTGACGTATCCGTTTTGCACTGTCAAATAAACCAAGTTCAGATAAATAAGCCATATCTATTTTGACGATACTGATCGAAACTTCCTGCTTTACTTCTGCCAAATTTCCAGTTTCGGCCGAATTCCGAACGAACTACTTGTCCAGCCAAAAAAAGATAGTTCAGAAACGAACTCAGCGTATCTCTGTATCCCTATAAGAAACATATAATCAACTCGAAATAAGACTTTAACTTATAAAAAAAAATCCGGTTTCAACCGGATTCCGGACGAACTATGATGTCCGGGTAAAAAATTATTGTCATATACAGATTCAGCGTCCCCCGTTACCCTTAAATCTGTCATCTAATCAACTTCAAATACAAATTTTACTTTGAACAAATTTTCGGTTTCGGTCGGATTCCGGGTGAACTACTTGTCCGGCGAGAAAATGGTTTTCACCATCGTGTTCATCATGTCTTCTTACCCCTAAATCGAACATCTAATCAACTTCAAATAAAACTTTTGCTTTTATAACAAATTTTCGGTTTCGGCCGGATTCCGGGCTAACTACTTGTCCGGCGAGAAAATGGTTTTCACCGTCGTGTTCAGCATGTCTTCTTACCCCTAAATCGATCATCTAATCAACTTCAAATAAAACTTTTTGCTTGCAACAAATTTTCCGGTTTCGGCCGGATTCCGGGCTAACTACCTGTCCGGCAAGAAAATGGTTTTCACCATCGTGTTCAGCATGTCTTCTTAACCCTAAATCGAACATCTAATCAGCTTCAAATAAAACTTTTACTTTTAACAAACTTTCCGGTTTTGGCCGGATTCCGGGCGAACTACCTGTCCGGCGAGAAAATGGTTTTCACCATCGTGTTCAGCATGTCTTCTTACCCCACAATCGACTATCATATTAGCTGTTTCAAAATATTTTGTTTCTCCCTTAATTTAAACCCCCTCCCCCACCCCTAAATGTAGGACTACAGAGCCCATCTACGAACTCGACCTTACTCTTGACCCAAAGAATCCTCACACCAAGTTTCATCAAAATATCTCATTCACTTCGAGAGTTATCGTGCTCACAGACAGACGGACGGACGGACAGACAGACGTTTTTTCGATTTCATAGGTATCCGTCACTAACGTTTTGGGATCCCAAAAACGTAAATACTGGTTCGTCCAGGAACGGTTTATAAGACTGGGGAGCAGTCACCAGTGAATAAAAAAAAACGCCTTATAGTTAAAACCAGAGACCGCCGGTGAGTACAACTACAGGGGCAAAGAACGCAGCTCATTTCCAGCACAGCACACCAGATCGCCCTGAATCAATCAGTCGATCGACCACTGCTGCCATAAGCTTGATAGCACTCAGCAAACATGGGCAGAAATTAGGAAAGGATAAAGAATTTATCATACTAAGATCAAAGGTTTCGATGGGATCCCAAAGGTGAATATTTGTTGGACTTCCTGATACAGATCATCGGGCAATTCTTAGCGTGTATATAAAACCACGAATGCTTTGCGGGGTGCTTGATAAAAGGGCTTTCATGAAACGCTTTACTGCAGAACCATTCAAACCTTCCTGTATCCAGTGTCTACTAAAAAAAAAAAATTCTTAAAATAACCTTTCATTTTCCATTCAAACAAGGTATCGCCCAAATCTGTTTTAAAAAATTGGCATATTTATGAACTCAAGGACTATAAATTGATCTACAAATTCTAGTATGTCGTAAAAAACGATAAATACTAAGGAAGCTGCTAAACTAAAAGAAACACAGAAGATACCCTAAAACCCTGTTAAACTGGTACCAGAAAGCCAAGAAAAATAAAACAATACCAGCTAAATTTCTGCGGATGTTACGCCAAGAGGAGGAAAGAAAACTAACAGTTCCCCGGTATTGCCAGATTCGAACGAATTATATGTCCGGTAAAAAAAAATATGTTCAGATATCGATTGAACAAGTAATTCCCCATTGAATCTTTAATCGACTTCGAAATAACTTTCACTTCTAGTCAGTTTCCGGTTTTGCCCGGACTCCAGGCGAAATACATGTCCGGTAAGAAAATAAAGTTTAAACATAGATTCAGCATGTCTATTTACCGCTATCTCGGATCCGTACTCTAGTTCAGTAAAACATGTAATACTGCAAAATTTCCGGTTAAAAATGAAGCTCAAAAGTAGATTCCGCATGTCGCCTTACCCCTGTTTCAAATACCTAATCGACTTCGAAAAAAAACAAATTTACTCCCACGAAATTTCCTGTTTTTGTCGAATTCCGGGCAAACTATTTGTCCGGCGATAAAATTAGATTCAGATACGGATTCAGCATTTCTCCTTACCCCTATATCGACTATCTCAACGGCTTTTAAAAGGTATTTTTTTTGCCACTTAATTTGACTCCCAACTTTTGACTCCCGACTCTCCCAAACTTAAATATAGGGCTACAGAGCCCATCTATGAACTTGACATGTACTTTGCCTCAAACAATCATCGTACCAAGTTTATCTCAACCCCGTCGATAGTTATCATGCTAACAGACGGACAAGGACAAGTTTTACAAAGTCATAGGTATACCGTCAGTTAAGTTTTGGGATCCCAATACCAATAAGGAACCACAATAATTATAAAGAATGTACCAGTATATTTACGGTTTGCGATCCCATCGAAACGTTCGGAGTTGTTTCAAAGTATCTCAGCACAAAAAACAAGACCAAAGGTTTCGATGGGATCCGAAAAATATTTGATCCTAACAGTTGGGTCTTGTCTTCGCTATTCAGTCTTCGTCAGATTCCTTGAAGATTTTTACTGTTAAAATAAAGTTCAAAAATGTAATCAGCATGTCTCCTTGCCGCGATACCGAATCTCTAATCGACTTCAGAAACAACCTTGAGCTTCAATCAAATTTCCAGTTTCGGCCGAATTCGTGATGAATCATTTGTCCAGCAAGAAAACTAAGTTCAGATATGGATTCAGCGGACCTCCTTACTCCTTCAATGATTGTCTTATTAGCTCATAAAACATAAATGTTTTTACCGTAAATTCGAAACCCTCCTCTGCCTCTAAATATAGGACTAAAGGACCCATCTACGAACTTGACCTGTACTTTGCCAACGAATCCTCATACTAAGCTTGAACAACATATACCAACCCCTTCGACCTTCGATTATACTAGCTCTCTCCGACGTTCACAGATTAAACAAAGATCCACGCGCAGAGCTATACAAGTGTGAAGAAAAAGGGTAGCCGAAAATTGGTCGACAAATTTTGTGTCCGGTTTTTGCCGGATTCCGGGTGAGGCATGTCTCTTTACCTCTAAATCAACTATCTCAGTAGCTTTCACCCTCAATATAGCCCCACCCACCCTCAAATATAGGGCTACAGAGCCCATCTTCGAACTTGACTTGTACTTTGACCGAAAGGATCCTCCCACCAAGTTTCATCAAAATATCTCAATCCCTTCGAGAGTTATCGTGCTTACAGACTGACGGACGGACAACTTTTCCGATGTCATAGGTATCCCTCCACTTACGTTTTGGGTTCCCAAAAACTAGGGTTAACTAACCTAGGTAAATTAGGGAGCTGCCTAAAGGTGTTTTTCCACGACAATCCCGGATTATAATCCTAGATAACGGAATCATCAGAGAAACAGCGAATCGACAATCCCAGATTGTACAAGCGATGATCCGACGATCTTTCTCCGTTGCAGGATTCTCGAATTGACAATCCAAGCACGAATCCGGATTGTCAGATTATCACAGAAAACGATTTTTATAATATGGATTGTCAGAGAAAACGCATTTTGGCGAATCCGGATTATGAATCGTCAATCTGGATTGTCACGGAAAAACGCCTTAAGGCCCCAACCTTGGAGTGGGCATCGTCGTGGTAAAAGTGAAATTTAAATGTGTAAAAATCATAGTTGGTACATTTCTATTTCATTTCCAGGTCTGCGTGTTTATTCTCTACAGTCAAAGTACGTTGAATAATAACAAATTAAAGTAAAGTTTGTTTGCTAAATTATGAAAACTTTGAAAACTGGACTCGTTAAAGAATGATCAGTAGCCTATATTTCCTATTCGGTATCCCATCAAAACCTAAAGAGTTGTGTCGACGTGTGCTAGTCCACAAACAATACTGCACCGCCTAGACAAAATAATGCCCTGTATACCTCCCAGAGAAGCAGTTCGAGTTATTTTACGATGTTTCAGCTCAACACAAAAACCATGTCGGATGGATAAGGAATTACCAGTGTTGTTCCCGTTTGGGGTCCTGCAGAAGCAAGGTTTACAGCATTCCAGTCGAAGCATGTATATATGTGTAGGCTATGATCATAGGCCTAATATTTATTTTTCTCTGATCTAGGACCAATGGAAAGGAAATGCCTGCATACTATTCCTCTCGGACATCCTTTCGTTTATCAAGTCTGCTGTAACCTGCGACGATTCCGAGACCATCTACCAGTTTGAGTGGAGGCCAAGGTCCACTGTATCAGTAACCACTGTCGACAGGTCAATTGGATATACCATACTGCCAGAGTGGTACAGATGAATCCACTCCCTTTTTCCGGCTTGAAATTTGCTCAAACAGATTGATATATACACTCTGCATTGAAGTACTTTTAGGTAGTCTTAAAAGACTATCGTTATGTTGCTGTGAACATGGGAAGGTTGTGTAGAGGAGACCCAAGAACGTCAGAACCAGACCAAGATCTAAAAGTAATTGTGTTTCTAACTGTGATAAAGGTATGTCTTGTGACAAGTAGCTAGAGCTGATGGTGCAGTTTCCATTAACATTGCTCTGAACAGTGGGTAACTGAGAAAAGGATGTGCAGTTTCAGTGCTGCTCTAACAAAGCTGTCTGTGCCTGTCAATATGCTGCTCTCAAAAGACAAGTATAAAGCTTACTAAAAGGGCTTACAGAAAAATTCTGTGTCCTGTCTTGAAAACAGCTCCAGCAGCAAGCAACTTGATTAACTCTCAGAGGTGGCTACTCAAGGAGCTCTTTATGAAGTGTGGAGTAGCCGAGAGCTCACAGTTCTCTTACTGAATTCTGTAGTTATGAAGTGTGATAACATTTTTTGGTCCTCTGGTCTTTGAGCTTAGCTTAGTCCAAGATTCCAGGAGGAACTAAAAGTATAATGTGAGGTACCAGTATGAAAAGTTGTGAAAGACGATCTTTGGGAAGACAGATATTGGTTTTATTCACAGAATAATATACAGAACCAAACATGTTTATATTTGCTGCAGTCAAAATGAAGACTAGATTGGAAATCACCCAAGCTCCAGTCTCAACTGAACTTCCCTTTCTTTCTCCGCTCTTCTCTTTCCCCTCTGAGGTCTCCCAAGTTTGTATAACGCGACTGGCCTAGGTGTTTCTGATAACCCACTCACATCAAATGCCTTAAAATGAGTCACTTTGGACTTGAGCTTTTCTCCACCAAGTCCTGCTCGACTTTTCTTCAGAACTGTTTTAGGGGGAAGTTTCCTGCCTTCACCAAGTGGGCCTAGACCTATATGTGGGTCCCATCCTGTTTTCAACATCATTTGGTATCCAAGGTTTGATTCTGGTATTTCATATGATGGCACACTTTTCCCAGGTCCAAGGCTGATCAAATGAACCATTGATAACTTGTGTGTCTTTACTGAGGACTCAGTAATATGAGACTGGCATGTATCACAGAAATATTCTTGAACACACTCAATATCACTGTCACTTCCAGAATTTTGTTGATTTGTAGTTGGAGTTTCAAGGAATCTCTCCATCCCCTTTTCACGGGCTAGCTCCCATATAGACATTCCTGCATTGTCTTTTGCTTTTGGGTTAGCACCATGCTCTATTAATATCTTAATACATTCAACTGCACATGCTGCCACAGCCGACATTAACGGTGTCCAACCAAAGCTGTCTCTCATTTCTACAAAGAATCCAACCTTCAGTGCTTTCTGCAGACACTCAATATTGTTCCTTTCTACAGCTTTAAAAACTGAATTCCTATCAGAATTTATGGTTCCTCTTGTCACTTTTTCCACAAATACAACTTCATCATCTGAAGGCCTAGCAGTTTCTTTCCAAGCAGAATCCAAGTCATTAGCATCATAAAGATCCACTTGTAAATGCACTGCATTGGTAGTTTCTGGGATGGCAGTGGCTTTGTTGTTGTTTGCACTCGAATCAGGGCTGTTTAAACCCTCCTTTGATTTCACAAATATTTTAAACAACGAAGGATTCATCACTGGACAGTATTGGCGACTCACGTTGCCCAACGTTTTCGAACTTCGCGGCGGTTTTGAAGGCTCAGTTTTTTTGGCAACTTAATCCAGCAACTGTCTAGCAAGAACAATAAAAAAAAATACAGAATGTGTTATACACATAAATACATATGCTGCTGAATACGTTTTATCTCTTCCGAATCCTGAGGAAGAGTTTTTTCCGTTTTGGCGCATCTCTTATAAATTTTGTTTGGTTCCAAAAATGGAATTTTAGTAATTATTTGAAATGTCTGCATTTCTCACCTTCGTCAATATTAGTAAATAGTAGCGACCTTGACACAGGCTGTTCATCCACTCATGTGTTTGTAAACAAACTGAAGTAAACAATGAATGATCAAGACAAAATTGATAATAGTTTGAGGGAACAAGTAATGATCAACCAGTTTGTTCTTGCAGCAGGTTGCACCAGAGAACAGGCCAGACAGATTTTGCTTTCAGCACAGTGGCAGTTTCAGGTAAACTGCATTTTTTTAGCATCTTGTAGAATCGTACTGTGATAAAACTGTTAAAATGCTATCCCCAGAGAAAAGTGGAAGTCTGATTACAGTAGGTATGCTTCTTTGAACACTTGCCTGAATTTTATACCACCTTTGTTTTGTTCTGTAACTCTAAAATAGTCAAATGGAAATAGTTGCGTTTTTTGCCTTTTCTCCGTAGGTCGGTTAACCTACCTATTTGCCACTATTGTCATTGACCATTTTTTCGTCTCGCCGGTCGGTTTGACTGAGCTCTAAAAAACCGCTTATGAGAAGAAATGGCGTCTTCCTGTCGCCAGCGGGGCTTGCTGGCTGCTCGGCTCTATATATATATATATTAAAATATGTATTCACCAATAGGAAGAAACTGCAATTTTTCGTTTTCTGAGGTAAAATAGATCAAATGCTTGTGACGTCACGCTTGTAACGATTTCCGCTGTAACTTAGGCCTAGTTTAGACCAAAAAAACAGCTTATAAAAACTTAGGTCGGTTTACCAAAGGAAGAAACGACTTATAGTGGGAAATCTTGTAGGTCGGTTAACTGGATGACGGCAAAAAACGCAACTAATGATAATTATGAACTTTAATTTAATGAACATTTCGTAAAGAGCTAAGTCTTGTATGCTGCTTAAATCATAGCCTGTTATCCAAGGAAAGTGATGTCATATCTGGTTACATGAGAATTTCCTATTTTCGATGTGCAGACCTAGCTGATTTTTGTGAGTACCCTTTACAAATGTAAACACATCAGGTGCGTCGCTGGCCACTCTGCTCCGTAGAAATAGATCCAAATTCATATTCAACAATATGTATTTAGGCTACTTGAATTTTCCAACTTTTTTTATGACCTCCAAGTATTTGATAATCTGCTGAGCTTTAGTCTAGAGCTCTGTCTTTACTTTAGTCTCTGCTGAGCTTTAGTCTGCCAAGAATAGGGTGCAGAATTTACTAATCTGCCAAGAGTAAAATATATAAAAAAAATAACAGTTTGTGGCTTCAATTTTGTATTTCTTTTAACTGAATCTGGTCGACTATTTGAGCGTTGTTTGTACTCATTACTGTGTCTGAAATTTTTGCTAGGGTTCCTTGTGATTACAGTTGCAATTATTGTTTTCTGTCATCATTTTTGTTCCATCTCGTTTCCAGAACCCAGCGTCATTTGAAAATTAGGCTTAACCTCTAAGGATTTTGTTTCTGAAGAGTTACAGTCGTTACAAGCTATTTGTGATGGTCAGGAGCATCATAATTGATAATAATTATTGGGTCAGCGATAATCCCCATCTGAGGGTAGCCTAGTAAATACCACAATAAAGAGCTGTCTCCTCTTATCATCATAACTTTTTTTGGAATGCAATTGAGGTCGGATTTTTATCATATTCTTCAGCTTTCAAAATGAAAGTATGGTAATATATATTAGATGTATTCTTAATTGAATGTTTGTTGACATTGAACAAAGCTATTTTCATGCACTTGCTGTTACAAAACTCAACTACCCTGTAGCCAAAGTAGCTAGTCAAGGGCCCCTGTAAAGGCTTGAATAGATATTTAGTGTCTTCGTTCTACCATTCTGCCGAAAACAGCACTGTTAACTATTTAATTAAGAATATCTCTACTGTACCTTTAGTGTACTTGGACTGGGCTGGAATTGACAACCACTATAAAATTATTAGGTTCATTTCAGCAGAGTTTTGCTCTTGAATTTTGTATGGTGCCACTGTCATCTTCTTGATATGCAGAAGAGGTAGGCCTATGCTTCTTTGAACACTTATCCAAATTTTGGATCGTCTTGGTTTAGTTTTTTGCCTCTGAAACAGTAAAATGGAAATGATAAATTAAAAACAGTATTGGTTAAGAACCAGTGTTTCAGCTTTTTTTTTACATAAGGAAAGAATTCAAAATCATTGTTATGCATTTGTGTTATGCATTTTGTTATGTCTTTTTTATGATTTTTATTTATTTATTTAGGATATTTCAAATGGCTATGAGAGTAATCTGGGTAGGTGCTTGTTCTATTTAGGTCGGGATAGCTGTTAAGGTCTGTTGGAGTAGGATATGTACCCACATATTATAATAGGGGTGTATCACCAATTGTACCTTATGTAGACTGATGACTTGCCATCAGTTGTTTAGTTTGGAAGATTGAGACAGTGTGTCTTTTGTAGATTGAGTTTTGGCCAGGGTTTTCGGCCTACCCCAGAGCGTAACAAAAATATAGTATGTAAGTTAGGTATTTTGGCATTGACAGTTGGTTGGTCTGGATTTCTAGTTGGGATAGTTGTTTCATCTGTTTGTGTAGTATTTGCTTATGCTGCCATAAAACCAGGCTAATATATAATTATGTAAATAATTTATCATGTTTAGGGACAGTAAACAGGGCAAAACTTGAGCCTAAAGAAGACCCTTGCCAAAAAGGACTGAAATATCGCTAGAGTAAATCTCTGCTGACTAATCCATTAAGCACCATTGAATGTGATTTTCAGTCATACTAGGTCTGAAGGAATAGTTCATCACTACCAAGATGGTAAGGCTAGCAAAATATTTTGTATTTCTAATTTTAAAACATTTATTTCAGACTGCACTGAGTATATTCTTTCAAGAGTTTAGTCCACAGGGTGCACACGCACATTATAACCAGGTAAGGGATGCATTTCTTTGACTACCTTCCCTTTCTCTGGACTTGATTGGATAAAGCAAACCAATGCTAGGCTGAAGGCCTATTATTTCGGTGCCGTAGTCTATTGCGTTCCAGAGAGAACCAAGAGCAATAATGCCCCCCCCCCCACCAGTCATGTCGGTAAAAAAAACGAATCTTAAATAAGTGTCGGTGTTTCTGGAAACAGTCAATTTTTCTTAGAAACAGTCAATTTGTTTCCAAAAATCAGTCGGTAAAAATAACCAATCAGTCAGTAAATAGCTTGCCCCCCCCCTGCAAAAAAAAATGTTTTGTTTTGCTAGTAACGCCTCTGACTGCAAGTCGACCCTTAGTAACCAGCTGGGATCCACCAATGGGTGATCAATTTTTTTTTTTCTTTTTTTTTGTCCAGATCTTTTGTGTTGTTGATGTTTTGAGGGTAGTTAGTCCTTTACAAGCTAGCATCTGAGCATTGAAGCATTTTAATAAACCCCTTTATTCTCTCTATAGGCATGGCTTTCTTCTCCCGTTGCCGCAGCTGTTGCAGTTTTTCTTCTTTTTTCTTTTTGCTGAAACAACCAGGCTATCATTCAAACGTCATCTTAGATTAATAGTCCTCAGTCAGTGTTCTGAGCTTTTGGTTTTCTTTTGTGCGAGGTTCCAGTGAGGTGAAGAGCTAGGTGTCTTGACCACTAGCTTTGTGGCCAGTCTGGGCAAGACCCTTGTTGAGAAAGCCCTAGTTTTTATTACGGTAATAAGATATCTAAGGTGTTTCCAAGATTATTTGGGAACTAAGGTGTCTGAATTTTACTAAATAATTGTGTGTGTTTTTCAGTTATGTACTCCTGCTAACACACCCGCAACTCCTCCAAATTTTCCGGATGCCCTAATGGCATTGTCGAAATGGTCCACTTCAGAGAGACATAGTATGTCTCCTTCAGGTAAGCCTGTGTGATTTTTAAGTTTAATTTTTTTTGTCATTTTGAGAGAACAGCTAAAAGTGTCAAAGAAAATAGTAGCTGATTAGTTCAAATTGTTTTTTTTTTGTTTTTTTTTATACCAAAACGTAAGTGGAGGGATACCTATGACTTCGTAAAAGTTGTCCGTCTGCAAGGCCGTATCCAGGGGGGGGGGGGTTAGGGGGTTCATCCCCCCCCCACCGAAACCCACAAAAGTAATAGTTTTTTGCAGGTTTTAACCTCTGATCTATGTATTTTTTGTACTTTTTGGTCCGACCCGTGGACAACCCCCCTCCCCCCCCGAAATAAATTCCGCGAGCAAACCCCCCCCCCCCCCCCCCCGGAAATAAATTCCTGGATACGGCCCTGTCCGTCTGTCTGTCTGTCAGCACGATAACTCTCGAAGGGAATTAGATATTTTGATGAAACTTTTATATGGTGTGGGGATTTTTTGGGTCAAGGGGCAGGTCGACTTCGAAGATGGGCTCCGTAGCCCTACATTTGGGTGTGGGTGAAGTGGTTCAAATTTAGGGTGAACAAAAAAAGATTAACAGCTAGTGAGATGGTCGATTTAGGGGTAAGAAGAATGCTGAACATGTATATAAAAATCACTTTCTCGCCGGACAAGTAGTTCTCCCGGAATCCGTCTACAACCGGAAAATTTGTTAAAAGTATAAGTTTTATTTAATGTCGATTAGATGTTCGATTTAGAGGTTAGAAGACATGCTGAATCCGTATATGACAATAATTTTCTACCCGGACATATAGTTCGCCCGAAATCCGGCTGAAACTGGAAAATTTGTTAAAATTTAAGGTTATATTTGAAGTTGATTAGAGATTCGATACAGGGGTAAGGTGATGAGCTGGATTCGTTTTAGGCCTTTATATTTTTGCCGTACAAGTACTTCGCCCGGAATCAGGCTGAAACCGGAAATTTGGCAGAAGGCTTTTGATCAATTTCGTCAAAGTAGATATGACGTATAGGGGTAAACTGACATGCTGAACGCATATCTGAACTTGGTTTTCTCAGATGAATAGCCATTGACCTTAATCTGTTTCTAAATTTGAATAGTAAAAATTTTCAAGGAGTTTGGCTAAGACCCTCTACAAGACCCAATTGTATGGATCAAATATTAAATTTTTGGGATCCCATCGGAACGTTTGGTCTTGTTTGTAGATAATTCACACAGTACCAAGAACTTAGAAATACTTGTAGTATAACCTCAGTCTCCCTCCCAACTTCGGTACTGCAATCATGCTAGGTTGAAAAAAAAAAAATATCTGGGTCCAACGCCACCCATCGGAGGCAGAGCTTAGGCTGAGGATAAAAAAAAGTAGAATTGTATTCAAAGGCTATTGGCTCTATCAAGAACAAATAAGCACAAGAACCTCCGTCTTCCTATCTCTGTAATACGACCATGCCGAGTCGGATAGATTCCCGATGCAAACGAGCGGAGGGTAGGAGCTACGCGGAACATGACTATTCGTTACCTCTATAAACAGCTATATTGCAGTAGAGCCCCGGAGAAGAAATGTCGAGATAACAGTCGATTGGTTGTCTAACTTTGTGACGTCACATGTGACGTGCTGCAGAGCGGGTCATACACGCCTGCTACAGTATTTTCGTCTGATATGCGAAGCCGCGAAAAGGGAAGTAGACGGGCATCAACTCAAAGCTCATTAAGTACCTTTAGCTCTGCTCAGTTTTGTCGGGGTATCCATAGTAGGTGTATGGGACCAAAGACGGAGATTCTATAGGTTTATTTGTTCTTGGTTCTGTTGGAGCTGAATTTTGTAAAAAAAAAAAAAAAAAAAAAAAAATGTTGATATGCCGAGAGGATTTCTTGAAAAGTATTTATATTGGTTCGATTAGAGCTGATTTTTGTAAACAATGTGCCGACAAAAATGTCGGTATGCTTTTGTCGGGGCTTCGCAGCCGACAGAAGCTATTTTAAGCGAAATTGTGCCTACGTGATTGCCCCAGAGGTATTCTATTGCTTCGCTTAGAGCTGATTTTTGTAAAAAAAAAAAAAAAAGCAGACAAAAAATGTTGGTGTAATTTTGCCGGCGCTTTCGCGCCGACAAAAGCTTATTTTGGGCAAAATTGTGCCGACGGATTTCCTTCTCAGGCATTGTTGGGGGAGAGGGCTTAGTTACGCCCCTGCCTCTCGCGTATGCCGAACTCTAGGCCCAGCCCCTCCATAATCTTCCTTTCCAACGTGCTTTATTTCAACGCAGGTAAAGTACCTGAGCAAAAAATCACGGCTTTGGTGTTCTAGGGATGAATTCTACCTCACCAACACCAGTACAAAACCAGTACCACCATCCAGCCCACGTGTTTAGTAACCAGGCTGGTCCTCCGAACCAGCAGCAATTAGCCGCCGGAAACGGCGTAACCAATTATGGCAACCAGGCCGCACCAGGCCCAACATTTGCCACGCCTTACCAGCCTCAAAGATGAGTCTAGGCTAAATTAATTAGGAATTATTTGATTGTTTGAAATATTAGACATAAGCTAGTTGAAATTCGACTGTTGCTAAGTCGCTTGTGACTAATTGGGTATAATGTTTGCCTGGAGTTTGTATCAGTGAATTCTTTTTCATTCTAGGCTCACTTTGCAGCTTACTTTGATAGATCTCTTATAGGCTTTTCACTATCTTAGTTCATTAAGTTCTTTTACCTCAAGCTTGATAGACAGATATGAAACTATTTACCTAAAGATGGGACAAGTCCCTTGTATAATTTACTTAGATCCTACCTTCCTCTTGGACCTCCAGAGGTGCTTATGGTATCCAAGAAGAGTCGGCAGTCGTCTCTTGTATAAGCCGCTGCCCAGACCTTCCCATTCGCGATGGGTAGACTCGTTGAATTGTTTCCATCTTTACGTAGATAGTATCCAGTCCCGTGACATGAGAAATTGAACTGTTCAGATAAATCTAACTCGAGCGGGATCGCTGATCCTGCAACCAGCTTCATTTGTTGCGTTTTTGATCGAAGTTTGAAGTTACCTTCAAACTCAAAGGTCTCTATTTTAAATACCGTTTTTGGTCGCCTGTCACAGTTCGTTTGTCCTTCAAACTCCGACCGTCGAACTTCGTGAGCAAGCAAGTTCGAAGTTTGCCTGAAACGTCGAAGAAACGTCAACCGGGCAAGGATCGTCGGAGTTGGAAAAAAGTGAACGGTGAACTTCGACGGCGTTTGAAAACGGAAAATAAGCAACCGGTCATGCCAACGGCGAACAAAACTTCTATCAAAAACACAACTTTTGTGGTAAATGAAGGGATGTGTGAACCGTTTTCACAAGCGGTAGCGACAAACTTGGAAAGCGAAGGTTGCGAGCCCAAACCTCGCACGAGCAGCATTTTTGTCCTTTTCACTGAGATCGGTTTGAGTTGTCCTGGAAGTTAGGGGGCATATAGGCTAAAACTTCTGAAGCTATGCTGCAATAAAGCAACTTGCGAAATTATTCGGTTGACCAAGTTATGGCACGGTCAACCCTCACGAACGAGAATCCGCATATGTGAAAAGAACCAGTTGCACTATGTTTGATGTTATTTTTGCCACCATTTAGCACGTAATGTTTTTCTAGTGGGTACAAGTAAGAACAGATAAGCACAAGAACTTCAGTCCCCCTATCTCTGTAATACGACCATGCGAAGTCGAATAGATTCCCGATACCCTGCCCGATGCAAACCAGCGGAGGGTAGGAGCTACGTGGAACATCAAAATTCGTTACCTCTACAAACAGCCATATCGCAGTAGAGCCCCGGAGAAGAAATGTCGAGATAGCAGCCGATTGGTTGTCTACCATTGTGACGTCACATTTGTTGCACTGCAGAGCGGGTCATGCTCGCCTGCTACAGTCTCTTCCTCTGATATGCGCAGCGGCGAAGAGGGAAGTAGACGGGCATCAACTCGAATTTCAGCAAATACCTCTAGCTCTGCTCAGCTTTGTCGGGGTATTCATAGACGGAGGTTTTATGGCTTATTTGTTCTTGATACAAGCAGGGACGATTACTGTATGAGCTTTTGTCTCCAAGCCACTGCCCCCAGCAAAAATCCGCAGTCGGGATCTATCAATATTTTTGTCAGTTCTTATACTTGATAACTTGAAGAGAGTCTATATTGCATAGAGGGATTGCACCCTACCCAACGGAAAGTAATCTTAGTCAATATTGGTAGGACTGGCCATTAGGAAGCCAGACTTTCACTCGAAGGTGCAAAAATCGACCAATAGGATCCAAACCTTATTGTTGTGGTGGAAGTTTGAAACTTTCAGGATTTCGTTTCTAATTGAACTGTGCTCCACGACCTTGAATAATCAGGAGGGTCGGAGAAACGTTTCTAACAACCCACAGGTTGAAAGAAGTTACCAAACGCCGATAAGTCAGTCTCACATCCGAAAATCCTATGCCTCACGATGTGAAATTCTTTGTTTTTACTTTTTTCGATGATGGTGTAGAAAAATCCGTTTTCGTCGGGTAGGCTGCAAGCTCTGTAGCTCCATAGTGTATTGAAGTTTCTGGTACAGTGCGCGCAGTTATTCAATCAGGGCATTGCAATGCCTGAACCAGGATGCGGTGCGAGAAGAGTGATAAGTGCGCTTTTCGGCAGTTACGAGTCCGAGACCGAGTCCCATACTATGTCCCCATACTACTAGTATGGGGACTCGTCATGTTTTCGTGTCCCGGACTTGGTCTCGGGATCGCAAATGCTGGATTCGCAGCACCTCTGCTTTTCGGCGACTGTTTTTCCGTCGAGGATTTTAAGACGTCTCTCTGCGATCCCACAGACAGGCTGTGGCTCGACTGAGGCTCCATAATTTTTTTCCGCCATCTTTTTTGTGGCCCACAATTCTATTTCCGCCACTGATAGAGTTTCGTGGGCTCGTACTATGCCTCAGATTTGATAAACAAATGTCGAGGTGATTTTCGATTTTGTGGCTCAAAATTTGGGCGGGGAAATCAAATCTAGCGGAAATTGAAGTCCACACTGTCAGAAGTTTCATAACAGATAGCGCATAACACTTTGAAGAATAACACCTTTTCACTTAGAAATAAAGTGTTGTGACCAATTAAGTTTACACTATTTCGTGCCTAGATCTCCAACAACACCTTCAATTGGTAAAAATACTGACGGGAACGAAATAATCATAACAGCTAACATCCCACAAAGTGTTATCTGTTGAAACCGGGCATCCTTCTGTTTTCGTTATGTAACTTCTGACAGTGTAGTATTTTTACCGATTGAAGGTGTTGTTGGAGATCTAGGCACGAAATACTGTAAACTTAACTGGTCATAACACTTTATTTCTAAGTGAAAAGGTGTTATTCTTGAAAGTGTTATGCGCGATCTGTTGTGAAACATCTGACAGTGCAGATTATAAAATGAGCTACTTTGTCAAGAAAGAAAACTGAGGATCCTTCTAGGACATAATGGTAAGGGTGGAAGCCTGATTTTCTATTTATTGAGATTGCTCGAGTTGGCAGTTCAAAGAGAACTTAGTAGCTAAGAGTTTTGTCACTCCAGCTTTGGTCATACAAAAACTGAGTTAGGTTACTGTAGGATAATATGATTTTAGGGTGGAATCTTTTGTTTTGAGTCTGAATGTCTTTGTCCATGCGTTTTAACATTATGTGCAAAAACACAAAATGCTGCTCACAGTGTTATTGTTAAAATATACAAGTTTGTAAAGCATTTGACTAAAATTGAGAATTAAAATGAATTGTCTTTCGTACCATAGTTTTGAAGCGCTCTTTTGAGGGCACTGTCTACGGAACCGGGGACCGTACTTTATGTCCTATATACGGGCTACGGAACCGGTAGTTCTCACGGAAATCATACCGTACGAGCTATGATTCCGGGAGTTGACGTCACTGACTAACGGAAACTTGTACGAGCTGACTTCTGTTCCGGTAGTAAATGGAAATAGCTCACGGAAATTTCACCGTACCAGCTTCCGATCCGGTAGCCTAACGGAATTATGTACTCAGAAACTAGGGCACCGGTAGTTGATCCCAGAAACTGTTTAATTGGAGCTTGTGTTCCGTTAGTGTCTTAAACGGAGTATAGAACTTGCGGAATGGTTTGGCTGAGAGCTAGGATTCCGGGATTTTCACTGACATCGACGGAGGTCCAGCCAAACATAATCATGTTCGGACGAAGAAAAGCGCTCTTTTGACGCTGAGATTGGCTGTTCCCGATGAGTTGTTGACGTTGTGGTGTCAAAGCAAACGTTCGATATCGATTCACAGTACAAGAGCGCAGCACCAGCGATCCTGCATGTTCCATTGTTGCTGTGTTGCAAAATTCTTGCCCTGTGATTCTCAGAACAGTAGAAAGTTAGTGGTGCTCGGAAAGCTTAAAATCTCTCTTATAATATACCAAACTAACCTGTTTAAATTGGCGGCAACACTTACAATAATAGATGTCTCTGCTGTGTCACCTCTGATTGGTCGAAAAGTTTCCGAGCAGTTACAGAATTTAGTGAGCTGCGCTTTGAATGATGTCAGTTAGATGGCGTATGTTGGCGGCGGCTCGTGATTGGCTGACGAGTTAAAGACCGAGCGTAACCGATCACTATGGAGATGGATTGAAAACAGTCGAAGTAACATAACACGTGGAGAGGAAACATACCGATTTAGATGCAAGACGATCGAACAGGAGAAAGGTAAGGTATTTACGTAAGCTGTAATAATTATACACCATTTTCCTTTGAAGAGAAGAAAAGTGAGGTACACAAAATTACCGGATGAATAAAATTTTTCTGCCAGTTTTATTGAACCTAATTATTTAGTTCTACTGTCCTTCGTTATGAACGATAGATTGAGCAATGCAGAACTGACTGTCAGATTGCGACTTCTAAACGTTCATTCAGTGGTTTGAGGCCAGTCGTAATTTTGCCATGGAAAAGAGTAAACACGAATTATTCGTGGTACAAGTTGGATATACCTTGAATTTTAGTGTAGGTGGGACATTCCTTTTCATATTCATTCTTTTCAGTAAATTCAAGCCGAGCCTCCTGTCCGGCGGGGCCCCGCCCCACCCACCCACACAGAGGGCTATCACCTTATTTTTGTCCAATGTGTGGTATTGATGGGGAGGATGCGGTACATTTGATATGTTATTGCGAGGAGTTGAAAGGATTAAGAAAGGAAGTGTTTGGTCGGGAGGAAAGGGATTTGGTTTCAAGTATGGGAAGTAAGTGTTTTGGTGACTTCCGAAAGCTGGGTAGATTTCTGAAGTTAGCTATGACCCACCGTGAACTTTTTTATAGAAGTTGATTTTTGGTTTGTTTTCGGAGTGTATAATATTTTGTTTTTTGTTATTGTGTTATGTTTCCCGCCATGGCCCTTGGGCTTTATTGGGAATAAATTCATTCGTTCATTCATGAAGGGTTCACAACCGGCCTGTCGACTAGGGAATCTTGACATGCAGGAGTAGCGCTATGGAATGAAATACCCCTGTGTATTAGGAATGCAACAACCCTTCAGTCTTTCAAAAAACAACTGAAAAAGGCATTTTCAAGTGATAGTCGTTGAGAGTTGGTATTTGTAAATGTAGTTAAATAATAATGTTCCTTTTTGTGTTTGTTTAAAAATAAGTATTATTGAATGAGCTCCTTATTTGTATGTTCGCTCCCATAGGCCGCATGGCTTTTTTTTGTAGGCGGACATGCAGTTTGTTCCAGGGATTATATTGTTTTTTGTGTGAATAAATAATCTGAATCTGAATCTATTACTTCAGCCCAAGCTGTCTGCGAATCATAGTTAATGGTGTTAAACGGATAATTCACTTTCGACCTGAAGAAGACCCTTGCCAAGAAGGGCCAAGATACCACTGGAATAAATACCAACTGACTTATGTTTTTAGCTCCATCAACTTATGTGAATACCCCCAGCAAGAGCGAATGACATCTCTAAAGCCGAATTCACACAGAGGGCGTCAAATTATTTGCCTGGCGTTGCGAATTTTTTCGGCTGTGAGCCGAAGCCTGAAGAAGCCTTGTTTTTACTTGGCGTTAGGTTTTTCAACGCCTGGCGTGACGAATATCGTCAGGCTTGGCGAAATTCGCTCTCTATGTGAATTGGGCTTAAGGAGAATTTCCGCTATGTGCGCCATGATTCTCTGTGACTTGACTGCATTATCAATGGGAACAAGAACAAATAATCTGATAGAACCTCCGTCTCCCTATCTCTGTGATACGACCATGCAGAGTCGAATTATATTATGATACCCCACCCGATGCAAGCGAGCGGAGGAGGAGCTACGCAGAACATCTTAATTTGTTACAGCTGTATCGCAGTACAACTCCGCAGAAGAATCCGAACGCCGTATGAGTCGTCCTTTACAGCTGGTTGGTTGTCTGCCATAGTGACGTCGCATGTGACGCGCTGTAGAGCGGGCTCTCCACGGTTTTCCTACGGTTTTTCACCTCGTATGAGCAACGGTCGTAGAGGGAAGTAGACGGGTATCAACACAAACCCCACAGCATATACCTCTAGCTCCACTCAGTTTTTATCTGGGTATTCATTGTCGCAGCATGGTACCAAAGACGGAGGTTCTATCAGGTTATTTGTTCTTGATGGGAAGCATAGTTGCTACCGTTCGTATCACGGCTGACTGTTTGCACTTTCGGTTGCTATGCCGTCATTATGCATAGCAAACCCCGCAGCTTCAGATGAGAACTCAGACATAGAATCCAGTGTGGTCAGTTACGAATGTACGCAAGAGATTGAATGGAGCTGGACACTCAACCTTTATATATTTTTTCTTGCAGATGAAATTTTACTCTGAGGTCTATGACTTCAAAACTTTCAAACTCGGATGGATTGTCAAACTCTTCCAATGGAATCCTTCGCACAAGCTTGTAGCCGTTGTACTTTCTCCGCACATTGACAGCAGAGCTTGTGAAGTATATGTGATTCAGGGGAATGAAATAGAACCGGGACTTAAAGCAAAGAAGGTATGAATGAATTATTATTATTATTCTTTTATTGCCCTCAAAAGTTGAAGAGTACAAAATTAAAATAAAACCATAATATACTACTACAGTCAATATATGCATCTAAATATAACACGACGATAAATAAAAATACTGGAAACTTTAAGACACTATAAATCAATTATCATAACGAACAACTATAAATGTGCCTTATCGGTAAAGAAAGGGAAAAGGTTGTGGGTTGGGAGAATATTCTCCGCCTTACTCTAGAAATTCTGAACTTTCTTTTTAACAATTACTAATGGGTCTTTTACTTCAAATTTTGAAACAATCTCAGTATTACTGAACGAAATAGGGAACCCAAGGAGAAATTTACAATACTTAAAATAAGAAACCCGAATAGCTGAGAGATCACTCAGTCTGAAATCGCGGAAAAGGAGGGAAGGATAAAGGACATGAGGGAGAGCCACTGCGTTAAACAAAGATCCAAGTATATCACGTCGGTAAACACCACGAAATCTTATCATCAATCCGAAAGCTTTTCTAATCTTTTCTTGAATATGTATAATTAAAGCAGCTTTAAAATCACGAGCTGAGGCAGAGTAAGGGACACCCAGATATAAAACACGATCGCAAAGGGGGAAAGAATCACCACCACCACAATTTAAATCAGCTCGGTCCTTACTATTAATAGCAAAATAATGGCACTTCTTAATGCTTATTGTAAGACCTTTAGACTTGAGTTTACGGGTTAGGATGTTAAAATTTTCAATCAAACGAGCTTTGGAACGACATAGAAGGATAATGTCGTCAGCATAAGCAAGAAAAGATACATCACGAGCATTGGAAATAAGGGTAGTGGAAAGTGAACGGAGGCAATCTGCCAAACAAGCATTAAAAATATAGGGCGATAGAATACCACCTTGCCTAACTCCACGGCCAACTGCAATCGGGTTAGAAAAACAATTAGAAGAAGGTGCCAATATTTTTACTAAAAGTCCATCATACCAAGATTTCAAAACTGTAACAATAGATAAGGGAATACCACCACCAATAAGAGCTAAGAAGGCCGAGGCGTGCGAAATGTTGTCGAAAGCGCCTTTAACGTCAATTAGCAGCGTATAAAGGGGAGTTCCAGTGGTCCGAGATTCTCCAATCACAGCATCAAACGTTGCGTGCGCGTGGTCGCAACCCATTCCTCTTTTAAACCCAACCTGGTTTAAACCAACATCCAAACGCTCGAACATATCTTTAACACACAGCTCAAATAACTTCCCCATAAGAGAACCTTTTGTTATTGGTCGATATGAATCACAACATTTCAAATCTCTTTTACCAGATTTAGGAATAGGCGTTACTATACCAACTCGAAAAGAAGAAGGAACCAAACCAGAAACAAGAATAAGGTTAAAGAATGTCATAAGGACAAGTAGAAAAGAAGGTGGAGCAAATTTAATATGGTTTGAAAAAAGTCCATCCTGATCTAGTGCAGACTGGGGCTTTAGCTTTCGGACTGCACCAGCAAGCATATCAAGCGAGATAGAAAAATCTCGGGCTGTGTGACCGTTTAGTACTTCCTCAACTTCGAGACGTTCATTTGGGTCATCATGTGAAGTAATTAGATCAGAAAAGTGAGTCTCCCAATCAACCAGGGAAGGGACCGATGATTTAGATGCAACATCGTTCAAACGCTTTGAAGAGCGAAGTGCTTTCCATAGCTTGTTCTTGTTAGAATCAACATCACGCGACACATCCTCCAAAAGATAATTATTATGGCGACGAAGTTCCGCTTGGAAAATAGCCTTCTTTTCCTTCAAAAATCGGAATGCCGGATGGTCACCGCGAGGCTTACCATACGCCCGCCAAGACTGATATGCCAGTTTGGACGATTGATTGGCATGCAATAGAGAAGGATTTAACGACCAAAAAGGTTTTCCGACACCCGCCCTCAGACGCTTCACTGGGAATGCCTCACTCGCCCCAGATTTCAAACAATGAATAATCTGAAAATATAAACAATTTAACTCAAGCTGCATTTCATTACTCTTACAATTTAATTTTTCTGGAATATCAAGCTTACGAACCAAAATATTTACTTTTTCACTATACAGTGGTATCAAAGTTTTATCCCATTGGATCCGCGTAAAATAATTATGAGGAATAGGATTAGGAGTGGGAACATGCGAAGGTGCGCTTGCGGGGGACGAAATAACTACAAATTGAATCGGCAAATGGTCGCTAATCGGAAAATCTGAAATAACTTTAACAGTCTCATAAGGGGCCGAATTGCATAGAACATGGTCGATATTACTCGTACTACCGCTCCAATGTAAATAAGTAAAATCAAGGGATTTTGAAATCAGATTAAAATTCGGTAAACAAGAAAATAATATTGTACTACGTTCGTTAGAAACATTCAGATCACAGTTAAAATCACCTGAAACAAAAATACGTCGGCCCGAATCAAGACGGGATACATGACAGCTTAGCCTATGACAAGATGCCGCGAAAGCTTCGAAAGACGAATCATCGTTGTAATTTGTCGGTAAGTAGCAATTAATCAAAACACAATCTGACAGACGACATGCAATGAAAGTTTCGTCAGTAAATATGACATCAGAATTGAAAGCTTTGGGTATGAAAGTAGCAATGCCGCCGGAAGGACGACCACCAGTTGGTCTTGCAGGCACACTAAACACATCGTACACACTTGACAATGAAGTTAACATGGGCAGAGAATGGTCCAATAAGTGGTGCTCCTGTAAGCAGAGTATAGAAGAACCATCTGAAATAAAATTTTGCAACACTGCTAGCTTCCCAAACACACCGTTAGAGTTAAAAGACGTAACTAAAGACCGGACAATCATTTAAGTAGTTTACGTACAACCGGGCAACTATAACTAAACGACGGGTGCTTATCAGAATTACAATTAGCGCAGCGCACGTCGTTTGTGCAAGGGGTTTCTCTTGACGATCTGTGATTTCCACAGCACCTAGCACACTTTGGATTCACGGAACTGCAAGCTTTTTCGACGTGGCGAAAACTCTGGCAGCGGAAACATCTTCTAGGTAGCATCTTATCCTTCTCAACACGAAAGTACTCATAGCCAAATTTAATACCGTGAACAATGTAATACGCTGGAAATGCTTCGGATTCACACGACAATTTAACAGTTTTGGAATTTCCCAGGCGCTTAAATTCCAAAATTCCGGGCGTAGCAGTAGCTTCATGTTGAATGTCAAATTCCGGATCAACACCACGGATAATTCCACAAAAGTTAGACTTTTTCGTAGAGATTTCACAATCGGGGAAAGCAGTTTTCAAATCTGACGTGAGTTTATCAACATGGTCTGCTTGCAGTGTTATGAGGATCGAATCATTGTTCTTCTTGATTTGTTTGATTGAACCTGAACAGATCTTGTCTAATTCTCTTTTCCTAGAGATAGGGTCACACAACACTGTTGGTGGATTACTGAGTACTATTGTCTCACTTACATCAGTATTCTTGGGGAGGGGGAGGGGGGGCCATTCAGAGACATCGGTCGAAGAAGTTGCGGCAGTTACTGAGGGCTTTGCGAGCGATGTTTTGAGCTCCGATTCGATCCGATCAAGGGAAGATAAAGTCTTTTCCAGTTTTTGGGATCCCAAAACGTCAGTGACGGATACCTATGACATCGCAAAAAGTTGTCCGTCTGTCCGTCTGTACGGTCTGTAACTTTCGAAGGGAATGAGATATTTTGATTAAACTTGGTGTGAGGATTCTTTGGGTCAAGAGTAAGGTCAAGTTCGTAGATGGGCTCTCTAGCCCTATATTTAGGGGTGGGGGAGGGGGTTTAAATTAAGGGGCAAACCAAATATTTTGAAAAAGCTGATGTGATAGTCGATTATGGGGTAAGAAGACATGCTGAACACGATGGTGAAAACCATTTTCTCACCGGGCGATTAGTTCGCCCGGAATCCGGCCAAAACCGGAAAGTCTGTTAAAAGTAAAAGTTTTATTTGAAGTTGATTAGAGGTTTGATTTAGGGGTAAGAAGACATGCTGAACACGATGGTGAAAACCATATTCTTGCCGGGCAAGTAGTTCGCCCAGAATCCGGTCAAAACCGGAAAGTTTGTTAAAAGTAACAGTTTTATTGGAAGTTGATTAGACGTTCGATTAAGGGATAAGAAGAACTTTTTTTCTACCCGGATAACTTGTTCGCTCGGAATCCGGCCAAAACCGGAAATTTGGCAGAAGTAAAGCAGGAAGTTTCGATCAGTATCGTCAAAATAGATATGGCTTATAGCGGTATATCTGAACTTGGTTTTCTCAGATGATTAGCCTGGCGAAGACTGGATCTGGCGAAGACAAGACCCGATTGTCTGGATCAATCATTACATTTTTGGGATCCCATCGAAACCTTTGATCTTGTTTCGAGCAGTCGCTAACAATTCGGTCGAAACGGACGCTAGATTCAGATTTCAACAATGGGCAATCTCTAGAGGTTTTGGGGACGATTAATGGCCACTTGTAAGAATTGCCGTCAAGTTCAGTCACCAATTTCATAATATCAGTTGCAGTAGTCAGTTCTGCATTCTTACCGCGTCTTGCCAATGGCTTCTCAGATTGACGGATAATGTCCATAGCAGAAACTTTGCTTTCGTAAGATCTTCTAAGTTGTAAAATCCAGCTACGGCTTCGACAATTTCAGAAGCCGGTACACCACTAGCAAAAGCATCGTAAACGAAGAACAAAGCTGAGCTCACAATTACGTGCGAGATACCGCTATCGCTGATAAAAGTTTTCGTGAAATCTTCCGCGGAAGTTGGACACCCCTCACCATGAGGACTGACATCACGATCATTTGCACACTTGCCAGAAATAGCATTTACAGGTGAATTGGCAGTGATTGCAGTATTTGGATTAAGAGGGGCGTCAGGAGGGGTTACCGCATTCAAAGTAGAATCGACATCGGAAGTCGGTGCGTTGAAAGTAATGTTGTTGGCTGGTACGGACGGAGAACAAGAGCACATGGTGCAGCACCAATCGGGAGTGTTCTTTCTTTCTGTGACAGTTATCCCAGAGCACGAAGGGGTGATACCAGTTTAGGCACTGGGTACATTGCAGGGTAGTGCCTTTACCCCAAGGGCGTTCACAACCCGGGCAAATCTTAAGTGTCATTTTAAATGCGATAGACGGGTGCCGTGCGCTAAGGAAATGGTAAGGGGGCTACCCCAAAACCACTACCCCGTTCTTTGCCTGGGTACAGCAGTACCAGATAATAATCAGTATCTACCTGCTTATTAAATATCCATCAGTAATCCAACTATATCAAATTCCGCACGAAACAATGTTCTTTTAGCACTCGAAACGTGTATCAACGTTGATTTGAATCATTCCATAAGCATTTCGCACCGCACCCTTCGCAGATCAGGCAAAGACTGAATGAATAATTAATTACGCGCAGCCTAGTAATTAGGCTAGTATTTAGTATGTACCGAAGTGTTCTGGTCAAATTTCCTATGTGACAAGTAGATATGGATAGATAGATAGATATCGCTTTTATTCTTCTCGAAACCATCACGGTAAAATCGCCGTGTGCCTAGCGAAGAGCCGGAAGTGTCACAACAGCTGTCCCCAATGAATGCCGTTGATTGACTGACATAGGATTTGAGTCATCGTTCGGGCGATATCTCTCGTTCTTTCCGAGGTTCACTGGTGTGTTTTCGACCAGCCACCAAGTACCACCCATTTGCCATGTCAAGGATCCGGGTATGATTACCTTAATTCGCACTTCGGAGCGAATTAAGATCAGTCTTGATCTGTTGAGTCGCTCCGTCATTGATGATGTGATGATTTGTTAGGCATCAGATGCATCCCAGTAGTACTTCGAGGACACGCCATTCCACTCTTCATCTAACGACTTTTTGAAGGCTTCCTCATTGGGTGCTGATACAGCTTCGCTGGATAAGTCGGGTCTTCACCTTCAGGAATCTGGGTTCCCAGATTCTCCGTGATTTTTTCTGAATTTCTTCTGCGATACTTAAAAATTCCGGAAATATGGAAGTTCAAAAGCCCCTTTTTTCCGGATTAGTTTGATGTACTTTCGGACCGGTTCATATTCCAGATGCAATTTACAGAAGAAGTCAAAGAATAATCTGGAAGCCCAGATTCCGGAAGTTCCGGGAGGTGAAGACCGGAGTTTAGACTGTTTTATGCGTTGACAACACGACAAGAGAAGAAATTGTCACTGTCGGGTTATGACAGATGGCTTGAAGAGCTTCTTGGAGTGTCCCCTTCCTTCCTTTCGGTTACTGGTTGGCCTGTTGAGTGGTTCCGTTTAACAAACCTTTGATCAATAGTTGCGTTTTTGCGGATACCATAGTACATGTTACCACGGTAACTGGATCTATAATTAACCGTTTTTGCAGTTACCGTGGTGACTAGTGCCGAAATTGCACTTTTCGAAATCATCCCAAAAGAAAAACTGATATCCAATTACATCACTCAGTGCTGAACTTCTTTCTCACCAATTTCACAAAATTTGATGAAAGCGAGATGACTTTTCAGATACCACGACCAGATACCACGCTCGGACCGTGATATCTGAATATCAGTTACCACGGTAACTGGCCAGATACCACGGCAACTGCAAAAACGCCTTTCGACCGTGGTATCAGATACCATGATAACTGCAACAACGACTTTAGACCGTATATCAGATACCATGGTATCTGCAAAAACGCAACTAATATTTCGTGTGTTGTACATTCGCAGAAATGGTGGCATATCCCAGTCAAAGGTGCAACTCATCCCTTTTTGTTTTCAGAATCATCTAGTTCTTCATCGGGACGATGGCGTCATTCAGAATTTGTCGTGGCACCCGTCCAGCGCGACATTTGTAATTTGTTGGGATGCAGGATCCCTTGACCTGGTGCAGTGCGATGGCGAAATAAAAGTGAAAGCGATTGAAGTCCCCCATAAAAGCCCTTTGCTCTTGTTGGAATGGAATAACTTGGGATCAAGGATTGTTACCGTAGATGAGGCAAGTCTTTTTAGCTTAATTAAAAATAGGTGGTGTGGGTCAATAGGTCAACTTTGGCTGCAATTTCGTGGCTGTGCCCCAGGGGCATCCCAGGTCGGGCAAATGTGCCCTCGGACTGATTGAATCGACCGGTGTTAGAACCTGCGTCGCCGCTTGCATTGTAGTTTCCAGGCCCGATCGGATTGAAAGTTTTGAGTATTGATAGAGCGATAGAAAGTTATTTTACAAGTCGACTTTTGTGATTGACTGTCGATTATTGTGAACAAAATTATTGACAATACTGTGTCAATACAGTCTGCGTCAAAAGACATCTCTTCTGAGATCTTTATGAGTCAGAAACATTTCTGTGATCGACCCCGTATTGCAATTGATATAAATGGAAAGAGCTCGAAGACGCGGTGCTAGAAATTTGTACGAGCTTCCGCTGACCCGCGTCGTCTGTGGAGATGTGTTCGCTATGTAAACGTCACGGTTGGCTGTTATATTTTTTATTATTTGCCCGAAGTTGTATCTGTCTTTTCTTCTTCTTTTTTTCCTTTTTATGTAGTCCGTGGACCGTGATTTTACTTGTTGTCCACGTGCTTAAAAGTTGAAGAATAATAAAATATTTGCTGAAGAACTGTTTGCAAGAAGCTTATTCGTCAGAACAACCGGTTAAGTAAATTTTTCCGTGCTTTTGCGAAAAGTCAACGAGCCTGGACGTAGGATTCGTAAGTGATGTGTAAAAGCAGAGCCTAGTCTTTTAAAGTTTAACTGAAAAGCCAGCTTACTCTTGTAGCCTATATTGGATTTGAACACACTGAATAATTTTGACTCTGTTAAGTCTTTTTTTTTCATCTTGGGCTCTAATAGTGACATTCAGAATATGCACTGCTGGCCCGACAAAACAAAATTCATCCAGACGCGGGGAATTTGAATTTCAACAAAAGTGTGTATTTCAGTGGCTAATGAAGCTAAGCGCAGGGAATGCTCAGTTCCATATTGTAGGGTCACTTGTGAACAAAGCCCGCTATTGCGTGCACCCAAACATTTTTCTCAGTCGTTTAAAGTACGAACACACGATAAGGATTTCCCGGCCTGATTTTCTTCACTTTCATCATAATGTTGAAAAATCTCAACTTTTCCATATGGAAGTGATGATGGTACTGAAAATCTGGGCAGGAATTCTAGCCCGGGAGCACCCGACCCTTATCATGTGTCCAAGGCATTACCGGTAGTACAGGTCAAGCATAGAGGTACGAAAGAAAAAGTTCGTTCGACGGAAATCGTTGATATGAATAGCGGAGCAACGAAATAACACATGTTCGTCGGGTCTTCGAACCAGTTCAAGTGAAGTTATGGGCAACTAGATTGTCGTGTCTCAGCCCTTTCCAGTTAAACATTAAATTTTAGAATAGTGGAATAGTTCATGCATGTTCTAAGAACTGGTAAGAGGGAAAGTTGTCCAGGTGATCGAGCGTGGATTCTACGGTGTGATTTCACTTTCTCCCTTTCAGAATGGTCTGGTTGTATTCTGGAGAGCCTTCGCTGGTAACCAGGTTCACATCTTGACCGAGTATCAGGCTGCTGAGGAGGCGACGCACGCGGTTCTCTTAGATGGCGCCATCAACGAGCAGCGGGCGGATATAACGTAAGTTCTCCTTCCCGAGTTTCTGGACGGTTCGCTACCCTCAAAATCCAGACCCTTATACAAGAGTCGTACCGGCCACACATCAGTAGCACGTTACCCATGGTTTACGCTGAATGAGTTTAACGTTGTAAAAGTAAACTCCGAACATCAAAATTTGTCAAGGAAGAAGAAGATTAAATGTGCCAGATTACGGGTCATGTCTTAAGGAAGAAGAAGAGGAAAATCATCCTGCCTTCCTCGCTTTTCGCTCCGATTTTGCTTTTGAGTAATAATGTCATATCCCGAAGCTATTATTTTGCGTGGAAAAAGCTCTACTATTTAGTCTGCATGAACAATAAACGCAATCTGTGAAAAATTATAATCGGTGGCCATAAAATGCCGTACTCGTATCTTCTAAAGGAGTGTAAGCTGGAACCCCTTTCTATACGTAGAGAACAGCTGTGTCAACGTTTCGGAACAAAGTTGTTATCCCACCCTATCTACCGAAACATCCTTCCTCCACCCTTTAAAGGACACCTGAACGATCCTACCATACTTCCATGAACCCCTCAGATCGTCCTTCACAGTACCGGTACAGAGAAGAAGAATTTTTTCGCTCCGTGATTTCGGCGCTATCCACTCTTGAAGTTCTAAGTCTCCCTATGGCGATTCGTTACGACCTCCCAAGACAAATTTAGCGCCAATATTTAAACTGTCATTATCGCATGGATAAACGTACGTTGATAACGCATGGATGGATAAACAGCGCATGGATGGATAAACGCATGGACTGTTACGGCGTGGACTGTTACAACATGAACTGTTACGCATGGACTGTTACAACTGTTACGGCGAGCGTTACGATCAAGACAAGTCGGAAAAAGGCTGAAAATTATAGCACGGTGAAACTTCATCCGATTTTAGTCCGGTTTTCGAGAGATAAATGGTAAGCAGTATGTAAAAGTGGCAATTTAGGGTGTTAGACTTCATTCAGTTGACCTTTAAACCGGAAAGAACCAGACCTCCAAGAGAAGCAGCTATGAAAGTACCAAAACTCACACCTGTCGCTTGTAAAACTGAAAGGTACCGTAATAGCTTTGTGCCTCAGTCCACCTTGTATCATAACAACCTAACTTGAATTAGTGTATTTATTGTATGACAATTGTATATATGTTTTAGTTGTAGGTTAATGACAAGTGCCAATGAATTTGCTCGCGCATGAAATGTTGTGCCGCATTTATTTGAAATTAAATTAAATTAAAGCCAAGTTTTTTTGTAGCTTGAGTAGGGTGTGGATAGGTCCTCTTTCGTTGTGTCTGGTTTATCGAGATGATCTAAGAAACATGATTTGGCTGAAAGTTGCTTCTTCGTTAGTCGAACATTAGTTTCAAACCCAGCTAGTCTCTTCGAAGAGAAGGAAATCAAGAAGGAAGATGGGTAAAAAAATAAGGCGTGTCGTTTAGTATCATTTCTGTTTCAGGGAACTGGCCCGAGCCGCAATAGCTGGCGACGAGAACGCTTTGGATGCCCTGGGACCTCGCATGCGCCCTAAAACGGGCCGCTCCATGCCCGCAAGTATCGTCACCTCAAAAGGATTAACAGCAGTGTATGTGGTTACTAAATCGGGTAAGGCCTACTCATTTTTATAGTAGAGTCCAACCCGGTGTGATTGGATTTAGCTGAAGTAGCGTTTTAGCCGCTTAATCAGATAGATGGCTCATAGTTAGATTCGTGGAGCAGGTTCATTCGAACGAATTTGGGTGAGGGATATGTTTTAAACAAACCTCTTGCACTATACCGTGTCGTGCCTTCATTTAGTCGATCCCGACAGTGGAACGCTTTATCTCTGAATTGGTCAAAATCCACCACTCGAGATACATGGGCTATGCTCACAGGATGGGAAACACCAGAACCCCGAAAGTTGCCGTGCAGTGGCAGAGGGATCCATCGGAAGGGGTCTAGGCGAAAAAAAAAACTGGCGCCCCCCCCCCCCTCTGGCTCTCCCCACCCCCCGAATGCATATTTGGGAAAATAGAAAATCTTATATGTCTGGGTAGCGTCCCACTTAATAGTGCGAACACACGATCCGGACCGGGTGCTCCCGGTCTGGAATTCCTGCCCGGATTTTCGGCACCATCATCACTTCCGTATGGAAAATACGATATTTTTGCAACTTTATGATGAAAGTGAAGAAAACCCGACCGGAAAATCCTTATCGTGCGTTTGCACTATAAGAGACGACTGGCGAGGGGCGACTTCTTAGATGTCAAAAGTGCCTCGGGAGATGCAGGCGGAACTAAGGCCAAAGGAAAGGCTGCGTTTTTATACCATGTGCTTTGCCTGACGGGTGGACATTAAAATCATCATCGTCATCTCTGTAAAACTATGTTTTCTGTTTAGGCGTCGTCATCTATGCTGAAGAAAGTGGCGCCAGTTTTGAACGTATGAGGCTTGGAAGCTCTGTCATAGAGACGTTTTACGAGGAGGTTCACAGTCTGCTGGTCGTTGTGACGTCAGATTTGGCGGTTAGCGTTCTCAAATCGACGATAGATGGGACCCTGGAAGAAGTTAGCAGGGTAAGTCCTCCTTAGAAATTGCCCGGCTATTGGATAATCTGTTTCTCAATAGTCAGCGCCTTATCAGCAGGTCTAGAATCTGATCAGTCGGGATATGATGATAGTCCGTGAGTCTAAGGACCAGACTCTCGAGAACCTTCGTTTGTCTTGACAAGGCATGGTCGAGGGATTGTCGGCGCAGTTTTGCTCAGTGAAACCAAGTATCTGTGATCGTCGTACTACGTCGTATTTTCCATAGCCCATGTCACATAAAAAACTGTTTCATTTAAGTACTGTTTTTTTGTTTTGTTTTTACCCTGTAGCGGGGAAACGAATAGTTTGATGCTCGGGATTCAGAAAAATCTACTTAGTGATTAGGTCCATCAGCTTTTGAGTTTGTTGTGGGCATAGACGCTCGCTTGACCGCTTTACCGCTTACAGAAGGTAAATGTCTAGCTGTTTTCTAGGGAATATCTGTCCTCATGGCTGACCCGTCATTCAAGCTGTCCCCTCTTTCGTAGCTTTGTCTCCTAAAACCCTGGTAAGTGAGCCAATCAGAGAATCCCATTCTCGCTTTTTCCGGCTTAAACAGATCGATATTTAACCGTGCAGCGTGAAAAAAACGGGAAGGGTGTCTTTAGACTTTCTGTGTCCTCACACCACCAAAATACGCCTTTAAAGTTTAACTGAAAAGCCAACTTATTTCTGTGTCATTTAGTTGAATACACTGAATTATTTGTTTCTGCAAAGGGATTTTTTTGTTTTCCACTATCTGCTCTAGTTATGACGTTCAGAATATCTGCGGCCGTCCCCACAGCGAAAATTCTACTATGACGCGGGAAATTTTTATCTAAACACAAACAAGGCTTTTGAGTGGGCAGTGGCGATTTTGGTGAAGAATGCTTAGTGCCTGAACAAAAAAAAGTCATAAATCTTTCTTGTAAGGCATATAAAAAATTGGAGGTACCACAAATCACACGGAAATTCCACTATTTGAAAATCGATTATTCCTGAATAGCCGAACAACCAAGTAACGCATTTTCAGCGGGTCTTCAAGCCAATTTAAGTAAATAAGTGATGGGTAACTAGATTGTCCTATCCCAGTCCTTTTCGGTTAAACTTTAAACCCTTAGCTAACCTTTGATGCTTACGTATAAATTTGATTATCATTTTCAGGTAAAACTTAGTCGCTGGCGGAACGGCAACCTCAAGATAAAGTGGCTAAACTTTCCAACCCCTCTGATTGCAGTTAGTACTGGCAGCTTAGCAGTCCGTCTGTGGGATCCGGTGGCCAATGATAGTATTGTTTTGAATATTGAAACAAGCGTGAACCATAAGGGTGTGGAAGTGGTGACAGCGATTGATAGTCATTGCGCAGGTGGGTTGTGTTTTGATTTAAAGTTTAACCGAAAAGGGCTAGGATAGGACAATCTAGTTACCCATCACTTATTCACTTAAATTGGCTTGAAGACCCGCTGAAAATGAGTTACTTCGTTGTTCCGCTACTCACGAATAATTGATTTTCAAATAGTGGAATTTCCGTGTGATTTGTGGTGCCTCTATGCGCTTGTATTTTTGCTGTATGCCTTACGAGAAAGATTTATCATTTTTTTTTCGTTCAGGGACTAAGCAATCTTGACCAATCTCACGACTGCCCACTGAAAAGCCGCATTTCTGTTGAGATTAAAATTTCCCGTGTCATAGTAGAATTTATGCTGTGGGGACGGCTGGAGATATTCTGAGCCTCATAACTAGAGCAGATAGTGGAAAATCAAAAAATCCCTTTGCAGAATCCAAATCATTCAGTGTATCCAATTAAATGACACATAAATGAGTTGGCTTTTCAGTTAAACTTTAAACTAAGAAACGACCAACTAGGGTCGGAAATGACAAAATAAATAACACACACTGGCATAACAATAAACTACAAATAAAAGAAACAAAAATGTCAGCACATCAACCTGGGGAGAACCCAGAATATAGTAGGGTACCCCACGACAGCCATATTGGCTAACTCAGCCGCATATGGGAACTCGCCATCAGCTTCAGCAAAAGGTGGAAGACCTTTCACCAACAAACAATAACATTCTGGTTCATTTTTGCTCCGATGTTATCATTAATTGGCCTAGTATTGCTATTATTATTACTGACTATTATGTATGTGCACTAGAGGAAGTTTCGAGCCATTTTCTCGGAGCTGGCAAATAATTGCCATACTTTTTCTAAAAAAAAAAGGAATGATACCTCCATATTCGTTTTAGTATTGACAAAAAAAAATGTTATAAATTTTTTAAAAAATATGTGTCTCTGATTCAGGTCTCCTTGCCCTTGGAACGAGCCTGGGTAATGTCATCGTGTTTGAGTGCAGTGATATGTCAGTCCTAACAGAAGACAGCTGGAGGGCGTTGCCGTTTATTTCCGTCTCCGGTGACGTGGCGGATGTTCATTGGTCAGTGGGTGATCACGTGACGTTAACGACTATAAGCAACCAATCAGTCAAGATGTTTAAGGACCAATTGGCTGTCAACGGCTTTTCAGAGAGGGTAAGAGTTTTCGACGAAATCTTAGTTAGTTATTGACAGAATAGAACGAGTCAGAGCAAAATAACACTACAGAGTAGCGCCAAGACTCGAATAAAGTGACACACACTCGAATAGCAGCGACACTAGCACCACTATCGATACTGAACGTCCCTACTGAAACTCAATCGGTCGTGCACCAGTGTTGGCTCCAATAACTTCATATTCTGAACACAGCGAAAAAAAGATACAACATCCCCTGTTTCCTCAATTTGTGCAGACCGCATCTTAGATTTGCCAGAAATTTCTAAACCTGCAAGTTTTTCTCGCCTTAATGTCGCAAGCATAGTGGGCGGCACTCCAATAGCCGCGACACTAGCACCACTAGCGGTAGTGAACCTCCCTACCGAAACTCAACCAGTCCTGCACCAGAGCTGGCTCCAATGACTTCATATTCTGAACAGAGCAAAAAAGTGATACAGTCTCTCCTGTTTCCTCGGTGAGTGCAGACCGCACCTTTGCTTTACTAGAAAATTTCTAAACCCGCAAGTTTGTTTCGCTCTAAGTGCCGCAAGCGTAGTGGACGGCGCTATGAGTATGGCCCGTTCGCAAAGCATGGAAAGTATAGGTCTTGGCGCTACTCCCTAGTGTTATTTTGCTCTGGAACGAGTCCAGAAACGCTTTGTAAAAGGACTTCAAGGATTCAGAAACCTTCCGTATGACAAAGCTCTAAGAAGGCTCACTCTTCATAAACTTGAGACAAGAAGAACGATATTAGACTTAAAAACCCTCTTCAAGATAGTTCACGAGAATTTTGGGAACGTAAAAGACAAGCTTGTTCAAATAAAATAACTCCCCAAAGCAACACAAGATCGCATAGTCTGCAGTTGGAGCCTGTGAAGATGAAGATTGCAAGATCTAATTCTTACCATCATTCGTTCATACCCCGGGTCACCAGGATCTGGAAAAAAATGCCATTTCCAGTCGAAAAGATGAAGTCGCTGGAAGCGTTCTCCAATAGCCTAAACATAAACATACCGTATCTCGAGACTTTCAACGTAGGACGACTTTAAATGGCAATCGTGCCGCAGTCGATCCGCTCTTCGCCCTGCCATATCATTTTTCTTTTAACAAGTTGTCAGTTATGTAGAAATTTTGTATTGAGAGGCGTGAGGAATAAATTATTATTATTAGTTTACCGGTGGTCTGAAAGGTTTAACAAGTCATTTGCCAAGTCATGAATACAGTAGAGGTATGCTTCTTTGAACAGTTGCTTAGCTTTGAACGGTGCAATTTTTCTGAAAAAACAACAACACAAAAAGACAAATTCAAAAAAGACACAACAGGAAGTTCTAGGGAGCACTTAAAGTTTAACTGAAAAGCCGATTTAATTTTGTGTCATCTAATTGAATAAACTGAATTATTTTGATTCTGCAAAGGGCTTTTTTTTTCCACTATCTGCTCTAGTTATGACGTTCAGAATATCTGTGGCCGTCTCCACAACGTAAATTCTACTATGACGCGGGGAATTTTAATCTCAACACAAACGCAGCTTTTCAGTGAGCAGTGGAGAGATTGGTGAAGATTGTTTAGTGCCTGAACAGAAAAAAAAATCATAAATCTTTCTCGTAAAGCACACAACAAAAATTCCGTACCATAAATATTCCTTCAGCCCAAGCTGACTGCGAAAACTGCGAATCATGTTTGACAGTGCAAAACGGATACGTCAGCTAAATTTTATTCGAACTATATTTCCGTACCATAAATCACAAGGAAATTTCACTATTTGAAAATCGATTATTCGTGAACAGCGGAACAACGAAGTTAAGCATTTTCAGCGGGTCTTCAAGCCAATTTCAGTGAAGGTCCAATTTCGCTTTCGGACTTAAATTTTCGCTCAGTTAATGCAGCATTAATTCAGCATAAAATTTATCGAAAAATTCAGCGAAGATGCTAAATTTTACGCTGAATTTTCAAGAAGAAACTGGGGAGCTGGCGATTAAGGCTAAATTTCGGAATTAGAAGTGTCAGAGAAGAAATAAAGAACATGTCCGAAAGCTTGCTTTTAGTGCTGTAAATGTTGCATATAAGGTAAGAGCTTTCGGACGAAAAATAAAATAAAAATGCAGCATTAAATGCAGCATTTACAGTCCTGAAAGCTTTCGGACACGCTCAACATTCGATGAAAGTGCTATCGAGTAGTCTGCTCTGTATTAACGGAACATAGATCGTGGATTTTAGGGCTGTGCTTTGGCTGAGTACAGTAGTTATTGTCATCGTCGGTTCTTGGAGCGTGTCCGAAAGCTTTCAGGACTGTAAATGCTGCATTCAATGCTGCATTTTTATTTTGTTTTTCGTCCGAAAGCTCTTACCTTATATGCAGCATTAAATGCAGCATTTACATCACTAAAAGCTGTCGGACACGTTCTTTATTTCTTCTCTGACACTTCTAATTCCGAAATTTAGCCTTAATCGCCAGCTCCCCAGTTTCTTCTTGAAAATTCAGCGTAAAATTTAGAATCTTCGCTGAATTTTTCGATGAATTTTATGCTGAATTAATGCTTCATTAACTGAGCGAAAATTTAAGTCCGAAAGCGAAATGCTGCATAAAATGCTGAATTAATTCAGCATTTTCGTTCGTTTCCGAGCTTTCGGACACGCTCCTTGATATTCCTCAGTGGTCACCTTCTTTCTATCCATTTAGATCTCAGCTGTTCAGACCGGACCATCCACTATTCACTTGCGACATCTAGCCAAAGAGAAGGAGATGACAATCACGGTTGAGTACTGTATTCTCAAGATGGCGCTGTCATCGAGAGCGATTTTGTTATGGAATGGGCAGCGTGTCACTGTATATGAGGCCATGTGGGACTTGGGAAGAGCAAAGGTGGCAGGTAAGATCAGTGTTGCCACTAGTCGCTCAATTCCGCAATTTGCGAAACGGAATTATGCGATGAGACCGTACAGTAGAGGTATGCTTATGTGAACGTTTGTTGACTTCGGATTTTGTCATATTCATGCACTTGCTGTGTCTAAAGCTAACTATCAGTTAGCCAAAGTAGGAAAGAAGGGCAGATGAAAACACCTGTACAGGTATTTTGGGTCTTCAATATACCATTTAGCCCAAAACTGCAGTGTTCACAATAAGGTAACTGTTCACATAAGCATACCTCTACTGTACAATGAAAAAGTCCAAAACACGCTAGTGATCCTCAGGAAGAACGAGAAAACGTCATCCTAACGACTCAAGTGTAGTGGGCAGAGGCGTCACTACTGGGGGGGGAGGGGGGACGCCCCCCCAATGTTGTCGGCCAGTCGGTAAAAAAATAGCCGAGTCGGCGCGGAGCGCCGCGAATTTTAGTAAAAACAGTCGATTTTTTACTTATAGAAATAGTCGTTTTTTCTTAAAAACAGTCGGTTTTTCGTAAAAATAGTCGATTTTTTCTTAAAAATAGTCGTTGTTTCTTGAAATCAGCCGATTTTTCGTCAACACAGTGTTTTTTTCCCTAATAATAGTCGTTTTTATCCGCAAACACAGTCGGTAAAAATGATCAACCAGTCGGTAAATACCTTGTCCCCCCCCCCCAAACATTTGGCTAGTAACGCCTCTGGTAGTGGGCCAATAAAATACATTCATTCATTCAAATCCTGTGTCAACCAATCACGGCGATCGTTCGGGACAGCTGTGGTGCCGCTCCCGGCTCTTCCGCTAGGTACACGGCAATTTTGCGTCGGCAAGGAGAGTTAGTCATCAAGAGTATCAGGAAAAACATGTGATGATGAAGCTGAAAAAAAGAGACTTCTCGTTAATAATTTGGTAAAGGGGGCTTAATAGGGGCCAAAATGTCATAGGTTTTCCCGGCAAAGTGCCATAGGCTCCGTCAGAGAAGTGGCAACACTGGATACGACAGCATAGCAGCAAACACAGTCGGTAAAAATGATCAGCCAGTCGGTAAATACCTTGTCCCCCCCCCCCAAACATTTGGCTAGTAACGCCTCTGGTAGTGGGCCAATAAAATACATTCATTCATTCAAATCCTGTGTCAACCAATCACGGCGATCGTTCGGGACAGCTGTGGTGCCGCTTCCGGCTCTTCCGCTAGGTACACGGCAATTTTGCGTCGGCAAGGAGAGTTACTCATCAAGAGTATCAGGAAAAACATGTGATGATGAAGCTGAAAAAAAGAGACTTCTCGTTAATAATTTGGTAAAGGGGGCTTAATAGGGGCCAAAATGTCATAGGTTTTCCCGGCAAAGTGCCATAGGCTCCGTCAGAGAAGTGGCAACACTGGATACGACAGCATAGTAACCTATGAAGGTATTTAAGCCAATGTTTGTCTGTATTTGAAAGCCAACTGTCCAGGATACAAAGAAAATACACTCAATGATACACTGTTACAACTTTTATGCATCTCGATAGTATGAAGCGAAACTGAGGAGTATCTCTAAACCTTCAATTTTACCAAAATGTTCGCGTTTTCGTTTAGATTTCATTCAACTTCTCTTCCCGCTATCCCAAATTCACTTACCCCGAACGCTTCAGCTCTCCGTTCACTCAACTCTGCACATTCAGATATAAAACGACCAATACTTTCGTCTACAAATTCACAGATAGGATATGGCCGCGTCTTGAACCTTGTTTTTCCTATACACTCTATTTCATCCCCCATTGGCAGACCCCTCACCCCTAAATAACTACCCGTTCTATATTTTCTGGTGACATCTTCTAGCGTTTGTCTTTATTTCTTTCCTGTTTTATGTAGCTATAGCCTGATTGTTCTGTTTGCTTTTACGGGCATAAATGTAGAAATATTTATTTTTTGCAGTATTTAAAACTTTTTTGTTTTTTCAGTCCTGTAAATTGTGGAACTATTCTAACGACAATAATAATTTTATTTAAACCCTCCAAACAAATACAAAGTAAATGGTCGAAGGAGTTGATAAGGGAAGAAAAGAAAAAGAAAAAGAGAAATCACACAACACTATAGCCTACGAAACAAAATTAGACTGCGGTAACTGAAAAACCAAAACAAAAATAAGCTTGAATCACATGATTACACCAGGCTAGCCAGTGGAAAATCGTGCAGTTTTCTACTTCGATTGATGAAACGGCTAGTTAGCTCATTCATTTTTTCGCTTATTTAAAAAATACGGTACCTTTGTGATACATAAGAGTTTCGGAACCATATGGGAATTCCCAGTAGATATTTGCAGTACCGGGAAAAATGAGAACGGACTTGTTTACGCTCAGTTTTATTCAGTGAATTCCACAGAGGGTTAGAAAGAAGGGGGGTTAGAAAGATTCTTGTGAACTTTTCTGCGTTGACTCGTTTTCCAGGTTCCTTTGCTTTCACCTCTCACCACTTCCAAATCTCCTGTGACAAGATATACTGCCTTGAACCTCCGAATATCGTAATTAGGGGGGTAGCTGGGGACGTCATTCAAACCCTCTACTTCTCCGCCAATCAAGGAGCGCCGTCAGCGATTTCAGCCAATGGGAAGTGCGTCGCTTGCGTCACGGATGCAAAGGTTCTGAAGGTCTGGGTTCAGAATGAAGACCAGGGGTAAGATTTTAACTTCTGTCTTTTTCCTGTTGAGGAGGGTGGCAGGGGATCTTGGGGTAATTTCCGATGGGGTAAAAGTCGGGGGCACAGTTTGAGGTAAGAATGTGGATAGAGACAAATGATTTAAACGGATATTCTTAAGCGATATTTCAGCGATTCCAATGGTCCTCTTCAGGCGGTAGTTTGGAAAAGACGAACCTGCCGAAATATCAAGTTCAAGTTTTTTAATTCATCACATTAAACTACAAATAGATTATATAAGTGCTGCGGAGAGTAAAAATTCTGTACGTGCAGTGCTTGTTAATAATTTTACCTTAACGACAACAACAACGTACGCTATAAATCTATTATAAATCTAACCTACTATAATCTGACCTGTATAAGAATAACGTAGCTTATTTTTGTATCTGAAGAATATCCTAGATTATTTTTCCGTTTTGAGTCAGCCCATAGTCAGCTTGGGCTCACCTTGGGGGGAAAAAACGGAACGAAGAGAAGGTATAACTTTATATGATTCTATAATCCGAGGGAAGGTGGGCAACCTCACGTAACGCCCCAAATTTTTCACACTTAGTAAACATTCGTCTTTACACTATCCATACTTCATTTTTTTTATTTTTTATTTCTGCAATGTATAAAACTTTAAACAACAATGTCAACAACAGATCATTCAAACTCACGCACACTTACATAAATATAAACAGCTGACGAATTGAATATCTCCAACACCTATATTTGAGAGTGCAAAACGGATAAGTCAGCTGAAATTATTGTTTGCTATATTTCGGAACTTGTGAAAACCATTTTTTCACAAGTTTCATTTTTTTTCTATCTTGAGTGGGTTTGAGCCTGAAGAGGACCCTTGCCAAGAAGGGCCGAAATATAGCTCCAATAATTTCAGCTGACTTATCCGTTTTGCACTCTCAAATATGATTCGCAGTCAGCTTGGGCTGAAGGAATATTTCTCCAACACCTACTTACTTTTAAGGGTCTATGATTTGCACGTGCAGCCTAAGAACCTTCTGGAAGAGTTGCACAGTCTGCAAGAGGTGCAAGATGTCCAGATATCCGCTAAGGGCTCATTCGTGTCGCTAATTTATCAGTCAAGACAGGTAAGAACCCCAAACACTAAGAGTGCGTTTTATTGGATGTAGTTTTGGTGTAGTTTCACTCTAGTTTGACGTACTTTTGTTTCAGTTATGAAAGTAAAGTATGTCTACCGTTTTATTTGTCCATTCCACATACTGTACGTTAATAACGAAAACAAAAGTACGTCAAACTACAGCGAAACTACATAAAAAAACGCACCTTAAGAGTGGCGCATGATCCGCGCTTGTGATTCATAGGGCATGTCACTATAATCATCTCTCTGTAGTCATCTTCTACACCAGTATATTTCTCTAGTTCCGGTGGATCACTTGTTTCAGAGGATTCTAGGACCGAAAACGTGGCGTCTTTGATTGAGGCGCGCGTGGTCAGCGCTAGAAAGAAGTATATAGTAATGCAGTTCATATTTTATCAGGTCATATTATATCGCTTTTTAACTCACGCATTGTTTTATTTATCGTTGAGAACCCTAGCGCTTATTTTTGACAATATCATTTTTATTTTTTACTGCAAAAAATTCTCGCGAAAAATAAAACAGATTGAATTGAATTGTACATGACCCAATTGACATTGTAACACGATTAAATTGTATATAGTGTATGTGTATTATTTTGTTTCGACTAAGCTTTTATGAAACCAAAACTGTATTTAAATCTTACAGAATATTATATGAATTAACAAAAATATTATGTACTCACACATCAGTGTATCTCTGTTGATATTTCCGATGTTATTTTTCTCAGCGAAGAATTTGTGGAAAAATAAAGTGAATTGAATTGAATTTGCAAATTTGCTTTTTCTGCCTTGGCTTGTCATGGGTCATAAATAAAATAAAGTAAGATAAGCCCGAATGGTATGGAGGAATATGAGTGCTGGAGCACTACGATTGACATGGACTGGGTATGGCGGTATGTGGCAGAAAAGTTATGGACCTTGAAATCCGTACCTTAACCTAGATTTCCTAACTCGAATCAGGGACCCATAAATTTCCTTCACAGGGGGCTTGTCATTTCCTATGCTTCTATGTTGCTATGTTGTCCGATCCTTGCCTACTTTCCAAAAATCCCACTTGGGTCGAATCGGCATTCTTGTTTGCCTCATTGGATGTGCGCGCCAAAGAGACTGCTCCCTCAAGGCGCCATCAGCCAATCCCAAATTTTGTCTGTTTGGCCTTGGACGTGATTGGACCGTGGGTATTTCTCGAACTATCTTCCGTTCGGTCAACATAGCATCAGAAATCTCTTATTGACAAGCGCCCTGAATGGCGAGGCATTACAGGAAATTTATGGGTGCCTGCCCGAATCCAATACTCATCTTTTGTTACTTTTGTTTACAAGCCCACACTTCTTTTAGGTTAGCGAGGAGATAAGCCCGGCGCTAAACGTTCCAATCCTATACATAGCAACAAATTTTTAGGAAGAATGAAAATGTAAATGAAAGATAATATTCGAAGTACTCGTACTGAAGAAATTTGGTACGCAAAGCTGACAAAATATGCAATGGCAAATTATTCACTGATGATTCATTATTCTCATGGAAGGAATTTCGGGGTCCCAGCGTCGCGGAACTATGCACAGTGTTGTGGTGGGCAACGAGCAAAGGGGTTAAAGACCTGAGTCGTATGCGGCCAGTGTCGCGAAAGCAAAAATCGCGCTGTGGGAAAACCGCAACCGTCAAAATAGCGAAAGCCAATACTGCTACAGTTAAAAAGCACGTGATGCAAAAACCGCGATTTGTCAAAACCATACCCGGCTTATTTAAAGGACCCTTCTCGCTATTTATTCTTTAAGTTCCAGTATTTTAAAATAGTTGAGTACTCTAAAAACAATGCTTTCAACATAACATGTTTTGTTTAGTGTTTTAATTTGTGTCTTTTACTTTGTTTCATTTTACTCCGCTGTAACCAAAAAGCGGGTCAGAAATAAATAAATAAATAAAGTAACTGCCCACTTCTATAGCTGTTATAAGCTCATTTCAAGGCCCGTAGCACACAGTGAGGACGGAACGCTTTTATAAGGACATGGGCCGCTGTACCTTCGGCAACCGAGTGGTCCAGCACTGGAACAACTTACCAGATAGAGTAATCTGCTCCACAAATCTACTGACATTCAAGAAGGAAGTTGATGAATACTATTCAAGTGACATTTTCTCCTTGTGCAAATTTAGAAGAAATGTAAATTAAGAATTTTGTAGAGGCTTAACGGCCTGCCATCAAATTTGCGAATATATTTATTTATTTATATTTATTTATTTGACTTCTAGCAAAAATGAAAAATGTACATAACTGTTATTTCTTATCAACAAACTTCTCACAAACAACCGTCGACAGCATGATACGCATCGAAGGTAGCAAAAGGCAAGTGAGAAAATCAGTGAGTTGTCGTTAGGGTTTCGTTAGAGGGAGTAGAATGTACCGTATGAAATTCGGGTCTCGAGGCTTAAGAATGGATGGAGCTATTACCGAAGTAGGTTGCATTAGTATCCCGATGAAAAATTTGAAGCCTGTTTAGTTGTATGATAGTTGTACGAGAAAGTTGCATATATTGATTGATATGTAATAGTACAGAATACTATTATTTGATGTGCCTCAGACTGGGCCAATCTTAAGCAGTAGCATCCTGTCTTGCTATAGTAGCATCCAGTCTTGCTATAATAGCATGCAAGGGAAGCAGTTACTACGTTACTACTGTATGCTATTAGAACTTACAACTCCATATAACTCATTCTTGAAAAATTTTCATCGGGATTATAGGTAAGACAGATCCTTTAAGGAATATTTTTTTCATGTTTTGTTCTACTCTTTATTGGAAGTCGCACGGTTTTCAGAATGTTTGTCACGGCTGTGTCCTTCAGTATTGACTAGATTTTATCCTAGAGCGGTTGTTGCTTTTGTGGTATTGACCGTCGCTGCGCTTTTGTTAGTTTCGCTCTCTTGACATCTCGAGAAACACGACGAGCACAATACCAGACTCCGCCACATAGACAGCCAGAATTTGTATGGAAAGTAGTAGTTGTAGCTTTTGCCAGTAGAAAAAAAAAAAAAAAAAACAGATTAAAAAAATTTCGCCTGTGCGCTAAGTTTCATTTAGGCCAGGGTACAGTCTTTAGAAGCTACTGGGGGGGGGCAGAGCTTAGCTCTCCAACAAAAGCTGAAATGACGGGCCTCCCGGAATTCCTGTTGTTACGAATGGCCTTTAACTTAACCTTATAAAAATCGGTGCTATAGTTTATTGAAGTCGTACAATTTCTGTCGTACAATTTCTGTGGTGCTTTCTTATCTATTATTTATAACCGGTATTACTATTAACAGTCCTGACAACGAACACACCCGTAGCTCCCATATTGCATTTTAAATTTCATAAGAACTATGGATTAATTCATTCTTCTTCTTCTGTAGATTGGAGTGCAGGAGTTAGCAGTCTTCAACGCGAAGACCAGTCGCTTTCAAGTTGTTAACTTAACCAGTCAGAAATTGCCAAACGATTTACATTTAACAAAAATCTCCCGATGTTTTTGGGATTGCAAGGAGGACCGAGTGCTGGTGTTGGAAGGGATCTACGAAAAAGAAGGACAGGTATTTGCACTAATACATATAAATATTTTTTGGATAGGTAGGGTTACAACTGGTCTGACTTATTCGGTAAGTGCCATCGAACAAGAACTGCTGTATCACCTTATTCTTACCATCCAGGGAGATACCCCTTCTTCGCTTCAAAGCGGCCTGTTAAACTATTTTTGATTGGCCGCTATATATATAGAGCCGAGCGGCCAGCGAGGCGCCGGACGCGTTTACACTTATGAACCGTTCTAGGGACAATCAATAGTGTGACAGGCCGCTTTGAAGCGAACAAGGGATATCTCCCTGAATGGTAAGTATAAGCTGGCTGTATGGTGGAAACTTCAAGGCTTCTGGTTCTCGCAAGGTTTGCCCTCGGTGGGAGTGCTGTGCGTGGTTGGAGGCAAACCATCCGATGATTCTCGTGCTTTTGTCCTAGATTTCTTTAGGTACCCGTTTTAAAGCTGAGTTCTCTTTGGCCAGTCTTACAGAACCTCGTCACTGGTTCTTTCGACTGTCGAGCCCCTCCGTGTGGGCAGGGACTCATAAATTTTCTTTACAGGGGGCTTGTCAATAAGAGATTTCTGATGCGCTCTTGACCGGTCGGAAGATAGTTCGAGAAATACCCACGGTCCAATCCCGTCAAAGGCCGGATAGACAAAATTTGGGATTGGCTGCTGGCGCTTTGAGGGAGGAGTCTCTTTGGCGCGCACGGCCAATGAGGCAAACAAGAATGCCGATTCGACCCAAGTGGGGATTTTTGGAAACTAGATTTGGATCGGTCAACATAGCAATATAGAAGCATAGGAAATGACAAGCCCCCTGTAAAGGAAATTTATGGGTCCCTGTGTGGGTCAGATTACTAAGGCGATAGAATTCTGCATTTAAATTGACATGCTTTGTAATTATGTTTGTTATCGGATTGTATTTAAAAATTGTAACATATATGTGATTATTTATGATTATTTTGGCCATGTATGACGATCCACTACTATTTTTGTAAAAAGATAAGGTGAAATAAAACGAATTTGAATTTGAGATAAGAATACGCAATAATATACTGCTTTGGGGTGGAAAATTCAAGGCTTCTTTCTTACTTCTAGATTCGGACTTACATCATCAGCCTGATTCTCTCAGCTGATGGCCACATTTACACCCACGACGTTTTCCAACTTCCCCCTTCAAAATCTCTAATTGGTGCGGCCCTACCGTACTACGCAACTCTGGTCGAAGAGAGTAGCGGTAATGGAAGTATAGTTGCTGAATTGTTACCCGATTTTGAAGGATTCAAGGATGAAGAGGGTTCGGTTTCTGTTCTTGTCGATTTCAGCTTTTACATGTATGAGGATGACTTGGACAAAGCTTTTCGAGCTATTCGGAATATCAAGAGGTTCGTTCGTAATAATGTTTAAGATAATGTTTAAGATAATTTGTTTGTTTGTTTAGTGTTATTTGTTATGTTGTGGCCCATGTTGGCCTTATTTGAAATAAATAATAATAATAATAATAATAATAAATAAACCATAAATGATCCAGGGCAGACAATGAACTGTGAAAGAAGAATGGGGAAAAAAAGCGTTTGCTTTTGTCCGTAATAATTCCAATGGTTCAGATATAATATGAATAATAATTAATTTCTAACCTGCTTATTTAATACAGCGGAGTAACACAGATCATGTAGAAAATGATACGAAAGAAAACATTAAAAAGAACAAAGTAACTAAAACATGGAACATTGTTTAAAAACACAAAAATTAAAAAGAACGAAGTAATAAAACATGGAACATTCTTTAAAAACAAGAATTCAAAATTTACACTACATTTTACACTAAACTCTTAACCTGGAATAGTAGTTGCGTTTTTGCTGATACCATGGTATCAGATATACGGTCTAAAGTCGTTTTTGCAGTTATCGTGGTATCTGATACCACGGTCAAAAGGCGTTTTTGCAGTTGTCGTGGTATCTGGCCAGTTACCGTGGTAACAGATATTCAGATATCACGGTCCGGCCGTAGTATCTGGCCGTGGTATCTGGAAAACGCATCTCACTTTTACCAACTTTTGTCAAATTGGTGAGAAAGAAGTTCAGCACTTGGCGATGTAACTGGATATCAGTTTTTCTTTTGGGATGACTTCGAAAAGTGCAATTTCGGCAATAGTCGTTTTTGCAGTGGACCGTATATCTGATACCACGGTAACTGCAAAAACGACTAATTGCAAATCCAGTTACCGTGGTAACAGATACCATGGTATCCGCAAAAACGCAACTAGTGTCATTAAAAACGGCTTCAGGATGTCGATAAGACAGGATGTTTTTGGCGATCTAAAACGCTTGTAGAAGTCCGATGCTGTCTTCCTTCCTTCAATGGTATAGTCTTTGGGATCCACTGACCCTTCTAGACTTTTTCTTGGTGCAGCTTGGCTGGAATTGAGAGACTGGGCTCAAGGGACGGTCCTTTTGCCTGGGAAATGACGGGGGTTGAATGGTCTACGGTGTCCTAGACTTTGATGTCTGCTTTCGTTAGTAGATCGAGGACATCTCTGTATATCGTCGTCTCTGCTGCTGTTGGTAGTTTACCGGACAGGCTTATTGTTGCGACATCTGGTTTTAGCCCCAAGGATCTAAAGGTTGACATCAATTTCTTCCTCTTATCGGACAGGTGTCTGCACTGAAACAGGACATGCTGTAGCGACTCTTCCCACTGGAAACACAATCTGCATAAAGAGGTTGGGCTGAGCTTTCGCTGGAATAGCTCCTTCCTAAGGAGAACTGCTTGGGTCTTCACTCTGAAGAATGTTGTACTTCCAAGCCTGGTTTTGAATGGGGAGACCAGAGGGGGATGGAGAGCTGGGATAGCCTGCTGTAATCTGTTTCTGATGACATCCCTGAATGTCATTGGTCTGTTAATGGGTGGGGGGTCTCTGCTAATGCTTTGTTGGGCGGCTTGATCTGCAACTTCGTTTCCTTGAATGCCGCAGTGGCTTGGGACGTGCTGGAACTTGATGACGACATCTTTCTGCTGTAGTTGTTGGATTACTGCTCTAATTTCCGTTAGGTCGTAGTCTCCAGTTTCCCATTTGATCTTTTTGATTAGCAGGAGAGCTGACTGTGAGTCGCTGAAGACAACGATTTTCTTCGTGGGAGGGGGGGATTGTATAACCACTTCCAAAGCGAGTAGGATTGCTCTCAGTTCGGCTGTCAGGATTGAAGAGTTGTCTGGGATCCTTTGCTGAATTATGAGGTTCATCGATGGTATGAAGGCTCCAGCTGCACTCTTATGTCCCTGAACTGAGCCGTCTGTGTAGATTTCCAAGTGTTCCTGGTACATCTCGTGCTTCCGTAGGTGGAAAAGCTGGGTGATCAAGGATGAGGGAATTTCGTCTTTCTTTGAGGAGATCAGCTCTGTTGCTACGTTGGTGGTGAGCATGGTCCAAGGAGCTGAGGGGGGATGAGGGGGGTGATCCTTCTGCAAGTCCATTCTCCAGTCGGCTGTCAGACGTTGGAAGTTGTTGAACGAAGAACTTTGTTTGATTGTCCGTGGATGTTGTTGGCTCGGTTGTTGAAGAACTGACTGATAAATAATATGTTTTCTCCCATATAGCTGAACTTTTGAATAGTATTTCACTGTTAAAATCTTCAGTCGCTCTTCTATTTTTGGGATTCCTGATATTTCCCTAAGTGAATTCAGTGGCGTATGTAAATGGAGGCCGAAGGCGACTCGTATTGCGATGTTTTGCACTGTTTCTAATATTCTGATGAGGTTGATGGAACATGTACCGAATGCTTGAATACCGTACTCCATTTTCCCTCTGATATACTGTTTGTAGAACTCCATTAAGGAATGAGGGTTGGATCCCCACTCGGTCCCTGCCATCCGTTTCATGATGTTGATACGTCTCATCGCTGTCGTCTTAATTTCCAGTACTTGGGGGAGCCAGGTTAGCTTCTGGTCGAAGGTTACTCCCAGAACTTTTCCGCTTGTGGAAACGTCAAGGATTTTTCCATTGAGTTTGATTTCGGGACTGATGATCTTTCTTTTCCGGTGGAAGATGATCACTTTTGTTTTTTCTGCTGATAGGGGTATCCCAGCTCTGGTAGAGTAGTCGTTGATTTCGTCGAAGGATTGTTGTGCTAGTTTGGTAACCGCAGTAGAGTCACGTCCTTTGTGGCAGGATACGAGGTCGTCTGCAAACATCCCTTTTAGTCCTTGGTGGGCTTTCAGTTGTAGGTCTGATACGAATATGAGGAACAGTAAGGTACTTAGTATAGCACCGTGGGGGAGGCCTTGTTCAATTTTTCTGACCGAGGACAGTATATTTCCTATCCGTACAACAAATTCTCTCTGCTTTAGGTAGTTCTCGATGAATTTCCAAAAGAAACTGGGGAATCCGATTTCCTTCATTTTTTCGACGAGGAGGTCATGGGTGACGTTGTTGTAGGCTCCTTCGAAATCGAAGAGTATTGCGATTGCTATTTCGCCTTCTTCAAGGCTTTTCCTGATGAAGTTCTCTAGTCTGATGATGTTATCGATGGTACTGTGTCGTTTTCTGAAGCCTGTTTGTTCAGCTTGAACTACGAGGTTGCTTTCGATGATCCACTCTAGTCTCCTATATACCATCTTTTCAAAAGCTTTCCCAATGCATGGGAGGATAGCTATAGGTCGGTAGGATTTGGGGTCTGTTGGTGGTTTTCCTTGTTTGATAATTGCTTTAATCGTTGATGTCTTCCATACCTTTGGGAATGAGCTATTCTTCCATGCAAGATTGAATACTTTTAGCATTCGCTGGCGGTACTGGGCTGGCGTTTTAGCTATCCACGCATTTTCGATTTCGTCTACTCCTGGTGCGGACTTCAGGTTTAGGCAGTTTATGGTATCTTCTAGTTCGTCGGCTGAAAAAGGTGCTTGAAACTCTGATGAATGTTGAAATGGTTTCTCTGGTCGGCTACTCACTTTAGGTTGGTTTTGGCTGGTAGAAGGGCTGGAGAGTTTGCTCTGGAATAGGTCGGCAAAAACTTCGGCTTTTGCTTTGTCCTCGGTGATCGGTTTCCCGTTTTCCTCGATGTTGTATGTCTGCTTCTGTTTGTTTGCAGGTTTGCCATTCATCCTACAGATAAAATTATGGACTTTTCTTGAAGGGTGGTTGGGGTCAAGGGAACTGTTGTAGCCTTGCCATGTTTGTTTTTTGGCCTCGGATATTGTCCTTTTTGAAATTGCTTCCATTTTCCTCATTTCGATTAGGCTTTCAACTGACGGCTTCCTCTGGTGCCTTCTCTGTGCCCTTTTCTTGTCTTCTATCGCCTCTCTGCATCTTTGATTCCACCATGGTTTTGGGTTCTTTCCTTGAGATGTTCTTGCAGGTCTTGATGTGGCTGATACCGGGATTGCTGATTTTGCCGCTTCGAAGATGATTTTATTGAGGAGGGAGGCAGCTTCTTCGACGTCTAAGCATGAATCTATCTCTTCGTAATCATATTCTTGGAGAAAATTCTGAAAACGATTCCAATTTGCATTCTTGGTTATGAAATGTGGGTATTGATCCTTCGGTGTTGCGTGGACTGCACAAAGTGTCGTAAGTACTGCATAGTGGTCTGTGAAAAGTTCGTTTATTCTTTCAATAACGATGTTGTCAGCTAACTTGGAGCTTCCCAACTGTAGGTCGATTGTTGATGGGACGTTATTCCTTCAGAATCAGAATCATCTTTATTTACCCAATATCTTTACACAAGGGAAAAAATAACCTGGGAAGTCAACAATTAATACGCTCGTTGAAATACATAAAATAACACTTTATATATACAATTAATTCATAGCGTGTCAAAATGCTTCATTGTCTTCGTTCCCTTCTATTTTCAGGTTGTGATGACGGATGAAATATGGCACAAACGACTTTGTGTAGCGTTGACTTGATTTTGTTGGTGGTGGTTGAAGGAGTGGATCGAGTCCCTTAAGTTTTTCGGCACGACGTGTTCGATTGTTGGGAAGGGGGGTGAATTCCGGTAGGATGTCACGATGGTGCTCAGATCTAAGACATTTAGTGCCAAATGTCATGGCAAGATCGTGGCGTCTCTTCGAAAGCGTTGGGATGTTGAGTTTGCTGACGCTATCCTCGTATGACACATACGACGGTCCGAGGATTATCTTGCAGGCTCGTTTTTGTAGAGACTCTAGCCTCGAACTCTGGTTCTGTGATAGCATAGGATGCCAAGCTGCGCAGGCGTACTCGGTGGCAGGTCTAATGTATGTTTTGTAGCACGTTACCATTGTGTCCTTGTTGATGGCGAACCTTCGTAGTTTTGCGAAAAATTTGAGTAGGTACGATGTTTTCGAGACTATTTTCGACACATGCGTCTCCATGCTTAGCTTCTCGTCCAGATGAAGTCCCAGGATCTTGATGGTTTTGCTCGAACCGAGGACATCATCGGTAGCAGGTATGTCTTGTTTCAGAAAGTTAAATCTGATGAGCGTGCTTTTTTCTGAGCTGACTGTCAGTTTCAGTTGCTCAGCCTCATTGGAAAGAGTCTCAAATGCCTCTTTGACAGGGCATTTATCAGGTACGTCGTTTATTGACCGGAGAATGGGAAGGGTCAGATCGTCTGCAAACTTGAGCCTTTCCATGATCTTGATGATCAAAGAGTTAATGACGATTGTGAAGCAAGAGGGCCCAAGTTTGCCTCCTTGAGGGGCTCCACATGTGATTGGAAGAAAATCGGAGATTTCGCCATCCTCCAGCAGCACACATTGGAGTCTCTGAGACAGGTAGCTGGCGACCAACCTAAGGACAATTTGTCTGGCTCCCATCAGCTCTGCCTCTCCTACAACGACATTGTGACAAAGGTAATCAAAGGCCTTGACAAAATCTCCTATTAGGCAATCCACAAAACTGCCTGGTAGCTCTAGGTGCTTTAGAATCATGTCTAGGAGTCGTACTAAGTAGTGAACCGTGCTGTAGCCTGGACGAAACCCGAACTGCCTGTCATCGAGCTTGTTACCGATGTCAGCCATCAACCATCGCAGAATAAAGGATTCGAATATCTTCGCAAACGCAGATGTTTGAGAGATTGGGCGAAGATCGTTAAGGCCGTTTGGTTGAGGTTTCTTCGGTATAGGCGTCACAACTGCTTTTTTGAAAACGTCGGGAAAGATACCCTCACAAGCTGACTGGTTGAGCACAGCAGTAAGTGGGGTGCAGAGTTAAAGGGGCATGGGCATAAGTAAGTGTTGAGGTTTTTTGGGGTAAAAACAACGACATCTTGTAGTTCTGCAAGGATTCTTTCCAAACCTTTCCCTGACTTATTCGTCTTCTTACTACCCCACATAGGGTTATGAGAGTTAAGGTCTCCAACGATGAATACTTCTTTGTTTGACTTTATAACTTCTTTCAACGTGTCTTCAATGTCATTATTCCCATTTGGATTATAATAGGAATAGACTGCTAAGGATTTATTATTAGTCCTCTCTATGGTTACCCCAACAACATCATTTTCGTTATTCCACTCTTTGACACTAATGGGATAGTGTTTCAGGTTTTTATTCACTAGAATAGCAGCTCCGCCCCCTCGTCTGTCCGAGCCTCGGTCTTTCCTGTATGTCACATATCCTTCGATTTCCAATGAACGGAATTCGTTAAGGTTCGTTTCTTGTAGGCAAATTATATCAACACTCTTCTTACTCAGGAATTCACTTAGCTTTTTTATTTTAACGTTATTCGCTGAAACTATATTCCACTGTAGGACACTTATCTGTTCATGGCTCCTCTGGTTTGTTGATTTAGGCTTGGTTCTATCCATGAGTCAGATCGGAGGTGTCCATTTTTGGTTGGTTTTCTATGTTGGTATTGTCAGAACTTTTTGACTGGTGAGAAACTTGGGATGAGTTTTCCCCTTGTTTCTGGCCTGCATTTTCTGTAGAGGTGTTTGAGCTTCCTTTCTGAGGGATTTCTTCTAGGTTAGTTGCCCTGTTTTTCATCTCTTGGAATATATGCAGGGTTCCTCCCAGTATCTCTTGTCCCAGGAACATGGAGATGGCTTCTACCCTCATCAGGCCCTTGATTGATTCAGGATGGTTACTGCTGTTAATAAGCTCGGTGAGTGCTAGAAACGACATGATGGGTCGGAGAGCTTCTCTGATTTCAGTCGAGACTTGGGGCTTCACTGTGTTTTCATGTGATGGGACATAGAAGGTAGGCGTGGGTTGTCGTGAGTGAGGGAATGGTGAGATCCCTTGGAGCGAAGTTGGTCGGGTTGGTCCTGGGAGGAGTGTAATTGGGGTTGATGCAAGGGAGCTCTGAGTACTGGTGACGTTCGACCTTGCTCTTGTCCTGGGACCGGTTCCGGGTCTCCTGGTAAAACGTCTGGGTGTGTCCACTGCTTGTCGTGCTGGTTCTTCTGTTCTCTGATGGGTAGGTTGCCACCCTCTAGATGGTCCTGGTAGTTCGGGCCAAGCCTTCCTCTCATCTTCTGGACAGATTGTCATTGGTTTTTTCTTTGGTTCCTCTTTCTTCCCCGCTTTGGCTGTGGTAGTTCTACTTGCTGACTCTTTCACTATAGCCGCTGCTAGGCCTATTGGGATCTGCTTTGTTTCTGCTAGTCTCAGAACTTTACACCTGTTCGCATAAGCAACACAGATGTTGGAGTCCGTTGCTTTGTGTTGCCCTTTGCAGTTCTTACAAAGCATTTCTTTTTTGCAGACCTGTTCGGTATGGCCTTTCTCCGAGCATCTCGCACATGTCGGTTCTGAAGATGTACAATTCTTGGAAGTATGGCCAAATAAGAAACATTTCTTGCACTGCATAGGTTTGTCTTTGTATATCTTAAAGGGTTTGGCATCTCCCATGACATAGATTTTCTGTGGCGGTGTCTTTTGCCCAATCACCATCGCGACCGACTTACTTGGGGTCAGTATTGCTCCTTCTCTGACACTGAGTCGTGTTACTTCACGAACATCCATCAAACAGTTCCTCTCGTCCAAGCAACTGCTACTGATGTCTTCATCTGAGTACCCTGTTGGGATATTGTATACTACGATCTTGCAGGTAGACTGTTCTCGTGGGGTTAACTTTGCTGCTTCGACTGAAAGTCCACTGATATTTTTTAAGAGGAGGGCGTGTTCAACTGCTGGGCCGTCCTGTAGATAGATATCAAGGTTTCCTGATCTCAAAATGTTCAGGCTGAAGTTAATCCTCAGTTTCCGGAAAATATCTGACCTGATAACTTCTATGTTCTTGATGTCGAACTTTTGATTGATTGATGAGGGAGTGAAGCGCACTGCAACAAGTTGGATTTTTGCTGGTTCTTGCTGAGCTGGTAGAGGGAAGTTGTTCTGGTTACTCTGTTGCGGTTGTGATACAAGTGAGGGGGATTCGGAATGTCGCCCTCTTTTGCTAGGTTTCTGGCCGCTTCCATCTACATTTTTCCCTGGTGTGGGTATAACCTCTTCTGCCGGGGAAACAACTCCGGAACGGACTGTGTTGAATGTATCCCCTTCTCCATCTTCTGATGAATCAAGTTGCACATCGACAGTGGTCTTGTACATGTCTTGGATTGGTGGGTAGTTAGCCTTAGACATTCCAGGGGCAAGCAGGGGTCGTCAGCATTAAGAATCAGCACTTTTTTTAATGTGGGGGCTGAACCCACTGGCCGATCGGATCGGATAAAAACAAATTATTTAACTTTGTTTATTTCCTCGATTTCGTCAATAAAATTAATGTCCAGTTCCTAATTTACTGAACGTTGAAATTTTCTACCATGATTACGGAAGGATTTACCTAATCGGCCAGAGGTAGGGACTCGTACAAACCAATCAGAGACAAAAGTTGCGTTTTTGCAGATACCATGGTATCTGATATACGGTCTAAAGTAGTTTTTGCAGTTATCGTGGCATCTGATACCACGGTCATAAGGCGTTTTCGCAGTTGTCATGGTATCTGGCAAGTTATCGTGGTAACAGATATTCAGATATCACGGTACGACCGGTCGTGGTATCTTAAAAGTCATCTCACTTTCATCAAATTTTGTCAAATTGGTGATAAAGAAGTTCAGCACTTAGTGATGTAACTGATATCAGTTTTTCATTTGGGTGACTTCGAAAAGTGCAATTTCGGCAATAGTCGGTTTTGCAGTGGACCGTATATCAGATACCACGGTAACTGCAAAAACGACTGATTGCAGATCCAGTTACCGTGGTAACAGATACCATGGTATCCGCAAAAACGCAACTCTACTCTTGATGACTAACTCTTCGTGCCGAGGAAGAATCGACGTGTGCCCAGCGAAGAGCCAGAAACGTCACGACAACAAACGTTGTTTATTTTGTTTAAACAGGATTTGAATCAGTAGTTGCGTTTTTGCGGATACCATGGTATCTGTTACCACGGTAACTGGATCTGTAATTAGTAGTTTTTGTAGTTACCGCGGTATCTGATATACGGTCCACTGCGAAAACGACTGTTGCCGAAATTACACTTTTAGAAGTCATCCCAAAAGAAAAACTGATATCCAGTTACATCACTAAGTGCTGAACTTCTTTCTCACCAATTTGACGAAATTTGATGAAAGTGAGATGCGTTTTCCAGATACCACGGTCGGACCGTGATATCTGAATATCTGTTACCACGGTAACTGGCCAGATACCACGACAACTGCAAAAACGCCATTTGACCGTGGTATCAGATACCATGGTATCAGCAAAAACACAACTAATTCGAGGGTTCGTTTGGGTGACGTTTCTTGTTCTTCACGAGAATCACGAGGTTCACTGGCGTGTTGCGGACTTAGTCATATAGAGTATAGGTAGTGTGCTTTCACAGTGGATGCACATTGTGAGTGCTAATGCACAGGGGCTGATCGTTTTTTCTTCCACGGAATTCGAACTGAAATGCGGCTACTGTATGCCTATGGTAGGAAATCGGAACGATGAGCTCGTCAGTGAGCCTTTAAAGTTTAACGGAAAGACAGTCTAGTTTCCCATCACTTATTCACCGAAAGAGGCCTGAAAACCCGATGAAAATGCGTTACTTCATTGCTCCGCTATTCACGAATAATCGATTTACATATAGTGGAATTTCCCTGTCGGATTTGTGGTACCTCTATGCGCTTGTACCGGTGTTGTACGCTTGACGAAAACGATTTACGAGGAATAAGTGTTCACGCAGTGGGCTACCTTCCACGAGCAGATCACTGGCTATTGAAAAGCCACGTTTGTGTTGAGATTCGAATTTTCCGTGTCTAGTAGAATTTTGCGTCGTGAGGACGAACGTAGATATTCTGGATGTCAGTACAGAGCAAATAGTGAAAAATGAAAAAAAAAAATCCTAAACACAATCCAAATACTGTGTTCAGTTAAATGACACAAAAATGAGTTGGCCTTTCAGTTATACTTTAAGCTAGGCTACCTCCCTGTCTTAACTTTCCCTTTTTTTCTAGTCACTCTGTTTGGAGGAAGTTAGCTCGCCTCTGCATACAAAGTAAGAGAGTCGAAGCCGCCTTAATGTGTGCAAGCTACCTCGGCCAGGTCCACGCCATCTGGGCAGCAGACGCCGAACGAGAGGATAACGGGAAGCTCATAGTCTTGGCGGTACACTTCGATATGCTGGTAATACTCTTGATGACTAACTCTCCTTGCCGATGCAAAATCGCCATGTATCTAGTGGAAGAGCCGGAAGTGGTACCACAGCTATCCCCAACGATCGCCGTGATTGGTTGACACAGGATTTGAGTTGTTGAGTTTGAGTTGTTAGGGCGACGTTTTCTCGTTCTTCCTGAGGATCACTGGCGTATTTTGGACTTAGTCATATGGAGTACTCGAAGAATTTACACGTTATGGGGGTGAAAAATACCCAGTAGGTTCGTTCGGCGTGTAGTGAGTGCCCGCAGTCTATGAGCGCGTTCGGATTAGGCTGTCCTGACTCGAGCCGTTTGGTACAATCTCAACTGAATCTGCAATTAGTCGTTTTTGCAGTTACCGTGGTATCTGATACATGGTTGCTCTGCAAAAACGACTATTACCGAAATTACACTTTTCGAAGTCATCACAAAAGAAAAACTGATATCCAGTTACATCACTAAGTGCTAAACTTCTTTCTCACCAGTTTGACCAAATTTGGTGAAAGTGAGAAGACTTTTCAGATACCACGATCAGTTACCACGGTCAGACCGTGGTATCTGAATATCAGATGCAACGATAACTGGCCAGATACCACGAAAACTGCAAAAACGCCTTTTGACCGTGGTGTCAGATACCACGGTAACTGCGAAAACGACTTTAGACCGTGGTATCAGATACCATGGTATCTGCAAAACGCAGCTTTTGTTACATTCTCTCGAAAACCGAACCCCGCATCCCAGACAACTGTGTTTCACTTTTGGGAAGCGTTACTGAGACGTGGGGGTAGGGACTCGCTTCGCTCGTTTGATGTTTTGAATCTTATATGTAATATTCATTTTTTAAATGACCCCGGACCTTTTTCTGTTCAGGTTCTGGGGATAGATTTATAGCTTCTGTATGTGTCCCCACTGTCTGTGTGCCAAGAATGATAAAAATAAATATTTCGCCACAATATCGCCAGATAAACATCCGCTGACTATTCTGGTTAGGAAAAATACCAGTCGCAGTCAGTTTTGGCAGAGTGAATACTGATTATACCTTAGGCTTTTAAATCAGTCCGTGTCTGAGCAAGAACTTAAGCATATTTGACAATGCAAAACGGATACGTCAGCTACATTTTATTCGGCAAGGGTCCTCTCCAGGCTCAAGCCTCTCAAGCTGGAAAATGAACTTATTTTTTTGAAGTTTATTTTCCAGCTTTAGCGGCTTGAGCTTGAAGAGGACCCTTGCCAAGAAGGGCCACAATATAGGTCTATATGATATGATATTGATATTTATTGCAAAAAGCCAACTGGCCATAGCAACTACCACAGAACAAAATCACTTACAAAAAAAACAAAACACAGTGCAAAACGGATAAGTCAGCTGAAATTTGTTGGAGCTATATTTCGGCCCTTCTTGGCAAGGGTCCTCTTCAGGCTCAAAGCCGCTCACGATGGAAAAAACGAAACTTGTGATTATCACAAGTTTTTTCCATCTTGAGCGGCTTTGAGCCTGAAGTTTTTTTCCATCTTGAGCGGCTTCGAGCTTGAAGAGGACCCTTGCCAAGAAGGGCCGAAATATAGCTCCAATAAATTTCAGCTGACTTATCCGTTTTGCACTGTCAAATATGATTCGCAGTCAGCTTGGGCTGAAGGAATATTTAATATAGCTCTAATAAAATCTAGCTGACGTATCCGTTTTGCATTGTCAAATATGATCCGCAGTCAGCTTGGGCTGAAGGAATATCCAAGAATTAAGCTATGAAGCTTTGCTGAAAGGAACAACTTGCGTTGTCGCAGCTCCGCCAAGTTCGCGCTCGCGCGGTGTAGAAAATGAAAAACGCGCTTTAAAAACAAACAAGACCAAAGGTTCCGACGGGATCCCAAAAATTCAGTATTTTAATAACTTAATTTGAAACCCCTCCCCTACCCTCAAATATAGGGCTACAGACCCCATCTTCGAACTTGATTTGCACTTTGACCAAAAGGATCCTCCCACCAAGTTTATCAAAATATCTCAATCCCTTCGAGAGTTATCGTGCGTACAGACGGACAGACGGACAGCTTCTGCGGTGTCATAGGTATCCCTCCACTTACGTTTTGGTATCCCAAAAAGGGGTTTACTGTGTACTTGATAGTTGTTCTGCAGATCGTTGTGCTTGCCGCAGGGTGAAGAGATTTCCTGTATCTGGTTCTAATTAGGGATCGGTTTAGACCTGGTACAGGGCTTCGGAGCTTCAACCCTGATTTCACCGTTCTGTCTTATCGATTCTTTATGTCAGGAATTCCTAGAATGCATTTCCAGACTTTTTTCCCGACCCATTTTCTGGTAGATTCTCCGCATTGTCAGAAGTTTCGTAACATATACACAAGGATGCTCAGTTTCAGTAGATGTTAGATAACACGCTATCTGTTCACGTAATAGAATATTTCCGTTCTGTGTTATTTTTGGAAAAATTAACGTTGCAAGTTATGTTTGGCGTCATGTTTTACAGAAACGTCACACTTGAAGGCTCATAACACTGTTTTCTGTGACATCAACAAATAGCACGTGTCATATCCTTTGAAATTGTGCATCCTTGAATAAATGTTTTGAAACTTCTGGCAGTGGAATACCCATTCGGGCTTAGATATCAATATGCCATTAGCCCCCATTTGAATTCCAGTTTCCTGGGGAAAAGAAAATGGAATGTACGAAACTATTAAGGCGTTTTTCCGCGACAGTCCCGGATTATAATCCTAGATAGCTGATTTTTCAGAGAAACAGCGAATCGACAATCCCAGATTGTACAAACGACGATCCGACGATCTTGCTCCGTTGCAAGATTCTCGAATCGACAATCCAAGCACGAATCCGGATTGTCAGATTGTCACAGAAAACGATTTTTCGTATTCTGGATTGTCAGAGAAAACGCATTTTGGAGAATCCGGATTGTGAATCGTCAATCTGGATTGTCACGGAAAAACGCCTTTATTGTATGAATCAGCAAATTTCAGTTATATTGGGGGGGGGGGGGGCAAAATAACAATAAGGTGTAGCGCCAAGACCTATGCTTTCCATGTAACGGAAACGGACCTTATTCGTAACGCCGCCCACTACGTTCGCGACATTCAAAGCGAGAGAGAAAAATGCCGCGGTCTGCACACATCGAGGAAACTGGGGAGGTTTTATCTTTTTTTTGTGTGTGTGTTCGGAATATGGAGTTATCGGAGATAATAGATCGTGGAAATGATTGAGTTTCAGTAAGTACGTTATCCATCTCCAGTGGTGCTAATGTCGCTGCTATTCGAGTGTGAGTAACTTTTTTCATAGTCTTGGCGCTACTCCTTAGTGTTATTTTGCTCGGGGGGTGGGGGAAGACCGAATTGTTCAACACCGCTTTGTTTCTTTCAGCAAGAAGCAGAAGAGATGTGTCAAGCCTTCAAGCGCAACGATTGGCTCCTTAAACTATACCAGTTCACCAATCGGTGGGAAGAGGCGCTTCATCTCAGCCAATCAGATGGAAGCATCGACAGAAAAGCGATACACTATCGGTACGCGAAGTTTCTGGAAATGTCGGGACGTATTGAAGAAGCTCTAGATCAATATGAAAAGGCTGATTGTGCCGCTGCCGAAGTTTCAAGGATTTTTGTTGGAAAAGAAGAAGGCCTTCATGAGTACTGCTCCAAAAGCTCAAATAGGTAGGCAGCATGATAATAATTAAAGTCGAGCTGAAAACTATACGTTTTATTTATACATATCTAATGACAGAGATTTGAAGTTTATACAGTGTAAAAAAAAAATCAGTATTTGCTACTGGGATTAATATTGTCTCTGCTGAGATATGATTATTTCTATTTCGGGCTAATCTTATCCCAATAGAGATAAGATTAATCCCAGTAGCAAATACTGCAGTTAACTTTAATCCTTACTCAGAGAAACTTTAACAGTGGATGCTATGACTTTAAAACTTTTTTTCTTAAAGAGACATCCATAGCTGGTACGCTAAGTACCTCGAGAGCCAAGGGGATTTCACCTCGTCACTTCTTTATCACGAAAAATCCGGAGATCTCGTATCTCTTTGCCGCTCCTTCTGTTGCCGCAACGAGTTGGAAAGGGCGTGCGATACCGCGTGGAACAGTGGCAACTCTGCCGCCTGTTATTTCGTCGGACGCCAGTTGGAAGTGCTAGGGAATGATTTGGAGAAGGCTTGTCGGTATTACTCAAAGGCAGGAGCGTATGGGACGGCGTTGCGCCTTTGCAAGGTGAGTGGGGGATCTGGCCCCAGATTTTTTGTGGTATTGTAAGTTCGATGCCAGCGTGAGAGCTTTCACAACGACCGCTTTATGTAAATGAATAAAAATATATATATTTAATTTATGACCCACCAAAACTGAAAGGTGACAGTGGAGTAAAAGGAAAAAACATTACAAGTAAAAATTGGAATCTTGAGTCGTGCGTAACTTTTGAACGGGTGATCGGATCCGAATGAATCTCGGTATTTGGAAAGAGCACGTGTCTCAGATATTCCGTCTCAAGTCTGGCCCTTTGTCTGTCTGTCTGTCTCAGTTCATAGCAAGGCGAGAGCTACGACTTTAAATGAAAGGTAGTTGCGAGCGAGCCACGTAGTAGACTATTAGTTACCTTATAATATGTCTCCATTTTTCCCCACCCCCACTTTTTCTTTCTGTCTGTCAATCGATGAGTTCCCTGTTTAACTCGCATACTGTTTTTCCATTTCCCCATGTCCGTTCAAAAGGCTAGATTCAATGACGTGTCGGATTCGATAATCCCATCAAAAACTGCTGTAGTGGATCTAGGCCGGATGTTTGGAATCAGTGGAAGCTTGGTGAAACCTTAAAAGAAATTTTCTTTCTGAGATCTGCCTTTTCTTCCTAAGATCCGATTGATTCCTGTGTTGATCTCTCAAGCTCGGGCATAATTGTAAAGAATTCTTCTCTTCAGACGAACATTGTATTGGCATATCTCTTGCACTATATGATTGGCAAAAGCCCTAACCAGCTTTTTGTTTTCTAAGGAGAATGAGATGGATCATCTCATCTACCCGATGGCATTACATGGCAGCCCAAAAGATCAACTAGTCGCTGCTGCTTATCTGGAGTCCCGCTCTCCGACAGGGACTGGAGAAGCGGCGAGACTATACGCAAAAGCCGGATACCCCTTGAAGGCCCTGGAACTGGCAACCAAGTAAGTTATTGGTCCGCAAATAGGAATGTGGTGGATGTGGGGGCAAACTATTGACCCACCTTAGAGCAACCCCTGTAACTCTACCATCAAGTACACTATACTGAAGCTGTTTGGCTTATTACGGGAAAGTATAAGGTTAGCGTGACCTATACCGAGACTGACGTGGTAGCGTGGTCTGGTTTAGGCTCAAAGGGGCGCGTCCTGTTCGGTTGTTCGGATGCAGGTATTTAAATAAATCAAGTTTATTCTATATATACAATAACAACAGTAGTTCCAATTAACAGGGAAGGAGCAATAGGGAAAGAGGGACCATAGGGGGAACAGGAGAGGAGATCTAACCTAAATGAATCCTAATTCAAGTAAGGTACAAGAAAACAGGTCAGGCTAAGAAATTGGGAAATAATTCTCACTGTTCTTAGTCTGCCTGATTCAAGGGGGAGGGGTGCATCAGTATTACACCAATTGCTGCAGTAACAAGACCAAAGGTTCCGATGGGATCCCAAAAATTCAGTATTTGATCCATACAAATAGGTTTTGTTTTCGCCAGACTCCTTGAACATTTTTACTCTTAAAATTTAGCAACAGATTAAGGCCAAACAGCTAATCATTAAGAAAACCAAGTTCAGATATGGATTCAGCATGTGTGTGCCTTACTTCTGCGTTATCCGGCTACTACTTATCCGGCGAAAAAATAAAGCTCAAAAACGAATTCAGCGTCTCTCCTTATCCCTATATCCAACATCTTATCAGTTTCAAATAAAAATTTAACTTATAACAAATTTCCGGTTTCAGCCGCATTCCGGAAGAACTATATGTCCGGCTATAAAAAAATGGTTGTCATATACGGATTCAGCATCTCTTCTACCCCTAAACCTGACATTTAATCAACTTCGAATAAAACTTTTACTTTTAACAAACTTTCCGGTTTTGGCCGAATTCCGGGCGAACTACTTGTCCGGCGAGAAAAATGGTTTTCATATTCATGTTCAGCATGCCTTCTTACCCCTACATCGAACATCTAATCAACTTCAAATAAAACTTTTACTTTTAACAAACTTTCCGGTTTTGACCGGATTCCGGGCGAACTACTTGTCCGGCGAGAAATATTCGTGCTCAGCATGTCTTCTTACCCCATAATCGACTATCACATTAGCTGTTTAAAAACATTTTGCTTGCCCCTTAATTTGAACCCCTGTTCAAATCGATTACAAATTCGAACACTGTTTAGTTTCACAAAAGCTTTCATCGTAAAACAATGATACGACACATATATTATATACAATTTACTCGTGTTAAAATGTCAATTGGTCAATTCGATCAAAATTTTTCGCGAAAATTCTTTACGGTGCAAGGGAACAATGGTAGTGTCAAAAATAAATGCAGGATTTGATTGCGGAGATAATATATATATATATATATTTTATTTGTAACCCGCCAAATACACGAGGTGATAGCGGAGTAAATAGTAGAACGAAAAATAACACAAGATAAATAACAGCAAAAACACACAAAATTTAGACATAATTTCTAATCGGACCTGAAAAATTCATGAAAAACATCATGTACTCGATGACCTGGATGTCGAAATGTACATAGTAGTGACGCTGACGTTTTCTCAAGTGAACAAATGACATCTTGGACGCCGAACTTCTGAACTAATTTGTGATTACGGTAAGAACGAGGAAGGTACATCAAAAATTTACAATGATTATAAAAACACGTCTTCAAAGCTTTGATGTCTTTTTTTAATGTTTTTAATGTGCCGCAATCAGATGCGGCATGATGTGATGATGATGTTCACATCGTGATCGATGGTGTGTTCACCTAACGTTCACGGTTAGATCACAAAGTGTTTTCTCTTTAGCAAAGTGACTAGCAGCACTTCTGTCGATGTCGACATTAATAAACGTTATTTGTAGCCTTTAAGTCCACGATACCGACATTTTTAGGGTTGGTTCCTCGGATTTAATGCAAGAAATCACAGAAAATATTCCGACAACTTCTGACGTCGAGATGGCGTTGATTGTCGCTCAGTCCGTGGAGTTAGCGGGGCAGTGGCAGCCAGCCGTTAAAATGTATGCCATCGCCGGACAGGTAATACGTTAATTTGTATATCCACCATTGCAGACAGCGCTGAAGTCCGTATCAAAACCTGAACATGCTAGTCCTAATCACAATCTCCAATGTTAGTTTGACACTCATTTTTTGTGGGGGGGGTCACAATCAGTACCAGTCAAGATTTGAGGCAGGAAACATACTTCTTTGACGTAGCAACCAATTTCGAAGAGTAAGCACGGAAAAGAAGGAGACATTAATGGCGTTTTTCCGTGCTTCCACAAACAGTTTGTGGGTCGATTGTGGCTCGAAAAGAGTATTTCCGCGGTCTTTCGTGCGGCCAACAAGTGTGTTCCCGCGACCAACAAGATTTTCGTGGCCCGCTTTGTGGCTCAAATTCGACAAACAACTGTCGAGGTGATTGTCGATTTTGTGGCTCGATTTTGGCGGGAAATTTAAATTTAGCAGCAAAACAACGTCAAAACAATAAAATTAAAAACTTTCTCAATTATGTGGACGTAAAACAGAAGATCCTTTTTGCACGGAATGGTAAGGACGAAAGCCTGGAGTTCTATTTATTGAGATTTTGCATGATTTTTATTTATATATTCAGACATTTGAATTTACTGCCGAAAAAATAGACAAAACGGCGTTTCCGCGAGTTTCAACTTGTGGCTCGACTGTGTGGCACACAATCGTGTTTCCGCGAAAAACAGTCAGAAGTGTGTGGCCCACAATTGTGTCACGGAAAAACGCCTTAAGTAGAGCGGAGTATAGAGAAGGGTTTTGTTCGTAAAAAGTATCATTCAGAGCGCATGCGCCGAATTTGACCTTTACGTCAAACGTAATAACATTAACTATAATATATATATATATACAATCAGTCAATTCGTCATTTCAGCAATAATTATAACACAATGCATAAAATATGTCATCGGCTTCTACAAAGCCCTTCTAAAGCAATGTTCATTGTAAACTCTTCCGGCATACAAATTGCAAAATAATTCTTGAAAACGTTAATAGAATCATTTATTACTAAGTAAAAAAAAAAAGAGAACTAGACAGATTTACTCTTTCACATCATGCTCTCCGAGTTTAATCATTACGTCAGACGCGATTTCACTGGATTATATAAAATGGATCAAAACATAGTTAAAATGGTCGGAAGATTCGAACTAAGAAATCCAACAATAACAGAGACTATTTATACAGCTAAACAACAACAAAACTCCTTCGATATCTTTTGTGAAATTGAAAATATTCGTAAGGATGAACTTATTCTTGATGGTCTTCAGAAACCACAGATATTAAATGGTTTCGTAAAATTGGTGCGGAATACCATACAGTCGTGATGTCGTGTGACTGAGGACCCAACTATAGGATTTGATTGTCCCTAGGATGGTTTATAACGCGATGGTCGCGCTTGTATAGAATTCCGCACAAATTTAAATCAGACCTATTAAATTGCTAATTAAGTATGTCAAAAATTTATTCAAGATTGCACGAAGTATATGTCGTACTGGATCCTAAACTTTCACAAAGGAGGGGGGGGGTAATTTAAATAAGTGTACCGGATTCATCTTTTTTTTGTGATTTCTGTTTCAGATAGGTAACCATGCGTCCGCCCCCGGAACCCGGAAATAATTAAGTTTTGCCTTTCGCAGTAAACCATTATTTACGATTACTCTTACAGATCACAAAGGCTATGAATCTTGCCAAGTCCCACTCCGTGCAACTCACCCCCGAACTAGTCACCCTCCTAATCCCTCCGGAGACATTAACCCTGAACGAAAAATCAGACCTCAACCGAACCTTAGCACAACTCTGCGTCGAGAGCCATCTATTTAGCGAAGCTGCGCAGAAGTTCAACCAAGTTGGCGACAAGTTAGCAGCGGTGAACGCGCTTGAAAAGCTAGGCGATATAGATAAAGTGGTGTTCTACGCCTCTGCTGCCAGGAGCGCTGAGGTGTACATGTCTGCGGCGAATTACTTACAAAGTGAGAATTGGCGGGAAAATTCGAATTTGGAGAAGAATATCGTGGCATTCTACTCGAAGGCGAAGGCGTTTGATCAGCTTGGATTTTTCTACTTGACAGCTGCTCAGGTAAATTTTTTTTTTTTTTGAAGATTCGCTGAAAAGCAGTCTTTTTCTTCACCTGATGTCTAAGAAACCCGCTTCATCTTCGTTCAGTCTCATGAACCCTGACTATCTTTAAGGAGAGCCTTCCTTCCAGTCGCAACAATCACCCAAAGAAATACTTATATCCATCATATCAAGTACCAAACTTCTTTTCCACCAGTTTGACAAAAACCTAGGCTCTTGTGTTGGTGATGATGAAAGTGAGATGATTTTTTGTGTTACCATGATCAGTTATCCAAGGTCTGCAAAAACGACTTTGGACCGATATCAGATACAATGGTATCTGCAAAAACGGAACTTTTGGAAAATATCTGAGCCTCCTCCGCGGACAACTTATATAGAAAACGCCAAAGGTCGAAAAATCGTGAACGTGCATGTGTTGCGCATAAAAGCTGTCCGGCACTGCGAAGTACTGGAGACCTGATTACTCTAGTACTTAGTCATCGCGTGATTGGCGCCTCAGGAAGAACTACGAGCATTCGAGAGGGGGGGGGGGGGCAGTTGGACTCTTTTGTGACCATACTATGTCTTGGGTGTAAGAGCAGAGAAGAAACTATACATTCTAAGCGGGGTTGTGTCTGTGGTCCATGTCACATATTCAGTAGCCTGTGTATTGTGTTTTTACCCTGCGAGTTAAACCGCAGCGGACTGCTATCTCCGCTCTGGCCGGAGATGGTCTTCGTCGTAGTCAGTCAGCGTCCTCGGATGACTTCAGGATGCAATTGTTAAGAACGTCTGGGCGGTTTGAGAAAGGATTTGACAGATTAAAGGAAAAGGGAAAATATTGAAATAACAAAAGAGAATAATTACACCGTAAAAAGTTTCTCCGAGTAAGGATTAAAGTTAACTTTATTATTTGCTACTGGGGTTAATCTTATCCCTACTGAGATGAGATTAATCTGAATTATAGATAAGATTATCTCAGATTAATTTTTTTTGCTTTAAATTTTTTGCCCTTACTCTACTTTTAACCGGGAATCGGAAACCCAGTTGAGTCCGTTCCGGCCGCTTGCCAGAATATACCTACTAACTTATCTCTCGTGTGTCCTTTGACACCTCTAAATCATTTTAGTCATACGTGGAAGACTCTAGAAACTTTTCACGTGGCTTGGATTATGGCCAAGATGCCCTTAAAGCCTTGAAAAAATCTAAATGGTGGGCGAGCACTGGTGATTCATTGGAGAAGAGGGTGAAGATACTGGAAGAACTCGTGGAAATCCAGAGGTAAGTAACATGTTCAGCAGTGGAACCGTCCGCATTGGTGCAAGTCCACACTGTCACACGTTCTTGGTCACACTTAGTGGTTTACTGCAGTGGCTTTACCTCACGTTCTTTTTGCTGCAACAATTGTAGAAAATTTTAGAATTGTGACATTTCTGCTATTAAAGCATCATATTTCGAATTTTCCAAATTTCTCCTCGGGTTCCCCCAATTTCTTTCAGTAATTCGCAGTTAGTTTCTCATTTTTAAATTAAAAGACCCAGTTTTAATTTTGAAGAAAAAGCTAACACACTGTTTGGGATCCCAAAACGTAAGTGGAGGGATACCTATGACATCGCAAAAGTTGTCCGTCTGTCCGTCCGTCCGTCGTCTGTAAGCACGATAACTCTCGAAGGGAGTGAAATATTTTGATGAAACTTGGTGGGAGGATCGTTTGGTCAAAGGAAAGGTCGAGTTCGTAGATGGGCTCTGTAGCCCTACATTTAGGGATGGGGGAGTGGGTTCAAATTAAGGGAAAAACAAAATATTTTTAAACAGCTAAAATGGATGTCCCATCGAAACCTTTGGTCTTGTTTAAAAAAGCATTTTATGGCACTTGCCTTCCGGCCAAGTGCCATATACCGATCACTTTTCCGTCGGTCTGTCGGTCAGTCCGGTGTTTGCGAGTTAGGGTACTTCCAGATGTGCTAGGACGATGAAACTTGGCAGGCGTATTGCGGACCCGACCAAACTAACTTGGAAATAGTCACTTGCCCGATCCGACCATCGTGGGGGGAGGGAGGGGAGCCGGAATCCGGAATTTAGTGGCATGCATAACTTTCGAACGGGTGATCAGGTCTTAATGAAACTTGATATTTGGAAAGACTTCGTGCTTCAGATGTCCCATATCAAGTCCGGACCGAATCCGATGTATGTGGGGGGAGTCAGAGGGGGGAACCGGAAATCATGTTAAACGCTTAGAGTGGAGCGATCGGGATGAAACTTGGTGGGAGGAACAAGCACAACCCCTAGGTACATCATTGACAGAACCGGACCGGATTCGTCCACTGTGGGGGGAGTTGGAGTGGGGTTCCGGAATTCCGGTGATACGGTGTTAAGTTACTTCCAGGTGAGCTAGGACAATGAAACTCGGCAGGTAAATCAGGGACGCGACCAGATTAACCTGGAAATAGTCAGCTTCCCGACCCGACCATCGTGGGGGGAGTGGAGGGAGGGGGAATTCGGAATCTTGAGGTATGTACAAATTGCGAACGGGTGAGACAAGACAACATGTCTCGGATGTCCCATTTCAAGTCCGGACCGGATCCGATGAAGCTGGGGGGGGGTCGGAGGGGGGTCCGGAAACCTTATGACATGCTTGGAGTGGAGCGATCGGAATGAAACTTGTCGGGAAGAACAAGCACAAGCCCTATGTAGATCAGTGACAGAACCGGACCGGATTCGGGCATTGTGGAGGAGTTAGAGGGGGGGTCCGGGATTCCGGTGATCGCAAGTAAAGGTACTTCCAGACATGCTAGGACGATGAAACTTGGCTTGAAAATTAAAGACTTGACATGATTGGCTTAGGAATAGTTAGTTCCCAGATCCGACCATCCCTTAAAGTACTAATGCTAACCGCAAAGTGCACAAAAATAATTTTAAGCAAAATATACATTTTCGTGATCCCTATGAGCCCATGATCATTTTTTGCCTCAAGGGTTTTGCTTACAAAAAAGTTCCTTAAAGTACAAACAATACTTTAGAGCAAAATATACATTTTGCTCCTGATGATCATCTTTTTTGCTTCAAGAGTTTTGATTACAGATGATTCTCTATAACTTGGAAATAGTCACTTGCCCGATCCGACCATCGTGGGGGGAGGGAGGGGAGCCGGATTAGTGACATGCATAATTTTCGAACGGGTGAGACCTCATGTCTCAGATGTCCCGTTTCAAGTCCGGACCGAATCCGATGAATGGGGGGGGGTCGGAGGGGGGAACCGGAAATCATGATCCGATGAATGTGGGGGGGTCGGAGGGAGGAACCGAAAATCATGTGACACAGTTAGAATGGAGCGATCGGAACCTCCCGAGCGTCACCGTCGAAAAGGAAGTGCTTGAAAATTTCGCTGATTTTTCCATAAGATGTCAAAATATTAAAACAAATTGTTCAGATATAATAACTTTTCTCGAACAGGTGTGTAATGTATATCTTCCTATGACCCACGGTCACTTATATTACGATAAACTTCACAATGAAAACGCCACGGAAAATCCAGCCAATCACATTTCAGAATTAGTCATATCAACCTGCTGGAGAGGTTGTTATTTGTCATATCACCCTCCCCGGAGGTTGTTATGACTAATTCTGAAACGTGATTGGCTGGATTATTTTCAGCCCCGAAAAGCGGAAATTCTGTTCGAAAAAGTTATAATAGTTAACATACCTCCATCTCGACTGATATCGGAATCACAAGCTCGACGGCCATTTCAAAATATCAACCTCGCCTTCGGCTCGGCTGATATTTTCCATAACCTGCCTCGCCTTCGGCTCGGACAGGTTATTTTCAATGTCCATCTTGCTGTTATTTTCCGGTATCAGCCTCGATGTCTGAAGTTAACCTTTATTATACAACAGTAAATATAACTAAGTGACCATTTCTTTCGCACGTAACTGTAGTACTAAACAACCCATCACACTGACAAAGCTACTATCCATTTACATCCTACTACGATAACTTGAATACAAGCTGAAAAGCTTGCAAGTGCCATATGAGCTTGCAGCTCTTGTTTAACAAGTGAGTAATGTAATACGTAAGTAATTGTAAGTTAGTTGTTGAAATGATGTGTATTATTCATAGTATTTCACAGCATTTTATTGAAAGGATTATAGTTGATTTAGGAACGGTTTTGTTTTATAATTTATATATTGTACTCCTCAGTTTTGAGGGAAATAAATAAGTAAATAAATAGTTTGAACTTCTTTGTTTGTTGCTCAAAGGAACATCTTGCCCTCCCTTCCCTTCCCTCAGGTTGCGCAAGTGGCTAATCACTTTGCCCACCACCTTGATTCGGTTAGGCGACGCTGTGATTCTTAATTTCTTGCCACGAGCGTAATGAGTGAAATATGGGCTGGTATCGATGGTAAACCACAAGAAGTGTAGGTTTGCGTCAAAAAGAAGCTCAAGATTGGGTTAGGGCACAATGTTCAGGTTTTGATATAGACTTGTTCTCCCGAAGCAATGAACAGAAGCTGTGTTTTTGCTGATACTATGGTATCTGATACTATGGTATCTGATACCACTGTAACTTGATCTGCATTTTGTTGTTTTTGAAGCTACCATGGTATCTGGTACACCGTAACTGGATCTGCATTTTGTCATTTTTGAAGCTACCATGGTATCTGATCTGATACCACTGTAACTGGATATGCATTTTATCAATTTTGCGGTTATCATGGTATCAAAGACTAATATAACTGGGTCACGTCAACTGGCTCGAAAAAAGGTTTAAAACAGCGAAAGTTGTGGGGTATTTTTTTTTTTTTTTTTTACAGCAGATACTGGTTTGAAAGCATCGAACTTTCTCAGAGTATTGGAAATAACCAGTAGACTCTGCGAGGTGTCCTTTACGGATTAAATGAAACTTTGACCTTCAATAGCTTTCCTGTTTCGACCGGATTCCGGACGAACTATTTGTCTGGCGATAAATAAGTTTCAGATATAGATTCATACCCCTATTTCGACTCTTTTATTAGCTTTTGAAAAATAATTTGTTCGTCCCTAAATTTAAGACCCCTCGCCCACCCCTAAATCGACGAAACTGTCCGTCCATTTCCCTTTTTTCCTACACCATTCGTATGTGTATTTATTTTCAGTGTTTCCTCTACGACACCTTCTAGACTCCGGAGTCTGGGGGTGTCAAACGCTCAAGACTTATGTAGCGTTTACACGGACAAGAAATCCCGTCGAGTAGAAAGGAATTCCGGTCGACTTGAAAGGATTCCGTTCGTGAAGACGACTAGAAAAAAAGTCTAGCTGACGGGAATCCCTTTCATGATGAAAGGAATTCCGGTCTACTTGAAAGAAATCTTGTAGGCGGCGCTGGCAAAAAGACTAAAAAAAAAGTCTAGCTAGCTTTTAATAGCAGGAGTCATCAGTACTGATGTCATAAATGCTATCAAAACATTTTTTTATGAATTTATTCTTGTAAGATTTTCTGGTTTGAAGAATTATTTTTTTCCCTCTGCGTGTAAACATAATCTTGTCACCGAGACTGGATTTTGTTCAAGTTTTCCTGTACTTGTAAACGCTGCATTATAGACGTTCTTGGACTGACTAGAAATCTCGGAATTTTCCTTAAGTTGGCCATGATTGACAGGGAAAGTTTTTTTTGTAAATAGTTGTTGAGGTGACGGTTTCGTTTTTGGTGTTGTTCCATGGGCCTTTGTGCTTACACAGAAATAAAATTAAGTGTCTTATCTTCACCTTTTGGATCCATCTCGACGAAAGCGGATGTCTGGAATTCGGAAAAATAAAGGGGAAGCCTGGCTTTAGACCGCGTGTTTTACCTTCAAAATATTCCTTGAGCCCAAGCTGACTTTGGTCCTCGTCGGGCTGTCAATCTTCCGGATCAACGTTGGGGAAGAACAATTTAAACCTGTGATTAAAGAAGATTACAGGAAGATTAGGTAATCAAAGAAGATTACAGGAAGATTACAGGTTTGTTCTTCCCCAACGTGGATCCTAAAGCCAAGCCTGACGAAGAGCCTTGCAAGGAAGGGCCGAAGTATCGCTGCACCGTAGCTGACATATCCGTTGTATGCGTTATTTGAATATATGGTTTACCTTCAACATCTTCCAGGTCCAGCTCTGCAGTACCCGAAAAGCAATCTGCCGTGCGAACTCTTCTATCTCTGTTCTCGGACACGACGAATCCTCTAATCACCGTTACGCTACCAGAATTTCTTACCACTGCGGACATCTGTGGCTACATGATCGAATTACTAGTGGACAACGGGGAATACAAGATGGCACATGAAGAGTGTCGGAATTTGATCGCCAAAACTGGGATGAAAACGCTGGAGCGAATATTAGGACAAAGGCTAGTTGCCGTAATAGAAGAGAAGACGGGAATGAGTTTGAATTTAGAAACAGAGAGCTGAAGCTGCAGAAGAGCCTGTGTCAGGAGGCCGTTTGGTACCTGTAATAAGGAATTGACATAAGAACCATCCGAGAAATGTAGGCTACGTCATTACTATTTCAAGTAAATTGGCTGCGATGTGATACTCCTAATACAGCCATGCCTGGATGGGCTCCTCTAAGTTCTTGTATACGACGATTCATATTTCTGAAAATCAGAAGATTTTATGCGAAGAACTTGCTATCCTTTGCAGCAGAATTGAAACCTGATAATATTTTCTTATTTTCCTTGTCAATGACAAGCGCCGTCACCAGTCTGCCAAAGGGTCTCTAGCCAATGCCACCGTACTCATCCATTCCGCTTTTCTCCCGTCTTGTCGGCTGTATTCGTCGGATCGTTTCGAGCGGTGCGGAGAGTCGATCGTAACATCAGGTAAACCACAATAGTCACATTGAGATAATGCGAAAGTTACTCCATAGGAGCTAGCTAAAGCTGACCTGTCAGAGCCTCACGAAAAGCTACTACGCTGACCGTTCCAACCTTCTCAAAATAGTAACTATAATAGTAACTATTTGCTTACCATGCTCGGGAGCGTAGTACCTACGCATCTCTGTAAGTGATTGGTCCGATCAGTCCGCGGCCTGAATATTTGACCGAAAAAAAGGAAAAAGCGTTCCAGCCTTGACGCCAAGAAGCGTAGTAACTACGGTTACTAGCGTAGTAACTACGGAAAGTAGGGTGAATCTATGCTCCCGAGCGTGGTAAGCAAATTATGAGCGAGTTTCACGCTACTTAGGCTACCGTAGTTACTACACATGACTTCTTGGCTTCGTGGCGTCAAGGGCTGGAGCGCATTTTTAAACTTTCGGTAAAATACTACTCCACGGGATAATCCAACCAATCCCGTTACAGAGATCCGTACTTATCCGTAGTTACCACGCTTCGCTCCCGAGCATGGTAAGCAAATAGTTACTATTTCGAGAAGGTTCGAACGGTCAGCGTAGTAACTTTTATGAATGAATGAAATGCTTTTATTCCGCCAAAATTACGAGACAAGAAAAAGGTTAAAGCATTTACGACACGTACATTAAAACTTTTCTAATCCTAGTGCACATCATCCGTAACACTCAAAATCGAACAACAGATTTACAGATAAACATTAAAGAGTACGAAATATCAACGAAACATTTTTTTTTTTTTTTTTTATCAAACAGGGCAACAACTCACAAAGTTCTAGGTTCGGCTCAGATGGTGGCCAAGATGGCTGTAACTGGCATTTATTTTATCTTGCTTTTTAGAGCTCACCTGGATCGGATCCTTCAAACCTAGATCATGTATCATCGACCGATTTGAATGATATCGGTTATGCTTGCACAGCCACTTGCCAAATTTGAAAAAGAAGTTTTAATGTGAGAAGTGAGGTTGGAGTGGAAATACTAACGGATAGCTATTATCACCAGTACACTGTGCAGTCCCATGATACCAGTCCTATCCTACCCAGTGCCAAAGTTTTCTGGTATTCCCTTGATGTTAAAAGAAAAAAGTTCCAACCGTGCGATATCACTTGTTATCGCCTGGCCAACCGTGCGATACCAAGTGATAACGCACGGTTGGAATTTTTTTCTTTTAACATCAGGGTGATGGGGTTTTGAGGGGGGTTGATGAGCTAGGTCTTGACAGGGGTCCTTGAGACCTTGTGGATAACGTGACAAAACTGTCTTGAAGCCAGCGTGCCTAGTCTTTTTCATCCGCTCTCTCACCCAGTCAACAATTAGAGTGGAGGGAATGTCCTACCCTACTCAGCCTATGGCTCAAACTCACGTTCCTCTTTGTCTCCTTGCGAGTAAAAATAATCCTTTATTCTGAGTGTTTCTCTTCACAAAACCCAAAACATGATTGAACACCGGACGAACACGGATCTCTATGAATTAACATTAGTTGCGTTTTTGCGGATACCATGGTATCTGTTACCACGGTAACTGGATCTGCATTTCGTCGTTTTTGCAGTTACCGTTGTATCTGATATACGGTCCACTGCAAAAACGACTATAGCCGAAATTGAACTTTTCGAAGTCATCCCAAAATAAAAACTGATATCCAGTTACATCACTAAGTGCTGAACTTCTTTCTCATCAATTTGACAACATTTGATGAAAGTGAGATGCGTTTTCCAGATACCACGACCAGATACCACGGTCGGACCGTGATATCTGAATATCTGTTACCACGGTAACTGGCCAGATACCACGACAACTGCAAAAACGCCTTTTGACCGTGGTATCAGATATTAGATACTAGATATACTAGACCGTATATCAGTTACCATGGTATCAGCAAAAACGCAACTATTATCGCGCGCTACCAAGCGCGGAAGACCTAAGTGTAAATAACTTACGCTGACGAACCTAGATGGCGTCAGCGTTACAAACCATTCTTTTTAGGCCTGATTAGAAACTTTGTCCAAATTGTCGTCATTAATGTTGATTGTTATTTGTGTTTGTTTTTCTTTACTTCCATTTACTCCACTGTCGCCATGTGCATTTGGTGGGTTATAAATTAAATATATATATATATATTCTCGTCTGTCCGCTTGGGTGGGAGCTGAAAAACTCAACTAAAAGGCCTAAAGCTACAACACAGGGGAATACAGAAAATTAAAACAAGTGTACTAGTGTTATAATCATTATCGCCCTTGCTTTTCTTCGGGCGCGGACAAATTTTTCCGCTATCACCCTCAGGAAGGGCGATAATATATACTATAGTGAGGAGGGTAGAACACGCTTTATATCGAGAAGGCTGGAGCGGTCAGCGTAGTAACTTTTCACGAGGTTGGAATGAAAACAGTAGTTACCATTAGTCGCGTTTTTCGTCGCCTATTTACCAATTACTTGGTCCATTTTCCCCTTTTTACACCAAGCCCTTACTCCTCACGTCCATTTTGGCCGTTTTTGGACCAGGCCCTTTGTCCTTTCTGCCCAGGCCTGCGAAGAAATGAGATCTGCTCAGGAGAACGGCGCCAGACTCCTTACCAGAAAACGGCCAAATTAGCAGAAAGGACAGAGGACTTGGGAGAGGGGCCTTCGATCGCTTTTGGCAAAAAACGCGACTATTGTTATTACCTCTATCAGGCGGGCATCGATGAACCGCGGAAATCTAAAACTATCAAAACGTGCAGCTTGCTTATTTATTCAGGCTGCTTATTTATACATTTGCCTCGCTAAGGCTGTGTTTGATCAGAAAGGTAGGATGCTATTTTGATTTCTTTTTTCTAGGAATACATGAGAATGGATGCAGTTAAATAATATCGCTATCTTCTGCAGAGCTTATTCTTTAGCCTAGATGCCCTAGCTAGAAGTTGTCTAGAAGCCAGAGTTAGAAGTTATGTATGCTACTACATAAATAGATTTTAAGTTCTAAGTCATTTTTTATTGAAATATGATTATCCTGAACTTCAGATTTGGGCTGAGTTAAAAATTACCTCTCTAACTTGATGCTAAAGGCGTATTCTGGCCATTCCCCAGTCCCCGCACTTTTGTTTGTACTGGGGCTTACTCCCCATATTCTCGCGAGTCCCCACTGATGGGGAATGCTCAGATTATCATCACCATCATCAAAAAGGACTCCCTTTCAGATTCAGAGGGAATCAAGTTTTGCGATGTAAAATAAATGAAAAACAATCAGAATATACAAAACCAAAAATAAAGTGGATCCAGACTTTATTTAGAGCAAAATCCGTTTTGGAAGCATTCCCCGTGTTTTCGGTGTTTTCTCCAGGCAGAGTCCGCGTGGAGTGACTCCTCAATTCTCGCCATTCCCTTTGATTACTTGAGGAGTCCTCGAGGAACAGCGAGAATATGCCTTAAGTATCTGAATTCTTGATCAGAGTTTTGGCATGTAGAAAAATCCAAGTGACATCTTCACGGTCTGTGACACAGAATCAGAATGTAAATGCATGGCTGCTGGGAATTTCTCTTGGTGATTTTTATTGAAACTGGGTGTTAATTTCTTGCATTGGAGGTGCAAAGGGATTATAAGAGAAAATGTGAATATGGTGCTCAAGTTCAGTTCAGTTTATTTTACCACCGAAATACATTTAACTGTGATGCAAGTACCCGCCCCAAGAAAGGTACAAAAAAGCACTTGCAACTGGGCGGGTACATAAAACTCATTTCCTAACTAATGATTAACTAGAAACAAAACATAACAAAACAAAAAAGCACTAAAATAAAACATAATAACAAATCACTCATCAGCTCATTTAATAATAATAATAAGAAAAAAGAGAAAAAATAAGAGAAAAGGTAAAAAAAAACTAAAAAACTATGAACCTTGGCCTAACAAATACTTTTTCATTTATTTTTAAACAACCCCAGGTGCTCAGCCATGGGCAATTGACGGGTATGAGTAATGATCATACGAGGATATAAACTATTAATTAATTAATTAATTTATTTTTTAACCCGCTAAATGAACAAAAGCGGAGTATAAACAAAAAAGAAAAAATACAACAAAAATGACTAAATACACAACAAAAACACTTGATTATTTAAGGAGGCAGACAAACCCATGATGAGCTGGGAGAGCCTTCACTGTCTGGGGGAGGTTATCAGCAAGCTCAACTAGCTTTCTGGTTAAATCTGGTTATATGTTCCGGTTATATACTATACCACGTTGGTATAAACAAATTCTTCTAGGTGAGTTTTTGCAGAGTTTTTGTATTGATTTATGTGTAATTAGAAGTAGAAAATGTTTGGACATTCGTGCTATGGTAATTTTAAATAGTTCGTTCAGTCCCGAATGCAATGGTGTATTTTTATATTTGTGGAAGCACCTCTGATGGAAAACAATAAAAATAGATTGGAAAAAATTCTTCTTTTGGCATTAAAAAAAACGCAAATGTGTGCTCCTTCTGACAGCGCTTTTTGTGGCTATCCTACCAGAGTAGGTGTTTACGTCTGCTACCTTAGATTCTTTTCTAATTAGCCGTCTTAGCTAATTAGCCATCTTAGATTACAAAGGCTCCCACGGCTCCCTATCAACTGCAGGCAGATTTGTGATGAATGAATTTTGCATTTCCCATCAAAATCAATCACTATATAAATAAAGTAAAAACTTGAGTAAGTAAGGAAACAATAGCTCATACAAAAGCAAATACAAGAGTAACCAACTCTAAACCCTGATTCATCAGAGTCACCAGGCTTTTTTAGCTTCACCCTTTGGTCTATCTTGAACTATCTGTGATGACAGTGAGTGACAGAATGGATGGGGGGTTGGACTTAGAAAGTCAGTGGGATCGGAATTCAAATTCAAACGTAGGGGCTTGTTTTTATAAGGAACCAGACTATCCAAAGATATCCAGCTTAAAAACAGGAATTTTGAGCCTCACTTGTGCAGGGAAAAGCACAAGATCTGTGACCACACGCTCAACTCCCAGCCAAGGTCAGTTTCAAAGGAAATATATTAATTGGTTATTGTTAGGCAAAGGAATCAACGGCAAAGGAATCCGGCTGTTTGAATCAACGACCTTGAGCTTTCATAATTCCTTAGGATTTCTCCATGAAGCTCTGTCATTATTATCCTGATTATTATATAAACTTATGTTAAAAAATTATTTCTGGTTTATTTGGCATGATGAATGTCCCTTGTATAACTAGATAAATAATATTTTTGTTTTTGCTTTAAAGGCTCGTTCTGGTAAAAAAAAAAAAGAAAAAAAAGGGGGGTTTCAGTCATTAGCGTAGGCTAGAGACGAGAAGATTCGTGACCAGCAGAGTCTAATAATACTGAAGTTGTGGGTGCTTTTTGGCAGAATATTTTGAACACAAAATAGAAAAGAAATGGACGGAAAGGAAACGTAGGTGGATACATAAATAGACAGATACAGTGCTAAACAGCCCATGGACGTGGAACAAGTAAAAAAGAACAACTGAAACACACACGCAAAAATACCCAAATCTTCGAACTCAAGATCAAGTGACATATCGCATAACTGTATATTAGGTTTCTTTCAAGGATAATGGAAACCGCAGTCGATTCCGACCAGCAGATTCAAGCCTCACGTGACGTTATCTGGTCGCGGATCAGTTCACTCATGGAAGCCAAGCGCCGCGAAGCAGACATTGCTAACGTTTACGAATTCTGTGGCGAATCTCACTCCACCTCCTGTGCCAGAACGTCTGCTGTTCTTTACAGAAGAAAGGATTGCAAGTCCCATCTCCGAACAACGCGTGTTGTTAACCCCTACGGTCCACAGACAGAGGCACCTACCGGCCACGATAACAATTGGGCTCTTCAGGAACGGTTAGGCGCTGCAGAGGATCACTTGGGAATCAAACCAGTTTCAAAAGATGTCTATGAACGAATTCAGAAGATTGAGAACAAGATTCTGCTACTTGAGTCCAGAACCCCTGAATATGGACAGATTGTTCGCTTGGAGAGTAGAACACAGCAGCCACAGAGCAAAGTGGAAGTAGAGGTTGATTCTAAAGATGCAAAGATAAAAGCATTGAAGGAAAAATTGCTCGCCAAAAAAGGGGACATCGGTGGGCATAAACAGATTGAACAAACCGTTAATGCTTATTGATAGCAAACGTGCCTTCACTCTACGAAGGAAACATGGCATTGAATATGTATGTGATCGGACATGGTTGAACATGTCTAGTTTAGTCAGACTGGTTGGATGAGGAACCAGGTTCGGAAAGAGGCTACGGAAGGTGAACTTGATATTTTCAGAATGTTCTGTCGTTGAATACGGTTCAACCAGCCTGGTCAGATTGGTAGGGCCAGGAACGAATTTTGGAAAGAGGCCCAGCTAACTGTTATTGCTGATTGAAAATAAAGTTCACTTTTGGTTGCTGAAGAAAATATGATAGTATTGAAGTTCTATGCCGTCGGGTGTGGTTTAACCAGTCTGGTTTATTCAGGCTGGTTGGTCGAGGAATTCGTTTTGCCGGCGTTAGCTAGTGAAAGGGAGCTTAAGAATAAAGCTTTGACAAAGTTGCTCGATTCCGTTTGGTTCCGCCAGAAAAGAAACGCTTCATTGGCACACGTTTTCTGGAAAAAATGGTCTGGTTAGAGACGGATAACGACGAAAGTTGTTCGCTCATTATGAACTAGTCAAATCGACTCCTTGTAATGGTCAGGCATTGACTATTAAAAACGATAATAACTGAAGAACACTAGAACTTGCAAAAGGACAGAAAAGGTGTAGGCCTGCGGCGGGAAATCAGAAAGGGCTCTGTCGTACAATCAAATGCATTTCTGCAGTGTGATGTCTCCCTGATCTTCAAGACACGAAAAGTCAGGCTTCACCGTCCAGATTACCAGATTTCTGGGTCTTCCGTAGCCAATTCTTCCGAATAGCTTATCATGAAAATGAAAAAAAAAAAATCATAGGTGTTCACTTCTTTCATCTCCTGCTTCACAATTGCAACGTGTTCCACACTTTTAACAAAAGTAGCCTATTAGTTACTATTTTCTTTCCAACCTCGTGAAAAGTTACTGCGCTGACCGCTCCAACCTTCTCAAAATGGTAACTAACACTAACTATATGCTTACCACACTCGGCAGCGTAGTTAGCATGGTAACTATGATCTCTGTGACGTGATTGGCCTGATTAGCCCGCGGCACGATACTTTGACAAAAATAGAAAAATGCATTCCAGTCTTGAAGCCAGGATTCGTGACGTCATGCATAGTAACTGCGGTAAGTGATTGGAACCGGTCTTTGTCCCATTTTCTCCTACCCCATTAATTTTCATATTTATTTTGTCTCCCAAACGTGTTGCCTCAATGACACCCTTGTGGGGAATCCACGGACTTCCCTATTACCCTGGCTTCACCTTCCGGATCCACCTCTACTAAAACGGATGGCTGGAATCCGGAAGAAGCATATCCGGAGGTTTTAGTCTTGTGGCTCTCTGCCAAAAAAAAATTGTATGCAAGGTCTCGTGTAAAAGCACCCGCTTAGAATTTACGGAAACGATCGCAGATTTCTGCTATATTTGTTTTATGCTTGCCAACATTAGTGGAAAGAAATGGGAAGTGGAGCAATTAACCTGGTTTGCAAAATACCCAGTCCCAGTCCATGGAATAAAATTCTCTAAGTTTAAGTCTGTATGTATATAAATATGTTCAGTTGATGGTGGTTTCAGTGTATTTGTTTGTTTATTATTACATTTGTCGTTAAGCTTTTAGCATGTCACCAAGTTGGCGTGTAAAAGTTTAATGTTTTCCTTCCGTTTTTTCCTTTGTATTCGGTCCTTTTTCTTTGTTGAAATGACGGGTGTGATAGAGATATGTAAAAAATATTGGCTGAGAGACAGAGGCTCTTATGATAAGCCGTTCTTCTTCATAACGACACTGATTTTTTTTCTGTAAATCAGACTAATTAGCTTGGCCCCCACAAATGACCCCTCAGTACACTATATTCCGGCATTTCTAGGTTCAAAGCTTCAGTTGGCTTTTACTCTAGGTTTAGCTTCTACCATCAAAGGGGTCTCCTCTGACTCAAAAATCATTTGATCCCTCTTTGAAGTCAGACGAAAGAAATAGCGACTCCCGGTACTTTGATATAGAAACCAATGTGCTATGCTAACTCATCAAAGGGAGAGTTTAGAACATACAAATCGCTAAAACACTTATCAAAAGATATATAGCGTGGGGAGGGCCCGACGAGATCAAAGACCCCCTTTGAACCGGCACCTCAAAGGACTTCGAGAAAGCGCGCGCGGGCGAAATGCAATCTAAGGATGGAGAAAAGTTGGATGAATTTGGGGAATAGATTTTCGTATCCCGCGGCAATTAACGGAGCAAAGCCCACGGATTTTATATTCAGTTTGATGTTGCCGGTCTGACTTCTAAAAGGAACTGAGTAACTTTTTAATTTTATTTTTGCCAAAATCCGAAAATCCACTTCCCTTTTTGCTAAGAAACTAAAAGCCGACTTCAAAGTTCAAAAGAAAATTCCAATCCCATCCCTGAGAACTACTTCGTATAGACCGGCACTTAGTATCTCACAATATGAAGGTATACAACTATGTCGTTTGGTTCGGAAAGACTGGCTTTTAAGATTTTGCTAAAATATGAAAATCCCCTTCTTTTTCAAAGAAACTAAGGGTCGACTTCAAAAGAAAATTCCAGTCCACAAAATTTCCGGCATTTTTGCCGGCAGACTTCTAAAATAGTATTTTTTTGAATTTTTGCAAAAATCTGAAAAATAAGTTCTTTTCCGAAGAAACTAAAAGGTGACTTCAAAGGCAAATTTCAGTCCCATCCCCAGGAACTGTTTTGTTTAGCCCGGTACTTAGTATCTCACGCTATGAAGGAATGTAGGCCTAACAATGGCGGTTGGCTCGGAAAAAATGATTTTTGTTTACAGTTTAATGTTACGGGCCTGACATAAAAGAAACTGAGTATTTTTTGTTTTGATCAGATATGAAAATCCGCTTCTTTTGCCAAGAAGCTAAAAGTTGACTTCAAAAGAAAATTCCAACCCCAAGAACTATTTTGCAGAAACTGGAACTTCGTATCTCACTTTATCAAGATGCATAACCATAGCGTTTGGTTCGGAAAATAAATTTTTATTTTCAGTTTGATGTTGCCGGCTTGACTTTTAAAAACAAGAGCTGGAAGCTCATATGGCACTTGCAAGGCTGGGTCAGAGGATGAAAGTAGGAATTCGTCAATTTGTGGTTTTGTTGTGATCATTTGTAATCAAAACTCTTGAAGTAAAAAACATGATGAACTCATCAGGAGCAAGAAAATGTATATTTTACTCAAAAGTATTGTTTGTACTTTAAGGAAATCACTTGTGAGCAAAACCCTGAAGGCAAAAATGATCACGGGCTCATAGGGATCACGAAAATGCGTATTTTGCTAAAAAGTATTTTTTGTACGTTGTGGTTGCGATTAGTACTTTAAGGGATGGTCGGATCTGGGAACTGACAATTTCTAAGCCAATCTTGTCAAGTGTCTGATTTCCAAGCCAAGTTTCATCGTCCTAGTACATCTGGAAGTACCTTGATTCGCGATCACCGGAATTCCGGACCCCCCCTCCAACTCCCCGCACAGTGCCCGAACCCGGTCCGGTTCTGTCACTGATGGATCTAGAGCTTCTGCTTCTTCTTCCAACCAAGTTTCGTCCCAATAGCTCCACTCTAAGCGTGTCACAAGATTTCGGGTTCTCCCCTCCACCTCCCCCCCCCCAACATTCATCGGATTACATCCGGACTTTAAACAGGACATTTGAGACATGAGCTCTTTCCAAATATCAAGTTTCATTAAGATCCGATCACCCGTTCAAAAGTTATACATACCTCAGGATTCTCCCTCCCTCCACTCCCCCCACGATGGTCGGATAAGGGAACTGACTATTTCTAAGCCAATCATGTCAAGTCTCTAATTTTCAAGCCAAGTTTTATCGTCCTAGCACGTCTGGAAGTACCTTAACTTGCGATCATCGGAATTCCGGACCCCCTCCCTCTAACTCCCCCACAGTGCCCGAATCTTGTCCGGTTCTGTCACTTACGTACATAGGGCTTGTGCTTGTTCTTTCCACCAAGTTTCCTTCCGATCGCCCCCCTCCAAGCGTGTCACAAGTTTTCCGGTTCCCCCCTCCGATCCCCCCCCACCTATATCGGATCTGGTCCGGACTTGAAACTGGGCATCCGAGACATGTGATCTTTCTACGTATCAAGTTTCATAACGATCCGATCACCCGTTCGGAAGTTAGACATACCTTAAGATTCCGGATTCCCCCTCCCGTCAATCCCCCCACGATGGTCGGATCGGGAAGTTGACTATTTTCAGGTTAATCTGGTCGAGTCCCTGATTTGCCTGCCAAATTTCATTGTCCTAGCACACCTGGAAGTAACTTAACTCCGTATCACCGGAATTCCGGAACCCCCCTCCAACTCCCCCCACAGTGCACGAATCCGGTCCGGGTCTGTCAGTAACGTACCTAGGGTATGTGCTTGTTCCTCCCACCAAGTTTCATCACGATCGCTCCAGTCTAAGCGTGTCACATGATTTCCGGTTCCCCCCTCCGACTCCCCCCCCCCACATTAATCGGATTCGATCCGGACCTGAATCGGGACATCTGAGAAATGACGTCTTTCCAAATATCAAGTTTCATTAAGATCCGATCACCCGTTTGAAAGTTATGCATGCCCCTAAATTCCGGATTCCGGCTCCCCTCCCTCCCCCCACGATGGTCGGATCGGGGAAGTGACTATTTCTAAATTAGTTTGGTCGGGTCCCTGATATGCCTGCCAAGTTTCATCGTCCTAGCACATCTGGAAGTACCCTAACTCGCGATCACCGGACTGACCGACCGACAGACCGACAGACCGACCGACGGAAAAGTGATCGGTATATGGCACTTGGCCGGAAGGCAAGTGCCATAAAAACCTAAGTAATTTATTTTTTATTCTTGCTAAATCTGAAGTCTAAGAAACTTCGCCAAACTTGCCAAATCTAAGAAACTTCAGAAACTTCGAATGTTCAAAAAGGCGTATTCTCGCCGTTCCCCGAACTCCACTTGAGGAGTCCCCGCGTTTTTTGTAAGTCCGTATCCTCGTGAGTCCCCGCAGACCAGCCGCAGACGGGGAATGCTCCGATTATCATCACCATCATCAAAAAGGACCCCCTTTCAGATTCGAAGGGGAATCAATTTTTGCTTGTGTTGGTGCAATGTAACATTAATTAGAAACAATCAGGATAGACAATACAAAAAAGAAAGTGGATCCATTGCAGATTAATTTCGTCACTGCATATTTTTTCGGACAAAATCCATTTTAGAACCATTCCCCATGGTGTGCGTGACTCCCTCTATTCACGCCGTTCCCTTCGATTCCCCGAGGAGTCCTCGGGGAACGGCGAGAGTACGCCTAAAGAAAATTTCATCCACATCCTCAAGGAAATATTTTATATAGGCCCATTCTGAATAACTTTGTATTCTATGTTTGCCAAAATCAGAAATTACCAATTCTGTTTTTGCTGAGAAACTTCAGTCCGATTGGAAAGTTCGAAAGAAAAATCTAGTCCCAATTCAGGGTTCCGTTTTTGCCGGCTAAAATTGATTTTTACCATACCGGCGGTTTTAATCGGCTTTTATTAATAAAAACCGATTTTTGCCGGCTAAAACTGGCTAAAATCAAATCGCACTGATCTTTTCTATGTATCAATTTTTACTGTTGTTTCTTCGTTGTTTTCCGACTATTTTTCAACCAGGGTTGATTCCCGGACTAATTAGCTTGCCTACTCCAGTCCAGAAACCAGGCTCATCGCTTGCACAACATTCTACAGGTTCAGCCATTGGGGTTACCGACTCTGATTCGGAAAGTGCTGACGACATTATGTTGGGAGACACCTGAACTTAACGAGGAAGTTTTCGTTTTGTTCTACTATTGAAGTTGAATGTCTGCACTATAGTTTGATTAATGTGACTTAATGGACGTTTAACCTTAGTTGGTTAATTAATTTCTGCCATATTCGAAGCTGATTTCGTTTTAGTGATAACAGTGCAACGAGGCAATTTTTTCTTTGAGAAATGCAATAAAGAATTTTTACAGATTATTTTCGAATAAAGAAGTACTCTGTATACGAGATCGCTGGGATCAGTTAATTAAGCTTGTTTGAGTTCTTCTAGGTTTCTTTAATACCTGAAAGAAGTATGACAGTCTTAGAATAGCTGAGTGCTACCAAAAGCACATAGTAGCAGTTAGAAATTTGATTTTAGCCAGTTATTTGATTTTACCCATGCCACTTGATTTTAACCATACCGGCAGAAATCACCTTTTAGCCGGTATTAACCGGCTGGTATTTTAGCCACCCGGGAACCCTGAGTCCCATGCCCGAAAACTATTTCTTAAAAGACCCGTCCCGCCTGTCCCTGTTCTTGAAAAATTCAATCCGAAAAGAACAAAGAGTTGGAGCCTTGTTTGTCAACCAGGTTAACATGACGAATGTCTAAACGAACAGAGCTCCGACTAAAGCAACCTACATCCTAACCCCTCTAAATACAGCTACAATGATTTTTATACTTGCACGATTGTTTATTTGTCAGAAAACTGGCTATGTAAATTTAAGACAAAAGGAGCTAAAGCCGTTGATGATTTGTTAAAAGGAGAGCCTAATTCGGACGAACCGGATTTTGAATCCAGTCCGATTTTTCCTGCCCAGCTTCTTATAGGGACTAACTTTTAAATTTTGCTAAGAAACTAAAGGTTCAGAAGTTCAAAGGAAAATTCCGAGTCCTATGCCCGAGCTCTGTTTCGTGAAAAGATGTCTCTCAAGCTCAGCGCGTAATATTGTTCATTGTGAAAGCATGTAACTGTATTTTTGGACGGAATTTATACCTAGTTGCTTGACCGACTTCTAAAAAGAACAGCTGACTGTTTTATTGTGCCGTAATCCGAAAACACACATCGCCTTTTTTCTACGAAACTAAAAGTCGGCTTAAAATGTTTAAACGATCCCACGCCTTGGAACTATTTCGTATAGAAATGTGCCCCCACACTTAGTATTGTGTATTATAAAAGCATATAACCATATTTTTTATTTGGGAAACAGGGGTGTCACGTATGGGGGGCGGGACCCCCCCCCCCCCGAACGTTGTAGGCACGTCGGTAAAAAGAATAACCGAGTTGGCGCGAAGAGCCGCGGACCCGACCAAACTAACCTGGAAATAATCAGTTTCCCGATCCGACCATCCGGGAGGAGTGGTGGGCCGGGGAATTCTGAAAGTTAAGTAGTTTTTCTCACACTTTTCGAGTTGGGGTACTTCCAGATGTGCTAGGACGATGAAACTTGGCAGGAGCATCAGGGACCCGACCGGACTAACCTGGAAATAATCAGTTTCCCAATCCGACCACCTGGGGGGGAGTGGAGGGCTGAGGAATCCGGAAAACTGGAGTAGTGTGTAACTTTCGAATGGGTGATCGGATTGGAATGAAACTTAATAACTGAATAAATGGCATACCTCTGATGTCCCATTCGAAGTCCGGACCGGATTCGACAGCTATGGGGGAGTTGGGGGGGGAGACCGGATATCTCGAGAAACGGTTAGGATGGAGGGATCGGAGTGAAACTTGCTGGGAAGAACAAGCGTCTGCTCCAGATAAATCGTTCATACATTTGGACTGGATCCGGACACTAGGGGGGGGGGGGGGGAATTTCCCGGAATTCCGGTAATGGCGGTTTTAGGGATTTTCACGACGAAACTTGGGAGGCGAATCAGGGACCCGATCAAAATGACTTATAAATAAAAATTTACATGATCCGATAGTCGTGGGGGGAGTAGCGGGAGGGGGAATCCGGAATATTGAGTCATGCGTAACTTTGGAACGGTTGATCGGATTTGAGTGAAATTTGATAATTGATCAGAGGACATGTCTCTGGTGATCTTTGTCATGTCCGGACCGGATTCGACAACAACTGGGGGGGGGGAATACGTGACCGGCTCAGACTGGGGAGATCGGGATGGAACTTTGTGGGAATAATAAAGAGATGCTCTGGATAAATCACTTACAGAACAGGATTGGCTCCGGCGACTGTGGGGGAGTTTTAGGGGAGGGTCCGGAATTCCGGTGATCGCGATTTAAGGTACTTCCGGATGTGCTAGGACGATGGAACTGGGCTGGAATATTAGAGATTCGACAAGATTGGCTCAGAAATCGCCACTTTCCAAATCCGACATTCCTTACCAATCTTGACCATAAATTTAGAAAAATACTTTTAAGCAAATTATACATTTTCATGATCCCCATGAGCCCATTATCATTTTTGCCTCAAGGGTTTTGCTTACAAATGAAGTTCTAGCTCCCTTAAAGTGCGAATCTGAACCGCAAGGTCGAAAACTACTTTTTTTTATCAAACGATACATCTCAACCCATGATCATTTGTGCCACAAGGGTTTTGCTTGAAAATTTATTTTATCACCCTTAAAGTGCACATTTTAACCGAAAAGTGAAAAAAAAACTTTTTACCAAACGGTATATATCAGTGATCCCTAAGGGCCTGTGATCGTTTTGTCTCAATAGTTTTTCTTACAGATGAATTTCTAGTGCCTATAAAGTGCGTATCATTACAGCCAAGTTCTAAAACAAAATACGTTTTCTCTAGCTCCCTTAAAGTGCGCATCTGAACCGCAAAGGTAACCTTAAAAGTACTTTTGATCAGACATTACATCTCAACCCATGCAAGTGCCATATGAGCTTACAGCTCTTGTTCACAAAACAGTCGTCGTTTTTTCTGAAAATCGGTCGATTTTTATGGCACTTGCCCTTCGGCCAAGTGCCATATAGCGATCGCAGTTTCTGTCCGTCCGTCACTCTGTCGGTCGGTCGGTCTGTCCAGGTTTTGCTAGTTCGGGCACTTCCACATAAGCTAGGACGATGAAACTTGGCATGCATATCATGGACCTCAAATGATTAAGTTGGAAATAGTCACTTCCCCGATCCGAGCATCGTGGGGGGAGTGGAGGGAGGGGGAATCCGGAATCTTTAGGTATTTTTAACTTTTGAACGGAAAAGCCAACTTATTTCCGTACCATGTAATTGAATACATTGAATTGTCTGGATTGTGTTCAGGATTTTTTTCTTTTTTTCACTATATGCTCTAGTATGACGTTCAGAATATCCACGTCCGTCCTAACAACGCTAAGTTCTACTGTGACGCGGAAAATATTGAATCTCAACACAATCCCAGTTTTGCAGTGGCCAATGGTGACCTCGGTAATCACTGGCCAATGCGCTAACACTTATTTTTACGTAAATCGCTTTCGTAAATCGTAAATCACTTGCCACGATTCCCTAGTTTCCATGCACATCATTCTCCCGACGAGTGCTCTCGTATCATGCTATTGAAGAGTAAAACCGGTTTTCTGAATCTTGCCAAGTTTTTGCTAGAAGTCGATGGGTCTGGGAAAAGGCTTAAAACAGCCAAAGCCGTGTATAATTTGTTAAAAGCAGAGCTTAGCTTTACAGCTTTAAAGTATTCAGTATTAAGTAAGTATTAAAGTATGCCAGGAAAGTACTAAAGTATTCTAGTATTCAGATAGTTTTGAATATTGGAACATGAACATTAAATAGTGTAAGGTGTGCTTTAAAAATCATAGGTTAGGTTAGGTTATTCTTTATTTTACACTGCACTAGTATGTATAGCCAGAACCGAGAGACTTTTAATGGGTTTATGTGAGCAATCACTGGAAGAAGTATCGCAATGGATGAGAGTGAATAAACTCCAACCAAATCCGAATAAGAGCTCTTTCGTGATATTCTCGCGCACGGCGAATTATTATCCCTGGATTCAGTGTATTAAATTTAGTGAAGGTGAAATACAGCGAACACCAATGGTTAAGTATCTCGGAGTGAAGATTGATGAAACTCTTTGCTTCAAGAGCCATGCCGATGCTGTTTCCAAAACTTTATCTCGGAATCTGGGTATGCTACGAAAACTCAAGTTTTACGTTCCCCGGCAAATACTGCGGCTCTTGTATTTTTCGATAATCCATCCTTACATCTTATATTGTTCATCAGTTTGGCTTGGGACGTTTCCTTCTATTTTGACACAGATTAGAGTGCTGCAGAATAAAGCAATCCGGACAATATATGGAAAAGAGGCGCGTGAATCGGTAAGAGAAATTTACCGTGAAGTTAAAATATTACCCGCTGCTGGTCTACGTGATCTGTATTCCCTATGTTTTATGTACCAGTATCAGAGGAATACTTTACCGTCATGTTTTGAAAGAGTTTTTGTTGTTAATTCGGATGTTCACAGTCACGACACGCGTTCGAAAAATGATTTTTGTGCTCCATTGGCTGTGATGACTAGGTCTAAGTTTTCAATCATTTATAGAGGGATTAAATTGTGGAATGGGTTAGAAAAGGAATTACTGGAAAAGGAAAGTATGAATGAGTTTAAAAATGAGATTAAAAACAAAATGTATGGTAAGTATGATTTTTAGTAAATAGGTTAAAGTAGGCTAGTTTTAAGGCCCAGTTGGAGGAGAGAAAGTTATTTTTGTTGCGTTGATTTGGACAGTTTGTGGTTGGAGGTTGATTCCACTGCTGACAAAGTTATGTGATCGGTATTTTGGATTTAGTGGTCACCCCCAGGACAACCTGGACGCCCGGGTTCTCGGGTGACTGGCTCATTTGAAGATATATCGTTTAGTTTTTGTGTATCTTTGGAATCATATCTTTGGAATCAGTTGCTAACAAATTGGCGGCATGAATCAAGGCCGATAGCTGTACCTGGTCGGGAATTTGGGGTGTAACTTTTCCCGACATATTTCGGCTCGTATCTCAGAGTAGTGTGACAGACACTTGGCAACGAGGGAAGGGGCGGCAGATTCAAACGGCATAGCCCGAGGCGACGAGGAGTGATAGGCCAAAGTGACGCTTATTTAGCCTTTGACTTTTGCCGCCGTGGAGTAACGAGTTGGTGGCGAATATCTGGCAATAACTTTGAAAAGTATAAATCACGCGGTGAAAAATGCATTGGTTCACATTACCATTTGTCAATGAGTCTGAATAGATACTACGTTTGTGTTTGAAATTATGTTTATAAATACGCTCTTACACCCGAACGCCATTCCCAGACTACACCTGTGGATCCATGAGTGGGGGAATGGGGGGGGGGGGGGCAAATACGACTGGGATATCCACAGACAATTTTTTTCCCGTTCTTCCTAATTAGTTATTTATTTTCACCATTGTTTCTTAATTGATTAATTCCGTGGCCAAAATGACCGTCAATACAGGACACCTTGAAGATAGTCTAGAATTGAGAGTAAATTTCATTAGCACTCAAGGTCGTGTATAATCATAATAGAGTTAAATGCCCCTTAGCCCAAGCTGACTGAGAAACATATATTCAAACAATTGGCAAAACGGATATATCAGCTACTATGCTTTGGCAGCGATATTTCGGCCCTTCTTGGCAAGAGTCCTTGTCAAGCTGTCGATCGTCAGGGACAACGTTGGGAAGGAACGAAACTGCAACAAATCATTTATTTATTTATTTTATTTAAATCAGTTATTTATTTATTGGAGGTTTGACAAAGCAAAATCGGACAAGTCAGCTACATTTCATTAGAGCTATATTTCGGCCCTTCTTGGCAAGGGTCCTCTTTAGGCTCAAGCTGAAAATGGAAACATTTTCAAGCTGGAACATTTTCCAGCTTGAGAGGCTTGAGCCTGAAGAGGACCCTTGCCAAGAAGGGCCGAATTATAGCTCGAATAAAATGTAGCTGACTTATCCGTTTTTGCTTTGTCAAATATGATTCGTAGTCAGCTTGGGCTGAAGGAACATCTATTGCAGGTTCGTTCCTTCCCCAACGTTGTCCCTGACGTTCGACAACCCGACGAGGACCCTTGCCAAGAAAGGCCGAAATATCGCTGCCAAAGCTCGGCCAAAGCATAGTAGCTGACGTATCCCTTTTATGCTCGTGCATCGTTCATTTGGAATTCAATCCCAAGTAAAGTCCGTGAGGCCCCGCACCTTGCTGCATTCAAGGCCACAGTGAAATGGTTCTTCCTCGCAAAAGAGTAAGCAAGAGTCAGTCGTTTTCTTTTTTCTTCTTTTGTTTTGTTTAGTATTTGTTTTAGTAATTAGAAATGTATTGTTAGTAGTAGTATTTAATCTTCATTAGTAGTAGGATTTATTCTTCAGTAGTAAATAGATGTGAATCTTGTTTTTCGCCTGTTATTTAACAAGTCCCCCGGGACTTTCCCTGCAGGTGATGCAGACAAAGGTTGTGCGTTGGTTTTGTATTGAACATAATCTAATCTAAGTTATGCATTGCTGAATACATAATAAAGCTAAAATAACAATTTCGATCATAATAGAGCTAAAGAGAAAAATTTCGTTCAAATTCAGTCAGTTACTTTCCACCATTTCTTCCACCATTAAACGGGGTCTTGAAGATGTCGGGAAACCGACAGGACAACCCGTGAATCAAGCCTGATCGATGGCATTATAAACTGATAGGTCAGCTGAAATTTCTTCCTGCCATATTTTGGACGTTCTTCGCAAGAATTCTCGTCAGGCTAGAAGAACGACCTGCAGTGTAAAGGCGCTTAAATAATAAAAATTGTATTAGTAATTATCTAAATACCAAAAGAAACTTACAGACTCTTTCAGCCAAGCTCACTGGGAATCATATACAAAATTACTCAGTTCGGATAAGTCGCCGAAGATATTCTTTGGTCCTCTTTGGCAGCCTGAAGAGGACCCTTGCCAAGAAATGCCACATTATCACTGAAGATTACCCTAGCTTACTTGTTCGCTTTGAGTATTAATCTGAGGGGTCGAAGACTCTTCCGGAATGGTGTACACGTCCCGAAGGAATAATCCGGAATGGTCAAGAATAATCCGGAATAGTCAGGATTATTCCGTTATTCCGGAATGGTGTACATAAAAAAGGGGAGTCGTCGACCCCTCGTGCGCCGCAGGACAGACCGAATGGGGTGAAACAAATGCGGACTTAACAAAAGTTGGTGAATTACCAAACTCGATAAAGAATGGGAGGATATGGAATGGTTAGGAATAATCCGGACTAGCCAGGAATAATCCGGAATGGTCAGGATTATTCTGTTATTCCGGAATGGTGTACATAAAAAATATCGACCCCTCGTATTAATCAGGTAGGATTGATGGGTTCCGGCTAAAACCCCCCCGGCGAAAACCCCCCCGGACAAAACCCCCCCGCCAAACCCCCCCCGGCTAAAACCCCCCGTGACCAAAACCCCCCCGACCAAAACCCCCCCGGTACCAAAACCCCCCCGGTACCAAAACCCCCCGACCAAAACCCCCCCGGTACCAAAACCCTCCCGACCAAAACCCCCCCGGTACCAAAACCCCCCGGTACCAAACCCCCCCCGCATAAAAAAAGACGGGTATGTATGAGTAAAGTAACTGTTAGGTAGAGAGTAAGAGAAGAATAGACCCCCCCCCCGGTACCCCCCCCCCCCACTGAATCCTTAGACACTCACACATATTTAGACTGGGATTTACTGGGCAACAAAACGAACAACCATGTGACAGTTTTACCATTGACAAGCACGAAGGTGGAGCGCTGATAGAATATTTCTGGGACTATCTTGAAAGTGCTATCACAAAACGAGCTCAACATTTCCCTTGACCCAAAGGATCCTCCCATTAAGTCTCATCAAAATATCTCATTCCCTTCGAAAGTTATCCTGCTCACAGACGGAAAGTAGGACAACTTTTGCGGTGTCATAGGTTTTCCTCCGCTTACTGCCCATCTTTGAGTTTCTGGTATGAATCAGGGATAACTAAAGAGCAATCAGGCAAAGGGAGCTTCACATTGCACCAATGGGTGGCATCCTAACTGCAGCTTCCTTGCCAAGAAGGAGGAGGCATTGGGAAAGGATTTGTTGGGGGGATCGATACACAGAGTGGAACTGGCTTTGATTTGATCATTCACATTTAACACCTCACTGACAACAGCTTCAGTTAATGAATGCGGGTGTTTGGTGACTTCAGCAAAACCATCAACCTTCACCTTCGCCTTACACTCTCTTTGTTTATCATTGTTCTGATACCCACTGTACTTCAGACATTATTGTAGAGTCAAGTTTGTGAAAGAAGTTTATTTACTCTTACTCTCTAACTACCAGTTACTCTACTTATACCCGTCTTTTTTATGCGGGGGGGGTTTGGTCGGGGGGTTTTGGTACTGGGGGGGGGGGTCGGGGGGGTTTTGGTCGGGGGGGTTTTGGTACCGGGGGGGTTTTGGTCGGGGGGGGTTTGGTCACGGGGGGGTTTTAGCCGGGGGGGGTTTGGCGGGGGGGTTTTGTCCGGGGGGGTTTCGCCGGGGGGGTTTTAGCCTAGACCCAGGATTGATACATATATTATTTACATTAAATCGTCTGTATAAATTAGTACACTGTCAGAAGTTTCATAACAGATTGCGCATAACACTTTCAAGAATAACACCTTTTCACTTAGAAATAAAGTGTTATGACCAGTTAAGTTTACACTATTTCGTACCTAGATCTCCAACAACACCTTCAATCGGTAAAAATACTACACTGTCAGAAGTTACATAACGACAACAGAAGGATGCCCGGTTTCAACAGATAACACTTTGGGATGCCCGGTTTCAACAGATAACACTTTGGGACGTTATCTGTTTATGTTTATTTCGTTCCTGTTAGTATTTTTACCAATTGTAGGTGTTGTTGGAGATCTAGGCACGAACGAAAAAGCACGAAAAAGTGTAAACTTAATTGGTCATACACTTTATTTATAATTGAAAAGGTGTTATTCTTGAAAGTGTTATGCGCTATCTGTTATGAAACTTCTGACAGTGTAATAATAATAATAAATGTATTGTATTTTTTGTCCTTCTGGTCTACAGCCTGACGAGGCCCTTGCCAAAAAGGGCCGAAATTTTGAAGGAATAAAATCTTAGCTGACCTATTCTTTCAGCTTTTGATAATAAAAACGCAAAAACATAATAATATAATAACGCAAAAACAATAAGGCCACAAAGGCTCTACAAAGTTCTCTTGAAACATTTAGGGTCATACAATTTCATTTACAAATATTCAAAAATAAAGAATAGAAAGAATACTTGTAAACAAAGCAAGCTTCCCTTTCATCTGAAAGCCCCGTGAACTCTCTCAGGATTGAAGCAACCCCAACACTTTTCATGCTCTAATATGCATCTCCGCAATCTCTTAACCCCCTCCCCTTCCAGTTAGGACACATTTATTATTTTTCCTCAATCCTTTCCACCCAGCACTCGATTTAATGAGACTCTCTAACAAAGGAGACCAAACAAACAGGAGTCTTAGAATGAGTTTTTTTCGGCAAATAGCGAGGTGGGGCTTAGAATTGTTGCCCAGGCATGGGGTGGGATTGGACGAAATCGCGGTTTCTATTCGTTGGTATTTTGGAGTGTATTTTCATAAGTTCGGGAAAACTAGGGGTCAACCTAACTGGAAACGATTTGCAATGTTTCATCAGACAATGCGTAACAGATAACACTTGGGATGTTATCTGTTGTGTTTGAAAACGTTGTGCAGGAAATGTTATGCGTAACAAGCTTTTATAGGAAGAGCCAAAAAAGCTTTAACTGGCTTCATTGTTTTTCGTCATGATGTCGGAAAACTCAGCAGATGCTTTTTGGTGGTTTTTCGGCTCTTCCTGATGGCAACGCTTATTGTGCATAGCATTTGAAACACAAAAGATAACGAGCGAAGTGTTATCTGTTACGCATTATCTGTTGAAACCGCGCATCCTTGTGTTATCTGTTATGAAACTTCCGACAGTGTAAGGTTGCTAAAGTAAGAACTATAGGACTTCGGGACTGCATCACCCTCTTTTCCGGCACACGACATTAACAAGGCAGGGAGCATTTTAGACCTTGGTGAAACAATCCGTACCCTAAACCAGCCCTAAACCAGTGGTTCCCAACCTTTTCCGTACCGCGTAACCCTAATAACCGCGTAACCCTAACATTGCGAACCATTTTTGGGCAAATCGTTCTTTTACTATTTTTACAACGATCAGAAATCAAAAAGACGATATTTATTGTCATCAGTGATAAGGCATGTGTATCTGAACTTGATAAACGACGATGGGGTATTTGATCTTGGGACAGTTTCGAAACTAAGTCAGAAGACTAAAAAACGACTGAGGGAAGATATTAAAGCTACAGATTAGCTCGGTTTTGGGACCTTCGCATGCCCCTTACGAGGGTCTGTCGTACCCCTTTGGATACGCGTGCCACCGATTGGGAACCACTTTCCTGAACCACCGGTACAGTATCCGTCTTTTATTCCTATAAGTTGTAACCTCACATCTCTAATGTGAAACTTCGAAGGTGTTCCACCTGGTTGTCCTGCCTGACAACCAAGTCGAATTACTAATTCTATGCTGGGGTATGTTTTTTCGGAATTTTCGATATTCTCTTGGGCTGTTTTTGCGCGACATCCAACGGAAACCAGGGAAATTTATACAAATCGCCGTTAAACCCTGCTGCTGGATCCACAAGTTGATGAGTACCAACCTACTTCCCGAGCAATGGAAGTTTTGCACTGTGTTTGGAGTAGAAAGTAAAGCTTTATTTTCTACTCATTACCTAATGTAGCAGTAGTAGAACAGTTTTATTGAAAATAAACAAATTTTTGTCAATAGCACAACAAAAGCGCGGTTTGCGAGGCGGCGCTAACTTTAAAAGAAGAGAGAAGATGGAGAATGAGACCATGTACCGAAACCAGCAGAAAAAGCAATACACAGAAAACGTTACGTTGCATGACCCCCCCCCCCAAAAAAAAAAAAAAATTACAGAAATATCACAGAAAAATAACCTGAGGAAAATGTATTTAATCTGTTTCGAAGGTGTACCTACCGATCCATCTTTCACTAGCTCATCTCGGTCTCAACTCTCAAGTGTAGGTAATGATCAGAGACTATACAAGGCGAATTGAAGAGACTGCTTTTTGGGATCCCAAAACGTTAGTGACGGATACCTATGACATCGCAAAAATGTCCGTCTGTCCGTCTGTCCGTCTGTCCGTCTGTCCGTCTGTTCGTCTGTCTGTAAGCACGATAACTCTCGAAGGGATTGAGATATTTTGATGAAACTTGGCGGGAGGATTGTTTGGGTCAAAGTACAGGTCAAGTTCGAAGATGGGCTCTGTAGCCCTATATTTGAGGGTGGGGGAGGGGTTTCTAATTAATAGGTAAAAAAAAAATATTTTTTTAAATCTATTGAGATAGTTGATTTAGGGGTAAGGAGACATGCTGAATCCGAATATGAAAGTTATTTTCTCACCGGACAAGTAGTTCACCCGGAATCCGGCGAAAACCGGACACAAAATTTGTGACCTCCGCTACCCCTTTTCTCAGTAAAGCTCTGCGCGGGATTTGTATAGCCTAGCTCTGCGCAGAGCTTACGTAAGAGAGAGAGAGCTAGTGGGATCAGGGTCGAAGGGGTTGGTATAATGGAAAAGAGTAGGTGGTTGCGGGCTATATAACAGTTGGAAAGTTTAGAGGGGTTGACAACTTCAGTAGTAGGGTACACACTGAAACCAAAAATAGGCCGATCTCAATTGTGAGACAAGTGGGGGACTTCTAATAGTCTCATGGTCTGATAATAGGCTGTTAGACCATAATCATCTTCGGCAGTGAGGGGTTAACAGTTTCGTCTACTTGGTGTACCGACAATTTGTTTTCTGTGCTTTATGTGGTACGAAGAATTTGGTACCACTTCTATCACGAGGACATGGAGTCGTAAGTAAGAATCGGTTGCTAGAATCTTTGGTGATGAGGGGTTGCCAACTTTTGCTAGTTGGTATACCTTTTATTTTTTGCCAGTGTACTTCATTGTAAGAACGATACTGGGCCATGTCTATCACGGGGAGATGGACTTGTAAGTAAGAATCGGTTGCTACACTGTTAAAAGTTTTACGACATTTCCCTAGAATACGTCGCTATCGCAACACTTCAAAGAAAATCTGTTGAAAATCTCGCTCTTTTCCGTAAAAAGTGTCTGCATAGCGACATTTTTCTTGAAAGTGTTGTGATAGCGACATTTTCTAGGGAAATATCGTAAAGCTTTTAACGGTGTAGAAGGGCTTCGCGAGGGGCTTGAAACTTTAAACTTCGATCTGTTTCTAAATATTACAAGTAAATATTATTGATCTATCAACATCATATAGTAGATTTTTGGGATCCCATCGATACCTTTGGTCTTGTTTCGGAAGTGAGGTAAGTCTGAGCAAGAACAAATAGTCTGACAGAACCTTCGTCTTCCTGTCTCTGTAATATGACTATGCGAAGTCGAGTATTTCCCCATACCCTATCCGCTACAAACGAGCGGAGGTTAGTAGCTTCGTGCCACATCACGTTTAGACACGTTTCGTTACCTCTACAAATAGCTAAATCGATGTCAACCCGCGGGAGAGGAAAAGGAGAAGTCGAAGCTGATTGGTTCTGTGGACGCGCTCCAGAGCGGTTCAGCGCGCGGAATGCGCCTCCTTCGCTATTTCTTGTGCGATAAGCAACGGTGAAGACGGAAGAACGAATTGCGACTTAAGAAAACTCCCGCTTTCAGATAACTTAAATATGCAGTATTCTGCTTTCTAGCATAACCTCCACCGGATTTTAAGCCTCCGAATTTGGATTTTAATTATCCGAATTCGAATCTTCTCCCATAATAAAATAATCTACCGATGTGGTGATGAAAATAAATTGTAGAATTAACTGTAGAAGTAATGACTTCATTACATCTCTCAATAACTATGTGCAATTTTGTGTATCGATAAAGCGGCGACAATAAATTTCAAATTTGTACCAGAAGTCTTGGCTTCATCGCAGTTTTAAACAGTTATCATGAGCAAGGACATAAGACCAACTATTCTACCGATCGGGCTAGTAACATAATTTATTACCGGAAAAAATACTGTTATTACATTTCATTCATTCATACATATATTTCATATTATTCAAACTACATAACATAAATATATGACAAGAGACAAGATCCCCTGAAGCTGTCTTGTCGGGGATCCACTACCTATACACTAACCTACACTAAATATAATCACATTGCAAAAACTGCAACATATTACAAGCATAAATAAACTGCACACACATAGAAAGAACAAAAAAATATTAACGGCAAACAAAGAAGAAAAAATGCACTGAAAATAAAGCAAAAGAAAAGAAGAAGTAGACAGTTTTTTTTTTTTATTGTGGTGAACTAAAAAAAAAATAATGGAGAAGAAAAAAGGAGAATAAAGAGAGAAGAACAAAAACGGTTGGGTAGATATGCACTAGGTGAAATTAAGTGGAAAGGAGCAGACGCTGGAAAACGGATTTATTGTTAGTATTATCATTATTAAATTATGCCCTACACTTTCTGCCCGGGCAAGACGGAGTTGCGTGAGCAACAAAAACAAGTACAAAAAAAAACACAAACAACTGAAATGGGTGCTTCCGGAAATTGGACTTAAATTTCCACCTGAATTGCTGTCATCATCACAGTTATCACTACCTAGCCGCAACTATTCCAGCGATATAGCCGCCAAAGTAAATGCCGGAAAAAAAATAATTATTATTATTATTTTGTTTATTATTAGTGCTAAATTATGATTTACACTTTGTGCCCTGGGCAAACGGAGTTGCAGCAGCAACAGAAACAAGTACAAAGAAACACAAGCAAGTAAATGGCGCTTCGCGATATTGTGGACTTAAATTTCCAACTGAATTGCTGTCTTCATCATAGTTGTTGTCTTCATCATTTGCAATAAACCTAGCCACAACTATTCCACCAATCTAGCGGACAAAAGAAATTCCGTGATACATTTTTTTACTCATATTATTATTATTATTATCATTACTAAATCATGATTAACAATTTATTCCCGGGCGAGAGGGAGTTACAACTTGCAAGAACAACAAAAACAGATACAAGAAAAACACAAACAAACAAAATTGGTGCATCACGATAATCTGGACTTGAAATTTCCACCTGAATTGCTGTCATCATCACAGTTATCACTACCTAGCCGCAACTATTCCAGCGATATAGCCGCCAAAGTAAATGCCGGGAAACAAATAATTATTATTATTATGTTGTTTGTTGTTAGTGCTAAATTGTGACTTACAGCCCGGGGGAGACGGAGTTGCAGCGGCAACAGAAACAAGTACAAAAAAACAAGCAAGTAAATGCGAGAGTAAATGGCGCTTCGCGATATTGTGGACTTGAAATTTCCAACTGAATTGCTGTCTTCATCATAGTTGTTGTCTTCATCATTTGCAATAAACCTAGCCGCAAGTATTCCACCAATCTAGCGGACAAAAGAAATTCCGTGATACATTTTTTTTACTCATATTATTATTATTATTGTCATTACTAAATCATGATTAACAATTTATTCCCGGGCGAGAGGGAGTTACAAGAACAACAAAAACAAACACAAGAAAAACACAAACAAACAAAATTGGTGCTTCACGATATTCTGGACTTGAAATTTCCACCTGAATTGCTGTCTTCATCATAGTTATCACTACTAGCCGCAATTATTCTACCGATCTAGCGGCGAAAATAAATTAGAAGTAAAGGGACCGTAATGAGCTAAATATCTCTGCGGAACTCACAGACCCATCGGCATTTTTGCCACCTCTCCGCGATGCGATGGGTCCCTTTGTGTTACAAAAGCCGACAGTAGTGCTTTGATACTGCGCCGAGTGTAAAAGTTGCTTTGAGGATGGCTCTGGATACCGCGGATATTATTGCGAACGCAAAAATGCACAAGACAGAATAAGTTCGTAACCTTTATCTTTAGAAATAGAAATGAGTTTTAAAGTTTAACTGAAAGGGGCTAGGATAGGACAATCTAGTTACCCATCACTTATTCACTTAAATTGGCTTGAAGACCCGCTGAAAATGAGTTACTTCGTTGTTCCGCTATTCACGAATAATCGATTTTCAAATAGTGGAATTTCCGTGTGATTTGTGGTGCCTCTCTGCGCTTGTATTTTTGCTGTATGCCTTACGATAAAGATTTATCATTTTTTTTTTGTTCAGGCACTAAGCAATCTTCACCAATCTCACCACTGCCTACTGAAAAGCCGCATTTGTGTTGAGATTAAATTTCCCGCGTTATAGTAGAATTTACGCTGTGGGGACGGCTGGAGATATTCTGAGCCTCATAACTAGAGCAGATAGTGGAAAATCAAAAAATCCCTTTGAAGAATCCAAATAATTCAGTGTATCCAATTAAATGACACACAAATGATTTGGCTTTTCAGTTAAACTTTAAAGAATTGGGTGCCACTAACCTAACTAAAACCCTGATTGGATTCAAACAGACCGAAAACAAGTTCTACGAGGGTCGGATATCCTCAGCTTCTATTTTCATTGTTTCATCTCGTATCTTTGAATGAGTGTTTCATTGATTAGTGATAAATATTTTAATAAGTTGCTTTGAGGATGGCTCTGGATACCGCGGATATTATTGCGAACGCAAAAATGCACAAGACAGAATAAGTTCGTAACCTTTATCGTAATAGAAGTGAATTTTATAGAATTGGGTGCTACTAACCTAACTAAAACCCTGATTGGATTCAAACAGGCCGAAAACGAGTTCTGCGAGGGTCGTATATCCTCGGCTTATATTTTCATTGTTTCATTTGGAATATGTGTTTCATTGAAGTGGTAAATATTTTAATCGCATGTTCCGACGCCTATTCTACAGTTTCACGAGGGCCTGATATCCGCGGATATCTTCCAATAATATTTCCAGTGTTCAACTCTTTATATTTTGAAGCCATGGACCAGAACAGTGCACAATATCTAAAAATGTGGCGAATTTAGTTTTCCGACTTTTTTTCTGGAGTCCCGACGAATCCCCAATCCGAGCAGCAATAAAAGAGTAAATACCAATTCGCGATGTTCCTTTCTCCTATTTCAATCCCTGATTACTTTTCTTTTTTGAGCCCGCCACCAAATGTCTGTTTTTACCGAATTCCAGTTGAATTCTCCATGTGACAATGTGAATAGATTCAGCATTTTTGAATCTACCCCTATTCGTGTTATTCATCGGAAAATTAGGTTGATCTCCTAATGTTTTGTCCGGATTCCGGCCGAGTGATCCATCCGAGGCAAGAACTGATAACATTTCCTGACTCGTTCGCATCTGTTCATCCAGTTTCAAGCTTCTAATCAAATTGAGAGGCATAGGCTAAGTCTCACTCTACGCCATTCTAAATACTAGTCCAAATCCACGAACTCGACCTCATTCGTGGCGTCAAGAGTCCATGTAGGCTACCCTCATCCGTCGGAACATCTAAAACAGCATGTGAATTATCGTGATAACAGACAGACCTACGATATCATAGGTAGCCCTTGCTTTCATTCGGGGATCCCCAAAACTCAAAAGACGTTCTGTTCTGACACACCATTCACGAGAATTCACCTGTGATGCCTTTGTCGAGCCTTTCGTAATAATGTCTATTTTGTCGAAGGTCGCACCATCTAGGAAGGGCATTCGGCTTGGGATTTTTGGGTTTGCATGGAGACTTTTACAGGAAGTAGTGGAATCTTGCCAGACAAAAAGGCGAATTTCAAAATTTTCGCTGTCGGCTCTTACTATAATTTTCTGTTGGACACAGGCGTTAGAAGCCGTTATCAGGGCGTCGCCCCCTCCAGCGAAAGCTGAAATGACGGGCCTGCTGGAATCCGGTTGTTACGAACAACCCTTGGCTTAAATTTATAAGAATCGGTGTCAATGTTTCTTGAAATTCGTAAAACTTTTCACCTGTGATGCTGTGTTTCTTGTCTGTTAATCGATTCTTGAGCCGGCTTGCCGGGCATTTCACCAGTTGTATGTTATGAGGTCGCATCCCTTCCTCTTCCTGGCTCCTACCTCCTTGGAGCCGCTCCTGCTCACTATTATACATAGATAGATGGATAGATGTATACCGAGGCGTTACTAGCCAAAAGGTTTGGGGGGGGGGACAAGGTATTTACCGACTGGCTGGTCATTTTTACCGACTATTTTTGCGGTTAAAAACGACTATTATTGGGAAAAAACCACTGTGTTGACGAAAAATCGGTTGATTTTAAGAAAAAACGAGTATTTTTAAGAAAAACCAACTGTTTTTCATTGTTTTTAAGAAAAAACGACTATTTCTAAGAAAAAATCGACTGTTGCGGCGCTTCGCGCCGATACGAAATTGCGGCGCTTCGCGCCGATTCGGTTATTTTTTTTACCGACTGGCCAACAACATTGGGGGGGGGGCGTCCCCCCTTCCCCCCTAGTAGTGACGCATCTGGATGTATAGTGAAGCCCTTGGGCCAATAACAAAAACAATACAACATTTACATTCAGTAAACGGGCGAATTTTTAATTTACAACTTCCTACATTCTCAAACTATCATCACATACTTTTAATTATCTTACTTAAATGGTCCAGAAATGCACCAATCCTGCATAGAATTTTAGAATTTGTTCAAGTAGATCCTTTGCTGTCATAACTCTACCATTCAAAAACTTTTCACGTGGGACAGACAACTCCTTGCACTTGTAATCAACTCTGCATGTTGTTTATTTGCGAGAAGACGGTTTGACCGGTAATCAATAAATTGCGGAAACGAAAGACAAAATGAAAAATCTTGCCATTTTTTATGAAAGCTGAGCAGTGAGGACTTGACTTATGCCACACAAGCTTCTGTACTTTAAATCACTTATTAATGCCTAATATAAATAATCGTACAACTCTAATAATTTAATGTCAATACTGTGTCAGTACCATGAGAATGCTTCAAATCTGTGACTATGCTGGTCAGAGAGATGACATATTTCGTGGCAATTAATTTACCGAATAGCTTTCCAAACTGGAAATTTAACAGTTTACCACTACTGTCTGTTTTAACTCCCTTTCTTTTCATTCGTGGAGTGTTGGAAATGAATTAGAATTATACTAAACGGCAATACTACAAGTGGTGGGGTAGCGTTGTCGATATGGGTTGAATGTGCTATCGTGTATCGATACAATATGGCGTCTGTTTGTTTATAAATTGAAATTGTGCATGCTTTCTGTATTGTGTGTTGTGTCTGAAGAGTTTGTAAGATTTGGCTTGTTTGAAAAGAAAGACAATGATCAGGCGAGTTTGTAAGTAGATCTCTTTTAGTTTTAAATTTATTTCGTTTTTTTTTGTTTTTCAGCTTATTTTTATTTTGATTAGCCTACCACCTAGTCTAGGAGCCAAGTAGGTATTTACTGAGAGTTTCAGCTTTCTTTAGCTAGGCTAGGGTCACAAGACCAGTTATCAGACAAGTTTTATTTTCGGACAAACCTACTTTCAACACATTATTCAGTCACTACTCCTGAACCAACTGAGATGAGTTATAATAATGGAACCGATGCCATTAGATTCGTGTTCTTCTTCCGATCCCAATGGTTTGCAAAAATCTTTAGTTTTACGACCACAGAATGATGCAAGTGCGGAAACAATTTATTTTATGCTTCAGAATCTCCAAATTCCGACAAGTTTATCAAATTTTCGGACAAGGGTGCAAGTCTGTAGTCTTCTCAGTCCAAAGATTTGCTCGAAGATTCTCAGTCCAAAGAATTGCTGGAATGTCTGAAACGAAAGTTGCTTAAAACATTGTGTCCAAAGTTATGCCCAGATAAGGTAAAACATTGAAATTCGAACACATCGGAATTCGGACACGTTGACCGAACATTTCAAATCGGACGTTTTCTTTCATCTCTCACGGCGAAGTGTTAGCACTTGCAGACAAAACGGAATAGCCATTAGTTGCGAGAACCAAAAACTCGACTGCCGCTACTTTATGGCAATGCTGTAACAGTTCGGCGAGGGAAAATTCGACTAAAAGGTTTGCCAAATTTTTCTTTTTAATTGTTTTGAAGTGGTTCCGTAAAGCAAAAAATTGCCGGGAAAAGGTCAGTGCTTCTGTTGAAGGTGGCTAACATAGCTAAGTTGCTAGAATTGGTAAATGTTGCACTGATTGCGATATATCGTGTCATTAGTTTTGTTCGAATAGTTATGTGACAAATATTTATTCGGACACTGTATTTGACGACATAAAGCTATTCGGACAGTTGTATTTTGTCTGTTCGCTACTAAAAGCATAACGAACAAGTGTATGTCCGTAATGTCCGATAGCTGTTCGAGATGGTTACTCCCTGTTCGAACACAAAAGCAGAGGGGCATCCCTTCCACGCCAGAAAGCTTTTATTCACGTAGAAATAAAAACCCCGGGAGAGGCCCAGAAAACGTCCGACATTCTGCTCTTTCAACAAACCTAATTCCCGAAACGATACCGGCAACGCTGTCCTCACGATCGTCGAAGAAGAAAAAGAACGTAAATATGTGTCCGAATTTCAATGTTTTACCTTAGGCACCGTAACGCTGCCGTAACGCTCCTGACCTTGGGATTTTGAAACTTCATATTCGTCGAATTCTTTCAGTGGCACAGTGTAAATATCAAGTTTGTAAGTTGAAAATTGCGAGTTCTAGGGTATTTTAGGTCGTAAAAAAAGGAAGTTTGTCCGATAACTGGTCTTGTGACCCTATGATTGAATGAAACCCAATTATTCTCATTGGCTGTGATTTTTTACTTTGCCCAATTATTCTCATTGGCTGTGATTTTTACTTTGCTTAACTTTCAAAGTTTTGAAATATAAACCATTATTATTTATATCTTCTTTTGAAGATATAAATATTCCCTTGGCAAGAAGGCGAGACAGCCAGAAATAGCTTGAATAAAATCCAGCTGTATTTGACAGTGTGAAACCCGTTTTGCACTGTCAAATATGATTCACAGTCAGCTTGGGCTGAAGGAATATAAATTCAGCTGACGTATCCGTTTTCCACTGTCAAGTATGATATTACACGGTATCTGGTTTGTTGGTTCAGATACTTCGCTTAGAGTTTGTTGGATACACAGGTTCTGCGTTGGTTGGGAAATTCAAACTGAGCAAACAGGTTATTCATGCATAAAACTGAGTGCAACAATAATTCATGTAAAATAAAGTCAGGTTAACGGACTGTCAAATATGGTTCCCCTGGGCTGAAGGAATATAAATCCAGCTGACGCATCCGTTTTGCACTGTCAAATATGATATTATATGGTATCTTGTTTGCTGGTAAACGCAGGTTCTGCTTTGGTTTGGAAATTCAAACTGAGGCAAACACGGCATGCACAAAAGGCAGGCACAAAACTGAGTGCAAACAAAAATTCAAGTAAAATAAAGCCGGGTTAACGGAGTGTCAAATATGGTTCGCAGTCAGTCTGGGCTGAAGGAATATTTATCAAGAAAGTAGGTCAAAGACATTACAAAATTAGAGCATTGTCATGTTAGCTTTGCATTAGTTTTGGGTTAGGCCTTGTACTTCAATTACCATATTGTGGTTCTAAATATTGTATCACAAGAGAATAAACACAACACTCAACAATGAATAGCAAACAAAGACAAACTAAAACTAATCGAATTTTTATTCTTTGTATCTAAAGAAAACAGAAATATTTGGCTCTTGGCTTTACTAAGTTATTAATTTGTCATTCCTATTTGACTGTCTTAGATGTGAAAAGCACCCTAAAACAGGTTCTCTTGAGGCAATGCAATGCTTTTTTTGTCTGCCTTAATCATTCGTGTGACAGGCTAAAACAACAGTATTATTTTTTTTTTGGTAGCCTAGTTTTAATCATTAATGTGGTGGAATAAATATTGTTATTAGTCACAAAACTTTTAAGTTTAACTTTTAACTCGTAATTGAAACCAATAGACTTTCATTTATAAAGCCTGTGCAGTTGTTATATAGACAGATCATGATTTCAGGTCTGCAACACAGCCTAGGCTATGGACGACTGATATAGAATAAGTCGTTTAAAATTTGTTAAATTATTGTCTTATTTTTGTCCACTTTCAAAAATAGTGAAGGCACATTTGTCATCAGAAGAAAGACGTACCATTGGGGATTGATTCACTATTGTTGCAGCGAATTCAGAAAATAACACTTTGGCAATGGTTCAGACAGGTGTTTGTTACCTTTGGTCCTCATTCTCTTGGCCTTCAGTTGCTTGTGCGAACCCCAAGTTTGTTTCATGTTACCATAGTATTTTATAGGACAGAGACTGTGAGCAAAAATAAACCTGTGAATTACAAATCTGCATGCCTAGCTTAAAACCAAGCCTAAGCTTGCATGCCAAAATAGTTCATATTTGTTGCTGTGTAAAAGAAGTCTGTTCTGTTTTTGCTGTGATTCAGATATGCTGCTTGAGACAAATGGTAAACTTAATACAAATGTAACTTAACCCTTGTAGAAACTGTCTTCTGTGTGCAAAATGGCTTTTCTGATCAGTTGTGTTTCAGATTATACTATACATCTGTTCCCCACTGTAATATCATGGCCTGGTTTGTATTAGGCCAGTGTTGGTTGATTCTTAACTAAGGGATCAGAATCTCTTTACTCGACTTGAAGTTAGGATAGCCTAATGATCGTAGACGAGCAATTTACCACAAACCCCCGTTTCTGGGGCCTGACCCTGTGCTGCAATTCCTTTTTGCAATCCCAAATGGAAGTGTGGGATACCTTGACATTTTTGCTTTGCCTGTCAGTCTCTCTGCAAGCAAGGTAACTTGAATGTTTTCAAGTATTTGTATGAAAGTTGGTGTGGGATTCTTCAGTACAAAGGAAGAAGTTTGTAAATGGGCTTTTTACCTGAACATTTAGGGGTTGGCTGAAAAGTTCAAGGAGAGCTAAAACAAATCTTCAATCAGGCTTATTGGAAGGTCATTGTATGGATAGGTAAAAGAAAGGTCTGGATCAGGAAAAGCTTGCCACAAACGCTCTGAGAAAAGGATCGAATTGTCTCTTTAGGATTTACCAGTTCATTCTTCAGGTTGATTCCTGGAGAATTGTTTAAATGTTAAAGATAAGTCGTAAGGTTAAACTTATAAATATCTCCATTAACTTCAACATCGTCTCCCGTTTTCTGCTGGTGGCGTATCCAACAGTATTCACGAAGAACTTAAGATAAAAGTTAGGTTTGCAGTAAGGCTACGAAATGTCCATTACAAGTGATGCTGGATTTCATTTACAAATAAACCATCATCATTTGGTCCTGTTTGGAGACTTTAATCTTGTTGGCCTTTAGAAGTTGTTTTGGAGATCCAAAATCGTGGGATACTATCGTCCGTGAGCCTAACAGTTTGCTGTACCAGATATCTCTAACATACTTAATAACAATTATGATAATAATAATATATTATGCCAAACAAAAAATATTATACAAAATAATTGGTGTGAGAACCTGTGGTCCTAAAATTTCAATGTTTCACCAGGTAAGCACCAGATAGCTTTGACTGATATTTGACAGTGCAAACGGATACGTCAGCTAAATTTTATTAGAAAAGTCTAATTTTCTAATTAGGCTAAATTAAAAAAATTAAAATTTAGCTGACGTATCCATTTGCACTGTCAAATATGATTCGCAGTCAGCTTGGGCTGAAGGAATATTTATCCTCGGAACATTTGCACTGTCAAATATGATTCGCAGTCAGCTTGTGCTGAAGGAATATTTATCCTCGAAGTACGAAACTTTAATAGCCCAAAAAGGCCGACTTTTTTCTTCTAATAAAATTTAACTGACGTATCCGTTTGCACTGTGAAATATGATTCGCAGTCAGCTTGGGCTGAAGGAATATTTATAGCTTTGACTGGTATCCGGGAGTTGATAATTTGATCATTATTAACATAAGGCCGGAATCCGGCCGGTGCTTCGTTCTCTTGACAGACCAATAATTGGGCGGAAATCCGGAGAGAACTGAGTATTTCGGAAAACTAAATATTCTGCGATCAACTCGGCCGGAATTTGTATGAAGGGATAAGAGAACCTGCAGTTTTACGTCTTTGCTTCGTTCTATTGACAAACGAATAGTTTGGCCGAAAACCGGATATTCGGTAAAAAACATAAATAGCCTACTGTCGTCAACTCGACTGGAATGTGTATTAAGGGATGAGAAGAAATTCGGATTCTGTTTCTTAGCTTCCTTTATCACAGGCGAACGGTTCTCGAACTGTTTAAAACGTCTAGGTAGTCGAGTTCCGACACAAGGACAAGAAGAGATGCTGATCTGTATTGTTGCAATTTTGTCCTACCTGAACTAACAGATCGTGAAGTAAGGAAACTGGTCAGAACTAAAATCTTACTGCTCAAGTTGATTGGAGGTTAGGTGGTGTGTAAGCAGACGTGCTGGTTTTATACCTTTGCGTCGTTTAGTTTGGTGGGTTTGGAACTAATGGAATCCGTAATGATTCGACCGGAATCCGGCCAAAAACGGAATTCTTCTCTGATCGGATTTGCAGATATAGGGGGAAGACATGCAGAATTTTTTCTTCCGATCCTTTCTCTCACGGGCTATTGAATCAGGGGGTCGGCACTTACAGTTTATGCATGGCAAACTTGTGTGCCGCCAAATCCTTTCCCTTTTTTCCGGAAAGCCGGCGTTGATTGGATCGAAAAAATCAAAACTCCCACCAAAACACTTTAGTTCTTCCTGAGCATAGAGTCAGTTCCTAAAAATATGCTGCCACTGCACAGAAGGAGTTAGTCACTCATAAAAGGACTGTACAGTTAATTTCTCTATGCCGAACCGGTGCCCAGTCGGTGCCCAGCCGTTGCCCACGGAGGCTTTTCCAGTGGTGCCCAACAAGAGAGTAACCCCTCGACTGCACATAACGCGGTTTGGATCAGCTCATTACACACAAGCGTCTTACTATCCTATTAGTCTATTAATGAACTTTTGCTATGTGTATGTTTATTCGACAAGATTTGTTTTGTTCACTAATGTTTGTTATGTTAGAACAATAATTTAAACTATATCAAATGAATAGGCCTACTTCATTTATAGTGACTCGGAGTCCAAGGGAGATCCTTATAATTTAATCTTGAAAATTTCCAGACTCAGTAGCTTCTCCAGGGTACTTCTATCTACCCTTGCTCATTATTCCCCTAATTACTTTAAAGATTAGTCTGATTCTGCGAAGCTATCCCTTCCAGTCAAGGATCGCTTCATCCTTTCATAAGCTTCCATATTCCCCCTCTCTGCTTTCTGATTGGTCGAAACTCTCCCGGTTCATCATAATGAGCTCCTCCACCCATGTCTACCATCTCATAATAACTCGAGAGTTCCACTTATAAAAAGTAAAGATCCCCCTTGTTCTGAAAGGGATATATCGATTCAGTTTTTGATGGTTCAGGGAGTGCGCGTTTTGTTCTGTCAATCATACTTATGATGGGGAATTAGGGTTTTTGAGAGGGGGCCTGTTTGTTAATAAACCTAGGGGGATTCATATTTGGCGAGTGAAATGTTGGCCAAGCGAAAACTTATCTAATATTTCTGGAGATGATTAGAAGGGATAGCCTCGCAGAATCAACCAATCTTTAAAGCAATTAGGGGAGTGATTGAGGTTAGATAGAAGTACCCTGGAGAATATGCAGGGTTTGGAAATATTCATGGTTCTTGTTAGGATCACCCCTTGGACCCTGAGTCACCGTTAGTAAAGTAAGCCTGCTGATCTAATTTAGTTTAACTTATTAAACAGGTGGAATAAATAAATAGAAATAAATAAATAGCCTAAACATACACAGAACAAATGCTTCTTGGGACACTTCTCTGAATTCTAGATCACTTTCTGTGTTTCGATCGTAAAATAGTCAAAACGTGGAGGAACTTTGTATCAACTAACAGACAAGTGTTTCAGCTTTCTTTTGATGTGAATATTGAAATCCGGCCGTTTTCTTGATAAACAAGACCAAAGGTTCCGATGGGATCCCAAAAATTCAATATTTGATCCAGACAAATAGGTTTTGTCTTCGCCAGATCCAGTCTTCGCCAGAGTCCTTGAACATTTTTACTCTTAAAATTTAGAAACAGATCAAGGCCAAACAGCTGATCATTAAGAAAACCAAGTTCAGATATGGATTCAGCATGTGTGTGCGTTACTTCTGCGAATTTTCCGGTTTCGGAGAAATTCCACAACTACTTGTCCGGCGAAAATAAAGCTCAAAAATGAATTCAGCGTATCTCCTTAGCCCTATATGATATGATTTATTTGCTTAAAGCCCGAGGGCCATCGCATACAAAATACAAAAAAAAGAAACAACAACAAACAAACAAATATCTCCCCCCACAAATCCTAATTACAAAAACTCTTCCCTGTGTTTCCATCCTATCCGCAAAAACCTTCCAAGTTGCCTAACCCCAAATAAACTTGTATCCTTAAACTTTTCAACCAACCAACCTTCCCCGAAAATTCGCTCCCCAAATATTTCAACTCTTAAATCATTCAGCTCCACACATTCGCACATGAAATGAAACAAATTCTCGTCCACACAACCACACATTGGACAAAAGTAAAGACCACTAGACCGCCCCTTAGCACTACCCATCCAACATCTAATCAACTTCCAATAAAAATTTAACTTATAAAAAATTTTCCGGTTTCAGCCGGATTCCGGACGGACTGTATGTCCGGCAAAAAAATGATTGTCATGTACGGATTCAGCATCTCTTCTTACCCCTAAATCGGACATCTTATCAACTTCGAATAAAACTTTTACTTTAAAAACGGCGAGAAAAATGGAGAGAAAATGGTTTTCATATTCATGTTCAGCATGCCTTCTTACCCATACTTCGAACATCTAATCAAATTCAAATAAAACTTTTACTTTTAACAAACTTTCCGGTTTTGGCCGGATTCCGGGCGAACTACTTTTCCGGCGAGAAACTGGTTTTCATGTTCGTGCTCAGCATGTCTTCTTACCCCATAATCGACGATCACATTAGCTGTTTTAAAATGTTTTGCTTGCCCCTTAATTTGAACCCCCACCCCTAAATGTAGGGCTACAGAGCCCATCTACGAAAACGACCTTACTCTCGACCCAAAGAATCCTCACACCAAGTTTCATCAAAATATCTCATTCCCTTCGAGAGTTATCGTGTTCACAGACGGACGGACAGACGGACAACTTTTGCCATGTCATAGGTATCCCTCCACCAAAAAAAACCTTCCGTTTTCCTTCCCCATTTTCCAGATACAAATATTTGGGTAGGAAATGGTCTGGGGATGTTAGGAATATGGTTTAAAAGAATTGGAGTAGGCTGATGATAAGTTTTGTTTTAAGAATGAACTTTCACAGAATAGTTGTCGAACTGGTGACTTACGTCATCTACACATAGCCTAACATACAAATTTAAACATACTTAAAATAATTTAAACATTACATTAGTTCGCACTTAGGAGCAAATTAAGGTCCATCTTGATCTGTTGAGTCGCTCCGTTGTGGATGATATGGTCAGTGTCGTTGAGCCCAGATGCATCCCGATGGTGTTCCCAGAGCACATCATTCCATTTGGTGTTTAAGAAGTTGCATAATTTAAACTATCTGTCAACAAATTTAAACCTATTTAAACATAAAATAGTTACATAGTTAGGACATGTAATCGTATTGGCCAAGCGTAAGGGTTGGCGAAGGGAGAGTTTAATATTACAGGAGAGTAGAATGTTTGGATGGGAAATATTCAGAAATGATATAAATGTGGTTCAACTTGAGTGGGCTAGAATTCGAGTTTCCTCTGGTCACACATCATACAGGGAATGTGGGCTGGGATACGTAGCGGGACAATACTACAGTAGAGGTATGTTAATTTGAACAGTTACTTTCATGTGAACAGTGCAGTTTTGGGCTGAATGGTAGGATTAAGATCCAAATACATATTTAGGTGTTTTCAGAGGGACTTAATTACCTACTTTGGCTAACGCATTATTGACTTTCTTCACAGAAAGTGAATGAAAATGGCGAAGCCCGAAGTCAACAAATGTTCACATAAGCGTACATCTACTGTAGGCTACTCCTAGACGTCAGTGAAATCCAAACATGCGCGAACAAATGTTTCGGATTATTGGCTGTATCATCCTACGACTTCCAAACTTGAATAAAAATTTCTTTCCTTTCTTGCAGGTACGAATAGACAAAATGCCAAAAAATGGACGAAGAAAAAGTCACTTCCCTGGTGATGCATTGTCAGTCTGAAGTTCGGCCTCCCGTTTTAGGTAAGCAACCTACCAGTATATACATTTGTGGTCACAGTTTTGACTGTAGCCTGGGGCCTACGACATAACATCTTACGACCCACCACCTCTTTATACATCGTCGTCTCTTTTGAGAGAAGTCTTTCGAGCCTTGTCATGCATGTATGTATGTCTGTTTGGGCAGTGGTCGTAACTTAAAGTTTAACTGAAAAGCCAACTTATTTGTGTGTCATTTAATTGGATACACTGAATTATTTGGATTCTGCAAAGGAATTTTTTGATTTTCCACTATCTGCTCTAGTTAAGAGGCTCAGAATATCTCCGGCCGTCCCCACAGCGTAAATAAAATTCTACTGTGACGGGGGAAATTTTAATCTCAACACAGATGCGGCTTTTCAGTGGGCAGTGGTGAGATTGGTGACGATTGCTTAGTGCCTGGAACAAAAAAAATGATAAACCTTTCTCGTAAGGCATACAACAAAAATACAAGCGCATAGAGGCACCACAAATCACACGGAAATTCCACTATTTGAAAATCGACTATTCGTGAATAGCGGAACTACGAAGTAACTCATTTTCAGCGGGTCTTCGAGCCAGTTTAAGTGAATGAGTGATGGGTAACTAGATTGTCCTATCCTAGCCCTTTTCGGTTAAACTTTAAGCATCGCTGATCCGGAGACTGAGCCTACCGCAAACACAAAGATCACTCACCAAATCTCTGGCTATGAATCGTTAGAATTCATAGCTACATTATGTTTGCTGCTGTTGTTGCCATATTTTGTTCTGTGAAGCTCTGCTGCAAACAGAAAGCTATTTCGCACCGAGCTTCGTGTCATGGTAGTTTGAATTCTTGCCTGGACCTACGTCATGTTTGCTGCTGTTGAAAGATCAGGAAGAACTTCTCAAATAGTATCCGGTGATGATGGTTAGAATCCTTGGCTCGATCTGCATTATGTTTGCTGCTGTTGTTGCCATAGTTTCTTTTGTCTAACCCCGCTGTAGGTCCGCTGGGCCTACCGCAAGCACAAAGATCTTCGCATCGAGCCTCTAGTTGTGCGGTAGTTAGAATCCTTGCCTCGATCAGGGACCCATAAATTTCCTTTAGTGGGGGCCTGTCAATAAGATATTTCTGATTCTATCTTGAGCGCACGGAATGTAGTTCGAGAAATACCCACGGTCCAATGACGTTCAAGACCAGATAGACAAAATTTGGGATTGGCTGCTGGCGCCTTGAGGGAGGAGTCTCTTTGGCGCACACGTCCAATGAGGCAAACAAGAATGCCGATCGACTCAAGCGGGGATTTTTGGAAACTGGATGGTTCGGTCATCGTATCAATATAGAAGCATAGGAATTGACAGGCCCCCTGTAAGGAAGTGTATGGGTCCCTGCCTCGATCTATATTATGCTGTTGCCACGTTTGGTTTGCTAAGTACCGATCGCCGGGCCTACCGGAAACAGAAAGATCTTTCGCACCACATCTGGAGCTATCCTTGCCTCCATCTACATTATGTTTGTTGCTGTTTTTGCCAAATTTGATTTTGTCAAAGCTCGTTGTAGGTCCGCCGGTCCTTCCGCAAGCAATCTATGATTTGATGCTGTTGTTGCTACGTTTTGTCTTTCCAAGTCCTGGTGATAATGGGTGACAACAGGAGGGGCGAGCGCCGTATTGTGATAGTTATGATATATAAATATATATGATATATTTGATGCTGTTGTTGCCACGTTTTGTCTTTCCAAGTCCTGGTGATAATGGATGATAACAGGAGGGGCGAGCGCCGTATTGTGATAGTTATAACGCTATCTGGAACGAAAATAATAACAACGCGGACTTACGTCATCACTCTTACGGGAGTTCCTGCAGAACCGATAGTTATTGCCACTTGGCACCATCATAAGTAATTTGTAAAAGTCGTGGAACGAAAATAATAAGAGGGAGGAGCTTATTTACTTATTACGGCGGTCGATGGAATTGCAATAATAACAAGAATAGTAACAATCGTAACTATAAATAAGTCGCTGGAACGTTACCATAACATTGTCGGGCTCAACTTAAGCACACACATCGTTGCGTCAGTGGTAGCACCATTTATGATAGAACCCTTTTTCTATATCTGCATTGTGTTTGCTGTTGTTGTTGTAACATTTGTTTTGACAGGATCTGATGCAAGGTTCGCCTTTCTACCGCAAGCACAAAGATATTCGCGTCAAATCTCTAGTTAGGGTAGTTACTACTCTTGGCTTGATCTACTTTATATTTGCTGCGTTGTCACATATTGCTCGATTTTGTTTTGCCAGCAGAAAGATATTTCGCACCAAGTCTGTAGTTACGGTCGTTAATCCTTGCCTGGATCTACACAGTGTTCGTAGCTGTTGCTGCCACATTTTGTTGTGCTAAGTCCTGCTAGCTTGTCTACCTCAAGCAGAAATATTTTATCGTCAAGTCTCCAGTAATGTTAGGTTGAATCCTTGCCTCGATCTACATTATGTTTGCTGCTGCTGTTGTTTCGTCAGGTTCGCCGAGCCTGCCACAGACACAGTATCCTCGCATCAAGTCTTTGGTTATGAAGAATTACATTCAGTGCCTTGATCTACACTATATTCGGTGACAACGTTACACATTTCGTGCTTGCCGGGTTACCGTACACGGATCTTCTCTTCAAGTCTTCGGTTATGCTAGTTTGACTCCTTGCCTCAATCTACATTACGTTTGCTGCTGGTGTTGACATATCTGTCTTGTGGGGTCCGCTGTAGTTCACCGAGCATACCGCAAACACAAAGATCTTTGCATTAAGTCTCTGGTTATGAGTAGTTAGAACCTCACTGAGATCGGCCGTGCTTGCATGCTCGCATACAATTGCAAGGAATGTCGATCGTTTAGCCTTTGGTGGGCTGATGAACCGGTTTTCGGCTAATTCTTTATCATTTTCAGCCGGCTGAGCTTTGATATCGCGGCTAATTACCCGGCCTTATAAAATCCGAAAGTATGCCTGCGCCCAAATTTGATGACAGAAGGCGTAACGCTAGCTGAAATACGTTGTCTCCCGGAGTTTTTATCGCCTGAATTTTTTGGTCGGAAGTGCTAAGCTGTGCTATTCTTCTGCCAGCTTCGGCGTAATAGCCTCTTACCTTTTTAATATTTTATTGAAGCGTATAGGGTATGTTCGAACCTACTGACTTAAAGCTGTACGTACTGTCTTCACACCGAAACCGTTGAAGGACAGGTCGTACTTATGATAGGAATTACGATAGGAATTCATTCTACTTCAGTAGTATCCATTCTCGTTCCCCAGATTCAACACTTTATAATTGTATCCTGTCTCCTTTATTACCATATTGATTATCATGCTTGCCACGTTTGTTCTTTTCACGTGACCTGATGATTTTTTCCAGGAAGGTTATTGGTCAGAATACCGGTTATGCAAATTTTGCCATGTTTGTTCATCCAAGGCAAGGGACATGGAAAGAAGCTAAAAACAACCGTAGCCTTGTGAAATTTGTCTTAAGCATAGCTAAGATTTTTTTAAGTAGTTCAATATCTCAGAATACTGTACCTCAAATATTTTGCGTAATTCACAGTTGAAATCATACAGGAAGATGTCAAATAAAATGGATTTGCTTGATTAGAAGATTTGCCAGTTTGTTCAGGAGATACCTTGAATTTGAGATAAAACGCTTTGGGTTGCCTTCGGTGAAAAACCGAAGAAAAGAGAAATCCGCAATTTTATGCTAACGCCAAGAAGTAGTTCACTGCTGGTGTGAAAGAGTAAACGTAACGGAAGGGAATATGGAAGCGTAGCGTAAGTTTTTACGTTTCAGTCGGAAGGGGATCTTTACGAAAGCTGCTAAGAGCATTGTTGTCTCGCGTAGTCTTTATCGCCTAAATTTGGGCGTAAGAGCCAGGCTGTTGCTATTTGTCGGCTAGCTTTGGCTTAACGGCCCTTTACCTCTTTTTGGGATCCCAAAACGTTAGTGACGGATACCTATGACATCGCAAAAGTTGTCCGTCTGTCCGTCTGTGCGCGCGATAACTCTCGAAGGCATTGAGATATTTTGATGAAACTTGGAGGGAGGATCCTTCGGGGTCAAAGTACAAGTCAAGTTCGAAGATGGGCTCTGTAGCCCTATATTTGAGGGTGGGGGAGGGGTTTCAGATTAAGGGGCAAAAAAAAAATTTCGAAAGCTATTTAGATAGTTGATTTAGGGGTAAGGAGACACGCTGAATCCGAATATGAAAGTTATTTTCTCGCCGGAAAAGTAGTTCGTCCGGAATCCGGCGAAAACCGGAAAATTTGTTAAAAGCAAAATTTGTATTTGAAGTTCTTTAGATGTTCGATTTAGGGGTAAGAAGACATGCTGAACACGAAGGTGAAAACCATTTTCTCGCCGGACAAGTAGTTAGCCCGGAATCCGGCCGAAACCGGAAAATTTGTTAAAAGCAAAAGTTTTACTTGAAGTTGATTAGATGTTCGATTTAGGGGTAAGAAAACATGCTGAACACGATGGTGAAAACTATTTTCTTGCCGGACAAATAGTTCGTCCGGAATCCGGCCAAAACCGGAAAATTTGTTAAAAGCAAAATTTGTATTTGAAGTTGATTAGATGATAGATTAAAGGGTAAGAAAAGGCGCTGAATCGGTATATGACAATCATTTTTTAACCGGACATATAGTTCGTCCGGAATCCGGTTGAAACCGGATCTTTGAATCGGTCTATGGTAACAAAAAGCCACCTATGGCGCTATGCATAATGATTGCATACACAGGTCTTGGGTATTACGAAACTCAATTTATTCGGTGCAGAGCCGAGAAATGCAGATTCTTATCATTATCCGTTCTTGGTAATAGCCCAGATTTTAGGGTATTTTCGTCATTCAAATTCTTTCTCCATCATATCCACCGATTCTTAAAACGACCAAATTTCACACTTCCCATCTGATAAGCATACCAATCTGTAAAACAAATACAGTAAAAATCTTCAAAAAGTCTAGCGAACACTCAATCTCTCGAAAACAAAACCTATTTGTCCGGATCAAATATTCAATTTTTGGGATCCCATCGGAACCTTTGGTCTTGTTTTGTCTGAATGTCGAGGGTGGATCCAAGTTACAAAAGCTACTACCGTCGTTCCAATCTAACTTCATGCTGCGGACATAAAACGATGGTCGAGGGGTTCCGGACTGGGTTTCCTGTCAGGATTTTCCATACCAATACTGTCGATGACTAACTCATCGTACCGACGAAGAATCGCCGTGCGCCTAGCGAAGAACCCGAAACGTCACCACAACAAACGTTTTTGATTGATTTGAGTCAGTTTTGAGGATTTTTGGGTGACGTTTCTTGCTTTCCAAGGATCACCGGCATGTTCTGTACTTGCTGTCTCCCTATCTCGGTCATACAAACATGCAGAGTCGAGTAAAATACGGCCTCATCCCGACGCAGATGAGTGGAGGTTACTAGCTTCGCGCCACATCACGTTTCGTTACCTCTACAAATAGCTATATCGCTGTTAGTCGCTGGCTGATTGGTTCTATGAACGCGCTCCAGAGCAGGTCAGCGCGCGGAGTACGCCTCCTGCTAGCCTTCCTCAACATTTCTTGTGCGAGAATCAACGGTGAAGACGGAAGAGGAGTAAACGGGTATCAACATCAGCTCAAAGCTAGAGTAAATACCTCCAGGTCCGCTCAATTTTGTCGGGGTTTTCATAGTCGCTGCATCCGACTAAAGACATAAGTTATATCTGATTATTTGTTCTTGGTCATATACAGTATAGCTGGAATATGTTCACATGCTGTTAGAAGCCGGGACGTGAAAAGAGATGGGTTCCGGCCAACCACTCCGAGAAAAAATTTACAAATAAAACAGACAAAATATTTTTTTCTTCTTCTGATTAGCGACCCTTTAAGCCGGGACCTGATAGATGGCCTCCCGACTCCGACGCTGTATTCTGCTTTTCTGCTTGCTACAGTTTTCCGACACAGAGAATTGTCCAGATCTCCAGTCTTCAAGAAGTTCCACATCTTGTTCATGACCACATATGCAGACGAGTTCCCCGTCGGGGCTCGAGGGCTTTGACTCTCCCATTCAGAAAACCAGTGGCGCGAATTGTCGCCTGGTCCGTCGGCCTGTCGCTCTTTTATTCTATGCCTATTCATGTAAAAGGCGTATCATTCAGCCTGCCGGATTAGCTTGTGAGTAAACCAAAAAAATCACCTTGGGTGGGCCTGGTGACACGGTCGACAATAGGCGTAGGAAAAAAGTTGTCCTTGATTGAAATTTTGAATAGCCGCCGAAGTGCCCGTAGTGTTTAGCTGTGTGACTTAGGTGATGAATAGATTGAAACGTCGAGAATATCGACCCTGTTTGTCAATGAGGTTATTGTTGCAAAAAAGGCTCCAATCACCAAAATTTGTCAAGGAAAGCAGGCCTCAACTATAGAGGAAGAAGAAGAAGAAAATTGGAACAGAGGTCGTGCCTCCCTTGTTTTTTGCGACGATGAAGAGATTGAAATGTCGATATTATATAGGAGTAGTTGTTAGTGGCAAGCGATTGGGAATCGAATTTGCAATTGATTCCGGCTACTGCCTGACGAGGCCCCTTGCCAAGAAGAGCCGAATTAGTGTTTCAGCAAATCTTGGCTGACTTATCCGGTTTAGTGCCGTCAAAGAATAAAGGTTAGAATTTGTTATTGATATAGTTTTTTTTTACAAACCGTAACCCGAAATTTAAGTTTCACTACTTACCATGTTTGTTTTAGCCTACTTGCCAGTATTTATTTTGCCAATGAAAATATTTGCCTAATTGAGGTAATTTACAGTACCTAATTGTCTTTCTTTTTTGAACCTATTGACTGTAATGGCAGTGCGACCCGCCCATTTTTCGACTAACTTGACCGTCAAGTTGAATAAAAGGAATAGGGTGGTTTTAGTTTAAATGATACACAGCTTCTAAGAAATCAGAACGACGGCTAAAACTGCTCACCGCCGGATCCGGTCCTATTTTCCGGAAAACGAAACTGGCTGTATTTGCTCCATCGAAGGATCGATCGCTCTGGATGCGGCTACTTTATGGCCCGTTACTAATGGCTAATCAAGTCCTCTTTTTATGTCAGTGATGTAGTAAATCACTCTACCGGAGCCGAAAAGAGAGAAATTATTCCCAATCTGATCGGCAGAAACTCCGTCGGGAATGTCGAAAGGCCGGGGAATAGAAGGAACTGATAGGATACAATCGGTAGCCTATATTAGAATAACTAATTATTGTAAGCCTATATTGTAATAACTAATTTCATGCTTTAAATACAAGCACAAACATTCATATTAAAGTTTAACCGAAAAGGGCTAGAATAGGACAATCTAGTTACCGATCACTTATTCACTTAAATTGGCCTGAAGACCCGCTGAAAATGAGTTACTTCGTTGTTCCGCTATTCACGGATAATCGATTTTCAAATAGTGGAATTTCCTAGTGATTTTTGGTGCCTCTATGCGCTTGTATTTTTGTTGTATGCCTTACAAGAAAGGTTTATCATTTTTTTTGTTCAGGCACTAAGCAATCGTCACCAATCTCATCACTGCCCACCGAAAAGCCGCATTTGTCTTAAGATTAAAATTTCCCGCATCATAGTAGAATTTACGCTGTTGGGACGGCCGGAGATATTCTGAGCCTCATAACTAGAGCAGATAGTGGAAACTCAAAAAATCCCTTTGCAGAATCCAAATAATTCAGTGTATCCAATTAAATGACACACAAATAATTTGGCTTTTCAGTTAAACTTTAAAATTGAGATAGAAAAAGGCAGGATCAATGTTAATTCATATCAAACAATGTTATATTCGTTTTAAAATTGTGGTTAAAAAAAGGCACGATTTTTCGTACCATTGACGTTGCCTAATGTTGAACGGCGATGGAGAATATGACGAAATGTAAACCTCGCAAATATTTCATAGTAGGTTAATCTTTTTATTAATAAACACTAATTTAAAGAAAAGATAGCCAAATCAAAGCCGAAATTCTGTGCCTTTTTATTTTTTATTTATTTTTTGTGTACCCTCTAACGGCAGAATTACCGCGTCCCAACAATATCCCAACAGAAGAAAAATCAAACAGCGTAACAAATAAACAGCGGACGAAATTAAATGACTCGAAATTAAATGATTCTGGTTTCATTATTTTCGCCAGAAGGAAGCTGAAGCACTGGCTCTCAGCAGATATGAAGTTCTCAGTTTATCGTTCCCGTTTGACTGTTATAGATCCAAAAACAACACCAAGGTATTCATAAATTTAGAGAAGTTTTCAAGAAGCATACCTTTGCAGTGGTCTATTGAAGAGAAACTTGTTGTTGATCATTGGATATTATCAAGAATAAATAAGGGAGAGAATTGAGAACTCGCATAACCTTGATGTCAGCAACCTAAGTTGACTTCTGCCCGGAAATATTGTACCGGAGGTGGAGACTGGGTGGAGCTTCGCGTGTTGTCTCTTGCAGTATTAAGCGTTACCTCCTGAGCAAAAGTGATGAAGCAGCCAGAAAAGGATATTAATCGGTTATGTAGGCCTGGGCAAGATACTTTTATTCAGGACAGGGCCAATATCTTCGTTCACTGGGTGCTATGAGGGGGTGGTTGGTGGTATTTTCTTCCCTGTTAAGTCTTAACAAACTAAAGAAGAATTCGCGATGTCGTTTTTTTTTGTTAAATGCTATTAGAAAAGTTAATAACTTCTGTTTTGTTTTGTAGTCTGAATTTTGTAGGCATTTTGATGTATGACCACATGTTGCCTTTTCAAATAAGTTATTATTATTAGTTATTGTATAGTGGAAAATAATAAATTAGCCATACGGGATCTGCCTCTTATGGTCTGTTCGAACCTCCTACCATTAGTAACTAAAATACCATCGTCGTTTTAACTGCTACGAAGGGATAATAATAATAATAATGTTTAGTTAGCCGAAAGGGTTTAGTTTTCCGAAAGGCCGTCAGCAAAGAGAACATGTCTGGGAACACCGGCTTATTAAAAAAATTATTCGTACTGAACAGCGGCCAGGTTGGAAACCAGGTTTTCAAAGTAACAAGGTCTAGGTTGTAATATACAGATTGATCGGTGGTAGCGTTTAGTATCTACTGGTTGGTGGCTTGGCCCACCCTTTGTAACAGTAGTCCCTCAAGGTCTTAACCCCTTCGCACTGACACTGACCCATCCTTTTAAGCAAAGCGACTAATGAACGTCTGCGTCCGACAGAAGTTAAATCAGCGATATTTTTTCTTCTTTAGGAGAGGAAAATCTACAAATGAGTTTCAAAGAGCCGCCGGATATTTTGTCGAAAAGTTTGGAGAATCTGCGAATTGAGAAGAAGAAAGAATCGTCTGCTGGAACTTCGCCGGCAACCACTTTAAGAAGAAGGCAAGCAGCGGCTGCTTTCTCTGGTAAGTTGGATGCTTTTTTCTAAATAAATTACCTTAAAGCACCCGTCATACCTATAATGTCAACGCAACCTACCTCCGTAATCGCTCCGTCCATTCTTAAACCCGTAGACCCGAATTTCTACGGTATGTTCTAACCCCTTCAGCGACTACTCGATGATTTCCACACTTGCCTTGTTTCGGTGTTTTCGATGCGTAACATTTTTGGGATCCGAAAACGTTAGTGGAAGGATGGACCTATGACATCGCAAAAGTTGTCCGTCTGTCTGTCAGCACGATAACTCTCGAAGGGATTGGGATATTTTGATGAAACTTGGTGGGAGGATCCTTTGGGTCAAAGTACAAGTCAGGTTCGAAGATGGGCTCTGTAGCCCTACATTTAGGGGTGGGGGAGGGGGTTCAAATTAAGCGGCAAACAAAATATTTTTAAACAGCTAATGGGATAGTCGATTACGGGGTAAGAAGACACGCTGACCACGATGATGAAAACCATTTTCTCGCCGGACAAGTAGTTCGTCCGGAATCCGGCAAAAACCGGAAAGTTCGTTAAAAGTAAAAGTTTTATTTGAAGTTGATCAGATGTTCGATTTAGGGGTAAGAAGACATGCTGAACACATTATGTGAAAAGCATTTTCTACCCGGACAACTAGTTCTCCCGGGATCCGGCAGGAACCGAAATTTTTTTTAAAGCGGAAGTTTTATTTGAAGTTGATTAGATGACAGATTTAGGGGTAAGAAGAGGAGCTGAGTCTGTATATGACAATAATTTTTTTTTACGGGACATGTAATTCGTCCGGAATCCGGTTGAAACCGGAAAATTTATTTGAAGTTGATTTTCAAAGTTTATTTGAAGTTGATTAGATGTTCTTTATGGGATAAGGAGGTACGCTGAATTCGTTTCTGAATTTTCTTTTTTGCTGGACGAGTAGTTCGCTCGGAATTCGGCCGAAATCGGAAATTTGGCAGAAGTAAAGCAGGAAGTTTCGGTCAGTGTCGTCAAAATAGATATGGCTTATAGTGGTATATCTGAACTTGGTTTTCTCAGATGAGTAGCCGGCGAAGACTGGATCTGGCGAAGACAAGACCCAATTTTCGAATATTAAATTTTTGGGATCCCATCGAAACTTTTGGTCTCGTTGCCAGAAGTCAATGAACCTGGAGAAATGCTCAAAACAGCAAAAGCCGTGGATAATTTGTGACAGGGAGAGCCTGGTTTTAAAGGAGTAAACTATTTGGGATTGTGGAACATAAGTAGTAAGTGGTGCGAGGTGTGCTTAAGTCGCACTTCCAGGGAGATGGGGGGGGGGGGGCGATCCTCTTGTAGAGTCTCTCGCTAGTTTTTAGCTTTGTCGGTAGTTGTTGTTGTTACTTTTCTACACTTTCATCATGAAGTTGGAAGAATCTCAACTTTTCCGTATGGAAATGATGATGCCGAAATTACCGGCAGGAATTCCAGCCCGACCCTGGTCGTCTTTTCGCGCCGTTACTCACCGGACGAACGATCTCGCGTTTCGTCACGACTACTCTTCCACCTAGTTCGGATTCGAATCCAGGATTCGTCCTTTTGGCCGGATTCAAATTCGAATCTTTTGCTTGTCTGACCGGATTCGGACTCGGATTCCAACGCTCAAATCTTACGAATCCGGTCAAATTTCTAGTCTACATCCTTCTGGTTTCCGTTTCCCAATTTTTACACAGTGGGCTTGGGCAATCCAACTTTTTGGTCTCCATCACCAACCATCATCGGTAATCTGTCAGGTTGTCGGATTACCTAGACATCAGTGATTTTTGTCTCCTCTGATTTTTAAACCATAACCTACGTATAGGATTTGATTTTTGTTAACGTCGGACTCGAATCCGGATTCGAATCCTCAGCATCAAATGATGGATTCGGAATCGGATTCGTACCTAGCCCTGGATTCGGATTCGAATCCTTTCATGGTCAGATTCGCCTATCTCTGGTGTAGACGCACTTCTGTAGTATGGACAATTTCTAGGAACACATCAGGTTTTACACTGACCTTGGCTAGTGCGCTTTCCCTTTGCTTGGGATTCCTGAACAGAGGGAGGTGAGTCGTCTAGGCTGCCACAAATCCCTGATTTTTGGCTAGCCTATAGGCCTACCAAACACTGGGCATATCCAGCATTTGACACAGTGTCAGAAGTATGGTAACAGATAACACATATGTGCGCATCCTTGTGTTAAACGTTATGAAAACATCTGTCTTATGACGCTTTGAATATTTTTGAATTTTTCGTCTTTTCATAAAGTAACACTAAAAAGGGTAGTAACAGAAGTTTTGTCTCGAAAGATAACACTTAAAAGGTTCAAAACAGATATAGGCTATTCTCATAACGTTGCAAACAAAGATGCACAAACATGTGATAGGCGTTATCAAACTTCTGACAGTCCATAACCTATGCCTAACGCAGTCCCTATAAGTAATCTAGGACTGGTGATGAAATTTGTGATGTAAATGAAGGGTCCTTTTTCTTTTATAACACTATTACAAACATCCTACTATCCTTACCCCCTTTATAAGGAAAGGGATTTGCTCTCACAAATAGGGGTAAACTGCTTTTGCAGAAACTCGGTTTCAAGAACCCCCTTTAGGTGGGGCTCTGGATAGCGCAGGCCCATGCTTTCTGGGGAAAGTGATGGCTGGAACTTTCTCCTGGAATCAAGTTAGTTCTCCTTTAGCCAGTGGAGTCTTTGGTTAGAAGCGAGGGTCCTGCGTGTGTCTTTAAATAGAGGAGTTAAAGCAGATATGGGATCTGTTTGCTCGGGTCAGATGAGATAAGACTGATCTCATTGGCTGGCTCTCCTCGCTGCCCCGATTGGCTCTCTCACAACGTGCAGCTGTTGCTAACATTATCTTGGTGTGACAATTCAACAGTGAAAAGTCTTTGATGGCAAATCATTGATGACCTTCTAGCGTCGTGCAGAATAGTTACTAAACGCACCCGTTACTAAACGGTCGTGAGCGGTGCTGAAAAGCGAATCTTGACCTGACCAGAATGGCGAAGGCCCGAAAATAAGAAATGTTGCTATCTTTGGCCATAACTAAAGTGACAGATCTGATGGGCCTTGAACCATAGTGAGAGTTGCCGCTTGTTTTGAATTAAAACAAAAAGTTACGGACAGGACAAGACCCATTTGTGGTGATGTGCGCCTAAATAGGCAGTTAGCAAAGTAGTTATAGAGCTTAGTAAGCGAGAGTGAACTAACATTTGACTGACACATGTAGCTGAGGTTGCCAGGCATAGCATATTACTAAAATGTTTGAGGTTGGCTCGGAGATCAGCTGTTGGGGATGTGAAGATGGGGGAAGTTGTTGCTGTTGCGATAGTTTCGAAATCGATGGATGCAGCAGTATATCAGCGTACTCCGATTACTGGAAACGCCATGAGTCACTGGAGGAGTATAGGAAAATCTTCGGGGATTTATGCGGTGGGTATTTCTAGGTATCTGGAAGTCACGACATTTCTGGTGACCTACCTAGCCTTGGTTGGCTTATGGCACCTAATCCGTATCTGTCTCTCAGGGGTATTTTGTCCTTTTCGAGATTTCGACTTTAGCCTGCATCAGATTCGGTCCGGTACGATCTCAACGGAGAATAATAATCTTCCGTTACCCGTCTAACCCAGTTTACCCCCGTATTATCGAAACTCGTAGAATAGGCGACACTGATCTAACATGTCCTTTACGTCTATATATTCACCACAAGTTTTGTCTGGTGATTTTGTACTCCCCGAAATTTCCACTGATACGTCAGGTTCCAGCTGTATCCTATCATTTATGTATCCTATCCTGTCCTATATCCTATTATTTTTAGTCTATGTAAGGAAGACAAGTCGATAGATTGAGTCTTCTTATGTCTAAATTGGACAGAATAACCGATCAAGACATCGTTTAATTCTCTTATTTTCTGTTTTTGTCGGAATCCGGCGAATCCGGCCACGCGATTGGCTCTCGAGCGTGGTAAGCAAATAGTTACTATCAGTTACTATTTCGAGGAGGTTGGGACGGTCAGCGTAGTAACTTATCACGAGGTTCGAACGGAAATTGTAACTAATAGTTACTATTGATAGAAGGGTGGAACACCCTCTTAGAGGCCGGTTTTGGAAGTCTTTTACCCTTAAATCGAGAAGAATCTGAAGACACGATACACAAAATTTGAAAAGCTAATACATTTTGAAACAAAAATACTGGTTCCTTTTGTCCTCCCTCTTCGTGTTAGGTGGTGAGAAGTCTGCAAAAAATACGATGCATTTTGGAGCTCAACTTCATCTGAAGCGTGTCAGTTTGATGGCTTTCGAATTTTCAGTCGAGTAATAAATGTTCTTCTTATTGTCTGCACAAGAGTGAGGCGGACATCTCCGAAAACTGTCCTGCGATACAGACTAGGTCTTATAGGGTCTTATTCTCTGTTCAATAAAGGCTGTTTTCAGTTACGAATGGTTGACCTTGAGCGTGTTAAGATCTCTGTTCCGTGCTTCCCGTGTCTCTTTATTGCTATTTTGTTCTTCATAATCTCATTAGAAATGTTATTAAATGTTTGTTATAACAATATTGCTCAAATTTATTCTGTAACTTTATTTTTTTTTAATTTAATTTTGTATTAATATTGTTAATTTCCAGTGTGAATGTATCTCGTTGTCTCTCCACTCTTCTCTCGAAATGGTTTAAACATCTGTTTGCCGTACAGAGCTCGTAAAATCCCTAACCACAGAGTTTATATTCTGGAGCAAAAAAGGGGTTGACGGGCATAAAACCCCATGGTTAGCTTTAATGTTTTAAACCGCAATGACTTGTGTTTTTTTATAGTTTAGTAAACGAAATTGATTGTGTCTAGTCTTCTTCTTCTTGAGCAAAGATACCGCCAAGTTACTCCTTTAAAGTCCGCTTTATCGTCGTCAGTGGAGTTGGGGATACAGTTTGGTTTTTCGATCCAGAAGGATAAGGATCCACGAATATCTAGAAAAGAACAAGACCAACGCCGTCGATGCGATCCAAAACGCCGGTTGTTTTTTGGACCGATGGATTAGCTATTGATAATTGACCATAAGGTAGTATCAAGAACAAATAATCTGATAGAACCTCGTCTCCCTATCTCTGTGATACGACCATGCGAAGTCGAATATATTCTGATACCCTACCCGATGCAAACGAGCGGAGGAGGAGCTACGCAGAACATCATAATTTTTATGAGTCGTCCTTTACAGCTGATTGGTTGTCTGCCATACTGACGTCACGTGTGACGCGCTGCAGAGCGGACTCTCCACGCCTGCAAGGCATCCTACTGTTTTTCACCTCGTATGAGCAATGGCCTAGAGGGGTATCCATAGTCGCATGTACAGCATGTACCTCTAACTCCGCTCAGTTTTATCGGGGTATCCATAGTCGCTGCATGGGACTAAAGACGGAGGTTCTATCAGATTATTTGTTATTGGTAGTATTTTACTCCGGCCGCTAAGGCTGAGCAGGCTCCTACTTTTTTCCCTCCTTGTGTGAGTAGGTTTTTTGCGATGAAACTTCCCAGTAGGCCTACATTGTTAGGTGCTCTCTCTGTCGCTTTGGTTGTCTGTTCCGATGTGATACGAGGTCGAGTTCCAAAGAAGTTATTGTAAATTTTGATTATAAGAGGAGGAGCAAGTTCTTTATTGGGGTAGTTACCACAATCTATGGAACGAAAATAATAACAGCGCATACAGACGTCGCTATTCTAACGGGATTTCCTGCCAAACGGCCACAAACCAAACCAATTTTTTTTTAGATCGCCGACGGTTGAACGAAGATAATAACAGAATCAAAGCGATTGTAACTGCTAATAACTCGGTGGAACGCTACCCAAGCGTCATGGGCGTTTGTAATAGTAGTAACTTTATTTCAGCCATATAAGATAAGATAAGATTTATTCCACTAAAAGCACAGAGGCCATGGGAAAAAATAACACACAAAAAAAAACAAAAACAAAAATAAAAAACAAACCCAAATATATGATAACTATGGTACATATTCCTTTTACAGGAATCTTTCTCTGTGGTTCATCAAAACCGAAAGAAATCTTCCCAACTAGGCTATCAAACAACGCAAAAAGAGAAACTCAACAAACATCGGTCAGACATTAGTTGCGTTTTCGCGGATACCATGGTATCTGATATACGGTCTAAAGTCGTTTTAGCAGTTATCGTGGTATCTGATACCACGGTCAAAAGTCGTTTTTGCAGTTGTCGTAGTATCTGGCCAGTTACCGTGGTAACAGATATTCAGATATCACGGTCCGACCGCGGTATCTGATCGTAGTATCTGAAAAGTCATCTCACTTTCATCAAATTTTGTCAAAGTGGTAGAAAGAAGTTCAGCACTTAGTGATGTAACTGGATATCAGTTTTTCTTTTGGGATGACTTCGAAAAGTGCAATTTCGGCAATAGTCGTTTTTGCAGTGGACCGTATATCAGACACCACGGTAACTGCAAAAACGACTAATTGCAGATCCAGTTACCGTGGTAACAGATACCATGGTATCTGCAAAAACGCAACTATTAAAATCGCCCAAAAGGCAGACGTCCCTAAGGAGCTTCGTCCTCACAAAAAGACAGCTGAAGGGATAGCCGGTGAAAATGCAGGACTCCTGTTCCGATTTTCTCCTTCTCAGAGCGAAAAATACGCTGGTGCAGATGCTTTGGATTCATGGATTCACAAATTCCTTAACGGTGCAGCATCTGCGAGAGAAGACTTTCCATTTCTCTTCCTCCTTTTTCAATCTTTATATATATGTATATTTATCCATCGTATTGCTAAAATGATAAAGATGGAGTGCAAAAAAGAACAAAAAAGACGCAGTGACTACTTTTCCGGGGGTTTAAACCATGAGAAGGATGTAGCGACTATTTAAATTTCAACCTATTTTATTAAGTTGAAATTATAGAAATATTTAAGTCTCTTTCATTTCGTTACTTCTTTCAGATATCCGCCGAGGCGCCGACTCCACCAGATCTTCCTCTCCACCCTCTCCCGGGTCACCCTCCTACCTTCGATGGTCGGAAGACCTCCACTACCTCCTCCTAGACCAAGATGGAGTGGAGCTCTATCGGCAATTTATGGAACTAGAAGGCTGCGGTCATCTGTTCGAATTTTGGTTCGCCTGTGAGGGCCTGAAACTCCACTGTAGTGATAATATCGTGCCGACCGTAAAAGCAATAAACCGGAAATATATCCGGTCCCGGAAAGTGCCTCTGAGTGAAGAAATCCGGACGCAAATTAATGATGTGCTCAGTAGGAAGTGCGATTTGGACGCGAGTATATTTGATGGGGCACAGAAGGAGTGTGAGACGCAAATGCGAGACTCGATTTTTCCGAATTTTTTCAAGTCGGAAATTTATTTGGATTATGTGCAGAAAAAACAGGAGACGGGGAACACTGGAGCGGAATCTCCGAAGGCCGAGTCAATTAAAGGTAAGTTCTCATATTGATGGTGTCTGAATTATCGCTTTTCATGGCACTTGCATCCTTCATCTCGAGTGCCATAGGTAGATAGATATTAGTTGCGTTTTCGTAGTTACCATGGTATCTTATACTGCGGTTGCTTTGCAAAAACAAGATTTGTTACATACGCTTTTTTAAAAGACACCCTACAAAAAATATTCAATTACACTCGCATCACAAGTGCCAAACTTCTTTCCCACCAATTTGAAAAAAAAAACCTAGGCTCTTGTGTTAATGATGAATGAAGCGAGATGACTTTTTCATATACCACGGTCTGTGGGAGTTGATCTTTAGGAGGTCTCACCAAACTTTGACCTTTTTAAGGCGAGCTATTGAAACAGAGCGACGCCGCTGTACCCCTAGCTTTTCGCGAAATGACGCCCCTGATTTACTCTTGCCTACTCCTCGCCTTTTGAAGGAAATTAAGAGCGTGTCCGAAAGCTTTCGGAACTGTAAATGCTGCATTTAATGCTGCATTTTTATTTTCTTTTTCGTCCGAAAGCTCTTACCTTATATGCAGCATTAAATGCAGTATTTACAGCACTAAAAGCTTTCGGACACGTTCTTTATTTCTTCTCTGACACTTCTAATTCCGAAATTTAGCCTTAATCGCCAGCTCCCCAGCTTCTTCTTGAAAATTCAGCGTAAAATTTAGCATCTTCGCTGAATTTTTCGATGAATTTTATGCTGAATTAATGCTGCATTAACTGAGCGAAAATTTAAGTCCGAAAGCGAAATGCTGCATAAAATGCTGAATTAATTCAGCATTTTCGTTCGTTTCCGAGCTTTCGGACACGCTCTAAGTTGTTTTTTGTAACTCTAGGCGAAGATGTCACTGAACCTGAACCCTCTACCTCTGAGCTCGCACGACAGCCGAGCACCCGAATGCTACCCACCGTTATGGAGGATTCGGAGCTTGTTACTGCCGCCCCTGCGCCCCCTGGAAAAGGGGGTGCTCTAGCGCCCCTTACAAGAAAGGCGCTCGAAGCGACACAAACTAGGAGATTGTATGTGGATACAAGGCAGAAGTCAGCGGAGGCCTTCGCGAGGTAGGTAGGAGTCTTGTGATTCCGGTTTTGGAGGGATGGAAGATTAGTGATGATGAATCCTTAACATATGACCTAACCTCGACTAATTTACTGGACCGACAAACACAGATACGGACAAAAAGACAATATATCAGAAACCGATGGTGTTTGTCGGGGGGGGGGGGGGGGGGCTTGGATCTGGGCTAGTTATCTCTGCTCGTGATGACAGGTGTTTCCACAGTAAGAATTTTCTAGTCTCACTATTTCCCGGGTGCCTGCCTGCCGACCAGGTTGGGGTTAATAATACTAATATAATTGCAATAATAAGGCTTTCGCCTCTATAAATTTCTCGGGACACTCTACACAGTAAGTTGAATTTCAGCCAGGTGGTAATCGACAGCTGCTTTGAATTGGTTGATATTTTCGGCATTCACAACACTTTCTGGGAGATTGTTTCAATCTTTTACTATTCGGTTTCTAAAGCTCCCTTTTCCAATGTCTTTTCGGGATTTCTTGCCACTCAGTTTCAAGTTGTGTCCTCTGAGACCGTTGTCATTGAAAGTGAGGACATCATCAGGGCTTATGTTATCATAATAACTATGGGAAATAAAAAAAAAGTTAGTCCGCACTTGTGAGGCGAAAAACGGGTAGTGACAATTGACACTAGGCGGCAGTCACCATTAAACCCAAAAACGCCTTATATGAAAAACGAAAGATCACCTCGGGTGACAGAGAACGCAACTTGTGTATTTCTAAAGGATCCGCCGTACCTCTACAATAAACTAATGCAGAGCCCCTAACGACACCACACAGATTTTTACAATTGCCGTGTTTCGTTATTTTTGACGCGTATCATGCTCCCGACGATTGTCCGCAAGAAGTTTGTTCGTCCGTCCGAAAACATGGTTATGTATTTCTTTTTTACGTGTTTTTGCTAGAATTCAACGGGCCTCGAAAAAAGGCTTAAAATAGCCAAAGCCGAGGGTGATTTGTTAAAAGCAGAGCCTAGTTTGAAAATATTCTTTAATATTTGAAAATTAACAGTAAATAGTGCGAGGTGTTCTTTAAGGACTGACAAATCTGAAAAAAATTTGAATCTGAATAGTGTTTCTGCTAAGATGTTCTGACTATTTTAAAACTTTGCTGTGCGTACAGAAAATTACACAAGGCTTCTGCTTTTAGCCTCTTTCCGTGCCCCTTGCCTTGGATGACAAACTTGGCAAAATTTGAAAACAGTGGTCGGGAGCCTGATACGTCAAGTAAAGAAAACAAATTTGGCAAGCGTGACAATCAGTAGAATGCTAATAGAAAAGATAGTATACACTTATGAAGTGTGGAATCTCCGGAACGGGAACAAAATACTACTGAAGTAGACAGAGGTGTTGCTAGCCAAAATGTTTGGGGGGAGGGACAAGGTATTTACCGACTGGCTGGTCATTTTTACCGACTATTTTTGCGGATAAAAACGACTATTATTGAGAAAAAACGACTGTGTTGACGAAAAATCGGCTGATTTTATACGACTATTTTTACGAAAAATCTACTATTTTTACGAAAAACCGACTGTTTTTTATTGTTTTTAAGAAAAAATGACTGTTTCTAAGAAAAAAATCGACTGTACTAAAAATTTCGCGCGGACTCGGCTTTTTTTTACCGACTGGCCGACAACATTGGGGGGGGGGGGTCCCCCCTTCCCCCAAGTAGTGACGCCTCTGGAAGTAGAGTAAACAAGTACGACAATTTCCTCTAAATACGCTTTTGTCGTTTTCCACAAGTTGCCATCCCCTCCGGGCGGGGGGAGGACCCACTCCCTTGATCATGTCTTCGTGTCCTTTCATCTTTCGGTAAGCAAAGTGTTCACCTAGCTTCACTCAATGCTGACAAAGTGCCGCCTCAGTTCAACCGTAACATGAATCCCTTTGAAGGTCTCTTTGAAAGAAATCCTTTTGCCGACGACATCAAACGCCCGTTAGGCGCTCCACCGACCACTAGAGGACTATCGGTCCGCCTTGTCTCCGAACTCCCCCATTTCTTTGATTTATCTGATCAAAAAATTTGAAATATAATCGAGTCTGAAGCCTAGGGACTAGGTCTATTTTAAACCCAGGCCTGATGTCGGCCTAATATTGGGATTTTGAGATACTTGAATTCTCCTCGCCCCCCCCCCCCATTTTCTTGATTTTTGGAATTTGGCTTGTCTGTTGGGACTAGGCCTATTTTTCACCCAGGGCCTCTGTCGGCCTTATATCGGAGTTTTGAGATACGTTCGGATACTCTTGATGAATAACTCTTCGAGCCGACGAAGAATCGCCGTGTACCTAGCGGAAGAGCCGGAAGCGTCTCCGCAGCTGTCCCCAACGAATGCCGTTGATTGGCTGACACCGAATTTGAGTCATCGTTCGGGCGACGTTTCTCGTTCTTCCCGAGGTTCACTGGTGTTTTTTGGATTTCGTCATATAGAATATTGTCCCCTAATATCCCCATATCTTCGATTTATTTCTTCATAATTTTGAAATATAATCGAGTCGGTGGGATTAGGTCCATTTCGAACCCAGGGTCTCTGACGGCCTTAAATCAAAGTTTTGAGATGCGTTCGAATTGTCCCTGAACATCCCCCTATTTTTTTTGTTATTATCCCATCGGAGTTTTAAAGTGCAATCAAGTCCGTAGGGACTAGGCCAGTGTTTAACCCAGGCCTTCTCTTCGCCTTATATCTGATTTTGAAATAGTTTTGAATTGTCCCCGAACTTCCCCCATTTCTTTGATTTATTTCAGGCCTTCTATCGGCCTAATGTCGGGGAGTTTTGGGATACGTTTAAATTGTCCCCGAATCTCCCTATTTCTTTGATTTGTCTCATCAGAGTTTCAAAATATAATTGAGTCTGTAGGGACTAGCCTAGACCTGTTTTTACCCAGTCCTTCTGTCAGGCTAATATGGAGGTTTTGAGATACGTTTGAATGAGAATCACCCCATTTCTTTGATTTATCTGATCAAAGTCTGGAAATTTAATTGAGTCTTAGGGACTAGCCCAATTTTTATCTCTTGCTTTCTGTCAGCCGATGCTGGAGTTCTGAGCAACGATCCCCATTTCTTTGATTTATCTCAACAAAGATTTGTTGAAAATCGGTTTTGTAGGGACTAGACCTACTTTTATTCCAGGCCTACTGTCAGGGTTTTGAGAAACGTTTGAATAGCCCTTGAACACCCCACCCCCATTTTTATTTATTTATAACATCGAAGTTTTGAATATAATCGATTCTGTATGGACTAGACCTGTTTTTGACCCACACCTTCTCTCGCCCTTATATCGAAATTTTGAGATACACTTGAGTTGTCTCTGGAAATGCCTCCCCCCCCCTCCATTTCTTTGATATGTATCATCAAGATTTTGAAACATAATTGAGTCTGTAGGGACCAGGCCTACCAGGCTATCTGTCAGCCTTATATCGGAGTTTTCACACACGTTTGAATTTTCCTTGAACACCCCCCCCCCCCCGTTCTATATCTCAACAAAGTTTTGAATTATCGATTCTGTAGGGACTAGACCTATTTTTAAACTCTGTTCGCCCTAAATCGAAGTTTTTGAAATATGTTTGAGTGTACCCAAACGTCCTCCCATTTCTTTCACTCATTTCATAAGACTTTTGAAATATAATCGAGTCTGTAGGGACTAGGCCTATTTTTAACCAAGGGATTCTGTCAGCGTAATATCGGGGTTTTGAGAAACATTCGGATTGTCCTTGAACATCTCCCCATTTCTTTGAGCCCATCTCATCAGGTTTTGGTTATAAAGCAAGTCAGTAGGGATTAGACCTATTTTCAATCCAGGCTTTCTGTCGTCCTAATGTTGGAGTTTACAGAATTATTTGAATCCCCCCACTTCTTTGATTTGTCTCATCAGATTTTTGAAATATAACCGAGTCCGTAAGGGCTAGACCTGTTTTTGAGATACATTTGAATTGTCCCTGAACACTCCACCCCCACTTGTTTCTTTGATTTATCTCATCAAAGTTTTGGAATACAATCAAGACTTTAGGGAATAGGCCAACGTTTTGAGCCCAGGCCTTCTATCAACCTAATATTGAAGTATTGAGTTGAATGAAGTCTGTCTGGGACTATTTTTTGTGACAGTCCCCCGGTCTGCGTGAAAGAGAAAGTAGGAACGCTTTGTGCTTAATGTATCATCTTAGGGACTTACTTTCCCCAGATTCTGTTGAAGTCTGTTTGGAACTGTGTTCATCCCGTTCCTTCAGCCTGCCTCAAATCGACAAAGTGATCAGAATTTAATTCAAGATGATTTATTTTAAGGCAAGATTTGAATTAGAATGAAGTATTTTGTGGCCTCTTTGACTTATTTTCTTTTATTACCCCGCCTCTCAGAATAGCAGAAAGAGTAATTATTACTTGTAAATAAGCGATTTGAGGGATTATTTTCAACAAGGTCGAAATTGTCGCCATCGTCTCTTCTAGAAAAGTCTGCTAGAGACTAATTCTGTTTGCGAAACTCCACTTGTACATATCCTTGTGGAAACATGATTTTGAAAGCTTGAACGCGTGCCTCCTTTGGCGACAGTGAATACTGAATTCTATGGTATGTTGTTGTAACTTTCGTTGATTAATCTAAATGTCTCGGTTAAATCTCCTCTAAAATTTGTACACGATGGAGGGAGGACGTAATTTGGCAGGTCTCACGCAGATCTGGTAGGAACATAGTAGCTATCCTTTGGGTCCTCTCATGGGCTTTATCACAATTGTAGTAAGGCCTGACTGTGTAGTGTGGGGGTAGTAGGGTCTGACTGGAAGGCAGCTTCTTGGCATCCTACTAACTACGTCGTCAGGAGTGATTGTTTCTTTTGATAATTTGTGTATAAAGCACTTAAAGTTGAACACTAAACTACAACTATTACAATTTTGGCTTTCGGGTGTTAAGAAACATATTATATTATATATTTAATGATCCCACGAGATCTTAAGATTATAAGACGTGCCTTGGGATTTTACGGTTTGGGATTGATTTGAAGAGTTTTACACCTCGGAAAAGAAGAAAAGCAGGGCCTTTGTTCTTTAAAACTTATATTTTCTATCACCATGTCAGCTGAACGTGCCAGATATCTCTCCTCTTTAGAAGTATGAGTGATACAAGGGATCCTTTGACGACAAAGGAGGATCCTTCCTTTAGGTGTGGGAAAGGGGCATTGAGGGACGGGAGGGCGCCAATTTCATGGGCGTCAAACAAAACGGAAAGCTTTCATGTGAAAGTACAAAGAAGTTATTCTTTCCCTCTGTTGATATTGTTTTAATCTCTTCCCCGCCCCGAGAGACTATGCTGGAGTAATGAAAATACTGCTTTTTGAGATATGAGCAGGAACTAATAATCCTGTGGGAGAATTCCAGTCATCCCTTTGAGCTGTCAGATTGGTTCCTCGCCGCGATCAGTGCACGATCGTATACAAAGAGAGACGTTATTGAATCTTCCCTGGTAGTGGAATACTTCGATGCTGACGTGAATTTCTTCAGTAATGAGAGAGTAGAGAATTTTACTGATTTGTTTATTTTTCAAAAATAACAGAGCTGCCCCCGTAAAGCTTTCACCTGTCCCATGGGGTTGAGCCACAGTAAAAAGTCATAAACTCACACTTCTTAACCGTAACGCATAAAATAAAAAAACGGCATCGAGAACATTAACAAATTACTAAACCTTCCGGGTCCACCCGAACAAAACCTCAAGTTCACGACTGAAAAAGAAAGAATTCGAAGCGGCAGTTGTATGGTAGGAAATTGGCCATGATGGGGAATCGTACGTCATACCTTATTTATGCCGCTAAACGGTTAAGTCAGCTGAGATTTGCTCCAGCGATTTTCCGGCCCTTCTTGGCAAAGGTCGTCGCCAGGCTTGGGTCAGTGAAGTACTTATTCCGACTCCTGTCTCCTCTAGTTGGAAGTTCTGTTCTAGTTAGCCTATAAGATAACGTTTATTTGCTGTATAATATCTTTACAGATAGATGAGCAGCTACAATATAAATAAATAAACATACAATTTGGATTACATGTCATATGCGATTTGTCATAGTAACTATTAGTTACTAATCCGTTCCAATCTCACCAAAAGTTACTTCCAACCTTCTCGAAATAGTAACTATTTGCTTACCATGCTGGGAGCTTAGTATAGTGGTTACAGAGTAGCTACGAATCTCTGTAACATGATTGGCTGGATTACCCGGGGGGGGGGGGGTGATATTTTACCGAAAATTTTAAAATGCGTTCCAGCCTTGACACCAAGAAGCCAAAATTCGTGACGTCGTGCGTAGTAACTATGGTAAGCAGGGTGGAACACGCTCTATATGATCGGGAGTTGACCGTGGCGAAATAATCATTTTTAATAGTCACTATCTGCTGTGAACCAGGCTGAAACTACACCTATGTCATGTCTATTTCCTCTAGTTTGGGATTCTGCACTTTTGTAAATTTGTATTTTAAAACTTGCAATTATCCTGCTATTTTTGTCCGACTTAGCTTTTGTACATTAGTATATTCTTTAAAGTTTAACTGAAAAGCCAGCTCATTTGTGTGTCATTTAATTGGATACACTGAATTATTTGGATTCTGCAAAGGGATTTTTTGATTTTCCACCATCTGCTCTAGTTATGAGGCTCAGATCGTCTCCTCCGTCCCCACCGCGTAAATTCTACTATGACGCGGGGAATTTTAATCTCAACACAAATGCGGCTTTTCAGTGGGCAGTGGTGAGATTGGTGAAGATTGCTTAGTGCCTGAACAAAAAAAAATCATAAATCTTTCTCGTAAAGCATACAACAAAAATTCAGTACCATTAGTCACAAGGAAATTCCACTATTTGAGAATCGGTTATTCGTGAACAGCGGAACAACGAAGTAACGCATTTTCAGCGGGTCTTCAAGCCAATTTAAGGGAATAAGTGATGGATAACTAGATTGTCCTATCCCAGCCTTTTTCGGTTAAACTTTAAAAGTTATTGAAACACTTCCTCCTCCGATTTCTATGTTGGTTCGAGACAAACAGTCTAGCTGCATGTCTTCTAGATTCGAGGGGTCGACGACTCTCATTGTTGATGTACACCATTCCGGAATAACGGAATAATCCTGACCATTCCGGATTATTCCTGGGCATTCCGGATTATTCCTAACCATTCCATATTGTCTTCCCATTCTTTATCGAGTTTGGACTAAACTTTTGTTTAGTCCGTATTTATTTCACCCCATTCGGTCTGTCCTGCGGCGAACGAGGGGTCGACGACTCTCATTTTTGATGTACACCATTCCGGAATAACGGAATAATCCTGACCATTCCGGATTATTCCTGACCATTCTAGATTATTCCTTCGGGACGTGTACACCACTCCGGGAGAGTCGTCGACCCCTCGTCTAGATGGTCAGTGTTCCCTGAAGTCGAGGTTTAGAGACGGGCTTTAACCTTAGAGTTATTAAGCGCGACCTCAACGAGAGCACGGTTTAACGGCCCGTTATATCTCCTATAATCTTTCGATTTTTGCGGTTTCCCAACGCCGTGACAACAGAAAAATACCGTTTATTCATATAATACAAATTATTAAACATACAAACGTAAACATAAAAAAACATCACACAGAGATAATCCAAAACATCCATGAATTAATTAACAGAAAATAGATTCTTTCACTTTTAAAATTGAGTGTTAATGTGGAACTGTCATCGTTACAGCAGTTTTGCCCTATTTTCTGATGTTTGCTAGGGTCCTGTTTCCATTCCAATCTCTTCGCACTGACCCTGCAAAACCACAACTTGGCTCAAAATGTATGAAATATGTCGGTCTTCTTTGCGATCTCCTTTTTAGTGATTAGCGCGATTAAAAAGTTCGTGTCACTCAAACCACCAAGTTAGTTCTGTCAGAATTTAGCAAAAAGTCTCCGAGTTCAAGAAACAAGTCGGAGTACCGGAAGTTGAGCTAGTGGTTTTCTAAAAATCATAATTTGATATACATCTCTGAAATTTGGCGCTGGATGTATGGAATATGTCGTTCTTCTTTTGCGGGACCTGCTGGCACTCTTGTAAGTGATTAGTATGTTTTGTTCCGATTTTTCAGTCTTAATTTGCGCGCTGATGACGAAGGTTCCGGTGTTTGGTCTCGGGGTTGAGTAAATCTGTAGTCACGTGGTAAAAAAAGGTACTCCAGTAGTCTTTCAGTTCAAGCTGACTGCGAATCATATTTGATGACCTAAACGGATAGGCTGATTCAGCCGAGAATTATTTAAGAGCTGAGCGCACAAAGGTGATAACTCACTTTTTGCTAGTTTCGAGATAATCGCGTTTAAAGGGTGTCGACTAACTCGTAACGGATTTCCATACAGCCGTGACGTATTTAGCGACGTCACGTGATGCCCCAACATAGCATTTGATTGTCCCTAGGCCGTTTCATAAATGTAAACGCGACCGGCGCCTCGCTGGCCGCTCGGCTCTATATTATATACATTCAAATATATATTCACCGATAGGAAGAAACAACAATTTTTCGTTTTCAGAGGTAAAATAGATAAAATGGGTGTGACGTCACGCTTGTATGAAATTCCGATACGATTTAGTCTAGACCGTTTAAAGTTTGGGAAGTTAGCGTATCGAAAGCTAGTTATCACCTTTGTCGACTGATTATCTCAGTAGGGAATGATTTGGCGAAGATTCTGATAGGACCGATGGAAAGAGCTAAAAATGTGTACCGGATGTAGCTCTTAACTCAGTTTGCCGAAAAAGGCGAGTTATCACTTATGTGCGCTCAGCTCTTTAGTTTTTCTACCGAAACCTGTAATCCAGGCTCAGGTTGCAGTTTGAGTACAGATTGCAGATTCGTTTCTTTTCGCTGCTGCCTGAAGAGGACCCTTGCCAAGAAGGGTCGAAATATCGCTAGAACAATAGCTGACTGATCTGTTTAATGCCATCATCCAAAAAAAGGACCCTCTTCAGTCTTCGACATAGGGTGGGTTAGGAACTTGAAATTCTGAACCCCCGGGCTCACATGGGTGCGGGTCTCGGATTCGAATATCCAGGTTATTTTATTTCGGCTGTTTTGCTCACATCACAAAACGTCTAGGCATTCTTTGTCATGTCGTTCATACGCTTCACGTTTCCGACCGCAATCGCGAACCTATCATGTACCGAATTTGAGGCAAAATGATCCAGGTTGTAAAATTCGCCTTGACGCAGTTTCCGGTAGAATAAGTTGAAAAATTTACTTTGATCCCGGTAGTTATTCCCGCAAAACGAATATTGAAATGCATTAAAATTTAACTGAAAAGCCAAATCATTTGTGTGTCATTTAATTGGATACACTGAATTATTTGGATTCTGCGAAGGGATTTTTTGATTTTCCACTATCTGCTCTAGTTATGAGGCTCAAAATATCTCCTTCCGTCCCCACAGCGTAAATTCTACTATAACGCGGGAAATATTAATTTCAACACAAATGCGGCTTTTCAGTGGGCAGTGGTGAGATCGGTGAAGATTGCTTAGTGCCTGAACAAAAAAAAATTGATAAATCTTCCTCGTAAGGCATACAGCAAAAATACAAGCGCAGACGCACCACAAATCACACGGAAGTTCCACTATTTGAAAATCGATTATTTGTGAATAGCGGAACAACGAATTTTCAGCGGGTCTTCAAGCCAATTTAAGTGAATAGCCTAAGTGATGGGTAATTAGATTGTCCTATCCTAGCCCTTTTCGGTTAAACTTTAAAGGACCGAAAAGCTCTGATCCAAAGTTTCATATTTCTAAATCACCCCATCTGGAAGATGGAGGGAGTGCACATTTTTGTGCCCCCTCCCTCACTGAAGCATTTTTATATTTTATATATTCCACATCTTGATTTGTTTTTGATCTGTGTACTTTTTGTGTTACTGCGTGAACTGGGGCCATATTACTGATTCCCAGCTAAGAGTGTATATAATTTGTTCTACTAAGTTACTTGTTTGCAAAATAAAAAGCGTTTTCATGTTTTGCAGTTAGCATGTGTTTTTTTGTTTATGTTTTGTATTGTTGTTTATGTTTTTGTATTGCTTTCAGAACCATCTCGCGGCCAGCCCCGAGTCCCTACTCTGTGTATAATCCCTGCCTAGTCGTTTCCCGACAAGATAGCGAAGCCCAATCGATGAGCTCTGGGGCCCATACGGATGATGCACTGTCTTGTACGAGCAGCACAGTGTAAGCTTATTTATTTGTTTATTTTTGTACATTTGCTCTTCAGCTTCATTTAAACACACTACCTATATGGATGAATCATGATGAATGAATTCAGCACGTTTCTGCAGACCACAGTTTTTTTCTGTCACGTTTTCAAACTAGTAACGAAATTGTCAAACTTCGACACTCACTTCACAGTAGTCCAAAAAGTTAGAGAAATATCTAGAAAGACTGATCCACTCTTCTTTTTTTATTCGATTTTCCGTCTGACGTCTTTTGAAAGTATTGCCGTTCAGTAAAATATCACTTTTAGTCACGACCTTTGCGTCGATGGAATTTCTAAAAAGCAGACTGCATGATCACCATGTACCGATCGCTTTTCTGTTCGTACGTCGGTCCGGTGGTCGCGTGTCAGGGTTAGGTTGGACTAGAACGAAGACACTTGTCAATTATACCAGGGACCCATACATTTCCTGTAATGCCTCGCCATTCAGGGCGCTTGTCACTAAGAGATTTCTGATGCTATGTTGACCGACCGGAAGATAGTTCGAGAAATACCCACGGTCCAATCACGTCCAAGGCCGGATAGACAAAATTTTGGGATTGGCTGCTGGCGTCTTGAGGGAGGAGTCTCTTTGGCGCGCACATCCAGTGAGGCAAACAAGAATGCCGATTCGACCCAAGTGGGATTTTTGGAAAGTAGGCAAGGATCGGGCAACATAGCAACATAGAAGCATAGGAAATGACAATCCCCCTGTAGCCTAAAGGAAATTTATGGGTCCCTGATTATGTAAAGGACCTGACGAGATTGACTTGGAAATTGTAACTTCCCAGATCCCACCACCCAAGGTGAGGGTTGTGGGGTTTGGGAGGCATGACAAAGGACTTCTGTTTTTCTAAAGTTTGTCCGAATTGGGCCGAGATCCGACAATCTAGTTACACTTCATTTATTTACTTAAATAGGCATGAAAGCCCGATAAAACCGCGTTACTTCGTTTGTCCGCTATCCACAGATGATTGATTTCATCGAATGAATTATTCTTTCGGATTTGTGATACCTCTATGTGCTTGTCCCTCTATGCTTGAAATATTCAGCGGCTACAAAGGTAAGCAAGAGGTAAGCCATTGCCGAAAAGTAACACATATAACAAAAAGACATATTTTATCATCGCTTTCCTACTCCCTTCAGAGGAGCTGCTTCCTCCTATTTTCCGAGCTTAGCGTCCGTAAAGTCCGGTCTTCAACTCCCGGAACTTCCGGAATCTGGGCTTCCAGATTATTCTTTGACGTCTTTGAAATTGCATCTGGAATATGAACCGGTCCGAAAGTATATCAAATTAATCCGGAAAAAAGGGGCTTTTGAACTTCCAGATTTCCGGAATTTTTAAGTATCGCAGTAGAAATTCAAAAAAAATCTCGGAAAATCTGGGAACGCCGATTCCGGAAGGTGGACTCACCTTAACGCATAGAAATGCAGGTCTTTGTTCAAAATCAGATTTTCCTCGTCTGAATGAATATTGGTGTCGTGTCGTTTTCTGAACTTAATAAAATCGATATTCACGATTTTCTTCTGAGATTAGTCAAAATAATTAAGTGAATTCCAATGTCAGATGTAAAAAATAAGCTGCCTTTTGAGTTAAACTTTAAAAATGTGACGAAGTGAACTAAACAGATGTTACTGGAGATATTAAGAGCATATTCAGTATCTCCCTTCTTCGTACACGCTTTATACTTCTGAATAATCTCCGATACAGATATTGAAGATATTTATAAAATCCAAATCTGTTTAGTTCACTTATGTCATTATTTTTTGGCAAGATAGAAGTCCATCGTCACGGAATTCTTCGTGAGGGGTCGACGACTCTCATTTTTTATGTACACCATGCCGGAATAACGGAATAATCCTGACCATTCCGGATTATTCCTAACCATTCCATATCCTCCCATTCTTTGTCGAGTTTGGTAATTCACCAACTTTGGTTTAGTCTCGCATTTATTTCACCCCATTCGGTCTGTCCTGCGGCGAACGAGGGGTCGACAACTCTCATTTTTGATGTACATCATTCCAGAATAACGGAATAATCCTGACCATTCCGGATTATTCCTGCCCATTCCGGATTATTCATTCGGGACGTGTACACCATCCCGGGAGAGTCGTCGACCCCTCGATTCTTCGTAGCTTGTAGTTATTTTTCGTCTCTTCTTACAGGGTGGTTGGGATTGAAATTGGGCCGAAAACACAAGATTTGTAGGTCCACTGTCGTGGTTGAGGCGCCGTAACGGCCCAGCGACTATTTTTCGCTTGATTTGTCCAACCCTATCAAATATCACATCCCCCTATATTCAGTTATTAGTAGTTATGAAAGGAGGAATTTGACAAGCTCCACGAAATCAATAAGCATAATAATAGGCATAGGCTAATCTTTTCATAATAGGAAAGAATTGTTCAATAGGCAACGCCGAAGCTCCATAGGCTCAAAAGAGATCGAACCCCTTTAGGATAAACCAGGCGGGCTTGTAATTGAATAGCCCCACCTAGGCTTTGTAAGTCACTGAACTTGATTTTGGGGTTGCGTGTAAGCCGTGTATTATCCTCTCGGGAACGAAAAGGATAAGGTGCGGACAGACACGAGGACAGACATCGCCTTTATTCATACCCTTTGAGATTCCGAAATCTGGCGTGTCTAACTTTTTGTTTCTTCATCTTCCGGATCCACATCGACGAAACTAATATTTGGAATCCGAAAATAAAATCTGGAAGGTGATTTGCCGGAAGCCTTTTACAAACTCATACTGTTGTATTGAGGAGAGCAGCTTTACAGAACAAAATTCGTTTCAGAAATGCTTTAACAGCGTTGCCTAATTTGGCTTTCATGTCATCATCAGAATCACTTGAACACACGTTTAAACATATAATAAGTTTTCTCGAACAGATATGTAATGCATATCATCCTATGACCCAAGGTCAGTTATATTACGCTAATCGTCACAGAGAAAGCTAGCGCTGGCAAAACTTCATATCAACCTCTTTGGAAGTCAGGAGGTGAATATGAAGTCATATCCACTTCCAGAGAGGTTTATATTAAGTCATATCCACAGCTAACTCTCTGTATGACGATTATCATGATATAACCTGTGGGACTTGATAATATGCATGATTAATGGATGTTCGATTAATTCATAACAGTTATCATTCCTCCAGCTCGTTTGATATTCGAATCACAAGCTCGACGGCCGTTTAAAACTATCAGCCTCGCTGCGCTCAGTCGACGGGTTATTTAAATGGCAGTCCTCATTTTCCGATATCAACCCCGGTGTTGGAAGTTAACCTTTATTAAAGAATGGTATCGACGAATACGTACCGTTTAACTCATTACTTTAAGCAGGGCCGTCACTACTAGGGGGGGGGGGACGCCCCCCCCCAATGTTGTCGGCCAGTCGGTAAAAAATACCCGAGTCGGCGCGAAGTGCCGCTATTTTTCTTAAAAATAGTCGATTTTTTCTTGGAAACAGTCGATTTTTCTTAAAAACAGTCGGTTTTTCGTAAAAATAGTCGATTTTTCTTAAAATTAGCCGATTTTTCGTCAACAAAGTCGTTTTTATCTGCAAAACCAGTCGGTAAAAATGACCAGCCAGTCGGTAAATACCTTGTCCCCCCCCCAAACATTTTGGCTAGTAACGCCTCTGACTTTAAGCACTAATTACATATACAATTGATCTCTGCTTGTGGGTTTCCAAAGCTGGGATAAAGCTTTTTCATCACTCCCATGGACGCGGAATTGGAGTTCGGGATAAGTTGTGACTTTAGTAACTATCAGCTTTAGTAACTGTCGGTAGGTGGCTGGAACACACCCTTATTTACTCAAGTAGTTCGCTGGACATCAAAGAAACCGAATCAAAGGCATGTTCTCCTGGCAAAGTTCAAACAGCAGGCACAGCATGTTGTCACATAATCAAAAAGATTGATGGCCACTTCTTGGTTCAGATAAAAAGAATAGCGTTTGTTAGTTGGAAGGTACTAGATGAAGTTGGAAAAGTTGCGGCATGTCAAAGGACTTTGAGGGGCTGACGAGAGGAGGAGGGGGGGGGGGTCAACCTAGTCGTCACAACTCTTATATCTGGCATTGTCTCCAAGTTTCAGGTTGTTAGCCCTCCCGGGCCTCGTGTTATAGAGTCGGATCAGATCCAAGCTGACGTCGGCTTTGCGCAAAAATAGGACAGGTGACCTTGGTATAAGAGTGTGTTCCACCATACTTACCTTAGTTACTAAGCATGAAGTCACGGAACCTGGGTTCTTGTCGTCAAGGCTGGAACACAGTTTTCTATTTTCGTCAAAATATCGTGCCGCGGGTTGATCGGGTCAATCATGTCACAAAGATTGTAGTTACCACGCTAACTATACTCCCGAGCGTAGTAAGCAAATAGTTAGCCTACGATTAGTTACTATTTAGGGAAGGTTGGAACGGTCAGCGTAGTAACTTTTCACGAGGTTGGAATGGAAATAGTAACTGATGGTTACTATTGTTAGAAGGGTGGAACGCGCTCTAAATGTCAGCTTGAGAGTTTAAAGCACAACTGAATGCTAAAAATCTCATCAGTTTATATCTCTGCGATTGGCGCCATCAGCTTTTTCGCGATCCCACACGGTGTTTGTGGCTCGGTGCGGTGGCTCGAAAAGAGTGATTCCGTGGTCATTTGTGGGGCCAACAAACAAGACCGTATCCAGGGGGGGTGTTAGGGGGTTCGACCCCCCCCCCCTCGAAACCCACAAAAGTAATAGTTTTTTGTAGGCTTTAACCTCTGATCTATGTATTTTTTGTACTTTTTGGTCCGACCCGTGGGCAACCCCCCCCCCGAAATAAATTCCGCGGGTAAAACACCCCCGGAAATAAATTCCTGGATACGGGCCTGCCAACAAATATGTTTCCGCGACCAGCAAGATTTTTGTGGCTGGAATTCGACAAACAGTTGTCGAGGTGATTTTCGATTCTGTGCGGGAAATTTGAATTTAGCAGCCAAATAAAGTCAAATAATAAAATCAACTACTTTATCAAGCATATAGACATAAAAGCTGAGGATCCTTTTTGCACAGAATGGTAAGCATATAAGCCTTGAGTTCGATTAATTCATATGTTATCTGGATTTTGTTTTACTTTTCATACATTTGAAATCACCGCCAAAAAAACAGACACAAGCAAAAAGGTGTTTTCTTGAGTTCCAACTTGTAGCCACACAGTGGTATTTCCGCGTCAAACACTCAGGAGTGTGTGGGCGCGTAAAAACGCCTTTAGCTTTTTTCACAGTATTCTTTCGTAGGGATGTAATAATTACGTGTACATTCAATCTGACTCATTTTGTTTTTTCTAGGGACCTGCGTGGTGGCCCGAGACACCCCCGCAAGTATGCTGTGTACCTTGAGCCTAAGAACAAAGAATCGGCTGGGGGGTTACCCCCTCATGCTCACATACCGAGACCAGACAGGGTAGCTAAAGAACAGGTACGTTTATGATCTTCTTCGTATACAATAGAGGTATGCTTATTTGAACACTTGTCTAAATATTCCACTACCTTGTTTTTGTTTTTATGGCACTTGCAGCTTCGCTCAAGTGCCATATACCGATCACTTTTCCGTCGGTCGGTCTGTCGGTCGGTTGGTCCGGTGATCGCGAGTTAGGGTACTTGCAGATGTGCTAGGACGATGAAACTTGGCAGGCATATCAGGGACCCGACCAAACTAACTTGCAAATAGTCACTTCCCCGATCCGACCACCGTGGAGGGAGTAGAGGGCGGGGGAATCCTGAGAATTTAGTAGTTTTTGTAAAACTCCTACCCCTTTCTTCACACTAGTAGGTCTGCGCGCGGCGTGACGTCACTCTTTGCATCGGATCACTCTGTTAACATCGGAAAGAGCTAGTGCATTCGAGGGTCAAAGGGGTTTGTATATGTGGTGCAGTGCGGGGGAATATGGAAAATTGAGTGTTGTGTAACTTTCGAACGGGTGATCGGATTGGGACGAAACTTAATACCTGAATGAATGACATATCTCTGATGTTCTATTTGAAGTCCGAACCGGATTCGACAGCTATGGATGGGGGAGTTCGGGTGGGGGAAGACCGGAAATCTCGAGAAACGGTTATAATGGAGGGATCGGAGTAAAACTTGCTGGGAAGAACAAGAATCTGCTCCAGATAAATCGTTTACACGTTTGGACTGGACCCGGACACTTGGGGGGGGGAGGTGGAGGGGAGTTTCCCGGAATTCTGGTGATGACGGTTTTTGGGATTTTCACGACGAAACTTCGGAGGCGTATCAGGGACCCGATCAAACTGACTTGTAAATAAAATTTCACACGATCCGATAGTCGTGGGGGATCGGAGGGAGGGGGAATCCGGAATATTTAGCCATGCGTAACTTTGGAACGGGTTATCGGATTCGAGTGAAATTTAATAACTGAACAGAGGGCGTGCCTGTGGTGATCTTTTTCATGTCCGGACCGGATCCGACAACAATTGGGGGGGGGGGGAATACGTGACCGGATTGGACTGGAGAGATCGGGATGGAACTTTGTGGGAATAACAAACAAGTCCAAAACCGAACCGGATTGGCTCCGGCGACTGTGGGGGGAGTTTGAGGGGCGGGTCCGGAATTCCGGTGATCGCGAGTTAAGGTACTTCCAGATGTGCTAGGACGATGAAATTTGGCTGGAATATTAGAAATTCGACAAGATTGGTTTAGAAATCGCCACTTTTCAAATCCGACCATTCCTTAAAGTACCAGTCATGACCGCAAATTAAGAAAAATACTTTTAAGCAAACTATGCATTTCCACGATCCCCATGAGCTCATGATCATTTTTGCCTCAAGGGTTTTGCTTACAAATGAAGTTCTAGCTCCCTTAAAGTGTGCATCTTAACCGCAAGGTCGAAAAGTACTTTTTATCAAACGATACATCTCAACCCATGATCAGTTGTCCCACAAGGGTTTTGCAAAAAAAAATAATTTCTTGCACCCTTAAAGTGCGCATTTTACCCGCATTAGTGAAAAAAAAAATACTTTTGATCATACGTATATATCAATGATCCCTAAGAGCCTGCTATCGTTTTTGCCTCAAGGGTCTTCCTTACAGATGAATTTCTAGTGCCTTTAAAGTGCGCATCATTACAGCCAAGTTCAACGATAAAATACTTTTTCTCTAGCTCCCTTAAAGTGCGCATCTGAACCGCACAGTCGAAAATTACTTTTGATCAAATAATACATCTCAACCCTTGCAAGTGCCATATGAGCTTACAGCTCTTGTTTGCTTGTTAAACAGCAAACGAGAAGATTTGATTCGTAAAACCTTAAAGCACACTTCTTACTAGAAATGATGTTTCCACGATGAAATGGCACAGAAGTATCTTCTTTTTAGCGCTTGTCGACTACAGTAGAGGTATGCTTATTTGAACGTTTTGTTGACTTTGGACTTCGCCGTTTTCATGCACTTGCCGTGACTAAAGTCAACTATGACTTAGCCAAAGTATGTAATTAAGGGCCTCTGAAAACATCTGAATAGGTGTTTTGGAGCTTCATTCTATCATTTAGCCCAACACTGCACTGTTCACATTTAAGTAACTGGTCAAATAAATTCACCTCTACTGTATACCAAGCCTTCCCGCTCTCCGACGCGGTGGTTACGCAAACTATTTGAAAACTGAACTTGCCGTGGGTAAAAGCTGAGAAATCATAGCGAAATCACAGCACCGTGTGCTGTCCTCCACGAGTAGAAACGACATGAGATTTGGCAGCGCTTGCTCGCTCACATCTCAAGCCAAAAACAAAGTTATTGTCCGGCAACCTAGGAAAATCTCGGCTAGCGCTGAAAAGCGAAAAACTCAAACACAGTACAGTAGAGTTTTGTGAACGTCACCTAACGTAACCAACAGGCGCGTCAAATAGAAGAAGAAGCACATTTGTAAATTCAAAATAAAATAAGATTTAATTTAACTTCTACTCAAAGTTTACGCCAGGATAAGCCTGAAATAGTTGGCTATTAGCTGATATCAGTTTTGTAATTTTTCCTTTTCATTTGACTGTTTTATAAGCGAGTAACAAAGCCAGGGTAGTGAAACAGTTAGCGAAGTGTTCAAATAAGCATACCTCTAATATGATTCAAAAGGAATTTTATAAAGACAGAGATTTCAGAGGTCAGTAAACCAGGTAAGTTGCCACTGGAGTTGCAAAAAAAGTGAAAGCAAGAGGGGTCCTTTAAATTACCTGTCTTACCTTTAATAGTAACGCAACCTACTCCCGTAATCGCTCATTCATTCCTAAACCCGGAGACCCGAATTTCATACGGTGCATTCCAACCCCCTAAAGATACCTCACTGATTTTCTCACCGGCCGTGTTTCGCTATTTTCGATGCGTAGGCTGCCTTGTTTCCGACGATTGTTATGTACATTTTTCTGTGTTTTTGCTAGAAGTCAGCGGGGCTGGACGAAGGCTAAAACACCAAAGCCGTGCGGGTAATTTGTTAAAAGCAGAGACTTGTAGTTTCAAAGTGTTCAGTTGTATCTAGAATATTTCAATGGAAACAGTGAACAGTTTTGCAGATTGCCAAGAGTGAAATTCCTATAGCAAGTGTTCCGTGCACAGTTTTCGGAGTCCGTCATCCCTCGCTCCCCACCAGCCGTCGTAAATGAACTATCCGCCTAACCGCATTTTCCCTTCCCCACTTTCGTTTTAGTTCCACTGATGGACAAGTTCCTTCTGCCTCCCCAAGGACCTTCTCGAATTTATTTCGCTTCTGTTGATTTATCGAGTTTGCCCCTCACTGTTTGCTATTCGGAGTCGGAAAATCAAATTCCGATGTTTAGGAAACGTCCGGAAATCCCATTTTACGGTTCGTTAGGAGAATTTGACTATTCCGCACATTTTCGGTTCCGGTAGACTGATGCTGTCGCTTAGTCAGGAAAGCTGTAGCCCCCCCCCCCCCCCCCCCCCCATTTCGTGCATAAGTATCCCTCCAGCCCAAGCTGACTGCAAGAGTTGTATTCTAGCGAAAGTTATTATAGCCGTGTCCAAAATGAAAAATAAAATTGACTTGAATTTTAAAATTGAATATTCCTTCACCTCAAGCTTACTGCGATTTGCGAATCATATTTGACAGTGCAAAACGGATACGTCAGCTGAATTTTATTAGAGTTTATTTTGGCCCTTCTTGGCAAGGGTCCTCTTCAGGCTCAAGCCGCTCAAGCTGGAAAATGAACTTGTGGATAAACAAATTAAAAATTCTTGCTTAGCCTCAAGTATCTGATTTGGTGAGCTCCTGTTTAAGATTTGCTTGGAGTTGAAGTTGGTGTGATTTCATTTTGGACACGGCTGCTGTTTTTGCTGCTCGATCGAAGTATCAACGATACAACGTGACAAACAGCGATATCAAATAGTCATCAAACCGTCGCGAGATCAAACCGTCAGCAAATATTTATGCATAGTAATGAGCACAAAAATATTGCAAGTAAAATCAATCAGGTTTAAGCCACGTATTGTTTTTAAATCGTTTCCGCTTTTAAATTCAGTTGCTTTTGCACCCTCTGACGGCCGGTTACGGCTTCCATACTGCAATTATTTTCCATTACTTTTATTTATTTATTTATTCATTTATTTCCCTCAAAACTGAGGAATACAATATATAAATTATAAAACAAAACCATTCCTAAATCAACTTTAATCCTTTCTGTAAAATGCTGTGAAATACTATAGAAAATACACATGATTTCAACAACTAACTTACAATTACTTACGTATCACATTTATCACTTGTTGAAGAATGGTACAGGTTGTGGGTTAGGAGGGCTTCCGATGCTTTTTTGTAAAAGTTTGTCAGCTTTTTCTTCAAAAATTAAAATTTATGATTTATGAATTAAAATTTATGACCATCCCAAGTATTTTGTCTGTATTTGTTGCTTTCTTTTCATATATTCGATCTTTTCTCTTCCCTAACGACGGGTGAAAAATAAATATTACATTCCTAGAGTAGGCTATCCCTAAAAATGGAAACAAGCAATTACAGGGAAGTAATTTCGTATTGTTCATTACGTCAAACGGAGTTGAAACATGTAGCTCTCAGTTGCATTTTAGTGTTTGATTTAATATCTCTATTTGAGTGTTTTAGAAGTAAAAAAAACAATGAGGTCTAATATTTAGAGAAATACTCAGTGGAAAATACCTGTTCTGTACGAGCGGTGAATTTAAAAGTTCTTTCACGATTCTCTTCTGCCGAGGTGTTTTGAGAATCCTTAATGCCAATATATTGATTTCTTTGTGTGTCATTCGAGTCACGGCATAGAGATGAAGGCATTAGGGGGATTCAGTCCGCCCGAAAGCTGTCCAACTCTTTTTCTCCTCTAGGTCACCCCTCAAGACCCTGAACGCTTTGCTAGGATTCTCATCGGAAAACTGGAGACGGTGATCCGAAGCCGCGAAGGTGATGAGAAGGTCCGGCGGGTTCATGAAGGGGACGACGACCTCCCCTCCCTTCCCCCAGTGCACGCCCCACATTATTCAGTGGACAAGGAGTGTTTGGAGGAGGCGCTTATGAAAATTTCTGCTCCGCCTGTGGAAGATGACCTAGACCAGGACATCCTAGACGCTCATGTGAAACGAGTCTGGGCGGATAGAACCCCACTCAGGTCACCTGGGGTTGCATCCCCACGACCCTGGAGCCCAGAGATGAAGAAAAAACTGCATGTGTTGAAGGTGAGTACGTTTAAAGCTGGTTTCACATTGACTTGTCGTTGCAACGCGTTGCGTATGCGTTTATCTTACGTTGCGTACAGTTTGCATAGTGTATCTTTCACACCTGCGCGAGAAATTTTCACGCCCGGATGTATATTCACGTTTTCCTTTCTCGGTTTCTTCTGCTGAGTTTTCATTTGTTTTATCATCAGTAAGTTTTTCTTCGTCAATACTAGGGTTTCCTCCAGTTTTTCTTCAAAAACTTTCCACGGAAAAAGCTGGTGCTGACGCGTCGACGCAAGGCAAGAATATAACTTGGTTCTATTCTTGCGTTTTATTTGTCTGCGTAAGCTCTGCGTTGCGTCGCCAGCGACGCAGAGGTTGCGTAGCTCAGTGTGAAAGGCTCAACGCGTCAATCGGAAAGCGGCATAAGTTCCCGACCGGAAACCGGCCTAAAGCGGACAGTTTATTATTTGGTTTAAAACCCGCACATGTCGGCCGAGGTTGATTCGCCTCAGCTTTCCGGGGTTGCGTCGCAACGGCCCTGGAGTCCGGAGATAAAAGGAGAAACAGCATGCGTTGAAGATGAGTACGATTTAAGTGTCCGACCGGAAACATGAATCGCCTCAACTTTCCGGGGTTGCGTCGCGACGGCCCTGGAGTCCGGAGATAAAAGGAGAAACAGCATGCGTTGAAGGTGAGTACGATTTAAGTTTCCGACCGGAAACATGAATCGCCTCAACTTTCCGGGTTGTATCGCCACGACCCTGGAGTCCGGAGATAAAAGGAGAAACAGCATGCGTTGAAGATAAGTACGATTTAAGTTTCCGGCCGAAATCCGGCCTAAAACGGGATAATTTGTTGTTTGGCTAAGGCCCCGCACAGGTTGCCCAGGGCTGAATCGCCTCAGCTTTACGGGTCCCGAGTTAAAGAAGAAACTGCATGTGCTAAAGATGAGATTTTTTGTTTTAATTTCTTGCCGGCTATGCCTTGCCTACTGGATGATTTGTTTTTCTGCTTAAATTTCGCTCAGGTCGCCCGGGGTTGCATCGCCACAACCCTGGAGCCCGGAGATGAAGAAGGAACTACATGCGGTGAAGATGAGAACAGTCTTGATTTTCCGACCGGAAATCCGATGCTTGCCGAGAAACTGCATGTGTAGAAGACTGGCACTTTTGAGTTTCTGGCCGGAATCCGGTGTCGAATTATTTTGTGTTGCCGGAAAATGAAGCTTCAGTTTAAGATGCCCATTCAAGTAAAGGCTCGTTCCCGAGATTTTACACTTCATAAGTTTATCCTATCTCGTCTATTAAGCGTTATACTAGGTATCACACTTGCCACGTTTCCACTCTTTACGTGACGTATCAGGCAATCGACCATTCTTTCCGATAATTGTATTGGTCCGAAGACCGGTTATGCAAATTTTGCCATGATTCTTATCCAAGGCAAGGGACATGGAAAGAGGCTAAAAACAGCCTAAGCCTGGCTTAATTTTCTGTAAGCATAGCAAGGTTTTAAAGTGGTCCGCTATCTCAGGACATCTTGGCAGAAACACTATGTAGTGCGAGGTGCCCTTTAAGTGTTTTTCATAAAAATAAATTCCTGTTCCCCTTAAAGTGTGCATCTTGACCGCACGTCACAAAACTCCTTAGGTGGAGTGGTCCATTTTATGTATGCTTCGAGGGAGCTGGGTGGGGGGGGGGGGGCAGCCATTGGAGCGTGACAGCGGGGTCCTTAGCTGAAATACATGCTAACTACCGTTGCAAGTGCCATATGAGCTTACAACTCTTGTTTTGTTCTCTAGGGAGCCCTGCAACCGCCCATTCCGTACCCGGCTCGACCTCCTCCCGTTGGCCCGTCCCCCCATCCTGGTCATCACAGACGGAAAGAACGTGACGGCGTGTCCGTTCTGAGTGTCGACTCAGGACTGACGGACTATCAAGAGTCCCACATGACGAAGTCCCGCTCAGTGCCTGACTATGGGGATATGCAAAGGGGAATACCCGCGGATTCTTTCTCTTGTAAGACTTTGACTGTTTTTCGGCTCCTTACTTGCAGCAGGGACCCATAAATTTCCTGTAATGCCTCGTCTTTCAGGGGGCTTGTCAATAAGAGATTTCTGATGCGCTCTTGACCGACCGTCAGGTAGTTCGAGAAATACCCACGGGGATAGAATGCGCGACTATCCAGATAGACAAAATTTGGGATTGGCTGCTGGCGCCTTGAGGGAGGAGTCTCTTTGGCGCTCACGTCCAATGAGGCAAACAAGAACGCCGATTCGACCCAAGCGGAATTTTTGGAAAGTAGGAGAGGGTCGGGCAACATAGCAACATAGAAGCATAGGAAATGACAAGCCCCCTGAATGGCGAGGCATTACAGGAAATTTATGGGTCCCTGCTTGCAGGCAGGACTAGTTTAGGTTTACCTTGTTTGAATCGAATTCGACTGCCCCTTCGTTTTGATCTAAAAGTTTAGCTAAGACCGTCTCGTAACGGCGAAAATTTAGCTATTCCATAAATATTGCGTAAAGACGGAATGTTATTCAAAGGACTTAAACTGTGACATGGTTTATCTGTGGAATTAATAAGGGAAACATCAAACTAGACTTTCAGTAGCGGTGGGATGAATTAACAGGCGAGAGGTTGTCCACTCACAAATTTGGTGTACACCAAATGCTCTGTGCCCTGCTGGAGCCGGTACAAAAAAACTAAAGATTTGAACACACAGTTTAATTTGGATTGCCGGAACATAGGCAGAACTAGATCTACGTTTGCCCGACTGATGCCGGCACAGGTTGCTGCGTGTCAGGATATCAAACTTGGCATAATTAGAAGCGTTGAAAGATGATTGGTCGTCACCGCTGGTGCCGGTCGGTGCCGGGAAAGGGTGTACAGCAAGTGTCGGGGGAATGGGTAACCCTCGTTAACAGGTGGGTTGATCAATAAGAGCTTCTCGTCGAAATCTCAACGCGCGTAAATGTCGTTATTACCGCCTGTATTGGTTTGGCCCATTCTGTTCTGAGTTAATCTGAATTAAAAGTTCGTTGATAATTTGTATAATTTGTAAATTATTAAAGCTAATATAATATAACACCAGTACACCGTGCAGTCCCATGATATCAGTCCTATCCTACCCAGTGCCAAAATTTTCTGGTATTGCCCTCATGTTAAAAGAAAAAAGTCCAGATGGCGATAACGACTATTATCGCCCTGCGATAACAACTATTATCGACCTGCTACAACTTTTATCGACCTGCGACAGCTATTATTGCCCTGCGTTAACAATTATCGACCTGCGACAACTATTATCGCCCTTGGAAAAAGAGTTTTTAACTTTCCCATGTGTTGCTGTCCAAAAAAGACAGTATTGTGAAAGCCTGATTTCAGCCACTTTACACCATAATTCAGTCCAGAGGAATCATCTTGCTGGTGAATCAACCTGCTGATTCAGGTTGGTTGTTAACAAGAACCTTCTAACAACCAAGAACCATTAGCCTAGGTAAACAGCCATGCCTCACCTCTTAGATCTTGGAAATTCTCATCTTGGAACAAATCTGGCTTAGCTCACAGCTCATGTGATACAATCCAACTGGAATTTGGCAAAACCAAACAAAAGCAAAAGAAGTGCTTTTAATCTTTCAAATAAATTGCCATGAAGCACAAAACGCTAGTCAACTCACCTTCCCGCTGCGTAGATCTGCGTATCATAGAACCTTTGATCGACGGTCTAGCCACCTAGCGATAGACTCTTCGTGAGAGTTGTTCAAGATGATTCTGACGCTAGATGGTACCACAACAAATCTTAACGAAACTTCTCTACCGAATAGAACTGAACCCTTTTGATGATGGATTGAAGGTGAATCATCTACACCTTTCGTTTTTTCTGGCAAAGATTGTAAGAGGCGTTACTAGCTACTAGCAATACTAGCATTAATTTTTAAGAAAATATTGAAATAAAACAGTTGCTTTTTTACCGAATTTCCACCAGGAGGTATCATGGGGCTGCATAGTGTACTAGTGTTATAATCATTATCGCCGCTGCTTTTCTTCGGGCGATAGCGGAAAAATTTGGCCCGCGGGTAGCATGATAGGCTGATATCGCCCGAGCGACAGCGAGGTGTATATTAATAGGGCGATTAATAAGGCGATAGTATATATTATCCAACCGAGTTTGATCGAGTGGACCCGCGACATAATTAAGCGGACCTGGGCGGTACGGCATTTATCGCCAGTCTTGAAGGCAATAAAACTTTTGTTGCCCTGTTAAAATTTGATAACCTTATTTTAGTGTTTTATCGTATATCTAGCATAGTTTATTTTAACTAATTTGACAAACCAATTGTATATAACTAATTTAATTGTTTCTTTTGTCGTCTAGTGTTTGATAATCTTGTCGTCAGCCTATGCTATCCGATGGATAATTTGGTATAAATAAACGATTGATTGAAGGGAGCAACACGTGTTGTATCGCCCTCCAAGGTACGGAGATGCGAGACGCCTAATATAGAGCGAAACATCAGTCGCTGCGAAGCATGCTAGTGTTGATTCATGGTTTTAATTTCTGATCTGATATTAAATTCGGTTTCTACAATGTCAGAAGTCTGGTAACATTTAACACATGTTTACGCGTCCTTGTGTTGTGTTAAAGGTTATGATAATATAATATGTTATGACCATTTTAAATGTCTTTTCGCGAAACATAACATTTAAAAGGGTCATAGCAACAGTTTGCCTCACAACGTAACATTTAAAACGAACGTAAATGAATATCCTCGACATCGTATTTGGGCTCTGCCCACGAGATATATGTTTTGTTTTATTATTAAATGAAATGAAAAAATCCAACACAAAAGCCATGTGTTATCTGTTATCAGACATCTGACAGTGTAGATAAACCATTGCCACCCCTACCCTGTTTCATTTACAGCTTGTTTGGTTATATCATTGTTGTTTACGAACCTATGCTATCGCTATCACAGCTTGTTTGATCATATCGTCGTTGTCGTTTATTTTGCTTTTTTTCCTAGGCCGTTCGCGGGACACCCGTCGCCCCCCTAACCTCATCCCTCCCGTTACCTCCCCCTCCAAGCGGAAAGTGTCCGCCTACGAGGCTGACAGTGGTGTTGGTTTGGCCTATGAGTCTCACCACAGTCTGCAAAACCTTCCACTGGCCCCTAAGCACGTTTTGAATTGGGTGAATGAAACTGCCAAACTACACGCAGACGAGATGCAGAAGCAGAAAGCTGCCAATGCGACATCCCCAGGCTCTTCGAGGTTAGTTGTACATTCCGTTGCTCTAAAAACGCTACTGTTTATTATTATAATATTTATTTATTTATTGATTGAACCAGGACCAACTAGGGCCACTTGCAAACATAAAAAAAAAAAAAAACTAGGGCCACTCGCAAACATACAAAAAACAGCAACAATTAAATCAATAATTAAAGAAAGGGAGAGAAACACAAGCAACAAAAATGGTGCCTGAAATTCAAGTTTGTTGTGTGTAGATCTTACCAGACCAAGTCCGCCAAAGCGGCAGAGACAGGTGAAAAAGCGGCCCCGAAAGCATTGTCCGAAGCAAGTATCCTTGTCTGGATTGAGAGAGTCACATGTATTATTGTAATGTCTAACATATATTTTTGCCCTCACATCGCAGAGTGAAAACTAGCCGAGTATTATGTATAATATATGTTATAAAATTATGTATGGGGATACTCCATCGGAGCTCAAACACTTCCCTTACATTTTGTATTGTAGCGTTTTTGTGGAAAGGAGTGCCCCTTTATTTCCAGCTTTTTTACGTGATTGGAAGGCTTGGTTTTGTTGTTCTCATCTTGCATGCGGTCTTGGCTTTTTATCAAATCCTGCCATAGCGGAAGCGACTGGTCATTATGGCACTATGGAAACACACACAACACAAATATTCCTTCAGCCCAAGCTAACTGCCGATCATTATTATTTGACTGCGCTATACGGATACGTCAGCTTAATTTTATGCTAGCGATATTTCGGGTCTTCCTTGGTAAGGGTCCTCTTCAGTATCAGCCTAGGAAAACCTGTGAAACGAAGCTTTTCAAAATTTGGTTTTATTTGAATTATTTCTTTTAGGAGAGGTCGGAAGCACGGGGGATACACCTCTTCACGGTCGGAGTCTCTTGAAAGATCTGCGGTGGTCCCCCTCGCTACGCTCGGTCCCCACGGCTCCGCGTGGGGCTCGGACTCAGGGTTGAGTAGCGTTTACCCCCATGCCAATAAACAAAGGTACGTGTTCCGTCCGTTAACGTAACAGACGCGTGTTCTTCTTTAATTTTGTGTTCAACTTTAGCTTTCGCCTCAGAAGAGGGTTTCAGTAGCGAAATGAAAGACAAAAGTGCTCGTCGGACGGGTTTTGAACCCGTATCCTTCGGCTTCAGTTGCCAACACGAACGACTGGGCCACGGGTTTGTGGCCATAACTTACAAACCACTGCGGTCGCCAGATAGAAACGACCTCCTTGCTCGAGCAGATTTGTATTTACATCTTTTATTTTTTACGTGAATATGGAATTTATACAAGTTACTTTAACGGTGACAAAAAATGTTTGACACGGTTGAAGTTGAAAGTCCCTTGAAGATATTCCATATTTACTAAAAAAAAGTAAATCATGATTGGACAAGGATAAAGCCACGATTTCATTTGCCAAAGGTCGCCTAGAACCCAGCGACTGAGGGGGGAAGAGTTTACATATTTTGGAAACCGAAAGGAAATAAAAGAGTTGTGACATGTTTTTGGGATCCCAAAACGTAAGTGGAGGGATACCTATGACATCGCAAAAGTTGTCCGTCCGTCCGTCCGTCCGTCTGTCCGTCCGTCCGTCCGTCCGTCTGTCCGTCCGTCTGTAAGCACGATAACTCTCGAAGGGAATGAGATATTTTGATGAAACTTGGTGTGAGCATTCTTTGGGTCAAGAGTAAGGTCGAGTTCGTAGATGGGCCCTGTAGCTTTACATTTAGGGGTGGGGGAGGGGGTTTAAATTAAGGGGCAAGCACATTTTTTTTAAACAGCTAATGTGATAGTCGATTATGGGGTAAGAAGACACGCTGAACACGAATATGAAAACCTTTTTCTCGCCGGACAAGTAGTTCGTCCGGAATCCGGCCAAAACCGGAAAGTTTGTTAAAAATAGAAGTCTTATTTGAAGTTGATTAGATGTTCGATATAGGGGTAAGAAGGCATGCTGAACAAGAATATGAAAACCGTTTTATGGCCGGACAAGTAGTTCGCCCGGAATCCGGCCAAAACCGGAAAATTTGTTAGAAGTTAAAGTTTTTTCTGAAGTTGATTAGATGTTTGATGTAGGGGTAAGAAGGCATGCTGAACAAGAATACGAAAACCGTTTTATCGCTGGACAAGTAGTTCGCCCGGAATCCGGCCAAAACCGGAAAATTTGTTAAAAGTTAAATTTTTATTTCAAGTGTATTATATGTTGGATATAGGGGTAAGGAGATACGGTGAATCCGTTTTTGAGCTTTAGGTTTTCGCCGGACAAGTAGTTCTTGAATTTCGGCAGAACCGCAAAATTCATAGAAGTAAGCTAGGATCGTTTCGATCGGCTTATAGAGGTAAACGCACATGCTGAATCCATATCTGTGCTTGGATTTCTTAATGATTAGCTGTTTGGCCTGGCGAAGACTGGATCTGGCGATGACAAAACCTAATTGTCTGGATCAAATATTGAATTTTTGGGATCCCATCGGAACCTTTGGTCTTGTTTCTGGTGACTTAAAGTATTAACGAAGGAGTTTTTTCCGGCAATTCTTTTTTGACAACTTAAACCTTCCACCTTAGAAGATCATTTCTTGCCAGGTTCTATGTCATGAGTAATTTTCATTCAAAACAAGTTGTCATCCACCGCGAAAACAGGATTCTTGGGTTGTGACGTCACACAGCGTTGACGTCATGGGAAGTGACCGTGATTGGTCAGGGGCAAAGCTACGCCTCCATCTACCACAGGCCAGTTGTTCGTTTTCTGCTGAGATCTCTCCCCCTTGGCATCTCACTTGAGACATGTATTATTTTATGAAGGAGCACTCGATTGGTCATGTTCACTTGAGTCATATAGGAAATATATCATATATATTTTCGAATCTGTAATGTAGTATTAACTATCCCTCGAATTGAAGACGAGGAGTACAGAAAATAAATAAATAATATATGCGTTGGCGTCATCCTTCTCGTGGGCCACTGTCCGTCTCTAGTACTTTACTATGAGCGTGTTCCACCCTACAGTTACTACGCATGACGTCACGAATTTTGGCTTCTTTGCGTCAAGGCTGGAACGCATTTTTAAATTTTCGGGAAATTATCACTCCACAGGGTAATCCAGCCAACCACGTTACAGAGATCTGTACGCTTACTACGCTCCCGAGCATGGTAAGCAAATAGTTACTATTGGTTACTATTTCGAGAAGGTGTGGAACAGTTACTACGCATGACGTCACGAATTTTGGCTTCTTGGCGTCAAGGCTGGAACGCTTTTTTAAATTTTCAGGAAAATATCACTCGACAGGGTAATCCAGCCAACCACGTTACAGAGATCTGTACTTACCACGCTTACTACGCTCCCGAGCATGGCAAGCAAATAGTTACTATTGGTTACTATTTCGAGAAGGTTGGAACGTTCAGCGTAATAACTTTTCGTTAGGTGGAACGGAAATAGTAACTAATAGTTACTATTGTTAGAAGGGTGGAACACGCTCTATGTTACCCCGAAGCAAACCTGGGTGAAGGTGAAGCACTACTATATAGTGCCCAGTTTTCCGGTCAATTTGCTTTTGGTAGAAGTTGAACATTCTCTGGATAGTTATTACCCTTCCTGTTTCTAGTATCCTTTCCGTTATAGCAAGACAGATCCTTTCTAATCCCATTGGATGTTTTTAGCAGGATGAGCAGTACTCCGGCAGAGATGACCGCGTCCATGTCTGCCGCCGTTCCGAACGTCCGCCGGTCCCGTCCGTCCGTTCCCGCTTCCGTCAATCAGCCTGACCAGACAACCGTAACTTTCACCTTTTGTGATGAAAAGGTTCCGTATCGAACCCGGGTGAATGGACTCAGTGTGACACTATACCAGTTTAAGAAGCTACTGCCGAAGGGAAGGCATGGGAATTACAGGTGAGATTAATTGGAACTAGATTCCTCAAAACTTAAAGGACACCTCGCACTGTTTACTGTTAATAGTTGCGTTTTTGCAGATACAATGGTATATCTGATATACGGTCTAAAGTCGTTTTTGCCGTTATCGTGGTATCTGATACCACGGTCAAAAGGCGTTTTGCAGTTGTCGTGGTATCTGGCCAGTTACCGTGGTAACTTATTGAGATATCACGGTCCGACCGTAGTATCTGGTCGTGGTATCTGAAAAGTCATCTCACTTTAATCAAATTTTGTCAAATTGGTGAAAAAGAAGTTCAGCACTTAGTGATGTAACGGGATATCAGTTTTTATGGCACTTGCCTTCCGGCCAAGTGCCATATACCGATCACTTTTCCGTCGGTCGGTCGGTCGGTCGGTCGGTCGGTCTGTCGGTCGGTCTGTCGGTCGGTCTGTCGGTCGGTCAGTCCGGTGATCGCGAGTTAGGGTACTTCCAGATGTGCTAGGACGATGAAACTTGGCAGGCATATCAGGGACCCGACCAAACTAATTTAGAAATAGTCACTTCCCCGATCCGACCATCGTGGGGGGAGGGAGGGGAGCCGGAATCCGGAATTTAGGGGCATGCATAACTTTCAAACGGGTGATCGGATCTTAATGAAACTTGATATTTGGAAAGACGTCATTTCTCAGATGTCCCGATTCAGGTCCGGATCGAATACGATTAATGTGGGGGGGGGGGGGGTGAGTCGGAGGGGGGAACCGGAAATCATGTGACACGCTTACACTGGAGCGATCGGGATGAAACTTGGTGGGAGGAACAAGCACATACCCTAGGTACGTCATTGACAGACCCGGACCGGATTCGTGCACTGTGGGGGGAGTTGGAGGAGGGTTCCGGAATTCCGGTGATACGGAGTTAAGTTACTTCCAGGTGTGCTAGGACAATGAAATTTGGCAGGCAAATCAGGGACTCGACCAGATTAACCTGAAAATAGTCAACTTCCCGATCCGACCATCGTGGGGGGGAGTGACGGGAGGGGGAATCCGGAATCTTGAGGTATGTATAACTTCCGAACGGTTGATCGGATCGTAATGAAACTTGATACGTAGAAAGATCACATGTCTCGGATGCCCAGTTTCAAGTCCGGACCAGATCCGATAAAGGTGGGGGGTGGGATCGGAGGGGGGAACCGGAAAACTTGTGACACGCTTGGAGTGGAGCGATCGGAATGAATCTTGGTGGAAAGAACAAGCACAAGCCCTTTGTACGTAAGTGACAGAACCGGACAAGATTCGGGCACTGTGGGGGAGTTAGAGGGAGGGGGGTCTGGAATTCCGATGATCGCAAGTTAAGGTACTTCCAGACGTGCTAGGACGATAAAACTTGGCTTGAAAATTAGAGACTTGACATGATTGGCTTAGAAATAGTCAGTTCCCTTATCCGACCATCGTGGGAGGAGTGGAGGGAGGGAGAATCCTGAGGTATGTATAACTTTTGAATGGGTGATCGGATCTAAATGAAACTTGATATTTGGAAAGACCTCATGTCTCAAATGTCCTGTTTAAAGTCCGGATGTAATCAGATGAATGTTGGGGGGGAGGTGGAGGGGAGAACCCGAAATCTTGTGACACGCTTAGAGTGGAGCTATTGGGACGAAACTTGGTTGGAAGAAGAAGCACAAGCTCTAGATACATCAGTGACAGAACCGGACCGGGTTCGGGCACTGTGGGGGAGTTGGAGGGGGGTCCGGAATTCCGGTGATCGCGAATCAAGGTACTTCCAGATGTGCTAGGACGATGAAACTTGGCTTGGAAATCAGACACTTGACAAGATTGGCTTAGAAATTGTCAGTTCCCAGATCCGACCATCCCTTAAAGTACTAATCGCAACCACAACGTACAAAAAATACTTTTTAGCAAAATACACATTTTCGTGATCCCTATGAGCCCGTGATCATTTTTGCCTTAAGGGTTTTGCTCACAAGTGATTTCCTTAAAGTACAAACAATACTTTTGAGTAAAATATACATTTTCGTGTTCCTGATGAGTTCATCATGTTTTTTACTTCAAGAGTTTTGATTACAAATGATCACAACAAACCCACAAATTGACGAATTCCTACTTTCATCCTCTGACCCAGCCTTGCAAGTGCCATATGAGCTTCCAGCTCTTGTTTTGGGGGATGACTTCGAAACGTGCAATTTCGGCAATAGTCGTTTTGCAGTGGACCGTATATCAGATACCACGGTAACTGCAAAAACGACTAATTGCAGATCCAGTTACCGTGGTAACAGATGCCATGGTATCTGCAAAAACGCAACTAATATTCCCATACTCTAAGGTCTGCTTAGACCTTAGAGTCTAAGGTTATAAGCTTTTCTGCAGGCCCGTCGACTTCTAGCAAAAACACAGATAAATTTACATAGCCGTTATTGGTAGCAACAGCCCACCTAAAATAAAACAAAGAAACACTCCAAAATCCATTCTCCGCCAAAACAAAAATAAATCCGGCTAAGAATAAATAATAAGTCGGATTGTTTTTAGTGGAGTGTTCATTTGTGAACGGCCCACTGTTGCGTCCGCTGTAGCCGGTTTTCCGTTTTCACTGTTATTGTAGAGTTCGTAACTCGTGAACCATGACAGGTATCTAACTGTAACTTGGTGTACTTGTCGACGTTGGGGTCTAGTTGTATCTTTCAGAGGTCTCATCCCAGCATCAACCAGGCTCAGGGGCGATTGGGCCCAGATTGCCCAGTGAGTAATGTTCGTAACTTGACCGCTGATGGAGATGCGATTGGGCCCAGATTGCCCAGTGACCGATGTTCGTAACTTGATCACAGCTGGAGATATTACTATATATTTAGTGCGCTTCTAGACCTTGAAGAGCCTTTTGAGGTTGTATCTTCCCGCCGTCCCCATTAATGTGAAACTGGACTCAGATTGCCTAGTGACATAAGTTCGCAATTTGACGTAAGGACCAGTAGCGTATATTCCGATTTGTTTCGGGAGGGGCGACAGCAAGTGAAAATATGCGGCCGAATGCCACCCCCTTTCCGACCGGAAGGCCGAAAAATTTTCGGCGATTTTTTCATTTTTTGACCGTTTTTAACACTAAAAACACCTCTAGCCAGACTAAAATTCGACTCCAAATGACGATTTTGTTAAAAACGAGGTGCAAACAACACCTTTTAATCTTGTAATCACTCACATTACGACTCAAAAACTGTTTCTGAGATCTATTACTGAACCGTGCTGTAAATAATTTCGATTGATCTTCTCAATTTGTATTTTAGCGTACGTTTTTACCGTAAAAAACTCCTTTTCCGAGAATTTCGGGTGAGGGTCGCCCCTGTCACCCGTGTTTCGCACACTCTTTTCCCACTAAAAATCCCTTTTTCAAGAATTTCGGGGGGGGGGGGGCGATCGCCCCTGTCGCCCTCCCCCTAATATACGCTACTGGTAAGGACGATCCAATAACCTTTACTTTTACACTTCACTTTTGAGCGCTTGCGCACTTCTTTCATGTCATGTTCCCATTATTGTTTATTGACTTTTTTTTATGATTTCTTTTTTGCTCAGAAAGTTCTGCACATCTGACAAGAAATTTAAATAGGCTTTTTTTCTTGGGCAATTTTGTTTGTTTGTTTATCACCCATCATTAAAAAAAAAAACAAACTAAGAACAAAAAAATCAAAACAATTATTCTACCTTAGGTTCTACTTCAAAACGGTTTGTGAGGACGACCTTACAACCGCCGTTAACCTCGAAGTAATGGAAGACGAAGAAGAACTGCCAGCGTGGGAAGGAAAAATTGTCGGCACCGTGAAAATGGCAGACTGAGCATCGCGAAACACTGCTGTGGTTCCGCGGGAAGTTTTAAACATGCAGCTCATGGATTGGAAGAAATCGATGCTGGAACACTGTCTTGAGAAGAGGAGTGCGGATCTGCCTAGATGCTCAAATGTACCAGTAAGCGTGGAGTCTGAAGCGATCAGGTTTGGCAGGAAATTTGAAAGGGCAACAGCATGGTTCGAGTGGGAAGTGCCTGGTCTGGAAATATAAACCGTTGTGTAAACGCAGCTTCAAAGTATTTGCCCTGAGATTTTGGAAGTTCGGTAATATTTGTTCGGGTTGATTGTTTCGAGTTGGCCGACACAGAATATGCTACTACAGCAAAGGACTGGAAAGAAGTTCGAAAGTTGAAAATATGCATCGCAGTGGGTCGAAAGAAGTTGCCTCTGTGAACAAGGAAAAAGACAATTAGTCTGTGGTTTCGTTTTACGTTAGGTTATTTTAATTTTTGATCTGTTCTCCAAAGAGATATAGGTGAAAACAGAGAGAGCAGTGCTTGTGAGAGTTTCAGGTTTTAGACGATGTACTGTTTCCCAGCCAATATGAATTTGTCCTACTCAGAACTCATTTCCATCTTTGAGGGAATAACACGCTCAGTAGTATACGATTCTTATTCGAATTTGGATGTTGGGTTCTGATTAGTGGTATACTCCTCCTGAGAAAGTTCTGCATTTCTTGCTAAACTCGTCTTTCTTACTGCCAACAACTACACAGTTTGCCATAGGGTTTACTACTTGGCGCTAGCTTTCTGTATACAGAGCGCTTTCCCAGTCATTTATGAGCGCCGCTCATACGCTCTAGTCCCCCCGAACTCCGTGTTCAAAGTCCTTCTGTTAATACTGCAACTGAAATACTTCTTGCATCCAACCGCGCGGATGTTTGTTGATTTAGCGCAGAGCACATAACACTAGGGTAGAGCCAAGACCTATGCTTTTCGTGCTTCGCAATCGAGCAATACTCACAGCGTAGTCAACTACGCTTGCGACATTTAAGGCAAGACAAACTTGCGGGTTTAGAAATTTCTAGCAAATCTAAGATGCGGTCTTCCCATACCAAGAAAGCAGTGGAGGTTTTATCTTTTGTTTGCTGTGTTTATAATAGGAAGTTACTGGGCCAGCGCTGTTGCACGACTTATTGAGTTTCAGTAGAGACGATCACTAGCGTTAGTGGTGCTAGTACTGCTGCTGTTCGAGTGTTTGTCACTTTTCCTAAGAGCGTGTTCCACCCCTCTACCAATAGTAACTATTAGTTACTATTTCCGTTCCAGCCTCACGAAAAGTTAAAACCTTCTCAAAATAGTAACTAATTGTAACTATTTGCTAACCACGATCGGGAGCGTAGTTAGCGTAATAACTACGCATCTCTGTAACGTGATTGGTCGGATCACCCCGCGGCCTGATATTTGACCGAAAAAATTAAAAAAGCGTTCCAGCCTAGCGTAGTAACCACGGCGACTAGCGTAGTAAGTAGGGTGGAACACTCTCTAAGTCTTGGCTTTACTCCCTAGCGTTATTTTGCTCTGACTTAGCGGTTAAGCTACTGTTACTAATTCGTTAGTTGCTACAGCTGTTGCTAACTCGCGTAGAATTGCCTCTTGAAATTCCTAGGTTTCCAAGCATCTGGAATTCCCGAGGTTTCCAAGGATCCAGGAATCTGGTTCTCACCAGATTCTGCAAAAGTAAGTGAGGATTAAGGAGAATAATGGCTCCGCCACTGACTCGCGTAATCTGAGCCTCGTTTTTGTTGCAATAGTGCTGCCGCATGGCTGCTGCAGCACTTCTTTCCTTGTGCACCAGATGCGTTTTTGGATTCACTGCCTGCACGATTTCTTCCTGGTTGAAGCAACACCTCGCAGGGAAGCACGGACTTGGTCGGTAAGCAAGTCCTTGATTCTCGAGAAGCGCTGCTGTCTTCTTCGGAAGCACTGCAGTTGAAAAACGAATGTAGAAAGGATCAGCCCGGAAGCGGCCGAGAAGTGGACCTGCAGCGTGCAACAAAAACGAGGCTCTGGTTGCAGTACGTCCACTTAGGAAGTGTGACACCATTTATCCTTCGTCTTTGTCTGTTGAGGGCGGATCTACCGTACGAAATACGAAGGATACTGCAGGCTAATCCGACAGCGCACCAGTGGCTAAAACAGTCTCCTCGGTTGTCCCTTATATTAGCAGTATCATCCCAGAGCGAGCCAATTCAAATGGAGGAATTTTAATAGTCATTTTGTCTCTGAGGTAGATCTTTTCTTCTGTGCTGTTGCGGTGGATGTTTGAGTTTTCCAGTTCGCGTTTTTCCAGTTGGGCTAAACCACCCGCCATACTTGTTGCAGCTGTATTTCTCAGAAGCGTTAATGGTTCTTCCATGTATTACGGTCGCTATAATTTGCCGATTTGGGTAGAAAAAATTTGCCCTGTGTGTTGTGGCCTCGATTTAAGAAGTGGTACAGGACAGGTCAGCAACCTCGACATTGGCCTAAAAAATGTTTGAAGGAAGTTTCTGTGCTGTTCTATCTGTCAAGAAGCAAAACCTTAGTGACCTAAGACCTAGTCAGGACTGCACAGAAATTCCCTTTTAAAATTCCTGAGGCCAGTTTCGAGGTTATGGAAATCGAGGTCGGCGACCCCTCTTGTAGTTCGGAATCAGCCATTTCTGTGAATTCCGCGTAACCACTTCCGGTTCCGACGTTAAGTATTTCAGCCTTTGTACTTTAATGGGCTAACCCACATCGGTTGGTTATAGTTAGTCCTCGAAATATTACGATTGACCCAGCTTAAGGTCCAGATTTGGACCTGGGCTGTGATAGAACGTGCCTTTTGTGTATTTTTCCTAGTCGGACTTATTTTTGCATCGTTGTTTGACATTACTTAATGGGAATGCATCACAATGGTCATGAAGGCATGCGTAGTAGATGTGTTCAAGACTCAGCAGTACCCCCCCCCCCCCTCCAAATTGCAAAAATTCTTGCTGTCGAGTTTTTAAGCCGCTTTTTAAACTATATATTTTATAATTGCTGAAACAAGAGCAGGCCTACACATCTCTCCGTCTCCAATGTGATGAATTTCTGATCAGATTTGCCTGAAACGCGTTAGTTGGTTGCGTCTGGTTACAACGGGAATCGATACCACCGCTTTGGTATTTTCAATGGCCTTTAAACCTAATTGAAGAAGGGTTTCCGTTTTACTCGGTGTGTCGCAACACTGCATTATTCTACTTCTTCTGCGACGCGAGCGATTTCCGGCACGCGACCAGAAATCTAAAAAACACCGCAATGCTGCGGACGGCGATCGTGATCGGGGGTTCGCGCACAGGGATTCCTGCCATGACTGTCGGCACCATCCTCCGATCCAGTTTGCCTTGATAATGAAATTGCAGGAATTTCGGCCGGGAAAACCTGACCGTCTGTGACCGGACTTTAAAAGGTGTGTTCCAGCCGTTTAGAAACATAAGGTGTTAGGCACCATCGTCGTTCGAACCAGTATGAAAAAAAAAAACACGTTGTACCGATGGTGGTAGCCTTTTGCGAGGAGGCTGGAGCACACCTAAAATCATGGCAAACCCTTAGTAGTGGAAAGACAGGAAACTTCCATAAGCCACATAAGTCGCGATAATTGGCACTTTCTAGCGGTTGGTCTTTCGTTAAAATAATCGCTCTGTTGACAGTTCAAACGATCGTTCTCCCAAACCATCGTCAAACTACACGTGTTGTTGTTTCTCCTCTTGGTTTTTTTTTTTTTACTCTCACTTCCATCCTTCAAAGTTAGAAAAGAACCAACGCTAGATAGCGGGCAGCCCGATTTTCCACCATACGATTTCCTGTCTTTCCCACTTTTAATGTCTTTGGTCTGCCGTATCTTCTTCTTCCTCTGGTAGTAGAGGTATGCTTTTTAGCGGTTCTGGCACAGCTCTGATAATAGCGCCGAAAATTCTCGCAGGAATCCAAGCCCGCGCCCGCCCGACTCTGATCGTCTGACGGTATGAATTCGTTGTAACCAGCGCTTGAAGAAATGAGGAGAGTGACATTTTTAATCGATTTTGTGCAGCAAATAGTAGCCTATTCGGTTTTTCGCAGTGTCAAAATTATCCGCTTTTCTTAGGCCTATGCAAAATTGTTGAAAGACTGATATTAGTAATGCGATTTATGCATCACTGGATGTTGCCGATTTTATGAAGTTAAAGTGTATTTTTTTTTATAAACATTTTGAATTTGAGGAACTTCTTTTAGTCCATGCATCTCAGTAACTATTTTCTCGACTATAAACTTGCCTATACTGAATACCGGGCGGTGCAGAATAGAAAGAAATGAAAGGACTCGCATCCGCCATCTAGTGAACTGACAACAACTACATGATACGACATTATGGCGCCATCTATTTTGCCTTCCTGAAGTAGGAGGAGCTAATGAGTTAGGTAGGCACTGTATCACCGGGCGGAGCCAAAATATAGAAATTTAAGGAGACGCACACGCCATCTAGAGGAATTGTGAAACTAACAAGGTCGCGCGCCATCTATTTCGCTTTTTTCCGAAGTGGGAGGAGCTTGAGAATTGGGTTCGTGGCCCCACCCATTTTCAAAAGTAGGCGGGGCCTTAATTTTTTGCCCCTCCCATTTCAGAAATCGGCTGAATAGATGGCGCTGGCGTCTCCTGCAACTACTCAAAATTGGCTCCGCCCTCTTTTGAAAAGAGGGCGTGGCCAAGACCCACATCTGTAAGCCCCTCCTGCTTCGTAAAATGGTGAAATAGATGGCGCACATGTCTCATATTCAAGGAAAGTTCGCTAGATGGCATACGCGAGTCCTTAATCGAACACCTTCGGCTTCACTAAGACCGCCAGATGGCGCATACGGATCCTCAAACGGTGACCTACGCGCCATATTTTTAGGCTCCTCCTACTTACACAATAGCCATGCAACTGGAGCCAGTTATGTTTCTTCATCGGACGTTGATTCTCTTAAAGGACTCCTCGCACTATTTGCTTTTTTCAGGTATTTTAAAATAACTAGGCTCTGCTTTCAACAAATTACCCATGGTTTGGCTGTTTTAAGCCTGTTTCGTGGCCCGTTGACTTATAGCGAAGTCAGGGGAAAATTCACATAACCGATTTTCTTATGGAAAAACTTCTCGCCGGTAACCGTCGACAGCGTGATACGCACACATCGAAGGTAGTAAAACGCGGCGAGTGAGCAACGAGGTTCTGTTAGAGGGGTTAGAATGTACCGTACAAAATTCGGGTCTCAGGGTTTAATAATGGATTGAGTGATTACGGGAGTAGGTTGCGGTAGTATTATAGGTAAGACAGGTCTTTTAAAACCTGTGAAGTGGCACAGCCTGCGCACCGCACTGCCAGGGACTAAAATGTTGTGTCCCTCCCAGATTAAGAGGATAGGTTCTGTAAGCTCCACTCATCTTTTGGGCGATATTCAGATTTTTCGATATATCGATATTTTGACTTTCGATATTCGATAAACGATATATCGATATCGATATTTGTTTATCATGTTTCGCTATAGTATACGTCTCGTTTTGCCAAAATTTAAGAACAAAATCGTTGTGAAAAAGCATCTTGCTTCATCTCAAACTTCGAATAAATAGAATTGAATTATGGAAATCATTTTGCTCCAATTTCCGATGTAGACATTCAAATTATTTTGGATTTTTTACAAGGATTTATAAATATACGAATATCGTTTTCGATATCGAATATCGCCCAACACTAATCTTTCACAGAACTCAGTAGTAGACTTCCAGTCACATGACAAGGTACAATCAATTATGAGCGGTTAGGAACGTTAATGCACAATTATAAAATAATATGTAGACAGTGTTGTTTCTAATGGTGAAACGTCGCTCTGTGCGCTAGTATCACGCATGTCAGAAAAAAGTTCAGCCAAAAAGAAGCAACCGCAATAGAGATTGAGTTTCTGAAAGGTGACAAGCGCCATTTCGTGGCCGAAAGGTGTGAAATTCAGAAATATCGCATATCACCTTTAATTTTGGAAAAACATCGTCAATATTGCAATAGGTGTGCCTCATCAAAAGCTCCTAGGCTGACCAACTTCAAAACACTACAAGTCGAGTTTATCCTTCACTTCAAAAATAACAACATAACATTGGACCAAATTGGTAGCTTGGGTCAAGCAAAAAACCCAAAATAAAACCGAAATTCACAAAGAAAATATTGCAAAAATATCGAATTGTACGCTCAAGCAAAAAACGCATAATACTGGAGATGCTTAAGTCTGTGGAGGGGAAGATGGCGCACTTGAAGGGGGCTGATGGAAGGTGTTCAGCAGACAACCTTCCGCGGAAGGTCTGGAGTTCCCTGAAAAAGAAAAGAATTTGTGTCTTTTTCATCACTGTCAACGTCTAGAAAGGCCCAAAACTTACTTAAGCCGCGTTCGATTTACCCTTGTCTCGGTCCTGTCAGCCAAATGCCGTTTTATTTAACTGCCTTGTCCGCTTAAACCCGTTTTATTTGTCCTGTCAGCTGACAAACTGTCAGCGTCCTGTCAGACAGGACGCAGTGAATGATGACATGATCTCGGAGCAAGTTTCGGTCCTGTCTCAGGTAGATTTCTCGTTTGCGTTTTATTTGTGATGCTTGTCCGTTGAGTCATTAGTTGCGTTTTTTGCCTTCATCCAGTTAACCGACCTACAAGATTTCCCACTATAAGTCGTTTTCTTCCTTCGGTTAACCGACCTAAGTTCTTATAAGCCGTTTTTTTGGCTCCGTTCGCCGGTCGGTTAACCGACCTGTGGACTGAGGCGGGAGGTCCATCCAACCGACCTACGCTCTTGGCACGGCGCGAAATTCAAAATTCTCATTGGAGAGATAGGCGCCGGCGACGGGATGACGACATGTATTCTTATAAGCCGTTTTTTAGAGCTCAGTCGAACCGACCGGCGAGACGAAAAAACGGTCAATAGTGGCAAGTAGGTCGGTTAACCGACCTACGGAGAAAAGGCAAAAAACGCAACTATTCACCTGACAGGGCTAAATAAAACGGGTTTAAACCGTGACAGGGCAGTAACAAGAAGACAAGACCGAGACAAGGAGGGCTCAAATCGAACGCAACAACCGTTTATCAGTATATCACCTCTCGCCATTCGTCCCTTTGCTACGCAATTATCGAACAAAATACGCTGTATCACTACACCCGAGACTTCCGCACTGTAACGTACCTGTTATATGAAACAGGTGGTATAGGTTTCGAGTACCTCAGTGTTTCTGGACGACGATCGCAGGTTTTTTGTTCTCGGCGCACTATACCGAGTTTTTATTATTATTAACTTTTTAATTCAGCTTTCGCCATAAACTATCAAAAAATAACACAAAAACTCTATAGTACAAGATCAATCTGTCCCCAACAGATGCCTCCAAACTGGGAGATTGTTTGCTAACAAGAGAATAAGACAGTTCCCCCACCGCCAGGACCTTAAAATCAAGGATTTTCGAGCTCGTCGACGAAGGTCAGCAAAGCTGCAGCAACGGTTCTGAACAAATGCCCGACTTGAGATCTCTCGAGCCGGCAGACGAATCGGACGCTTAAAATCCTCTTTATCACTATATCCACTCTTTATACCAATGATAGCACAGAAGAAATTTGGGTTGTCTGTATAACTCTCACTCCAAGACCACTCTCAACGACAAAACAAGAGCTGAAAGCTCATATGGCACTAGCAAGGATAAATAGCATGTGCTCAGGCTCGCGCTGTCAAGGTCGGATGGCTCTCCCCACCCCCCGCTCCTATAAACTGCATATCTAGGCATTGTGGCTGCCCCCCCCCCCCCGCGACTCCTCTGTAGCCGGATCCGGTCTCGATATGTAAATGGAGAGATCCAATATGGGCTCCAGGCCGGTTCAGACCCCGGTCTGCGGAGTTAGAAGGTGAGACATAGTCCCAGAAATGCTCCGATTCGAGTGAAACTAGATGGATGTTGGGAGCAAATGCTCTTGATGCACCATGTATGTAAACGGAGAGCATCTGGCCACAGTGTCCGGCCACTGTCCGTCCGCATCAGGTCCCAGGGCGTATCTGCTCTCTATTTCCGCATTAGCGGTTAGTTAATAAAATTATCGTATTTATAGTAAAATAGTAAACGTATAAATGAACACTCTTATTCCAATTATACATCATTTCATATAATTTGTTGGCCAATGTAGGCAGAAACTACTTCCCGAATTAACACTGCAGTAGAGGTATGCTTCTTTGAAAGTTAGTTAACTTTAAACAGTGATATCATCCACTTGCTGTGACAGAAGTCGACAACCAGTCAGATAAAGTAGCTAATTAAGAGTTGCGTTTTTGCAGATACCATGGTATCTGTTACCACGGTAACTGGATCTGCAATTAATCGCTTTTTTATAGTTACCGTGGTATCTGATATACGGTTGCACTGCAAAAACGACTATTCCCGAAACTGCACTTTTCGAAGTCATCCCAAAAGAAAAACTGATATCCAGTTACATCTTTGTGCTGAACTTCTTTCTCACCAATTTGACAAAATTTGATGAAAGTGAGATGACTTTTCAGATACCAGGACCAGATACCACGGATGGACCGTGATATCTGAATATCAGTTACCACGACAACTGCAAAAACGCCTTTTGACTGTGGTATCAGATACCACGATAACTGCAAAAACGACTTTAGACCGTGTATCAGATACCATGGTATCTGCAAAAACGCAACTAAGGACTCCTAAGACCACCTGAATGGTCAGTTTGCGTCTTCATTTTACCATTTACCCCAAAACTGCACTGTCTAAAGCAAGAACACATAATCCAATTAAACCTCCGTCTTTGGTCCCATGCAGCGACTAGGATACCCCGACAAAACTGAGCGGAGCTAGAGGTACTTGCTGTGAGCTTCGAGTTGATACCCGTCTACTCCCTCTTCACCGCTGCTCATACCAGATGTAAAACTGTAGCACGCCTGCAGGCGTGGAGAACCCGGTCTGCAGCGAGTCAGACGTGACGTCAGTGGTGGACGCCAATCAGCTGTAAAGTCCGTTTGTAGAGGTAACGAGTTATGATGTTCCGCGTAGCTCCTAGTCTCCGCTCGTTTGCATCGGGTAGGGTATCGAGAATATATTCGACTCCGCATGGTCATATTACAGAGATAGGGAGACGGAGGTTCTTATGATTATTTGAATGAACGAATGAATTTATTACGTACTGCCCTAGGGCATAAGTGCAGTATAACAGTAAAAAGAAAAACACTAAACAAAATTTTAACACGAGTAAATTGTATATATTATATGTGTTGTATCATTTTGTTGATGAAAGCTGTTGTGAAACTAAACAGTGTTTGAATTGTACAAAGTATTATGTAAATTAACAAAAAATGATATGTACCCGCATATTAGTGTATACGTGTGACTATGTGACATTTCCAATGCTATTTTTCTTAAGGAAGAATTTTTGGGAAAAATAAAGTGAATTGAATGAAAAAAACACACACACAATACCAGAGAAATTTAATCACAAATAAGAACTAAGCTAATTGGGTTCTTGTCCAAAGTTAACTAACGTCAAGCATACTTCGAGTGTAATTTGCCTGTTCAAACTGGTAAGACCAGACCTTAGACATAGCTTGACCGCGTACTAAGACCCTTGACCACTGACCATGACGTGGTGTTTGGTTTCAACTTACACTTACCCAGTCTCCGTTCAACTCAGCGATATGCTCTTCTGACGCCAACATCTTTTTATCCGTCGGCGAATTTCGGCGACTCAACGTTCCCGACTTCGGATTTGTGCTGGATTCGGATGACGACGATTTGCTCAGCTTAGAGCTAAAAAAATAGATAAACAAAAGATTATTATTCTTAACCACAACAGCTCCATGCCCTTCGATCGATTTGATGGAGTTCAATGAAAAAGTCAGCCGAGATTTACTATATCGATATTTCGCTATATAAAATGTATATACATATATATTTTTCATATATATATTTTTAAACATATATTAGAATATACATTTTTCGATGCATTTCGGTCCTTCTTGGCACGGGTCCTTTGTACTTGTTTAGTTTAGAACAAACTCTGAGGTAAGATATGTAATCGAAACTATGCACGAATCGAAGACCGGTTTCTCAGAGATTTGCGATATAAATTTCTAAATATGCTGGCGGGTGCCATACAGTCACCCGGTCATCTGCCCCCCCCCCCTGTTTTATCGTCCCTTCCACCCCTCCCCGTCGAGATCGGATCCTGATTAGAATTTCAAATGGCACAGTTCGCGGATGTATCTTTACTACCTAACTACGAAGCCCACTCTCCTCCGTACTCGGGCGAAATCGCAAGATTTAAGGGATAACCCATCGAAGTCAAACACGGTCTTGATAAACGACATCTCTGTGACTGGCAACGGGCCTTTCCTCGTGACTGTGGGCTGGACCCCAGCTCTCACACAATTCCTCCCTTCGTCACCTTAGCAGGGCTGTGAAGTCGATCAGCTAGGATTCTTATCGCTTCCGCTAATGAGCAGGGATAGAGGGTAGCCAAAGGGACGCACGTCGTTTTCTGACTGAAAATGAGGAAAAGAAATATTGTGCTCCGCCACTGCTCTCTTGAGCTCCCAAGTGAGGTTCTTGACAAAATTTGCACAAACCTGCCACAGAGTGGCATCTGCATTAGTTCCTGCTACACCAAAGGAGATCCCAGCCCACACTAATTTTTTTTAAAAGTTTAACTGAAAAGCCAACTCATTTGTGTGTCATTTAATTGGATACACTGAATTATTTGGATTCTGCAAACGGATTTTTTGATTTTCCACTATTTGCTCTAGTTATGAGGCTCAGAATATCTCCAGCAGTCCCCACAGCGTAAATTCTACTATGATGCGGGAAATTTTTATCTCAACACAAATGCGACTTTTCAGTGGGCAGTGGTGAGATCAGTGAAGATTGCTTAGTGCCTGAACAAAAAAAAAAATTACAAATCTTTCTCGTAAGGCATACAGCAAAAATACAAGCGCATAGAGGCACCACAAATCACACGGAAATTCCACTATTTGAAAATCGATTATTCGTGAATAGCGGAACAACGAAGTAACTCATTTTCAGCGGGTCTTCAAGCCAATTTAAGTGAATAAGTGAGAGGTAACTAGATTGTCCTATCCTAGCCCTTTTCGGTTAAACTTTAAATAAATCACGATTTCGTCTCATTTCATTTCTAAATTCTAGTTGTTTCAGACCATTTTGGCGCTTCTTTTGAGTTCTGTGACTAGTGATATTCCGTCCATTGACAATTTTTGAAGTGTTGGTGGTAGAAGGGGCGATAAGTTGGTTGCGGACGGTGTTGCTACTGGCCGCAGAATCTGCGATTTTTCACAGGAAATCAATGAAGCTGAAAAAGCCAAATTTCTCGTTAAAGGACCCCTCTTGCTTATTCTGCTTTTTATAATATATCTAGCTCCCACACAGAATTATAAGCTTCTAAAATCCCCACCTTTCTCCATTGTTTCGTTTTGTGCCTACGAAATTTTAGCCCTTTTTTGGCCTTGCCGAGTTTTGCCCGTCAAACAACGAAACGTTTGCCGGGATCATCAACGTCTGCTGACAACTCTTTCACACATAAGGATCTGAGAAGCTTTTGTTTATTACTTCTTTTATTTGCTTAGTTTTCACACTTTTGAACCACGGCGCGATCAGTTTTCAAGTGTTTTGCGCCCAGCCGCCGCGTCGGAGAGCAGGAAGGCTGGACATAGTCGACAGGCGCTAACAAGAAAATCGCTAATTTCAGATGGAAAGTAATGGTATTTTCGAAAATGTTTTTTTCTGATCCATTTCATAGGGAAAATATTATTTCTAGTAAGAGTTGTGCTTTAACAATTGGTAAAAGGACAGAGATTCGTAGAGGTCACAATGTTACAGGTTTGCGGCTAAATATCACAGTTTCCGTCAAAGTGGCAACCCTGGTTGTGGAGGGAGGTATGTTCTACTTACAATTTTTTTGCACTTTAGGCTCCGTTCAGAATTTTGGACGATGTTTTGTGTATACGGTTTACGATAATTACCATAGCCTCGTTTTTGTTGCAACAGTGCTGCCGCATCGCTGCTGCACAAGATGCGTTTTTGGATTCACTGCCTGCTCGATTTCTGATTGGTTGAAGCAGCACCTTGCAGGGAAGCACGGACTTGGTCGGTAAGCAAGTTCGCGATTCTCGAGAAGCGCTGCCGTCTTCCTCGGAAGCACTGCAGTGCAAAAACGAATGTAGAAAGAATCAGCCCGGAAGCAGCCGAGAAGTGGACCTGCAGCGTGCAACAAAAACGAGGCTCATGTGTTTAACTTGGACTGTAAAGCAGGCACCCAGAGCATGTGACTAAGATATTCATAATGATTTTTTTAACCTTCGAGGGATAATTTTTTTTTAAATAGAATGTTTCCCTAACTTGACTAAAAACTCCATAACCAGTAACCAGGGGCTACAGTAAGACCACTGCCATACCTTTTATTAGCAAGAATTTTCAAAAACAAAACATTTGAAATTTTTTGAAAAATGCAATAAAATGAATTAATAATTGCTCTCAGTCCCCTCAAAAACCGGTGCGCAACCGAATATCCTTAAATTCTTAGACTGGATCGGTTTCGGACCACAAAATAAACCTGCGGCAATGGTTTTTCGTCCCGCTTTACAAGATTTAAACAGGGAACCATATCACGCTCTATTTTTCTCGATTATTGTTATCAATACCCAATCTTTAGAAATAAAACAAAAATACAAAAATATCCATGACCTACCGACTCTTACTTCCCCACAACACCCTGGCTATGACCGAAGTGAACAAAAAGTCAGGAGCTTCAGGTTTATGTTTTCTTCGAAGGACAATCGCCGCTGCTTTCACATAAATAATGGACCAGCGCCAAGAAAAATTTATGTTCCTCTGGGGATAATAACCATGGATCCCATACTGGACGCACTCGACGAAGTTCGCAACAAGATCGACCACATGAGACAAGGACCTGCAACCCCTGAACACAAGAAGTGCTTAGGGATGATTGACGAGATGCTCCTCGACATGTCAGATGAATTGGGAGTGCTATCCAACTTCTACAACCAAGTTCAAAGAAGCTTTGATGGAACATCAACTACAGGAGAGACTGGCAGCCCAATGATAGGGAAGAAAGCCAACCATAGCGAGACCAAAACGAATGGAGACGATAACAATTCAGTCGACACCCGAGACGGCAAGATGCAACCACTGATCGACAGGATGCAGGCTGAGAATGACGAAGGAAAAGCGGACGATATGGAAAACATTAACAGAAAGCGGAAGAACGACGAGAACGCTCCCACTAGCACGGCACAACCACTTATGTATGTAGCGCAGGCTCTGAGTGACGACAAGGATGCTGAAGGACTAGAAGATGACGTCGTCCCTGATGACGTCTCTACTGCAGGAGGTGGGCCGACTGGCAAGGCAGCAACGCAGAAAGTCGGTGCGATGACGGGCTTTCTCGGAAGGATGACTTCGCTGAAGAAGAAGAAGACAGAGCCAATCGAGAATTCGGAATCGCCGACGCCACCTGTCGCGAAGAAGAACAAGACGGCGAAAGTTTCAGACAACAACCAAAAGAGGCAAGAAGCAAAGACGCAAGCAGCAAACAAGAAGGAGTCTCCAGTTGCAAAGAAACCGGATGCATCTACTTCCGAAACGTCGGGGAACAAAAAGAAGCCGACTAAGGGAGCGGAAAAAGGAAAGGTTCAATCATCCAAGAAGAAGCCAGCAGATACAAAGAAATCTTCAATCGTAGGGAAATCGTCTGCACGAACACCGAACAAATCGGGAACCACGAATACGCAGAAAGAAGTCGCAAAAGCATCGGATGGCATGATAGGTGTAGCCGGCGAAAACAAAACTTCAGAAGCGGGTCTCTCGTCGGACTATGTGAAACAACAAGACAAAATCGAGGCAACTGACGAGAAATCGGCAGATAGCAATGAACAGAAGGATGAAGTAAACAAACAGGCAACGGACGAAATCGAGTCAAACGCTGAGAAAGCACCAGAAAGCAAAGGACATAAAGTAGAAGTAAAGGAGCAGCCAGGAGCCAAGAACGAAGAAAAAGTTGAGGAAGCACCAGGAAACGATGAAAAGAAAGAACAAGTAAAAAATCAGCCGGCAGGTAAGCATGAGGCAAACGCGGGGGCAGCACACGTCAGCAACGAAAAGAAAGAAGAACTGAAGAAGCAAACAGTAGACAAGAAGGAGTCTCCAGCTGCAGTGAAACTGGCTGCATCGACAACCGAAACACCTGGAAACAAAAGCAAACCTTCCAAGGGAACGGAGAAGAAGGGAAAAGGAAAGACTGAATCATCCCCGAAGACGCGCACAGATACAAAGAAAACCTCAACAGTAGGGAAATCTTCTGCCAACAAATCTGAAACCAAAAACAAGCAGATAAAAGGAGCAAAAGCCTCGGATCGAGGGACAGGGGCGACAGGACAAGTCAGCAAAGAACAGGAACAAGACATAAAGAAACAAGCAGCAGATCAGAAGGAGTCTCCGGCTTCACGAAAGTTGGCTGTATCGACATCCAAAGCATCTGGTAACAAAAGCAAACAGTCAAAGGGAGCGGAAAAGAAGGAAAAATCATCGAAGAACCCCGCAGACAAACCAAAATCTTCAGCAGCAGGAAAGCCGTCAGCACGAACAAAACTCGAAACTAAAAATAATCAGACGGTCGTGACGAAAGACTCTGATGAAGGGATAGAGGTAGCTGCTAGAAACCAAACTGCAAAACTGGTTAAGCTGGCGTCAACGGCTGCAGCTCAAAGCTCGTCGGCTTCAAAGAAAGAGCCAACAAACAGAACAGAGACAAATGTTGACAAAGGTCTAGAAAGCAAAGAACAAAAGGGAGAAGTAAAAAAGCAGCCAACGGACAAAACCGAGGTAAACGCCGAGAAAGCACCAGGAAAAAAGCAGAAAGCAGAAGTAAAGGAGCCAGCAATCAAGAGCGAGGAGAAAGTTGTGAAAGCGCCAGGCAGTGATGGTAAGAAAGAAGAAATAAAGAAGCAACCGGTAGGAAAGAACGAGGAAAAATTGGAGACCGCACAAGTGGGCAAGAAACAGAAAGAAGAACTAAAGAAGCAACCAGCAGACAAGAACGGAGCAAAAGCAGAGACCCCACAAGTAGAAAACGAACAGAAAGAAGAAGTAAAGAAGCAGACAGCAAACACGAAGGACTCTACAGCTGCACAGAAACTGGCTGCATCGACAACCAAAACACCTGAGAACAAAAACAAGCCGTCTAAGGGAGCGGAGAAGCAGGAACAGGCCAAACCATCCAAGAAGCCCGCGAACACATCAAAATCCGGAACAAAAAATAAGAACATAAAAGGAGAAACAGCCTCGGATCAAGGGATAGACGTAGCCGATAGAAACAAGAATGCCCTGGCATCACCGGCCGTAGCACGGAAAACCTCGGCTTCGAAGGTGGCAGAGGGAAGCAAAACCGCAAGCAAAGGGAGATCGACTGATCCTCTGCAACAGTCGCACAAGGAAGCTGCCGAATCCGGAAATCGCCCGGTACAATCTGGAGCTTCAGCGGTACTCGGATCATCAGCACAGACGAACATCCTCAGCACCGATATCAAAACCCAGAAGCTAGGACCCTCCGTCAGTCTCAAGACGGAGATAGGACAAGCAGTACCCTCAGAAAAGACCGCCTCCATGAAGAAAGACCAGGAAAAACAGAGACAAGGACCTATGGCCAGTCCCAAGGCAGACACGGTTCCAGGAGCCGCGGCCACCCAAATTACGACCGGAATGGAAACCAAGAAGGCAGGGACCCTGAACAGTCTCAAGGTCGAGACACGACCAGGATCAACCACCCAACCGACGACCAAAACGGAAGGCCTGAAAGCAGGACCCTCGGCCATTCCCAAGGCAGATATGGGACCATCATCAGGACAAACTCCTGCCTTGAAGGGCGAAACGGAAACTCAGAAAGCAGCGAATACACCAAAAACAAAGACGCGGACTGAAATTACAATGGCAACTGGGGACTCGACAACCTCCAAACTGACAAAAGATGCAACAGCTGCCAAAAAAGGTGGAACTCCAAAAGCTGAAAAACCAGGCAAGACTGGCAACTCCAAGACGGCTTCTTCTGGCGCAAAGAACAAGGACAAAGGACAAACCCAGAATACCGCCACACCAACGCAAATCCAGAAGGCAGAGAATACCCCAAAGGCAACGAGGCGCGCGAATACTGCAACGCCAACGGGGGAAACTGGAGACTCGACAGCCCCCAAACCCACACAACATGGGGTAACAGCTAAAGCTGAAAAACAAGATAAGGCTGGCAACTCTAAAACGGCTACTCCTGGCGCAAGGAAGGATAAAGAAGAAACCAGAAAATCCGTCACACCCAAAAAAGCAACTCCAGAGAAAAAGAAGGGAGCCATAAAGTAGCGAAAGTGACCAGGACAATCTCAACTTTAAAACGAGCCGAAGCTCAACGAAATTCTTGCGTAATTCCGTCGTTTTATCAAATAAATTTTGTAGTGCCCGAATACCTTCTTTTACCTAGCATGATCACAAAATCAACAGAAACAGAGATATTTAAACAGACTTTCAGGTACATGCAGTAGCAATGTTTGTTTTTGATGAACTAGCAGCCTACTAGGTGATTGGGATCCCAAAACGTTAGTGACGGATACCTATGACATCGCAAAAGTTGTCCGTCTGTCCGTCCGTCCGTCTGTCAGCACGATAACTCTCGAAGGGAATGAGATATTTTGATGAAACTTGGTGTGAGGATTCTTTGGGTCAAGAGTAAGGTCGAGTTCGTAGATGGGCACTGTAGCCCTACATTTAGGGGTGGGGGAGGGGGTTTAAATGAAGGGACAAACAATATATTTTGAAACAGCTAATGTGATAGTCGATTATGGGGTAAGAAGACATGCTGAACACGATAGTGAAAACCATTTTCTCGCCGGACAAGTAGTTCGCACGGAATCCGGCCAAAACCGGAAAGTTTGTTAGAAGTAAAAGTTTTATTTGAAGTTAATTAGATGTTCGATTTAGGGGTAAGAAGACATGCTGAACACCATGGTGAAAACCATTTTTTGACCGGACAAGTAGTTAGCCCGGAATCCGGCCGAAACCGGACAATTTGTTAAAAGTAAAATTTGTATCTGAAGTTGATTAGATGATAGATTCAAGGGTAAGAAGATACGCTGAATCTGTATATGACAATCATTTTTTACCCGGACATATTGTTCGTCCGGAATCCGGTTGAAACCGGATTTTTTTTATAAGTTAAAGTTTTATTTGAAGTCGATTAGACGTTCTTTATAGGGATAAGGAGATGCGCTGAATTCGTTTCTGAACTATCTTTTATTGGCTGGACAAGTAGTTCGCTCGGAATTCGGCCGAAAATGGAAATTCGGCAGAAGTAAAGCAGGAAGTTTCGATCAGTATCGTCAAAATAAATATGGCTTATACAGGTATATGTGAACTTAATTTTCTCAGATGATTAGCCTGGCGAAGACTGGATCTTGCGTAGAGAAGACGTAGTTGTCTGGTCAAATATTAAATTTTTGGGATCCCATCGAAACCTTTGGTCTTGTTATTTTACCTGTGTTTTCCCGAATTCCATTTTCTGGTTATGTCTTTGTTATAGAAAAAGGGGATTTCAAAGCCGCGTCCGATTTGTTTCCTGGAAGGCAACCTCGGACCTTAATTAATGATCTTGTCGGCCGGTAGATGGTCCCTTGGGAGACCTTTGTGACCGCCAGTGGGTTAGGTTGATTTTGCGTTACTGACGTTTGAAATTCTCAGTTCATTTCAAAGAGCGTATTTACCTAACGAAGAGGCGTCACTCCGAGGTTTTTCCCATAAGAAGCATTGCCACACGAAAGAAGCCATCTAGCGATCGTCGGATTCGCGGATTCGCCGGTTGTTTTCCTACGCGACGAAATAGTTCTAGCCGATCAAAGAAAATACTTACTGCAGAAGCTTACATATTAGGTTTTTCACTATACTGGACTTTACTTAAGGATCAGGTATTGTATGCTTTTGGTTTTCTGAATAAAGTAGTTGAAATTTGAGTCTGAATAGATTGCCACAGAAACAAGTCATTGTAGTGTGAAAAAACGGCTTCTCCGTAAGCATTGCAAAGCGCGCCATCTAGTGTCAAGTTTCAGAGGCAAAAAGTCATTTTTAGCCGGTCCGACGATCGCTAGATCACTTATTGAAACGGGAAAAGAGTCGAGTGACGCCTCTTCGTTAGGTAAATACACTCTTTGGTTCATTTCGTGACCTTTGTCAGCCCATCCAAACAGTGCATTTCTGCTTAGTGTTTTGAAGTTAGCAACAAGGACTATACTTGTCTTACGTCACAGGATGTTTGATGGTAAGTCGTAACCATATGTAGATGTCATCAGGTCAGAGAGAGTTTATTGACCCAAAAAGTACTGGCCTATGCCAGTGGTAGGCTGCATTTTACCAAAACAGCATGTTTGAACTAGTTACCAGTTCGTCACTTCATCATTTCAAAATATTGTTCGTGTTACTATTCAACCACTGATATTTACTCATCAGCCGTATTTTTTGCTGACACTTTTGAAAGCCCGACTCTAACTAGAACAGCTCATCAAAATCACCATGACGAAATAGCGAAGAAGAATAATTTTTCGAAATTAGCAATTTTCTTGTTGGCACTTGACGACTCCATCTAGCAGTTCTGCTCTCCGACGCAACTGGCTGAACGCAAACTATTATTTTTCTCTAATATATTATTTTCTCGCATTTATGACACCACACTCCACTGAATCAACATCCATGTTAAAACGAGATTTTTCACCCTTTCTCTCCCCTAAACTGAATGCCGCGAATTTTACCCCATTTTGGTTCAAGGATGCCGCGGAATTGCCGCTTTTCGGGATCCCAAAACGTAAGTGGAGGGATACCTATGACATCGCTAAAGTTGTCGTCTGTCCGTCCGTCAGCTGAAAGCACGATAACTCTCGAAGAGAATAAGTTATTTTTATGAAACTTGGTGGGAGCATCTTTGGGTCAAGGGGAAGGTTGAGTTCGTAGATGGGCTCTGTAGCCTACATTTAGGTGTGGAAGAGAGGGTTCAAATTAAGGGACAGACAAAATATTTTTAAACAGCTAATGAGATAGTCAATTATTGGATAATAAGACATACTACCCACGAATATGAAAACCATTTTCTCGGCGGACTAGTACCTCGCCCGGAATCCGGCAAAAACCGGAAAATTTGTTAAAAGTACAAGTTTTATTTAAAGTAGATTAGATGTTCGATTTAGGGTAAGAAGGCATGCTCAAGAACTGATGTGACAGTCAGTTTCTACCCGGACAATTACTTTGACGGGAACCTAAGAAGGCAAGCTCAAGAACTGATGTGACAATCATTTTCTACCCGGACGATTACTTTGACCGGAATCTGGCTCAAACCAGAAATACTGTTAAAACCAAAAGTTGGATTAGTAGTAATTAGAGGTCCGATTTAGGGGTAAGACGAGATGCTGAATCCGTATATGACAATCATTTTTTAGCCGGACACGTAGGTCTTCCGAGTATTGCTGGGTACTTTACGCACGAATGAAGTGAAAAAACGGAAATACCTGTTAAAACGGCCGTTTTTTTTGCAAAAACAGGCCGTTTCTGTTTTTCCCGAAAAAAACGGAAAAACAGAAACGGTTTTCCGTTTTTTTCTCGCTGTTTCTGTTTCTGTTCCGTTTTTTGTTTGCCGTTTTTAACCGTTTCTGTTTTAGCCAAAAACAGAAACGGTGCCGACCCCTAGTCGTATCTGCATTTTTCAGAATTGTAGAGCGAAAAAACGTGGTTTTAAGACCATTTCAAAAGGCAGAAAGGACGTCTTAGACATCCTTATACCTCAGCTTCTATGGGTCGTACAGATCCAACAATTAGACCAAAAGACGTGTCTTTCCTTCGGATCCAAAAATTATATTCCGGAAAAGATGTCAGATAGGACCTTTTGGCTGTTGAGTATTAGCCCTTTTATATGTCGGTGGTCGGTCGCCCATTCCGTCTACCTCCGCACTCTGTCTTAGCCAGATTAACTGTGACTGTAATCGCCTAGTCGTAGAGAAGACTGGCGCCTATTCGTGGATGCTCTGGGCACCTCTGCTGGCAGTCGCATAGAACGGTTAAGGTAAGTTCCGTGTTAGTGAGTGTCCAAGGTCTGATGGTACGGATTGTAATCCCACTTACACAGAATGTCGTCTAGATGGCGGTCTCCAAATCTCCGGCAATTGTAATGACCAATGGTGGTAGTTAGGAATGGAGGAGCCAAGGGACCTTCTTCGATAAAAGAGGAGGTATGCAGAGGACGTTACGACGTTCTTCTCCTCAACGCTGCCGACGTGAACGTCATCGAAATCGTACCACTTGCCGTCTACCGGGTTCCTGCAAGTTGCTGTGTAATGGCCACCCTGAAGAAGAAAAGACGTTTAAGCTTATCTGTGTAAAACTATACGGTAGGCCTACCGTGCTTTTGTCAGGAATGCTAGGCCGTAACTGGAAGAGGCAAGAAACGGTAATTCTTTCGGAGAATTTCCGTGTTCAGCAGGCGCAGAGTCCATTTATTATGTACTGGCCCTTTTCTTATGATCCTGAGCAGAATCTAACCGGAGTAGGGTAGAGTACAGTATAGGTATGCTTCTTTAAACACAAGAAGCTCTCACATCCTTGTTTTTGTGCTTTTGCTCATAAACTATTCAAATGGAAATTAATCTAAAGACAGAAAAGTTTTTAAAAATACTCACAAAAAGTATTTGTTATTTAGCAACTAAATTTCTTCTGTCTGATTTTTCTGACTCGTGTTTTTTCGTTTCTGGAGAAAGATAAACTATTGCCGCAAGCTTTTTTTCTTTTTTTCTTTCGTTGTATGTTTGTTGTCCTATAATTCTCGGGTTGGTATTTGTATTTGTGTTTGCTCAGTTTTTACTGTATTGTCCTAAAATTATCGTTGTGATGTTGTTGTTGTTGTTAGTTTGTTTTTATGTGTAACACCTTAGGCTAGGGTTTAATTTAAAAAAACTTGTTTATGCATCAATCAGAATTAATGAAGCGTCATTTTCTTATGCCACTGGCATGTCTGTCGCTTTTATGCAATATGATTTTTTTCACAAGTCGTCAATAAAACTGTACCTTGCCTTTATCTTACCGTAACAAAACAACAACAGTGTATGGAAACGTTTCATATTTCTCGTGTGAAATCGCTCTCATTCTGTGTTCTTTTTCTTTTTTTTGTGTGTGTTTTTTTATCAGCTGGGATAATTTGGATATTCATGAAAGTAATGCAAAGCTTTGGAGTTCCGTGGCCTGGCCAGAACAGGGTGCAGAAAAAAAGAGCAATAAAGAAGAGCCGATTACAAAATACGACAGTTTTCTGGCTTCGACCTGACTTTCATTCGTATTTTTATCCCCGGTCTGATGCCCAAGTTTCTGTTAGGGAAGGTGTTGTCTTCACACTTTTAGTTGTTTCTTTTTTTTGTGACTTTCTTGTACAGAAGAAAACATTATTAATATAACAAAGAAAACACATACAGTCAAAAATTATTGCGGCACCAAAAGCTAAGCTTGCGAGGGTCTGAACCACCACGATAACATCACATAAAACCCAATTTAACAAAAGTGTGACGTCACCACAAACAAAAATAAGCCTAGAGTTACCTGAAGATCGGTTCCGTGGTGATTGCACACAGCATAGAGATCGTAGATATCATCGTCTTTCCCTATTGGTTGGAAAGTGGAGGGTGGGGACATCATCCGCCTCTCCCTCGCCGATTGGCTGCGCCGAGACATACGAGACCAACCTTGATAGAAAGACCGAGATGTATTTCTCAGACATTGTACCCCAGTCAGTGGCCCAGACAAAACATGTTAACAAACTACGAAGTACAGTATGTATCCCTCGCATAACATCTCAGAGATAGAATTACGTGAAAAAAACACGGTAATCTCGTTTTTGTTCTTGCATTATGAATGGTCAGCTTGGCTTTAAACCTTATAATAGTGTGTATTCAGAAAAAACCCGAAGGCCATATACACAAACACATTACATATATGTACGTACACAAACTTAAACAAATCAATGAATCTCCTAACAAAATTCAAGTTTTAATGCACTATCAATGTATCGCCCTACTTTACAAATTACCTGCGCAGAAGTACTTAGTAAGATACCAGGGAGGGCAACACTAATTCCCCGAAACGTATCCTCCCTCAAACCTGAAAGCGTATGGCACCTAGTAAGAAAATGGTCTAAACCATCATACACAAGTGCCGTTACGCACTGGGGAGCAAATGACGGGGAGCAAATGGCAAAAAGAGAAGCAAATGTACCACCCCTGGACAAGAAAAGAAGTGTCAGCGACGGAGAAACAGAATTCCAGAGGTTAGGCAGTTTAACAAAGCAAACTAAAAAGTACAAAATATTTACTTGATTTGTTTGCCAGCCATCCACGTCGTGGCTCCTCCTCCGCACTGCTGGCCAACGAGGAAGGAGAACGCGGTGACACGTGACTTGACATATCCAATCCATGAAGGGGAAAGTCAACAACGGTTGAGAGCTTCGCCATTGTACGTTGATTGGTACTCTGGAAGCAAAGGAAGTGTGTTAAGCGGCGATGCCTACTGGGTATCGGTAGAGATCACCCAACCTTCCGTCTAAGTCACGCTATCTAGATCGGACAATCTCTAGACTTAAAAATTACAATCAAAGATTTACAATTAGGGCCAACGTCCCAGGATGTAATAATAATAATACAATAAAGTTTTTTATTTCATCAAGAACACGAGACACATACAAAAATAAATAAAAACTATGCACTAATGGTTCAAATCCTGACATTTTCCAATCTTCAATCCACAATCCACAAAATCCACAAAAAAAACAAAGTATCTAGTTTCGAACGAAAACATAAAAAGAAAGTGCAACAAATACCCAAGGGACTTGATTCAGGTCCTTTCTAGATCGTCTGATTGCAAGAAGGTCGGAAATCAGAGCTTCTAGCAAACTTTCTTTACTGCGTTTTTCTTAAAGAACCGAGTTACTACGTAATCGTAGTTGTATAATTTTTGAACTTCTCAGAACACACATTTCAAAATTTCTAGAGCTCGGTTCGAGGAAACTTCGACACCAATGTGGTCTACCTTGTGGCCGACCGATACTTAGTGAGGTGAGCAACGGACAGAAAACACTTATTCAAAAAAGAAAACTGAAATGTATGTAAGAAACAAAAAACAAAACAGAAACAGATACGAAAAAGGGAGCAGAACACAGAAGCAGTGCCCATGCATCAACCTTAGTATTTCTTCCTTCATTAGTTGAAAGTAAACACGGCTCAATTGGGCAAACAGAAGACAGAATTCATTCATGCGTAATTTTTTTTCACGATTTCTGTTTAATTTCAACTTAATAATTAAAAAAAAAAAATAACCAAGAGGCTGACAACCTATTTTCAGCAGTGCCCTATAATAACAACAAGAATGACATTCGTCGTTATTGCAACGAGGCGTGAAAATGTCACTGGGCAATCTGTCTTTCCTTTTGGCACTGCTAAACGGATACGTCCGTTATGCACAATCAAACATGATTCGCAGTCAGCTTGGGCTGAAGGAATATTTTTTCTTCCCTTCTCGGATAGAGTCAAGGTCAGAATAATAATAATAATAACGTTTATTTCCTGAATAGCTCATATAAGTACTCGCTAGCATCGGATCGTCACACAATTATTAACACGGCTAAAACTTATAATCACTTCTCAATAATTGCCTTAAAATAACTATAGTGGCGTTTTTGATCGCCGATCAAATTTGCCCGGTAGACGAAGCGAGTTTGCCGATTCGTGCATATTACTGTTTTCGATAGCCGATGGCCGCTGGCGATCGCCGATGTTTCTGGGTGCGCAAAAACGAGTTTTTCATTTTTGAAAATATCGCCTAATCCTCTATGGGCGATGGACACGAATTTAGGCGATAGACGTTAGCCGATCAGAACAAAAACAGAAATTAAGATAAACAGCTACGGCAATTGGCTTCCGGCGAACGTCAAAAACGCCAAAAAGTCAAACGGCCACGTATGTGTATGTACAATTAATAACGAATATATCACAGTTCAGAATTAAAATAGTTTACGAAATATGGTACAAATGACGAAAGATACCGGTCAGTAGAGTGGATATCGGGGCGAACAAGTCTGGTACAATTACGGATTGCAGCGCGAAGCATTGTTTCAGGTCGAGTCGGGTTTGGGGCTTCGTAATCCGGTAGGAGAGATCTATGAAGATCAGAGGACAAGCATTTACGTCCAAAATTCATTGTCAACTTGTGTCGTCTTTCAGACAGAGTGGAGATCTTACAATAGTTTATTCAAATAATCCATAAAACTGATACGTCAGCTACTATGCTCTGGCAGCTTTGGCTTTGGATGCTTTTGCTTTATTTTTGGAGCTAAACAAATACTGTTTCTTGCAGGTAATATATTAATTATTTTCTACATATTCGTTCTGCTATACCTACAGCCTGAAGAGGTCCCTTGCCAAGAAGGGTCGAAATATCGCTGAACCCGTTTAGCGCCATCAAATAAGAGCTGCAGTCGCAGCTCGGGTTGAAGGAATATTATCTACAACAAGTGTTTTGGTGTAAGTAAGTGTTTTGGTGACCTCCGAAGGCTGGGTAGATTCCTGAAGTTAGCTATGACCCACCGTGAACTATTTTTATAGAAGTTGATTTTTGGTTTGTTTTCAGAGTGTTAATATTTTGTTTTTTGTTATTGTGTTATGTTTCCCGCCATGACCCTTGGGTTTTATTGGGAATAAATTCATTCAGTCATTCATTCATTCATCAGTCTACTTACTTGGCGAAATCTCTTCAGGTGTATCACAAGGACGTCAGGTAGGGACCAAAGACCCAGGGTCTTAACTCCCTCTTGTTTTCGGTTGCAGGAAGGACAGTGCCACGCATCTTCGGCGCTCAAACGCTCGGCACTCGTGTACAACTGAAAGAAAACATGTAACTCATGGGAAGGTGTAAGAGGTCTTGCAAGTGTTCCTTTATACTTACGGAAAGGCCCCTTTTGAAAGGAATGTGCTGAATGATCGAACGACTCCAATCACCATTCCAGATATTGGGAATATCCTACTTTCCGAATTCCTCTTGAAGCCTGCTTCAGTAGGAATCATATGTTAGCATCCAGAAGTAAAATGCGAGAATATGGGGACATATGGGGTGACATTCTCTCAAAGTCGCGAAAAAACTTTAGTCGCAATCGCAAGATTTTAGCTCTCCCCGCAGAACTCACGGCATGCATGCATAAAACTTCAGACAGTGTGATTATTGAGAAATAAACTGATGAATATAAGGTTTGAAGCCAAGCTGACCATTCATTGCAAACAAAATGATGAAAACGAGATCATATTTATCCCTCGCACATCGTCTTAGAGGGATAATTAGTTGATCAAAAAGAAACCACGAAAATCTCGTTTTCATCATTTTGTTTGAAATAAACTGATGGAATAGTGTAGGTTCTGCATTCAGTTGTGCTTTAAATTTCGTTAAATCCTTACCTCTAAACATTCCTCAAGGGTCACCGGTACTTCTTCAACCCCTTGTTGCAACTGCTTCACACTTGAATGTTCCTCAATCTTCTCATCCGAATCGACAATGTATCTCTCCTTCGTCTCCGAGTCCCACTCCAACTCGAGCTTGATGTGCGCAGGTCCAGAGGAATTTCCTTTCTGACTGTCCCACAGGCTAAGAGATGTCTCGACGCACTCCATATAGAGGGGGAGTTGGAGGTTGGGGTCCAGGTAGCAGACAGTGGAGGAGTCTGAGACCCCTGTGAGATCAAGGACTTTAATGTTGAAGAGGGGTCTCTGAAAGAAAATGGGGTTAGAAGGTTTTGGTCGGATACACTAAAGAAAGTACTCATGGTTCCTCTTGTTTCTACAGATTTGTTCATCTCTCCCTGCACTTGTTTTTTACCTTATTTCTACAATCGAAAGATCTAGTAAATTCACGATCTTTATCGATTATTTTTGTTGGTTCCGACAAAGATCTAGTAGAACCAAGGATGCTTCATTTTATCAGAAACAGAAGATTGTGATTAAAGGACACCTGAATAAAGAGTATCAAGTATCATCCCTATCTACTGATACTTTATTGTAAAACGAAACTTTCACACCAATGGATTGCCGAACTTGTCGTTTTCGTCAGGTACATCATAATTACAAAACATTTAATAGGGCGGTTGTAAATAATGGACAACCTGTATGATTTCCGGAGTCTGTATGACTTCCGTTAACATTGCCCACAGAAAACCCAATCCAAATATGAAATAGTGTTTCCAAGCTATGATTTTCGCTCCATTTTGCATCTGTCCTTATTTCAGTACCGAACAATTTTAGAAATGAACAAATGTCTCCAATCAACCCTTCTTCTGGAATATTTTTTAACCAGTTAAGCCCAAACGTATATCTAGAAGAAATTCCAATACGATCCGGCCAGCGCTGTACAAGGTTTTGAATGAATTGCGCTTTTTGTCTTGGAGTCTGCATGTGCAAACCTCCAGAAACGAACATCCCTATTTTCAAAACGTCACGCTCAGGAGAAGAATGCTCTCCGTGGCCATGTCTGTAAATGCATTCTCCATGGTGTGTTCAAGTATGGTTTTATTGTTCAGGTGTCCTTTAAACTGAATTTGAAAACAATACAAGGGGTAGTCATCAAAGTAATCCAGTACTCAGTGGCGCTTCTGTTCGAAGTGGTACGTTACCCCACAATATTTAGCCTACCTTCTGGTTCGTCACGAGAGTATTGTGAGTCACCATTGACGCCATCTCCTTGAGGAAGAGCTTCTGAAGGTCCTCGTAAGATGTCTCTCGGCTCACTTGAAGAACAAATGGCCCACCAAATCTGGAAGAGGAAATAGCGTAATTTTTTTCTTCCAGAAAACAGAAATAATCCTTCTGCAGGATTCTGCCATGAATGTGCAATCTATCGTCTAAGAGGCAAAAGCTTATTATTATTATTAGGTTACTATTATTGTTATTAAGTTTATTATTATTATCAAGGGTTACGGAAGGAAAGGGTACTCAAAAGAGAAAAGCTCGATCAGGAGGAAAGGATGCTAAGAAAAGAAAATTGCATCATGAGGAACTTTCCTGGCTACTCTTTACGTCGAGTATTCCTCCTTTTCCTCTATTGTCAGAGACCCAGCCACTTTTACTTGTATTCGCCTAGTCCTTTCCTTCTTTCCTACAGAACAATTGCCAAGAAGTTGGGCTCGAGTTCTCCAGCTAAAGTCCCGGGCAATCGTGTAGGCTCTGGTAAATTAAGGCGTGGCTTGTCCCTATCCAGTCATAATAGTTTCCCATGACCACGTGTGGCTTGTTGTGTGACGTCAGCGTGACAAAACCTGTTTCTGCGGTAGAAGACAACTCGTCTTCTGCCGATAGAGGGACTGCATCATACCCAACGAAAACGGATTAGACAATCATGCAAGGGTCGGAAAAACGTTTCCCACAGCTTACAGGTTCAGAATAGTTCACAAAACGCCGATAATTCAGTCTCAAAGTAAAAAAAAAAATCCTTTACCTCACAATGCTAAATTATTTGTTTTTGATTTTTGATTTTCACACTTGCCTTGTTTCGCGATTTTCGATGCGTATCGTGCTCCCGACAACTGATTAACCAGCTAAAGCCATGGGTACATGCTAAAAGCAGTTCAACCATTTTATAATATTGGAACATAGACAGTAAACAGTGCGAGCTGTCATTTAAAGAACCCGTCGTGTCTAGAACGTCAATGCAACCTACTTCCGTGATTGCATTCATTATTCTTAAGCCCAGAGGTACTTCATATGTTACATTCTAAGCCCGCTAACGATACCTCACAAATCTTTGCATTTAACAAGATTCACTATTTTCCATGAGCATTGTGCTCCCGACGCGTGTACGCGTATCATCATACTGATGCTTAAAACCGGTTATCTGAATTTCGACAATTTTTGCTAGAGATCAATGGGCCTGAGAAAAGGCTTAAAACAGCCAAAGTCGTGGATAATTTGTTAGCAGCAGAGCCTAGTCTTACAGTCTTCAAATAGTTTCGAATACTGGAACATGAACAGTGAACAGTGCGAGGCGTGCTTTAAGTTGTAGCTTAAGACTGGACATACCAGTTTTCTGGACATACAAGATTTCCGTTAACATATCACACCAAGAGACGACAGTAAGCATCCCTTAGGTTATAACGTGACTTCGTTGATATAAAAAATCCTTCCTACAGATAAGACTCAATCGGTCAAATCCAGTACGCGCAAACTGCTTATCAAATCCAAATACGACCGAACTAAAAAACTTGTCGCAACTAGATTCCGTTAAAGCCGGTTCTTAGAAAAAGCAAGGAAAATATTTGTTCAGACGTTTTCATTTCTTTTACTTTTTTCAAAACTCTGGGTCACGAGGTAAATAGATAAACAAGATTACGAAAAAAAAACATCCGTTGTGGGGAAATATTTGACCTTGTAGAACAAGACCAAAGGCTTAGGTGGGATCCCGAGCGCGGGGATTGCACTTCATTTTTCAATCGAGTCTTATAGATACTGGTCTTCGCCAGATCCCGTAACCGAGTTATTTTGTCACCTATCGATAACTTGGCCAGATCGAATTCTATAATGCTGTCCTTTCCCAGATATCCAGTCTAGACGGGATTTCAGTACATGTATGTTTCTTTGACCGTTGAAAAAATGCAATTTTGGCCTAAATGGTAAAATGAAGACCCAAAACACCCTTTTAGGTGTTTTAAGGAACCCTTAATTAGTTACTTTTCTGTTGGCTTTGTATTGTATTTATCTGAGGTAGTGTTTGTTTTTCTGTTGTTGTTTATTTATTTGACAAGAAAACAAAACTTAAGCGTGTTGCCGCTTTTGCGCTGTTTTTGAAGATACAAAAATTTGAATTTGTTTTATCCAAAGGCACCCTTTCTGGGTAGATTTAATGCTCCAGAAGCGTCCTTGCAAAATAATACTAAGGTACGAATGCCTCCATTCTAAAACGCATAGGCATATTTTCCCCGAATATGAAGAAACTAACGAGAATCGTCCGATGACACGCTCAAATATTGAAGCTGGGAAGCGAAAGTTAAAACAACCACTCGTCAAAGCATCAACAAGATGTCTCCACTCGTTTCTACCTTATAACGACGCTCTAAAACATGAAGAAATAACCGATAGCCCTACAGACAATATTATGAAAATTTGACAATATATTTTAGTGTTTTATCGTATATCTAGCATAGTATTTTAATTAATTTGACAAACCAATTGTATATAACTATTCCAATTGTTTATTTTGTCTTGTAGTGTACGATTATCTTGTCTTGACTATCTTTACGCTATCCAAGGTAGAATTTGGTATAAATAAATGATTAATTGATTAATGGAAATCCATTATGTTTCACTTTTTTTTCTTAAGTTCGATCTGTCCAATAAAAGACGCGCAGAGACCCTTCTACTTTTTACCTTAGCTGAGCATGATTTGTCAGACAAAGTAAACATTCTATCTCTCGAAGATTGAGCGCGAAGCGCCCTATCTACTTTCTATCTGGGCTGAGCATGATCTGGCGGAACTCGAAGAAACTTATACTAGGAGAAGAGGCTGAACGAGATACCACACTACAGTAAAGCCCCTATAAACCGTATTAACAAGGCAGGCTTGAGAAAACAGTAACATAACTGATACAAAAAAAATAAAAAATAACTGCATACCTTTGTCGGGTGTCCCCTTCTACCAGGACATTACACCACGACAGGAGTAGGAATGCCCCCTCATCATTTTCGCTCTGGGCGGGAAATTCAAGAGCGTAGAGGGGCGTGGTGTCCGATATCAGGTCGATACTCGCAGAATCTGCAAAGGAGAAAAAAAGTTAACGACTTTTGCACTCTCCACATAATGCCTATTTGTCTAATGGAATGTCCGTTGCTAGTCGGTAAAGGAAAGAATGGGAGACAATTCTGGTTGACTTTAAGCCTTGCGAGAACAGTCTGGATTCCTATCATGACTGAAACTAAAAGTTGGATTTCAGGTGACGAGGCATCCATAATTCTGGGACGGCCCGAGGGGTTGTACACTATCGATTTGAATGTACAGCAAGTACCCGGTTCCCGGTACCGGTTGCCACGTGGTAGAATATTAAAATAAGTATGTTTAGAATCGTTTGAAAGATGAATCGCCTAATTTATGGACGGGCCGGTGCAGGCACCTCTAATTTCGGTCGGTGCCGGGAAAGGGTGTACAGCAGGTGCCGGGGAGTCAGTAACCCCTCGGAGCGGCCTTACTACCAAACAGATCGCTTGACTAACTTTCCCCTGAAAATATGGCGATAAGGCTGTCTAGTAGTTAGCTACTGCTACTAAAAACTCGACCAATCCAATGTTTGTTCAAAGAAGAGCATACAGATTAAATTTAGCGTTGACATGTTTATTTACATTGTTATATAATAACGTTTACTGAGTCGAACGGCTATATAACAGAAACGACGCCGCTGCACCTTGGTACAACTGCAACTGAATTTGACTCGGTATTTAGGATATTTATTTATATATCTGTAAAGGTGAAGATCTATAAAGGTGTGTAAATAATAGTAATCTAAAACAACGGAAAAGGTTTTTGCCTCTAAAAGGCTGTGCATTTATCTGTAAAAATATTATACGGCAATGAAAATTATATATTAACCAATCTAAACTAAATTTTCTGTGCGAAGTTTGGGCATTTTTTGTACATAAATTGCGTTTATTTTTGTCAATGTAGTTCGGTTTAGTTTCACTGTAGTTTGACGTGCTTCTGTTTTAGTTATGAAAGTACAGTTTGTATCGTTTTATTTATCCATTCAACATACTGCACTTTCATACTTTCACTACAGTGAAATTACACGAAAACATACAAAAGGACGCAACCATGGTTACAAACTTCTGCGATAAGGTTGCGGTTCTTAGATTTCAGGATACCGGGAAGCATAACCAAACCATCCCAACAAAATTTAACCCTCTAATAGGAAAGCGCCTACCACTTAAGGAGGAACTGGGCCAGATTCCCCTCCCCTATTTCTCAAAGAGGGCAAAGTGGACCACGTTTCCCCCTACTTAAGTTTCTGCTTATTAAAGCACAACTCTTACTAGAAATAATCTTTTCCCTATGAAATGGATCAGAAAAAAACATTTTCGAAAATACCATTACTTTCCATCTGAAATTAGCGATTTTCTTGTTAGCGCCTGTCGACTATGTCCAGCCTTCCTGCTCTCCGACGCGGCGGCTGGGCGCAAAACATTTGAAAATTGATGGCGCCGTGGTTCAAAGTGTGAAAGCTAAGCAAATAAAAGAAGTAATAAACAAAAGCTTCTCAGATCCTTATGTGTGAAAGAGTTGTCAGCAGACGTTATGATCCCGGCAAACGTTTCGTTGTGTGACGGGCAAAACTCGGCAAGGCCAAAAAAGCGCTAAAATTTCGTAGGCACAAAACGAAACAATGGAGAAAGGTGGGGATTTTAGAAGCTTATAATTCTGTATGGGAGCTAGATATATTATAAAAAACAGAATAAGCAAGAGGGGTCCTTTAAGGATTGTTTTTAAGTTGCGGTCAGGCCAGCGATCAGAGTTGCGTTTTATTTGAAGTTCATAGTACAGCGGACTGTTCGTTGTCGTTCTATTCGCCAGCGGGCCGTACGGTGGGAAGACGTGGGTTGCCCGAAGTTGTTTTTATGTGCCAGCGGACCCGCTAGTTTGTACGCTGGGTGAGGCAGGGAACAGTTCAGCGTACTTCTGACGTAGTCCGCCAGGAACAGAACGGCTACTTACAGTTCGCCATCCGCTCCCGCTGTACTATGAACTTCAAATAAAACGCTACTCAGCATACATTCCGATCGCTGGCCCTGAGTTCGTTTGCAGTTACACGTTTCGCGACTCGCAATATTTTGTGTTCGGCCCCAGAATAAACTGGACTGTTATGAAACAATTCTGCTTGACCAAGGTACGTCAAGCTAACATCAGTATGGAAGCTGCATTGTATATTCGGGTGATGAAATAAGTAAACGAGAACGAAAGGACGTGATATCTCAGATCCGAAAATAGGGGGGGGGGGTACTGAATCCCCAGGTTGAACTTTGCCGAATCTCGAGTTTTCAACGTTGTTTTTGTGATGAGTTTTACGAATCAACTCGGAGTAGCGTTCCCATTCGAAGCCTACTTTATTTGCTAGAAGCGCTGACTTAAGAGCGCGAATTCAAATCCTTCCGGATAGCCAACCCACGCAAAGGCACCGGAGTTAGCCACTCCTCACGTATTGACCTGTACATTCTATACAAGCTTATCACGCAATATTGAGTATTAGCGTGTCTGGGAGCAGGAACGGCAGGGACATAAAAACAATGGCGCACTTAAATTTTACGTCTAAACAAGGTCATTCCAAACTTTCCCATCTGTTCTGTTCTCATGTAGCACCCTACTGACAAAGATCTAGGACTATATCTTAAAGGAACAGTAAACTTGACTACGCAACTTTCGGCCATCGAATCGCCCGGGGGGCTTAGATAAATGTACAGGGACTTATTGTCCACAGGACCCCCCATCTTTGTTATCTCGAAACCCCTCCTTATTGTTCCCAGAGCTAGCTGGCAGGGCCTTGCCCCTTATGCACTGTAGTTACGCACTCATGCACTGTAAAAGTTCGCGATTGTCTGTGTTATCAACATACAGGGTTGCCACTTTACTAAAAATAAATTCACTATGCAAAAGGAAAAAAGTAATACCAAACAAGAAAAGTACTCAGAACGTGTTGCTGGGTCATAGTCACCTTGGAAATAGAACCTAAAATCTACTTTTTTCTTAAAATCTGCTGCCAAAGTAAAAAGAAAGTTCTATTGTGAGCACAATTGTACTACCGGTGGCAACCCTGTTGACATACATTGTATTACTTTGTTTCAAGGCAAAGATCGTGGGTTCGAGTCCTACTCCCGGCACACAAACCTTTTGCTTTTGCAAACCTTTTGCTCAAAAGTCGAATTCTCGGAAACTGCCCGGAAACTGCAATGGTCGTAACGAGATTTTTTCTTACTCTCAATATCGACTAAGGGTACATTCTTGATATGTTAGCTAGCTCCCCGAGTCAAGTTTGAGTCAAGTTTTCTGTTCCTTTAATGTAATTGCTAACCATGGGATCTGTCCGCTCGGATGCCTCTCAGACAATGCCAGCTACCGTTTTTGCTTTTCGAAATACACCTTATGCTGCCTTTTTGGCCATAAATCGATACTTCACTGACCGTATAGACACACCATAAACCATGCTAAGGTAATGTGAATGAGTAACACTCTGCTTTAAATAAGCGTTGGGAACCGTGGCAGTGCCTCGCTCCGCTCGGCTAGATTAAATTATTTGCGCGGAAAAATCTATCAAACATATTTACTTACAAAAACTCAACTATCAACGAAATGTCGATTTGTGGACCCAAAAAGCCACCACAGACCTTCTTCACAGTGGGATTTGAAGCTGAGTGGGTGAGTACCAGTACACAGCACTTTGAGAGTCAATGTAAAGTGTTGGTTTGTCTAATTACCAAAGTGTTGCATACTGGCACATCTCTGGGGGGGGGGGGGTACACATACGTATGAGCGCCATGCATACCCCTGCCAGCATGTCAGGGGTTTGAGCATGGTTATCAAAAAAGGGCTTAGTGTACCAGACTGAATTAGCTTGGCAGAATCGTACTTTTGCTATTCAGTCTTAGAGCGTGTTCCACCCTACTTACCGTAGTTACTACGCTAGGCTGGAACACATTTTTTCTTTTTTCGGTCAAATATCAGGCTGCGGGCTGATCGAACCAATCACGTTACAGAGATGCGTAGTTACTACGCTCCCGAGCGTGGTAAGCAAATAGTTACTTTTTCGAGAAGGTTGGGACGAGTTTTCGTGAGGCTGGAACGGAAATAGTAACTAGTAGTTACTATTGCTAGAGGGGTGGAACACGCTCTTAATGGCACTTGTATACGTTCGCGTCCGCAACGAGCGGGAAAAGCGAGTGCCCAAGTTGGCTCCCCTCCTGCCACATTAAATGATCCCGGAATATTCTAACTCTAGATGCGTAATATCTCTTTTACATCTTTTTTTGGCTACGCGCCCTAGTCATATGCAGTTGATGTGTCATTTTGAGGTTCGTATAGGATCCCACCTCGACAGGCGGAGTTCGCAGAGGGTGTCGGACAGCTTCATTGCTTGCGAAAGCAATTTATGTTACTTTCATTCAGTCGCGCCCGAGCGCAGACCCACTAATTATTCATTCCGTTGTGCACAGAGATATACTTGTCGGACAGAGCGAGAGTGAACTATACGCAAACAAAAAGTGTCCGGCAGTAAACTGTCCGGCAGTAAACTTGATCGAGACAGTGCACAAATTGTTTACATATGCGCTACCCATGTGGCAGGTGCCAGAAGAACTGTGGCTCAGGTAGTTTTCAATGTACAGGATGCCCCGTTTGGTTTCACCCTAGCTGTGCGGGAATTTCGAACTCTGAAAGATCCAGAAATACTACTTGGATCTGTTCTCAGTGTCAGAGCAAAATGCCTGACACTCGGCTTTCCAACACTATACGTTGTTCCGAATGCCACAGAAAGTGTGGCACAAGTGGATCTTTTCAGTGTTCTGCTTGCGAGGCTTGGTTGCATGCTAGTTGTGCGGGACTTTCCCAAAGCGAGCGCTCCATGTCGCCTAACTGGACGTGCGTCAACTGCTGTGTTTCTAACCTCGAAACTGTACCGCCTTACCCAAGCACCACCCCCAAAAGAACAGTGCCGAACGCTGTTTTACAATTATCGAGTGCATCCAATCGCCCCTCGCCGTTACGTGACTTTTTCCCATACCAAGCGATAAATCGCGAAGCCGTACCTAACGAAGTTTCCCCAACTCGACTACTCCGAAAGAACCTCAACTCTACCTTTACTCCTTTACGGAATAGCAACTTGACACCTACCTCCGAGGTCACCTGCCAAACCGAACTAGTTCTGTTAAACACAACGAAATGTGACGCAAGTTCTCAATACCTTAGTACCTTCAGTGATCAGTCAACACAAACTATCCCAATTCTAACTGATCAGGATTGCCAGACCGAAGTCGCTTCTCACCAGCCAGACCTATGTGCTGACGCAAAAGGCACAGAAATCCTGAACCTCCTGCATCAAATCTCCGTTCTGAATAATGAAGTGTCGGTGCTGACTAATAAACTCCATGACATTTCAAACCAAACCAGAAAAGAAGTCTCCATTCTCAACACAGTTATCAGTGACAAAAATCACAGAATAATTCTACTTGAACATGAAAACGATATAATCCGCTCCCGATTGACTAACCTAGTTAATGAACCAGTGCCAAATCCGGTCAAACCCTCGGGTGAATCTAATGGCAACGCGCCCAAGTCCCCTCCGGCAACCAAGGTGATTTACAGAGCAAGTGAAACTAATACTAGACCTACGTTGCCAGGGCAACGTGAAGTGTTGCAGCAAACTTTGTTCGGCTTCGCCGAATAAAGTGTTGCGAGAGCAACACTTTGGTTTTGTTTCTTCGCTAACGGTTAAATGCTGATTGTCAACCCATCGAGGTTTTCAAAATGGTATGTTCCAATCCAAGAAGAATCTTTTTCTGAACTGATGAACATGTAATGGCTCCCTCAGCGTAAAAAAAAAAAAAAAAAAAAAAAACAGAATACCGGAAGTAAGGACTAAATCGACTTTCCAGCCAGTTGAACTTTATCCTTTTCAATCGTAGATATCGTGACTGGGGAAAACTTGAAACATTACCCTATATAACCTAGTTGGTATTACAAAGCTATCCGTAACTTTTCAGGACCAAAATACCATAGATGCCACTATACTAATTATTGCGAAACTATGTCGTTGTTTTTCATAATCATTTCGTATCCGTTGTGTTAACACTTAATTCTAGGTTATAGTGATAGACCATCATCATAGACCATTGTAGCATCTCATGAAAATGACAATGATTTGGCAACCGATTCTTGAGCGATGACATAAACCAAACTTTTCTTATAATAAAAAACACCGGAAACAAAATAGGTACACAAAGTAGGAAACATCGGAAACCCCTCACCGCCGAAGATGATTATGGTGTAACATCCGGTTGTTACTTCCAAGTCCCTGACTTTTCTCCCCACTGGATTCCACCTATTCTTTGTTTGAATGTGAATCCTACCACTAAAGTTGTCAACCCCTCAAGACGTACTTCTAAGTTACAGTGATAGACCATCAAATAAAATGTGCACCAATTTATAATCCGTAATCACATGGCTATAGGCTACCTCGGGTTTTAAAGAAATACAGAATATCGTAAGTAGGGACTAAATGACTTTGCAGATAGTTGAACTTTATCCTTTTCAATCGTAGACATCGGGACTGGTGAAAACTTGGGACATTATCTTATATAACCTAGTCGGTATCATAAAGCTATCCGTAGCTTTTCTCGATCAAAATACCATACATGCCTCTTTACAGATCATTGTAAAACTGAGTCGTTGTTTCAAAATGTTATTTGTATTCGTTACGTAAATACTTAATTCTCGGTTATATCAAGGTTACATGTAGAGATTCTAAGGTACAGGGATAGACAACAAAAAACAGCTTTCTTACCCTCAGATTTATAGATATCAAATAAAACCTGCATTGATTTGCACAAGTTTCTAGCCCCTCGTGACCCCCCCCCCCGATTCTCACTGACAAGTCCATCTCCCCGTGATAGACATGGTACCGTATCGTTCTTACCATGAAATACACTGATAAAAAATAATAGGTATACCAACTAGCAAAAGCTGCCAACCCCTCATCACCAAAGATTCTAGCAACCGATTCTTACTTACAAGTCCATCTCCCTGTGATAGACGTGGTACCAAAGTGTTCTAAACATACAAAACATAGGAAACAAATTGTAGGTACACCAAATAGCCAAAATGGCTAACCCCTCATTGCCGAAGATGATTATGCTCTAACAGCCTATCGTTGCTTACAAGTCCCCTAAATGTCTCACAATTGGGATCGGCCTAGTTTTGGTTTCAGTGTGTACCTTACTACTGAAGTTGTCAACCCCTGAAAACTTTCAAACTGTTGTATCTCATGAAGGAATTTTTGTACCAAAAAACAGATGTCATATACTTTGATCAGCTCATCAAGGTCTATCGATTAGTGTTGAAAAAAAAATTCTATCTGTATTAGTTCAAAAGTTGACTTTTTTGCCGTAGGGCAACTTTCTAATAGCATCACTTAGAAAGGAGGAAAGGTTAAGCTCTAATATCTTTAGCAATGAGAGAACTTTTAAAGTTTAAGAGGCATCTGTGATACCAATTCTCTTCCTCAATCCCAAGTGTAAGAAATGGAATGATAAAGTCAGCAGAAATCAGGAACAGAAATGGCTAGAAACAATAGATGGCAGCACTTTCGGACCCGTGGGAAAATGCCACTTTTTTGTTTCTGTAAATTTTTCTATTTATCACTCAAAGAAGATATATTGGCTGTGGGGCCGGGGAACTGCCGCACATATTTCGCACTTGTAGATTTTAGTCCACCTTCAATTTGAAAGTGGTGCCTGCCTGCTCGCCTGCTAGAACGGAGCTTTCCACTCGAAAGCAGAAACGTGGTTTGATGAAACGAAAGCTTGGCTGCATAACTTCAGATAGTCCTCTCTGACATAGGCTACACAACTCCACTTCACTTCACACACCGTAGGCTGTAGCTCGCGCACAAGCGAAAACCATCCTTTTTTGCCCCAGGCAAGAGCTCTACGAAGCTTTCCAAAATGTAATGTCATATTCATCAATCCGGCCGAAGGTCCACACTTTCCGTAAAAACCGCAGAGGTTAGACCCTTACCACTTTCTAGGAATAAGCTGAAATCGAGGTGCTAGGAAAAAAAAAAAAAAAAAAAAAAACCACGACAAAACCAAAGTGTTGCTCTCGCAACACAATTAGAGGAGACGACGATTCGCTGTTATCGCAAGGTTCGTTACCCAAGGTTACGGTTAATCCGAAAGTGTTCCTATCAAAGCGGAAAAAATGCCGTTTTTTTCCAAAAGGTGTATGTCGTAACGGTGAATCGTGTAAATTTGCTCATTTAGACGTGATACAGCGGAAAGAAAACGCGATTCAAAAAATTATCACGGACCCAGCAACTAAGAAAGAAACAGTTATCAGCCCTGTCGCCTGTTCCCCGTGTGTTTACCATTTGACGAGTAATTGTAAGAACACATTATGCAAATTCCAACATTTGTGCAAAGATTTCATTAACAATCGTTGTTCTAGGCCTAAGGATTGTGGTTTTATTCATCGTAAAATTTGTGCGAAGTTCTCAAGCGGTCGTTGTTTTCAAAACCTTTGTAAAGACGCGCATGTGGATTTTAACGTAAAGCACAGAAGTTCGCGTCGGTACAGTGGTGCATCGGATAGCGAAGCGGTTCCAAGAACATCACGGTCTTTTTTACTGTTGTATCTGAATTCCCTTTTAAATTACCTGAACCTTTTGTAAAGATTGCAACTAAAACAAAAACTAAAGATTATTCGTCGCAAGAATATTCATTCCCAAGTTTCCTTTATGGTAATGCCGAGAGCCTTAATCATGATAAGGTTATCGAGTTGGAGCAGCTGGCCAAGATTGTCGAAGCTTCAGTTTTGGTAATAACCGAGGTTCACCGTCAAAACCCTGAATATCTGACAATCCCGACGTACAATACTTTCCTAAAAGCAAGACCGGATGATCACCCACTAGGGAAAAAAGGAGGTGGTGTTGGCATTTATACCCATGAACAAGAGCTGTAAGCTCATATGGCACTTGCATGGGTTGAGATGTATTATTTGATTAAAAGTAATTTTCGACTGCGCGGTTCAGATGCGCACTTTAAGGAAGCTAGAGAAAAAGTATTTTATCGCAGAACTTGGCTGTAATGATGCGCACTTTAAAGGCACTAGAAATTCATCTGTAAGGAAGACCCTTGAGGCAAAAACGATATCAGGCTCTTAGGGATCATTGATATATACGTATGATCAAAAGTATTTTTTTTCCGCTAATGCGGGTAAAATGCGCACTTTAAGGGTGCTAGAAATTTTTTTTTTTGCAAAACCCTTGTGGCACAAATGATCATAGGTTGAGATGTATCGTTTGATAAAAAGTACTTTTCGACCTTGCGGTTAAGATGTACACTTTAAGGGAGCTAGAACTTCATTTGTAAGCAAAACCCTTGAGGCAAAAATGATCATGGACTCATGGGGATCATGGAAATGCATATTTTGCTTAAAAGCATTTTTCTTAATTTGCGGTCATGATTGGTACTTTAGGGAATGGTCGGATTTGAAAAGTGGCGATTTCTAAGCCAATCTTGTCGAATTTCTAATATTCCAGCCAAACTTCATCGTCCTAGCACATCTCTTACCTCGCGATCACCGGAATTCCGGACCCGCCCCTCAAACTCCCCCCACAGTCGCCGGAGCCAATCCGGTTCGGTTTTGGACTTGTTTGTTATTCCCACAAAGTTCCACCCCGATCTCTCCAGTCCAATCCGGTTACGTATTCCCCCCCCCCCCCAATTGTTGTCGGATCCGGTCCGGACATGAAAAAGATCACCACAGGCCCTCTGTTCAGTTATTAAATTTCACTCGAATCCGATCACCCGTTCCAAAGTTACGCATGGCTAAATATTCCGGATTCCCCCTCCCTCCGATCCCCCCACGACTATCGGATCGAGTGAATTTTTAATTACAAGTTAGTTTGATCGGGTCCCTGATACGCCTCCCAAGTTTCGTCGTGAAAATCCCAAAAACTGTCATCACCAGAATTCCGGGAAACTCCCTTCCACCCTCCCCCCCCCAAGTGTCCGGGTCCAGTCCAAACCTGTAAACGATTTATATGGAGCAGATTCTTGTTCTTCCCAGCAAGTTTTACTCCAATCCCTCCACTATAACCGTATCTCGAGATTTCCGGTCTTCCCCCCCCCCAACTCCCCATAGCTGTCGAATCCGGTTCGGACTTCAAATGGAAGATCAGAGATATGTCATTCATTCAGGTATTAAGTTTCGTCCCAATCCGATCACCTGTTCGAAAGTTACACAACACTCAATTTTCCATATTCCCCCGCACTGAATCACATATACAAACCCCTTTGACCCTCGAATGCACTAGCTCTTTCCGCTGTTAACAGAGTGATCCGATGCAAAGAGTGACGTCACGCCGCGCGCAGACCTACTAGTGAGAAGAAAGGGGTAGGGGTTTTACAAAAACTACTAAATTCTCAGAATTCCCCGGCCCACCACTCCCCCCCAGATGGTCGGATAGTGAAACTGATTATTTCCAGGTTAGTTATATCGGGTCCCTGATATGCCTGCCAAGTTTCATCGTCCTAGGACATCTGGAAGTACCCTAACTCGAAAACAGTGGACCGCCCGACCGACCGACCGACCGACCGACCGACCGACCGAAAAGCGATCGGTATATGGCACTTGAGCGGAGCTGCAAGTGCCATAAAAACTGACATCTCGGATTATCGATGTACCATGCTTGGATGAAATGGATGAAATACTATGGGTAAGCCTAAAGCCGAGACGCCTCCCTCGCCAGGTGAATGGGATCCTGGTTTGCGCGTTTTATTATTCCCCCGGTCAATGTGTGAGTGAAAGAAGTCTTTTTACACAGAAACTCCAACTAAGCGCTGATTATGTTTCAGGTAAATACCCAGGGTGCGGAATTTTTATGATTGGAGATGCTAATGAGTTAAAACTGGATCACCTATATCGAAGTTTAGAGCTTAGACAGATTGTTAATTTCCCTACTACCAAGGGGGGGACTTCTTTGGATGTTATTGCTACAAATTTACATGATTTTTATGAAAAACCTGTGTCGGGTGCACCCCTGGGCGGTAGCTACCATTACACATTAGAGTTAAACCCACGCAATAAAATTCGAATTGAATATACTACTACTGTAATTACTTCTCGACCTATAACTGTTGATGGGTTGATCAGCTTTGGGACTTGGATTTCAAATGAAGCATGGGATGAAGTTTATGCAGCGGAAGGAAGCGAGAAGAAGGCTTCGGAACTACAGAAAAAGCTTCTAACCAAATATTGCGAGTTTTTTCCGGAAAAAAGGACAAAAAAATACTCCGCGGACCGCCCATTTGTTACGAAAGAAATTAAAGATAAAGTTCGTGAAAAACGTCGGTTATTCCGAAATGGAAGGACGAAAGAGGCAAATAAACTGAAAAATAAACTGCGCAAACTTACAAGACAAGCTGGATCTGCGTATTACTCTACAAAAGTCGAATACCTTTTTGAATCAAAGCAGTCCCAGTGGTATAGAAATATAAAACTGTTAGTCGGCAAGGTGCAAAAGGGAATTGACTTCAATCTTGACGAAAAGGAAGTTGACACTGCAAATAAGTTAAATGCCCACCTCGTTGATATAGTGCAGACTCTACCTCCTCTCCCGAAGGAAGAAATTCCGGAAGTGCCCCCAAATTTCACAAATTTTCCCTTGATTAACCCCCAAGACGTGGAACGTAAGCTCAAAGCACTAAAAAGAACGAGTATAACCCCGATTGATATTCCAATTAGTTTAATAAAAGCTTTTCCCGATAAAATTTCTAAGCCTCTGTCTGAAATATTTAACGAAATAACTACATCTGGAAAATACCCTTCTTTTTGGAAAAGTGGATTTGTCACCCCTATTCCAAAAAAAGACTCCCCAAATGACTTTAGTGGTGTCCGTCCGATAACAATTACACCAATCTTTAGTAAGGTTTACGAGCAATTCCTATGTCCTTGGCTCAAAGAATCAATTCTAAAACATATTGACCCAATGCAGTTTGGTAATTTGCCAAAAACCTCCACAACCCATTATTTAGTTAGTTTAGTTGATAAGATCCTTAGAAATTTAGATGTACCTGATCACTGGATCAACCTTATTGCCATCGATTTAAAAAAGGCGTTTGATCTCATCAGCCACAGCAAGCTCGTGGATAAACTTTTAAATAAATTTAATGTTGATCCTTTTCTAGTTAAGATAGTGGCAAATTTTTTAACCGGTAGAACTCAGCGAACAAAATATAAAGAAGTTTTTTCAGATAGTCTACCAATTTTCTGCGGAGTCCCTCAAGAAACACTCTTGGGGCCTCTATTGTTTTTAGTAATGATCAATGAGCTTGCAACGTCTTTTCCTGATCGTTGGAAATATGTTGACGACTTGTCTGTATTGGATGTATGCCGTAAGAATGTTAAGAGTTCAGCAAAAGTTATAATTGATGAAATATGTGATGAAGCGGCAGCTGACTGTATGTTTGTGAATATGGATAAATCGGTTGTGCTAACTTTTTCTTTTTTAAAACGTCAACCTGAGTTTTTTCCACCCCTATCCCAAATCCAACTAACTGATGAAATTAAACTTCTTGGTGTTTACTTAACGACAGATCTAAAGTGGCAAAAACAAACAAATTCGATGCTGAAACGAGGGAACATGGCCATCCGCTCCCTTAAGCTACTTTCTCGTTTTGGGGTTCGAACTGAACATCTCCTTAAAATTTATTTTTCGTTTATCCGTCCTACTTTAGAGTACTGTTGCCCTGTTTGGCATTTTGGCCTTACACGCGACCAATCCGATTCGCTTGAAAGAATCCAATACAGAGCGCTACTTGTTGTGTCTAAATCTCCTAAAGTCCCTTATATCAACCTTTTAAAAACTTTCAATCTTAGTACATTAGCGAGTCGTCGTGAAAAATTATCGGTAAATTTTGGTCTAAAAACTCTTAAACACCCAATCCTCCGAAACATCCTCCCCCATGATTTTGAAACCGAACGGCCAAGACCTCCAAGACTAGTTGCAAACCCAATTCCAAAACTGCAACCTGTCCAATGCACCCACGTAAGATACTGTAATAGTTTTGTTCCGGCTTTCGTTAAACTGTTTAACGCTTCACCCTCCATTCAAGAGCCCACATGATTTTATTGGTTTTTAAGTGCATATGTTTGATTTTTTAGGTTAGTTTGTATTTATATTGACGGTGGAATCAGTTAGTCGGCACACGCCGTGTGTAAGTTTCCTAATGAATAAACGATTTGATTTGATTTGATCTTAGTACAAACGCTATCTGCTTACCGATGAACGTTCTATGGAATCCTGAGTCATCGATTTCAGCGATGACCGTTCGAGTAACGTCCACTCCTGCGTCTCTTGCGAGGGCGTCCTTCAGTTCCCTTACGTTACTCTGTCCACTTACACTAAGTCCAAGTTTCACCTAAAAAACAAACATGAAATAAACACATATCCCTGATATAAAGAGAGTGTTCCACCCTACTTACCGTAGTTACTACGCATGATGTCACGAACTTTGGCTTCTTGGCGTCAAGGCTTGGTCAAGGCAATTTTTGGTAAAATATCACTACAAGTGGTGTCCAGCCAATCACGTTCCAGAGATCCGTAGTTACTACGCTTACTATGCTCCCGAGCATGGTAAGCAAATAGTTACTATTTCGAGAAGGTCAGCGTAGTAACTTTTCGTGAGTTTGGAACGGAAATAGCAACTAATAGTTACAATCAGGTGGAACACCCTTCTAACAATAGGAACTATTAGCTCAATTAAGTAATTTCTTAGGTTAGGAATGTAACATGACACTCAAGGATCCAGCCGACTAATTGTTCTTGTTTGATAAGCGAAACGTAACGGCTGTGGCCGCTAGTGGGGAAAAAACTGGAGCAACTAGCTTAGTCACTAAAATGCGCAATTAGCAATAGGCTAATTGCGAAACTGATAACATTCAAACCATGAAGCTCGCCACTGCATGTATGCGTCGTTAGAACAAACGTGGACAGAATCACACGTGATTATCCTCACAACTGGATTTAAAGCATCCAAGACTCCACTTCCAATTTTTCACATTTGATTATTTTCGAACCCAGATCACTATGACCATTCTGCACGACACTACGGTGACTTCGGGGGTCTATAAATCGATATTTCGCTGAGTTTTCCTAAAGTTTAACCGAATAGGGCTGAGATCCGACAGTCTCGTTAAACGTCACTCATTTACTTAAATAGGCCTGAAAACCCGATAAAATTCTGTTTGTCCGCTATCCACAGATATTCGATTTCATCGAATGAACTAATTCTTTCGGATTGTGGTAACTCTACGTGCTTGTCTCTCTATGCTTGAAATATTAAGCAAATACAAAGGGAAGCTATTGCCGTCAAATAACAGTCGTACAACAAAAAGACATATCTTATAACCACTTCCCTACTTTTTTCATCCGAGAATTTCCTAGCTTAGCGTCCGTAATACACGCAAATGCAGGATTATGTTGAAATTCAAATTCTTCACGTCTGGGTGAATTTTGGGTTGTCGGGCAAGCAGCGCACATTCTGAACGTTATTACTAGAGCCCCTGGAGAAAAAACACAAAATCCCTTCGATGAGTCAAACAAATATCAGGATGTAACAAGACCAAAGGTTTCGATGGGATCCCAAAAATTTATTATTTGATCCAGACAATGTCTTCGCCAGGCTAATCATCTGAGAAAACCAAGTTCAGATATACCTATATAAGCCATATCTATTTTGACGATGCTGATCGAAACTTCCTGCTTTACTTCCGCCAAATTTCCGGTTTTGGACGAATTCCGAGCGAACTACTTGCCCCGCAAAAAAAAAGATAGTTCAGAAACGAATTCAGCGTATCTCCTTATCCCTATAAAGAACATCTAATCAACTTCAAATAAAACTTTAACTTCTAACAAAAATCCGGTTTCAACCGGATTCCGGGCGAAATATATGTCCGGGTAAAAAATGATTGTCACAGACAGATTCAGCGACTTTTCTTACCCTTAAATCTATCATCTAATCAACCTCAAATAAAAATTTTGCTTTGAACAAATTTTCCGGTTTTGGCCGGATTCCGGAAGAACTATTTGTCTGACGAAAAAATGGTTTTCACCATCGTGTTCATCATGTCTTCTTACCCCTAAATCGAACATCTATTCAAACTTCAAATAAAAATTTTGCTTTTTATCAAATTTTCCGGTTTTCGCCGGATTCCGGGCGAACTACTTGTCGGCAAGAAAATAGTTTTCACCCTCGTGTTCAGCATGTCTTCTTACCCCCAGATCAAACATCTAATCAACTTCAAATAAAACTTTTACTTTTACCAAACTTTCTGGTTTTGGCCGGATTCCGGGCGAACTACTTGTCCGGCGAGAAAATAACTTTCATATTCGGATTCAACGTGTCTCCTTACCCCTAAATCAACTATCTAAATAGCTTTCAAAAAATATTTTTTTTGCCGATTAATTTGAAACCCATCCCCCACCCTCAAATATAGGGCTACAGAGCTCATCTTCGAACTTGACTTGTACTTTGACCCAAAGGATCCTCCCACCAAGTTTCATCAAAATATCTCAATCCCTTCGAGAGTTATCATGCGCACAGACGGACAGACGGACAACTTTTGCGATGTCTCATAGGTATCCCTCCACTTACGTTTTGGGATAAAAAAATAAGCTGTCTATTCAGTTAAACTATAAAAAATTATATTATGGCCCTTGTTGGCGGTTGATTGAGTCAAACCAATAAATGACGTACGAATTTCGAAGGCTCGGGAATGAGAATAGATGGAATGACGTAGTGTAAATCGGTAATACAGATAAGCAGCGTGTTCCACCCTACTTAACGTAGTTACTACGCATGACGTAACGGATCCTAGCTTCTTGGCGTCAAGGCTGGAACTACTTTTTGCATTTTCAGCAAAAGATCGTGCGCGGGCCGATCGGGCCAATCGTGTCTCAGAGATCATAGTTACCCGCTAACTACGCTCCCGAGCGGGGTCAGCAAATAGTTACTATTTCGAGAAGGTTGGAACGGTCAGCGTAGTAGCTATTCTTGAGGTTGGAACGAAAGTAGTAACTAATAGTTACTATTGTTAGAAGGGTGGAACACGCTCAAGATTGGCAGGAGGTTGGAACGCACCAAATGTCGTAACTGAGAGCGTGTTCCACCCTTCTAACAATAGTAACTATTAGTTACCATTTCCGTTCCAACCTCACGAAAAATTACTACGCTGACCGTTCCAACCTTCTCGAAATAGTAACTAATAGTAACTATTTGCTTACCATGCTCGGGAGCGTAGTAAGCGTGGTAACTACGGATCTCTGTAACGTGATTGGCTGGATTACCTCATGGCGGAATGTTTAGACGAAAATAGAAAAATGTATTCCAGCCTTGACACCAAGAAGCCAAAATTCGTGACGTCATGCGAAGTAACTACGGTAAGTAGGATGGAACACGCTCCGAATAACATACCTCCTTGGGTTGCTGGTTGAGATACAGGACGGTGATGTAGAAATTCCTCACGAACTTCCTTGGGATGGGTACAGATAGGCACAAAAAAGGGTCGAACGTGGAAGATTGTCGTAAGCAGTTTGGACAGGAAAGTGCCGACCGAAATTGGGCCTGAAATAAAAACAAGGAAATAAAGAAAGAAGGTTATTAGCGTGGATTTCAAGTAGGTTATCCTATTTCTACCTAGGCTATTATATGCTGATTCAAAAATTTAATGATCACCCAGAGGCATACACGTCATTTCAGTAGCTTAACGTTGGGGGAAGGGAGGCAAAGATCAATCCTATTGATGACTAACTCTACCTACCGATGAAGAATCGCCGTGTACCTAGAGGAAGAGCCGGACGCGTCACCACAGCTGTCCCCGACGAACGCCGTTTATTGGTTGATACAGGATTTGAGTCATCATTTGGGCGACGTTTCTCGTTCTTCACGAGGTTCACTGGCGTGTTTTGGACTTGGTTATTGCTTTGCATTCTGAGATTTTTGTGCCCCTCTGAAATCCAGGGAATCCCCCAAAATACAATGCCCCCACCCCCAAATGGCGCCCCGTTCCTCTTTACTTCAGACGACTACACAGATCTGACACACCCAAATCACCCACAAAATCTTCCGAAAAACTATATATTTATTTATTTATTCATTTGTTTCCCTCAAAACTGAGGAGTACAATATATAAATTATAAAACAAAACCATACCTAAATTAACTATAATCCTTTCAATAAAATGCTGTGAAATACTATAAAAAATACAAATTATTTCAACAACTAACTTACAATTAATTACGTCTCACACTAATCACTTGTTAAAGAATGGGTACAGGTTGTGGGTTAGGAGGGCTTCCGATGCTTTTTTATAAAAATTTGTCAGCTTTTTCTTCAAAATTAAAATTTAATTTTTCTTCAAAATTTTAAAATTTAACTGTCTTGGTTACCGAAGGTCTTCTTCGGGAAACTGCGAACAAACCCCCATTCCCAACTATTATTGTGTCCGTGTCTTGTTATTTATTTGGTTCTCTGTCTGGAACCGTTTGACATCTAGCTGAGGATCTACACTCTGTAAGAGACTAATTAACGAAAGCCACATCCATTTCCCGAGTAGTATTCTGGTCTACAGGGGTGATCCGAGTCACGGAAACCCCACCATTCCTTGTTAGGAGAAAAGCAGAACCTCAAAAGAAACACGGATAGGAGAGATATGTGAAAAGATGGAATTCACACAACAAACAGAATAACAAGCAGACTTTCACTACGACAAATGAGCCTGAAATAACCTTGATTAAAAAGTTAGAAGTCTAGGACCCGAACGTCGAAGCCACGTAGAGCAAAGATTTGATTTCAAGGAAATGGCGCCCTTCACACTGAAATATTTTAAGTACCGAAGAAAAGACAAAAGTGCTCCTACGGCGGGATTTGAACCCGCGGACTTCGGCCTGAACTGCCGTTGTGTTAACCAACTGAGCCACCGAGGGGCTTGTGAACATAGTTCAAATCCCACTTTTATCTTTAGTCCACTTAAGTTGAAACCATACGTTATTTTTTCTCTCCTCTTTTTTCTTTGTTTAGGGTATTCAGTTAGTTGATTCTGTTTGTTTTTTAATTAACTGGGTTATTTCCCTGCCTTAGCCAAGCACTCCTTTTGTGCTTTCCTTGCAGGAATATTATGTTAGTTGGGTATCTTGGTCTTTAAATATAGTCCAATGAAACTGAAACTGAGCTGTCTTTAAAGTTTAACTGAAAAGCCAACTTATTTGTGTGTCATTTAATTGGATACACTGAACTATTTGGATTCTGCCAAGGGTTTTTCTGATTTTCCACTATCTGCTCTAGTTATGAGGCTCAGAATATCCCCGGCCGTCCCCACAGCGTAAATTCTACTATGACGCGGGAAATTTTAATCTCAACACAAATGCGGTTTTTCAGTGGGCAGTGGTGAGATTGGTGACGATTGCTTAGTGCCTGAACAAAAAAAATGATAAATCTTTCTCGCAAGGCATATAACAAAAATACAAGGCACCACAAATCACACGGAAATTCCACTATTTGAAAATCGATTATTCGTGAATAGCGGAACAACGAAGTAACTCATTTTCAGTGGGCCTTCAAGCCAATTCAAGTGAATAAGTGATGGGTAACTAGATTGTCCTATCCTAGCCCTTTTCGGTTAAACTTTAAGTTTCACTATTTATAGAGATAGGTCCATTACTATCTCCTTCGAGGTTTTGCGCTAGTATTAGTAGTGAGATAATTATGCAGTACAAACAGTAAACAGAGGACGGCAAAGTAATTTCATTTTTTTCAGAGAATTTATTTCAAATTTGGCAGAGACGTCTGAAGCTTCTGTCCAGGCGGTTTGTCATCGTGGGGTCTTGAAGACTGACCATATCTATTTTCTGTAGGTTGACCGCTTACGCTATACGGTGATGGGCTGCATTTCCCGCTCGTCTGTCCCTTCCACGACATGAACCACTTCTTGTCACTCTGTGTACTCATGAGATATGAACCGCCTAAAACTACGCTCCCAGGCAAGGTCGTATCCAGGGGGGGGGGGTTTAGGGGGTTCGACCCCCCCCCCCGAAACCCACAAAATTAATCGTTTTTGTAGGCTGTAAAATCTGATCTATGTTTTTTTTTTTACTTTCTGGTCCGACCCGCTGGTATTGGGGGGCAACCCCCCCCCCTCCAAATTAATTCCTGGATAAGGGCCTGCTCCCAGGTCTGACTTTTCCATCCGATGGTGAAAGGGAAGTAGGTGGAACGAAAGAGGGCACGCTAGTAGCCCACCACTTAACCAAGTAGCACACTCCTGTGAAGAGTTAGAAGCACAAAATATAGAAAACAAACCTATAGCACTAAAGTGTCTATAGCCTGTCTATATGTCTATAGCCTATAGCCCATGGCCCTGAACGAATAGGTCAACTTAGATTTATTCCAGCAACATTTCGGCTCTTCACGTCTGCCAAAAGACGACTCCACCCTTGCGAAGAAGGCTTTGGTTGTTACCCCACTGCCCGGCTGGAAGAAACTCCGCAGAGACCAACGTAAAACGTGGCTGAGCACCCTCAAGTAGTCGAGCCTATCGGAGGTTTCCAGTCACGAAAGGTGGTATCCCTCCTGGCTTCAACTCTCGATGCTCTTCACGAAAGACCGAGCTTCATTGCGAGGTCAGTTACTATCGCCGGGGAGAGCAGCACAGCACAGAGTCGGATGCAAATTTCCTTCTTCGCTCCGAAATTCTGATGCATCGCATGCGGGTTTCCCATAGCGACGCGAATACTCTATATGACCAGGGACCCATACATTTCCTGCAATGCCTCGCCATTCAGGGGGCTTGTCAATAAGAGATTTCTGATGCGATCTTGACCGACCAACCGGTAGTTCGAGAAATACCCACGGGGATAGAATACGCGACTATCCAGATAGACAACATTTGGGATTGGTTGCTGGCGCCTTGAGGGAGGAGTCTCTTTGGCGCTCACGTCCGATGAGGCAAACAAGAACGCCGATTCGACCCAAGCGGAATTTTTGGAAAGTAGGAGTAGGTCGGGCAACATAGCAACATAGAAGCATAGGAAATGACAAGCCCCCCGAATGGCGAGGCATTACAGGAAATTTATGGGTCCCTGATATGACAAAGTCCAAAACACGCCAGTGATCCTCAGGAAGGAGTAAACGTCTCCGTAACGACTCAAACTCAACGACTCGAATCCTGTGTCAAACAATCACGGCGATCTTTGGGAGCAGGCTGTGATACCACTTCTGCCATTCTTCCGCTAGGTACCCGGAGAGTCCGGAGATTTGGCATCGGCAGGGAGAGATAGTCATCAAGAGTATTCCGCATGTGTATTTTCGGATGCGAAATCTTATTGGACTATGTGTGCACGAAACTTAAAGAGTCTAAGCAAGGTTTTCGTCCTACACGAACTGTGCAGGTTCGTTCTTCTAGCTAAAGATGAGTCTTCACCTTCCGGAATCTGGGTTCCCAGATCTTCCGAGATTTTTTTTTTGAATTTCTTCTGCGATACTTAATAATTCCGGAAATCTGGAAGTTCAAAAGCCCCTTTCTTCCGGATTATTTTGATATACTTTCGGCCCGGTTCATATTCCAGATGCAATATACAGAAGACGTCAAAGAATAATCTGGAAGCCCAGATTCCGGAAGTTCCGGGAGGTGAAGACCGGACTTAAGGCCTGAGGAGGACGATTGCTGAAATAAATCTCAGCTAAGATCAGTTCGGCACCATCGACCACGACTAGCTGTCACCTTGAGCTTAAAGGAACAGTAAACTTGACTAGGCAACTTTCGGCAATCAAACCGGCCTGGGGGGCTTAGATAAATGTACAGGGACTTATTGTCGACAGGACCCCCCATCTTTGTTATCTCGAAACCCCTCCTTATTGTTCCCAGAGCTAGCTGGCAGGGCCTTGCCCCTTATGCACTGTAGTTACGCACTCATGCACTGTAAAAGTTCGCGATTGTCTGTGTTATCAACATACAGGGTTGCCACTTTACTAAAATAAATTCACTATGCAAAAGGAAAAAAGTAATATCAAACCAGAAAAGTACTCAGAACGTGTTGCTGGGTCATAGTCACCTTGGAAATAAAACCTGACAACTACTTTTTTCTTAAAATCTGCTGCCAACGTAAAAAGAAAGTTCTATAATTAGCACAATTGTACTACCGGTGGCAACCCTGTTGAAATACATTGTATTACTTTGTTTCAAAAGGCTATTGAGGCAAAGATCGTGGGTTCGAGTTCTACTCCCGGCACACAAACCTTTTGCTTTTTTTTTGTTTTTTGTTTTACTAACTCAAAAGTCGAACTTTCGGAAACTGCCCGGAAACTGCAATGGTCGTGACAAGAATTTTTCTAACTCTCAATATCGACTCAGGGTACATTCTTGATATGTCAGCTAGCTCCCTGAGCCAAGTTTGAGTCAAGTTTACTGTTCCTTTAAAGGACAGCTGAACAATGAAACCATACTTGAACACACCATGGAGAATGCATTTACAGACATGGCCACGGAGAGCATTCTTCTCCTGAGCGTGACGTTTTCAAAATAGGGATGTTCGTTTCTGGAGGTTTGCACATGCAGACTCCAAGACAAAAAGCGCAATTCATTCAAATCTTGTACAGCACTGGCCGGATCGTATTGGAAGTTCTTCTAGATATACGTTTGGGCTTAACTGGTTAAAAAATATTCCAGAAGAAGGGTTGATTGGAGACATTTGTTCATTTCTAAAATTGTTCGGTACTGAAATAAGGATAGATGCAAAATGGAGCAAAAATCATAGTTTGGAAACACTATTTCGTATTTGGATTGGATTTTCTGCAGGCAATGTTAACGGAAGTCATACAGATAGGGATGATACTTGGTACTCTTCATTCAGGTGTCCTTTAAAGCACACGCACACCTCGCACTATTTACTATTTATGTTCCAAGATTCAAAACAATTTGAATACTATGAACCTAGGCTCTGCTTTTAACAGATTATCCACACCTTTTCCCAGGTCCATTGACTTCTAGCAAAAACTCCACCAAATTCAGACAACCGGTTTTACCCATCAGTACACGAACACTCGTCTGGAGCATAATGCGCATGAAAAATAGTGAATCGTGGCCAGTGCAAAGATTAGTGAGGTGTCGCTAGATAGAATGTAACATATGAAATCTGGGTCTACGGGTTAACAATTAATGAACGCAATTGCGGAAATAGGTTGCATTGCCAGGTCCGACGGGTCCTTTAAGGAATACTTACGGCCCTCCTTTTGGCTACGACCAGTAAACGGCAAAGAGACGATCAAAGCGGGGGCGGTTCTTACCTGGAAATGTTTCTGGATGAAACTCGCATTACACCGGAGATGATTACGAAGTGTTTCGGCTGCCACGTCCTCGTCAGATCTGCCATATGAGTTCTACAAAAACAAGAGTGACTTCCAGAGGTGTTACTAGCCAAATTGTTTGGGGGGGGGGACAAGGTATTTACCGACTGGCTGGTCATTTTTGGACTCTGGACTTCACCACCAGCTTTCCACAGCACTAGGAATATAAAATATTAAAAAAAAAAAAGAAAAAAAAGAGAAATATAATATGTCTCATATTCCGGGTACATGATAGGGGTCGGGTGCTCGCGGACTAGGATTCCTGCCGGATTTCATTACTCAGAACGATAAGAATCCTCGGATATTACCTTTATGATCCTTCTAATTTGATGAGGCGCTGACAACGGCCCTTTGACGGCAGAGGTAGAGCCGACAGTCCCAAGCACAGGCCCATTTCTAACCAGGTATACAAATCTAAGGGCCGACGGCTGAAATATCGCCGAATATAATTTAAGCTCGCAAATCTGTTCCCAGGGTATCTTACATCTCTAGGAAACTCCCATCAACCCCCATCCCCTATGGGAAGATCTCTAGTGAGCAAGCACTGAACTCTTGAATAGATAAGAAAGCCTACCGCTCAATAGACTAGCCTATAACAAATATGATATCGCACGTTTCGTCTACGTAAGCTTAAAATCGGGACATGCTAGAATCGCACACGCTTTGAACGACTGAACTTGGTCTACAAAATGCGTAGTTTTTAAATCAGCTATCTTTCACCACCGAAAACCGGAGAATATTCAAAACCAAAAAATAAAAGTGTCAAGTTAAAACCGGTCCAATCCTGGAAAATCACGCGCCAGGCCGGTGTGCTAGAGCCCGGCCGGTCGGTAACTGATGCTGGGCACGCATGGGAAGCTTTTAGAATTGCAGGAAAGATTCCTTAAAATCCGGAATCTGCTAGAACTTGTGAATGTCGGAGTTGACGACACGGTACCTAGAATACGTGCTAGTGCACCGAGTCTGAAACTTATCTTGCCGAGCATATTATACTGCATCATAAAAAGGCTGTTGCCTCTACTTATAATCAATCTTGAATCAATCAATCAATCGTTTATTCTTCAAAGAATAGTTGCAACGGTAACTAAAATTTCCGAACGTTCGTCATATCGTCAAATACTCTATATACAACTGAATTCATTCATCGTCAAACAATTTGGTAGTAACAATACAAAGATAAAAATTGCAACGTTAAAAATTAGAACCAGATTGTTTAAAAGATTATCAATCTCGAATCAATCAATCAATCCTTTATTTTTCAAAGAATAGTTGCATCGGTAACTAAAATTTCCGAACGTTCGTCATATCGTCAAATACTCCATATACAACTGAATTCATATATCGTCTAACAATTTGATAATAATAATACAAAGATAAAAACTGCAACGTCAAAAATTGGAATCACATTGTTCAAAAGATTAATGTTGAAAAACTTCATAAAGGAGGATAGGAAACTTTCCTCAAACCGCACATGAGACGTACTAACGGGTTGAGTCCTAAAAACTGGCTGCGCTGCCAGTCTCTAGGGTCTTGTACGGTCGGGGATATGGGGAGGGGGGAGTATGTGCCGATGAATGAGGTCTTCCAGTAGCTTTATTAAAAGTTAACTTCTGACATCGAGGTTGATACCGGAAAATAATATCGAGACGGCCATCTAAAATAACCTATCTAAACCGAAGGCAAAGTAAACCGAGCGCAGCGAGGTTGATATTTTTCAAATAGCCGTCGAGCCTGTGATACCGATATCAAACGAGATGGAGGTAGGCTACTTACTGTTATAACTTCTTCGAACACAACCATTAATAAATGAACCATTAACCATGCATATCATCATAACTCCCACAGGTTACATCATGACAATCGTCACACAAAAAGTTAGAGGTGGATATGACATCATTAATATGATGTCATATCCACCGCTACGATTATAGTAATATAACTGACCGTGGGTCATAGGATGATAAGCATTGCATACATGTTCGAGCATACATGTTCGAGAAAAGTTATAACCATATCAAGAAGAAGCTGGGACTAATCATATGCTACTGAAGAGATCTGCAAATCCTACCTACCGAAACTCTTGACCGATTCAGCATTAACGACAAGTTTATTGTTATGCTCCGACATCTCTGTTTCCAAAACTCCGTGTGCAACACTTTCCTGTGGATATGTGATTTCACATGTCCCCCATTCACGTGTCCTCTCTGATGTCATTAACTAAGGTGATTCCAAATTTTAACGTCAACATTTTTATCTTTGTTTTATTACTACTAAAATGTCTGACAATCTATAAATACATTTGCAAATAGTGTTTTTGACCAGAAAACAAATATTACATAATTTTTACTACCACCAGAAATGTTCTTTGAAGAATAAAAGATTGGCTGATCATCTTACTTGAACTTCTAAAGGAATTTTTAATGCACACTGTCCCGGAACGTTTACATAACATCTATGACATTTATAAGTAGTATGTAGGCTATGTAGTGAGACTCATGTTTTGCTTTCTGATGCCGCTCTGGTCCCTGGAGTCCCTGAGTGGTTTTGCGGCACCAAGTAAAGATGCATGAATATGGGTAAATTACATAAAATCATATCTGAAAACTTGTTTCCTAGTCCTCCCCGAGGTCCTCCCTGGAGGCCCTGGGTGGTTTTTGCATGTCGACACGACTAAAGATGGCAGTAAAACACGGGTAAATTGCGTAAAATACCCGTATTTTACGTAAAATAACGGTAAAATACGTAAATTACGTAAAATAGTAAAATTGGTAAAATATGTAAAATACCAATTTTACGGGGGTCCGTAAAATTACGGTAAAATACGTAAAATACCCAATTTTACCGTGACCAATTTTATCGTTTACAACACTATATATATGTACTATGTTTACGACCCATCTGCTATAGCTACAAAAGGACGAGACGGAGTATAAGGAAAAGAAAGAAAAAGAACAGAAAACAAGAGCTGTAAGCTCATATGGCACTTGCATGGGTTCAGATGTACCTAGTGTGTAACCAAAAGTACTTTTAAGGTTACCTTTGCGGTTCAGATACGCACTTTAAGGGAGCTAGAGAAAAAAGTATTTTGTTTTAGAACTTGGCTGTAATGATACGCACTTTATAGGCGCTAGAAATTCATCTGTAAGAAAAACTATTGAGACAAAACGATCACAGCCCCTTAGGGATCATTGATACCTATATACCGTTTGGTAAAAAGTATTTTTTTTTTCCCTTTTCGGTTAAAATGTGCACTTTAAGGGTGATAAAATAAATTTTAAAGCAAAACCCTTGTGGCACAAATGATCATGGGTTGAGATGTATCGTTTGATAAAAAAAAGTAGTTTTCGACCTTGCGGTTCAGATGCGCACTTTAAGGGAGCTAGAACTTCATTTGTAGGCAAAACCCTTGAGGCAAAAATGATAATGGGTTCATGGAGATCATGAAAAGTATTTTTCTAAATTTACGGTCAAGATTGGTACTTTAAGGAATGTCGGATTTGGAAAGTGGCGATTTCTGAGCCAATCTTGTTGAATCTCTAATATTCCAGCCCAGTTCCATCATCCTAGCACATCTGGAAGTACCTTAAATCACGATCACCGGAATTCCGGACCCCCCCCTCAAACTCCCCCATAGTCGCCGGAGCCAATCCGGTTCTGTAAGTGATTTATCCAGAGCATCTCTTTATCATTCCCACAAAGTTCCATCCCGATCTCCCCAGTCTGAGCCGGTCACGAATTCCCCCCCCCCCCCCTCATTGTTGTCGAATCCGGTCCGGACATGACAAAGATCACCAGAGACATGTCCTCTGATCAATTATCAAATTTCACTCAAATCCGATCAACCGTTTCAAAGTTACGCATGACTCAATAATCCGGATTCCCCCTCACACTACTCCCCCCACGACTATCGGATCATGTAAATTTGTATTTATCAGTCAGTTTGATCGGGTCCCTGATTCGCCTCCCAAGTTTCGTCGTGAAAATCCCCAAAACCGCCATTACCGGAATTCCGGGAAACTCCCCTCCACCCCCCCCCCCTAGTCTCCGGATCCAGTCCAAATGTATAAACGATTCATCTGGAGCAGATGCTTGTTCTTCCCAGCAAGTTTCACTCCGATCCCTCCATTCTAACCGTTTCTCGAGATTTCCGTTCTCCCCCCCCCAACTCCCCCATAGCTGTCGAATCCTGTCCGGTCTTCAAACGGAACATCAGAGGTATGCCATTTATTCAGCTATTAAGTTTCATTCCAATCCGATAACCAGTTCGAAAGTTACACACTACTCCAGTTTTCCGGATTCCCCGGCCCTCCACTCCCCCCCAGGTGGTCGGATTGGGAAACTGATTATTTCCAGGTTAGTCCGGTCGGGTCCCTGATGCTCCTGCCAAGTTTCATCGTCCTAGCACATCTGGAAGTACCCCAACTCGAAAAAGTGTGACAAAAACTACTTAATTTTCAGAATTCCCTGGCCCACCACTCCCCCCCCAGATGGTCGGATCGGGAAACTGATTATTTCTAGGTTAGTTTGGTCGGGTCCCTGATTCGCCTGCCAAGTTTCATCGTCCTAGCACATCTGGAAGTGCCCCAACTTGAGATGAGTGGACCGACCGACCGAAAGGTGATCGGTATATGGCACTTGAGCGAAGCTGCAAGTGCCATAAAAAAACGAATAAGATCACAACCAATTACAGAACAAACAAAAAATAACAAATACCAATAAACACTAAAAAAGAATGCCTTTCCAGGGATGGTGAGTCGGCATACCGATATTCATGCGCTTAAAATACTCTGCCATTTCGATTATTGGCTCCCGCAGACCTTTTTTTCGAAATAGTGATCTGTTTCTAAACCAAGACGGGATTCCAAGTAGTTTATAAGTAATTTTTTTTATCAGTAATGTTTTTCCTATCGCAGGTTCGAAACTGACACCTCTTATAGCCCTGTCTCCTTCTTTCCAAGTTCAAACATTTTCCACCTCAAAGTTGTGTGTGTGTGTGGGGGGGGGGGTAAATGGGTAAGGCACTAAATCAGAAATATGGATGGCTCAAATGTGTTTCTTGACGCAGGTTCGAGATTCACACATTTGACAGCATTCCAGAACACATTCCATCTGATTTTTTTTTTTTTTTTGGGGGGGGGGGGGTACCTAGGGGGGTCCCTATTTCTCAAGTTAAAAACAGATTCAATCTGAAATTTGGGGGGGGGGTATTTTTCAAAACTTATTCTCCCTTACCTTAATCTTTTTATACCTCCTCTTGGTCGCCGCGTTCAAATCTTCATGTACTTTATCCAGCAGCCACAATAGGAACTCCTGCGCATCGTGCTGTGCACCCCCCCTAAACTGGGTACCGTACTTCTCCACTGCCTGCTTAAAAGCCACAGATAACTGCGAGTCATACCTGCCAATCCACAAGGATCGAGTAAGGTTTGCTAAACACTCTGTCAACTCTCCCTTGGTTCCAAAATCAGGCTTGGCATTCAGCAGTAGCTTGCTCTTCTGACAGAGATCTCTTTTATAGTCCTCCAACACCAAATATTTCGCCATTAAATCCGTGTGGCTTAAACACTGAACGATCGAGTTGATGAAGCATGTATTTCCGTGGTTCTTCAGCCCAAATGCGGCCGGAATGCGGTCAGGGAGTACTTCAACCCTCTCTATTTCTTCATGCTTATCATGGTGGGCGAATGACCTTTCCACGCCGCTCCGAAGATATTCTTGGTACTCCCGCTCCTGGGACTTGGGTAACAGAAGGTCCTTAAAGGATTTCCGTCTTCTTAGGGTTCTAGGTGGGTGAACAGAATCACACACTTCTTCGATTTGTCCAATCTCTTTGTCAATCCGTTTCTGCTCCTTTTTCTCCTGTCGCTTCTTAAGGGTGGAGACGAACAAGGGGTGGCGAGGGAGGGTGAATGCCTTCCAGGACCAGCCAACTCCACCTCCAAAGCCATACTCTTCACCAACGTCAGTCATTCTGAAAGAGGGAAACAGGACTTGAATTTTAAAGCTTCTAATTTGAATGAAGTGGTTTGACCTTGGAAGAGAAATAACACCAGATAGAAGGCTAGAGTACTGTGACCATCACAAGCTATGACAGAGTAGATCTAGCTCAAACACAGTAGTCTCAAAAAGACACACTAGGCTATATCAAGAATAAATAAGGGAGAGAATTGAGAACTCGCATAACCTTGATGTCAGCAACCTAAGTTGACTTCTGCCCGGAAATATTTTACCGGAGGTGGAGACTGGGTGGAGCTTCGCGTGTTGCCTCTTGCAGTATTAAGCGTTACCTCCTGAGCAAAAGTGATGAAGCAGCCAGAAAAGGCGGGAAGTTTAAACAGTACTGATTTTTGCGGATTGGGTCAGATTTCCAATAAGATGCTTATTTTATCGCGACCTTTCACAAAGACTATGAAGCCCAAGGGAGTGCGGCATTTGATGACTCAGGGAGTTTTTTAGCTGGCAAAAATGTACTGAATGAGTTATTATGTTTTGTTTTTAAATTGTGCTCTCTAGTCTCGACACAAAATTTAGCTCATATCATTTTCTCGTATAGTTGCAAAAAACAGTTGACTGTAAATTTTTTCAAATTTGCATTTGCTGATTATAAGAAATCCAAAACGTCCCCATTTGTGATTCTTGGTCAAAATGTATATGATTATCTCGGGTGGTTTATCTATGCTATTATAATGTCATTATCTATGCTATTATTAGTCTGTTATTTCATCATCGTTTTTTTTTCAATATCATGTTTTTTCATCATTCAAATTTGAATTTTAGGCATAAATGGCGAAATGTACTCAAAGATTTATTCTGTTATGTTTTAAGTTGTATTCACTACACAAAATTTAGTTCATATCATTTTCTCGGATAGTTGCGAAAAACAATAAATTCTAGTCTTACACTAATAACTGATTACTGGAAACGATACGTACACGCACACTCAGGATCTGCCAGAGAGATTAAATGATTATTTGTGGATGAAAAAAAAAAGGGTGAGTTGTTCTTCTCACTTCTCCAGCGACGGATATCATAACTGACTTTCTAAGCCTAGAGTAAAACATTTGGTAGTAAGTCCCTTCTTTTCTTTAATTATAACTTTCAGTCCAAATTGCTGACGGTCCTTTTCTGCCTTTATTTTTGTCTTCTAAATTCTCCCCTTCTTTATTCTTGGTATAATCCTCGGAAATCAGCAGTGTTTGAAAATTCCCGCCTTTTCTGACTGCTTCATCACTTTTGCTCTGGAGGTAACACCTAATGCTGCAAGAGGCAACACGCCAAGCCCCACCCAGGCTCCACCCCCGGTTTTTTAGAAGTGGGTGGAAAGGAAACTAGGTTGAGTCGAGTCTTCTCAATTCTCTCCCTTATTTATTCTTGGCTATATAAAGGGAGAAGATTTGATGCGAGATGACTTGCAGCAAACCCTCAGGACCCATTCAAGACCTTTACAAGCAAGCAGGCTTTGACAAATGGCTTCCAATTTTTCAAAAGGAAAGAACAGAAGTGAAATTTGTGCTCTGAAGGGATGAAACCCAGAATAACTACAGATGGGTAGGATTCAGCTGGTTTAAGATGCTCAAACTATTCTTTTCAGTTTTCTAAGAGGGATCACCGATATCAGCTCTGCTACCAACACGGATGGAGATAAACTGCCTATTCCTTTTAAGATTCCTAAGGTGAGTCACCTATATTGGCTCTGTTACTGACAGGGATAGAGCTAAACTTTCTGTCCTTTCCATTGGTAACCTGCCATGGCTTTGAAAAGGTATTCTCATCTACCAAGCCACACTGAAATAGACAAGATAAGCAGGCTACTAGGATGGTAGGTGACCTTCAAATTTTCAGTACCAGTAGTAGTTCCTGGATATAATCCTTAAAATCTTAAATATCTCCTGAATTTTGGTTTTGGTGATCCTGGGGGTCCTGGTGATCCTGGGGGGGGTATAATAATAAAGATTATTTTCTACTAGAATGAGGAGACAAAGGAAATGACAGAAAGGTTATGCACTTACAATTCAGACAGACCTGTAGTAACTGGTGATTGGGATACTGAGATGGAAGAAATATTGTGGTCCCATTTGTTTTTGAAACACAAAGTAATTGCCATGACAATTATCTTGCCTGTTTGACACAGAAGGCTGAGACCTCTTTTTTGAAATGGGCAATTCTTTTTTTTTTTGTACTTTCAAGCTATGGAAGTTTTATTAAGTAAGCACATCAATGTAAGTATCTTAGAGGATAGGATGTTTTAGCACTTACTTCAGTCTATAAAACAACCATTCACTGGTGGTCAAATGTTGGGGCACCATCACCTCGAGCAAAGGCATATCATCCCCATAAAAATCAGTTTCAAAAGCAAATCTTCATTTCTGATTTTCTATTCAACAGATTTTTGTAGGGGTGGTGCATCTCTGCTCCAGGGCATGCTTCCTCAACATATAGCACTGTTGGGACATGCCCTAACACTGGAGCATTTGCCCCAAAGCTGAGGATTTAAATATGAATGGCAGAAGCAGTCCTCAAAAATGGTCCAAGGTTTGAAAGTACTTTCTGTATAGTGTGCGATTGCAGAGGTTGAAGATCCCAACCTTAACGTACAGACGCAAAAGAGGAGATGTCATCCAGGCCTATAAGATCCTCCAATCCAGCCAGTCTCAAAGTCTTCACACCAAACCCAGCCACTAAAACCCAAGGACACAGCAGAAGAATCCAAAAAACCCATGCCTCAAACAAGAATACATCATCAGAGCAATACCCCTTTGTAATGTCCTCTCGGAAAAAACAATAAACTGCAAAACACTTCAATCCTTCAAAAAATATGTTGATGAAGAGTGGGCTGATACCGAGTGGAAGCTGAATTGGGATGTTATTGATGCAATTGACAATGTTTGAAGTTAATCACAAGTCAAATCGTTACACTACCTGCCAACCGGAGTCAACTACCGAGCGAATCCTACAGAAGAAATCCTTATTTTGCTCCAAGCTGCTATTTATGGTGAGGTAATTTAAGGTATAACTATCTATAGTACAGATATGCATATCTGAACAGGTCCTTGACTTTTCTTTACCCTGATTTTGTTTTTTGCTAATAAAACAATCAAATAGAAAGCGAAAATAGCACCACTTGTGTGTGTAGTGTGTAGCTAACTGTTTCAGCAATCTTTCCGGCACCAAAGTAAATTGAAAATGTTGTGTTTACTGTAGTAATTTATATTATAGTGACTGATTATGACTGCTTTGCTAGTGCACGTGCTTATCAGGGTTCCCGGGTGGCTAAAATACCAGCCAGTTAATACCGGCTAAAAGGTGATTTCTGCCGGTATGGTTAAAATCAAGTGGCATGGATAAAATCAAATAACTGGCTAAAATCAAATTTCTAACTGCTATTATGTGATTTTGGTAGCACTGTGCTATTCTAAGACTGTCACACTTCTTTCAGGTATTAAAGAAACCTAGAAGAACTCAAACAAGCTTAATTGACTGATCCCAGCGATCTCGAAGCAGAGTACTTCTTTATTCCCCCTTCCTAGGCCCCTTCCGAGGCTCAACTGTTACTACCACACTTGATTGAGACAGCTACTCCTTCCGTCCCCCCTCTAGAGGTCCTTCTGACCCCAAAAGGAACAACCGTGACTCAAGTTCTTACTTTCTTGCTTACTTCCCACCAAGTTTGGTCAAGATTCCACAACTCCCTCTGGTAAATGTGCTGACAACGGATTCTGGTGACCCCCCCTTCCCCATCGGATCAGACGGGTCGCAACCGGACCTCTTTCACTTCAGTTGGAACAGAAACTTTATATGTGCAGTTCAGATAGGATCGACAAGTTCTTTATGGTCTTAACGTAATACAACAAAAAGATTGTAGTTCATGTTAGCCTAGAGAGGACGGAAGGATGCAAGAATAATGTCAACACTGAATAGGTGAAAGTCATATCTGCCATTATAAATGGCACTGCTGTTAGGTTCCTTCATTTATATGCACAAGTTTCTGCTGAGAATCCCTACAAAGCTACCGTGTAACATACTATCAGGGACCCATAAATTTCTTGTAATGCCTCGCTATTCAGGGGGCTTGTCATTTTTTATGCTTTATGTTGCTATGTTGCCCGACCTACTCCTACTTTCCAAAAATTCCGCTTGGGTCGAATCGGCGTTCTTGTTTGCCTCATTGGACGTGATCGCCAAAGAGACTCCTCCCTCAAGGCGCCAGCAGCCAATCCCAAATGTTGTCTATCTGGATAGTAGCGTATTCTATCCCCGTGGGTATTTCTAGAACTACCGGTTGCTCGGTCAAGATTGCATGAGAAATCTCTTATTGACAAGCCCCCTGAATGGCGAGGCGTTGCAGGAAATTTATGGGTTCCTGATACTATCAACAAAACAAGAAGGAAAAGCCATAAAATTACAAGCTCAATTCTTGAAGTAGCCTATTTACTAACCGCGTATCGTATCAACATGTACAACAAAACGCCTCCTCAGTTTCTAATAGCCTCCTCGCTTTAATATAACCTCGAATATAACACGATACGAACTCCCGGTATAAATAAATCGCAGGAATCAACGTGACCTGATGACTCACTGCATCGCTCACGGCTGCTTGAAAAGTGGATGCGACTAGATCGTGACAACCCCAAACCGGTTTTCTGGACTGGAGTTGGCGAGCTAACTAGTCCGGGAATCAACCCTGGTTGAAAAATAGTCGGAAAACAACGAAGAAACTACAGTAAAGATTGATACGTAGAAAAAATCAGTGCGCTTTGATTTTAGCCCGTTTTAGCCGGCAAAAATCGGTTTTTATTAATAAAAGCCGATTAAAACCGCCGGTATGGTAAAAATCAATTTTAGCCGGCAAAAACGGAACCCTGGTGCTTATGCCTGGTATGCTTGTGCTTATATTGCTTTTCTTTGTAGGAGCTTGAGTTAATCAATCAATCAATCAATTTATTTGATTCATGACATTACACATCACATTAAAATTACACTCAAACAGGACTATTCTTTACTAAATATGTAGGGGAGAGGGGGGCCATACCGCACGGGGGCGAAACCGAACCTTCAATTTTTTCACCACCTAGCATGCAGCTTTTTCACTCTAAAAAATAACGCTAGATGGCCTATACCTAGCGCCCATTTGGCGGAAGTTTCAAATCAGTTGGACAAACTGTACAAGTTTTGGGAGCCCTTGAAGTTTTTTTGCTCTCGCTGGAAATCTGGACATAGCAGGCCGGTGAAAGATAATTCAATAACTGTGATAGCTAGAATTCCGTACTTTTGCAGGCGTTTAGACTAGTATTTGTTCTCTATCCTGTGTGATTTTCATTTTGATCGGCCGACGGGTTTGACCACGGCCGCCATTTAATTTTTTTTTGTCTGTCTGGGGCGATTCCGAATGAAAATTTAGGGGCTATTCCGAATGTATTTTTGAACGTTCGGTTTCGCCCCTTCTTGACCAAAGATAACTACGACCTTCAACTTTGCAGATTCTGAGGTTTATATGTCACTACTAATGTTAGGTGATGAGGGTGCCCATTTCTGCTTATATAGTTGAAAATCTGGTCATTTTGCGTTTTTTACGTTGCTTTTCAAATAAATAGCTGAAATTTGTTCCACCCTCATCACCAAACTAATGTTAGGTGATGAGGGTGCCCATTTATGCTTATATAGTTGAAAATCTGGTCATTTCGTGTTTTTTACGTTGCTTTTCAAATAAATAGCTGAAATTTTCAACCCGTCCGGATTGGCCCCTACCCCGTCCGCTTTCGCCCCGTGGTGGGGGCTATCCCGAACGGCTGAGAGACTGTTGGTTTTAAGGCTGCAAAGGGTTTACCTTGACTCCTAAAATTTTCATAAATTCACCATAGAATGCCCAGTGTCTGCTCTCCCTTGACCGTAAAAACCGAGTATATTGGTTAAAAAATAAGCTTCCAGCAGCAGAAAAAGCAAAAATCGTTCGGTATGGCCCCCCTCTCCCCTAAAATCATTTCATCAATTCGGTGCCCGCGGCAAAATAAAACTCATTAACAGTCATTGCATGGTGTCTACATGGTGTCAGAAGTGGGATTTTGGCATTGAAACCTAACAGCAATTGGAAGTCCAACAGCCATCCATCATCTGGGATTTCCCCTCCTTGGCAGATGAATGGAATCAATTTGAACAGCATGCCAGGTTGACGCTTATAGGACCTCTAGCAGAAAAAACAGAAAAATCTCAATGTGCCTACCTTCTTATCTGGATGGGAGAAAAGGGACGAGAGATCTTCGATACTTTTGAAACAGAAAAGGGTGAAGCCAATAAAATTTAACCCCTTGTCATATACTTCGAATCAACTAGGCAAGCCCAAAGAAAAACATTGTGTTTGCATGATACATCTTCCAAAACTTTAACATATCCCTCTTCTGGCAAAAGAGGGATAGGCCTAAGTTAGGGTAGCCACAAAAACACCTAGTGGCAAAAATTGGCGATTTTTTTGTAATGACTGCATGAATTGCTGTGAATTTTCCTTATCAGTTTTACCTGTCTAAAACATCTCCAAAAGGCTAACAGTAAGATGTCCTAGCTATTTAATATTATTTCTTAATATTCAATGTAAATTTAGATGTAAAAAAAGGTAGCTGAACTTGCCTACAAAAATTTGTTGATACTAAGGAGGAAAAGTCAGCAGCCTATAGCAGCAATTGGTCTATTGGACTATAACCTTGATGATCATATTCATATTTTCTCATCTAACTCACTTGCTGGTGCTCCCCATGCACTCAAAACCAGATCAAAATCACCCAGTTTCATAGAATTTCATTGAAGCACATAGTTCCAAGCTGGTCACTAGATGGACAAAACCCTAAAGTCAATGGATGAACATAGGCATTTCTTTATGTAAAATACTGTTTTCTAAAGAAGATTTAAGATGCTTAGAGACAAGATAGAGAGGTGATTTTGGCCTCAAATCAAAGCTAAAAGATAGGAGAATCACATTCTGATCTTCAAAAGCTCAGGTTTGATTAAATTTTTTTTTAGTGGCTACCCTACCTAAGTTAAAAAACAAAAGTACTGAAAGGTACATCACAGAATTAAAAACACTGGCCAAACCATGTCTGTACGCAAAACAAGACAAAAGATTTGTGACCGAATCGTCTGTAGTAGAGTTCAAAACCAAGCCGTTCGAGAGAAACTGTTGGTGGAAGGTGACTCATTAAATCTCGAGAGTGCAGTGTCAAGACCAAGTTGTAAAACAACGAAACAACCGAAGCTCAGCTAAAATCATTCAGTGATAGCATTTACATTACATAGTCATAATTCAAAACTTTTCCATTTGCTGGTTTGAACAATCTAGCTAGCACTAGCAGCAAAGATTCTGCGGAGGTTAAGGAATTCGGACAGAGAAGTCTGCTGGTTTGAACACTATCTGTCAGTGAAAAAGAGCTGCATCATCTATATATTCTGACCAAAGTATCTTTTATTTCAAACTGATACCAGTTCCAGGACACCAGACCAGGGCAGGTGCAGATATTATGTAAAAACCGAATCCCAAACAAGAAAAAGTAGAAAAAAACACAAGGGTAATTAAAAGTGTGTCTAAACTTACCCTGACAACGGAGCTATTAGACTGAAGCTTAAATCCTCTGAAAGTCCATCAAATATTTTAAATAACCCCGCCTATCTTATTTTTAAATGTTTGTTTACTTCTTTCGTCCTTTCTTGTTTCTGGTTGACGGCGCCTACTGGGCTTTGACCATAGAGCTTATTTTTTCGAGTGTAAAAGACCAGAACAATGGAAGAAAAGAAGAAAACAAGCATAAACAAATATTTCAAATTTTGTTCTAGTAGTAGAGCTCTTACTGTGGTTATACCTGAGGTAATCTGACCGTCCTATAGGCTACGTTGAGCTTATGCAGCGTTTACAAGTAGAGGAAAACTTGATCAGAATCCGGTCTTGGTGACAAGATTATGTTTGCATGCAGAGGAAAAAATAATTCTTCAAACCAGAAAATCTGACATAGTGACAAAAATAAATTCACGGGCCACCAAATTTTTTTTTATAGCATTTATGACATCAGTACTGATGACCAGATGACTGCTGCTCTCAAAAGCCAGCTAGACTTTTTATTGTATGTTTACCAGCACCGCCAATGGCAATGGCAGCCAATCAATGCGTTTCCTTTCAAGCTGACAGGGATTCCTGTCCCGCTAGACTTTATTTCAAGTTGTCTTCAGGGAATCCTTTCAAGTCGACCGGAATTCCTTTCTACTGGATGGGATTTCTTGTCCGTGTAAACGCTGTATTAGTACAAGAATTGTGCATGATAGCAGAACTTTTTCTTGGAACTTTTTTGTAACTACTGTAAGTCAGGAAAAATAAAATACAAGGTTAGCCCAAAACTTTTGGGCTAACTCCTTATTTTGGCAACTTTTAACTTTTGGCAAAAGTTAGATAAAGTTTAACCTAAAGGGCTGAGTCTCAGCCTGAGATATGGCAGTCTAGCTATTCATCATCATCTAATTCACTTAAATATGGTTGAAGGTGCGGTGAAAATGCATTGCTGTTTCAAAATAATCATTTATTTATTTATCTTTATCAGTTTATCACTAAAAGTGTTTGACTTTAAAGTTTAACCAGAAAGGCTGGGATAGGACAATCTAGTTATCCATCACTAATTCACTTAAATTGGCTCGAAGACCCGCTGAAATTGCGTTACTTCGTTGTTCCGCTGTTCACGAATAATCGATTTTCAAATAGCGGAATTTCCTCGTGATTTATGGTACTGAATTTTGGTTGTATGCTTTACGAGAAAGATTTATGATTTTTTTCTATTCAGGCACTAAGCAATCTTCACCAGTCTCACCACTGCCCACTGAAAAGCTGCGTTTGCGTTGAGATTAAAATTTCCTGTGTCATAGTAGAATTTACGTTGTGGGGCCGGCTGCAGATATTCTGAACGTCATAACTAGAGCAGATGGCGGAAAATAAAAAAATCCCTTTGCAGAATCCAAATAATTCAGTGTTTTCAATTAGGTGATGCAAAATTAAATCAGCTTTTCAGTTAAACTTTAAGACAGCAACTTTCAGTCATGGAAATCAAGGGAGAGGGTGTTCCCAGATGTGATCATGCACGTGATCATCTGGAGTAATGACTGAAACGAAACCTTAAACAGCTAAATCACTTCTTGGATCAGACTATTGACTATTGATTCATATTGATTAAGTGGACCTCAGTGAGAGTGGATACACAGGTCCTCTGACTCTGTCACCTCAGTCAGGGCCTGTAATGCCCTTTGCCTGCCTTTGAGGCAGGATTGATTACTAGCCAAGTGCAGTAGACCTAAATATCTTCTTCCCATTTGAACTCAGTTACAGATATCGTCACTAATCTGTCTGTATTCCAACTAAATTAGGCTACCCACTATTGTTTGCGAGGCTGTAGATTGTGCCCCTTTCTGAATTTCTGAGTTACCTTTTGCTAATCTTCTTACAATTTTTTTTATAGTCTCAGCAAGCCAGTTATGGATTATACACCTGGCCCTGTGCCACTGTTTTAGCTTGTTACATCTTTTGCAACTTCGAAGAGTTTTCAGCAAAATCTGTTTTGGAAATTGGAGCTGGTACCTGCCTTCCTGGCATTGTTGCTGCCAAGCTTGGTGCTGATGTTACAGTTTCTGATAGCATTCGGCTTTCTCAGTGCCTTGAGCTTTGCAGGCATAACATTCAAGCGAACGAACTGCAGGATAAGGTAAGATTCGTATGTTATGTTAGCCGAATGGCATCATTTCTCATACTATTCCTGGAATAAGTTACTATCAGCTTCTATTGAGTTAGATTGCATAAGTAAAAACATATGGTCAGAAGATGGGATATGTGATGAGATCGGTCAGAACAAATGCTGGGAACCTCATTCTACAACCACCTGAGTACTTATGTTTTTTTCTTTATTCACAGTTAGCTTAGGCCCTAGGCGTTAAGCTAGTAGCATAGAATAACAAGTTTACGAAGATAGTTTATGATGTAGCAATATGTCGTCACTAGATCTGAATCCTATAGCCCACAGGTTTGAACTCATTTGATATTTGATAATTTACTTGAAAAGTACTTGGGTTTTGGCCTTTTCTCTTCTAGTTATATTTTCGCCGAAAGAATAAGATTGCCCAAACACTTCACTGTTTCATACAGAAATAAAAGTTGCGTTTTTGCAGATTACCTTAATTACCTTAATTCGCACTTCGGAGTGAATTAAGATCAATCTTGATCTGTTGACCATGGTATCTGCTGCCACGGTAACTGCATCTGCAATTAGTCGTTTTTGCAGTTACCGTGGTACCTGATATACGGTTGCTCTGCAAAAACGACAATTGCCCTTTTTGAAGTCATCCCAAAAGAAAAACTGATATCCAGTCACATCACTAAGTGCCAAACTTCTTTCCCAACAATTTGACAAAAATCTGAATATCAGATACCACGATAACTGGCCAGATACGACGATAACTGCAAAAAGACCGTGGTATCAGATATCATGGTATCGGCGAAAACGCAACTAAAATCTTCCCAGGAACTAAATCTTGCATTTTACTGCTCCCAAAATATTGCAGGAAAAAGAGCAAATTGTTACAAAACAGCATATCGTGAAATAAAATCTCGTCAGATTTTTGACTAGCTAGAGAATGGGAAAACCAGTTTAATCTAAATCCTGCTGAAAATCAGTTGGTATCTCCAGCTGAGACACAAATTTGGGCAGAATTTAATTTAATAAGAATTCAAAATTCTTGCAGGTTTCAGTAGTTGGATTGACGTGGGGACTGTTCCATTCGGAGCTGTTTGCTTTGAAAAAGCTTGACTACATTATCGGCTCAGACTGCTTCTATGATCCAGAGGTCTGTGAAAAGATCCTTGTGACAGTAAGTTTTACTGTTTGAACTTGCTTTTCGTTTTCTTGGTCGTTTTTTTTTTCCTCCAGCGATTCATATTGCGATCTAATAGCTCGGTAGAGATAAAGACAAAACGACTTTGCCTGGAAGGAACTTTACCATCATTAAATCGAAGCCATACGGAGGCGGGTCATTATCATCCATTCTTCTAGATTGTGGACCCGCAAAGTCAGGGTAGATCTTTCTCGATTACGACACTAAGCATCACTGTGTAGGCTGCCTGTGTCCCTTTCTTGAGAACAAATTGTAAGTTGATCTCTTCCAGTGATAGGTCACGCGGCACACACCCCGCAGTTCAGAGGTCGCTACTGTTTGTATTGTTAAAGGAACAGTAAACTTGACTACGCAACTTTCGGCCATCGAATCGCCCGGGGGGCTTGGATAAATATACAGGGTCTTATTGTCGACAGACCCCCCTTCTTTGTCATCTCGAACTGTCTCGAACCCCCTCCTTAGTGTTCCCAAAGCTAGCTGGCAGGCCCTTGCCCCTTATGCACTGTAATTATGCACTCATGTACTGTAAAAGTTCGCCTTTTTACATGTAGACTACAGAGTAACGACCTCCCGACTAGACGGCCGGGGTTCGATTCCTAGTCGCGGCACACAAACCTTTTGCTTTTGCAAACCTTTTGCTCAAAAGTCGAATTCTCGGAAACTGCCCGGAAACTGCAATGGTCGTAACGAGAATTTTTCTTACTCTCAATATCGACTCAGGGTACATTCTTGATATGTTAGCTAGCTCCCCGAGTGAAGTTTGAGTCAAGTTTTCTGTTCCTTTAAGTCGCAATTCAGAGTCCTGAGCGAATAAGGTCCATGATGAGGATATGTTATGTTCCATAATGGATCTGCATCCAAAAAGGACGTGTTGGGTCGTATTCCTATACTAATTTACAAGTTGTGCACATTGAAGATCCGACCAAACCACAGTTGACCAGACTGTGTTTGGTCAAACTGTACCAGATCTGTTTTTTGAAGGATGGCATAAAATTTTCCCTGTTTTGGCTTCAACTTGTCTCCGGACACAGTTGACCAAGTTCATAATGCAGTCAAATGAAAAGGATTAGAAAAGATGCAGATTTACTAGCATAAATGGGCGGATCATTTTAGCTACTGAGAAATGAAAAAAAAAAATCAAATCTAATCTATCTCAACTTTTCCAGGTGTCTTATTTACTGGAGCAAAATCCCAAGGCCAAATTCATCTTTTCCTACCAAGAGCGCAGTAGTGACTGGACAATCAAGCCTCTACTATTGAAGTGGGGCTTGAACTGTAAAATTATCAACACTGAACATATTGATGAAAATTGCCTTGAAAATTTTAGTGAATATTTAGGGGGTCACGTCATTAACATCTATGAAATATCCAAGGCTTGGTGAACTGTGAATTGTGTTGTTATTTGCTTTGACGGCTGTGGTGGCATCAGTTTTGATTTCAAGTAACAGTTTGTCTGCATGTCCTCGGTTGTGATCTGTGCATTTTGTGAGCCAACGAAGCAACTTAAATTCGACGGGAATGTGAATTGCAAAGTCATAAGTGATCACTACCTGTTCTGCCCCCCGTCCAACCTCGGAGGAATACGTCTAGTGCATTTTGTGATACATTTAGTGCACCAGGGTTGAGACGAAGCTCAATTGTACCATTCCATATGTGATTTGTGACCACTGAATCAGTGAAGAGAGATGGAAGCCGAACTTGATAGCGTATTCACACGAGCTGCAGAATCTGTGAAAAGCAAAGCTGGTACTCTTAGTGAAACTACTCTTTTAGAGTTGTATGGTTTTTATAAGCAGAGCATAGAGGGTCCCTGCCAAACTGCGAAACCAGGATTTTGGGACTTCAAAGGCTGTAGAAAATGGAATGCCTGGAAAAACCTTAACAATTTATCTAAAGAAGATGCAATGTTGAAGTATATTGATTTAGTACGAGAGGTCATCCCAGATTTTGAGATTACTAAACCCAAATCCTGGATTACTGTGAGCTGTATGCAGAACAGCGAATCGAATATACCTGAAGATGAAAAAACAATGTTCGACTACTGTAAAGAAAGAAATCTGGCAATGTTGCAAAGCGCAGCAATTCCTAACTTGGACGAACGTGATTCGGAAGGACTGTGTTTAATTCACTGGGCTGCCGATCGTGGCGCTAGTGATATTCTCGAATATTTAGCCGCGCGTGGTGCAGATCTGAATGCACAAGATTCAGACGGACAGACTGCCCTTCATTATGCCAGCTCGTGTGATAATGCAGATTGTGTAGTGGCATTGCTTAGACACGGTGCTAACCCGGAGATCTGTGACAAAGATGGACTGAGACCGCTAGATGTCGCGTCAGACGAAGTGAAACAGTTGTTGGTGAAAGCGAAAGTAACCAGTGATAGGACATGCTCTGGAACCTAACTCTTTTCTCATTAAATGTTTTGTGTAAGAAGCTGCCTCTCTCTCAGTTCTGGTACGGCTTCGGATCAGGGTTGTCCATTTAGCCTCTTCGCGGCTGGGCAGCGTTGCCTATGCTACTTAAACTGACTCAAGCAGCTCTGTTGTCCTCAGAAAGTGGATGATTGCTTTGATGATGGGGGCTTCAGCAGCAGGGGGGAAAGTAGACTGCACGAGGGATCCAGTCGAGAGGTTGAGATGGTGCATCTTGAACAATGACACCACCTGGGATCTATGTTTGTTCGTGAGGAGTTGGCGATTGGTGCACTGGAATAGGACGTGGTCCAGGGTCTCGTTCAGGATTCTGCAGAAACGGCAGAGGGGGGAGTCCGGGGGTTGGCCGTTAGGTGTCGGGATCTTGTACGTGTAGGCTGGGTGATTCAACCCTGTTGCCCCTGCTCGTATCCGGTGATAAACTCTGCTTTCAATTTTTCCCCGGAATGGGGAGAACTTAGGGTGAGGTTTGGCATTCAGATGGCTCTGGGAGCGGATGCGGGAAATGTCTCGAAGTGGGATTGGCCTGTCAGTTGTTTGGCCAACTTGCTGCTATCAGGAACCGATAATCCAGTATTGAAATCGTTAAACGTCGGTCTCTCCCTCTTCGTAGCGCATCATCGCTCTGAATGGACAGTTGAAAACGTGTCACTGTACCCCGAAACTCTGCACTAAAATCTCTGCAAAGTTCAGTAGTCTACACTAACACACTGCTATTGAGGGAATAGAAGGGAATCCTGGCGGTCTGGAAAACCCGCTAGTTCAAGCGACGGCTGGTTTTGTGACTTCAGTCACAGCTCTTTTCACTTTCCAAAGCTGTTTTTGAAAGCAAAACGAATTGCGCTGGAAAGCGAATCCGGAGTGGAAAGTTTAATAGCCGGAACGGCTTTCCATCAGTTCGTGCGGATTTTCGTGGCGGATTTTTTGTTTGCTTGTCGGAAAGCGAAGCGAATCAGGCAAAGCCGGTCGCACTGTGAATTGATCGACTAAGCACAATCGCGGGTTCTTGCTCAGCCTAAGGGTTTAAGGCACAAGTCCTTATCATTATCAATTCCTACCTGCATGTGCCATCGGCATGAACGCTAGGTGGATGTAAGAATGTAGGAGTCTGATAAAAGAACCGAGGTGCTATTGCCTAAGGAAGTAGGCCTTAGAAAGTAATTTATTTATGACCCGCCATTTTCAGAAGTGGAGTATGTGAAAAAAAGAAATAAAACGCAACAAAAACATATATTCAAAATACAATTTTTCGTCCTAAAAACAGTGAAGAACGTCGTGTGCTGGCTGGGCCCAGTTGTCCATGATTTTTGGCAGAGACAACGAAATTTCCAAAAGTGTAACGCTGGCATTCATTTTGAGTCTGCTTTTCTGTTTTCTAAGGTCGAAGTAGCCTACGTTAAACAGATAAACAAAAATAAAAGTAAAGTTTATTTTTTGCTAAATTACTGAAAAGGCAGGTCCGACCCTGTTCACTGCCTAGGTGCCCTAGATCTCTACGTTCGGGCTGTTTAGAAGTACTTTTGAAGTACACCTTCGTATTGGGACAAAAGAGTAGTTGGCGAATACCCACCATAGGCGGACTGACGGAAGCTATAAATACTAAAGGGTAGGGTACCTTCACCTCTAGTGTGCAATCAGTAGAAGTGAAGTACACCATCGTATTGGGATGAAGGACCTAGTTCCGAGTCCACGGTGATACACAGGTCTCTCTTCTCTTCGCCTTGTAAGATGTCTTGGTCTCTAATTCATAGGGAATTAAGGGCGTAACTTTCTTTTTTTATATAACCACATTTATTTATTTAGGAGTTACAGTTGGATCGCGTATAGGTCAGAATAATTGCAAGTTCTTTGGTCGCAGCCCTTCCAGCACTTGACGAACTTGATTCGTCTGGTTCGTCACACTGACGGTAAGTTCTTGGCTTGATAATTCGTCAGCAAGCATGTTGATCGTCTGAAAAAAATAGATCATCGTTGCCTTTGTTGCTCTTTTGGGTACGAATAGAGGGTGGTTCTGGTGTTCGTATCCCAAAAAGAAAGGCGAGAATCCGCTGAGCATAAGAACTAACGTAAAGTCGTTGCGCCCTTCCAGCCTCTCGGTGGCTTGCCGGATCTACTTAGGATAGTATTTTATTCGCTCACACATTCACGGTAACAAAACCAAAATTGGTGAGTACTGTCATGCACAAATTTTTCAATACAACATATACATTTGTAAGTACGCACAGATGGTCAAAGGCTATTTATAATTTCAACAGTCTTTCGGTATAAAGCTATTTGGAAACGGCTGTGTTTAGCCGCTACTGGCTGGAATGTTGGGACCTTCGTAGAGACTGCTCGCATAACATTGTTGTATGGGGGGGAGTACTTTCCACGTACGTAGTGGATTCACTGTCGAGACATAGTCACAACAACACTCGGGGGATAAGCCCACGGAGCTTTCCAGACCGCCGGGCCAAAATCGCCCAAAGAGCGAGATTCGGTGCACAGCCAGGCCCTACTACACGGAACAACTGGACGGAAGCAAACGGACGGTTTTTGCGGGATTTCGACACTGCTTTCTATCGAGCGAAGCGCATTAAGAAAACCGCTTGGAAAATTATTCCGGGAATCGTATCTGTCGCCTAACCCACGGACAGTTAAGATACTAGAAAAAAAGATCAGTCGGTTTATAATAAAATCCTGCAGACGATTGCAATTAAGTCGCTTTTCTCCAGATTCGCTATTTTATCTGAATTTGTTTTGGATTTCTGCCACAACTTTCGCGGAGGTTGCCACTGGCCACCTCACTAAACATAATATCAGGCTTATGCCCTTGCGATTTTGTCCTAGAAGGATCTCTATTTTTAGCAGAATACGATGATTATTTGAAGTTAAATTTGAATTTCCCGCCAAATTCCTAGCCACAAAAGGCGTTTTTCCGCGACAAGCCCGGTCTATAATCCCAGATAACTGATTCATCAGAGAAACAGCAAATCAACAATCCCAGATTGTGCAAGCGACGATCCGACGATCTTGCTCCGTTGCAAGATTCTCGAATCGACAATCCAAGCACGAATCCGGATTGTCACAGAATACGATTTTTCATAATCTGGATTGTCGGGGAAAACGCATTTCGGAGAATCCGGATTGTGAATCGTCAATCTGGATTGTCACGGAAAAACGCCTAAAATCGAAAATCATCTCGAAAGTGGTTTGTCGAATCTGAGCCACAAAAAACTTGTTGGTTGTGGAAACAGACTTTGTGCAAGCTTTGTGTGTCACACGAACGACCGAGGAAACTACTTTTGGAGCCTCAGCATCTTCACGGGACCGCGGAAAAACGCCTCTAGTCAAAACAATAATTCTCAGACGACGCTTACCCTGCCTGCAGCGAAGTCCATCCTCGTGACGAATGTGAGATCGAAAATCACCGACCGGACGTCAGGTGCATTCCGCACGGACTTTCTTATTACTGTGCTTACGTAATCTGCTGAGGGGAAGACTAAATTTTCGGCCGGCTGAATGACTAAGAAGGTTTGACCTTTATCCTAAAGAAGAAAAGATTACAGACGCGACTGGAGCAAGAAAGCAGCTAGGAAATCCCAGTGGCGAATTCTGCCTAGGGACCAATATGGCCGAACTAAGGAGCGTGTATCCCTGCCGGCCCCCTGACTTATATTGTTACGAAAAGAACCCGAACCTGACCCCAACCTAGGAAGGGGACCTGGCAATGTGGTTATCATAGTGTGTCGAGTATAGTTAAAACTTGTTTATTTCATTTAGTACTGTTTGTTTATTTCCTAAAGCCAAATTACATAAGTAAATACAAAAAAATTAAGTTAATCTTTAGCTAAACTACCAAAAAGGGTAAAAGGACTATGTTAACTGCCTAGGGGCTCTGGATCTCTATGCCCGGTCCTGGAAAAACCCAGTCTGTTTCCCCCATGGGACTGAGTGGACCATAGAGACGAAACAACCTTCTGGCGACATCGTTGTTTTCATACGCTCTTCATAAAATTCCTTCCAGATTAGTTCATTTTTGGCCGCTAGATGCGCTAGCATAAAATAAACAATGACACGTTACTTCCGGGTGTACGTTTATCCAGGTTTGTTTGGCTATTTTAAATTCCTCGTAGACCCAGCCATGTTTAAAACTATTTAAAATGCTTCTGCCTCAATTTGTGCTCTACCCATGCAACTCTGTTCTGTCAAACTTCATCAAGTTGTCAATTCTGGCTTTCGACTTCAGTGCTGATTGCTAGTTGACTTTTCAACGGGGCTTAACGCGCGACTCGGTATGAAGCGAAAGCCTAATCGCTTACTCACCCTTCAGATAACTTATCCCTCGATCTCACGTGTGATTGTTATTGTTTCTCTAGTGCATCTGGCGTCAATTCGTCATTGGATTTTATGAGGGACGTATTGGTCCCCCACGTGTTGGTTGGGCCGAGGGCGGAGCGTGGACGTTACTTTGATCAGAACCTCTAGGTGTGAAAACTGCTTTAGCAAATACCGTAAATGAATTACCGACCACTCAGGTGATGAAAATCCCCTAAATAATTCGCCTTATTCAAGTTCAGCGCGCCAAGTGGACTAAGTTGCGTTTTCAGACACTTGTGTTTTCCCTGAGTTTAGCAAAAAGCGTTTTCAATTGCCAGAGTCAAAAGAGTTTAAAGTTTCAGAGTTTAAAGCGTTATAAGCATCCGTGTTATGCGCGGGTTTAACACGGATTATCCAGAACACGCAACTCTCCCGAATAGCAAGTTACGTTGCGTGTTTAGACGTTAGACTCAAGAGTTGCTCTGCTCAAGAGTGAACACCGAGGGTTGAAAATGGTATTTGCACATACCATTTAACAGGGAGCTAAACTCCGTGTTAAACTCGTTGTTGTCTGAAAACGCAACTCCAGTTTCTGTTAATCCCCGTTGTCTGATGATCAACACTTATAAAAAGTCGGATCCATAAGGCAGTGGGTTTCACTTTCTACTACTGAGATATATGTAAAACCTCCATTATCTGAGAAGCAAATTGCAGATTTTCTACTCGTCAACCTGTAGATCTATTTTACTATGTCTGTGGCAAGTGCTGATTATGAGGCATCGGGGGATTAACAGAAACTAGTCGGCTTGAAAGCGCTGAAACGGAATATGGCGAATTGTTTGATAGAAAACCACCACGAATACTTTCCCACGAAAAAAACGGTGTTTGACTCACCTCTTTGACCTGTGTCCGGATTTTCGGTCGGGCGTTACCAAATGACATCATAAGAATATGGACAGCAGACCCAACGATTATTCCGAACTCAAGTCCGAGGAGCAGACCAACGATGAATGTTACCGCGAGTGGTATGAGATCCGTTTCTAAATAAGTAATGAACAAATTACGAGAAAAGTTTTTCTTGAAACTAGATGAGTCTCTGACTCCTTGCAATGAGCGTCAGCTATACTCTATGTGACCAGGGACCCATAAACTTCCTGTAATGCCTTGCCATTCAGGGGGCTTGTCATTTCCTATGCTTCTATGTTGCTATGTTGCCCGACCCTCTCCTACTTCCCAAAAATTCCGCTTGGGTCGAATCGGTGTTCTATTGTTTGCCTCATTGGACGTGAGCGCCAAATAGACTACTCCCTCAAGGCGCCAGCAGCCAATCCCAAATTTTGTCTATCTGGATAGTCGCGTACTTTATCCCCGTAGGTATTTCTCGAACTACCGGACGGTCGGTCAAGAGCGCATCAGAAATCTCTTATTGACAAGCCCCCCCGGCCTGAATGGCGAGGCATTATAGGAAATTTATGGGTCCCTGATATGACTAAGTCTAAAACACGCCAGTAAAACTCGGGAAGAAGGAGAAACGTCACCCGAACGATGACTCAAATCGTGTGTCTGAGATTGTCGCTGCGCGAGATCTGGCAGTTTTGAACGGCGTGGCGCTTTCAGGACAACCCAGAAATAGGTCAGTAATGGGAGGGACATCACGGGGGGGGGGCAACTGACCTATTACTCACTCTCGGTGACACTTGTCTGTTAGTGGAATTACAATTATACTTCAAACATGTTCTCGTATAATTGCTCAATTCCACCACACACGCCAAGTGTCACCTTCGTTCATAATAGGCCAGCTGAGATTTGAAAGCTGAAAGCGCCTCGCCTAATTGAGAAGGAGGTTACAATAAATCTTCCGAGACAAAACCATTATTTGTGTTGTTTATTGCCTAATCTCATGAATATCCATAGAGGCTACCATAAACGAAAATCAACATCGTTTTTATTTTTCAGAAAACACTGAACTCGCAAAATTGGTGCTACTTTCTGTGGACTATCTATTTTTGTATATGATAACAATTGAAAAAATTGTTTTCTTGTCTCTTTCATCCTAAGTATGATATAATAATCATGGCCGATATTATTCCATTAACCTGCAACTTTCGAAGTCGCCACAGAGAGAGGGACAAAAATGCAAAAATGTCCAACCCTGAACATGGCGAAACTTGTTAGATTACCCTGCCAGCGGTGCTGACTCGTACTAGCCTGTGTGGCAACTTGAGAAAAAAAAATGAAATAAACACTCTAGGTTCTACATCCCTAGTATCTCTAGTCTCTTTTGGCCTTTAATATAATTTAAGCATTCACCAAGACATGAACCAATCAAAGGCGTTCGTTTGGGACAGCTGTGGTGACGCTTCCGGCTCTTCGCTAGGCACACGGCGATTATTCTTCATCGACACGGTGAGTTAGTCATCAAGAGTATCCTGAGAGAAACGTCGGGATGGACACTTTTTTCGGCAACTCCATTAACAGATTGCCGAGTGGTTGAGACGTTGGAAGGAACTATGACGGATATAAAAAATGGCCATTTTATAAGAAAACGGATTAGAAAAATAACCAAAATCGAAACCCCCAAAATTAAGACCTAAACTCAACGAACGAGTTCATTCAGGTTTATGTTTTTTGTGAACAATGCTGGTTGCTGTTGTAATTTAGCGGAAATAAAAAAGTACAGTTCTGTTCACAATAGCAAGCCATTCCCATCGATAAATATTCCTTGAGCCCAAGCTGACTTAAAGTCATATATTCATATAATATACAGAAACGGATTCGTCAGCTATATTGCTTATGTAGCGATATCTCGGCCCTTCTTGGCAAGGGTCCTCTTCAGGCTGTCAGTCTTCTTGGCAGTCTTCTGTGCCAACGCCTGGGAAAGAACAAACCTGCAAGAGGACCCTTGCCAAGAAGGGCCGAAATATCGCTACATAAGCAATAGTTGCGTTTTTGCGGATAGCATGGTATCTGTTACCACGGTAACTGGATCTGCAATTAGTCGTTTTTGCAGTTACCGTGGTTTCTGATATACGGTCCACTGCAAAAACGGCTGTTGAAGAAATTGCACCTTTCGAAGTCATCCCAAAATAAAAACTGATATCCAGTTACATCAGTTGCGTTTTTGCGGATACCATGGTATCTGTTACCACGGTAACTGGATCTGCAATTAGTCGTTTTTGCAGTTACCGTGGTATCTGATATACGGTCCACTGCAAAAACGACTATTGCCGAAATTGCACTTTTCGAAGTCATCCCCTGGTCATCCCAAAATAAAAACTGATATCCAGTTACATCACTAAGTGCTGAACTTCTTTCTCACCAATTTGACAAAATTTGCGGACCTTGATATCTGAATATTTGTTACCACGGTAACTGGCCAGTTACCACGACAACCGCAAAAACGCCTTTTGACCGTGGTATCAGATACCACGATAACTGCAAAAACGACTTTAGACCGTATATCAGATACCATGGTAACAGCAAAAACGCAACTAATATAGCTGACGAATCCGTTTATGTATATAATATGAATATATATTCCCATCGACTGGTCATGAATGAAACCTCCACGTTTTCTGCACTTACTTTTATAATGATAATGCACTTACTTTTTGTTCTCCACATTGGCAGGATCACGTGATACTCAATCATGAGTAGTACGGCAGTGATAATTACAGCAGCAAGGCTTGCTTTGGGAATGTAGAAAAAATATGGCGTCAGGAAGGCAGACGCAAGAAGCACAATGGAACCTAAAAAAAAATTATATTCTAGGATTCCTGTCTTTTATCGTATTGCTTCTGGAAAATCGTTCCTCGAATGGTATTTTGGAGACACCAAATATGACTCAGTACTCTGGCGTAGTAGGAATGCTAGGAATGTGTCAGTTTAAATGTGTGGAGTCCAATCAAAATAGACAAGGTCTTCACACGCCTCGCAAGCGGTCAATGGGGGACACCTTCGATAACGTGTGGATTGACTGTTGGATGCTCCTCTGGCATGCAACTCGTACGGATATTCTGAAGTTGAAATTCGTCAATCCATAAACCGATCGTAATTCGACGCTGAATATTTCGACGCGAAGTCAATTTCCGAGGTGAAGAAACGGATCAGGACTCATCAAGCTTATGTGGGATCGAACCCGATGTCAAGAACCCGAATCCGGGCTCGTTGGACTTCGGTCAAGGCCGAATTGAAAGGGAATCGACCCAGATTCCCCGGCGACGGGTTTTCAACGTTGAACAACCGAACAAGGTCTCATTCATCCTCAAGTGGGGCCAAATCTGAAGTCCCATTCGGCCTGAAATTTGGTTCAATATTTGGTCTTCGGTCTTGTCGTTTGCTACGGGTAACACAGCGCAGAAGGGTACTTATTTACAGAAATTTTAAGTAGAAAATCGCGGACCAAGACATGAAACGATGTTGAAGGTGACTCGGAAACCGACCACGCCGTCGGTTTTCAAGGACGAAAACCCGAATCAGGACACAATGACCTAAAAGGGGATCGACCCCGATGCCAAGAACCCGAACCTGGGCTCGCCGGACCTCAGTTTCGACCAGGTTTAGACAGAATTTGGAAAGGAATCGACCCACATTCAACTGCGACGAACTTCCAACGTTCAACCACTACTATCTGACACGGCGAGGTCCTTAAATGATATATCTCTAGGGATAAAAAAATACGTGCCATCAAAGGATAAAAATCGTTAATTTGATCGATATGTAAAACACGAAAAACTGTAGTTTATTTCTATCGGTGAATATATTTAAGTCTACGTACATAAAGCCGAGCGGCCCAGCGAGGCGCCAGTCGCGTTTACATATTGTTGCATATTGTTGAAGTTTTAGTTTATTTTAGGTTCGCATAGCTCAGTTGAGCTAACTCTAACTTAGCATAAGCCTAGCTAAAGGCCTAGGCCGCAAAATCTCTTGTGACGTTACAAAGATACGTATCACTGGAGGTATTTTATCCTCCGATGGCGCGTATCTTTTGAGGATCAATTATCCTGAGATTTGTGTCAGTCCTTGCTGGTTCAACACCAAATCAGGGCTCATTCGTCCTCAAGTCGGATCAGAAAACTGAACTCGGCCTCAAATTTTATTCAATATTTGGTCTTGGGTCTTGTCGATTGCACACGGATAAAGGGTATTATCTAATCAATGAATTGTGGATTACCTGTTACGATTCCACTCAAGGGGGTTCTGACTCCACTGGCTTCATTTACCGCAGTTCTCGAAAATGACCCAGTAATAGGGTAAGACAGGAAAAAAGAGCCGAGAATATTACTGATCCCAATTGCTATCATTTCTTGGTTGGCGTCCACTTTCTGACCTCTTGCTGAAAATAAATACATTAAAAACGAATGAATATCCTGCAAAGCAATACAAGCCCAGTTTTGGTATTATTCCGACATATACTGTATACACGAAGAAATTTGTTCATTTCAGTAAGTAGACTGAACTGAGCAAATAATAGTTAATAGTTAACAACACCAACAAAATATCAGTGCCAAGCAGGAGAATTTTGTTTTTTAGTTTACTGCTCAGAATAGATGTTTTTGTCATCTTGGGACTATTTTTTCTTCGATTAAGGACCTAGTTGTACCTATCATGACAATGCAACCTACTTCCGTGACAGCATTGATTAGTTCTTAAACCTGGAGACCCAAATTTCATATGTTACATTCTGAACCCGCTAGCGACACTTCACTAACCTTTGCACTTGCCGCGTGATAGTTTTCATGTGCATTATGCTCCCAACGAGTAGTCACTTCTCGCGCTATTGATGCGTAAAATTGGTTTTCTGAGTTTCGCCAAGATTTTGCTAGAAGTCAATGGGCCTGGGAAAAGGCTTGTAACAGCCAAGGTCGTGGATAATCTGTTAAAAGCAGAGCCTAGCTTTACAGTATTCAGACGGTTTTGAATACAGGTGCAGGAACAGTAGCCTAAATAGTGGGAGGTGTGCTTTAAGGTTTACTAGAGACTGATGGAGCTTGGAACAAAGAATTCTTACCAAATGACTTCGCGATTGACACCGCTTCCAAAATGGCGACCAACGGCAGGATAATCAGAGTCATTCCTGTTTCCTTAATGAGTCCTCCAAAATCAAGAATAACCTCTCCTGTAGTCTCATTAGTTATCTGAAAAGGGGGCGGGACGAAAGGCGGGACTCCGGCTGTAATATTACCAATCAGCTTGAAGGGGCTTTCATTTGTTTCTGGATTGTAGATGGCAGCAGCAATGCCGGTGCAAATAACAACGCAGATGGCGTTACGGGCAGTGGAGAGGAACCAAAAGGTTTTGGAGAGAAGCTGTGCAGTGAGGGTTTTGGTGGAGAATTTCAGCTGACCAAGCGCCTGAAAAAAATAAGCTTTAATTATAGCCTTTGTCGTCGACGTGATCACGCGTATATAGGCTATTTCCAAACTGCATCACTCCCATTTTTTTATCACTTTCGATGCCTATCATGCTATCGACGGTCATTTGCGAGAAGTTCATTTATAAGAAAAAAATGGTTATGTAAATTTTTTTCGTTTTTGCTAAAAGTCAACGGGCCTGAAAAGTCTTGAGACAGCCAAAGCCGGAGCTAGTTGGATGAAAGAAGAGCCTATGCCCACGACTCAAAATGCCCACAACTCAGGTTGAAGACCCCGAAATCGAAATCGTAGTGTCAAAGTATACCGCTATTTTTAAAATACCGGAACACAAACCGTAAATATTGCGAGAGGTCCTTTAAAAACCGACGCTGTTCAAACTTTAACAACTTGGTTTCTTTCCAAGTTGGCTTTGAGCAACTGTCGTTTGGTTCAAAGACAGTCGTTTAGCTTAATCCGTTCCAGCTTAGAGCATTTTGGACAAACCCTTACCACAAAAAAACATGGGAAAGCTAGGGACTAATTGCTAAACCAGCGCTGCGGAAAGCATGTAAGATGAAAAGCAAGGAGCTGTTTTTTCTGGTTATTTTTTTTAGGGGGGGGGGGGTCGAACAAGGCAGCGGAAACCATGGTAAGGAATCGTTAATCCCTTCAGTTGAACTTTAAACTCACCCTAAGAGCTAGAAGTCCTGCTATAGAGACAAATCCCATGACTGGATCCCACAGCGTAACTTCCTGAATGTGATGAAAAAACTCGATAATGGTTTCAAGAAACCCGTCCGATTCGAAACTCAGTCCGAATAGGCCTTTTAGCTGAGTTGAGGCAATCGTAATAGCTGCAGCAGAACAAAAACCATCGACCACAGTGTGTGAAATAAAGTCCAGGAGGAAACCTGTAACAGAAAATGCAAATTGACGAAACAAGACCATACGACTGAAGATCTCGCATAAGATTTTGTTATTTTGATATGGGATAGTTTCGAAAAACTTTCTTTTACACTCTCTGGCTTCGGAGGATACAAGGAAACGAGTGACTTAGGCGAAGACTTAGGCCTTCCAGCGACTGGTGGCGTAGAACGCAACAACAGTTGACCTCCGGTTTGACCAATCTTGGGCACAAGTCCTCAAGTGTTAAATTTGCGGCTTCAGTCTCTTTTCTCAAGTGAGAGTCCGTGTGTTACCCGTTGTCTTGCGTAGACCTGGGTGGTGGAGGGTCAAGCGTCTGCCTGTTTCATGCGGGAACCTAATTCTTGACTTGCGCTGATGTAAAGGCGACGATCACAAAAGAAGATTTTTTATTGCTACCAGCTCTTTGGGATTTCCTTCTTGTCCAATCCATCACAGAAATAGGCCAGGCTCCTTCGAGCTGGTTACAACCGTGTTGCTCGTCGCCTTTAGATACTCCCGCGGCTCTGCGGTGTTGACTAAATTGTATCGGAATTCCATACTGTCGTGACGTACAATGTGACGTCATGTGATAGAGGACCCAACATAGGATTTGATTGTCCCTAGTCGTTTCATAAAAGTAAACGCGCTCGGCTCTCTATTATTATTATTATTATTATTACTCTTCAGTTCAGCCAAAAGCCATATACACAACGAAAAACACAACAACAACAAAAAAAAAATACAAGAAAAAAAAAAATCAAATCTCAGGTACGAGCAAGTACATTGCGCCATACCGGCAAATGAAGCATCACAGGAGAGCAAGAATACTTTATGAGAACAATATATATTAAAATATATATTATATCAAAATATATATTCCCCGATAGGAGTAAACTACAATTTTTCGATTTCTGAGGTAAAAATAGATCAAACAGGTGTGACGTCAGGCCTGTATGGAATTCCGATACAACTTAGTTTAGACCGGCTCTGCAGCGCGCCAGCGTGGGTCATAAACTTGTCTACCGCAGATGTCCGCAGATACCACGCATTCAAGAAAGTTGTGAGGCGCATCTTTGGTGAGGCTTCTGCGGACCGACTATCAGGTTCGGGTGGCGTCTGACCAAAACTTCTGCCAGGATCTTCCTCGCCATCACCAATTCCAGACACCAAATTTTGGATTTGTTCACCTTTGTGCAGAAAACCGGTCCAGAAAAACTAATCCGTCCAGTCCGCACCACAACCAGGAATGCAGCTGACCCTCTCTTCAACAACCTCCCTTAGAGAAGGGCCGTCCGCAGGAAATCTGTCCGTGGCTTGATTCTGTATTTTTCATTTGGCCTGTGGCGGGAATATCGTTTATTTGTTTTTGCGTCAAGTCTTGTTATCTACTTATACCAGGGACCCATAAATTTCCTTTACAGGGGGCTTGTCATTTCCTATGCTTCTATGTTGCTATGTTGACCGAACCTTGCCTACTTTCAAAAAATCCCACTTGGGTCGAATCGGCATTCTGGTTTGCCTCATCGGACGCACGGCAAAGAGACTCCTCCCTCAAGGCGCCAGCAACCAATCCCAAATTTTGTCTATCTGGTCTTGAACGTGATTGGACCGTGGGTATTTCTCGAACTATCTTCCGTTAGGTCAACATAGCACGAGAAATCTCTTATTGACAAGCCCCCTGAATGGCGAGGCATTACAGGAAATTTATGGGTCCCTGCTTATACAGAGGTTACGAGGAAGTGACGGAATATCACTACTGAATTTGTTTTGATGGGCTAGTCCTTATCAGGAGTGTAAAGTCTGCTTGAAGTAGGGATGTCATGTTCTGTTAGCCATACTGACCGCAGATAATCCTTATCATAATTTCATAAGTAAAGGCAAACAGCTCAAAGTGAAGTAGTTTAGAAATTTAATTTAGGAAAACACTGCGAACGAGAAAGAAAATTCTCAGCAAAACCCAAATTCACAAAAAAAATTAATTTAATTTCTTCAATGACACGGGTGGCACGCTCAGACACGGGTAGCACCGTTTTACTACATTTGCAGAAGGTTTAGAAGCACCCAGTGAAATACTAACGTCTAAAAATCCTGGTTAGTTCAGATTATTTCAGCTGTAAACGGATACGTCAATATAAAATTTAGCTGAGGTATCCGTTTTGCACCGTCAAATATCTTTTAGCTGTATTTTAGACAGTTAGTTCAGCAGGTAGAATGCTGGAACACAACCAAACTATGGGACTTCAGAATGAGACTTACCCAGATAGAGTGTTCCAACCAGCAATTCCACGACACCAGACATGAAGCACAAGAACACGGCTATACTCGGTCCCCACTTGATTACGTAGGGATAAGTGGCAATCGATAGCAGCGCCACAGGCCCGAGTGTGAGAGATCTGGTACTGCCCAAAAGGAGGTAGACGAAGCAGCCCATAAACGAAGCATAAAGTCCATACTGGAATTAAACATTTCTGGGGTTAGCATGTCTCCTTTTATGATCAATCACGGTTGGAATGGAAATAAATTTAGGGTTTCTTCCTTGCGCTTACTTCCTTCTCACTGTCAGTGATCTAAAGGGCACCAGGCACCAGAAACTATTATTTCCTACATGTAACTTCGGAAATGGCACTTATCAAAGACCGTGGACCCCACCAGTCCCACCACCCACCAACCCCGCTCAATTTTTTCGACACTAAATTCCCGCCGAAGCATTCAACTTTCCGCGGCGTTTTCACTAAACTTCTGGAATCAATTTCCGAGAAACCTACTTTGGTTTCCGAAGCGCGAAAACCGGTTGAAAAGTCTGGGAACTTAACGCCCTTCATAAAATTCCTTCCAGATTAGTTCGTTTTCGGCCGCTAGATGCGGTAGCATAAAGTAAACAATGACACGTTACTTCTTGATGTAAGTTTATCCAGGTTTGATTGGCAATTTTCAATTCCTATTAGGCCCAGCCATGTTTAAAGGAACAGAAAACTTGACTCAAACTTGACTCGAGGAGCTAGCTAACATATCAAGAATGTACCCTGAGTCGACATTGAGAGTAAGAAAAATTCTCGTTACGACCATTGCAGTTTCCGGGCAGTTTCCGAGAATTCGACTTTTGAGTTAGTAGAAAAAAAGCAAAAAGTTTTTGTGCCGCGACTAGGAATCGAACCCAGGCCCTCTTGTCGGGGAGGTCGTTTGTCTGTACTCTACACATAAAAAGGCGAACTTTTACAGTACATAAGTGCATAATTACAGTGCATAAGGGGCAAGGGCCTGACAGCTAGCTTTGGGAACACTAAGGAGGGGGTTCGAGACGGTTCGAGATAACAAAGAAGGGGGGGGGGGGCTGTCGACAATAAGACCCTGTATTTTTATCTAAGCCCCCACCCCCCCGGGCGATTCGATGGCCGAAAGTTGCGTAGTCAAGTTTACTGTTCCTTTAAAACTGTTTAAAATGCATCTGCGTCTAATTGTGCTCTACCCAACTGTATCCTGTCAAACTTCATCAAGTTTGTTAATCCTGGATTCCGACTTGAGTGCTGAGTGCTGGTCGACTTTTCCACGGGGCTAATGCGCGACTCGGCATGAAGCGAAAGCTTAATCGCTTATTCACCCTTCAGATAACTTATACCAAGATCATGATTAATATTGTTTCGCTAGCGCATCTGGCGACAATTCGTCACTGGACCTTACGAGGGGCGTGGCTTCGTTTTCCAGCTCGCGGAAACCCTCGTAAAGAAACGCATGTTATAACGACTCCAACGACTCTAACCCATGCTTCACACAGACTGCGGCTGACTGCGTCGATCGCGTCAAGTTCTGCTGATTGGATCGGTTTTCAGGCTGGGCGAAGGCATCAAAATGTTTAATATATATTTAATGGGGTAAAAGATAAGTTTCTTCGTACCTGTGGGGGTAATCCAGCAACTGTCGCATAGGCTATACCTTGCGGTACCAGGGTTAAGCCAACGGAAAACCCAGCAATAATATCAGCAGGCAAATCTCTTGGTCGGTAGTTCGGTAACCATTTCACCACAGGCACTTTGTTTAGAAGCGTCTTCTTCCGAAAGATTTTGTCCCGTGTTCTTTTGATTTTCGTTTTGAAGTCACTAGGGCGGCTGGTGTCAACGTCATCCTCAAATCTCTGAAATTACAAAAATGATAAAACAACAAAAAATTATGCTGTGTTCTGAATATCGGCTTTTTGGGTCCATAAATCGATACTGAACTGAGAGTACAGACACGCCATAGAGAGCCAGAAACGTCACTAACGCCTGACCGCAACAACCGTTGTTGATTGGTTTGCATACGATTTGAGTCAATTTTTGAGGACACGTTTGGGTGACGTTTCTCGTTCTTCCGGAGGTTCACTGGCGTGTTTCGGACTTGGTCATACAGAGTATAGCGGTAGCCGCTGTTGTCATGAAAACGAACTTGAGTCCCTGTATGAACGGCTTTTCCGCCTCTTACTGGTCTCAATTACTCGAACGGCAGGTCTTCCATGCTGAGAAAAATCCGAGGGGTTGACGACTCTCCCGGAATGGTGTACACGTCCCGAAGGAATAATCCGGAATGGTCAGGATTACTCCGTTATTCCGAAATGGTGTACATAAAAAATGAGAGTCGTCGACCCCTCGTTCGCCGCAGGACAGACCAAATGGGGTGAAATAAATGCGGACTAAACAAAAGTTGGTGAATTATCAAACTCGTTAAAGAATGGGAGGATATGGAATGGCAAGGAATAATCCGGAATGGTCAGGATTATTCCGTTATTCCAGAATGGTTTACATAAAAAATGAGAGTCGTCGACCCCTCGGAAAAATCTAAACTGAAAGGGGGTGTTGTTAAAAAAGCTTGAAGTAATAACAAAACAATATACTTGCTTACTTACACAAGGTTCTCCGATTCTTGGATAGTATCCGACAGTTCTGCATTCCTTCTCAGAAGTATCAGCGATCTCAGGATCTGGAATAGTAGTCATGCTGCCAGTAATTAAAGGAACTTCAACGACAAGGTCGTCCTGCATGGCCTTGTCACAGAGTTATCATTGCCAACTGAACAAGAGGAAACCTCCACAAGAATATATCAAAAACTGGCAGACAGGGCCGTATCCTCCCCCGGTCCACGCTCCGAAACATACGAAACTAAATCGTTTTATAGTAGGCTTTAGCCTCTGATATATTTGCTTGTCTTACAGTTTGGTATCAATTAGGTCCGATCCGCGGGTAGACCTCCCCCCCCCGAAATAAATTCCGAAAGACGGACCTGGGCAGACATAAGGTAATTCATATAAGCGTCTTTCAAGAGTGGTTTGAAAAGCATTTTTCATACTATTTTGAATATACTCTTCCTGATTTTTATTATAAAAAAAAATTCCGGAAGAGAAACAATAGGCTAATATTAATATTAGCCTACATCATCTTAAAATGGCTTTACCCTCTAACTAAAGTGAATAATTTATGTCTTCTTTCATATAATTAACATCACTTACTCTATAATTTCATAGTCCAATGTTACATACAAAACTTTTTACATTATCATTCCATAATCCAGCGAGATTTCTCATAACTTTATTACCTTAAATTACCTTAAATGGCATTGACCAGCGACAAAGGTGCCAATGCTCCTGTAGAGTCGCTGGTCAGCCGAAAGTGCTTATTCCTGTATTTTCACTGCCAAAAAAAGACTTTTGCCAATTAGCAAGATATTTTACGGTTGTTTCCAAACCAAAATATCGAACAATCTCCAAGAGAATCCCTTGTTGTTACAGAGGTAATGATAACTCTACCGAGACATATCTGTTCTCTGTAACACGCAACTGTCACTGCTCTAGATAAAAGATGAGTATTTCGAAATAGTTGCAAAATTCAAATATTTCAAAATCTTTGGAAATCTCCAATGTTTTGGTTCAAAATACCTTGTCCTAAGATAAAGCCAAGGGGTACGAAACTCCTCCCTGGTCTCTGGACCAGGACAATAAGCATCCTTATTGTTCTTAATGCATTGTTCAAATAGGTGTAATAAGGTGTAATACGGCGTATAAGGCTTATTACAGATTCCTCTTTTCTTCGGAGCGCGCTGTAATAAGGCGAATAAGGAGAATAGAGCTCGGTCCTATTCTCGCTTATGCAGGGCCAATCAGATCGCTTGGCTGGTTCCGCCAGCGGGCCGAGGAGAGGAGCAGCGTCGTCAGGGTGCCAAAGGAAGCACGAAAGTTCTATTTGTTGAAAGCTAAAGAAACAACTTTTCTTTGAAAGAACACGTTTTTGTTTTGTTACGACTGCTTATTGCTAGTGCGAGGTCCAATGCTGCCCATCCGATAATTGACTAGCTTTTTTACAATATAATGGGCGTCAGATAAGACTCCTGTACTTCACGTAGTACTAAGAACCTTTTCTGATCTTTTTAGAGCTCGAAAAATTGTATCAATGTTGCAACACCGAACGTCGCATTCATGAGGACCTCTCGAGTTGCCTATTTGAACGGGCGTGTGTATTAAGACGTAAACATCGCGTATAGCGCTCATAAGCTTATTACATCTATTTGAACAATGCTTAAGATACGTGGTTTTTACCTGATCTACATTTCACAATCGGATCTGAATGTCGTCGAAATGTCGTCGATCTACTTTTCACAATCGGATCTGAATGAGTCGACGAAAATGAAGACCCGTGTCAAAAAGTTCAGTTTATAAATGCGGTGAGACATAGGCATTGTTCAAACAGGTGTAGGCTAATAAGTTGAATAGCGCTATACGTCTTCTTAATACACACCCTTGTTCAAATATGAAGTGAACACGTTTTACACGTTCTTGTCAATGGAGTGTTCGGTGTTGCCTCGCGGATACAATTTTTCGAGCTTCCAAAGATCAGAAAAAGTTTCGCTCAAATCAGAGCAGTTAATGAAAATTTCCTTTGTTCCCCTCTAGCTCCCTCCAACCGGGGTCAGATCCGGTCCGGATTTCGAAATGGCACGTCTAGGGTCCATGACCTTAGTGCACCTAAGTTTCATCTCAAACTCTCCATCCGTTTCCTAAGCGTCTCAAGATATTCGTGACCCCCCTTCAACTCCCCTCATCGTCGTTGGATACGGTTCGGACACATAAGAAAAGCATCTACGGCACCTGCTCCGTCTACCCACCAGGTTTGACTAGAATTTTATCACCCGTTCCAAACTTAACGCGTGTCATATATTCCCGGATCCCCCCCCCCCCCCACTGATGGTCGGATAGATTCTCGGATTCCAACCACGGATGGTCGGTTTCCTGGAGTATTGGGTCGGGTTCTTTATATGCATGCCAAGCTTCATCGGCCTAGCTTCTGTGCCCGAAACTAGCCAAACCGGGACAGACAGACAGAGCGACAGACATATAGATCGCTATGTGGCACTTGAGCTGAAGGCTACCATACACAAACAAAAAATATACTACTGGCTACCACTTAGTACAGTTTAGTACCGAGGGGTTGCCCACTCAGTTTTTGGGTGCACAGCAGGTGCCCGGCGCCGCCGGTGCTGGCTGGTGCCCGCCGGTGCCGAGACCCGAGACTGTTACGAGACGGCTAACATACACAAACAAAAAATATACTACTGGCTACCGCTTAGTACAGTTTAGTACCTCGTTTAGTACATATTCAAGGTTTTCGGAAGCCGAATTAATCGTATGAAATCAACAAACGAAATGAAATATTTACCGTTTAGTTCATATCCAAGATTAACTGAACCCTTTGCGGACCGCATATTCAACAAATAATACCTGAAACTGCTGCGCACCGTCTTACGTCACACAACTTGTTCGAGCTGTGCAAGTGAATTCAGTCATAAAAGTATAAACAGGTGTCCAATTTGAGTTACTTCAAAAACAGGAAGATACTGCAGAGTATATAATTTAAAACGAAACTGAAAAAGAAGTAAATGTTATCAGTAAGAATATAAACAGAATGTAGAGTAGATTTCTGGATAGGAATCCTGCGAAGAATCATGACGAAACTGTTAACACACAATCAAGATAATCCTCGAGATAATCAAGAAAGTGTATATCTAAGGAATAAGGTAAGAAATGAATAGAGGAACAAATCGCCCGGATCTATAAATTAATGTTTCACCACAGAGGATCCATCTAGATCTACATTGCCTGGGCAACGTGAAGTGCTGCAGCAACCTTTTTTCGGCTTCGCCGACTAAAGTGTTGTGAGAACAACACTTTCGTTTTGTTTCTTCGCTATCGGTTAAATGCTGAAGTTGTCAACCCATCGATGCTTTAAAAATGGTATGTTCCAAGAAGATTTGTATTCTGAACTGATAACACAATCAGTAATAACATGCCTATCCCTCAGCGTTGAAAAAAACAGACTATCGGAAGTAGGGACTTAATTGATTTTGCAGAAAGTTGAACTTTATCCTCTTCTATCGTAGACATCGTGACTGGTGAAAAACTGGAACATTATCTTACATAACCTAGTTGGTATTATGAAATTTATGAAGCTATCCGTAACTTCACTTTCCGTAAAACCGCAGAGGTTAGACCCTTACCACTCTCTAGTAATAAGCTGAAATCGGGGTACTATAGGAAAAAAAAAAAAAAAAAAACGGACAAAACCAAAATGTTGCTCTCGCAACACAGTTCTCATTTGAATGTTAGAAAGTCTTAATTTTCAACTGCTCCTATTTCTGAGCTCAGCTGAGAAGTATTCAGAGCTTTCTAAATCGTGAGAGAAGCAGTAGCTAATCCATTTGTCGTGTTAGTAAATAAGTAAATCCATTTTTGTTAATGAAAAACTCATAATTGTAACTCAATAATTGTTTATCTCCGTTTTTTTTTTTCTAGTACCCCGATTTCAGCTTATTATTAGAAGGTAAGGGTCTAACCTCTGCGGTTTTTACGGAAAGTGTGGACCTTGGGCCGGATTGATGAATATGACCTTACATTTTGGAAAGCTTCGTTGAGCTCTTGCCTGGGGCCAAAAAAGATGGTTTTTGCTTGTCCTCGAGCCAGAATCTACGGTATATGGAGTGAAGTGGAGTTGTACCTATAGCCTATGTCAGAGAGGACTATCTGAAGTTGTGCAGAAAGTTAAGCTTTCGTTTTTCAAAAACCACGTTTCTGCTTTCGAGTGGAAAGCTCAGTTCTAGCAGGCAAGCAGGCAGACACCTGCAGTTTCAAATTGAAGATTGACTAAAATCTACAAGTGCTAATTATGTGCGGCAGTTCCCCGCCCCCCCCCCCAGCCAATATACCTTCTTTGAGTGATAAATAGAAAAATTTACAGAAATAAAAAAGTGGCATTTTCCAACGGGTCCGAAAGTGCTGCCATCTATTGTTTTTACCCATTTCTGTTCGTGATTTCAGCTAAGTTCACCATTTTTACTACGGTCCCGAGCGTGGTGAGCAAATAATTAGTATTAGTTAATATATCCAGAAGGTTGGAACGGTCAGCGTAGTAACTTTTCACGAGGTTGGAAGGAAAATAGTAAATAATAGTAGCTGCGTTCGTTGCACTCCGGGCTGTCTCTGGTGTTTTGTCACCAGTGTCCGGTTCTTGTAACGCGCTTTTTGGTTCACCGGTGAGTTGATGAAAACTTGTTAACTCGTCGACAAAGCCGGGCTCCCGAGCAGGTTCTGGTTAGTCCGCACCGGTGAAGTAAACATGGACACCGGTTTTTAAAAACGGGTTATAAGACTAGTGAAAAGTCACCGATGGATGCAAAAACGCGTTATGAGAAGCACTGGTGAGCAGTCACCGGACAACGAACGCAGCTAGTTACTATTGTTGGAAGGGTGGAACACCTCTCCGTTACGATGAGAGTTTGGCACTACTCTTCAATTTAAATACTAAAGCCCTCTTTTCTGTTCATAAACTTATAAGGCGTATTCTCGCCGTTCCCCGAGGACTCCACTTGAGGAGTCCCCGCGTTTTTGTTTGTCCCGGGGACTCACTCCCCGTATTCTTGCCACGAGTACCCACAGACGGGGAATGCTCCGATTATCATCACCATCATCAAGAAGGTCTCCCTTTCAGATTGGGAGGGGAATCAATTTTTGCTGGTGTAGGTGCAATGTAAAATTATTTAAAAACAATCATATTAAACAAAACCAAAAATAAGGTGGATCCAGACTAATTTCGTCATCTGCATATTTTTTTTTCGAACAAATTCCATTCTGGAAGCATTCCCCGTGTTCTCGCTGTTTTCTGTACGCGGAGTCCGCGCGGAGCGACTCCCTCTACTCTCGCCGTTCCCTTCGATCGTGGAAAGAACGAAACTTGTGATCTTCAAGTTTCACAAGTTTCGTTCTTTCCACCTTGAGCGGCTTTGAGCCTGAAGAGGACCCTTGCCAAGAAGGGCCGAAATATAGCTCCAATAAATTTCAGCTGACTTATCCGTTTTCGCACTGTCAAATATTATACCTTGTTCAAACACATTAGTGTAATGTCAAAGTCATAAAGTTTCAGATCCCATTTCATCATTCCCATCCTTCACGAATTCACATGTTGTGACTAATTGACAGCTCAAACCCTTTGCGAAACACGAAACCAAACAAACGCATTGCGCATCTTACGAAAAGTACTGTGTACAACTATACGAGGTTTTAATTTTGACGAGTGTCATCGTTCACGAACTTAACACATGGGCAATCTGGGCCCCGTTGCAAAATCTCACAAAATCTCAAATCATGGGCAATCCGGGCCCAGTTGCCCATGAATGGGGAGGGTGGGGGAGGTTCAGTTTCAAGATGTTCTTCGTGGCCAGAGGACGGCAGAAGATATATACATATATATCCACAAGTATACAAGAATTGAACTCGAGACAATGTCATAGACGAACGTAACTCATAGGAAATCTGGGCCCAGTTACCCATGAACGGGAGGGTGGGGGGAGGGCGGGCGTCAAATTGCTTATCTAAACCTAAATATCCTCGACTACACCAACTTAGAGTTTGATTCCAGCCACGGGTCAAAAAATTTTCTCATGGGCAAACTGGGCCCACTTGCCCATGACCGGGGAGGGTGGGGGGGGGGGGGGGTGATTCAACTCCACATAGATATTCCCAACCCGATGATCCAAAAGCACAAAGGAATTTCATCGCCCTATCTAAAGTTATTGTAAAGTTAAAAACATAAAAAAATGGGCAATCTGGGCCCAATTGCCTCTGAATCAGGTGGGTGTGGGGGGGGGGTGGGACCCCCAAAAGGCACAACTAGACCCCAATACCCACAAGTGTACCAAGTTTGAACTTGATACCTGTTGATTCTTGGCAGGGGTAACGAACTTTACTCCTGGGCAATCTGGGCCCAGTTGCCCATGAACGGGAAGGGTGGGGGAGGTGCAACTTTAAAAGTAATTTCCCAGCCCTGGGATCTACAAGTACAAGGAATTTCATCGTCTTATGTCCAACTATGGTCAAGTTTTGAACATTATTCACTGGGCAATCTGGGCCCATTTGCCCCTAAACCGGGTGGGTGTGGGGGGTGGAACCCCCAAAAGGCACAACTAGACTCCAATACCCACAAGTGTACCAAGTTTGAACTTGTTACTTGCACTGGTTCACGAGTTATGAGCTCCACAAAATGCGGTGAAAACCGAAAACCGAAAGCCGAAAGCTGCTACAGCGCTCGCAATAGTGGATTGTTCCAAGGAACACTCCACTAAAAACCATTCATTGGCTGAATAGCCGCAGTTTTGTATCCGACTCCGAACAATAAAGAGACCCTTCGTCACACTATATTTCCCGTCTCTCCCTGTGGCAAAAGTTGTCACACAAAGTCGACGCAAATCTTATGTAGACCAATCAAGAACGTTTGTTGTGGTAGACGGTAGGCACATGATGATTCCTCATCGGCACGACGCGTTGGTCATCAAGAGTATTCATGTAGATGTCAGGTCTCGTATAGGAACGGTATCTCAACAGAATAAATATTCCGAGCGAATCGTTTATCCGAGACAAAGAACAAACAAGAATAAAAAAATAGAAAATTACAACATACTCAAATTTTTGGGACCTAGACCTTCCAAGACATGACGAACTTGTTTCGTCATGTTAGTCGCCATTACAGATAACTCCCGTTTTGTGAAGTCGTCGGATAACATCAATATCATCTAAAAAATAGACAAGTAGTTCAGGAATTTTTCTGTTAAAGCACCCGTCCTAATTGTATTACGGATTCATTTTACGTCAATAATCGTCTCACTCATGATCACTTCCGCGGTTTCAAATTGGCCTCCAAAGCTATTGGTAAAAATTTTGTTTTAATTTATAAAAAATATAATTTTATTCAGCATTTAAATGATGATGATTATATTTTATTTTATAAATAAGAAAATAGACTTATAGAAATGAATAAACCTAACAGACCTAATTTATTCAACAGTTAAATTATTATGATTTAATTTTAATTTTATAAATAAGAAACTAAACTTATAGAAATGAATAAACCGAACAACCCTAATGTCACTACATCGATTTCTGCATTTCCCGTGTCTGGCTCTTTTCGAGGCGGATCCGGATCCCGCTTATTGTTCCTGAGGAGCTCAAAGGTCAGAATGACAAGTAATACAGGTTTTCCGTATTTTTCACCGAAGCCATGCGGTACCCGATTATCAAAAGGTCGTATCTCCAATTTTAGGGCAAACTGAGTTACCCCCGTGGTTAGATTCTCCGGTCAAAACTACGCATCTCCGTGTTTTTGTCAACAATAGACGACGATCCAAGAGCCATCTAGAGTCTCTGATCGAAAATATTTAACATGAGAGAGATAGCGTTTTTCCGAGCTAAATTTGTGAAACTAACAAATGGGGAGATACGACCTTTTGATAACCGAGTATAGCATGGGGACCAGCGAAGCTAAAAATCGCCGGGAACGATTGGTAATTTATGTAAACAAGAGCTACGAGCTCATATGGCACTTGTTACGAGTAGTGGTACCAGAAAGTAGGAGAGAACTTCAAAATAAACACCCCACCCCGCCATTCAAAATGCGATTCGGACCTACAATTAGGACATCTAGGTTCATTCAGTCTGAAAGCTCCAGATGACGTACTTAGAACCTATGCTTGTTCTTCCCACCAAGTTTCATCCCGGTCCCTCCACTCTAAGCGATTTCAAAGATTTCCGGTTCGCCCCTCCAACTCCTCCCAATGTCACCGGATCTGGTCCGGAATTAAATGGGACGTCTGAGACGCGAGACCTTTCTAAATATCAAGTTTCGGTTAAATCCGATAACCCGTTCAATAGCTGAGGTTGCCACTGGATTCCGGATTCCCCTTTCGTACACTCCCCATCGACGGTCGGATCGGGGAAACGACATTCTCAAGTCAATAGTTCGGGTACCTGACAAGCCTGCCAAGTTCATTGTCCTTGCACATCAGGAAGCACCGAACTCGTGGGATTACTACAAAGTCGGATCCCCTCCAACTCCCCCACAGTGACCGGATCCATTCCGGTTATGCTATTCACTTGTTCTTCACACCAACCCTCCACTCTAAGCGTTTCCCAAGATATCCGGTTCCCCCGTCCGACTCCCCCCAATATCACCGGATCCGGTTCGGATTTAAAATGGGGCGTCTGAGACACGAGGTCTTTCTATATATCAAGTTTCATCAAGATCCGATCACCCGTTCGCAAGTTAAAATACCTCACTTTGCGGATTCCCTCTCTCTCCACCCCCACCCCCCAGATCGTCGGATCCGGGAAACGACTATTCTCAAGTCAACCTGTTCGGGTCCCATACACGCCTGCCAAGTTTCATCGTCTTATTAGCGCATCAGGAAGTACCGAACTCGCGGGATCACTAGAAATTCGGATCTCCCCCCCACCCCCCTACTGTGAACGGATCCGGTCCGGTTATGTCAATCACGTATCTAGGGCTTGTGCTTGTTTTTTCCACCAACTTTCCTCCCGATCTCTCTACTCAAAGCGTTTCCCAAGATTTCCGGTTCCCCCCTCCAGTTCTCCCAATATTACCGGATCCGGTCCGGATTTAAACTGGGATGTCTGAGACACAAGTTCCTTCTTTATATGAAGTTTCATTAAGATCCGATCACCCGTTCGTAAGTTAAAAATACCTCATTTTTCCGGATTCCCCTCCCTCCAGCCCCCCCCCCCCGGATGGTCGGATCGGGGAAACGACTATTATCAAGTCAATCTGTTCCGGTCCCTGACTTGCCTGCCAATTTTCATCGTCCTAGCACATCAGGAAGCACCGAACTCGCGGGATCACTAGAAAGCCGAATTCCCCCCCTAACTCCCCCAAAGTGAGCGGATCCGGTCCGGTTATGTCAATCCCGTATCTAGGACTTGTGCTTGTTCTTTCCACCAACTTTCATCCAGATCTCTCTACTCGAAGCGATTTTCAAGATTTCCTGTCCCCCCCCCCAACTACCCCCCATGTCACCGGATCCGGTCTGGATTTAAAATGGGAGGTCTCGAGACACAAGGTACTTCTATATATAAAGTTTCATTAAGATCCGATCACCCGTTCGTAAGTTAAAAATACCTTATTTTTCCGGATTCCCCTCCCTCCAGCCCCCCACCACCCCCGGATGGCCGGATCGGGGAAACGACTATTATCAAGTCAATCTGTTCGGGTCCCTGACATGGCTGCCAATTTTCATCGTCCTAGCACATCAGGAAGGACCGAACTCGCGGGATCACTAGAAATCTGGACCCCCCCCCCAACTCCCACATAGTGACCGGATCCGGTCCGGCTATGTCAATGACTTATCTAGGACTCATGCTCATTCTTCCCACCAAGTTTCATCCCAATCCCTCCACTCCAAGCGTTTCTCAAGATTTCCGCCCCCCCCCTCCAGCTCCCCCCAGAGTCACCGGATCCGGTTCAGATTTTAATCGGACCGTCTGGGGCACGAGCTCTTTCCAAATATCAAGTTTCATTAAGATCCGGTCATCCGTTCGAAAGTTATAAATTCCAAAATATTCCGGATTCCCCCTCACTCCACTCCCCCCATGATGTTCGGATCGGGAAAGTGACTATTTCCAACTTAATCATTTGGGGTCCCTGATACGCCTGCCAAGTTTCATCGTCCTAGCTTATGTGGAAGTACCCGAACTAGCAAAACCGTGACAGACAGACCGACAGACCGACCGACCGACCGACGGACGGACAGAAATTGCGATCGCTATATGGCACTTGGCCAAAGGGCAAGTGCCATAAAAACAAAGAATTTTTTGAAAACAGTTTCAAATGTGCCAGATATGTTAGGATATTTGAACAGAAACTGTACCTCCTGCGACTTGTGATTTAAGCTTTGGGATCTTTTTGGTTTTTTTTCCACACAAATATTGCTTGTTGCATTTATTTCATGCGAAAATGTATGGTCGGATAAAAAATAAACAAATTAAACTTAAATTTAGGAAATCTAAGAAAAGGCAAAGAATGTTAGTTAGTTTTCAACAAAGTACGAATTGTGCGACTTTAAATACGGGTAGTAAAAAGTAAAAAAAAGGCAAAAAGGAGATGGGGAAAAATAATAAAATAATTAATAAAAGGCTTACCTTTCCAGTGGCGTAGTCGATTTTCGTCACGAAAGTCAGATCAAAAAATACGCACTGAATCTCAGGACCGTTCCGAATCGCTTTCCTCACGACAGTGCTGAAATAGTCGGCAGATGGAAATACCAGACTCTCCATTGGCTGAACGATTATGTAGCTCTGTTCTTTATACTAGAAGAAAAAAATATAGGGACACTAATAATCATGATCAGGGGCGTCGCTAACCAACACTCAAAGGGAGTGGGGTTGGGCGCCTGCCGGCGCCCTGCCGCCCATTCTAGCTTTTCGTCGCATATGTAATAATGAAACTCGTGATAACTGCAAGCGTTGAAGACTGAAGGAGCCTAGTCGTATCTCCGAGCTCGGGGGCGGTTTGAAGGGCTTGGGCGTGGAGGGTGACTACCTGAAAATATACGACTGGCAGAAGTCCGGCATGGCTGAAGAGTCATACCAGTCAGAAAAAATAGCCAAGAAACGTAGCACCACACGTGGGAAACAATACGAATTGAAAGCAACATTAAAGCTGGTATTTGTAAGGTTAAGGTGAACGTCATTCGTAATAAAAGGAATTCGCTTCCGCAATAGCAGGACCCGCAGCAGTTTCTAATGACTGTCTGCTCAAGAATGAAAATAATGAAATGAGCGCCGCAAGCGAAATGTTTTACGTAGGCTACGATTTTTTTTTTCGGGCATAACACTACTTCCCCTCCCCTAGGAAATCTAGCTTTTTCTGTGGCCCGAGCCCCGAAATTCCAAGCCTAAAACCCGAATAAAACGTCGCGACCTTCCAGTAAGTACAGCCTACTACGGACAGCGCCGCAGGCAAATTTTGTGAATCCTGTATGATCAGGACGTCTTTTCGGATCCCAAATGAAAATAAGGGTAGCTCGGATCTGCCGACGAATCAAGAAAAATGTGAGATATTTAGCTGGAAGTTGTTAATGTGTCAGCTCAACTCTTTCCGAAAAAGAAAAACTGATCATCCAGAAAAAAAACTTAAAACAGCGTAGACTTGTTACAGTAAAAAACAAGAGCTGTTTTATCGTTGAACTTCATATGTAAGCAAAACCCTTGAGGCAAAAATGAGAATGGGCTCATGGGGATCATGAAAACGCATATTTTGCTTAAAAGGATTTTTCTTAATTTGCGGTCATGATTGGTACTTTAAGGAATAGTCGGATTTGAAAAGTGGCGATTTCTAAGCCAATCTTGTCGAATTTCTAATATTCCAGCCAAGTTTTATCGTCCTAGCACATCTGGAAGTACCTTAACTCGCGATCACTGGAATTCTGGAACCTCCCTAGGTTGTACCCCCCCCCCCCCCACAGTCGCCGGACCCAATCCGGTTCGGCTTTTTACTTTTTTGTTATTCCCACAAAGTTCCATCACGATCTCTCCAGTCCAAGCCGGTCACGTATTTTCCGGTCCCCCTTCCAGTTGTTGTCGGATCCGGTCCTGACATGAAAAAGATCACCACAGACATGTCCTCTGTTCAATTATTAAATTTCACTCGAATCCGATCCCCGTTCCAAAGTCACGCATGGCTCAATATTCCGGATTCCCCCTCCCTCCGCTCCCCCCACGACTATCGGATCGAGTGAATTTTGATTTACAAGTCAGTTTGATCGGGTCCCAAGTTTCGTCGTGAAAATCCCAAAAACCGCCATCACCGGAATTCAGGGAAACTCCTCTCCACCCCCCCCCCCCCCCCCAAGTGTCCGGGCCCAGTCCAAATGTGTAAACGATTTATCTGGAGCAGATGCTTGTTCTTCCCAGCAAGTTTTACTCCGATCCCTCCATTATAACCGTTTCTCGAGATTTCCGGTCTTCTCCCTCCCAAACTCCCCCATAGCCGTCGAATCCGGTTCGGACTTCAAATGGAACATCAGAGATGTCATTCTTTCAGGTATTAAGTTTCATTCCAATCCGACCACCCGTTCGAAAGTTACACAACACTCAATTTTCCGTATTCCCCCGCACTGAACCAATTCCTTTGACCTTCGTTTGCACTAGCTCTTTCCGATGTTCACAGATCTAAGCAAAGAGTGACGTCACCCCACGCGCAGAGCTATACTAGTTTGAAGAAAGGGGTAGGGGTTTGACAAAACTACTAAATTCTCAGGATTCCCAAGCCCTCCACTCCCCCCCCAGATCGTCGGATCGGGAAACTGATTTTTCCCAGGTTAGTTTGGTCGGGTCCCTAATATGCCTGCCAAGTTTCATCGTCCTAGCACATCTGGAAGTGCCCTAACTCGAGATGAGTGGACCGACCGACCGAAAAGTGATCGGTTGCAAGTGACATAAAAACTAAATAAAAATCAAATGACGTGTTGCAATAAGCAGGCCCGTCATTGCACCCTCTCTCGTTACTCACAAGGTCGATTTATTTTTAAACGTCGCACTGGAGAAAAATTCTTATCATCAAATTTTCAAAATTCTTGGAAATGTGCGCCACAAGCAAAATTAGCCTGATTTTTACTTGAATCAAGAGATGTTGGTACACAACAGATCATGTTAAAACTTGGGTTAAAACTGTGCGCTACAGGGTGAAATTAATGACTTGACAACCGTCTTTTATCGATCTTGATTAAAGAATCTCTTCGCATTCTAACGGCTATAAAAAGCCCGCCTCTTTATTGCAATTATTGCGCAAGCTCGAAACATGCGACTGAGAATGCAATTCCTTTAAGTCTCAAACGTTTTACGAGTACCCCCCATTCGGCTTGTCCACGATCTGAGTACAACTGTTGTTCTTTTTCTAAGTGCCATTTTGTTCCATTTTTTCACATGGTCCGAAAATGGCCCTGACGTAGGAGGTCTACTCTTGATGAGTTCAGTTTCAGTTTTTATTCATAAAAATAATACGCACCATTAACTCATTATGACCCCACCATAAGGCCTAACATAAGGCCTGGCAATGGGCGGGGCTTATTCTTTATTCATATAATCTTAAGGGAAACGAACCAAACAAGTCTACAAAAAGAATGATAGAAAGAAGAATAAAGACATGACAAACTGTCAAGAAAATCCGTTGACGGACGATCTTTCGTCAACAAAGCGACTATCTCTCCTTGCCGATGCAAAATCTCCGGCCTCTCCGGGTACCTAGCGGAAGAAAGGCAGAATTGTGGTATAACAGCTGCTCCCAAAGATCGCTGTGATTGTTTGACACAGGATTTGAGTCGTTGAGTTTGAGTCGTTACGGAGACGTTTATTCTGTCAGGGTCGTCTGCTTTCATACATCTAGGACACAGCCGCATACATGGAGTACGTGCCGCTAGTCCAATGCACCCTGACATATATATTGCCGCTGGAGCTCAGTATCTTCAGACTAGATCAGATACGCGTATGCCTAACATCGCTTTATACTTACTGTCTGTGTGAATACATATTTATTCTTTCGTACCACCGTCTGGTTCCTCCTGCCTACACTAAGCCTTACCACCACTCGACAATCCTGACATATTCCTTATTCCTGAGGATCACTGGCGTGTTTTGGACTTAGTCATATAGCATTGTTGGTTGCCGCGCTGGAATGACCATGCACGGAAAGATGGAAAAACTGGGAAGAGAAGACGTACCTGTTTAAACTGCGTTCGAATTTTTGGTCGGGCGCTCCCAAGAGACATGATTAAAATATGTACCGCAGATCCGACAATGATTCCAAACTCCAAGCCGCAAAGTAGTCCTCCAATGAAGGTCACCGCCAGAGGAACAAGGTCACTTTCTGAAAGAATCGGACCTAAAATTAACATACCCTAAGACCTAAGTAATGAACTCCTATGCCCTTCCTTCCCGAATGGCCTTGTCAGTCATTTTCATTTTAACTATTTATCATTTAACTATATTTGAAGAAAAATAAACAACTAATAGAAGCATTCCTACCACGAAAGCACAAACGGCGTGCTTGGCTAGGGCAGGATAATAACTAATTTTGACTAAAAACAAACAGAATAAAAATTAAATGAATGTATCAAGGCAGAAAAAGAAGGGAGGAAAAAAAATTAACCTATGTTTCCGATTTTCGGGTCAGAATTGCGTTTTAACCTCCACCTGAGGCCATACTAAACAAGGATAAAGACACTGATACTGGTACTTTATTGCGTTAGGGGTATTGCGGACGGGTAAGCGAATCGACGGGTGGGCGAATCGACGGGTGGGTGAATCAGCGGGTGGGCGAATCAGCGGTTGGGCGAATCGACGGATATTTTAAGTCTTGTGACGGTTAGGCGAACTGTCGGAAAAAGTGGGGGATGTGACGCATTTTTGGGGCATTACGACGGGTGGGCGAATCGATGGGTGGGCGAATCGACGGATGGGCAAAAAGACGGGTCCCCGGGTGGGCGAGCTGTCGTAAAAAGTGGGGGTTGTGACGGATTTTTTGGGTCTTGTGACGGCTAAGCGAGCTGTCGTAAAAACTGGGGGTTGTGACGGATTTGTTGGGTCTTGTGACGGGTAAGGGCTCTGTCATATGAAGTGGGGGTTGTGACGGATTTTTTGGGTCTTATGACGGGTGGGTGAATTGACGGGTGGGCGAGAGAAAAAAAAGGAAACAAGAAAGAAGGAAAACAAAACCTGGGGAAAAGACAAACCGTATATTATTCAAAGAACATTTTTAACGGTAGTAAAATTTACCGAATATTTGTCTTCTTGTTGCGTTTAAACATTGTCAAACAGTTTAGTAACAATACAACAAAGACACAATCTGCGACGTTAAAGTAAAATTGGGAGTCACTTTCTTTAAAATTTGTGTTTAAAGACTTCACAAAGACGGAACAGACCTCGCACGTGACGGAAGTAATAATGCGAACTCACGATCAGGATCGGGAGCTCCCGGACCGGAATTCCTGCCTGGATTTTCGGCACCATCATCACTTTCATACGGAAAAATTGAAATTTCTTCAACTTAATGACGGAAGTGCAGGAAATCCGGCCGGGAAATCCTGATCGTGTGTTTGCACTTTAAGGTTTGAATTCTTGGAACTGGCTGCGCTGCAGAGCGGGGAGTATGTAACGATGAACGAATACAGAAGCTGGGTACCAAACTTGGTACAAAGTTGATGTCTACAAGCCGACACGGACTTCAGGATTAAATCCGGGGGCATACAGGGCAGAATAGACAAAGCAGATAGAAGTCAGAAAAGCTGTTTTGGAAAAGAAAATATTATCATTACTATTATTACTCTTTAATTCAGCCAAAAGCCATACAAAAAAAAAATAAAAAATCAAATCTCAGGTACGAGCAAGTAGCAGGGGCGTCACTAGCCTTTTACCTTTGGGGAGGAACGTCCAGTTTGTGCCGACGGACTCAAAAGTGTGCCGACAAAAAATTTACATTTCCCGCCAGCACAGAATAGAACCCGGGTAAAACTAACTTGTTACTATAATTGAAAAAATAATTCTTACTTCAGTTGAGATCAGTCCTTTAATGTAAATTCGTATATTTAAGTTCACATATTCGGGTTTTCATTGCAGCTTTTGCTAAAAAAAAACAAGCTTCCAACGACTGTACCCGGAACAAGTTAAAGTAACCGCCGCAGGCGAAATTTGGAAAAATTCAGCTTACAAGTTCTCTTTTTCGTACTTCAAACCCCCAAGAATTTATATCCTAAAACGCCAAATAAATGAAACACCGTTGTTCCAAATAAAGAATACCACGAAATGCGCCGCAGGCGAAATTTTGTGTAAAACTAACTGTAATGCATCAGCTGAAATTATTTCTTTAATACAAATTCGTATACTTAAATTTACATATTCGGCTTTTCTTTTCACCTTTCGCTAAAAAGCGAAATTACCAACGACTGTACCCAGTACAATTTAAAGCAAGCGCCGCAGGCGAAATTTTTAAATCTGTATTTTTTCGGAAAGTTCTAGGCTATTATACCTATACCTTACAGGTTCTAGATTTTGACGTGTTTCAGAGCCCCAAGAATTTCAATCCTAAAACGCCGACTAAGTGAAACACCATTCTTCCGAATAGAGAATACTACGAAATGCGCCGCAGGCGAAATTTTGTGGAAATGCTGATGAGCTGAGTGCCTTTTTGTGATCCCAAATAAAAGTGAGGCTACCTGTCAAATCACTGATCTTTCCGCCAGAAAAGTAGAGGCCATCCATAAGAAAGTAGGCACAAAGTTGATTCTTGAGTGTAGACAATCTCGATTTGCCGACGAGACATAAACTTTCGGGATAAGACAAAGGTTTACTGATTTGATTTATTACGTGCAATAGGATCCCAATCTGCCGATGAGGCTTAAACTTTCCGGGTTCAATTTCTTCTTTGTTTTGCCCGACAAAACTGTAAAGGAGTTTATTTCTTACGTGTAAATAGAAGTCGATGTGCCGACGAAACTTAAACCTTCGGGATTCGCCCGATAAACGGGTGCCGACGATACTTAAACTTCCCGGGTGCGCCCGACAAGTGTTTGCTGAAATTGATTTATCGCGTGTAAATAGAACCCAATGTGCCGACGAGTCGACCGACGCTCGACAAAAGCATAAACAATTTTGTTTCTTCTGTATTCCTTATGTATAAAAAGAACCCGATGTGCCGACGAGCATACCGAGGCCCGAGAAAAGCATACAGAAGTCGATTTCTTCTGTGTTTTGCACGACAACTGTGTGCAGAATTCGATTTCTTGCGTACAAAAAGAACCCGATGTGCCGACGAGTCGACCGATGCCCGACAAAAACATACAAAATTTTATTTCTTCTGGGTATGCCGGCGCTTCGCGCCGACAAATAAGTTAACTTTCGCCGGGCTTCGCACGACAAAAGTACTTTCTCAAGACCTTTGGGGGAGGGGAGTCCCCCCCCTCCCCCCCCATAGTGACGCCCCTGGCAAGTAGATAGCGCCATACCGGCAAATGAAGCATGACAGGAGAGCAAGAATACTTTATGAGAACATTCTCGCTAATATCTGTAGTTTAAATACTTACTTTTGGTTCTCCACATGGGCAGGACGACATGATACTCAATCATGAGCAGTACAGCGGTCATAATTACAGCAGCCAGACTCGCTTTTGGAATGTAGAAGAAATACGGAGTTAGGAACGCAGATGCCAGTAGGACGATAGCTCCTGGAACAGTATACATTCAGGAGCGCAGCGCGAAGCTTGTAAACCCTCCAGTCCAACCGAACTAGCCACATCCAACCGTCTGTGATGGTGTAAACAGTCTAACAGGATTGTCTACCTCTTGAAAATGGGTATATTTCACATATTTCTTCGTGTTAAGCATGTCTTTTGTTGAAGCACCCTTTAATCGACTATCTCATTAGCTGTTTAAAAATATTTTGTTTGCCCCTTAATTTAAACCCCCTCCCCCATCCCTAAATGTACGGCTACCGAGCCCATCTACGAACTCGACCTTACTCTTGACCCAAAGAATCCTCTCACTAAGTTTCATCAAAATATCTCATTCCCTGCGAGAGTTATCGTGCTTACAGACGGACGGACAGACAGACAGACAACTTTGGCGATGTCTTACGTTTTAGGATCCCAAAAACTAAAATACCTTCAGCCTACCTGTTACTATTCCACTTAAAGGGCTCTTCACTCCACTTGACTCATTGACAGCGGTCCTTGAAAAGGACCCGGTGATCGGATAGGACATAAAGAAGGAACTCAAAACGTTGGCAATTCCAATAGCAATGATTTCCTGATTTGCGTTAACCTTTTGACCCTTGGCTGAAAAGAGGAACAAAAACGGAATTATGAAAGGTTGACAGAATCACTTGTAGTTTCAATTTCCCACCAACGGCATAACTACTTCTACCTCAAATTCCAGGGAAAAACAGATCGGTTCCTGTGCACTAGCTCTCGCAATAGTTGCGTTTTTGCTGATACCATGGTATTTACACATACGGTCTAAAGACGTTTTTGCAGTTATCGTGGTATCTGATACCACGGTCAAAAGGTGTTTTTGCAGTTGTCGTGGTATCTGGCCAGTTACCGTGGTAACAGATATTCAGATATTACGGTCCGACCGTGGTATCTGGAAAAACATCTCACTTTCATCAGTTTTTGTCAAACTGGTGACGAAGAAGTTCAGCACTTAGTGATATAACTGGATATCAGTTTTTCTTTTGGGATGACTTCGGAAAGTGCAATTTCGGCAATAGTCGTTTTTGCAGTGGACCGTATATCAGATACCACGGTAACTGCAAAAACGACTAATTACAGATCCAGTTACCCTGGTAACAGATACCATGGTATCTGCAAAAACGCAACTAATATCTCTCCACTGTGAAAGAACTAACGACCTACTTCGCGCAATCTTGACTATCTTGACGTACGATAGAGTCTGGAAATCAAAGATTTCGTACATCGTCTGGTCGGATCCTTTATACGATTGCTAAATTTATCATCCCAGCTTACCTGATAGTGCCAGAACTAGAAAAAGTATGACAGACAGACCGACGGACATTACGACCGCTACGTGGCAATACGGCTTTGGCCGCAGGTGCCATACAAAATGGGTAAATGAGAAAGAACCAGATAAAACTTACCGAAAGATTTGGCGATGGATACAGCTTCCAAAATTGCGACTAATGGGATAATAATCAATGAAGTTCCTGCCTCCTTACACATTCCCGTGAAATCAAGCACAATGTCTCCCGTTGTCTGGTTGGTTATCTCAAAAGGAGGCGTGACGAAAGGCGGTATTCCAGCCGTTATATTACCAATCAGCTTAAAGGGAGATTTTCCCGTCACTGGATCAGAGATGGCAGCAGCTATTCCAGTGCAGATGAAAACACAGATGGCGTTTCGAGCAGTGGAAAGATACCAAAAGGTTTTTCCTATAACTCGATAGGTGGCTGAAGTAGTTGGTAGCTTAACCTGGCCCAGTTTCTAAAAGAGGTAAATGAATAAAATAAATGATTGTAAACTTATCTTCGCTCTTCAAGGGCTCCCTAACTACACCCTATGCCTACCCAAAACCAACACGAAAGTCACGTGCTCGCACAGTCCAGTAGGATTTCACTGATTTCACATTCAAAGCACGCAAATTTCGCGTCACTGTGGGGAAACTGTGTCGACTAAAGGCGTTTTTCCGTGCTCCCACAAACAGTTTGTGGGTCGATTGTGGCTCGAAAAGAGTGTTTCCGCGGCCTTTTGTGCGGCCCACAAGTGTGTTTCCGCGACCAACAAGGTTTTCGTAGCTCGCTTTGTGACTCAAATTCGACAAACAACTGCCGAGGTGATGCTCGATTTTGGCGGGAAATTCAAATTTAGCGGCCAAACAACGTCAAAACAATAAAATTAAAAACTTTCTCAAGTATGTGGACATAAAACTGAAGATCCTTTTTGCACGGAATGGTAAGGACGAAAGCCTGGAGTTCTATTTATTGAGATTTTTCATGATTTTTATTTTTATATTCAGACATTTGAATTCATCGCCGAAAAAAATTGACAAAACGGCGTTTCCGCGAGTTTAACTAGTGGCTCGACTGTGTGGCACACAATCGTGTTTCCGCGAAAAACACTCAGATGTGTGTGGCCCACAACTGTGTCACAGAAAAACGCCTTAAGTTGTATCGGAATTCTATACGTCGTGACGTACATAGTGGCGTCGCGTAATTGAGGACCCAATCTAGGATTTGATCGTCCCTAGGCCGTTTTATAAATGTAAACGCGACCGGCACCTCGCTGGTAACTCGGCTCTATATGTACATATTGAAAATATTTTCACCGATAAGAATAAACTACAATTTTTATTTTTTTGGGGTAAAATAGATCAAATGGGTGTGACGTCATGCTTGTATGGAATTCCGAAAATTTCGGAGCGAAGGAGGAAATTTGCATCCCACTGAGTTTCGAGTAGGCTCTGCACTGTTCCTGTTTTCTGTTCCTGTTTTTTTCTTCCTGTTTTACTTTTTCCTGTTTTCTGTTTTAGGGATCCAAAAATAAACAGAACAGCTGATTTGAACCCAGCCGGTTTTTTTTTTGTTGATCCCTAAAACAGAAAACAGGAAACAGTAAAACAGGAAGAAAAAACAGGAGCAGAAAACAGGAACGGTGCCCATGTCTAGTTTCGAGGGGTTGCTCACTCTCGAGTTTTGTGTACAGCCAGTGCCCCATGCCGGCTGACAACAACCGCCGGTGTTATTACATCAGCATGTTTAGAAGCGGGAATAGCCTAATTTTTGGTCGGCTCCGGTCGGCCGATAGATGGCGGAAAAGGGTGTACAGCAGGTGCCGGGGAGTGGGTAGCCCCCCGCTGAGAGCATTGGACTGTGTGTGCACGAACCTTTTGGCTCTAGTTTCTGATACTTGGATGCTTACCTTTGTCAAACTTCACAAAGGTAAGCTAAGGTAAGAATGACAAAACTGTATGTCCCCTCTCAGTTCTTTCGAGTTGCTAACACTTTTCTTCCTACATTTGCATATTTGTTGTGTCTCTCGAACGGGTTGCCTCTATGGCAGACATCCTTTCAGACATCCGGAATCTGGGGTGTCAACACCCCGGACTTCCAGACGTTTTTGGCCTAGCTTCATCTTCCAGATCCGTCTTAACGAAAACGGCTGTCTGGAATCCGGAAAAAAAATCTGGAAGGTGAAGCCTGGCTTTTATAGTCAAAGAGAAATTAAAATGTTCTTACTCTTAGAAGAAGCAGTCCAGCTATCGAAAGAAACCCCATGATTGGATCCCATAAGGTTGTCTTGTTTATGTTGTGGAAAAACTGAATAATCGTTTCCAGGAAACCTTCGGACTCGAACTTCAAACCAAAGAGGGCCTTCAACTGCGTAGACGCGATGGTAACAGCAGCAGCAGAGCAGAAGCCATCGACAACAGTGTGAGAGATCAGGTCCAACAAGAAACCTAAAAAAAGCAAAACCATAAAATTTGTTTGAAAACAGAGTTTATATACGGGACTTCTTCACAGCGAGAAATAAACCTATACTAAATTCAGAAGTCCAGGACTCCAATGTCCTAGATTTGTTGTTAGTCCATGTTGTAAGTCCTTGAGACGGAAACATTGTAAGCAGTGAACTGAAGTTTGATATGAAGGTAGTCGTGGGCTCGAATACCGTACGATCAGTAGGCTATTTTGCCACGATGAATCTTAAAACCCAGGCTTCATCTTCCTTCCAGATTCCCAGATGTCCGGGACTTCGGCATAGTCAAGCCCCTTCAGATTTTCCTGATAACCATGACAGCCAACTTCGCTATTCTTCAACATTTCCTAGATGTCCCCTTCTCATTTTAAATATCTTTCGTATCCCAGTCACAACTGTCAATCACTTTCCCTTTTCTTCCTGTATTTGCATATTTATCATATCTCTCGAATGGGTTGCCTTTATGGCACCTTCCAGACTTCCGGAATCTGGGGTATCCAACACCCCGGATTTCCAAACGTTTTGGTCTGGCCATCCAGACCCGTCTCGACAAAAACGGCTGTCTGGAATTCGGCAGAAAAATCTTGAAGGTGAAGCCTGGCTTTTACCCCTTAAGCTACGCGCACACACAGTCTGATAAGATTTTACACGCGAAAATCCTCGTACGAAATCGATTCGTCTGTACTACCAAGAACAAATAATCAGGAAGAACTTCTTCTTTAGTCGCATGCAGCGACTATGAAAACCCCAACAAATGTGAGCGGAGCTGGAGGTATTTACTCTAGCTTTGAGCTGATGTTGATACCCGTTTACTTCTCTTCCGTCTTCACCGTTGCCTATCGCACAAGAAATATCGAAAGAGGCGAGCAGGAGGCGCACTCCGCGCGCTGATCCGCTCTGGAGCGCCTCCATAGAACCAATCAGCATTGACTTCTAGAATTCCTCTTTAGCAACTTACCGGCGATCTAGCTGTTTCTACAGGTAACGAAACGGGATGTGGCGCGAAGCCGCTCGTTTGCATCGGGAGGGTTTTGGTCAATCGACCTTGTGTCTCCGGCTTAACCCTATGTATGATAACTTTTATAATGAAGTGTAATAAACCTTGAACCTTGAGTCGGTCGTATTTTACTCGACTCAGCATGTCGAGATAGGGAGACAGCAGTTCTGTCTCGTTATTTATTCTTGGTACTACCCTGAACCGTTATTTGCACGCGAGGCAAATCCGGGAGCAATACTCTGGATGACTAACTCTCCTTGCAGATGCAAAATCGCTGTGTACCTAGCGGAAGAGCCGGAATCGGCACCACAGCTGTCCCCAACGATCGCCGTGATTGGTTGACACAGGATTTGAGTTGTCGAGTTTCAGTCTTTACAGCGACGTTTTCTCGTTCTTCCTGAGGATCACTGGCGTGTTTTGGATTTAGTCATATCGAGTATTCAGCCATAGTGCCGGACGAAACCCTGTTCTTGACTTAGTCACGCATGAAGAATTACTCTGCCGCCTCAAACGAGAGGGATGCTCGACTCTACGCAATGAAAAGTCATAAACCTTTCTGGAAAATATTTTTGAGTGTTTTGTGATTATTAATTTTTCTTTGTCTTTTTCTACTGCACCTATGCCCTTGGGCAGTGCGTAATAAATCATTCATTCATTCATTCATAACTCTACACCGTATCAAATCTTACAAATTTCTCCTTGTTATATTTTTTAATTTCTATAGGTTCTAGGGATTACATAATAAGGTGTCAATAAGTACTTTAAGAAAACTGTATAATCAAACTTCTTTATCAAATAACAAATTTCTATTCGTTTTTTTTTCATCTTTACTATTGCCTTATACTTTAAAGGACACCTGAATGAAGAGTACCAAGTATCATCCCTATCTGTATGACTTCCGTTAACATTGCCTGCAGAAAACCCAATCCAAATACGAAACAGTGTTTGTGTTTCCAAGCTATGATTTTTGCTCCATTTTGCATCTGTCCTTATTTCAGTACCGAAAATTTTTAGAAAGGAACAAATGTCTCCAATCAACCCTTCTTCTGGAATATTTTTAACCAGTTAAGCCCAAACGTATATCTAGAAGAAATTCCAATACGATCCGGCCAGCGCTGTACAAGATTTGAATGAATTGCGCTTTTTGTCTTGGAGTCTGCATGTGCAAACCTGCAGAAACGAACATTCCTATTTTGAAAACGTCACGCTCAGGAGAAGAATGCTCTCCGTGGCCATGTCTGTAAATGCATTCTCCATGGTGTGTTCAAGTATGGTTTCACTGTTCAGGTGGCTTTAAAACCCATATTATTTTAATTTCTAGGTTCAAGGGATTACATAATATGCAATCTGTCAGGTTTCAATAAGTACTTTAAAGAAAACTATATAATCAAACTTATTTATCAAATAACAAATTTCTATTCGCTTTTTTCTCTTTTTCATCTTTACTATTGCTTTATTCTTTAAAACCCATATTATATTATATTTTAATTTAGTAGCAAAAAATTAGACGTTCAATCAGGTATCGTAGCCTACACACCAAAAAAATAAAATAAAACAAATGCAAATCCCGCAGGAAGGGTGCCCTTCCTCTGCCCTTCTTGACGTTGGCTTTTCTTTAATTTTCTTCTTTAATTACCTTTTGACCTAATTTTCACCTGAAAAAAAACAACAACAATATTTTTAATACACTTGCTGTGAAAGAATTCAACCGCTGATGAGTCAAAGCCTCAAGTGATCCAGAAATATCTGAGTGCGCATGTGGGCTTTTGTTTTATGATCCCCCAAATGTAAGTGTTACTGTTTAAGTGTTATTGTTATTGTTCATGTACTTCGTGTTTTTGTTTTTCCCTTTTTCAGTTTATTTTATTACACTCCACTAGTCCTCACTGTAGTGCAGTGGGTCACTAAAATTCATTCATTCATTTCAAAATGATATGACCACCCGAAGTAAAATTCCTCTCACTGCAATTTAACTTACCTAAGTTCAGTACACCAATCGCCAGCTCAATAATCCCTGACATGAAGCAGAAAAACACTGCCATTTGCGGCCCCCACTTATTAGCAAAGGGGTACATTGCAATAGACAGCAGCGCCACGGGACCGAGGGTGAGGGATTTTGTACTTCCAAAGAAAAGATATACGAACAGACCGATGAAAGCGGAATACAGGCCGTACTGCAAAAAAATATTAAGGTTTAACCGAATAGGTCTGAAATACTAGTTACCCATCATCATGTCCTCTCTTAAACAGGCCTCGTTGCTACGGCATTCATAAACGATTTTCATCGAATCCACTTTTTCTCTCGGATCTGTGGTACGTCTATGTGCTTGTACCTCTGTGCTTGAGATATTTAGCAACGACAACGGTAAACGATTGCCGAAAAATAAATAGTTTCAAGTCACATGTGATGGCGGGCTTTCTTCAAAAGCGACCTCACAATTGGAATTGAGTATTTACTAAGCCTCGCTTCATTAGCCATTGAAAGACACAGTTTTGTTGAAATTCCAATTCTCCGCGTCGGGGTGAACTTTGTCTTGTCAGGCCAGCAGCGCATATTCTGAACGTCGCCACCAGAGCAGAAATTGTCTGAACAAAGGGGTAGGGACTGCTGTAACCGAAAATTGGTCGACAAATTTTGTATCCGGTTTTCGCCGGATTCCGGGTGAACTACGTGTCCGGCGAGAAAATATCTCCTCACCCCTAAATCAACTATCTCGATAGCTTTTAAAAAATATTTGTTTTGCCCCTTAATTTGAAACCCCTCCCCCACCCCTAAATGTAGGGCTACAGAGCCCATCTACGAACTCGCTTTCCCTTGACCCAAAAGATCCTCCCACCAAGTTTCATCAAAATATCTCATTCCCTTCGTGAGTTATCGAGCTCACGGACAGACGGACAACTTTTGCGACGTCATAGGTATCCCTCTACTTACGTTTTGGGATCCCAAAAAGAACAGAATATCGTGCCTGAGGGGGAAGGCCGGCAACAGTCGCATAGGCGATACTTTGGGGTACAAGGGTAAGGCCTACTGAGAAGCCTGCAATAATGTCAGCGGGCAAGTCTTCCGATTTGTACTCGGGAAGCCATTTCAAAATTGGCAGTCTGTTGAGAATGGTTTTCTTTCTGAAGACCTTTTGAGCGGCAGACTTGAAACTGAAGGATCCTTCGAGCTCGTCGCCGTCCGAGATTCTCTAATAAATAAATGAATGTTTACAAACAAACTAAAGGCACTAAATGACGAGTATATACCGACCAAGGCCATGGCATAAGAGGTAATGATGTGATTTCTAGCGTAAGCCTACGCATCGCCCATGCTCGGCATTCGAATGTATTCAGAAACACCTATCAGCGCATGCGCAAATTTTGTCTTTTTAGCGATATAAATAATATTTTCTTTGCAGCTCGTATTTTTATTAGTTTCCAACTTTATCGGTTAGAAGAGAAGACGGAATGAGATAGCATCAAATCAGCAGTTTTTATTTTAATACTTTTCCTGAGCTAATCCTTGATAATTAGTTGCGACGAGTGACGGGTTTTTGCGGTTCTTTACCTGTAGTTGCGAAAAATCCACAGTGACAAAAAATCATGAGGCGCTAAAACACGTTTCTCTACCAGACAGTACCGGCCCGGATTTACATAGAGCGTGTTCCACCCTACATACCGTGGTTACTACGCTAGTTACCCGTAGTTACTACGCAAGGCTGGAACACTTTTTTAATTTTTTTCGGTCAAATATCAGGCCGTGGGCTGATCGGACCAATCACGTTGCAGAGATGCGTCGTTACTACGCTTACTACGCTCCCGAGCGTGGTAAGTAAATAGTTACTATTTCGAGAAGGTTGGAACGGTCAGCGTAGTAACTTTTCGTGAGGCTGGAACGGAAATAGTAACTAATAGTTACTTTTGGTAGAGGGGTGGGACACGCACATAGCATCCACTCCTATGTCCTGGTATCGATTCGACGTTCTGACGCTTTCCTACTGGAAGGCTTCTTTAGCAAATCCGACAGGACAGCTTTTTTCACACAGGCTATTAGTTACGTTTTTGTAGATACCATGGTATATGATACCACGGTCTAAAGTCGTTTTTGGAGTTATCGGGGTATCTGATATCACAGTCAAAAGTTGTCTTTGCAGTTATCGTGGCCAGATACCGTGGTCTCTGAAAAAGTCATCTTACTTTCATCAAATTTTCGTCAAATTGGTGGGAAAGAAGTTTGGCACTTAGTGATGTGACTGGATATCAGTTGTTCATTTGTGATGACTTCGAAAAGCGCAATTTCGGCAATTGTCGTTTTTGCAGAGCAACTGTATATCAGATAATTGCAGATCCAGTTACCGTGGTAACAGATACCATGGTATCTGCAAAAACGCAACTATTGTCAACGGTGCCAGAAAGACGGTTCAGATAGGAATAGAGTGCCGTGAAGAGAGGAACGTGAGAACAGTTGCCGCACAAGCAATAATGATACTTACGATGGGGAGGTCGTGATTCCCATTTGGTTCGTCTCCGGGGCCACCTGGGAAAGAGGTATTATGGCCTGAAACAGCAGGTAATTAGCAACTTAAGGCAATAACCTTTCTCGAACATGTATATAGCATATCACACTATGAAACACGTTATATTACGATAATCTTCACACACGATTCCGTAATAACCGCACACGTTAGACCCTTACCGTCTTCTACAGTACAGTACGACTAGGAACAAAAAAAAAATATATAAAAAAACACGACAGTAACCAAAGTATAAGAATATAAAATGTCTTAAATTTTAATTTGAAATTATCCGAGGTAGTTTTTGTGAGGAAAATTTCGAGTTTTCGTTAGAAAGAGTAGGTGACGTTAAGTGTAGTTGAACGAAGTCGTTGAAGTGTCGACGAGAGGAGAATTCGTAACTCCGAAAAGTACACAAAATTGAAAGTAAAAAAGAAAAGATGGTACGCGGATAAAAACAGCGTTTCAAGATACTCGCTTATTTTTTTTTTCATTTTGGCCGTCAATGGCTCAGGCTTGCCAAGTGAGCAATTCATGCCGGAAGGCTGCAACTGACCTCGCCCCTACAAGTATGCCAATACGATCCGTTCCCTCAAGTGTCTCTTTTCGCGCCAACTGACAAGATGCTCCCAGAAAGTCAGAGAAAGCCTCACCTTGTATCCGTCTCCGACTGATTCCGTTGGACGCCGGATTCAGTTCCATCAGAGGAGTCATGGCTGGGTCAGACATTCCCGCTTCTTGGATTTAAAACATCAGAAGGACTTGGGAGATTTAAAGCATAGACGGTCAAAGTTTTGAGGTTCTCGGAATAAGGTTGAAATACAAAGAATCACTTATCCACCAAAACGGGCTTGAAAACCTGACGAAAATGCTTTAGTCCATTGCTAGGCTATTTCAAAATAATATTTTTTTTTTTAGTTTGTGTTAAAGTTTAACCGAAAAGGACTGGGATAGGACAATCTAGTTACCCATCACTTATTCACTTAAATTGGCTTGAAGACCCGCTGAAAATGCGTTACTTGGTTGTTCCGCTATTCAGGAATAATGGATTTTCAAATAGTGGAATTTCCGTGTGATTTGTGGTACCTCTCATTTGTTGTATGCCTTACAAGAAAGATTTATGACTTTTTATTTGTCCAGGCACTAAGCAATCTTCACCAATATCGCAAAAGCCAACTGAAAAGCCTTGTTTGTGTTAAGATAAAACATAGTAGAATTTTCGCTGTGGGGACGGCTGCAGATATTCTGAACGTCATAACTAGAGCAGATAGTGGAAAACAAAAAAATCCCTTTGCAGAATCCAAATAATTCAACTAAATGACACAAAAATAAGTTGGCTTTTCAGTGAAACTTTAAAGATCTTACAAATCTCTGGTAGCTCTATGTTATTTCACATATTGACGATCAACAACAAGATCTTTTTGCCTACTTTTAATAAAAGGAAATCTTGCTAGGCTGGTGTTCTGGGAGTCTTCTGAACTTATTTTGCAGCCGAAATATCGCAGCGTCTTTGATTTTCTGTCGTTCGCGATTTTACAGACGGAAAAATCGCGTCCTCGATGACATTCAAATTGCGTGGTCTAACTTTGAATTTGGTCTAGTCGGGAGACCGTCCACATTCCGAGAGGCTATTGTCGAAAAATTAAAAATTCCTCAACAGAGTCAAAATAATTCAGTGCCTTCGAAGACAAGAAATAAAGGTAGGCTGGCTTTTCAGTTAAATTTTAAAGGTTCAATCCTTACCTCTTCTGAAGCCAAGCTCGCGAAACAAATCCGAACTATGAACAAGACAGTTCCTAGCAACGCACAAGCCTCTAAGGCGTTGACATGAATGACTTCAGGACCCAACCATGCCATGGCCAAATTTCAGAATTCGCCCATCTAACTGATTCGAAGTCCTGATTTTCTGGGCACTATTTAGGTTAGGGAACACGAATCTACATACTTTACATGTGACCACCATTATTTTTCCTACTGAACTTTTATTCACTGATAAGAGGACAAGAAAATCCTAGAGTTTTTCCTGGTCCACTCAAAAATTATTTCGCACTCATGCTCACTTTTTTTCCGTACACCCAAAACGTCTTTTTCGCTAATTTTTAATAGTGAAATCTGACTGCATACCGTTTAATCCGATTCAACGCCATGAAGGATCCTCTCACATAACCTACTATCTATGATATCTGATCCATATTTTCCTGCGGTCGTTGAAGATCAAGATGGATCTTTAAGAAAAGTGGGAATATCTGACTACACACTCTCAGTTTAGATCCGACCTTGAAGGATACTACTTCTCGTTTGTACTCCTTGCTAACGACTGGCTTTTAATCTGGACACTCTCGTCATAAGTGAAAAAAAAAATGCTTGAATCGATGACGCTTTCATCAGAAAACCTTACATTTTCATAGACATTATTCAGACCCGCTTCTAATCCAGACAGAACAAAACAGTCACGTTATCCCTACCGTGGATAGAATAAGCAATTAACCTGTCTGGAGTTCATTACATAACTGGGTCTACCTGTGAACTAACGCCTGGTTATGTGTACAAATACAAATATGCAGCCTATACAGATTTAAAAAAAAGCCAATACAGAGAGCCAATAGCCTACTGTAGCCTAGTAGAGATGTAGCCTATTGAAGAAGAAATATATGAGAAAAACTGCAACATACGGAGGACAGACAGGCAATACTCCGATTATCATCACCATCATCTAAAAGGACTCCCTGTCAAATTCGGAAGGAATCAAGTTTTGCTGGCGTTGGTGCAATTTAAAATTAATTAAAAATTAACACAATGAAGAAAACTAAAAATAAAGTGGATCCAGACTAATTCTGTCAACTGCATATTTTTTGTTCGATAAAATCCATTTTGGAAGCATTCCCTGTGTTCTCACTGTTTTCGTACGCAGAGTCCGCGTGGAGTGACTCCCTCTATTCTCGCCGTTCGCCTTGATTCCCCGAGGAGTCCTCGGGGAACAGCGAGAATACGCCTTTGATGGTGACAAGTCGATGTACATAAACCTTCTATCACCTTTTTGGATAAACGCATTCGTTCGTCTTGAGTAGGAAGACGTAACACCTCTGTGCAAGACAGCTTGAATAAATATCATCTCCACGGCTGAAAAGCGTGATAAAACTGCTTCAAACCAGCTATTCTACTACACATCGTACGCGTCCGTCATACAAATACCAAACGCGTAACGCTATGATACAACTACTTTATTACCGACATGATTTTAACGAAGCCGAAAAAAGCAAAACTGCGACAAGGCCAAATTCCGAAATGAAATATTTTTCAGTCAAACGAACGAAGGGATGCAGTGACAATTTTCTGTAGGGAGGGACAATTTTCGGTAATACTCCGAGTGCAATACCAAAATCAACCGTCACGTAGGGGTTGAAACCCCTAACTCTTTTTCTGGAAATGGTTCACATTTTTAATAAAAGAATTCCTTTAAGGACTTCGCAGCCCTAGCGTTCTTGGAGTGCTGCCCGAAATCCTAAGCTTGTGAAGAAAATAAAAACAAACTTGCGGGAAAGCCCCGTTTTTTGCTGCTCGTAACAATCAATAGCAAGCTCATTAAAAAAAAAAAAAAATGGCACGAAAATAGCGACAGACTAGACAATAACATTATAAACACAATAGGGCGTTACTAGCTCCATTTTACTCACTTAAGCTAGCAACAGGTTATCTTTCTTAGTACTAATATCCGATGAAGACTGGTGGTTCCACTATTTTTCAAGTTATCCCGGTGCCGCTGACCTCCTCTTCTTACTAGATAGGGCTACACTTCCAAGGTACTTGCAAAATGCAATGATAACACGACCGACTGGAATTTCTGCTGGATTTGTCTAAATTGTCATGGCTTCCATTCCAATTTTCATTGTTCCCTGATCAAACCAGAAGTCACTGATCAAGCTGGTTCACATGCCCCAGAGAAGCTGGAATTAAGGTTTTGGGGATCCCAAAACGTAAGTGGAGGGATACCTATGACTTCGTAAAAGTTGTACGTCTGTCCGTCCGTCTATGAGCAAGATAACTCTCGAAGGGAACGAAATATTTTGATGAAACTTAGTGCAAGAATTCTTTGGGTCAAGGCACAGTCGAGTTCGTAAATGGGCTCTGTAGCTATACATTTAAGGGCGGGGGAGTGGGTCCCAAACTAAGGGGCGAACAAAACATTTTTTTTCTTACGGCTAATGAGATAGTCGATTCACGGGTAAGAAGACATGCTGAACCCGAATATGAAAATCAGTTTCTCACCGGGCAAGTGGTTCGCCCGGAATCCGGCCAAAACCAGAAAGTTCGTTAAAAGTAAAAGTTTGTTTTCTGAAGTTGATCAGATGTTCGATTTCGGGGTAAGAGTTCTAAGTTCTACCCCGACATACAGTTCGTCCGGAATCCGGCTGAAACCGGAAAATTTGTTATAAGTAAAAGTTTTATGCGAAGTTTACTAGAGGTTCGATGTAGTGACAAGGAGGCATGCTGAAGCCATATACGAAAATTATTTTCTCGTCGGACAAATAGCTCGCCCGGAATCCGGAAAAAACCTGAACATTTAAAGCTTTATCTGAAGTTGATTAGATGTTCGATATAGGGGTACGTAGATATTATGTATAGGTGTAGCTGTAAACACACACAACCTGAATCCATATCTGAACTTGGTTTCTCAGACGATTAGCCACTGGCCTGTTTATAATTCTTAATAGTAAAAATGTTCAAGAAGTCTGGCGAAGACCGGATGTCTACAAGACCAAATTGTCTAGATCAAATAATAAATTTTTGGGATCCCATCGAAACCTTTGGTCTTGTTCTAACCAGACTAGCCACAACCAAAACAGTTGATTGTGTATCCAATCTAACAAAAAGACGAATAGAACCAATAGTGCTTATAATGTGTTTATTTCGTGCTTTTATTTAACATTTTGACACCCCAGGCTATTTTAACGAACATTGGGAAAAATAAAATGATTCTGATTCTGATCGAAGCACCTCTACAAGCACCTTCTCTGTTTGTCAAAATTGTGCCATAACCACACACTAATGGAGAAGTTCCATGTTCAAGACGCAGACTATAAATTGTATATATATATATATATTTATTGACGACTAAACGAATATTCGGCTTGTCCGCTTCCCGTTTTAGAAATAAACTGAACTGAATTAGAATTACCCTTTTGGAAGTTCACCGTCCTTACAATACCATGGAACAGTGGCCCATCCAGTGCATGATGTTCTTAACCATTTCCTAGCCGAAGACTGAAAACTTGTATTTCCCGGTGTGTTTTATTTGTTTTCTTTTATATACTCCGCTTTTGAAAATGGTGGGTCACAAATCCCGTACGAAAATTTCCAACCTGAAATCAACCCAGACAAATTGGTCTGAGGAAGAAACTTGAAGTATTTGCTACTGGGATTGTCTCTACTGAGATAATCTTATCTCTAATTCGGGTTAACCTTACCTCAGTAGAGATAAGATTAATCCCAGTAGCAAATACTGCAATTAACTTTAATCCTTACTCGGAGAAACTTTTTACAGCATAGGTCGATTTCAGGCGGGAAATTTCCGTACGGGATAGATTATTTACTTACTTTCCTACACCTAGGCCAACCTCACTACAGCGGCTGTTCGCCTCATACAAACTGATGACTACAGCATACGACTCAGGCGAGTTTTACAAAAAAAAGAGTATTATCTTTGGAAGCGATATCCACGACGGAAAATGAACGAGCCTCGCATTTGAAGCAAACATATGTGCAACAAAAGGCCACACAACACACGTTTAAGTCCCACGTAAAGCACGACCAAAGCCATTTGATTTTTTAGCATAAGAATTGCAATAAAATAACATCCACTGTTGTGTATTGATCCTAAATTCGTTAACTGCAGAAAGAACTTTCTCCTTTGGCATGAAACATATAGTTGCTCACCAGGCTAAGTTACACAACTGAACTTTGGTCTTTGGTGGACTGGTTGGTCATTTTTACTGACTATTTTTGCAGAAAAACGACTGTTTTCAAGAGAAAAAACACAGTTTTGAAAAAAAATCGACTGATTTCTAGAAAAAACCGAGAAAAAACCGAATGTTGAAAAAATCTACCGTTTTGATGAAAAATCGACCGACTTTAAGAAAACAGACTGTTTTCGTAAAAAAATTGACTATTTTTACGAAAAACCGCGGCGCAACAAGCTGATTCGGTTATTTTTTACCGACTGTCCGACAACATTGGGGGGGGGGGGGCCACCCCTCTCCCATACGTCGTTCACGATCACGATCGTTCAGTTGCAATAAATTAATATCCGCTGTTGTGTATAGATACCAAATTGGCAACTGCAGAAACAATTTAGCCCTATGACTCGAAGAATATAGTTGCTTTAAATCATTAGATCAAGCTAAGCCACCGCACCTTTAAGCCCCACGTAAAGCACGATTGTTAAACAAAATCATCTGATGGATTACAATAAAACAAAAACCACAATTGTGTATAGACTCGAAATTCCGCAACTGCAGAAACAATTTAACCCTATGGATTAAAGTATAAGGTTGCTGATCAGGCTAAACCATCTCGATATGTAGACTGGCATACTTGCCCCCCGAATTTGAAGGGCTTTGAATTTGAACTTCTTTAGCACACTACAAATCCCACTCTGGTTGACCTGTTCGCGCTACTGCACTCAGCTTTCTCTGTGGCAGATTGGTGAGTATAGTATATAGGCAGATTGGTGAGTTAGTCGAACACACGATCGTTCCTTTCTCGCAACACCGAGAAGAACTTCTCAGGTTTGATGCACTCTGATGGTTTCTCGAGCATGGCGGCATTTTGGAGCCATAAACTGGTACTGCACTGACCGTATGGCGCATTCGGCAAAAATTCCAACCTCTCTTGCAACCAGAGTATAAAGCTTCAGAGGCAACTTGGCTTTTCTCTATTATTCGGATCCACGATCTGCACCGATTACTGATTTTACGCTCAGCAATGCTGCTTTCACTAATTTTCCTGAACTTTACGCCAACTAAAGGGAAGCACATTCGTGTTTCTTGGCGTAAGTCCTCTTAGCTTACCTCCTTGTCGTTGCCAGAGCCTCGTTTTTGTTGCACGCTGCAGGTCCACTTCTCTGCCGCTTCCGGACTGATTCTTTATAAATCCGTTTTTGCACTGCAGTGCTTCCGAGGAAGACGGCAGCGGTTCTCGAGAATCGCGGACTTTCTCACGGACCAAGTCCGTGCTTCCCTGCAAGATGCTCCTGCTGCCGAAGAAACAGTGAACACAAAAACGCACTTTGTGCAAAAGCAAGGAAGTGCTGCAGCAGCGATGCGGCAGCGCTGTTTCAACAAAAACGAGGCTCAGGTCAACTTTTCTCTTTTATTTGAAGCGCAGTTCACAGCCAATTACTGATTTTCCACTGAGCACTACTGTTTTCGTCTTCAACACTTCGGCTGCAGCAGCGAGGGGAACCCTTTTCGTGGCTGTTGGTCGTGTTTTTCGTCTTCAAAACTTCGACTGCAGCAGCGATGGGAACCGTTTTCGTGGCTGTTGGTCATGTTTTTCGTCTTCAACACTTCGGCTGCAGCAGCGAGGGGAACCGTTTTCGTGGCTGCTGGTCGTGTTTTTCGTCTTCAACACTTCGGCTGCAGCAGCGAGGGGTCCCGTTTCCGTGGCTGCTGATCGTGTTTTTCGTCTTCAACACTTCGGCTGCAGCAGCGAGGGGAACCGTTTTCGTGGCTGCTGGTCGTGTTTTTCGTCTTCAACACTTCGGTTGCAGCAGCGAGGGGAACCGTTTTCGTGGCTGCTGGTCGTGTTTTTCGTCTTCTACACTTCGGCTGCAGCAGCGAGGGGAACCGTTTTCGTGGCTGCTGGTCGTGTTTTTCGCCTTCAACACTTCGGCTGCAGCAGCGATGTGAACCGTTTTCGTGGCTGTTGGTCGTGTTTTCAACCCGCCTCCTTGTTTGGTTAGCTTTCCTCCGTTATCCCAATCGCAGCTTGCAACCGACTATATACTGACGCTTAATTCGGCACTATTTATTCTCCCTTTTCGGGCGTAGAAGCGAGGGAAGCGTTGTCGTGTTTGTTGGTGTAGGCCATGTTCAGCCTAACTCCTTCTGCCTCCCTTGTTAATTGCTGCAGACCAAGTATATCAACGAGCATCTCCTCGTGCGGAATACACTAAGGGCACTCCACAGAGCAGTTAACAACGTCACTAGCCTAGGACTTCTGTTGATAATAGTTTCGCTTCTTCACTAAGGGCTCATGTCAAAGGATGACTTATGTGCTACTGCAGACCGCATCTCTGGAGACTTCACAATAAGCCTTCTGCAGAAGCTTTTCAGATCACCTTTCTTTCTATTAATGTAAACCATAGTTTCCCATAGCATATTAACCAAAACTTCGTCTTTCGTTTCATCCAGACTAACCTCCGCTGTGAGGGTGGGGGAAAGGCGAAAGTAGGCGGCGCCAATGCTCCCACACCAAGCCCGAGCCCGGTCAATCACCCGACCGTCTGACATCGTAGCCTAAAGGAGAAACTCCAATTAGTGTTGGGCGATATTTGGATTTTTCGATATATCGATATTGTCACTTTCGATATTCGATATATCGATATTTCGGTACCACGTTTCGCTGTAGTATACATCTCCTTTCGCCAAGAGTTAAGAACAAAACTGTCGTAAAAAAGCATTTTTGCGTCATCTCAAACTTCGAATAAATAAAAACTGAATTACGAAAAACGTATTGCTCCAATTTCGGAATATGTTGGATTATTTTCAATAATTATAAATGTACAAAGACCGTTTTCGATATCGATATCTACGTTTCGATATTCGATATCGATGTTTGGTCCGATATATCGTTATCGATATCAAATATTGCCCAACACTAACTCCAATCAAGTCTCAAGTCAACGCTGTAAAAAAAAATCCTGCAGTATTTGCCATGGGATTAATCTTGTCTGTACTGAAATAATCTTTTCTCTAATTCGGATTTATGTTATCCAGTAGAGATAAGATTAATCCCAGTAGAAAATACTGCAGTTAACTTTAATCCTTACTCGGAAAATCTTTTTACAGTGAAGTTCATGGTAACTGCAAAAACGCAAAAACACAACCATCTGTTATCTGTTACCACGGTAGCGATCGTGGTAGCAGATCGTGGTATCTGAAAAATGAATCCCACTTTCACCATCACCAACACAGGAGCATGTTTTTTTGTCTTATTGTTAGGAAAGAAGTTTGGCACTTGTGGTGTAGTGTATATCAGTATTTCTTTCGGGATGACTTTTACACGCGCAAATTGCAATGCAAATTGCAATGTTTTTGTGTTGTTGTTTTTCATATATAAGATAGGCTAGGTGGATAATCATGAGTTGTTATGTTTAGATATTTATTTATAAGATATAAATAGTAACAGGAATTTGCAGCACAAGTCCTTAGGACTTCCTTTTGGCTGCAATAATTATTAGGCGTGTCATTTTTATTTATGTTTATATTTTGGATAAAAATAAAACTTACCTACCTACCTACCTACCTACCTACCTACCTAAAGCCACCGTGGTAACTAGTATTTCTTTTTGGATGATTTCTAAAAGCGAGAATTCTCGTTTTTGCAGAGGAACCGTAGTACCACGGTAACTGCAAACACGATTAATTGGTAGGTAGGTAGGTAGTTTATTTATAACAAATTCAAGCAACTTCTAACAAACAACGCAAATGCCTCACGGCATACTTAAGCGCGTAAAGTAACTCCAAAATACACTTTATTGCTTGCAAGAATCAATAATATGCCTTCTAAGCAGTTTTTTTAATTTTGATGGGTCAAGACACTGCTTCAGATGGGAGATCCAGTTACCATGGTAACAGATACCATGGTATCTGCAAAAATGCAACTCATGATAGATTCGGCGGGCCTAGCTATTGTATTTCTTCCCGCGCAAGCCTATTAGAGAGTGGAAGGAACTTACAGATTCAACCAGAATTTTCCCGAAGTTTGAAATGTTAAACGCCAGTCGCGCAGCGTCCATGATGTTCTCAGGTCTGAAGAGGTCCAAGGCTGCAACCTGTAAGACAATAATGCTTTATCGGTTGCTTTTTATAAACGGAGGAAATATTTGGGGAATAAATTAGGATTCACTGGTCCCTATTTCTGCTCGATGTGTGGTAGTGAGAATGAGAGTCTGTTGCATCTGATTCGTGAATGCCGTGAGCTAGATGACCTGCGGGTTGAGATTTTTGGGAGTTTAATTACAATAAATGATGAAGTGTGGGTGAGGAAAGTTACTGGAAGTACGTGTTTTCAAGATTTAAAGAGACTGGTAAGGTTCCTAAAGGTAGCTTTAGCCCACAGAGAGGATTTCCTTTAGGAGTTTTCCTTAAATTTAGTTCTATTATTAAGTTAAAGTTTTTGTGAATTATGTTATGTTATTCATTCTTTCTACCCCACGATTAGCCATCGACAGCCGAGTCGTTAAGGCGGTGAGACGAAGACGGGTGCAGGCACCGAGTTCGAATCTTCTTGCAGGCGCTCGACAGTCAAGGAAACCAGTGGTGAGTTCTTTAAGACTAGCGCCAATGGCTGGTTATGTCGCACCTTTTTTCACAAGATTAGATCAAGTAATACCTTGGAGGACTAAGTAAAAAAAACAACTAAGAACCATAAATACTGCCAGGGCATATCATAATCTAGGAGCGTGTTACAACCGGATTTTCCGCCGCCTTTGTCGGTTAGCTCCCAGGGAAAGTATCAGTAGTGCGTTTGTACGTAACAATTGTTGTTCGTTCAAGGAAATTGTTCGGAAGTCTAAAACTTCATTTGTATGCAGACTAGGGGTCGGCACCGTTTCTGTTTCTGTTTTCTGTTCTGTTTTTTTACCACCGTTTTCAGTTCTGTTTTTTTCCAAAAAAGCAGAATAACAGAAAACAGGTAGCCGTTTTTTAAGTGCCGTTTCTGTTTCTGTTCCGTTTTTTATATGACCGTTTTTAGCCGTTTCTGTTTTTATTTTACCTGTTTTTTCCCGAATTCCGTTTTCTGGTTATGTCTTTGTTGTAGAAAAAGGGGATTTCAAAGCCGCGTCCGATTCGTTTCCTGGAAGGCAACCTCGGACCTTAATTAATGATCTTGTCGGCCGGTAGATGGTCCCTTGGGAGACCTTTGTGACCGACAGTGGGTTGAGTTGATTTTGCGTTACTGACGTTTGAAATTCTCAGTTCATCTCGTGACCTTTGTCAGCCCATCCAAACAGTGCATTTCTGCTTAGTGTTTTAAAGTTAGCAATAAGGACTATACTTGTCTTACGTCACAGGATGTTTGATGGTAAGTCGTAACCATATGTAGATGTCATCAGGTCAGAGAGAGTTTATTGACCCAAAAAGTACTGGCCTATGCCAGTGGTAGGCTGCTTTTTACCAAAACAGCATGTTTGAACTAGTTACCAGTTCGTCACTTCATCATTTCAAAATACTGTTCATGTTACTATTCAACCACTGATATTTACTCATCAGCCGTATTTTTTGCTGACACCTTTGAAAGCCCGACTCTAACTAGAACAGTTCATCAAAATCACCATGACGAAATAGCTAAGAAGGATAATTTTTCGAAATTAGCAATTTTCTTGTTGGCACTTGACGACTCCATCTAGCAGTTCTGCTCTCCGACGCAACTGGCTGAACGCAAAATATTATTTTTCTCTAATATATTATTTTCTCGCATTTATGACACCACAATCCACTGAATCAACATCATGTTAAAACGAGATTTTTCACCCTTTCTCTCCCCTAAACTGAATGCCGCGAATTTTACCTCATTTTGGTTCACGGATGCCACGGAACTGCCGCTTTTCGTGATCCCAAAACGTAAGTGGAGGGATACCTATGACATCGCTAAAGTTGTCGTCTGTCCGTCCGTCAGCCTGAAAGCACGATAACTCTCGAAGAGAATAAGTTATTTTTATGAAACTTGGTGGGAGCATCTTTGGGTCAAGGGAAAGGTCGAGTTCGTAGATGGGCTGTAGCCTACATTTAGGGGTGCAAGAGAGGGTTCAAATTAAGGGACAGACAAAATATTTTTAAACAGCTAATGAGATAGTCAATTATGGGATAATAAGACATACTACTCACGAATATGAAAACCATTTTCTCGGCGGACTAGTACCTCGCCCGGAATCCGGCAAAAGCCGGAAAATCTGTTAAAAGTACAAGTTTTATTTAAAGTAGATTAGATGTTCGATTTAGGGTAAGAAGGCATGCTCAAGAACTGATGTGACAATCATTTTCTACCCGGACAATTACTTTGACCGGAATCTAAGAAAGCAAGCTCAAGAACTGATGTGACAATCATTTTCTACCCGGACGATTACTTTGACCGGAATCTGGCCCAAACCAGAAATACTGTTAAAACTAAAAGTTGTATTAGTAGTAATTAGATGTCCGATTTAGGGGTAAGACGAGATGCTGAATCCGTATATGACAATCATTTTTTAGCCGGACACGTAGGTCTTCCGAGTATTGCTGGGTACTTTACACACGAATGAAGTGAAAAAACGGAAATACCTGTTAAAACGGCCGTTTTTTTTGCAAAAACAGGCCGTTTCTGTTTTTTCCGAAAAAAACGGAAAAACAGAAACGGTTTTCCGTTTTTTTCTCGCCGTTTCTGTTTCTGTTCCGTTTTTTGTTTGCCGTTTTTTACCGTTTCTGTTTTAGCGAAAAACAGAAACGGTGCCGACCCCTAATGCAGACTTTTGTCTTCACAGAATAGTCTGTTGCGTTGTGCTTCGCAGCCGCTGCTGCACAACCTGTCAACTTGGCAGCTGCTGAAAAAGGCGTAGGGGTTGTTTTTTATGTTATTGGATGAGTTTTGTTTTGTGTTTGTAGTTTAGGTTATGGCTTTTGCTGAAATAAAAGAGATAATAATAATAATAATAGGTAACAAGGGTGTAAAGTCCGGTCTTCTGCACCTCCCGGAACTTCCGGAATCTGGGCTTCCAGATAATTCTTTGACTTCTTCTGTAAATTGCATCTGGAATATGAACCGGTCCAAAAGTGCATCAAAATAATCCGGAAAAAAGGGGCTTTTGAACTTCCAGATTTCCGGAAGTTTTAAGTATCGCAGAAGAAATTCAGAAAAAATCTCGGCAAATCTGGGAACCCAGATTCCGGAAGGTGAAGACCCGACTTAAAGCCTTCTGAAAAATCACATTCGTAAAATGAGCGGTCCAGACAGTTTTGTGGGGAGGTTCGGAATACAAAATTGTGTAAAAAAGTGCAAAAATATCTAGAATACCCCCTCCAACTCACAGAGAAGTGCAGAATCCGATCCGAGCACATGATTTCGTTATCAAGAGCGTCTGATCTTACCACCCGTCAATTTTCAATCGAATCTGAGCATTTCCGGAAATTTCCTGTACCCGTCCACCCCGTCCCCTGCTTGGTCAAATCCGTCTGAGACCCAAAATGGACATCTAGTGTATATGACCTTTGCATCTTCAAAATGTTATCCCAAACGCTCCACTCGTTTGATCCCTAGGCATGCCACAAAATTTCTAGAAACCCCCTCAAACTCCACTTACCGCGGTCAAATACGGAAAAAAGTCGTTGATGGATCCATCTCTTGCCACCCATCAAGTTTCATTCAAATTTGGCCCCCCAACCTGTGCCCCCAACCATGATGGATCCGGTCTGAGCCCCAAAATATTATAATCTCCTCTTCAAGATAGTTCACGAGAATTCTGGGAACGTAAAAGACAAGCTTGTTCAAATAACTCCCCAAAGCAACACAAGATCGCATAGTATGCAGTTGGAGCCTGTGAAGATGAAGATTGCGAGATCTAATTCTTACCATCATTCGTTCATACCCCGGGTCATCAGGATCTGGAACAAACTGCCATTTCCAGTCGAAAAGATGAAGTCACTGGAAGCCTTCTCCAATAGCCTAAACATAAACATACCATATCTCGAGACTTTCAACGTAGGACGACTTTAAATGGCAATCGTGCCGCAGTCGATCCGCTCTTCGCCCTGCCATATCATTTTTCTTTTAACAAGTTGTCAGTTATATAGAAATTTTGTATTGAGAGGCGTGAGGAATAAATTATTTATACTTCTAGATTTAGAGAAGCTTCATTGATATCGCTCCACTCGTTTGATCTATCAGGAAAAATAACGCGTATAACCTTGTTCATTATCACGGTCAACCTGTATGTCACTTCCCGTGAAAGGCTGGAGCACACCGCTATTCTCTAATTTCTTTTCCGAACTGTTTCCGGTTACAGCATTCTTCAATGCTGCACTAAATGCCTAGGCTTACCTCTTCAAGGGGAAATCGACCATTTCCAAGAGACAGGACTAGTCCTACATCTCTGGCTTCTTGGTCCCTGTTCACAGCCTTTAACGCCGTATTATATTCCGACACTTCAGTCAGGGCATCTAGCGTTGGATTATTTGCAATCATTCCGCCATCTATGAATCGTCCCATTGCACTAAAATAATAAAACCAGAATTAAAGCCGCGTTCGATTTACCCTTGTCTCGGTCCTGTCTCAGCCCTGTCAGCCAAATGCCGTTTTATTTAACTGCCTTGTCCGCTAAATGCCGTTTTATTAGTCCTGTCAGCTGACAATTGTCAGCGTCCTGTCAGACAGGACGCCGTGAATGATGACATGATCTCGGATCAAGTTTCGGTCCTGTCTCAGGTAGATTTCTCAACTGCGTTTTATTTGTGATGCTTGTCCGTTGAGTCATTCACCTGACAAGGCTAAATAAAACGGGTTTAAACCGTAACAAGGCAGTAACAAGAAGACAAGACCGAGACAAGGAGGACTCAAATCGAACGCAGCTTAAGTCAATGGCTATCAAAGGCTAAAATGAAGTCTGTCTAAGTATTCCTTCAGCCCAAGCTGACAGAGAATAATGTTGGTGGTAGTCAGCTTCAAAGGCTAAAAATATACATAGCATACAACAGGTTATCCGCTCCCCGACACCTGCTGTAGGCTACACTCTTTCCCAGAAATGACCGGCATAAATTTGGCGATTTCCGCTTCTATGCAGGCTGACTTTAGTGTTCTAACACTTGGCAACTGGTGCCGGAACCGGCTGTAAACTATAATCAAGTTGAAACCAGAGATGGCCGAATCCGATCATGAAAGGATTTGAATCCGAATCCAGGGCTCGATACGAATCCGATTCCGAATCCACCATTTCATGCTGAGGATTTGAGCCCGACCTTAACAAAAATCAAATAATGTACATAGGTTATAGTTTAAAAGTCAGAGGTGACAAAAAACTACTGATATCCAAGGGAATCAGATAACGTGATAAATCACTGAGGATGGTCTGTGCTGGTGGAGACCAAAAAGTTGTATTGCCTTAAGCCCTGCACTGTGTAAAAATTGGGAAAACGGAAAAATTTGAGCGGATTCTTAAGATTAAGGGTTTGAATTCCGAGTTCGAATCCAGCCAGACAAGCAGAAGATTCGAATCCGTATTCGAATCCAGCCAAAAGGACGAATCTCGATTCGAATCCGGATTCGTCTATCTCTGGTTGAAACCCCTCGATAGGATGAGCCATGAAATACCCAACCCCTACCCCTAAATCAAACGGCAGGCACCATCGAGACTCGATCATGCGCCCCTGCGTTTTTGAGTCCAGCGTGCTAACCAAGCTGTTCTCGAACTTGCTGCAAAACACTATTCATTTAATAAATAAAATTTATTTATAAATTTTATAAATAAATTTAATTTAATTTAATTGCTTATTATGTTCCAAAGCGACGGATATTGGGAAGGTGATTCTGTCACGAATTTTGATTCAATTGACTTGGAGTGGAGGAAACATGAGATATTTCGATTAAATTTTCGGGCAGAATCCGTACATAAGACCCCCCTCCTTCCGTTTGGTCCCTAGGCCTGATACGCCCCCCCCCCCAACTTCCTCCACCGTGGTCAGACATTTCACTGGGGAGACTGTGATGCGTGTCACATTTATCTTTTGCTGTTGTTGCATATATTGTGTTAATTTCTCTGTATTTCTTGTTCAGCGTTTATTTACCTTTTTTTCCGTCTACAATCTGCAAGGTGCCATTACTCTGTGGTGTATGGGCCAATGGCGTGGGCCATTGATAAAAGCCTTACCGAAAGTAAGTTGGCGCAGCTCCTGTCGACCTCGCTGCTCTCCAGACCAGCTGCTCTGCAGGCTTACAGATGCGCTGGTAAGGCCCGTGATCTTCAATGCCGATTATATCTTGGGGAGGTTCGTAGTTCCGGAATAAGTGCAAATCCGCTGGAAATCGGTCAGCTAAGACTGCTGTAACTGCAACCCTAGAAAAAAAAATATACAAAAGTGTGAAACCGTTCTGAAATACGTATTTTCATTGTTGATTTTTATTGTATACCTTGAACGATCATTAGTGGCTACTTTGTTTCAAATGCCAGAAGACAAAAGGTGCGTTTTTGTATCTAGTTTCACTGTACTTTGACGTACTTTTTTTCAGTTTTGAAAGTACAATATGTGTATCGTTTTATGTGTCTATTCCACATACTGTACTTTCATAGCTAAAACGAAAGTACGTCAAACTACAGTGAAACTACGCCAAAACTACATTAAAAAAAAAAACGCACCTTAAGGATAATACGAAGCACATTCCTGTCTCTTGGCGTAAGCCGTCTAGCTTACATCCTTCTTGTTATTTTTCAAATGCCAAATTATCATGTTTGTATGACGAGTTTTAAAAGATGGCACCTCAGAAACTCGACCAGGTTTTGAGCAGGGAGGTTAGGCGGCATGGCAAAATATGTGCATCGATTAGTTAAAGTCGTATTAGATACAGTTTCTGTTCCAATATTCAAACATATGTTACTTCTTTGAAACTGCTGGGTTGTGAAACCTGTCGTGTTTGACGCGGATAAGGTTGTGACAATTGATTTTGTTAAGAGATGAAATTTTTCTTAATTAGAGGTATGTTGGCAGTTCCGGAATTCATCTGTTGATTTTTTTTCTTTTTTACAAATAAAGCAATCTCAATCTCAAAGCAAAGCAATCACAAACCCGTCTTGGCTGTTTCAGCCTCACGCAGCCCCCCCCCCTCTTGGTTTTCATGAGGAACAACGGATAAAATTGTGTAATCGATGGTTGCATTTTTGTCCTCGCGATTCTCCTCTCAAATCTCCTTTTCATGTTTTATTACTATTGAGATGAAGCGAATTAATTCTCCTTATTTCGCGTTTCGTCAGAATCGAGAACGGGGAAAGCTTCGCGCTTCTGCAGAATCGAGAGGTAACTTCGATAGTCAATTTTCGATTCTCGTCCTCCGTTCCGGACATTTCCACAAATCGGAACTATCCAAATTCCGTGCTCGCACAGATATTCGTTGCGAGATAAATCCAGCCCGGCCAACCACTTCCGAATTCCTTAGGATGTAACTTCTGCGGTTTCCAGAATCGCCGAATCCTAAAAATCTCAGCAAAATCTTTGCTATAGCTTCTCAGCTAGTGGTTTTACTACATTTTATTTTATATACTTCTGTATACCATAACGGACAGACTAACCAGACAGCAGCAAAAATATACAGATCAATGAGCCCTTCCTTCAAGTAAAAAAGCCAGGAAGTGCAATGGGGGGTTGGGGGCCAGCCATCCTGTGCTTTCGCACACCCTTCCTGTCACCTTCCCCTGATTTCTCCAGGTACCCATGTGAAGCTGGGTGAACTTTGGCTTGTCTTACAGAGTTACGCCACTAACCCCCGCTCGAAACCAAACAGTAGGCACGACCGAGACTCGAACAAGGGACCCTTCCCTTGCGAGTTCGACGCGCTAACCATTCGGCCACGGACGGACAAGTGTCAAGATGGAAGTAGGGCTACCACTCTATGGTAAGGCGGGCTTCACGGAGGTCACAGAATAAGATCCCCGCTCTTTGACACCCTTTTCTATCAAGTATATCAATTCCACAGGAAAATTACTGCAACGTTTCACGACGTTTCTCCTGCCCTTCGTCAATTACCTTAGGTGCGTTTTATTTAGGTCCATTCGCCCGCACGGGTCACTAAAATCGTTTTATTTAAGCGAGCGGGTGACAGATGACGTCATAGTGACGTCACGGTTTCGCCGTTTTATTTACCCCAGCGGACAATTCGTCCGCTAGCGGACCATGAGACACCGGCTGGAAAAGTGAGCGGGCGATCGTCATAAATTGCCATTTGGCGCCAAGTTTGAAAACGTATGATGAGAATGAAATCAAACGACCGAAAACGAAATAAAAAAGATCACCAAAACAGGACACCACCACGTCAGAGGCGCGATGTTCAAATTTCAACCCAAGTGCGTTCTCTAAGTGACCCAGTAATCAAGAAAATAAATCAAGAAAATTGATGTAAATGGCCATGTCTTGACACATTTGAATTCTACGCCAGAAAATACACTCGTTGACAAAATGTCGTTTTATTTACACTCACAAGCTCAAGTAATACGGCAAAACGCTGACGTCACAGTGACCCGCTAGCGGACCCTCGGATCCTAAATAAAACGCACCTCTTATCAGCGTAAGATTCGAAACCCTCAATTCAGCTACACAAGCATATCTCTTTCAGCTGGGCAATCTGGTCGACTGTGATTTAGTCAAGGTTGCTAAGGCAACGTCCTCCAGGCCATTTTTGTGAAACGAAGATGGTTTTATAAGAATTCACAAAGGCCCATGGCTTTTTGGGATCCCAAAACGTAAGTGGAGGGATACCTATGACATCGGAAAGTTGTCAGTCTGTCCGTCCGTCCGTCTGTCAGCACGATAACTCTCGAAGGGAATGAGATATTTTGACGAAACTTGGTGTGCGGATTCTTTGGGTTAAGGGTAGCATAAGGTCGATTCGTAGACGGGCTATGTAGCCCTACATTTAGGGGTGGGGGAGGGGGTTCAAATTGAGGTGCAAACAAAATATATTTTAACAGCTAACATAATGGTCGATTCTGGGGTAAAAAGACATGTTGTTCACAACGATGAAAACCATTTTGTCGCCGGACAAGTAGTTCATCCGGAATCCGGCAAAAACCGGAAAGTTTGTTAAAAGTTAAAGTTTTATTTGAAATTATGAATAAAACTCTACTTTACTCAGCTGGTGATGCCTATCTTATCAGTTCTCGACACTACAAAGGGTACACCGGAGAAGCAAGACCAAACAATTCAACAGAAACTCCGTCTTTGGTCTCATGTAGCGACTATATCCCGGCAAAATTGAGCAGAGCTAGATGTACTTGCTGAGCTTTGAGTTGATACCCGTCTACTACCCTCTTCGCCATTGCGCATATCAGAGAAAAACTGTAGCAGGCGTGAAAGACCCTCTCTGCAGCAAGTCACAATGGTAGACAACTAATCGGCTCGTACTTTCGAAATTTCTTTTGCGGGCTCTACTGCGATACAGCTGTTTGTAGAGGTAATGAATTGTGATGTTTCGCGTCACTCCTACACTCAATTCGTTTGCGTCGGACAGGGTATCGGGAATATATTCGACTCCGCATGGCCGTTACACTCCACTCGTTTGCGTCGGGCAGGGTGAGAATTGTTGGAGGCTTCATGCCTTCAGCATATTTTTTTATCTTTTTTTTTTTAGTGTATATAAAATGTTAAGTAGCAGCCTCAGTTGACTATATTTTGAAATAAATAAATATATTCGACTCCGCATGATCGTATTACGGAGATAGGGAGACGGAAGGTTATTGTGCTTATTTGTTCTTGATAGTAGCCATCAAAACGTGCTACATTCGTGAACGTTTGCAGGAAGGTAGGCGGACCGATCGCATTTTTTATGGTCCCAGTACAAAGGGCCTTTCCTATATTATGCTACGTCTACATACTGCGTAAATCCGAGCGTATTTTACGCATGTATTTGGGCTTGAAAAATCTTTAGCAATACGGACGTATTTGAGAAACCGATCCGTGTTGTATATAAATACGTCCGTATTGCTAGAAATATCTTCAAGCTCAAACACGCCCGTAAAATACGCTCGGATTTTACGCACTGTGTGAACCCACCATTACAAGGCACGACGAAAACGCCGTTTGAAAAGCAGTTAGTGCTGAAGGGAAAAGACTTACTTCGGAGGAGAATGAAGGTCTGACATGAAGCAGCTATCGCCGAACTCCAAGCGAAGAAAAGATTCAAGATTTTCCGAATCGTAGGGGCGATTGCCAACGAAAACTCTCCCTTTCAGACGGAAGTAGAGACCAAGACAATCAGAGACAGTTTTACCTAAAGAAGAAGAATGGCAAGTTCTTTTGAAAGCACCCTAGAGCCCCAACGCCAGGCCTGTAAGTGGGAGAGCGATTTCAAGAAAAAGCTCGTTAGCCGATTTCTTTCTATGGCACGGACGATTGTGGGAACGGCTTCATTGGTTTTTAGATATCTGAAGAGTTAGGAGTTTTGAAATGAACCGGTTTTTCCTCTTCTGGGGAAAAATTATCTTTCAACAGAGACGTTAAAGGAGTGATAGTCAAAAGTCGCGTATCTTCTATTTCGTTTCGGAGTCCACCCTAGCCGAATGGTTAGCACGCCGAGCTCAAAAGTGAAGAGTCGCTGGTTCGAGTCTCGGTGGTGCCTACCGTCTGGTTTTCGGCTAGGGTTAGTGGCTTTTCCCTGTAAGACAAGCCAAAAGTCCACCATATTCAATGGATAGCTAGAGAACTAGGAAAAAGCAGGGGAAGCGTTGGAATATTTACTCTCAATAACGTACATCGCACTCCGGAAATCGGCACCTGCGCTACGGAACCTTCAATTGTTTGCACGCGAAAGTTCGCTTGTGCTTGCTTTGAGAGCTTAACAAGAAAAAAAGTGCACAGATTTGTTTTAGTTTTCTCAATAACTATTTTCAACAAAATTTTATAACCTTGGCCATTTCTGAAATATTTCTGTTGCCCCCCTCCCCCAAACCCGCTATTTTTGTTAAACTCTAGAATATTGCAGAATGTCGGCCTCGTCAGAACAAGTTGAGACAAATGGTCAAAGGCAAGGGTAGGGGCAGTGAAGTACTTGCAGGGGCTTTTCAGGGATCAAGTAGTGTGTGTTTACTCTGCATCATGCACAAGGCTAATACCTTAAAGGTCCACTGAAGGGCTTATCGTTCCAATTTCCCACCAGTGGCATACAGTTGCTGGATTCCAGTTCAAATTCACCGAAAGAAAAAAACAGGTCAGCTCATATGGATTAACTTTCGTAACATCCCTCCACTGTGAACGCTCACTACCTGTTACGCGCAATCTTGACTGACACTCACCAACAAACTTTGTTGCTCCTGAATAGTCTGTAAACCCGATTGAACCAATCACAAACGACGCGAGAAGCTGGGCTAACTGTGAAGGACTCCATGGAAAGATCAGATTTCGCTAGAGAAAAAGCACGAGAACAGGTGGACTGACGATGGTGCAAGTTACTAAGAAAATAAATAATATAATAGTATCACGTTTCAGTTCTGCTTTAAGCCTTAAGTAATTCAAATTCTCGCACTTACCTTTTGCCAAAGCCAGGGCAAGGATGCCACCCGTGCTCGTTCCAAAGATCCAATCAAAAACATGATTAATCGGCACCCCACACTCCTCTTCAATCGCTTTAAGCATCTGGATCAGCACGAGTCCTCTTATCCCTCCGCCATCTAGACAGAGCAACTTCAACCCCGCTTTGGAATTTACCGCCGCCGAGTTGCCAGCATTGGTCAACAACTCATCCAGTTGAAATCGAGCTCGAAGATTTGCGAGTTTAGTAAAGTTCTCTGGGGGCTGGCCGTCGTTCCCCCCTCCTGAGGCGCAGTATGGGTTGCAATTTTTCAGCTTGTCGACACAGCGGGGAGCACCGACTGCTGAGAGGATGAAAACCAATTTCGCCTTAGTTGGGGCATTGGCTGCTAGATGGCGGACGGACTCTCCCGCGTTGTTGAGAAGGCTCAGTCGACCTGAAACATAAAAATACTACCATAGCTAGAGCAAATGGTCATGAACTACTTTTAGAAAGGCTCGACAGAACAGTTTCTGTCTTGTATGTTTTGCCTTGCCCCTGTTTCTGAACGGAGCGGTTTTTCCTTTCGCGAGTTTGACAGTCACTGTTTTGACAGTCACTGTTTTGTTTTCGCAGTTAACGTTTAACTGAAAAGACAACTTATTTTTATATCATTTAATTAGATACACAGAATTATTTGGTTTTTGCTAAGGGATTTTTGAATTTCCACTATCTGCTCTATTAGTGACGTTCAAAATATCTACGGCCGGGACGGCACACCGCAAATTCTACGAAGACACAAAAAATCTGAATCTTATCATAAACGCGGCTTTTGAGTGGATAGTGGTCAGCTCGCGACAGGGGGCTCACTGCGTAAACACTGTTTTTTCGTAATCGTTTTCGTCAAGCATACAACGAAGGGACGAGCGCATAGAGGTGCCACAAATCGGACATGGAAAGTCCACTATATGAAAATCGATTATTCTTGAATAGCGGAGCAACTAAGAAATGCATTTTCATCGAGTCTTCAAGCCTCTTTAAGTGAACAAGTGATGGGTAACTAGATTGTCCTATCTCAGCCCTATCGGTTAAACTTTAAGTGAACTTCACACAACATACATTTAAAATTCTTTTTAGTGGGATATTGACCCAGGTCACAGAAGTGTTTGGTTATTCTGACTTGTGTTTGGTTAGGCTATGCCAAACAATGGGTGGTTCTAGTGAGCCGATGTTACAGCAACGTCTACCACCAAGCTATAAACCATCGAGAGACTCCATAATACAGAAGGATCACCCCACCTTATCTCGATGGAAGTGCGATTTAAGGTAATTTCAGGTAAGGTAAGGTCCACAACCATACTTTTGTGGTCGACCAAAGAAAAAAAAACATCATCACAGGCCTTCCTCAAACCTATAATGGCGAGACTGGCATTAAATAGCCTCCCACTTTCGCTATAAAAATGATAATAATCCAGAACTGACCTGAAAAAGCTAGTATAGCCTGAACCGTTGGTATATGACCCTTCGCCGCCGCCAGATGTAGGGCCGTGTTGCCATCCTTATCCGAAACACTTGTGCTTGCGTTATAGCTTAGCAATGCCATAACACAATCAAATCTTCCTCTCAGAATCATTACATGCAATGCAGTCTGTTGGAGGCTATTCTGTGCGTCTACGTTACACCCTAACTCTACTAAAGCATCTACGGCCACTCTCGACTTTGCCCAATGCAGGGGGGTTCCCCCCGTTTTAATATCTTCGTAGGTTAACAAGTTCACCACGTCGATATGCACTTTGGCAGTTCTGGGGGGCAGCAGAGGATGGCTTAGGCAGTGTATATCCACACCATTTTGTAGAAGGACTTTGACATTATCAAACTTCTCACTGGCACAGGCTAGGTGAAGTGGGGTGAGGCCATCTTTATTTGCCATGTTCAAAATGTCTTCGCACTTTTCCACCACAGCAAGTAGTTTATCGGTAGGCCCAACTGCTGCTAAATGGAGAACAGTACTGCCTAGTTTGTCTGCAGCTTTGACGTTAATATGTTCAGCATGCTGCAGTACTGCAGCTAGTGTTCTAGTACTTGAGTAAGTAACAGCTGTGTGAATTGGGGTTACCTGGCTTTCATCAAATGCAGAAAGTCCAGAGAGTATTACAGTGTTGCCAGTAGTGAAAGATAGCTCATGATCAAAGAATGCTGCAGTGTGCGCTGCATTAGCACCAGGATTTTCACGTATAAAAATCCACAACTTCTTCAACATTGCGTACTGAAACCAAAAATCATCATCACACTCAATCAGTGGGGCAAGAACATCCCGAAGAGAGGTGTAATGAAGTTTGGCAATCTGAAGCTCTGGTGTCCGAAGAAAACTATAACCTGAAGTCCTTGCTGATGAAAGAGAAATGGGCAACATGATTACAATCTCATAGCACAATTGTTGACTAGCTTGTTGGGCAGTGACATCACACAGAATTAGACAGTCATCACGATCAATTATATTCAGATGCTTGTCTGAACTTCGCACAGGGAGTAAGGACGAGGGATCACTGGGGTCTGAAGTGTCGATCAAGTTTTCAATGAAGCCTGTGGCACTTTTGTAGGCTGTTCGAAGGAAATCTGCCATTTCCGGATCAGCTAAAAAGGAAAAATAAACAAAATCAGGACAGGCTAAAGACAGTTGGAAAAATACGCAGTATGCAAAGGTATATTAAGTTAATCTGTGTACAGTAAACTGGGTATTAAATTAGTTGTGTTCAAGAAGGTGGAGTGACAAAAACAGGACAAAAGAATTGGCAGAGATAGAGTAATATTTGTATCTTTAATTTTGTTCTTGTCTTCCTGTCTGACTCAGGTAGTAGATTTTCCACTGGGAATTCTCCTAGCGAGGAGCATTCTTCAAACAAGGGTAGATACCATAAGCAGTACTTGGGTTACTGATCAGTTGACCATTCTTCAAGAAATGTGATGTTCTGGTTGTCTAACTGAAAATCCTCAGTACTCTGGAAAAGAGGGAGTACTTGAAAAGACATAGAAGTCAGTTGATCTTTCTTCAAGAAAATGTAATGTTCTGGTTGTCTAACTGAAAATCCTCATTACATCTACTAACAAGAGCTGGAAGCTCATATGGCACTTGCAAGGCTGGATCAGAGTATGAACGTCGTGGGTTTGTTGTGATAATTTGTAAGCAAAACCCTTGAGATAAGAATGATAATGGGTCCATAGAAATCACGAGAATGTATCATTTGATAATGCATTTGACTGTGATGATGCACACTTTAAAGGCGCTAGAAATCCATCTGTAATCAAAACCCTTCAAGCAGAAATGACGATGAGCTCGTCGAGAGCACGAAAATGTATATTTTACTCAAAAGTACTGTTTGTACTTTGAGGAATTCAGAAGTAAGCAAAACCCTTGAGACAAAAATGATCATGGGCTCATAAGGATCACGAAAATGTAAATTTTGCTCAAAAGTATTTTTGTACTTTGCGGTCAGGATTAGTACTTTACGGGATGGTCGGATCTTGGAACTGACATTTTCTAAGCCAATCTTGTCAAGTGTCTAATTTCAAAGTCAAGTTTCATCGTCCTAGCACATAGCTGGAAGTACCTTAATTCGCGATCACCGGAACCCCCCCTCCAGCCCCCCCCCCACAGTACCCGAACCCGGTCCGGTTCTGTCACTGGTATATCTAGGGCTTGTACTTGTTCTTCCAATCAAGTTTCATCCCAATCGCTCCACTCTAAACGTGTCATAAGATTTCCGGTACTCCCCTCGACCCCCCCCCCCAACATTCTCCGGATTACATCCAGACTTTAAATAAGACATTTGAGACACGAGGTCTTTCCAAATATCAAGTTCCATTAAGATCCGATTACCCGTTCAAAAGTTAAACATAACCTCAAGATTCAGGATCCCTCCCTCCACTCACCCCCACGATGGTCTGATCAGGGAACTGACTACTTCTAAGCCAATCACGTCAAATCTCTAATGTTCAGGCCAAGTGTCATCGTCCTAGCACGTCTGGAAGTACCTTAACTTGCGATCACCGGAATTACCGACCCCCCTCCAACTCCCCCACAGTGCCCTAATCCAGTCCGGTTTTGTCACTGATGTACGTAGGGCTTGTGATTGTTCTTCCCACCAAATTTCATTCCGACCGCTCCACTCCAAACGTGTCACGGGGTTTCCAGTCCACCCCTCCGACCCCCCTAAAAATTCACCGGATCCGATCCGACTTGAAACGGGAAATCCGAGACATGTGGTCTTTCTAAATATCAAGTGTCATTATGATCCGATCACCCGTTCGGAAGTTATACATACAAAAAGATTCCGGATTCCCCCTCCCTCCAATCCCCCCACGATAGTCGGATCGGGAAATTGACTATTTCCAGGTTAATACGGTCGGGTCTCTGATTTGCCTGTCAAGTTTCATTATCCTAGCCCACCTGGAAGTAACTTAACTCCGGACCACCGGAATTCCGGACCCCCCTCCAACTCCCCCCACAGTGCACGAATTCGGTCTAGTTCTGTCAATGATGTACCTACGGCTTGTGCTTGTTCCTCTCACGAAGTTTCATCCCGATCGCTCGTCTCGGAAAGACGTCAGGACGTCTTTCCAGATATCAAGTTTCATTAAGATCCGATCACGTGTTCGAAAGTTAAGCGTGTCCCTAAATTCCGGATTCCGCCGTCTCCCCCTCCCCCCACGCTGATCCAATCGGGCAAATGACCATTTCCAAGTAAGTTTGGCCGGGTCCCTGATATGCCTGCCAAGTTTCATCGTCCTAGCACATCTGCAAGTACCCGAACTCGCGATCAGCGGACCGACCGACGGAAAAGTGATCGGTATATGGCACTTGAGCGAAGCTGCAAGTGCCATAAAAAGCCACTTAAAAGATTTCTAGAGAAAGGTGACTTATCCTGTTTCTTTCAGGAGTCCCAAATTTTCTGCACCATCAACACTCCAAATAAAGCACCTAAATCAGGCATAAGGGAGATGGCAGTAACTGTTCATGCTAACCCCCACTACTCTCTTTTCACATGTTTTTTAACAGTTTGAGAGGTGTCTCCAAGAAGTGTTGGGGGAGGAGGATGGTGAAGCATTCAAGTACTGTCTACAATATATGAAGCTGATATATGCTAGCCAGCCTAACAAGAATCTAATCTTAACCTTTCACTCAAATCATCAATATTTTATTTGCTTAGGATACCCAAAGATTTGGCATAACCTAGAATTTGGCATCAGCTATTTCAAACTGACCCAAGGTTTGCTATAGCCTATCAAACAAGAGCTGGAAGCTCATATGGAACTTGCAAGGCTGGGTCAGAGGATGAAAGTAGGAATTCGTCAATTCGTTGGTTCGTTGTGATCATTTGTAAGCAAAATCCTTGAGATAAGAACGATCATGGGTCCTCGGAAATCACGGGAACGTAACGTTTGGTAATACATTTGGCTGTGCGCACTTTGAGGGGGCTAGAAATTCATCTGTAATCAAAACTCTTGAGGCAAAGATTATGACGAGCTCATCAGGAGCACAAAAATGTACAGTTTACTCAAAAGTATTGTTTGTACTTTGAGGAATTCAGTTGTAAGCAAAACCCTTGAGGCAAAAAAGATATGGGCTCATAGGGATCACGAAAATGTATATTTTGTTTAAAAGTATTTTTTGTACTTTGCGGTTAGGATTATTACTTTAATGGGAGGTCGGATCTGGAAATTGACGATTTCTAGGCCAATCTTGTCAAGTCTATAACGTTCAAGCCAAGTTTCACCGTCCTAGCACGTCTGGAAGTACCCTAACTTGCGATCACCCTCTACTCCCCCGCAATGCCCGAATCCATTCTGGTTCTATCACTGATGTACATAGGGCTTGTGCTTGTTCTTCCACTAAGTTTCATTCCGATCCCTCCACTCCAAGCGTGTCACAAGGTGACACCCCCCACATTCATCGAATTCGGTCCGGACTTGAAATGGGATATCCGAGACATGTGGTCTTTTTACATATCAAGTCTCATTATAATCCGATCACCCGTTCGGAAGTTATACATACCTCAAGATCCCCGATTCCCCCTCCCTCCACTCCCCCCACGATGGTCGGATCGAAGTTGACTATTTCCAGGTTAATCTGGTCGGGTCCCTGATTTGCCTGCCAAGTTTCATTGTCCTAGCCCACCTGAGAGTAACTTAACTCCGTATCACTGGAATTCCCGACCCCCCCCCTTACTCTCCCCACAGTGCACGAATCCAGTCCGGTTCTGTCAGTTATGTACCTAGGGCTTGTGCTTGTTTCTCCCACCAAGTTACATCCCGATCGCTCCACTCTAAGCGTTTCACATGATTTCCGGTTCCCCCTCCGACTCCCCCCCACATTCATCGGCTTTGGTCCGGACTTAAAACGGGACATCCGAGACATGTGGTCTCTTTACATATCAAGTTTCATTATGATCCGATCAACCGTTCGGAAGTTATACATACCTGAAGATTCCGGATTCCCCCTCCCTCCACTCCCCCCACGATAATCCGATCGGGAAGTTGACTATTTCCAGGTTAATCTGGTCGGATCCCTGATTTGCCTGCCAAGTTTCATTGTCCTTGCCCACCTGAAAGTAACTTCACTCCGTATCACCGGAATTCCGGACCCCCCCTCCAACTCTCCCCACAGTGCACGAATCCGGTCCGGTTCTGTCAGTGATGTATATACGGCTTGTGCTTCTTCCTCCCACCAAGTTACATCCCGATCGTTCCACTCTAAGCGTGTCACATGATTTCCGGTTCCCCCCACATTCATCGGATTCGGTCCGGACTTGAAATGGGACATCTGAGACATGACATCTTTCCAAACATAAGTTTCATTAAAATCCGATCACCCCATCACCGGATTCCGGCTCCCCTTCCTCTCCCCATGATGGCCGGATAGGGCAAATGACTATTTCCAAATTAGTTTGGTCGGGTCCCTAACACGCCTGCCAAGTTTCATCGTTCTAGCACATCTGGAAGTAACCTAACTCGCAAACACCGGACTGACCGACCGACCGACGGAAAAGTGATCAGTATATGGCACTTGGCCGGAAGGCGCAAGTGCCATAAAAACATGCAGTTATGGTAGAATGGTGCCAACGAATCTCCTGAATATTGCCATCTCCTCTCCCCCCACCAAATTCTCCTACAGATAGGCTAGGATATGTGTTTGCCCAGTAAGATATTTCCTAGTCAGTAGAATAAAAAAAAATGTACTTTTCCATTGACAACTGTCAATAATTCTTTTTACTTTGACTGTTCAAATTAGCTTAGCCTATCCAAAGCAATCCATAGTATGTCTTTGATCTGGTGCCCTTAGCCTCGTACCCCAGAAGAAAAATCCAAATTATTACTAACATCTGGCTCCTAGCTACCCGGCCATACCCTTCCCAAGTTCTCTGAAATACAGCATCTTTTTTAAACTGATTAAGAGATTCCTCTGCTTGAAGCTGCTATGTGCAGAAAAAGTATGTTACTTTGGAAATCACCTAACTTTCAACAGAGCAGGAATGGAAGCCAAAGAAGGAGGGCCTACTAAACTACTAAGGAGGCTGACAAAATTCACTCAGACCAAACCCTGGGTCTAAACTCAGTGGCCTATTAAATATCATACGTCTCTCCAGCAACAAGAACATAAAAAGTGTTAGTAGATCAGACTTCACGCCTCTCTCACCTTGGCTTGGCTTGGCAGGGTAAAGACACATGTCATTAGCCCTAGCCTATCCACCATCACACTGAACATAAATGGAGAGATACCCAGCATCAAATTTACATAACCTCAAAACTGCCATAAAAAATAGTAAAAGAGCATTACTCTATAGTTCTAACTAGGTCCTTGGTCATCAGATTCTTCTTAACAGTTAGGACCTAGTTAGGACAGCAAAGAAATTTCCTTTTAGCCTTTTTGAGGCCAATTTCGAGGTTATGTGAATTCCAGGTTGGGTATCTCTTATGTACAGGGGAGAGTGGTACATACTGGGTATAGGTACATAGTAGATCAGTGAGATTATCTGCCATCTGGTGAGACAAAAAAAAATCATTTCAGTAGCACATGACAATCCTTGATATATGGCCACCAATTTCATCCACTTACAAAGGTATGTTGCAGTCTTTGTCTTTTGTATCTTTTTTGTATCTTACCCAAAAAATATTTAGGGATTCTGTTTTGATTCATAATTTCTTCAAGGTATGAAAGAATTAAGAGATTTTTCCACAGGTTAGTAGAACTATGTCCTGGCTACACATTAGCGCCATCTAACATTCAAACTTTTGAAAGTTCAAGAAGGTTTTTCAGTTTCTGCCAATAGGGTTAGGGTGGTACATAGTGAATCACCAGTGGGTGGTACATACTGGGTCATCACATATAGAGTTTAGCTTAGGATTTAACTATATTTTCGCTAAATTTCTTTGTGTAGTGGGGTAATTATCTCTCATCCGTATCTTTAAAGCTGCTATAGCATACTAAAGTCCGCTGGTTATGATAAACTGCACAGAAAGACCCTCAGAAGACAATAAATTTGGAATATTCCACAACAAATGTTGTGGAATTGTTGTGGCCAAGATAGAATGTGGAATTTTTGTGGCCAAATAAAAAAAAAGTTCCCAAGTTGAACTGATGGCCATGGCAGGCATCTCGCGGTGGAAGTGACCTGATAGAGAAGACTTGCTTTTTTATTCGAAAGAAGATATCATGAAAAAGCTGGCTAACCCTGAGCCAGCCCCTGGTGCGGCTTCTAGATCCTCAGCGTTCTTCATTTTTTCGTGAACGGTAGAGTGACTAGAAGTTTTAATCGAAGTATAGGCGAAAGTTTTGTCCAACTATCTGAAAGTTAAATAAAAATCCAATGAGAGAATATATTTGACAGAATATAGGGAATATGTCAGTGACCCACTATGTACCGTACCCCGACCTAGTATGTACCACCCCCCAGTACATAGAAGGTCAAGTGGTACATACCAGATATAGGGGGGTGAAAGGGCGGTTTCTGGAATGAAAATTCCCAGAAATTCGGTTTTGATAGATTTTGATGGCCTTTCAAACTGTGTAAGATTCATCCATGTTGCCCAGTGTCCTAAGAAGTTATTTAACTTTTCCAAATATTGACCCAGTATATAGGCTACCACTCTCCCCCATTTATTCAAACATACATTTTACGGATAATGGATATCAACTAGGTGACTGAAATAACAAGTATAACAATAGTCTTGTTTGGGACACGAAGGCCAAAGCGCAGAGAGGATCTGCCATTTGACTCCTTGTCTTGTTGGGTCTGTATGCACTTGGCTTTATCCCTAAACCATTCAACTTCTTGTAAGGCATTGGCCATTTGACCATGTCCCCTTGCCAGCCCCCTTCATTCTGTTTTTTTTTTTTTAGGTTTGAGTTATTTATGGTTGGTGGGTAAGGTGCCGTTTCATAATTTGTATCTTTACAGATTATTTCTATTTCTAGTTAGATCAGTGGTTAGTTGTTTTTGAAGCCCGACCTTTTCATGCTCTGCTCTCTGCCAGATTTGTGTAAATTTTTACTGATGATAATAATTAAGCCTGTCCCTTCCTTTGTCTTGCTCTTCTATTGTAATCTTTGACTTGCTCTTCTATTGTAAAAAATGTTTCGAATTCCATTCGGTTTGGTTATGGGCGGCTGGTTCCAAATAGAGGTAAATATTCACGTAAGGCGTTCGGTAGATTATATAGTGCGTTTTGTGCCCCATATGTTCACTATTGTTCAGGAATTTACCATAAATTGAGGAAAAAAGATGTAAATAATCTGAGAAGTTGTTTTTTTAAGTATTGTAAATTTTTGATGTATCTCCCAAAATCATTCCGTAATCGTAAATTAGTTTCACAGTATAATGTTCAGGATAGCATCAACACACTTCTTCATTGTCATTCCAATCTGCTCACCTTCCATCAACATCCTGCCCTGCCAGCCCACAATATCATTAGCCAGTTTTTTATCCCTGAAACCGCTTAGTGCAAGTGTCAAAATTTTAAGTGTAATAAGTGTGTCTTAAAAGTCTATTTGAAGAATGTAGCCATGTTTATTTATTTTGTTTTGTCAAGTGTTTTAACTTTTACTTTGTTATATTGTACTCCACTATAACCAAAAAGCGGGTAATAAATAAATAAATTTGTTTATGTTAAACAGCCCCAATTCGCAGATCGTAAGAAATTCAAAATATTAACCTGGACACTGCCTGCACAGAGTGTGAAGAAATTAAATCTACCCATTATAAGTCCTCTCTGACTCACAAACCCAGCCTAGCCTAGGCCCTAGGACAGGATATGTTACATTCTCGACAACAGGACAAAGCCATTTAATACTTTGGCCCAAAATATTAAATGGCTTTTTTACTGACTGGATGGGATGGGGGGACTCCCCCCCATGTTTTTGGCCAGTTGATAAATAAAACAAGTTGATGTTAAAGGCCACAATTTTTTGTCAAAACAACTGATTTTTTCATGAAAACAGTCAGTTTTTCTGAAAATCATTCCATTTTTTTTTATCAAAACTGTTTTTTTCTTGAAAACAGTCAGTTTTTCTTGAAATTTTTTTTTCCTGCAAAAATATTCGATAAAAATTACCAGCCTGTCAGTAAATACCTTGCCCCCCCCCCCAAACATTTAGATTTTAGGGCCATTGGGTGTAGACAAACTGGAGTTTGGTTTGAGCCACATGTGCACAGCCTGTCACACGATATACAATGCTTGGTCCTGAATAGAAAAATCTCACCTGCTGACTGCCTGCTGATTGTCAAACTGGATGGAATCTTCCTTCTGAACTGGAAGTCAACTCATTCAACTCAAGTACAGAACAACTGCAAGTAGTCAACTCAACAGTCTCTGAGAACATGTTTGGCACCAACTGCTTCTGAAAGTAAGGCGCTTGGCGCTCCGGAAAGTATTACTAAACGAGAGAACGAAAGAAGTCAGCCAAGAACAAAGAAGAAGAACGAAAAAGAAAAATCATTCTTTATTAATAATAGTTGCGTTTTTGCTGATACCATGGTATCTGAAATACAGTCTAAAGTCGTTTTTGCAGTTATCGTGGTATCTGATACCATGGTCAAAAGGCGTTTCTGCAGTTGTCGTGGTATCTGGCCAGTCAGGGGCGTCGCGATACCTTCCTGATAGGGGGGGGGGGGGTGCGGCTTAATAATTTTCCTTTGCAGAATCCAAATAATTCAGTGTATTCAACTAAATGACACAAAAATAAGTTGGCTTTTCAGTTAAACTTTAAGATCCGATCACCCGTTCGAAAGTTATAAATTCCTAAATATTACGGATTCCCCTCACCCCACTCCCCCCACGATGTTCGGATCGGGAAAGTGACTAGTTCCAACTTAATCACTTGGGGTCCCTGATACGCCGGCCAAGTTTCATCGTCCTAGCTTATGTGGAAGTGCCCAAACTAGCAAAACCCGGACCGAAAGACCGACCGACAGACAGAAATTGCAATCGCTATATGGAGCAAATGGAATCTACCCAAAGCGCAACTACTTATGCCGAAAATAGCCCTATGATACATGAAGCCTTAAGATCCAACGTTCTAGTTCTAATTTTCTAGTTTTTACAAAAAAAAAAACCTGTTCCAAACAAAATGCAATGGAATCGAACCAAAGCGAAACTATTTATGCCGAACATAGCCCTAAGATACCAGAAGAACCTGAGGCCATAAGATCCAACGTTCTAGTTCTAATTTTCTAGTTTTTACGAAAAAAAACCCTGTTCCAGACAAAATGCAATGGAATCGAACCAAAGCGAAACTATTTATGCCGAACATAGCCCTAAGATACCAGAAGAACCTGAAGCCAAAGATCCAACGTTCTAGTTCTAATTTTCTAGTTTTGACGAAAAAAATAAAACCTGTTCCAAACAAAATGCAATGGAATCGAACCAGAGCGCAACTATTTATGCCGAACATAGCCTATGATACCTGAAGCCTTAAGATCCAACGTTCTAGTTCTAACTTTCTAGTTTTTAAGAAAAAATAAAACCTGTTCCAAACAAAATGCAATGGAATCGAACCAGAGCGCCACTATTTATGCCGAACATAGCCCTATGATACCTGAAGCCTTAAGATCCAACGTTCTAGTTCTTACTTTCTAGTTTTTGCGCAAAAATAAAACCTGTTCCAAACAAAAAGCAATGGAATCGAACCAAAGCGCAACTACTTATGCCGAACATAGCCCTAAGATACCAGAAGAACCTGAAGCCTTAAGATCCAACGTTCTAGTTCTAATTTTCTAAATAAAACCTGTTCCAAACAAAATGCAATGGAATCGAACCAAAGCACTTATTTATGCCGAACATAGCCTGATACCTGAAGCCTTAAGATCCAACGTTCTAGTTCTAACTTTCTAGTCTCGACGAAAAAAATAAAACCTGTTCCAAACAAAATGCAATGGAATCGAACCAGAGCGCCACTATTTATGCCGAACATAGCCCTATGATACCTGAAGCCTTAAGGCGTTCTAGTTCTTACTTTCTAGTTTTTGCGCAAAAATAAAACCTGTTCCAAACAAAAAGCAATGGAATCGAACCAAAGCGCAACTACTTATGCCGAACATAGCCCTAAGATACCAGAAGAACCTGAAGCCTTAAGACTCAACGTTCTAGTTCTAATTTTCTAAACAAAACCTGTTCCAAACAAAATGCAATGGAATCGAACCAAAGCACCTATTTATGCCGAACATAGCCTGATACCTGAAGCCTTAAGATCCAAAGTTCTAGTTCTAACTTTCTAGTCTCGACGAAAAAAATAAAACCTGTTCCAAGAACCTGAAGCCTTAAGATCCAACGTTCTAGTTCTAATTTTCTAAATAAAACCTGTTCCAAACAAAATGCAATGGAATCGAACCAAAGCGCAACTATTTATGCCGAACATAGCCTGATACCTGAAGCTTTAAGATCCAACGTTCTAGTTCTAACTTTCTAGTCTCGACGAAAAAAATAAAACCTGTTCCAAACAAAATGCAATGGAATCGAACCAGAGCGCCACTATTTATGCCGAACATAGCCCTATGATACCTGAAGCCTTAAGACGTTCTAGTTCTTACTTTCTAGTTTTTGCGCAAAAATAAAACCTGTTCCAAACAAAAAGCAATGGAATCGAACCAAAGCGCAACTACTTATGCCGAACATAGCCCTAAGATACCAGAAGAACCTGAAGCCTTAAGATTCAACGTTCTAGTTCTAATTTTCTAAATAAAACCTGTTCCAAACAAAATGCAATGGAATCGAACCAAAGCGCAACTATTTATGCCGAACATAGCCTGATACCTGAAGCCTTAAGATCCAAAGTTCTAATTCTAACTTTCTAGTCTCGACGAAAAAAATAAAACCTGTTCCAAACAAAATGCAATGGAATCGAACCAGAGCGCAACTATTTATGCCGAACATAGCCTATGATACATAAAGCCGTAAGATCCAACGTTCTAGTTCTAATTTTCTAGTTTTTAAGAGAAAAAAAATAAAACCTGTTGAAAACAAAAAGCAATGGAATCGAACCAAAGCGCAACTATCTTTACCGAGCAGAGCAATAAGATACCTGAAGCCTTAAATTGCTCCTTCTAAGTCTAATTTTTTAGTTTATAAGAAATAAAAATAAAACCTTTCCAAAGAAAATGCAATGGAATCGAACCAAAGCGAAACTATTTTGCCGAACATAGCCCTAAGATACCATAAGAACCCGAAGCCATGAGATCCAACGTTCTAGTTCTAATTTTCTAGTTTTGACGAAAAAAATAAAACCTGTTCCAAACAAAATGCAATGGAATCGAACCAGAGCGCAACTATTTATGCCGAACATAGCCTATGATACATGAAGCCTTAAGATCCAACGTTCTAGTTCCAATTATCTAGTTTTAACGAAAAAAACATAAAACCTGTTCCAAACAAAATGCAATGGAATCGAACCAAAGTCCAACTACTTATGCCGAACATAGCCCTATGATACATGAAGTCTTAAGATCCAACGTTCTAGTTCTAATTTTCTAGTTTTTACGAAAAAAAATAAAACCTGTTCCAAACAAAATGCAATGGAATCGAACCAAAGCGAAACTATTTATGCCGAACATAGCCCTAAGATACCAGAAGAACCCGAAGCCATAAGATCCAACGTTCTAGTTCTAATTTTCTAGTTTTGACGAAATAAAATTAAACCTGTTCCAAACAAAATGCAATGGAATCGAACCAGAGCGCAACTATTTATGCCGAAAATAGCCTATGATACCTGAAGCCTTAAGATCCAACGTTCTAGTTCTAATTTTCTAGTTTGTACGATACAAATAAAACCTGTTTCGCGAAAAATGCAATGTAATCGAACCAAAGCGGAACTATTTTTGCCGAACAGAATCCTAAGATACATGAAGAAATAAGATAGAACGATCTAATCCTAATTTCCTTTATCTTTTTTTAAATATCAACCTGTTGCATACGTAAAGCAATGGAATCGAACTAAAGCGCAATAGTGCTAGCCGAACAGAGCTTTAGGTTTGAACGTCTAAGAAAACTTACTTTCCGAAGGTATCGTCTGACGCCTTTTGGAATGTATCGGATTTATTTTTACCAAAGTGCAAATTATAAAGGTTAAAACGTTAAGTCTGGAAATCCAGAGAAGTCTAAAATCAGCATCCTTCCCTCTAGAACTCCTGATGCAAATGAACACACTGACATACTAAAACTGGCACTGGGAGGGGGGATAGTGAGGTTAGAAGGTACATACCTAGAAATCCTATTGGAGACTAGGCGAAGGTAGCATCTGACGTTGGAAACCATGCAGTGGACAAGATGAATTTTAACTAATTAACAACAGCATTACAAAGCATCTATTCTGAAATCCAACCGTATCCAATCTCACCTCACCGACCATCGAATTCCAATAGAAAGAAAAGCTCGTTAAAAACCTATGATGGACTAGCTGCATCTGATATGGTTCGGGTCGCTTTAAAAGGGGCTTCAGATGCGGTTGGCAAAGCAAAAGCAAACAATTTAGCATTCCGATCTCGGTGTCTTAGCTCTTCCTTTTCCTGCCATAGTAAATTACCCAAAAGTCCCGTGTTTCATAATGGTCCCTACCATCTGAACATCTAACGAACCCCTGCTCCCTAACAAACGAAGAAAATATACAGTAAAATCTTAGCATGTAGAGCCATGCACAACAAATTCGCGAGACTTTTCTTGGGGATGCAAATAAATATGACAGCAGCCAGTGATACAAAGAAACATGATGACGGTACTGGAACTAGTAGTGAGAGGAAAGGGGAGGGGCAGACAGCTTTGAAATTAATGTTACCAGAGAACCTGACCTGAAAATCCTACGCTAAATGGAGAGAGGGGGAGGAGGAGCCACACACTACTGAGATCGGTCGACTGGGCTAACTAAAATTCACTCACCCACCATGACCAAGTAGAATCCTCGTTTTTTACTCGCCAATTTGGCTGAAAAGAGAAATGAAATTTAACTCCACGAAAAGAATCACAGTTATGGGATAAATGTGATCTGCATTTGAACTCGCAAGCACCAATGTCCGATCATTCTGAAACGGCTGATGGTCTCCAACCCTTAGAGATCTACTTCCGTACTTGCTCGATCCATCCATTCTGCTAGAAGTTAACAGGCCTGGAAAAAGACTAAAACTTCCAAAGCCGGTAGTTTGCTGAGACCACCTAGTTGTTATGTCCAATTATTTTAATATACTGAGCAGTGACAGGGGTGCTGTTGCCTTCGTAAGAACCATAAAGCATTGGTAGTACCGCAGTAGGGTAAGGATAGGCGGATCTTGGACTTTGATCAACGCCATCTACCGGCCATAATCTAAGCGCTGCCTCGTCTAGGTCGGAAACGACAGATGGCTTGTACAACGAGACAACCATTCCGTTGAAAATGTTCTACAGCAGCGCCATTTAACGGTCAAAATCCAGAATTTGCACCAACTAGGAGCAATAGATGGCTGAACTGCAACGTGGCGACAACGAACACCAATCGAATAGCCCGACTCCACCCACTCCTATAACCGAGGATAGCTGTCTATCAAAAGCTGATTCTTATCAGCAGGATAAAAATTTCGAGAGTAAGAGTCTGGTTCGTGGTCTGAAGTTTTTTTTTAGGCCCAATGTCGCGGCTCAATTCTGGACTTCACCAACGAGCCCGGCTTTTCCCCCAAACTTTCCCCTCCCCTACCTCGTCCGTATAATAGTCAGAATTCCTTACCTCAGAATATTTCACTAAATCGGTTTTAGAAAAGTTCAGGGAGGACTGACAAGCGCCTGGATGAAACGGTTCGAACACCGCAGTTGTTGGCAGAAGCAATCTCTTGACCTAAAATAGTGATCAGCTTCAAAATGCAGCTCTGAAGGGGGTTTTATCATCATCTTGCATCAATCAGTGCAAAGTGTCGATAACCTTCCAAAAAAAGTTCTGCAGCAGCGCCATCTAACGATCGGAATTCAGACTTTGCATCGACTAGGAGTGATAGATGGCTGATACTGCAATGTAGCGACAACGAACACCAATCGAATAACTCGGTTGAAGAAGACACGACTCCACCCACTCTTATAACCGAGGATAGCTGAGTATCAAAAGCTGATCCTTATCAGCAGGATAAAAATTGCCAGAGTAAGAGCCAGGTTCGTTGACTGAAGTTTTTTTTTTTTTAGGTCCAATGTCGCGGCTCAACTCTGGACTTCACCAATGAGCCCGCTTTTTCCTCAAAATCCCCACCCACCCCCCTACCTTATCCGTATAAAAGTCAGAATTCCTTACCTCAAAATTTTTCACGAAATCGGTTTTTAGACAAGTTCAGGGAGGACTGACAAGCGCCTGGATGAAACGGGTCGAACACCGCAGTTGTTGGCAGAAGCAATCTCTCGACCTAAAATAGTGATCAGCTTCAAATTGCAGCTTTGAAGGGTGTTTAACAAATATTAATCGGTCGCAAAATCCCCGTTAAGGCAGCCTATACGCTAGCCTACCTTTTTCAATCCTGATCATAATCTTAACAATAAATGAATGAAGGATTCATGACGCACTGCCCAAGGGATAAAGACAGTTATGGGAAGGGAATGGGAGAGTTTAAGATGTTTGTAATGGTTGACGTGGCATTTCTGTCTGATCAAAGTAGAGGTCGTCAATATAAATGACAAAGAAAAAATCAAATTAAAGATTTAAAGACTCCTTGAGGCCAAGCTGGCTGGGAAATCTGTATTTCTAAAAGCGAAATGTCAGCTATAATGTTTGACAGCGAAATCCCGGCCAAAATATGAACCATGCAATAACAAAATTAATTTTCCCTAAAGCAATCTCTAAAAAGATACCCCAAGCTGACTGCGAATACACTTAAATTTCAGCCCTTCTTGGCAAGGGTCAGGCAAGGGTCCTCTTCGGGCTCGGTGCTCAAGCTGTCAACTAGTTGCAGGTAACCGTATCCTATGCTTTTAAACAATACCCGTTGTAGCTCAATGCTCCGAAATAACCTAGCCTACGCCTAACCCAGTCATATTAACGACAGCTTGAGCACCGAGCCTGAAGAAGACCCTGCCAAGAAAGGGCGAAATATAGCTCTAATAAATTGTAGTTGACAAATATACGTACTGTAAATAGGATGGAACGCCACCTGTTCGCTGTCAGTTGGGGTTGCCTTCTAAATTAACTTACCCTTCCTTCGGGACCTAAACTTAAACTTGCTTAATTCCTCCGATGCTGTCATGTGCAGTGTATGTAGTGTGCACTGTAGTGACAAGTAGGCCTAGACGTAGCCTAGGTGCTCGACCCGGTGTAGCTCAACGTAAAGAAACATCTTAGCCCACTGTACGCCTAACCCCATCATATTAACGACACCCTCCTAGGCTATGTGAAGTCTAACGCAATAGACCCAATCATCAATACCTATTCACAACAAATCTGCACTCGATCAGAACAGTTAACTGTAGGCTACACCGTGGCTACACCGTACATCATACACGAAATTGCACGCAAGTACACGCAACCCATCTCAAACTCAACTGATCTGATCCCTGGCCTGGCGCAATGCGTCAAAGACCAGTCGACGAGTCACGTGACGCGAAAGTTAGCTTGCTCGCTATTGGCTGGTTTCAATTTGGTAGCAGATCGAATGCCAATTTTAAGGCGCGAAACTCGAAAGGCGCAATTTTAAGGCGCGAAACTCGAAAGGCGCGAAACTCGAAAGGCGCGAAACTCGAAAGGCGCGAAACTCGAAAGCGTCAGGCTGGTATCCCCAGCCAACTTTAAAGTTTGCAGGATAACCGTCAAACGGCCAGAAAAATGCAAGAAAGGGAAAGAAAAAATCAGAGAAACTTTCTAACCGGTGGTAGTGCTTCCTCTTCGGTTACAATTTACATTGCTGTCATGGGACTGATCATAACGTAGTGAAAATAACCTTCGATCATTAGAAAGCTAATTTTAAATTCTTTGAATTCATGTAGGCGGAGAAGGTGGGAGCAGGGTGGGAGACACCATCATTTTTTAATGGGTCGGATTTGTACGAACACGATGTTGCCTTTGTTTTCTTCAAAATCCTCACGGTAGCCAACGTTATCCACAAACTACTTCAGCACAATTCTTGAAAGAAAGGTCGCCATTGCTAATGAACTATTCATTGATCTCCCGGCGGAGGTCAAAAGAGTTACTAAAACCTTCGAGAAGATCGAGTTGCGTAGTTGGAGGATTAAAACAACTAAGTATATTACCATGTGGACGTTTAGATATGTCGGAAGAAGAAATCATCCGCAAGTTTGACATTTTTTTGGTCTCGGATGCTGAATATTAATTAGCGCTCGGATGCTGAATATTAATTAGCTGAATAATTTAAGAATCTTCAAGAAATCACTATGACGACTTTAGTATAATTTACGGCGTTTGTTTATTGTGAACTAGTTTACATCCTCCTTTTTCGGATTAACAGAAAAAAGAACAGAAAACAAAATACTAGCCTAAAGGAAATCGATAATCCAAATAATTAGTTTGATTTTTCTACACATTTTCAATATGCCTGCTAGAACTAAAATTTTTACTAGATCTATAGTCAAACTATGATCCCAGCCTCCCCATAGGCGTATTCTAGCCGTTGCCCGAATCGAAGGGAACTGCGAGAAAAGAGGGAGTCTGGACGCGGACTCCGCGTCCAGAAAACAGCGAGAACACGGGGAATCCTTCTAAAATGGATTTTGTTCGAAAAAAAAATATGCAGTTGACGAAATTAGTCTTGATCCACTTTATTTTTGGTTTTGTATATTCTCGTAGTTTTTAATTAATTTTACATTGCAGCAACACCAGCAAAAATTGATTCCCCTCCGAATCTGAAGAGGAGTCCTTTTTGATGATGGTGATGAAAATTGGAGCATTCCCCGTCCGTGGGGACTTCCAATCACGGCGGCGGAGCGGGGGGGGCTGCTTACCTTATCGAACCAAAGCGAAACTATTTATGCCGAACATAGCCCTATGATACCTGAAGCCTTAAATGGATCCTGCTAGTTCTAATTTTCTAGTTTAAAAAAAAAAAAAATAGAACCTGTTCCAAACAAAATGAAATGGAATCGAACCAAAGCAGAACCATTTTTGCCGAACAGAGCCCCAAGATACCTGAAGAACTAAGAAGCCTGTTTCAGACAAAAAGCAATGGACTCGAACCAAAGCGCAACTATTTTCGCCGAACATAGCCCTATAATACCTGAAGCCTTAAGATCAAACGTTATAGTTCTAACTTTCTAGTTTTTACGAAAAAAATAAAACCTGTTCCAGACAAAAAGCAATGGAATCGAACCAAAGCGCAACTATCTTTACCGAGCAGAGCCCTAAGATACCTCAAGCCTTAAATTGATCCTGCTAGTTCTAATTTTATAGTTTATAAGTAAAAAAAAACCTGTTCCAAACAAAATGCAATGGAATCGAACCAAAGCGCAACTATTTATGCCGAACATAGCCCTAAGATATCTGAAGCCTTAAATGGATCCTACTAGTTCTATTTTCTAGTTTATAAGAAAAAAAAATAGAACCTATTATGGAATCGAACCAGAGCAATTTTCTAGTTTTTACGAACAAAAATAAAACCTGTTCCAAACAAAATGCAATGGAATCGAACCAGAGCGCAACTATCTTTACCGAGCAGAGCCCTAAGATACCTGAAGCCTTTAATAGATCCTGCTAGTTCTAATTTTCTAGTTTATAAGAAAAAAAAAACCTGTTCCAAACAAAATGCAATGGAATCGAACCAAAGCGAAACTATTTATGCCGAACATTGCCCTATGATACCTGAAGCCTTAAGATCCAACGTTCTAATTCTAACTTTCTAGTTTTTACGCAAAAATAAAACCAGTTCCAAACAAAACGCAATGGAATCGAACCAAAGCGCAACTATTTCTACCGAGCAGAGCCCCAAGATACCTAGCCTTAAATTGATCCTTCTAAGTCTAATTTTCTAGTTTATAAGAAAAAAAAATAAAACCTTTAAAAACAAAATGCAATGGAATCGAACCAAAGCGAAACTATTTATGCCGAACATAGCCCTAAGATACCAGAAGAACCTGAAGCCATAAGATCCAACGTTCTAGTTCTAATTTTCTAGTTTGACGAAAAAAATCAAACCTGTTCCAAACAAAATGCAATGGAATCGAACCAGAGCGCAACTATCTTTACCGAGCAGAGCCCTAAGATACCTGAAGCCTTTAATAGATCCTGCTAGTTCTAATTTTCTAGTTTATAAGAAAAAAAAATAAAACCTGTTCCAAACAAAATGCAATGGAATCGAACCAAAGCGGAACTATTTATGCCGAACATTGCCCTATGATACCTGAAGCCTTAAGATCCAACGTTCTAATTCTAACTTTCTAGTTTTTACGCAAAAATAAAACCAGTTCCAAACAATACGCAATGGAATCGAACCAAAGCGCAACTATTTCTACCGAGCAGAGCCCCAAGATACCTAGCCTTAAATTGATCCTTCTAAGTCTAATTTTCTAGTTTATAAGAAAAAAAATAAATAAAACCTTTCAAAACAAAATGCAATGGAATCGAACCAAAGCGAAACTATTTATGCCGAACATAGCCATAAGATACCAGAAGAACCTGAAGCCATAAGATCCAACGTTCTAGTTCTAATTTTCGTTCGGCATAACTAACGTTCTAGTTCTAGTTTGACGAAAAAAGTAAAACCTGTTCCAAACAAAATGCAATGGAATCGAACCAGAGCGCAACTATCTTTACCGAGCAGAGCCCCAAGATACCTAGCCTTAAATTGATCCTTCTAAGTCTAATTTTCTAGTTTATAAGAAATAAAAATAAAACCTTTCAAAACAAAATGCAATGGAATCGAACCAAAGCGAAACTATTTATGCCGAGCATAGCCCTAAGATACCAGAAGAACCTGAAGCCATAAGATCCAACGTTCTAGTTCTAACTTTCTAGTCTCGACGAAAAAAATAAAACCTGTTCCAAACAAAATGCAATGGAATCGAACCAGAGCACAACTATTTATGCCGAACATAGCCCTATGATAACTGAAGCCTTAAGATCCAACGTTCTAGTTCTAACTTTCTAGTTTTTAAGAAAAAATTTCTAGCTTTCTGGTTTTTACGCAAAAATAAAACCTGTTCCAAACGAAAAGCAATGGAATCGAACCAAAGCGCAACTATCTTTATCGAGCAGAACCCTAAGATATCTGAAGCCTTAAATAGATCCTGCTAGTTCTAATTTTCTAGTTTGTAAGAAAAAAAAACCCTGTTCCAAACAAAATGCAATGGAATCGAACCAAAGCGAAACTATTTATGCCGAACATAACCCTATGATACCTGAATCCTTAAAGTTTAACCGAAAAGGACTGGGATAGGACAATCTAGTTACCCATCACTTGTTCACTTAAATTGGTTTGAAGACCCGCTGAAAATGCGTTACTTGGTTGTTCCGCTATTCAGGAATAATCGATTTTCAAATAGTGGAATTTCCGTGTGATTTGTGGTACCTATAATTTTTTGTATGCCTTACAAGAAAGATTTAGGACTTTTTTTTTTGTTCAGGCACTAAGCAATCATCACCAATATCGCCACTGCCCACTGAGAAGCCTTGTATGTGTTTAGATAAAAATTTCCGGCGTCATAGTAGAATTTTCGCTGTGGGGATGGCCGCAGATATTCTGAACGTCATAACTAGAGAAGATAGCGGAAAAAAATCCCTTTGCAGAATCCAAATAATGCAGTGTATTCAACTAAATGACACAAAAATAAGTTAGCTTTTCAGTTAAACTTTAAATTGATCCTGCTAAGTCTAATTTTCTAGTTTATACGAAATGAACTATTTATGCCGAACATAGCCCTATGATACCTGAAGCCTTAAGATCCAACGTTCTAGTTCTAGCTTTCTAGTTTTTACGCAAATAAAAAACTGTTCCAAACAAAAAGCAATGGAATCGAACCAAAGCGCAACTATCTTTACCGAGCAGAGCCCTAGGATACCTGAATCCTTAAATCCTGCTAAGTCTAATTTTCTAGTTTATAAGAAATGAAAATAAAACCTGTTCCAAACAAAATGCAATGGAATCGAACCAAAGCGAAACTATCTAGTTCAAATCTTCTACATTAAACCTGTTCCAAACAAAATGCAATGGAATCGAACCAAAGCGCAACTATTTATGCCGAACATAGCCCTAAGATACCAGAAGAACCTGAAATCCAACGTTCTAGTTCTAATTTTCTAAATAAAACCTGTTCCAAACAAAATGCAATGGAATCGAACCAAAGCGCAACTATTTATGCCGAACATAGCCTGATACCTGAAGCCTTAAGATCCAACGTTCTAGTTCTAACTTTCTAGTCTCGACGAAAAAAATAAAACCTGTTCCAAACAAAATGCAATGGAATCGAACCAGAGCGCCACTATTTATGCCGAACATAGCCCTATGATACCTGAAGCCTTCAGATCCAACGTTCTAGTTCTTACTTTCTAGTTTTTGCGCAAAAATAAAACCTGTTCCAAACAAAAAGCAACGGAATCGAACCAAAGCGCAACTACTTATGCCGAACATAGCCCTAAGATACCAGAAGAACCTGAAGCCTTAAGATCCAACGTTCTAGTTCTAATTTTCTAAATAAAACCTGTCCCAAACAAAATGCAATGGAAACGAACCAAAGCGAAACTATTTATGCCGAACATAGCCCTAAGATACCAGAAGAACCCGAAGCCATAAGATCCAACGTTCTAGTTCTAATTTTCTAGTTTTGACGAAATAAAATTAAACCTGTTCCAAACAAAATGCAATGGAATCGAACCAGAGCGCAACTATTTATGCCGAAAATAGCCTATGATACCTGAAGCCTTAAGATCCAACGTTCTAGTTCTAACTTTCTAGTTTTTAAGAAAAAATAAAACCTGTTCCAAACAAAATGCAGTGGAATCGAACCAGAGCGAAACTATTTATGCCGAACATAGCCCTAAGATACAAGAAGAACCTGAAGCCTTAAGATCCAACGTTCTAGTTCTAATTTTCTAAATAAAACCTGTTCCAAACAAAATGCAATGGAATCGAACCAAAGCGCAACTATTTATGAAGAACATAGCCTGATACCTGAAGCTTTAAGATCCAACGTTCTAGTTCTAACTTTCTAGTCTCGACGAAAAAAAAAAACCTGTTCCAAACAAAATGCAATGGAATCGAACCAGAGCACCACTATTTATGCCGAACATAGCCCTATGATACCTGAAGCCTTAAGGCGTTCTAGTTCTTACTTTCTAGATTTTGCGCAAAAATAAAACCTGTTCCAAACAAAAAGCAATGGAATCGAACCAAAGCGCAACTACTTATGCCGAACATAGCCCTAAGATACCAGAAGAACCTGAAGCCTTAAGATTCAACGTTCTAGTTCTAATTTTCTAAATAAAACCTGTTCCAAACAAAATGCAATGGAATCGAACCAAAGCACCTATTTATGCCGAACATAGCCTGATACCTGAAGCCTTAAGATCCAAAGTTCTAGTTCTAACTTTCTAGTCTCGACGAAAAAAATAAAACCTGTTCCAAACAAAATGCAATGGAATCGAACCAGAGCGCAACTATTTATGCCGAAAATAGCCTATGATACCTGAAGCCTTAAGATCCAACGTTCTAGTTCTAACTTTCTAGTTTTTAAGAAAAAATAAAACCTGTTCGAAACAAAATGCAGTGGAATCGAACCAGAGCGAAACTATTTATGCCGAACATAGCCCTAAGATACCAGAAGAACCTGAAGCCTTAAGATCCAACGTTCTAGTTCTAATTTTCTAAATAAAACCTGTTCCAAACAAAATGCAATGGAATCGAACCAAAGCGCAACTATTTATGAAGAACATAGCCTGATACCTGAAGCTTTAAGATCCAACGTTCTAGTTCTAACTTTCTAGTCTCGACGAAAAAAATAAAACCTGTTCCAAACAAAATGCAATGGAATCGAACCAGAGCGCCACTATTTATGCCGAACATAGCCCTATGATACCTGAAGCCTTAAGGCGTTCTAGTTCTTACTTTCTAGATTTTGCGCAAAAATAAAACCTGTTCCAAACAAAAAGCAATGGAATCGAACCAAAGCGCAACTACTTATGCCGAACATAGCCCTAAGATACCAGAAGAACCTGAAGCCTTAAGATTCAACGTTCTAGTTCTAATTTTCTAAATAAAACCTGTTCCAAACAAAATGCAATGGAATCGAACCAAAGCACCTATTTATGCCGAACATAGCCTGATACCTGAAGCCTTAAGATCCAAAGTTCTAGTTCTAACTTTCTAGTCTCGACGAAAAAAATAAAACCTGTTCCAAACAAAATGCAATGGAATCGAACCAGAGCGCCACTATTTATGCCGAACATAGCCCTATGATACCTGAAGCCTTAAGATCCAACGTTCTAGTTCTTACTTTCTAGTTTTTGCGCAAAAATAAAACCTGTTCCAAACAAAAAGCAATGGAATCGAACAAAAGCGCAACTACTTATGCCGAACATAGCCTGATACCTGAAGCCTTAAGATCCAACGTTCTAGTTCTAACTTTCTAGTCTCGACGAAAAAAATAAAACCTGTTCCAAACAAAATGCAATGGAATCGAACCAGAGCGCCACTATTTATGCCGAACATAGCCCTATGATACCTGAAGCCTTAAGATCCAACGTTCTAGTTCTTACTTTCTAGTTTTTGCGCAAAAATAAAACCTGTTCCAAACAAAAAGCAATGGAATCGAACAAAAGCGCAACTACTTATGCCGAACATAGCCTGATACCTGAAGCCTTAAGATCCAACGTTCTAGTTCTAACTTTCTAGTCTCGACGAAAAAAATAAAACCTGTTCCAAACAAAATGCAATGGAATCGAACCAGAGCGCCACTATTTATGCCGAACATAGCCCTATGATACCTGAAGCCTTAAGATCCAACGTTCTAGTTCTTACTTTCTAGTTTTTGCGCAAAAATAAAACCTGTTCCAAACAAAAAGCAATGGAATCGAACAAAAGCGCAACTACTTATGCCGAACATAGCCTGATACCTGAAGCCTTAAGATCCAACGTTCTAGTTCTAACTTTCTAGTCTCGACGAAAAAAATAAAACCTGTTCCAAACAAAATGCAATGGAATCGAACCAGAGCGCCACTATTTATGCCGAACATAGCCCTATGATACCTGAAGCCTTAAGATCCAACGTTCTAGTTCTTACTTTCTAGTTTTTGCGCAAAAATAAAACCTGTTCCAAACAAAAAGCAATGGAATCGAACAAAAGCGCAACTACTTATGCCGAACATAGCCTGATACCTGAAGCCTTAAGATCCAACGTTCTAGTTCTAACTTTCTAGTCTCGACGAAAAAAATAAAACCTGTTCCAAACAAAATGCAATGGAATCGAACCAGAGCGCCACTATTTATGCCGAACATAGCCCTATGATACCTGAAGCCTTAAGATCCAACGTTCTAGTTCTTACTTTCTAGTTTTTGCGCAAAAATAAAACCTGTTCCAAACAAAAAGCAATGGAATCGAACAAAAGCGCAACTACTTATGCCGAACATAGCCTGATACCTGAAGCCTTAAGATCCAACGTTCTAGTTCTAACTTTCTAGTCTCGACGAAAAAAATAAAACCTGTTCCAAACAAAATGCAATGGAATCGAACCAGAGCGCCACTATTTATGCCGAACATAGCCCTATGATACCTGAAGCCTTAAGATCCAACGTTCTAGTTCTTACTTTCTAGTTTTTGCGCAAAAATAAAACCTGTTCCAAACAAAAAGCAATGGAATCGAACAAAAGCGCAACTACTTATGCCGAACATAGCCTGATACCTGAAGCCTTAAGATCCAACGTTCTAGTTCTAACTTTCTAGTCTCGACGAAAAAAATAAAACCTGTTCCAAACAAAATGCAATGGAATCGAACCAGAGCGCCACTATTTATGCCGAACATAGCCCTATGATACCTGAAGCCTTAAGATCCAACGTTCTAGTTCTTACTTTCTAGTTTTTGCGCAAAAATAAAACCTGTTCCAAACAAAAAGCAATGGAATCGAACCAAAGCGCAACTACTTATGCCGAACATAGCCCTAAGATACCAGAAGAACCTGAAGCCTTAAGATCCAACGTTCTAGTTCTAATTTTCTAAATAAAACCTGTTCCAAACAAAATGCAATGGAATCGAACCAAAGCACTTATTTATGCCGAACATAGCCTGATACCTGAAGCCTTAAGATCCAACGTTCTAGTTCTAACTTTCTAGTCTCGACGAAAAAAATAAAACCTGTTCCAAACAAAATGCAATGGAATCGAACCAGAGCGCCACTATTTATGCCGAACATAGCCCTATGATACCTGAAGCCTTAAGGCGTTCTAGTTCTTACTTTCTAGTTTTTGCGCAAAAATAAAACCTGTTCCAAACAAAAAGCAATGGAATCGAACCAAAGCGCAACTACTTATGCCGAACATAGCCCTAAGATACCAGAAGAACCTGAAGCCTTAAGATTCAACGTTCTAGTTCTAATTTTCTAAATAAAACCTGTTCCAAACAAAATGCAATGGAATCGAACCAAAGCACCTATTTATGCCGAACATAGCCTGATACCTGAAGCCTTAAGATCCAAAGTTCTAGTTCTAACTTTCTAGTCTCGACGAAAAAAATAAAACCTGTTCCAAACAAAATGCAATGGAATCGAACCAGAGCGCCACTATTTATGCCGAACATAGCCCTATGATACTTGAAGCCTTAAGATCCAACGTTCTAGTTCTTACTTTCTAGTTTTTGCGCAAAAATAAAACCTGTTCCAAACAAAAAGCAATGGAATCGAACAAAAGCGCAACTACTTATGCCGAACATAGCCTGATACCTGAAGCCTTAAGATCCAACGTTCTAGTTCTAACTTTCTAGTCTCGACGAAAAAAATAAAACCTGTTCCAAACAAAATGCAATGGAATCGAACCAGAGCGCCACTATTTATGCCGAACATAGCCCTATGATACCTGAAGCCTTAAGATCCAACGTTCTAGTTCTTACTTTCTAGTTTTTGCGCAAAAATAAAACCTGTTCCAAACAAAAAGCAATGGAATCGAACAAAAGCGCAACTACTTATGCCGAACATAGCCTGATACCTGAAGCCTTAAGATCCAACGTTCTAGTTCTAACTTTCTAGTCTCGACGAAAAAAATAAAACCTGTTCCAAACAAAATGCAATGGAATCGAACCAGAGCGCCACTATTTATGCCGAACATAGCCCTATGATACCTGAAGCCTTAAGATCCAACGTTCTAGTTCTTACTTTCTAGTTTTTGCGCAAAAATAAAACCTGTTCCAAACAAAAAGCAATGGAATCGAACCAAAGCGCAACTACTTATGCCGAACATAGCCCTAAGATACCAGAAGAACCTGAAGCCTTAAGATCCAACGTTCTAGTTCTAATTTTCTAAATAAAACCTGTTCCAAACAAAATGCAATGGAATCGAACCAAAGCGAAACTATTTATGCCGAACATAGCCCTAAGATACCAGAAGAACCCGAAGCCATAAGATCCAACGTTCTAGTTCTAATTTTCTAGTTTTGACGAAATAAAATTAAACCTGTTCCAAACAAAATGCAATGGAATCGAACCAGAGCGCAACTATTTATGCCGAAAATAGCCTATGATACCTGAAGCCTTAAGATCCAACGTTCTAGTTCTAACTTTCTAGTTTTTAAGAAAAAATAAAACCTGTTCCAAACAAAATGCAATGGAATCGAACCAGAGCGAAACTATTTATGCCGAACATAGCCCTAAGATACCAGAAGAACCTGAAGCCTTAAGATCCAACGTTCTAGTTCTAATTTTCTAAATAAAACCTGTTCCAAACAAAATGCAATGGAATCGAACCAAAGCGCAACTATTTATGCCGAACATAGCCTGATACCTGAAGCTTTAAGATCCAACGTTCTAGTTCTAACTTTCTAGTCTCGACGAAAAAAATAAAACCTGTTCCAAACAAAATGCAATGGAATCGAACCAGAGCGCCACTATTTATGCCGAACATAGCCCTATGATACCTGAAGCCTTAAGACGTTCTAGTTCTTACTTTCTAGTTTTTGCGCAAAAATAAAACCTGTTCCAAACAAAAAGCAATGGAATCGAACCAAAGCGCAACTACTTATGCCGAACATAGCCCTAAGATACCAGAAGAACCTGAAGCCTTAAGATTCAACGTTCTAGTTCTAATTTTCTAAATAAAACCTGTTCCAAACAAAATGCAATGGAATCGAACCAAAGCGCAACTATTTATGCCGAACATAGCCTGATACCTGAAGCCTTAAGATCCAAAGTTCTAGTTCTAACTTTCTAGTCTCGACGAAAAAAATAAAACCTGTTCCAAACAAAATGCAATGGAATCGAACCAGAGCGCAACTATTTATGCCGAACATAGCCTATGATACATAAAGCCGTAAGATCCAACGTTCTAGTTCTAATTTTCTAGTTTTTAAGAGAAAAAAAATAAAACCTGTTGAAAACAAAAAGCAATGGAATCGAACCAAAGCGCAACTATCTTTACCGAGCAGAGCAATAAGATACCTGAAGCCTTAAATTGCTCCTTCTAAGTCTAATTTTTTAGTTTATAAGAAATAAAAATAAAACCTTTCCAAAGAAAATGCAATGGAATCGAACCAAAGCGAAACTATTTTGCCGAACATAGCCCTAAGATACCATAAGAACCCGAAGCCATGAGATCCAACGTTCTAGTTCTAATTTTCTAGTTTTGACGAAAAAAATAAAACCTGTTCCAAACAAAATGCAATGGAATCGAACCAGAGCGCAACTATTTATGCCGAACATAGCCTATGATACATGAAGCCTTAAGATCCAACGTTCTAGTTCCAATTATCTAGTTTTAACGAAAAAAACATAAAACCTGTTCCAAACAAAATGCAATGGAATCGAACCAAAGTCCAACTACTTATGCCGAACATAGCCCTATGATACATGAAGTCTTAAGATCCAACGTTCTAGTTCTAATTTTCTAGTTTTTACGAAAAAAAATAAAACCTGTTCCAAACAAAATGCAATGGAATCGAACCAAAGCGAAACTATTTATGCCGAACATAGCCCTAAGATACCAGAAGAACCCGAAGCCATAAGATCCAACGTTCTAGTTCTAATTTTCTAGTTTTGACGAAATAAAATTAAACCTGTTCCAAACAAAATGCAATGGAATCGAACCAGAGCGCAACTATTTATGCCGAAAATAGCCTATGATACCTGAAGCCTTAAGATCCAACGTTCTAGTTCTAATTTTCTAGTTTGTACGATACAAATAAAACCTGTTTCGCGAAAAATGCAATGTAATCGAACCAAAGCGGAACTATTTTTGCCGAACAGAATCCTAAGATACATGAAGAAATAAGATAGAACGATCTAATCCTAATTTCCTTTATCTTTTTTTAAATATCAACCTGTTGCATACGTAAAGCAATGGAATCGAACTAAAGCGCAATAGTGCTAGCCGAACAGAGCTTTAGGTTTGAACGTCTAAGAAAACTTACTTTCCGAAGGTATCGTCTGACGCCTTTTGGAATGTATCGGATTTATTTTTACCAAAGTGCAAATTATAAAGGTTAAAACGTTAAGTCTGGAAATCCAGAGAAGTCTAAAATCAGCATCCTTCCCTCTAGAACTCCTGATGCAAATGAACACACTGACATACTAAAACTGGCACTGGGAGGGGGGATAGTGAGGTTAGAAGGTACATACCTAGAAATCCTATTGGAGACTAGGCGAAGGTAGCATCTGACGTTGGAAACCATGCAGTGGACAAGATGAATTTTAACTAATTAACAACAGCATTACAAAGCATCTATTCTGAAATCCAACCGTATCCAATCTCACCTCACCGACCATCGAATTCCAATAGAAAGAAAAGCTCGTTAAAAACCTATGATGGACTAGCTGCATCTGATATGGTTCGGGTCGCTTTAAAAGGGGCTTCAGATGCGGTTGGCAAAGCAAAAGCAAACAATTTAGCATTCCGATCTCGGTGTCTTAGCTCTTCCTTTTCCTGCCATAGTAAATTACCCAAAAGTCCCGTGTTTCATAATGGTCCCTACCATCTGAACATCTAACGAACCCCTGCTCCCTAACAAACGAAGAAAATATACAGTAAAATCTTAGCATGTAGAGCCATGCACAACAAATTCGCGAGACTTTTCTTGGGGATGCAAATAAATATGACAGCAGCCAGTGATACAAAGAAACATGATGACGGTACTGGAACTAGTAGTGAGAGGAAAGGGGAGGGGCAGACAGCTTTGAAATTAATGTTACCAGAGAACCTGACCTGAAAATCCTACGCTAAATGGAGAGAGGGGGAGGAGGAGCCACACACTACTGAGATCGGTCGACTGGGCTAACTAAAATTCACTCACCCACCATGACCAAGTAGAATCCTCGTTTTTTACTCGCCAATTTGGCTGAAAAGAGAAATGAAATTTAACTCCACGAAAAGAATCACAGTTATGGGATAAATGTGATCTGCATTTGAACTCGCAAGCACCAATGTCCGATCATTCTGAAACGGCTGATGGTCTCCAACCCTTAGAGATCTACTTCCGTACTTGCTCGATCCATCCATTCTGCTAGAAGTTAACAGGCCTGGAAAAAGACTAAAACTTCCAAAGCCGGTAGTTTGCTGAGACCACCTAGTTGTTATGTCCAATTATTTTAATATACTGAGCAGTGACAGGGGTGCTGTTGCCTTCGTAAGAACCATAAAGCATTGGTAGTACCGCAGTAGGGTAAGGATAGGCGGATCTTGGACTTTGATCAACGCCATCTAGCGGCCATAATCTAAGCGCTGCCTCGTCTAGGTCGGAAACGACAGATGGCTTGTACAACGAGACAACCATTCCGTTGAAAATGTTCTACAGCAGCGCCATTTAACGGTCAAAATCCAGAATTTGCACCAACTAGGAGCAATAGATGGCTGAACTGCAACGTGGCGACAACGAACACCAATCGAATAGCCCGACTCCACCCACTCCTATAACCGAGGATAGCTGTCTATCAAAAGCTGATTCTTATCAGCAGGATAAAAATTTCGAGAGTAAGAGTCTGGTTCGTGGTCTGAAGTTTTTTTTTAGGCCCAATGTCGCGGCTCAATTCTGGACTTCACCAACGAGCCCGGCTTTTCCCCCAAACTTTCCCCTCCCCTACCTCGTCCGTATAATAGTCAGAATTCCTTACCTCAGAATATTTCACTAAATCGGTTTTAGAAAAGTTCAGGGAGGACTGACAAGCGCCTGGATGAAACGGTTCGAACACCGCAGTTGTTGGCAGAAGCAATCTCTTGACCTAAAATAGTGATCAGCTTCAAAATGCAGCTCTGAAGGGGGTTTTATCATCATCTTGCATCAATCAGTGCAAAGTGTCGATAACCTTCCAAAAAAAGTTCTGCAGCAGCGCCATCTAACGATCGGAATTCAGACTTTGCATCGACTAGGAGTGATAGATGGCTGATACTGCAATGTAGCGACAACGAACACCAATCGAATAACTCGGTTGAAGAAGACACGACTCCACCCACTCTTATAACCGAGGATAGCTGAGTATCAAAAGCTGATCCTTCTCAGCAGGATAAAAATTGCCAGAGTAAGAGCCAGGTTCGTTGACTGAAGTTTTTTTTTTTTAGGTCCAATGTCGCGGCTCAACTCTGGACTTCACCAATGAGCCCGCTTTTTCCTCAAAATCCCCACCCACCCCCCTACCTTATCCGTATAAAAGTCAGAATTCCTTACCTCAAAATTTTTCACGAAATCGGTTTTTAGACAAGTTCAGGGAGGACTGACAAGCGCCTGGATGAAACGGGTCGAACACCGCAGTTGTTGGCAGAAGCAATCTCTCGACCTAAAATAGTGATCAGCTTCAAATTGCAGCTTTGAAGGGTGTTTAACAAATATTAATCGGTCGCAAAATCCCCGTTAAGGCAGCCTATACGCTAGCCTACCTTTTTCAATCCTGATCATAATCTTAACAATAAATGAATGAAGGATTCATGACGCACTGCCCAAGGGATAAAGACAGTTATGGGAAGGGAATGGGAGAGTTTAAGATGTTTGTAATGGTTGACGTGGCATTTCTGTCTGATCAAAGTAGAGGTCGTCAATATAAATGACAAAGAAAAAATCAAATTAAAGATTTAAAGACTCCTTGAGGCCAAGCTGGCTGGGAAATCTGTATTTCTAAAAGCGAAATGTCAGCTATAATGTTTGACAGCGAAATCCCGGCCAAAATATGAACCATGCAATAACAAAATTAATTTTCCCTAAAGCAATCTCTAAAAAGATACCCCAAGCTGACTGCGAATACACTTAAATTTCAGCCCTTCTTGGCAAGGGTCAGGCAAGGGTCCTCTTCGGGCTCGGTGCTCAAGCTGTCAACTAGTTGCAGGTAACCGTAGCCTATGCTTTTAAACAATACCCGTTGTAGCTCAATGCTCCGAAATAACCTAGCCTACGCCTAACCCAGTCATATTAAATACAGCTTGAGCACCGAGCCTGAAGAAGACCCTGCCAAGAAAGGGCGAAATATAGCTCTAATAAATTGTAGTTGACAAATATACGTACTGTAAATAGGATGGAACGCCACCTGTTCGCTGTCAGTTGGGGTTGCCTTCTAAATTAACTTACCCTTCCTTCGGGACCTAAACTTAAACTTGCTTAATTCCTCCGATGCTGTCATGTGCAGTGTATGTAGTGTGCACTGTAGTGACAAGTAGGCCTAGACGTAGCCTAGGTGCTCGACCCGGTGTAGCTCAACGTAAAGAAACATCTTAGCCCACTGTACGCCTAACCCCATCATATTAACGACACCCTCCTAGGCTATGTGAAGTCTAACGCAATAGACCCAATCATCAATACCTATTCACAACAAATCTGCACTCGATCAGAACAGTTAACTGTAGGCTACACCGTGGCTACACCGTACATCATACACGAAATTGCACGCAAGTACACGCAACCCATCTCAAACTCAACTGCAGCTCAACTGATCCCTGGCCTGGCGCAATGCGTCAAAGACCAGTCGACGAGTCACGTGACGCGAAAGTTAGCTTGCTCGCTATTGGCTGGTTTCAATTTGGTAGCAGATCGAATGCCAATTTTAAGGCGCGAAACTCGAAAGGCGCAATTTTAAGGCGCGAAACTCGAAAGGCGCGAAACTCGAAAGGCGCGAAACTCGAAAGGCGCGAAACTCGAAAGCGTCCGGCTGGTATCCCCAGCCAACTTTAAAGTTTGCAGGATAACCGTCAAACGGCCAGAAAAATGCAAGAAAGGGAAAGAAAAAATCAGAGAAACTTTCTAACCGGTGGTAGTGCTTCCTCTTCGGTTACAATTTACATTGCTGTCATGGGACTGATCATAACGTAGTGAAAATAACCTTCGATCATTAGAAAGCTAATTTTAAATTCTTTGAATTCATGTAGGCGGAGAAGGTGGGAGCAGGGTGGGAGACACCATCATTTTTTAATGGGTCGGATTTGTACGAACACGATGTTGCCTTTGTTTTCTTCAAAATCCTCACGGTAGCCAACGTTATCCACAAACTACTTCAGCACAATTCTTGAAAGAAAGGTCGCCATTGCTAATGAACTATTCATTGATCTCCCGGCGGAGGTCAAAAGAGTTACTAAAACCTTCGAGAAGATCGAGTTGCGTAGTTGGAGGATTAAAACAACTAAGTATACTACCATGTGGACGTTTAGATATGTCGGAAGAAGAAATCATCCGTAAGTTTGACATTTTTTTGTCTCGGATGCTGAATATTAATTAGCGCTCGGATGCTGAATATTAATTAGCTGAATAATTTAAGAATCTTCAAGAAATCACTATGACGACTTTAGTATAATTTACGGCGTTTGTTTATTGTGAACTAGTTTACATCCTCCTTTTTCGGATTAACAGAAAAAAGAACAGAAAACAAAATACTAGCCTAAAGGAAATCGATAATCCAAATAATTAGTTTGATTTTTCTACACATTTTCAATATGCCTGCTAGAACTAAAATTTTTACTAGATCTATAGTCAAACTATGATCCCAGCCTCCCCATAGGCGTATTCTAGCCGTTGCCCGAATCGAAGGGAACTGCGAGAAAAGAGGGAGTCTGGACGCGGACTCCGCGTCCAGAAAACAGCGAGAACACGGGGAATCCTTCTAAAATGGATTTTGTTCGAAAAAAAAATATGCAGTTGACGAAATTAGTCTTGATCCACTTTATTTTTGGTTTTGTATATTCTCGTAGTTTTTAATTAATTTTACATTGCAGCAACACCAGCAAAAATTGATTCCCCTCCGAATCTGAAGAGGAGTCCTTTTTGATGATGGTGATGAAAATTGGAGCATTCCCCGTCCGTGGGGACTTCCGATCACGGCGGCGGAGCGGGGGGGCTGCTTACCTTATCGAACCAAAGCGAAACTATTTATGCCGAACATGGCCCTATGATACCTGAAGCCTTAAATGGATCCTGCTAGTTCTAATTTTCTAGTTTAAAAAAAAAAAAATAGAACCTGTTCCAAACAAAATGAAATGGAATCGAACCAAAGCAGAACCATTTTTGCCGAACAGAGCCCCAAGATACCTGAAGAACTAAGAAGCCTGTTTCAGACAAAAAGCAATGGACTCGAACCCAAGCGCAACTATTTTCGCCGAACATAGCCCTATAATACCTGAAGCCTTAAGATCAAACGTTATAGTTCTAACTTTCTAGTTTTTACGAAAAAAATAAAACCTGTTCCAGACAAAAAGCAATGGAATCGAACCAAAGCGCAACTATCTTTACCGAGCAGAGCCCTAAGATACCTCAAGCCTTAAATTGATCCTGCTAGTTCTAATTTTATAGTTTATAAGTAAAAAAAAACTTAATAATTTTAGTACGAAAAACTAATGCATAAAGCAGATGGGACGGTTGATTCGGTGAGGTTCTCTTGCCAGACCACCAGACTTCACCGAATCAACCGTCCCATCTGCTTTATGCATTAGTTTTTCGTACTAAAATTATTAAGGCTATATACATTTATTTGTTTAAGGTGGGTATAATGCTGTATTCAGAATCTGATTCGCAGTCTGATTTGTATTGGATATCGGATTCGGTCATCTGTACACGAAGATTAACCTATAACGAACGTTACGAACGATTTCAGTCAATTGCTCCAATTTAGCCAACAGTGTCGAATGAGGGGCAACCGCTTATTTACTGCACTATTCACTCTGATATGAGCAGCGGCGAAAAGGGAAGTAGACAGGCACAGGCATAAATTCAGAGCTCAGCTAGTACCTGTAGCTCAACTCAGTTTTGTCTTAGTCGCCACATTTGACCAAGGGCTTAACGTGAACAAGATCTATACACTTACACTTGCATCCTATCCAGAGAACAATTTTAGGACAAACATTTTCGATGCTTTCGATATAAAGACGAGGCGAATAATCTGTACTTACTTTTGTAGAAATAGCATGCTCAGAAAAGCAGATTTGGGGTAAGGCAGCGCAAACATGTAAAAAGATGCAAGAAGTGCCAGTGCAGCATCTCTTCCCCTGATACAATTGTCCGAGCTCTTAAAAGATCAGAAAAGTTTCTTTGGTACTACTTGAAGTACAAGAGTACAATTTGACCCCCATTATACTATAAAAAGCTATCAAATTAACGGATAGACCAGGGATAGACAGCAATGATCCTCAGATTAACACTAAGCGGTCGTAACAGAACAAAAACGTGTTGTTTTGAAGAAAATATTATACGCCGTATTACACATTATAACACCTATTTGAACAACGCTTAAGGCGTGGTTTTGTACCAAGCTTCATAACCCCTCTCCATAACACGAGGACTCGAGTATGACGGGGCAAAAAGGCTCAAAAGGGTTGACATAAAATAATTAAAATACTTGAAAAAATAATTAATTGTCTGACAACAAATAACAAGAGCTGGAAGCTCATATGGCTAAATGATCATGGGCTGGCTATATGGCTAAATGATCATGGGCTCATAGGGATCATAAGAATGTATAACCTGCTATACCCCCCCCCCCCCCCAACATTCATCGGATTACATCCGGACTTTAAATAGGGCATTTGAGACATGAGGTATTTCCAAATATCAAGTTTCATTAAGATCCGATCACCCGTTCAAAAGTTATACATACCTCAAGATTCAGGATTCTCCCTCCCCCCACTCCCTCCACGATGGTCGGATCAGGGAACTGACTATTTCTAAGCCAATCCTGTCAAGTCTCTAATTTTCAAGCCAAGTTTCATGGTACGTCTGGAAGTACCTTAACTTGGGATCATCGGAATTCCGGATACCCCCTCTAACTCCCCCACAGTGCCCGAATCTTGTCCGGTTCTGTCACTGATGTACATAGGGCTTGTGCTTGTTCTTCCCACCAAGTTTCATTCCGATCCACTCAAAGCGTGTCACAAGGTTTCCGGTTCCCCCATCCGACCCCCCACCTTCATCGGATCCGGCCCGGACTTGAGACGGGATATCCGAGACATGTGGTATTTCTACATATCAAGTTTCATTATGATCCGATCACCCGTTCGGAAGTTATACATACCTCGAGATTCCGGATTCCCCGTCCCTCCACTCCCCCACGATGGTCGGATCGGGAAGTTGACTATTTCCAGGTTAATCTGGTCGGGTCCCTGATTTGCCTGCCAAGTTTCATTGTCCTATCCTGGACCTGGAAGTAACTTAACTCCGTATCACCGTAATTCCGGAACCCCTCTCCAACATCCCCACAGTGCACGAATCCGGTCCGGTTCTGTCAGTGATGTACCTAGGGCTTGTGCTTGTTCCTCATTCCAAGTTTCATCCCGATCGCTCCACTCTAAGCGTGTCACATGATTTCCGGTTCCCCCCTCTGCCCCCCCTACATTCATCGGATTCGGTCCGGACTTGAAACGAAACATCTGAAACATGACATCTTTCCCAATATCAAGTTTCATTAAGATCCGATCACCCGTTGGAAAGTTATGCATGCCACTAAATTCCGGATTCCGGCTCCCCTCCCTCCCCCCACGATCGTCAGATCGGGCAAATGACTATTTCCAAGATAGTTTGGTCAGGTCCCTAATATGCCTGCCAAGTTTCATCGTCCTAGCGCATCTGGAAGTACCCTAACTCGAAGACACCGGACTGACCGTCCGACAGACCGACGGAAAAGTGATCGGTATGTGGCACTTGGCCGGAAAGGCAAGTGCCATAAAAAGGATGTGACAAAATAACCATGTTCGAAATTAGTTTGCTATTTGTTATTTCTTAATATGTTTTTCCGAACACACTGTTACCTTTGTTTTCTTCAAAATCCTCACGGTAGCCAGCGTTATCCACAAAATACTTGAACACAATTCACTCTTGAAAGCAGGGTCGCCATTGCTAATTAACTATTCATTGATCTCCCGGCGGCGGTCAGAATAGTTACTAAAACCGTAGCAGTGCTTTAGCGCCACCGTGATTTTTCGCCACTGGGTATTTTTCGCCACTCTGGGTTACCTGTTTCACATTACCTGTTTCAAAACATTTTGTTTGTCCCTTAATTTAACCCCCTCCCCCACCCCTAAATGTAGAGCTACAGAGCCCATCTATGAACTCGACCTTACTCTTGACCCAAAGAATCCTCACACCAAGTTTCATCGAAATATCTCATTTCCTTCGAGAGTTACCGTGCTTACAGACAGACAGACGGACGGACAATTTTTGCAATGTCATAAGGTATTTGTCACTAACGTTTTCGGATCCCAAAAAGCAAATATGTAACCTTCAATGAGATTCGATTACAGGTCTAAATTAAGCGATCTCCATCATTGGCCGTAGTGAGAAGAACCTAAAATTCAGAGACAAAAATGTATTATCGAGCAGTGCAATACGTGCACGTACCTACCTGTATCAATAACTTTCTGTGATTTTCTCGAAATATGGTTGCTACTGCCGTTGTTACTTTTCGCGAACGCGTTTCCGAATCGCCGCTTTTGCTTGAAGAACTTCTGTTTTTGCACAATCAGGACCATGTCCCTCATGTGGTTTGGTGACCACGAATTCCCCCGTAGCTCGCAAAACCCCTCTTGTCATACAGAGAACCTTGGGGCAGACATAGTACTTATTGTCTCCATTCTGGGACTTGTAGCGAAACAAAAATCCGTCAGCGATATAAATCGTATTGTCTTGGCAGCTCGTAGTTTTACTGATTTCCATCCTTATCGGTTAGAAGAGAAGACAGAGTGAGATGGTATCAACTCAGCAGTTTTTGGGATCCCACAACGTTAGTGACGGATACCTATGACATTGCAAAAGTTGTCTGTCTGTCCGTCCGTCCGTCTGTGAGCACGATAACTCTCGAAGGGAATGAGATATTTTGATGAAACTTGGTGTGAGGATTCTTTGGGTTAAGAGTAAGGTCGAATTCGTTGATGGGCTTTGTAGCCCTACATTTAGGGGTGGGGGAGGGGGTTTAAATTAAGGGGCAAACAAAATGTTTTGAAACAGCTAATGTGATAGTCGATTGTGAGGTAAGAAGACATGCTGAACACGATGGTGAAAACCATTTTCTCGCCGGACAAGTAGTTCGCCTGGAATCCGGCCGAAACCAGAAAATTTGTTAAAAGCATCGACAAATCGACGTACCAAAGTGGGTTAACGACTAGAGCAACCTTTCTAAGGGCAGTGTCTCATCTAGTACACTTCGACTGAAACTTTGCAAGTTTTAACGATGTTTCGCCAGTTTTCGTGTTTTTAATGTATTGTATTTTCTGTAAACATAAACTATAAATGCTTATCTTCAAGAGATTTTCTGGCAAGGCCCTAACAAAGTCACACGATTTTACTTGTTGAATGGCTAGGCTAACTGGATTATGTAATGAGTTATGAGAGTGGCGAAAAATCCTAGATCACTAATCCCACTAAGCTTTCAGGTAACTACACAAGGTTCAGACCGTCATTAGGATATGGGTCGAAACCCAGAGTGGCGAAAAATACCCAGTGGCGAAAAATCATGGTGGCACAAAAGCACGTATCTCACTAAAACCTTCGAGAAGATCGAGTGGAGTGTAAGCAGTCTAGTACACTAGCCCCTTTTCAGGCATGGTGCTCAAACGTCTAGCACCATGCCTGGGTGCTAGACGTTTAAGCACTGTACCTTGGATTTCATGTATAGTGCATGGATTTCAGTATACAGTGCATGCATGAAAAACACAGTTTCTGTCACCACAACTTATCAACGGCTCGGATAGGGCTGAAATTACTACCAAGAATTAGAGAAATCAAAGACAATCCTTATCATATTTTTCATAACAAAAACAAAAGGACGCGACTGATGAGGGAGATAAAAAACCTCATTTCCTTTTCTACATAGTCAAGGGTTTTGCATGCAAAGTGTCCTGTGCCTCAGCTTTTTGGGATCCCAAAACGTTAGTGACGGATACCTATGACATCGCAAAAGTTGTCCGTCTGTCCGTCCGTCCGTCCGTCCGTCCGTCCGTCCGTCCGTCCGTCCGTCCGTCCGTCCGTCCGTCCGTCCGTCCGTCCGTCCGTCCGTCCGTCTGTCTGTCTGTAAGCACGATAACTCTCGAAGGGAATGAGATATTTTGATGAAACTTGGTGTGAGTATTCTTTGGGTCAAGAGTAAGGTCAAGTTCGTAGATGGGCACTGTAGCTCTACATTTAGGGGTGGGGGAGGGGGTTTAAATTAAGGGACAAACAAAGTGTTTTGAAACAGCTAATGTGATAGTCGATTATGGGGTAAGAAGACATGCTGATCACGATAATGAAAACCATTTTCTCGCCGGACAAGTAGTTCGCCCGGAATCCGGCCAAAACCGGAAAGTTTGTTAAATGTAAAAGTTTTATTTGAAGTTAATTAGATGTTCGATCTAGGGGTAAGAAGACATGCTGAACACGATAGTGAAAACCATTTTTTGACCGGACAAGTAGTTAGTCCGGAATCCGGCCGAAACCGGAAAATTTGTTCACAGCAAAAGTTTTATTTGAAGTTGATTAGATGTTCGATTTAGGGGTAAGAAGACATGCTGAACACGATGGTGCAAACCATTTTCTCGACGGACTAGTAGTTAGCCCGGAATCCGGCCGAAACCGGAAAATTTGTTAAAAGCAAAAGTTTTATTTGAAGTTGATTAGATGTTCGATTTGGGGGTAAGAAAACATGCTGAACACGATGGTGAAAACCATTTTCTCGCCGGACAAGTAGTTCGCCCGGAATCCGGCCGAAACCGGAAAATTTGTTAAAAGTAAAATTTGTATTTGAAGTTGATTAGATGATAGATTTAAGGGTAAGAAGAGACGCTGAATCTGTATATGACAATCATTTTTTATCCGGACATATAGTTCGTCCGGAATCCGGTTGAAACCGGATTTTTTTTAGAAGTTGAAGTTTTATTTGAAGTTGATTAGACGTTCTTTATAGGGATAAGGCGATGCGCTGAATTCGTTTCTGAACTATCTTTTTTTGGCTGGACAAGTAGTTCGCTCGGAATTCGGCCGAAAACGGAAATTCGGCAGAAGTAAAGCAGGAAGTTTCGATCAGTATCGTCAAAATAAATATGGCTTATACAGGTATATCTGAACTTAATTTTCTCAGATGATTAGCCTGGCGAAGACTGGATCTGGCGTAGTCAAGACGTAGTTGTCTGGGTCAAATATAAAATTTTTGGGATCCCATCGAAACCTTTGGTCTTGTTCTACCTAACAGTCAACCAGAATATTGGCTCCTAGGGCACTCTACATGGAAAATAGATAGGCTGCTGTCAGGTTTTTCATCTCCATCATCAGTCGCGTCCTTTTGTTTTTGTTAGGAAAAATATGATAAGGATTGTCTTTGATTTCTCTAATTCTTGGTAGTAATTTCAGCCCTATCCGAGCTGTTGATAAGTTGTGGCGACAGAAACTGTGTTTTTCATGCATGCACTGTATACTGGAATCTATGCACCATACATGAAATCCAAGGTACAGTGCTTGAACGTCCAGCACCCAGGCATGGTGCTAGACGTTTGAGCACCATGCCTGAAAATGGGCTAGTGTACTAGACTGAGTGTAAGAGGATTAAAACAACTAAGTATATCACCATATGGACGTTTAGATATGTCGGAAAAAGAAATCATCGGCCAGTTTGACGTTTTTTGGTCTCGGAAGCTGAATATTATTTAGCTCGATTTCAGGATCTTCAAGAAACCACTATAATGGATTTTGTCTAATTTACGGCGTTAGTTTATTGTGGTCTAGTTTGCATCCTTCCTTCTTTCGACTTACGGGAATTAACAAGAACAAACAGAAAATAAATACTTCAAGAAATCTATGATGCAAATAATTAGTTTTGACTAACTTTGAACATGTTTTTTTTATGGCACTTGCCCTTCGGCCAAGTGCCATATAGCGATCGGAATTTCTGTCCGTCCGTCGGTCTGTCTGTCCAGGTTTTGCTAGCTCGGGCACTTCCACATAAGCTAGGAAGATGAAACTTGGCAGGCATATCAGGGACCCCAAAAGATTAAGTTAGAAATATTAATTTCCCCGATCCGAGCATCGTGGGGGATGTGGAGGGAGGGTTAATTCTAGCTCCGAACCGCATTTTTGGATGGCGGGGTATCTTGGTTTCTCATCTACTTTTTTTGTACCACCTACTCGTATCAAGTGCCATATGAGCTCCTAGCTCCCGTGCATTACGAATTTGTCTTCTTCCCGTGCATTACGAATTTGTCTTCTCAGCCGGGCTCTGGACATTTTGTTATTTAATTTATTATTAAAAAAAAAAAAGAACCTGAATCTTGTTTTACATTAATTTTATTATTTTCGTTTTTTTTGCCAGACTAATTTTTTTCAAGTATTGTAATTACTTTCTGTCGACCATTTTGAGTTTTTTTTCCCGTAATACTCGAGCCCTCACTCTCCGTCAGTTTTGGTTAGATACCGAACGTATTCTTCCAGATATATGATCGTGACAAAGGTGTATCGCTCCCGGATCCGGGCCGAACTAATAACAGTCGTATGGCATGCATTTGGGGTCAACATTGGCAGAAATGTTGCCGAGAATGCACGGATTATCGCCGAGAATGCATGAAATGTATCCGAGAATGCTGCTTTTGTCGCCGAGATTTTTTGTGTGTATCCGAGACTGCAATGTTTGTCGCCGAGAATGACAACTTTGTAGCCGAGATTTCCACTGAAAATCGTGTCGCCGAGAAATACAGATATGTGTTCGAGACCAAAAATCGAGTTCCCGAGATGAATTAAAATGTCGCCGAGATCGCTATAAATGTCGCCGAGATTTTACGTAATGTCGCCGAGAATGCATCAAACGTCGCCGAGAATGCATCAGATGTCTCCGGGATTGTTTTGAAAATAACATGGAAGTGAAAAAAGTGTCGCCGAGAATTGAAAAAAAAATACAGCTTAGAACGATAAATCTCAGTTTTGAGATAGGAACAAATGTTGCCGAGATAGCACGAAGTGTCGCCGAGATTGCATGAAATGTCGCCGAGAATACCTGAAACGTTTTTGAGAATATCCTACGCACACGGCTGAAAAAAGTGTCGCCGAAATAGGGAATAATGTAGCCGAGATTGAACGACATGCAGTGCATAACGATAGGCTATTTTTTTTTTTTTATCAAAGTAACAGTCAAACGCGTGATCCAATCCCGACAGAGCTTGGAAGTTGGCGAGGGTACATGTCACAGATGCTGCATTTACAAGCCCGGACCAAATGCGACTCTTCGCTGGAACATATGCTAACTACCTTAAGTGTGTTATATACGAGAAGAAACTCTTGAAACTCCGCTATTCATGAATAATCGATTTTCGGATGGTGGACTTTCTCTGTCGGATTTGTGGTACCTCTATGCGCTTGTATCTATGTTTTATGTAGCCTATGAAGCGGTAAATCGGGTCAATAGGAAAATTAAAATTAAAATGATTGTCCCTCGAACGGTTTATAAGTGTAAACGCGTCCGGCGCCTCGCTGACCGCTCGGCTCTATATATATAGCTTAGCGCAATTCTAATTTTAATTTTAATTTTCGTTTTGACCCGATTTACCCCTTCATATTTATGGTTGACAAAAACAATTTTACGAATAAAGTGTTAACGTATTGTGCCCCTGCCGCGAGCTGACCGGCCGTAAATATTCTGAACGTCACTACTAGAGCAGATAGTGGAAAACCAAAGAGCCCTTGGGCTGAACCCAAATAATTCAATGTATTCGATTAAATGATACACAAATAAGTTGGCTTTTCAGTTAAACTTTAAGGTATAGGATATGGATCACAGGTGCTAACAGAGCTAAAATAAATATAGCCAGCAAAACAAATATAATCCAAAGTCGCTTATAAGTAGACCATAGACCATAAAAAATGTGTTCCCACTTGCAAGCGAATCTGATCTGGAGACTTGATTTTGAAATCGACGACTTGATTTTCCTTCACTTGAAGTCCTCCCCTAATAGTCTTGTAACATGGTAAGCTCAAGGTTCAACCTCCAAACATTGCTGGTATGATAGGAAAGTTTGGTTCTACCGAACAGAAAATGTCAGGTAAGCAGCACTGTGTAGCATCTCCGTTTAGGCCCATGCCAGGTCCACACTTTTTCATGGTTTTACAACGAAGTCGGCGATCAGAGGTTCTGAGAAACTTCCACATAAGCATGGACATGAATGTGGCCAAGCACAATGCTTCCTAACCGAGTTCCTAACTGGGTTTTCTGCAGCTTGTAATGATAGTGCTTGTTCAGCTGCACTTCACATGTAGGCTTCCTCAAAAGTAGGCTATTGTTTGACTTCATAAAGGAATTCAGTTGTAAGCACAACCCTTGAGTCAAAACTGATCATGGGCTCATAGGGATCACGAAAATGTTTATTTTGCTTAAAAGTATTTTTTGTACTTTGCGGTTAGGACTGGAACAAAAGTCGGGATTCGTGGTAACTACCGAATCCTGAAAATATACCGGATCCCAATCATGATACCGAATAATCTTCGACTGATCCGTAAAGATACCAAATAGTTATGGACTTCTGGTATCGAAAAATTACCAAATAATTTCAGTGAATTCGCTCACCGAATTCGTAATAACTACCGAATCCTGGCAATTATACCGAATCCCGATCGGTATACCGAGTATATTTGTACCGATAACCTATTTGGGATTCTGTATAACTACCGAATCCCCGTAAATATACGGGTATTCGGGTGTTCTTGTATAGAACAAATACTGAACAATTTTAGTAAAACTTTGGGCCTCCAGCCCAAAGCTAGACGGGCGATGTTGTGCCTCCAGCCCAAAATTTTACTGAATCTCAAAAAGTTGCGACGACCCCTTGACGCCCCTGCTTCCGGATGCATACATGCACCCCCTGCGCTTGCAGATAAAAAGTATACAACGAAGTATGAGGGGGCTCAGATTGTGTAAAATAAAACGCTTTTAATGCTAGTTTCAGTGGTCTTTCGTCTGGAATACAACAGCTACGAACTGGCCTTCCGTGAGCATTCTGGCTTTCTGAGATCGCTGCACCCATCATGTGTTAAGGGGACATTTTCGTGTGGATGGCTCCGTTGGATGTCAAGTCCCATCATCATAATAAGTGGTTTTGCGGCGGTGGCTCAATTGCCTTTTGCGTGAAAAGCTATAGACGGGCGATGTCACCGTCCAGCTTGACTCCTGTTCGGCAATGCTCCTCGAGCCCTGTTGAATGGGAAGAGGAAGATGGCTCCGCCAACCCATGACCGAGGCAGTACATTGTTGCGAAAAGAAAGTGAAGTGCTTACCCATTTTATACCCACAAGATTATACGTAAGTGTGAAATTGTAAGCCAGAACCTATTGAAAAGATTACGAACCCCATGCATCTTCGAAGAGTTGCGTATTTTCCAACCGCTAGACGCTAACATGAATAGATTGCCTAAGGGTTTGAAAAAGAAACAAACCTTCGTTTTGTTCTCTATCTCATCACGTTGTCGTGTAAATCCAGTGACATTTTCTCGTGGATGGTATCTGTCAAGTGTTCCCTCTCTTTTAGCTGACGGAATCTGTCTGTGACATTTTGTCGCAAAAATCTTTGACATTCTAACGCCTATATGAAACGAGATATGAAACCAGTTTCTTTTTTTTTTTTTTTTTTTATTATTAAGGGACTATACAAGTAATTTATTGGTAAGTAACCGGTCACAGAATTCTGACTCGCTTTGACATAATCTGTGACAAATCGCAGAACTCTGCGATCAGTGGAAACCTGCTATGTCGATGTCAAAAGCCAAAAGTGCCTGGACCTGGAATGGGAACTTTTCTACTGCCCGTCTCTGTGACAGAAAACTTCACTGAGCGTGTCCGAAAGCTCGGAAACGAACGAAAATACTGAATTAATTCAGCATTTTATGCTGCATTTCGCTTTCGGACTTAAATTTTCGCTCAGTTAATGCAGCATTAATTCAGCATAAAATTCATCGAAGAATTCAGCGAAGATGCTAAATTTTACGCTGAATTTTCAAGAAGAAGCTGGGGAGCTGGCGATTAAAGCTAAATTTCGGAATTCGAAGTGTCGGAGAAGAAATAAAGAACGTGTCCGAAAGGTTTTAGTGCTGTAAATGCTGCATTTAATGCTGCATATAAGGTAAGAGCTTTCGGACGAAAAAGAAAATAAAAATGCAGCATTAAATGCAGCATTTACAGTCCTGAAAGCTTTCGGACACGCTCATTATTTCATGCATTTCCATCCGTCCCTCTTTGATGAATAGGATGAAATCCAAGGTAAACCTACTCTGAAAGGATTAGAGACTGGATCAGGATCCCGTTAGTCTTACTTAGTTGGCTTCCGTTATCAGCAAATACAAAAACAAGCGCCATCTAGAGCAGTACCTTACTTCAATCAGTCGATTTCGGAAAAGTATACTAGATGGCAGTGCTTCCACTTCTACTTTATTTCAAAGTAGAATACTTTATTTCGGACCATTCTACTTTTTAATTTTCTAATCTACTGTACTACTTTATTTCTACTCTTTTTTGTCTGTGACACATTGCAGTTCTGGTTTCAATCTGGTTTCGTTTAAAGTTCTCTCAATTTTACCATGAAATAGGCTGATTTTCGAAATTTTTGCCTGCGGCGCAAAGTTTTAACTTAATCTTGTTCTGTACTATATATATTTAATTAAACAGAAAACAGGCTGATTCCCCCTGTTGTAACAGTCAGCGCACGGTTTGTTTTTCTGCCCAAATCTCGGTACTTTAGCACTAAAAAGGATAATTTTTTGCCTGCGGCGCACATTTTGAACACAAACTGGTTTTGAACCAAAAGATCTGTATTTTAGCACAAAACAGTCTGATTTTTGAAGTTTTTGCCTGTTGTTAATAATTTGCATAGAACTTCGTTTTGTACCAAAGTTTCTGTATTTTAGTAGGAAACAGGATTTTTTTTCTGAATTCTTGCCTGTGTCGCAGTTTTAACACAATCTGGTTTGAACAAAACATCTGAATTTGTTGGGAAAACAGGATGATTTTTTTTTTTTCCTGCGGCGCATAGTTTAAACAAAATTTGATTTATAGAACAAAAAGAAAATTTTTGTTTGCTTTCTAAAACTATTTATGAAGGGGAACGTTGAAAATGAATCAGCTAATTAAGCATTCACATATGAAATGACGGTCCTGGTGATTGCATTAAGCTCGTCTTTCGATATAAAACTACTTTTTTTTAACATTGATTCAGAACAAATCTACTTTTTTTCTACTTTATTTTGGAGGGCTGCTACTTTTTTTCAGAGAGGGTCGAGTGGAAGCACTGCTAGATGGTGCTATCGGTTGAGCAAAAAAAAAAATTCCTGTTTTGCAACAGAGTGGCCTTAAACTGGCTAGTATCTACCTTAACAGACAAAATATGTTGAGACCTTCATTATCTTTTAAACGATTGTCATATGGCCTTTTCTAGTTCAGCCTATTGGTGCCATCTATAGTGATGGTGGTATGCCAAACCTATAACATGGTCTTAAGGACAGAGGCATCATTTCGCGACAACCTAGGGGAGGCAATGCTGTAATTCCAGATCATTAGCTAGGTCTGATAAGGTCAAAGTTTGGTAAAAGACCTTATTAAAATCCACTTTACGTAGCTGCCTGTCATAATGATGTCAATCACTTTTTTCCTAAAGATTTTATAATTTTTCATATGCAGCTGCCCTCCCCCCCCCCCTGGGGTGGTCAAATGACGCCTCTTAAGGATGGGGGTGGACATGATTAAAGTAGCGTTCCAGTGAGTTATTACAAGTTACGATGATAAAGAGTCGGGGCGAGCGTCGTATTGTGGTAGTTATAATGCTCTCAACAACGAAAATAATAACTGGGTTATAGGCCATCACCCTAATGGGAGTGTCCGTTACTATTAGTTATATGCAAGGGACCATCATAAGTAAACTGTAACGAACATAACAGTCGTGGAACGAAAATAATAAGAGGGAGGAGCTAATTTACTTAGTGCAGCAGGCTCTGAAACGGAAATAATAACAAGAATAGTAGAACTAGACCCCGAAGCCGCGCCGAATTTTTTTTTCAGCGGCGGCGCGCCGGAAAACCCTCGGCGTGGCGGCGCGCCGGAAAACCCTCGGCGTGGCGGCGCGCCGGAAAACCCTCCGGACTTTTTTAGCTAAAATTTTGGAACTTTGCGGCCATGATCTGGAGCAGTTTCGTGCCTGAATTGGCTGTAGGTGTAAATAATTAGTACGGAATTAAAATATCGGTTGATTGGCCAGCCAGGCAACCTATCAAGTTTATGGGCTACCTCGCTGGTATCAACATAATTTCAGCTATTCTTGTACAAGGCGTCATCTCCCTGTTCCAGACGGATTCCCACTGCGAGTCCCGGATTTTTTTATTGTACTAGCAACTCCCTTCCCCCCATTCTCACGGGTCCCCGGCGTAAGCATTGCTTCAACTAGAATAACTAGAAAATAACTCCTTTCGGATTCGATGTGGAGCTTATTGTTGCTGGTGTCAGTGGTTTAACTAACGCTTAGAAAATAATAAAACTCTGTTTTATTGATTTTTTTTAAACTGTGCAGTTAAAAAACTAAGTAAACAAATCAGATCAAAGAAAAGTGAAATAACGTGGACCATTAGACAGACTAATTTTGTTTCGTCAACCAAATGAGCTTGGCAAGGAAATAGATCAGCAAATTTTCGAACCAACTTGATACAGATACATTATATCTGTTATCGTTGTTTCCAGTCTCGATAGTCCCAGAAAGTGACTCCTTCTTTTCTCGTGGCTCCCCTTGACTCGTCAAGGAGTACCCGGGAAACAGCGAAATATGGCAAATAAAAATTAGGTGACGACTTTTATGGATCAATTGCTTCTAAACAAAACAATTATTCTCAAATTCGATTACTACCTGAAACAACAAATAACACAGAAGATACGACCCCCCCCCCAACCGACGATGGGGTGCTGTGATAAAATGTAAGAATTTTTCTGGGTCCTTTCTTCGCACGCCAACTATCGTGGTCTAGCTTATCTGGAATTGCCCGGATTAGTGAAAGTCCGACTGCCGACAGCAAGACAGACGTTATGGTACTTGAGCAAACCAATGTAAGTCCCAGACAAGCTTAACTAACATAAAAAAACATCATGGTCGGACAGTGTGCGTGGACGTGCTCAAAGAAACATCAGTGGTATATGACTGTCTTTTGATTACTTTTTCATTGTCAAAAGACACGGTGGGCAACAATGAAAAGTATTTCCGCCGAAAAAAAAACGGTGGCGGCGCGCCGCCGTTCAAACGGCGTTAGCTATGGCGCGCCATCTGAAAAACGGCGGCGGCGCGCCGAAACTTTTTTGGCGGCGGCGCGCCCATAAACGGCGTGGCTTCGGGGTCTGAGTAGAACCCGATTTTGTCACGAGTGACCCGCGCAATTGTAACCAGAGCGTGAGCAGAAAGATAGCAAAGCAAAGGAGACAGAAAAAAAAAATCTGACCTGACCTTAAACGATTAATTATACCCCGTTCAGTTTCAGAGGCTTTTCCAGCGTACTTTATACTAGTGCCATCTAGTATGGTCATACTTTAAGCGCGTAACGCTGTGTCTCGTACAACCTCAGATCTAGTAATGTTCAGTACATCATCATATCATCGAGCGGTTGACCCGCGTTTACCTTTACCCATAATAAAACACTACAAGAGAAGACTTTTAATTTGAAAAGAGTGCATAGGTTAGTTACTTGGCCTAAGTATCGTTTTGCTGCTTACCTTAGCAGGCTAGCTTATAACTGACTGCACTAAACAGATCGTTAGGCAGTGGCCTAACCTAGCTAAGTCTAAGCTGAATTTAATCTGCAATAATACAGAGTAAATTCAGCTTAGGCTATATATAATGCCAATATTAGGGTAGCCAGTAAAATTTTTTTTAATCAAACCTGAGCTGTTGAAGATCAGAATGTGATTCTCCTATCTTTTAGCTTTGATTTGAGGCCAAAATCACCTCTCTATCTTGCCTCTAAGCATCTTAAATCTTCTTTAGAAAACAGTATTTTACATAAGGAAATGCCTATGTTCATCCATTGACTTTAGGGTTTTGTCCATCTAGTGACCAGCTTGGAACTATGTGCTTCAATGAAATTCTATGAAACTGGGTATTTTGAGCTGGTTTTGAGTGCATGGGGAGCCCCAGCAAGTGAGTTAGATGAGAAAATATGAATAAGATCATTAAGGTTATAGTCCAATAGACCTACTGCTGCTATAGGTTGCTGACTTTTCCTCCTTAGTATCAACAAATTTTAGTAGGCAAGTTCAGCTACTTTTTTTACATCTAAATTTACATTGAATATTAAGAAATAATATTAAATAGCTAGGACATCTTACTGATGACCTTACAAAACAGACAATTTTGTCCTGAATGCAATGGTATTTTCAAAATATTTTTTGAAGATGTTTTAGATAGGTAAAACTGATCAGGAAAATTCACAGCAATTCCTGCATTCATTACAAAAAAATCGCCAATTTTTGCCACTAGGTGTTTTTGTGGCCACCCTACCAATATTTCGGCCCTTATTGACGTTTTGCACTATCAAATATGATTCACAGTCAGCTTGGGCTGCAGGAATATTTATTATTGGCAAGGGTCCTCCTCTCCTCAGCCTCAGGGGCTCAAGCTCAAGCTCAAAGTCAAAGCTAGGAAAGTTAATCAGTGATAAAATAAATAAAGATGCATAAGGTACTGTAAAACATTGAAATTCGAACACATCGGAATTATAATGTGTTGATTGAACAGTCCAAACCTGAAACTTTATTGTATGTGTCACAACAAAGTCACAGCACTTGCAAAAAAATAGAATATTGTAGCCAAAAGTAGGGTAGCCACTAAAAAAAAAAAAAATCAAACCTGAGCTTTTGAAGATCAGAATGTGATTCTCCTATATTTTAGCTTTGATTTGAGGCCAAAATCACCTCTCTATCTTGTCTCTAAGCATCTTAAATCTTCTTTAGAAAACAGTATTTTACATAAGAAAATGCCTATGTTCATCCATTGACTTTAGGGTTTTGTCCATCTAGTGACCAGCTTGGAACCATGTGCTTCAATGAAATTCTATGAAACTGGGTGATTTTGAGCTGGTTTTGAGTGCATGGGGAGCCCCAGTAAGTGAGTTAGATGAGAAAATATGAATATGATCATCAAGGTTATAGTCCAATAGACCTATTGCTGCTATAGGCTGCTGACTTTTCCTCCATAGTATCAACAAATTTTTGTAGGCAAGTTCAGCTACTTTTTTTTACATCTAAATTTACATTGAATATTAAGAAATAATATTAAATAGCTAGGACATCTTACTGTTAGCCTTATAAAATAAACAATTTTGTCCTGAATTCAATGGTATTTTTAAAATATTTTTTGGAGATGTTTTAGATAGGTAAAACTGATAAGGAAAATTCACAGCAATTCATGCATTCATTACAACAAGATCGCCAAGTTTTGCCACTAGGTGATTTTGTGGCTACCCTACCAAAAGTTGCAAAAACCCAAAACTCAACTGCCGCTAGCTTTTGGCAATGCTGTAACCAGTCATGCACATATCCTCAATTTTTGGGCATGGTGCCCCAACGTCAGGGCATGCCCCAAGGTATGGGGCAATGGTGCCCATAGGTTGCAGCACCATGCCCTGGAGCATGGGCATGGTACTAGCATGGCACCCCCATGATATTTGGTTGAACTGAGATTGATTACATACCTAAATAGGGCTGTCTTCCTCTCCTAGACCACAAGATACTTGATCTTATGTTCTATCTAACATCTTTTTCCAGTTTTAAAAATATTAGAGAACTTCCAAGAAATTTAGCCTTTAATGAAGGCCACTTTTTCCTATTGGTTTAGGCCTACCTATCCATTTCCAGGGAAAAATGGGAATTCATTCATGGCTAAATTTCTTGGAAGTTCTCTAATATTTTTAAAATTGGAGAAAGAGGTTGGATAGAACATAAGATCAAGTATCCGAGGGGTTGCCCACTCAGTTTTTGGGTGCACAGCAGGTGCCCGGTGCCGGCTGGTGCCGACCGGTGCTGGCTGGTGCCGACCGGTGCCGGCTGGTGCCGTCTGGTGGGCATTTTGATCGTGGGCATTCTGGCGTGGGCATTGTGAGAGTGGGCAAAAAGATCGTGGTGATTTTGGGAACCACCCTTCGCCAGGCTAATCATTTGAGAAAACCAAGTTCAGATATACCTGTATAAGCCATATAATTTGCCATGGCCCTTGTGGCCTTTCAGCGCAAATAAATCTATCTATCTATTTTGACGATACTGATCGAAACTTCCTGCTCGGCCAAACTTCCGGTTTTGGCCAAATTCTGACTGAACTACTTGTCCAGCAAAAAAAAAAAAGTTCAGAAACGAATTCAGTGTATCTCCTTATCCCTATAAAGAACATCTAATCAACTTCAAATAAAACTTTCTTAAACAAAAAAATCCGATTTCAACCGGATGCTGGACGAACTATATATCCGGAAAAAGATTGATTGTCATATACAGATTCAGCGTCTCTTCTTACCCTTCAACTGTCATCTAATCAACTTCAAATAAAACTTTTGCTTTTAACAAATTTTCCGGTTTTGGCCGGATTCCGGGCGGACAACTTGTCCGGCGAGAAAATGATTTTCACCGTCGTGTTCAGCATGTCTTCTTACCCCTAAATCGAACATCTAGTCAACTTCAAATAAAACTTTTACTTTTAACAAACTTTCCGGTTTTGACCGGATTCCGAGCGAACTACTTGTACGGTGAGGAAATAGTTTTCATCGTCGTGTTCAGCATGTCTTCCCACCCCTAAATCGAACATCTAATCAACTTCAAATAAAACTTTTACTTTTATCAAACTTTCCGGTTTTGGCCGGATTCCGGACGAACTACTTGTCCGGCGAGAAAATCGTTTTCACCATCATGTTCAGCATGTCTTCTTACCCCATAATCGACTATCACATTAAATGTTTCAAAATTTTATTTGCCCCTTAATTTAAACCTCCTCCCCTACCCCTAAATGTAGGGCTACAAAGCCCATCTATGAACTCGACCTTACTCTTGACCCAAGGAATCATCACCCCAAAGTTTCATCAAAATATCTCATTCCCTTCGAGAGTTATCGTGCTTACAGAGGGACAGACGGACAGACGGACGGACGGAAAGACAGACAACTTTTGCGATGTCATAGGTATCCCTCACTTACGTTTTGGGATCCCAAAAACCGTTCGCATAAGCATACTTATACTGTAACCTTAACAGATGAAATGACCCTTGTTTCAGTACCTTACAATACTTAGTCCTTCAAATTAAACAGGCTAAAGGACGGCTCAGACGGCGTTCGTAAAGTGCGTAAAGTCGTTCGTAAAGTTGCTCCGCTAACCCGCGTAAAGTACTTTACGGAGGCAGCCAAGAAGTTCCGTAAAGTTCGGAAGGTTGACCGATAGGAGAAGAGATCGAAAACAAGTTATGAAAATAAATTTGAAAATGGGGATTAGGAAACGGAAAAATGATGAGATGATGACTCTTGTGGTTTGTATGATAATAATAATAATAAGGTCGAATAACTTGAAACTTGTTTTTTGCAAGAATAATAATTAGGAACATTTTTTTTGAATTAATTTTGTTCTTGTTGATTTTGTCAGGTGAAATGGGAGAAAGAATTACTCATTGAATTAAATTGTTTAGAACTGACTTATTTATTTATATTATTCTAATTTATTTATTGGAGTTTTTTTTCTATCTGGATATTAACCATGGTCAATTATGGCTTTTAGTGTTAATAAATATCTACCTATGGTTCATATATGATACAAATAATCTCTAATAATTAAAATCTTTTTCTTTCTAGAACAAATCGCCATAGAAAATTCTCGTAATGTCATCTAAGTCAAATTCCCGTCTGAGCGGCGACAAATTTTCCGGAGCATACTTTGCGAAAAACTTTACGAACGCCGTCTGAGTCGTCCTTAAAGTTGTCAATACTATAAGGTTCGTGTTTCTTCTGTTTCTTCTGAAACAACAAGACCAAAGGTTTCGATGGGATCCCAAAAATTTAATATTTGATCCAGACAATTAGGTCTTGTCTTCGCCAGATCCAGTCTTCGCCAGGCTAATCATCTGAGAAAAACAAGTTCAGATATACCTGTATAAGCCATATCTATTTTGACCATACTGATCGAAACTTCCTGTTTTACTTCAGCCAAATTTCCGGTTTCGGCCGAATTCCGAGCGAACTAGTTGCCCAGAAAAAAAAAATATAGTTCAGAAACGAATTCAGCGTATCTCCTTATCCTTATAAAGAACATCTAATCAACTTCAAAGTAAACTTTAACTTCTGAAAAAATCCGGTTTCAACCGGATTCCGGACGAACTATATGTCCGGGTAAAAAATGATTGTCATACACAGATTCGGCGTCTTTTCTTACCCTTAAATCTATCATCTAATCAACTTCAAATAAAAGTTTTGCTTTTAAAAAAATTTCTGGTTTTGTCCAAACTACTTGTCCGGCGAGAAAATAACTTTCATATTCGGATTCAGCGTGTCTCCTTACCCCTAAATCAACTATCTAAATAGCTTTAAAAAAATATTCGTTTTGCCCCTAAATTTGAAACCCCTCCCCCACCCTCAAATATAGGGCTACAGAGCCCATCTTCGAACTTGACCTGTACTTTGACTCAACCAATCCTCCCGCCAAGTTTCATCAAAATATCTCAATCTCTTCGAGAGTTATCGTGCTTACAGACAGACGGACAACTTTTGCGATGTCATAGGTATCCCGCCACTTACGTTTTGGGATCCCAAAAAGCTGCAGTCGCTATTTTTCAAAACTAAAATCCTGAATTCTCATGGTGAACGAAACCTTCTTAGTGAAATCGTTTTGTTCTGAACAGGTTCAAAAAGCCAGTGTCGGCCGGTGCCGGCCGGTGCCGACTGGTGCCGGCCGGTGCCGAGTCGGGGGTGCACAGCAGGTGCCGAGGAGTGGGCAACCCCTCGCAAGTATCTTGTGGCCTAGGAGAGGAAGGCAGCCCTATTTAGGTATCTAATCAATCTCAGTTCAACCAAATATCATGGGGGTGGCATGCTAGTACCATGCCCATGCTCCAGGGCATGGTGCCCCAACGTATTGGCACCATGCCCATACCTTGGGGCATGCCCTGACATTGGGGCACCATGCCCAAAAATTGAGGATTTGTGCTTGACTGGCTGTAACCTCTTGACAAGAGAAAATTCTAATCAAAGGTTAGCAAAATTTTAGTTTTTGATTGTTTATAAAGGGTTCAGTAAAGCAATAAGTTGCTTGAAAAAAGCCAATGTTTCTGTTGAAGAGGACTAACATATCAAAGTCTCTGAAATTAGTAAATGTCACACTGGTGCCGAAAAATTTGGTAATAACTTTTGTTTAAATACTTGTGCAAAAAAATATTTACTCGGACATACTATTTTATCCGTGTTCGACAACATAAACCTATTCGGACAACTGGATTGCGTTTGTTCATGATTAAAAGCACACCTATCAAAAAACATTTTTTACCAAAAACATTTTTTACCATTGTTGAATGTCCAGTAGCTGTCCGAGATGGTCATTCCATGTTCGAATATGAAAACAGAGGGGTGCCACTTCCAAGCAAGAAAGCTTCTATTTACATAGCAAAAATAAATTCTGGGGCAGGTGAAAAAAACTTGCAACATTTTGCTCTTTCATCCAACCTTATTCACAAAGCTGTAAAGGCAATGCTGTCCCTGCAAACATCAAAGAAGAAAAATAACATAAATATCTGTCAGAATTTCGATGTTTTACCTAATCTGTTTTGCCTTTGTGACCTTTTTCTCAGAATTGTATTAATTAGACAAATATGCTACTCTAGGCTAGTGATCCCTGTTTTAGCTCCAGTCCTGTATTTTTGTCATTGTTTTTATTCCTTACTAAGCCAGATAGGTTAGCCTAGATCTATTGAAGGGATTGCATTTCAGGAAATTTGAAATTTGGTTTGAGATTAGGTATCCCCTCCTGTGCCATACAGCCTGTGTAGAGATAGCTGGTGTTGGTCCTAGGCCATAAGTATGTAGGGTGGTTCTGGGGAAGTGAGGTTAAGAATCTCTACTGTCTCAGCTGTATCTCTGCCATACCTGTACCTAGGCTTTGTATGCATGTGAGCTTTTTGCTGGCTGTGTATCAATCGCTGTTTTAAAATAACTCTGTTTGTGACAGTCTACAACCTCTGATTTTTAGATACCCTATGCCAAACATTGGGTATATCCAGCATTTAAAAAGCTGTAAAATACCCCTATTGCTTGATACCCTAGACTATGGCAAATGCTGAGTACCATAAAACTAGTTGATGATTAGAGTGAATTTCAGAAATCAATCAAACAGAAATCCTCAATAGTAGAGTAGGTTAGGTTAGGTTATTCACAGATACCAAGCATTTGACATGGCATTTCCCAGAATCAGGGATTTGTGGGGGTCCCGTCACTACCCCCACACGTCATAAGCCCCACACGTCAGAACCCCCACAAAATCCGTCACTACGCCAACATTTTCCGACAGTTCACCCACACGTCACAAGGCCCACATTTCCGACAGTTCGCCTACACGTCAGTTCGCCCACACGTCAGTTCACCCACACGTCAGTTCACCTACACGTCAGTTCGCCCGCACGTCAGTTCACCCACCGTCAGTTCGCCCACACGTCAGTACACCCACTCCTAAAATCTGACAGTTCCCCCACACGTCAGTTCGCCGACCGTCAGTTCACCCACACACCATAACCCCCACACGTCATAACCCCCACACGTCATAAACCCCACACGTCATAACCCCCACACGTCACAACCCCCACACGTCATAACACCCACACGTCATAACCCCCACACGTCACAACCCCCACACGTCATAACACCCACACGTCATAACCCCCACACTTTTCGACAGTTCGCCTACAATAGAGACCCACCGCCAATTAATTCAGAAAACCCGACTGAGTCAGCGATCAAAACCCAGGGGACTAATTAGAAGGGGCCGACGTTTGCGCATTTTAACGAAGGCAAAAAATTCATTCAGAATCACAGGAAGCTTGCTGTCAGATCTGATAATGATTTCCTTTACGAAAAGAAAAAAATGGACGAAAGAAAACATGCAGGGATCAGAGAAGGAAGCTTTCGGAATACTGTCTCGCTCGTTAAAGTATGTATGAGGACCTGGCGGGTTGCAATTCAGTCCCTTAAAGGACACGTCGTACTTATTATACAATCCATTCTCGTTCCAGAGATGCTCAACTTCATAAGTGTATCCTATTTCCTCTATTAGCAACACACTGATTACCACGCTTGCCATGTTTCTTCTCTTTGCGTGACGTATTAGGCGCCCGATCATTGTTGAGCATATTCGTCCGAAGACAGGTTATGCAAATTTTGCCAAGATTGTCGTTCAAGGCAAGGGAGATGGGAAAAGGCTAAAAACAGTCGAAGCTGTGCGTAATTTTCTGTTAGTATAGCTTAGTTGTAAAGTGGTCAACTACATCTGAGCAGAAACACAATGTAGTACGAGGTTCCTTTACATCATCTACTTCTTACTAAAATCTTCCTTCGGTATAGTAGATATGATATTTCAATGCGTGAAGTCGAGCTTTCCATGCGATAAGGCTGCACTTCATTTGAGGCCGGTTTGAGGCGGCAAAGTCATTCCTGGTGCGCGAGAAAAGTAAAAAGGACTTGCCACCTCAATCCAATAGTTCGCAAGTGAAGCGTAGCCTTATCGTATGGAACGCTCGACTCTATGCAGTGAAAAGTCATAACTGCTTCACAAAATACAAATAGAAAATTTCCCTCATACTATTTTAGTTTACTGATTAAAGGGGTAGCATATGCAACCTGTCAGGTGCGATTACGAACTTTAAATGTTTGTGCATCCCTTTTTTCCAGTTCGCGTTGTAAACACAACAGTTGCTGTACTAGAAGCTTAGTTGTTCGTAGACGGCACTGAGAGAACCGAAAGCTTTTATTCCTTTCCGAACAGATCAATTCTGTTAGCAGCGTAATCTTTCTGAAACTCATCCTCTTTAAGAACAAAACAGAAAAGTTATAGGACCTCTCTTACCTACTCTGCCTTTTCGATTATCTCTAGCATACTTGTGGAATTACAAGCTTCAGAAATCCCTAATCCCTACCCTTCGCCAATGTTTCCTTTTGCACCTACGGCTTTTTCGCACTTTTTCGACTTAGTCGAGTTTTTCAGTCACGGAGCAAAGCCTCAAAGGTCCGCCAATAAACCTTTTAAAAATAAGTCTTGATGTTAATGTCCAAGAGTGTAGCCGAGTAATCTAACAACCAAGAACAAAAGCTACGAGCTCATATGGCACTTGTTACGAGTAGTGGTACGAGAAAGTAGAAGAGAACTTCACAATAAACACCCCGCCATTCAAAAATGCGCTTCGGACCTAGTATTAGAATATCTAGGTTCATTCAATCTGAAAGCTCTAGATGACGTATTTAGAACTTATGCCTGTTCTTCCCACCAAGTTTCATTCCGATCCCTCCACCTTAAGCGATTTCAAAGATTTCCGGTTTGCCCCTCCAACTCCTCCCAATGTCACCGGATCTGGTCGGGATTTAAAATGGACGTCTGAGGCACCGAGGCACGAGACCTTTCTAAATATCAAGCTTTGGTTAAATCCGATAACCTGTTCAATAGCTGAGCTTACCACTGGATTCCGGATTCCCCTTCCGTACACTCCCCCTCGACGGTCGGATCAGGAAAACGACATTCTCAAGTCAATAGTTCGGGTACCTGACAAGCCTGCCAAGTTCATTGTCCTTGCACATCAGGAAGTACCGAACTCGTGGTATTACTACAAACTCGGATCCCCCCCAACTCCCCCACAGTGACCGGATCCATTCCGGTTACGCTATTCACTTGTTCTTCCCACCAAGTTTCATCACAAACCCTCCACTCTAGGCGTTTCCTAAGATTTCCAGTTCCCCCGTCCGCCTCCCCCAATGTCACTGGATCCGGTCCGGATTTAATCTGGGATGTCTGAGACACAAGGTACTTCTATATATCAAGTTTCATTAAGATCCGATCACCCGTTCGTAAGTTAAAAATACCTCATTTTTCCGGATTCCCCTCCCTTCAGCCCCCCCCCCCCGGATGGTAGGATCGGGGAAACGACTATTGTCAAGTCAATCTATTCGGGTCCCTGACATGCCTGCCAATTTTCATCGTCCTAGCACATCAGGAAGCACCGAGTTCGCGGGATTACTAGAAATCCGGATCCCCCCCCCCAACGAGGTCTTTTTATATATCAAGTTTCGTCAAGATCCGATCACCCGTTCGCAAGTTAAAAATACCAAACTTTTCGGATTCCCCCTCTCTCCACCCCACCCCACAGACGGTCGGATCCGGGAAACGACTATTCTGAAGTCAACCTGTTCGGGTCCCATACACGCCTGCCAAGTTTCATCGTCTTAGCGCATCAGGAAGTACCGAACTCGCGGGATCACTAGAAATTCGGAACCCCCTTTCCACTGTGAACGGATCCGGTCCGGTTGTGTCAATCACATATATAGGGCTTGTGCTTGTTCTTTCCACCAACTTTCATCCCGATCTCTCTACTCAAAGCGTTTCCCAAGATTTCCGTTCCCCGCTCCAGTTCCCCCAATGGCACCGGATCCGGTCCGGATTTAAACTGGGATGTCTGAGACACAAGGTACTACTGTGTATCAGGTTCCATTAAGATCCGATCACCCGTTCGTATGTTAAAAATACCTCATTTTTCCGGATTCCCCTCCCTACAGCCCCCCCCTACCCCGGATGGTCGGATCGGGGAAACGACTATTAGCAAGTCAATCTGTTCGGGTCCCTGACATGCCTGCCATTTTTCATCGTCCTAGCACATCAGGAAGCACCGAACTCGCGGGATCACTAAAAATCCTGATTTCCCCCTCAGCTCCTCCAAAGTGAGCGGATCCTGTCCGGTTATGTCAATCCCGTATCTACGACTTGCGCTTGTTCTTTCCACCAACTTTCATCCAGATCTCTCCAGTCTAAGCGATTTTCAAGATTTCCGTTTTCCCCCTCCAACTACCCCCGATGTCACCGGATCCGGTCTGGATTTAAAATGGGAGGTCTGAGACATGTGGTCCTTCCGAATATCAAACTTCATTAAGATCCGATCACCCGTTCGTAAGTAAAAAATAAATCATTTTTCCTATTTTTTCCGGATTCCCCTTCCCTCCACTCCCCCTCAGGTGGTCGGACCGGGGAAGCGATTATTTTTAATTTAATATGGTCCGGTCCCTGATATGCCTGCCAAGTTTCGTCGTCCTAGCTTATCTGGAAGTGCCCTAACTAGCAAAACCGGGACGACAGACCGACTGACGGACAGAAATTACGATCGCTATGTGACACTTGACGCCTAAAGATAAAAGGCTAGTGACGTTGGTTTTTAACCAGCGTAAAACCTTCACATTGAAACATAGCCTACAAACAGTAACTGGTCTCCTGTCTAGGTACAGTACTGTACTGAACAACCCAGGACCGATCAGATTCGTCGCTAAGCATTAATTTCGGTTATTTTCGAAAGACCCTTTCTCGAAGGTTCAGATAGAATATACAATATCTGAAGTCAGGTGAAAAACTATGCATCCTTCTCCATTTCCGGTATCCTGTGGCACTCAGTGAGATTTATCGGCATACTTAGGGCTCCGATGGTAGTTACGCCCCTGACTATATTAAGCATTGTTGAAAAAAGAGTAAAGAAGCTGGCCAACGAAAGTTATAATTCTTATAATTTTCATTTCCATATGAACTAGCCCCAATCATCAACCTTCGTTACAACTTTCTATGACGCCTTTCTCTTGCACATATTCTTCTTTTTGTGTCCTTAAAATAAAACAAAAGTATCGAATCAATTAGCAAGCTTCTGACAATACTGAATTAATTTTCGCCTTCATTAAAACGCGCAGAAGTCGACTTCTTCTTATGAATCCCCTGGGTTATGATTCCTTTCTTTTAATTGCATTCACTCGAGATTATCAAACTGGCCGATGGGTCATTATATGTTGGTGAACTGTCAGAAAATGTGGGTCTTCTGACGTGTGGGGGTTATGACCTGTGGGGGTTATGAGGTTATGACGTGTGGGGGTTATGACGTGTGGGATTATGACGTGTGGGGGTTATGACGTGTGGGGGTTATGACGTGTGGGGTTATGACATGTGGGGGTTATGTCGTGTGGGGGTTATGACGTGTAGGAGAACTGACGGATTTCTCAAGTGGGCGAACTGACGGTGGGTCAACTGACGGTGGACGAACCTACATGTGGGTGAACTGACGTGTGGGGGTTGTGACGTGTGGGCGAACTGACGTGTCGGTGAACTGTCGGATTTTTCTTGTGGGTGAACTGACGTGTGGGGGTAGTGACAGCGACCCGATTTGTGGTAGACTGATTTGTGGCATTTAAGAATAGCCTGTAGTATTATCCTGCACAGTCTTTCGGACTTGTCATTATTTATCTGAAGAGAAAGACTAATGTTTTCTTTTTCTAGTCTGAGGTCCTGGAAACCCATCCAGAAGATATACTAGACTAGTCCCACCTAGAAATAAAAATGGGCAGAAGGAACATCAGCACCACCAAGAGTGGTAAATTCATGAACCCTACAGACCAAGCTCGTAAAGAGGCACGAAAAAGGGAACTTAAAAAGAACAAAAAGCAGCGTTTGCTAGTACGTACAGCTGTACTGAAGGGCAAAGATCCCAGTGAAATTTTCTTGGAACTAGAGAAGATTGATCTAATGGAATACAACCCTGACCAGCCTCCTCCGCTTAATGACAAAGTTTTGAAGGAAAAAAGAAAAAAGTTAAAGGAAACTATGGAGAGAGTGTATAAACTATATGAGAAGGAGGATCCAGACTTTTTTTCAAGGATGAAGAAAATGGAGCATGATTATGAGAAGAGAAAATCACAGATTATATCCTACAGGTATGATGCTATTTGAGTTGCAAAAAATGTGCCCAAACTGAAAGCTACTAGGAGATACTAGTTTTGCGTTTTTGCGGATACCATGGTATCTGTTACCACGGTAACTGGATCTGCATTTAGTCGTTTTTATGGCACTTGCCTTCCGGCCAAGTGCCATATACCGATCACTTTTCCGTCGGTCGGTCTGTCGGTCGGTCGGTCAGTCCGGTGATCGCGAGTTAGGGTACTTCCAGATGTGCTAGGACGGTGAAACTTGGCAGGCATATTAGGGGCCCGACCAAACTAAGTTGGAAATCGTCACTTGCCCGGTCCGACCATCGTGGGGGGAGGGAGGGGAGCCGGAATCCGGAATTTAGTGACATGCATAACTTTCGAACGGGTAATCGGATCTTAATGAAACTTAATATTTGTAAAGACACCATGTCTCACATGTCCCAACTCAAGTCCGGACCGAATCCGATGAATGTGGGGGGGGGGTCGGAGGGGGGAACCGGAAATCATGTTAAACGCTTAGAGTGGAGCGATCGGGATGAAACTTGGTGGGAGGAACAAGCACAACCCCTAGGTACATCATTGACAGAACCGGACCGGATTCGTGCACTGGGGGTTGGGGTTGGAGGGAGATTCCGGAATTCCGGTCATACGCAGTTAAGATACTTCCAGGTGGGCTAGGACGATGAAACTTGGCAGGCAAATCAGGGACATGACCAGATTAACCTGGAAACAGTCAGCTTCCCGATCCGACCATCGTGGGGGGAGAGGAGGGAGGGGGAATCCGGACTCTTGAGGCATGTATAACTTCCGAACGGGTGATCGGATCATAATGAAACTTGGTATGTAGAAAGACCACATGTATCGGATATCCCATTTCAAGTCCAGATCGAATCCGATGAAGCTGGGGGGGTTGGAGGGGGGTCCGGAAACCTTGTGACATGCTTGGAGTGGAGCAATCGGAATGAAACTTGGTGGGAAGAACAAGCACAAGCCCTGTTTAGATCAGTGACAGAACCGGACCGGGTTCGGGTATTGTGGGGGAGTTAGGGGGGTCTGGAATTCCGTTGATCGCAAGTTAAGGTACTTCCAGACTTGCCAGGACGATGAAACTTGGCTTGAAAATTAGAGACATGACATGATTGGCTAAGAAATAGTTAGTTCCCAGATCCGGCCATCCCTTAAAGTACTAATGCTAACCGCAAAGTACAAAAAATACTTTTAAGCAATAGATACATTTTCGTTATCCCCATGAGCCCATGATCATTTTTGCCTCAAGGGTTTTGCTTACAACTGAATTCCTTAAAGTACAAACAATACTTCTGAGTAAAATATACATTTTCGTGCTACTGGTGATCAGCTTTTTTGCTTCAAGAGTTTTGATTACAGATGATTTTCTAGCGCCCTTAAAGTGCGCACAGCCAAATGCATTGCCAAACGATACAGTCTCGTGATTTCCAAGCACCCATGATCATTCTTATCTCAAGGGTTTTGCTTACAAATGATCAGAAGAAACCCACGAATTGACGAATTCCTACTTTCATCCTCTGACCTAGCCTTGCAAGTGCCATATGAGCTTCCAGCTCTTGTTGCAGTTACCGTTGTATCGGATATACGGTCCACTGCAAAAACGACTATAGCCGAAATTGAACTTTTCGAAGTCATCCCAAAATAAAAACTGATATCCAGTTACATCACTAAGTGCTGAACTTCTTTCTCATCAATTTTACAACATTTGATGAAAGTGAGATGTGTTTTCCAGATACCACGACCAGATACCACGGTCAGACCGTGATATCTGAATATCTGTTACCACTGTAACTGGCCAGATACCACGACAATTGCAAAAACGCCTTTTGACCGTGGTATCAGATACTACGATAACTGCAAAAACGACTTTAGACCGTATATCAGTTACCATGGTATCAGCAAAAACGCAATTACTGTAGTGGATTAAACGCAAATAGGAAGGGATACACAGATTGGAACCACAGTGGTCATTTTGGTAACTGTTTTCAGTAGATCAGAACACACTCAAAGTAGGCATGTTTCTTGGTAAAGCAGCAGACTAGTCACTGTATTGCGTGGGCATAAGGAAATGATATCAGGGTCATAAAGGCTTTAGGACAGTGTAATGTTTTTCTGTCCATGGGGTGGGCTGCCTTGCAAGAGTTGCAACCTGCAAGTGAATGAAAAATTTCCCGAGCAGAGGATGAAGAAGAGAGCTACTCTCTGACCTTTTGTTGGTGTTGTGGATTTTGCTGTACCATCTATATTTATTGTTAAGCGTTCATTTCCCTTTTTTACTCTGTATGTACTGTGCAAATGCCCTTAACAGGCTGCACGTAATAAATTCAGTCTTTCATTCATTCATTCATATCGTGGTCTGATCTTGGTGACCTTCTGCGACATGCTGAATCCTGTAACCTGGCCAATCGTCAAATAACCCTGTCGGTCTAGTGTGTGCTTCCATCCACCTCAGTGTCATTTGTCTTGCTGCCCTAAGCAGGGCTGCCAAATTGACACACTTTGTGTCAAAATGACACATTTTGATGTTACGTGACACAATGGCACATTCAGTCGAAAAGATGACACAATCGACGAAAATGACACATTTTTCAGTAGAAATGACACATTTTGGTCTTCTAGTTAGTTCTAGTCTTGTTTTTTTTTTAAATGGTGTAAAAGAAAAGTAAAACTTCAACTTTCTACCAGTGCTTCCACTCCAAAATTTTGAAAATCCGTAGACGGAGTTAAAAAATCAGGAGAAATCAGGAGATTCGAGAATCCAGAAAAACAGGAGATTTATAAGGAGATGTTCTAGAAATCAGAAGTTTCTAAGGAGATTTGTATTTATAATTTACTTGTCAAAAGGGGAATATTTGAAGTATAGCTGTAGAGGGATCGGGCATCAAAGAAAGGGAACCCTATGGAGGAAGGGCTCCTCGAAACAGATTTTATTTTAAAATAAGGTTTAAAGTACAAGTTACCTGAAATGCCTCATGCAAATTAAAATGATAGCTCAGAAATCGACTTAAAAGAAAATATGCATAGGGACCGACAAAAATAATATTAAAAAAAAAACTAAATAAAAATGTATTTTGTAAATGATTTAATTATAATTTATAGCATTGTTTCAAAGTAAATATTGCAGTCTGAAATATTGGATTTTGAACTTTATTTGTAAGCTACTTTCCGCGGTTTTGTGTCAACTATTCATGTAGTGATTTGGTTGGTATTGAAATTCTTGTGAGTGGCTGTGACGATTTGCGGAGCTACAGGCAAGGAAGGGATGAAAATATTTTTGTGGAAGTTAATCTACTTTTAGAAAATAATTTCAAGTTTATATGAATATCTTGTTTTGGAAAGAGTAGGTCACGTTAAAGAATTTAAGGAAATAGGAATATTAACCCATTCCGTAGCCCAAAAAGTAAAAATTAAGAAAAGTTCTATGCCAGCTAAAAAAAAAAAAAGGAAAAGGAAGAAAATATTTAACTGTCTCGGCAAATTACTCGTAAATCTACGCACTCTGCAGCGGTAATACTTTACTTAACCATTTTAAAAACGCTCACACATGCTTGTGAGATACCGCCTCTAAACCTAGCCTCTTGAAGCCCATTTCCGAAGACACGTTTGCCGACCCTACCTTCCGCCAAAGAGTTTAAGGTTGCTCATTTGTAAAGTATAGGAATGCTCGGCAATAATAAATAAATGTGTGTGTATAACAGGAAGTACCGAGTACAGGAACGCGTGAATTCGGTGATCGGTTCCAGACTCCAGGCCAGGCTCAGCAACGCCAACAGAATAATATGAATAATCAAAAAACCTAGCCTTTCGAAGAAAATACGGAGAAAATTATGTAGAATAGCGAAAAATCAGTAGAAAATCAGTAGATAAGGAGACTCAAAAATATATCAGTAGGAACACTCAAAAATCAGTAGATCTCCTTACAGGGGCGGATCCAGGGGGGGGGGGCGAGGGGGGCGATCGCCCCCCCCTAGACGGACTAAAAAGTCTCGTTTGAATGCTGTTTTAGAGCAAGCGCACATGAATTTGCAGATACGTGGAACTGCTTTGTCGTTAAAATGTGGAGTTGGTGGTACAGAACAGAGAATTTGTGCTCTCAACATGATGAGGGGAGGTTGTAAAAACGTCAATTTTTTTTCGGCCTGCCGGCCCAAAAAAAAGGGTTGAGAAAACAGTTTTATCGAAGCATCCCCCCCCCCCTTCAGTCGAGCGCTGGATCCGCCCCTGTCTCCTTATAAATAAGGAGAAGTGGAAGCACTGCTTTCTACCTCTAGAAAAGTTACAAATTAACGGAAGGGAATAGCGCTACCTATCGTTGGCGGAAGTACACAGTGCAGGATGCAGATGCCACGACCGTATTTTAAGTTTAAATGACGAGAACTCTATATTTTCCATTTATTATCGGAACTGATTGTCCCATAACTCTTATAAATATAAACTTGTTTGGCGCCTTGCTGGCCACCCCGACAAACAAATACATATTCTGCAACATCAATTTAATCGAATTTTCCTATTTCTTTCATGACGTCACACAAACGTCACAGGCTCGTGATAATTTTTCGAACAGTTTCCTCCTTTTCGAACTGATTTGGAGAAGGTTATACATTCAAAAATCCAAATAAAGGTTTGTCAATTAAATATGATACCATTTGTAGCAAAAAAAGATTACACATTTGGTGAAACATTATGGAATCTGAGATGACACAAAAAGCTCATTTTGGAAAAAAAATTGACACATTGCTTTACAAAAATTTGGCAGCCCTGGCCCTAAGTGCTACGGGCGCCACCCCAGAAACAGCTGTCGGTTTGGTACCTATAAGCTGTGGTACCTATCACAGCTTATGTATCTAGGCAGTTAAGCAAACTCGATTTATTTTTGGGACATAGTGGGCGGCGCCGGAGAGCCACATACCTTGCGACACTTGCGGTAGCCGATGGAACTTCCCAGTAAGAAGCGTGAACTCGGAGCACTCGGAGCTAGCGGGTGTGACCTGATATGCAAGGGATAAAGTGTGTAATCTGAGTGGTGTAATTTAAGTGGTGGTAAGCGAGTGTAAGCCGATTCAGAGGTAGGAAACGGCCCTCGTTTCTAATAAGGAAGGATTGAAAGATGTGGGGTTTCAACAAAGAGATGCAATGTGTGTTTTTTGTTTTTTCTCTGAACAGGTAGCTTGCCCAAAATCCAGGCCAAACCGGGATTAGTACAAGAGAAATTATTATTCGAAGTCGGTTAGAGGATTAACGTGGTAAATTAGAGCGTCAATTTAGAGGTAAGAATACATGCTGATCGCTATGTCCCCGCCGAACAAGCACACTGACCGGAACCTGGCGGATGTCGTGCATTTCGTCAAGGTAAAAACTATTCTCAAGGCGGTTGGAACATTTATCTGAGATTTACTGCCTAACCCGGACAGAATTTTAATTTTGTAACAGTAGCAGTTTTAACGGAATGCGGGCCAGAATAGAAAAGCTGGAAAAATAAAAAAATGGTTTGAAAGGTCCGATAAGATATGTTGAATCAGATTTATTCTTGCCTCAGATGAATAGCACGGACATTTTTGTATCTAATGTGTGTGGGGTTCGGCAAAGACCGAACATCTGTAAGATCTGATTGTCTGATGACCAAATAGTCCATGTGGTCTTATTACAAGTTAGTGCTTGCAGGATATTTAAAGTCATTGTTTAGTGAACTTTTTCGTTTGTCTTTCCCGACCAAAGCTAAATGCAATCATTGTAATTGTCGTGATATCACAGTACAAAAGTGAGGTTCAAATATACGAAATCGATTATTTGTATACTGATTCTTTTGCACTCTTTCAATATTTCAAGTAATCACTCCTCCTTATCCCCACAACGTATTCTTTTATTCACCTTATCGTAAGGAAAAAAAAGAAACTGGGCAAAACAAGGCAGAAGTCTCTCCCCTCTCCCCTGCATTCTCACGGAAAGGCAACACAGCTAGGCGATTTCCGTCCCCGCCACTGCGTTAAGTCCAATTCACACAGAGAGCGAATTTCGCCACGCCTGACGATATTCGTCACGCCAGGCGTTGAAAAACGGCTTCGTCAGGCTTCGGCTCTGAGCCGAAAAATTCGCAACGCCAGGCAAATAATTTGACGCCCTCTGTGTGAATTCCGCTTTAGACGGTGGATCTACGCGTAGGAGAGCAGGTGCCGGTCTCGGAGATGTGTCCCAAAAGCTTCTCATGGGGAAGATAGGAGCTTGCTTAACTGCCTAGATACATAAGCTGTGGGTACCTATAGTGAATACTGATTATTTGAGCGAAACTCAGAAATCAACCAATCAAAATTCCTTTATGGTTAGAGTAGGTCAGGGCTAGGGTACCCACAGGCAAAGCCGTATCCAGGGGGGGGGTTAGGGGGTTCGAACCCCCCCCCCCGAAACCCACAAAACTGATAGTTTTTTGTGGGCTTTAACCTCTGATCTATGCCTTTTTTGTACTTTTTGTGGGTAAAACCCCCCCCCGAAATAAATTCCGCGGGCAAAACCCCCCCCCCGAAATAAGTTCCTGGATACGGCCCTGCCCACAGGTACCCAGCAGTTGGCATAGGGTGTCCCAAAGTCTGGGATTTGTGGTAGACTGCGCTGGACTCAGACTAGGCAAATTTGAGGGAAACTTTTTGTTATCTTCTACTACTGGTTATAGTCAGTGAGATCCACTAACCCTCTGCGACTTCTTCTTTCTGGTGGAGGACACGGATTATCTGGATTATTCTGACTTGCTTATTTATGTTCTAGGGATGCTGTTAAGACGGCACAGTCAGTTGAGATCATGGACATCCCCCTACCCACACCAGGGGAGACAACCTCCATCTCACTGCCCCTGCTACCCCCTGGACTGGGTCATTACGGCGGGTATCAAGTCCCACATGCATTCTACCCATCCTATGCCCCTATACCCATTCCTGCAGCACCGTCTCAAGGAATTTTGAAGAAACATTCGTCATTTGCGTCAGAAGCTTTGAAGGGGAAGAAACCGCCGGGTGTGCCAAGTGGGCCTCCTCCCACACTACAGGTGAAATACCATTTAGTTTAGTAGGCCTGTTTCAGTAGGTTGGTACACTTATGGCATAACTGTTTTTTTTAGTTTCATTTCAGTTCAGTTTATTTGAAACTCTTCAAAACAAGACCAAAGGTTTCGATGGAACCCCAAAAATTTAATATTTAATCCAGGCAATTGAGTCTTGTCTTCGCCAGACCAATCATCTGAGAAAACCATGTGCAGATATACATCTTTATTATTATTATTTTATTTCTTCAACGACCAACAAGGGCCATAAACACAAAAATAAACAACAACATACAAACAAAAACAAAAGCAAAAAATTAGCTCTCAGCCGGGACAGCATAAAGCACATGTGTCCACTCCTTCCATAGCGGAAGAGAGAGCCTAAAGTAAGGCCCAGAAAGCACCAAAAGGAGCGGATTAGTCGAACTGAGGATCCTAGACTGGACCGAAAACACAGCTTTCCTCTTAAGCTCCCCAAACGAGGGTAGACCACCACCAGCAAACATACCAGAGGCACTGCAGTTCCAGGGAAGACCATGAAGCCACCGGAAAGAATTGTTATAAAGAACCCGAAACCTGCTTTCACATTTAGAGGGGATACTCTGCACAAACGCAAGGCAGTACAAAGGTGTGCAGTATGACCTGAAAAGGAAATTTTTAACCGCAGGCTCGCACTTTCCGAATTTACGAATAAGTATATTTGCTCTGGAGCACAGAGACCTGGAAACAGCAGAAACGTGCGTTTCGTCACTCATGGTTGAAGTGAAAGTGTAACCAAGGTATTTGAAGGAACTGACGAAAGCCAAAGGTACTCCAGACAGAAAGGCATCAGGAATATGTTTCAGCCGCAAGTTCCGTGGGATGAACGCCATACAAAGCGTCTTCTTCGTGTTGAAAACTATATCATTTTCACAAGCAAAACGATCGCAAACGCCCAGCAGAAGGTTAAGAGCAGCCACAGTTGGAGCCAGGATCAGAAGATCATCTGCATAGCTCATGTTATTGAAGCATGTATTGTTGATGAAACAGCCAACTCCTGTGCGAGAAAGCAAGATGTTCAATTCATCAACGTACAGGTTGTACAGTAGGGGTGAGAGAACCCCTCCTTGGCGTACTCCGTTCTGTACACTAAACGGCTGACTAAAAAAGCCACTCCATTTAATCCTGAATTTCTGCACCTTGAACCAATGATGCAGGGTGCCAATTACTCGTACATCCACTCCTTTCTCACTCATTTTATCGAACAGCTAATAAGCCACATCTATAAGCCATATCTATTTTGACGATACTGACCGAAATATACGTCTGTCAAATATCCGATTTCGGCCGAATTCCGAGCCAACTACTTGTCCAGCAAAAAAATAAAGTTCAGAAACGAATTCAGCGTGTCTCCTTATCCCTAGAACGAACATGTAATCAACTTCAAATAAAACTAAAACTTATAAGAAAATTACGGTTTCAACCGGATTCCGGACGAACAACATGTCCGGGCAAAAAATGATTGTCATATACAGATTCAGCGTCTCTTCTTACCCCTGAATCTGTCATCTAATCAACTTCAAATAAAACTTTTACTTTTCCGAATAATTTTATCTTAGATAAAAATGTATTCCCGAATTATGCTTCTCTGTAAAGATAAACTACGGGATTTGTTCAGGGTTTCGTGCCATTGCCGTTTCCCTGGTATTTGTTTATTTATGTATTTTATTTCCCTCGAAACTGAGGAGTACAAAGTATAATATAAATAACAGAACTGTATCTAAATCAACTGATCCATTAAGTGACACCATAGATACAGACAAGGTTTGGACAACTAAAGACTATCTTCATTTTTAGGATTTGTGGATGGACGAAGAGGAAGTGGCTGCTGATGTTTCGAATCCGACAGAAGTAGTTGGAAACGAGGCAAAAAATCGTGAGGAAGCTGAGGATGGGGAGCAGCCCCCCGCGAAGAAAACCACTTCTCTACAGCAAAAGATGCTCCAGTTGGCAGGTATGAATTTTTGTAATAATGATGATTACCAATCAAAATTGCCTTAAAGGACACCTGAATGAAGAGTACCAAGTATCATCCCTATCTGTATGACTTCCGTTAGAATTGCCTGCAGAAAACCCAATCCAAATACGAAATAGTGTTTCCAAGCTATGATTTTTGCTCCATTTTGCATCTGTCCTTATTTCAGTACCGAAGAATTTCAGAAATGAACAAATGTCTCCAATCAACCTTTCTTCTGGAATATTTTTTAACCAGTTAAGCATAAACGTATATCTAGAAGAAATTCCAATACGATCCGGCCAGCGCTGTTACAAGATTTGAATGAATTGCGCTTTTTGTCTTGGAGTCTGCATGTGCAAACCTCCAGAAACGAACATCCCTATTTTGAAAACGTCACGCTCAGAAGAAGAATGCTTTGTGGCCATGTCTGTAAATGCATTCTCCATGGTGTGTTCAAGTATGATTTCATTGTTCAGGTGTCCTTTAATTATTTTAAATTCTACTAGCAATGTTGCAGTTGGTGCTTGCAGCTTGCAGTTTCTGATGAGGGTTATTTCCAGGATACAGCTTCAGGGGCTCTCTAGTCCTCTCTCCGGGGTTGTGTGCCCCAGTCAGTATTGGTGCTTTTTGACACTTTTTGCCTCTGGTTCGCACCGTGACACTTTTTCTCTGAAAATGACACCTTCTCTTACGAATGACAGAAAAGCACTTTTCCATTAACTCTACTAAAGTGCCGAATTACTGCCCCCAAAACACTGCCAAAACATGCATTCTACTTTGATTTAGTACACAAAAACTGTTTGAAGCCTTAAATAAAGCTCATTTCCGATTGAATTTTGTTACAAAAGTGTGGTGTAACAGTTAAGAAATGTTTTGAAAAATGTTGTTACAAATTCACTTAATACCAATTATTCGCATTTTGCGCAACAAATAAAAAATCGAGATGTCAAAAAGCACCTTTTTGTCAGCAATTGTGATGTCAGCTCTTGGCAACCCTGGCAAATCTTGCAATCTTGACAAAGATCTTTTTTGGGCCCTCTGACGTCCTGGGGTCTCTCTGGTGACATTTCGGACATGCGGTCCCGCAGAGTGACAGCTTGAGGGAAATAGGCATATTAACAAAATGAGCATAAACGGAATAAGCATGAAGACTTCATATATGGGCCATCCCAGATAGCACTTGCCTGTCCTAGAGTAGAGAAGAAGTGTTGGTGAACACGAGCCATTCCCCGAGGACTTCTCGGGGAATCGAATGGAGCGGCGAGAATGGAGGGAGTCACTCCACGCAGACAGCGAGAACACGGGGAATGCTTCCAAAACGGATTTTGTTCGAAAAAAAAATATGCAGTTGACGAAATTAGTCTGGATCCACTTTATTTTTGGTTTTGTTTATTCTGATTGTTTTAAATAATTTTATATTGCACCAACACCAGCAAAAATTGATTCCCCTCCGAATCTGACAGGGAGTCCTTTTTGATGATGGTGACGATAATCGGAGCATTCCCCGTCCGTGGGGACTCGCGAGAATACGGGGAGCGCTGGGAACTCAACAATTCAAATCCTGTGTCAAGCAATCACGGCGATCTTAGGAGCAGCTGTGACAGTTGATACCGCGTCTGGCTCTTCCGCTAGGTACCCGGCGATTTTTCACCGGCAGTGAGAGATAGTCATCAAGAGTATTACGAGCCAAGAACTCATACGAAGCCGATGTGTCGAAGCTGAAGCTGTCTTCTTTCTGGTAGTTTCCCTTTGTCACATAGATCAAGGCTTTCGCAGTATTATTTTTCTCCCTAGTTTAGGGTAATCAAATATATAGATAATCCATCCTTCTATAATCTATCCTTCGGTTGGATGAAGGAGTTTATTGCACACATATAACAACCCTTCAGTTATTTTTTTTATTTTTTGTGATAGGTATATACGCTACGGACATCATAGCTTACGCTAAATTATGCCGTGCCCCGCAGCCATAGATGTGGTACTACGCGTGCTGAAGCGTTGTCCAGTTTGCCGCAGGACATACGTTGGCCAACCGTTTTTATCCAGAGCTTGCCCAAGGCTCTGCCGATGTTTTTCAGGACAAACGTCCCTAGTCCCCGAAAAAACTTTTGAAAAACCTTTTTTTCAGTCAAACTACATTAAGTTTATCTTTATCATAGGCCAGGATATTGATGTGTTCATGCGAGACGTTGAGGACTCACAGAGACGACAAGACCGGGACAGACTTGACGATCGAAGACCACCTGGCGCTGACGAGGATTATGAAGCCGATAGTGAACCAGTTAGACCACCTGCTCCACCCATGCTCAGACCACCAGGACCACCGCCAGGTCTGCCACCTTCGCTTATGGGACGGCCAATGCTTCCACCTCGTCCAGGTATGTCAACTAGGACCGTTTTTAATCTTCTCCCAAGAACCGATAACTCCATAACAGAACCAGCGTGATAAACCCTAGAACTATATTTTCAACGTATGAAAAAGGGCCCATGATGGTTTTTAGTCGTAAGGGCCAATAACCGTCCGTCTATTCCCCCCTCCCCTCCCGTCGTCCGTGCGTCGGTCTGAGAGGAACACTGGCAATAAATTTTCTCCATATCCGGCTAATTCCTCTTCCCAGCTTTTACATAGTTTCGTTCCATCATTTATTTCCCCGCGTAAAACAACTAGAGCTTCTTTCATAATTAAACACTTTGCTCCGGGAGTGTGGAATTCAATACCTGATGAGGTAAGGGTTGCGTCTACCCTTTCAGCTTTCAAGTCACAGGCCAAGTCCTTTTTCTTGTCAAAAACATAATTTCCTTCCTTTATTTATTTGTTTTTCCTTTTTTTCTGGGGGGGGGGGCAAGGGCGCTTTGTTGACGAAAGATCGTCCGTCAACGGATTTTCTTGACAGTTTGTCATGTCTCTATTCTTCTTTCTATCATTCTTTTTGTAGACTTGTTTGGTTCGTTTCCCTTAAGATTATATGAATAAAGAATAAGCCCCGCCCATTGCCAGGCCTTATGTTAGGCCTTATGGTGGGGTCATAATGAGTTAATGGTGCGTATTATTTTTATGAATAAAACTGAACTGGACTGAACTGATTTCTGGTAAAATTTTGTAAATGTATCAGTAAATTGTTCCGCTTTTGTGTATTTTGTAAATATTGTTGTTATTTTTTCCTATTCTAGCTTTATTTTTGAGCTATTTGGAAATAAATGTGATTGATTGATTGATAACAGGATTTCCCAGCGACCTGCCCTCCTCTTATAAGTTTCCTCGGCTTGCGCTATACATCGAACTGCTTCCAGGAAAATTAGGCGGTGCTCTGATAGAAAGGTGATATCCCCCCAGATTTTTCAGCGGCAAGAGTAAGGCCCGAGAGAGTGGCCAATACCCAGCCAATACCAAAATTGCAGCCAATTAAACAGACAACGACTCGTAACCTAAGAAGTTTTGTTCCCGCCTTATTCAACCTTTTTAACTCGAATCATTAATTGTATATAGATTTGAGTATTTTGTGTTATGTTTGCCAAGTCTTTGATATATCTAAACTAGTTTTGAATTATCTTTTTTAAATAATTAGTGTTAATCTGAAGTCTTTTTATAAATATGCAAAGTAGTTGCTGAGGGTTTTGCCAGGGAAGATAAGAACAGTCATCTCAGTGAGATTGGAGTAGACCCCCCCCCCCGAACATTTCCCGCTTAAAATTATTGAATACGGTCATCTAACTAGAAGTTTAAATAAACAGTATCAGCCAAGAATTATAACTGAAAGACCGAAGTTTTTCTCTTCGAAACTCGGTAATTTGAAGTTGGAATATTTGTACTTCTAATTTGGATATTTCATCGTCAGTTCAAACAACTAAACGTAAACTTAAATCTTTGTTGTTATATTGAGAATTAATTAATTGTTGTTAGTTACTGCGGATGGGTTTCGGGAGGTTGAGTGTGTTCCCATTTTATCTTTTTTTTTTTTTTTTTCTCAAGACACTGGACCTGGGGGAATTGAAAGTATTCGGATTCGGTCCCGAATCTTTCCATGGACTGATATCACTTTTCGTCGGATCTTGTTATCTTTTAGTTGTTTTCTTTTTTACTATTGTTGGTTTCGCTGGACTTGTCACCGGGTGGTGTTGGGGGCCGGGAGTTGACGGGATATCACGCATATTTCCATTCAATGAATGGCATGTACTGAATTATGAATGCTGTATCTGGTTATAGAAGTATTTCTATTCCGTGCATTACGAGTTTGTCTTCTCAGCCGTGCTCTGGGCCTTTTGTTATTTAGTTTATTATTAAAAATAACCTGAACCCATACTCACAGTACTGAAAAGGATCGGTGCGTACAAAATGGACTACGTCTAGCCTAGTCATACAAATTTGTGTAGCAAGGGCATGGTACCACCATACAAATCTGCTTGAGAAGCTAATTTCCATATCAGATTCTCAACCCAAAGATTTTCATGGGAGTACCATGCCCTCCCTGCAGGGCATGGTGCTCCAACGTATGAGCACCATGTCCATACGTTGGTCTAGCCATCTGTAGGCTTCAGATATAAATGATATTCCGAAGTCTTTTTGTAAATATGCAATGCATCTGTTGAGGGTTCCGCCATGGATAAGTAATAACAGTCCAGCAAGAATGGAGTAGCACCACCAATACCCACAGTGCTGACTCAACGCGTTCTTTATGCGGTTTATCTTTTCAGTCATAGCTTTAGACTTAAAGTTTAACTGAAAAGCCAACTTGTTTTTGTGTCATTTAGTTGAATACACTGAATTATTTGGATTCTACAAAGGTATTTTTTTGTTTTCCACTATCTGCTCTAGTTATGACGCTCAGAATATCTGCGGCCGTCCCCACAGCGAAAATTCTACTATGACGCGGGAAATTTTATCTAAACACAAACAAGGCTTTTCAGTGGGCACCGGCGATATTGGTGAAGATTGCTTAGTGCCTGAACAAAAAAAAGTCATAAATCTTTTTTGTAAGGCATGCAACAAATTAGAGGTACAACAAATCATACGGAAATTCCACTATTTGAAAATCGATTATTCCTGAATAGCGGAACAACCAAGTAACGCATTTTCAGCGGCTGTTCAAGCCAATTTAAGTGAATAAGTGATGGGTAACTAGATTGTCCTATCCCAGTCCTTTTCGATTAAACTTTAACGATCTTGTTGTTACCATTGATGTTCTTTATTCTTCTTTTCTTTTGTCTTCTTTTCTTCTTTTTTTTATTACTGTTGTTCCAGTTGTGCACGATAATGGGTAATACATCCATAATAATAATAAAAACCAAAACCAAACATAATGGATTTATTTGGCTAACTGAACATAGCATTGATTTGGTATTCTGGATGACATTTCTTCGGTCTCAAATTCCGTAGAGTTTTAATAATAAGCCTTTATCACCGTTGTATTTATTTTACCCAGAAGAATAAGTGAACGATTACATGGACGGTGTTTCATCAAAGGTGATTTTGGGATGGCGGTTGCTTTACTTTTCCTCTGTTCTAGGAATGCACCCACCACCGCCTCCCATCCGAATGGGTATGCGGATGGGTATGCCCATGCCCCCCGGCCCCCCTCCGGGTATGCCCATGCGGTTAATGCGTCCTCTCTTACCCCCTGGATTTATTCCAAATGATGGCCCACAGATGGCTCCGCGTCCGAACTTTGGGCAGCCGGTGCCTCATAGTGTAGTGACAGCTGCTCCTCGAATTGTTAAAAGGTAAGAAATTTATAACATTAATAATAATAAGCCATTTTTATTGTTATATATACCCTTGTTAATTTTCGAAAGATTTGACAATTTCGACGAAACTCTCGTTGAAAATGGCTTACTTTGGACCTACTCTGTCAGAAGTTTGATAACAAGTAACACGTGTTTGCGCATCCTTGTGTAAACGTTATGATGATACATCTGTTATGACCCCTTTAAGTGTTATTTTTCTAGACAAAACTTTTGTTAGGCCTATAGCCCTTTTAAGTGTGAAGTTTAAATGTGACAAACATTAAATGTGTCATAACGTATATATCACCATAGTATCGTTTAACACATGGATGCGCAAACATATTTAATCTGTTATCAAACTTCCGACAGCTCCAGGTGGCAACATGCGTAGCTCTCCGTGTCTACAGCAGCAGAATTTAAACAGTCTTTCCGTGAATGAACATTCCTTCAGCCCAAGCTGACTGCGAATCATATTTGACTGTGTTAAAGGAACAGAAAACTTGACTCAAACTTGACTCGGGGAGCTAGCTAATATATCAAGAATGTACCCTGAGTCGATATTGAGAGTAAGAAAAATTCTCGTTACGACAATTGCAGTTTCCGGGCTGTTTCCCAGAATTCGACTTTTGAGCAAAAGGTTTGCAAAAGCAAAAGTGTGTGCCGCAACTAGGAATCGAACTCCGGCCGTCTTGTCGGAGAGGTCGTTTCTCTGTAGTCTACATGTAAAAAGGCGAACTTTTACAGTACATAAGTGCATAATTACAGTGCATAAGGGGCAAGGCCTGCCAGCTAGCTTTGGGAACACCAAGGAGGGAGTTCGAGACGGTTCGAGATAATAAAGAAGAGGGGGCCTGTCGACAATAAGACCCTGTATATTTATCTAAGCCCCCCAGCCCCAGGCGATTCGATGGCCGAAAGTTGCGTAGTCAAGTTTACTGTTCCTTTAAACGGATATGTCAGCTCAGTTTTGAGACAGGTTCGTTTTTCTAGTATGAGCCTGAAGAGGACCCTTGCCAAGACGGGCCGAAGTATTGCTAGAATAAAACTCAGCTGATGTACCCGTTTAAAGCTATGTGCCCACAGAACGCGAGTCTTTTCCGCCACGCGGTGTGAAACAAATTCGACTTGGAGTTGAAACGGCGGGGCGCGAATTTTTTCCGCTCGCGACGTGAAATTCACCCAGGCGAACGCGAATTCGCGTTCTGTGGGCACCTAGCTTATGGTACATTTACACGCTGCGTAAATCCGAGCGTATTTTGAAAAACGTCCGTATTTTACGCACGTATTTGGGCTTGAAAAGATCTCTAGCAATACGGACGTATTTGAGAAATCGGTCCGTTTTATATACAAATACGTCCGTATTGCTAGAAACCATTTCTAGCTCAAATACGTGCGTAAAATACGCTCGGATTTTACGCAGCGTGTAAATGCACCATTAACGCAGTCAAACAACTTTCCTTGCAGCTCGGTCTTTCGCAAAGTGTCTCGGAAGAATTGAAGTAAGGAAGCGATCCGATCTCCTTCCCTGATGGGGCGAAACCACTGTCGGTGTGAGGTCATCATTGAGAGGGTTTAAGCACGTTTTAGGCTGGCCTCCGTGAAAGCACGCGCCGCCAGAGCGATTTTGTCTCTTATAATAATAATCAAATCAAATCAAGTTTATTTCTTTGCCATAAATATCCAGAAGAACGAATAGCACTGGCACGTCAAAAATAAAAACACTTGAGTTAAACAATTGAAGTAGATAAAAACACTTGATGCACAATTAAGTTAAGTCACAGAACTGTTAAAATTTTTACAGAAGTATGGTACGAAAGAACGGTCGTACCGAACACTACAATTTGCAGGAGGGAGCTTTAGCTTTTGCTTCCCCGAATTTGTTCCTCGAGTAGGGCGTTTATTTTCTGCTGCTGGCTGGAAATCTGGCAGAATGTTACGAAAGAGCTCCGACGACAGACAGGACCTCCCAAAAGCCATGAGGAGCTCATGCCGTCTGTTTGATAAGGTGACCAGGCCTAGCGACGCAAGACTCTCCTCGTAGGATGTGTACTCGTGCCCGAGGATGATGCGACATGCACGCTTTTGAGTCCGCTCAATTTTCGAATCCTGGGCTTTTGTTAGTCCGGCGTGCCAAACCTGGCATCCATATTCCAGGGCAGGACGAATGTATGTTTTGTAGAGATTGGTGAGGGTGTTGTGGGATAGTCCAAATCGTCTTAGCTGAGCAAATTCCTTGAGGAGACTGGCTCCCCTTTGGACCAGTTTGGAAGTTTGGGATTCCCAGCCAAGGTTGTTATCAATTACGATCCCAAGAATTTTGGTGGATTCAACTGCTTTAAGGTCAGCCTCCGATTCAATTGGTTCCGGATCATACTTTGTAAAGTTGATACGGAGGACGACACTCTTTTCAGTGCTGATCTGAAGTTTAGCCTCACTTGCTTGGCGCCGCAGCTCCTCAAGGGTAAGTTTAAGGTCTTGTGAGTTGGACGAGACCAGTCGAAAGGTTGGTAGCGTGAGATCATCAGCAAATTTCAGCCTCTGGCTCATTTGGAGAACCAGCTTGTTCACAGCTATGAGGAAAGCTAGGGGCCCAAGTTTGGTACCCTGAGGTGCTCCGCAGGTGATGGAGAGAAATTGGACATCACTGAAGTCTGCTCGTTTTTTAGCTCGACGCATTGTTTCCTACCGCTCAGAAAGCTGGCCATCTGTCTGACAAGGAACTGTCGGGCTTTCATTTCAGCTGCTCCAGAGACGACTATGCTATGGTCTAAGAGATCGAAGGTATAATAATAATAATAATACAAAGCAAGAGAAAATGCTTTCGCCTCTAAATAACTCTAAGAAATTTTGAGTAGTCGAACTGATCGGAGTTAAAAATCCCATCAACAATGCACTTGAAACTATTGATCGATTCAGCATTAACCGCATCTTCGGTAAGGCTGTTCCAAGGATCAACGATTCTGTTACCTAAACCCGACTTAAAAACGTCCTTGTGGAATCTTGATTTTGCAAGCTTGCACGCGTCCCCCCGCTGATGACGGTTATGCTCGTCTTCTGGCCGTGAGAAGCGGCGTTTCTTGACGAGGAAGGCTTCGTCACGTTTTTTCCTTATTTTCCGTTCTGAGGCAATCGCCGACTGTCACTCCCATGATTTTTGCATTTCAGTGCGAAAACGCATGTTACAGGTAATAACAAAAAAAGGACTATCAACCGTAGGTAGCGTTCCAGTGAAGTTATTACAAGTTACGATGATAAGAGGAGGGGCGAGCGCCGTGTTGTGGTAGTTACCACGCTCCGTGGAACGAAAATAATAACAACGCGAACGTACGTCATCACTCTCACGGGAGTTCCTGCAGTGCCGATAGTTATTTTCACTTTGATGCTCGCGACCATCATAAGTAAATTAATAACGATCGTAACAGTCGTGGAACGAAAATAATAAGTGGGAGGAGCCAATTTACTTATTACGGCGGGCTCTGGAACGGCAATAATCCGGACCATCCGGACCATCTTTCATCATGGGCCGAGCTGGGCAGGGCAACTAGCTTGTACCCCTGCCGGCCTCCAGTGGTCGATTTACATTGTATCGACCATTTTAAATTAAGAACCTTAACCGACAAAATATAACTTCGGAAAAGCTAATATCATCTTTTCTTCTTTAGGCAACGTGAACAGCCCGACCAAAAAACAGGCGGCGCCACCATCGAAGGCAAGCCGCAAATCCGCAGTCTCGCTGCGGAAAACACCCGCTTTGTTCCCGCCCAAATCCGGCACCGAAAAGACCAGCCGAAAACCGGAAAAGAACCGGCTGCTCCAGCGCCGAAACCGGAAATTGTACAGCCGAAACCGGCTCCCGCCCAGCAGCCAACGAAAGAAGACGCGTATCATCAGTTCATGAAGGAAATGACCGGATTATTATGAATTTTTATCAGTTCTCTTTTTTCAATATAAATTCGCTTTGTTGTTAAACCGAAAACCATGGGACAGACTTCCGAGTTAGTCATTCCAACTCTTCTGCGGAGGAAGTGGGCTTACAGGCTTAGCTGTTAATGTGAAGCTGGCTTCGGTTTCGGGCTCAGGAACCACCGTTATCACATACAGATGAAGAGATGTTTTTGGGATCCCAAAACGTAAGTGGAGGGATACCTATGACATCGCAAAAGTTGTCCGTCTGTCCGTCCGTCTGTCTGTCTGTAAGCACGATAACTCTCGAAGGCAGTGATATATTTTGATGAAACTTGGTGTGGGGATTCTTTGGGTCAAGAGTAAGGTCGAGTTCGTAGATGGGCCCTGTAGCTTTACATTTAGGGGTGGGGGTTTAAATTAAGGGGCAAGCAAATTTTTTGTAAACAGCTAATGTGATAGTCGATTATGGGGTACGAAGACACGCTGAACACGAATATGAAAACCATTTTCTTGCCGGACAAGTAGTTCGTCCGGAATCCGGCCAAAACCGGAAAGTTTATTAAAAGTAAAAGTTTTATTTGAGGTTGATTAGATGTTGTGATTTAGGGGTAAGAAGCCATGCTGAACACGAATATGAAAACCATTTTCTCGCCGGACAAGCAGTTCGCCCGGAATCCGGCCAAAACCGGAAAGTTTGTTAGAAGTTAAAGTTTTATCTGAAGTTGATTAGATGTTTGATGCAGGGGTAAGAAGGCATGCTGAACAAGAATACGAAAACCATTTTATCGCCAGACAAGTAGTTTGCCCGGAATCCGGCCAAAACCGGAAAATTTGTTAGAAGTTAAATTTTTATTTGAAGTTGATCAGATGTTGGATATACGGGTAAGGAGATACGCTGAATCCGTTTTTGAGCTTTAACTTTTCGCCGGACAAGTAGTTCTTGAATTTCGCCAAAACCGCAAAATTCACAAAAGTAAGCTAGGATCGTTTCGATCGGCTTATAGCGGTAAACGCACTTGCTGAATCCATATCTGAGCTCGGATTTCTTAATGGGTAGCTGTTTGGCCCGGCGAAGACTGGATCTGGCTAAGACAAAACCTAATTGTCTGGATCAAATATTGAATTTTTGGGATCCCATCGGAACCTTTGGTCTTGTTCCTAGTACAACTTCCCCCTATTCCTTGAGATTTGAGATTGCTTTATTTGTAAACAAGAAAAAAATCAACAGATGAATTCCGGAACTGCCAACATGCCAAAGGCTCTAAGCGGCCAGTTCAGGAACTCAAAATAATTAATACCTCTAATTAAGACAAATTTCTGTCTCCTATTGTATTTTAAACCACACCTCGCACTATTTAATTTACTGTTTTCTTCCCGCTATTCTAAAATCGTCGAACACTTTAAAACCAAGCTTCACTAGCTACGTTCGTTGTCCGGTGACTGCTCACCGGACTCTCCTTCTTATAACACGTTTTGCATCCACCGGTGGCTACTCACCAGTCTTATAACCCGTTTTTGAACTAACCGGTGTCAACGGTGTCACCGGTGCGGATTAACCAGAACCTTGGCTCGAGAGCCCGGCTTTGCCGAGGAGTTAGCAAGTTTTCATCAACTCACCAGGTCACTGGTGACAAAAGATCAGAGACAGCCCTAAGCGGAACGAACGCAGATACTTTCAACAAATTGTACGGCTTTTGGTGTTTTACGCCTTTCTCGTGGCGCATTGACTTCAAGGAGAAACAGAGAACATTTACATTACCGTTTTTCTCACGAGCATGCTTCTCCTAGACAGTCGCTCCGCAGCGAAAATAGCAAAACAAGGCAATTGTGAATAATAATAGTTGCGTTTTGCAGATACCATGGTATCTGTTACCACGGTAACTGGATCTGCAATTCGTCGTGTTTGCAGCTACCGTAGCTAATCTTATTCATTCATTCATACTGGTATACGGTTGCTCTGCAAAAACGACAATTGCCGAAATTGCGCTTCTCGAAATCATCCCAAAAGAAAAACTGATATCCAGTCACATCATTAAGTGCCAAACTTCTTTCCCAGCAATTTGACAAAAATTGATGAAAATGAGACGACCTTTTCAGATACTACGATCAGTTACCACGGTATCTGAATATCAGATACCATGAAAACTGCAAAAACGTCTTTTGACCGTGGTATCACATACCATGATAACTGCAAAAACTATTTTAGACCGTTGTATCTAATACCATGGTATCTGCAAAAACAACTAATGTATTAAATTCAGGTCTCCGGATTGAGGAATGGATAGAGAGATTACAGAAGTAGGTTGCATTGGCATCAAAGGTACAACGGGTCCTTTAAACTAGACACAGACCTTGAACGAAAGGCTCTGATTGGCTTCACCACAATGTAAAACGCGCGGGATTGCGGCATTATATGCTCGATTATCGTTTTGTACTGGGCAATAGAACCCATTCCAGACCCAATCTCACTTTTAGTGTACATAGAGCGTGTTCCACCCCTCTACCAATAGTAACTATTAGTTACTATTTCCGTTCCAGCCTCACGAAAAGTTACTAGGCTGACCGTTCTAACCTTCTCAAAATAGTAACTAATAGTAACTATTTGCTTACCACGCTCGGGAGCGTAGTAAGCGTAGTAACTACGCATCTCTGCAACGTGATTGGTCGATCAGCCCGCGGCCTGATATTTGACCGAAAAAATTCAAAAAGCGTTCCAGCCTAGCTTAGTAACTACGGTAACTAGCGTAGTAACTACGGTAAGTAGGGTGGAACACGCTCATAGTGTCATCGAGAAATTATGGAGGCGAAATGCCTTTTTGCTGCGATTATATTATTATTATTAGTAATTGCATGCGTGATGGGAACCTTCCGAGTATGCTACAAATTTTGTCTGCCAACTGCCAAGGCGAACAAGAGCAGAACCTTTGATACACAAGCTTCGTAGACTAAGTATTGGAATTTGTTTGTAGTTTTTCGACTTTCGTTTGGTTGAAGAAGGGAGTAAGTAGTGAGTGTAAGACCACCACGTTTAAACCCCCAAAATGCTAATTGTTTATGGGGCACATCGCTGGGGACAGCCGACACGGCTAGGGCAAACATCAGCGTAGAGTCGTTAGGGTAGATAACAGTAGATACAAATTACATAGGAAGTTTGCAAGCTCACACGATGTGAACGGATGGAACGAATAGGGCAGTAGGTAACGAACACAGGTAAGGCGGGTCCTATAGAGTTTCAAATTCCAAAATATCGAGAACAATCTGATACAACAAAACACAATTTATTTCGAGATTCGAGATTTTGGTACAGCAAATGAAGGTAGTACATAGTAAACTAGTTTGCCTCGACAGTCAATAGAGGAGTAAGCGACGACTTAGAATTACCTAAATTGACAGTTGTCTGAGACTTATTTGAAATTTAAACGCACATGATAATACCTCAATCTACTGGAGGTAAGAAAAAAATATACTGGCAATCGATTGCCGGTCTACAATTACAGCACTGAGCTCATCCAAAACCCATGTCCTAATTTCGTAACGGACTTGTCGGAATCATTATAAACTGTCACACTGAAATTTTCATATATACACTAATACGAGGCACTAATTCGTTGTTATTTACAAACGTTCACAGATAATTCATACAAGAGGACACACGGTATGACTTTCCTTATTAGTCACAGAAATCTTGGGCTTTGACTTCACCGAGTTTTATCTCACGGCTGGATCCACGAAAATTGGATGCCACTCTCTCAAATAATGTACAAATACGGTCAAACTTTCGTGATCGGACGCGAACGTCGCTTCCGAACATTCGAACGCGAAATTTTCATCGGACCCTGTTTGCACTTAGCTTCATAAAGTGACAATGATAAGAACAGCTGTCTGTCAACCACTTAGCCAAGCAGAAACCTGAGACCCTGTTCTGTAAATACTGAGCGGATACTTATGAATGGCAGATTTGCGTCCTCTGTTCTTTTCTTTTCGTTTTTGTACTCCATCTTTTTTCTTTTTAGAATGACGGGTGAGAAATAGACAAATAAAATATGGTTAAACCCTACACAGACATTCGGGTCGGGAACCGTGCATAGTCGGACCAAGGATGAATTGCGAGAGGACTACACAGTAGTTAACTCCAAGTTCTTGGCTTCACCAGCACCCTTTCAGCCAACCAAAACATACGCGTCCGAATTCCACATCGGCTTTTGTGGCAATGCTGCAATCTTTGGCGCAGAACGCTGTACCAGCTACGTTGGGCGTAAAATCGCTACGCAGCAGTAATGTCACTTGTTAATTTGGAACGAAAAATCGCTCTTTGTTACTTTCACAAGAAAGTCGACCAGCGCATTACCAAAGTGTCCAAATTTTTCACTCAGTGCTCACGCGGCTTCAGACCGCTACCACTTTACTGGCATCTACTTTCACTCGTAGGAAAACGGTATCGTCTTTGATAAAATGGCGCTTTTTGAGCATTTCGTGAGAGACGAAGCGTGGGAAACCGAAGCCGAGTGCGTCAGGTTCACGAGAGGGGCGCTGGAAGTTCTCCCAACTTGGATCGGGAATGAAGCTCTCAACGATGTTACAAGCCTAAGGAAAGAAGAAAGAATTACTGAAACGAAGAATGTTCAAACGTACCCATCGTTCATACGAAGTGAACTCTAGGCTAATACCGCTTCACGGGTCTACTACCTGGCAAAGGCTTTTTCGGAGTCCAGCTTTGGTCAGGCATGTCGTTCTACCGCTTACAGGTTATACAAATAATTGAGTTAAATAATTATCGACGGTCAGACTGGTAGAAGTTACAACCCCTGGGCAATCTGGTCCCGGTTGCCCCTAAACCGAGACGGTCGACCCAGAAGTTATGAATTAATGAATTTATTACGCACTGCCCTGGGGCATAAGTGCAGTATAAAAATAGAAATAAGAAAACATAAGAAAACACTAAACAAAAATACACACAATATCAGAGAAATTTAATCACAAATAAGAACTACGTCAATGGGGTGGTGAACAGGTAGACCACCGTTCGGTGGAGATAATTTCGAGGACAGATTTTCCATTGTCATTAGTGGGTCCTGAATCGACAGAAGTCGGATCAAATATCGAGTTGGCATGCGACGGGGTAATATAGAAGGAAACGGGGGTATTTTGAAATACGTGTAACGTATGCGACGTAGGTCTTTTTTCCCGAGTATACCATGTAGTCCAGCCAGAAAGTTCACATATGGTGTACAAACGGCAGTGTATATCTTCCCGAGCCCTTCCTTGTCATACCACGAACGGTTCGGCACAATCATGCTGTAGCCAAAACGGATATTATGTCTGCTGTAGCGCAACAGTTCGCATCGCGAGTCCCACCCCTATTCCGGTAAAACTTTTTCAAAGGGACTAAGCAACGATAAACGAGTATACATACCGATTCTGGGTTGGTTGCTTGATCATGTAGGGTAAAGGAGACGGTGTGCGCGAACGGCCACTTGAGAAGGGCGTCATACTCGCCAGGTAGGATTTTGATGTAGATCGATAGGTGGCTTCCTTCGCCAGAGCCATTGCCGTTTAAGAAAACGGATGCCTGTAACAAGAAACAATTAGAGATATTCCACACTGTAAAAAGTTTCTCCGAGTAAGGATTAAAGTTAGCTGCAGTATTTGCTACTCGGATTGATCTTTTCTCTGCTGGGATAAGATTAATCCGAACTAGAAATAATCTTATCTCAGTAGAGACAATCTTAATCCCAGTAGCAAATACTACAAGATTTTATTTTTACAGTGCAAGCAGCGTCTAGCCAATCAGAGGGATCACTCCATCGATACTTTGTTTTCACCCCCTACCGGTTTGTTTGGCTGAAGGATTCCATCCGATATCCTGATTTGAAGAAAATGTTCGAAAATCTTTTTTAATTTTGGTACAAACGACTCAAGCCCAGTACAAGGGAATGAACATCTGTGTCTACACGATCAGCAACATCGATGCCAATCTTAGCTGTCTCGTGGTAAACATCGACAAATTTCACTATACCGAACGAAAATGGATTTGAGTCATTTTTTGCTTTGTTTTCTTAAACTATAGCTTTAACTGGTCACCTTCCCTTGCAGGCACAAAATAATTTCTACCAGTTTAATATACCTTTAAGCACTGGGATACGCCTTTTTCGCTTCAAGCACAGTTCAAAAACCGTCATCTCTGGAACCGAACCATTTTTTGACTACTACCCAAAAGCCAAAAGATCCGGGGGGGGGGGGGTAGAGTATAGGCTTCAAAACTTACCTGCAGTTTGTACCCATATTGACTGGTATAAAATGGAGCACTGATTAGTTCAAACCCTTCTTTCAATTTGGCTTCTGCAAGTCGGGCTGAATAGTCATTTACCCGCCATACCAGCGTTCCTAAAAAAAAAACATTTGTAAATTAATCAACTGCAAATAATCAACAAATAACATTAATTAACTGGCGACTATAGTGCATTCTTTACAATAACTCCTCAGCTAAAGCTAAGGGAGTCTCAATTTACGCCTTTGTGTGGATTCCTTCTTCCAATTTTCCTATTCTTCGTAAAATCAAGAATAAATAAGAAGAATAAATATTTATTCTTGTTAAAATTAAAGTTCGTGTCTAAACCTGGGCTCAACCCTTACAAAATTTTCAGCTTTTGTTTCGTAGAAACCCAATCCCTGTTGTTGCTGTTTTCGCCAACAGTAAGATTGCAAACCATGTATAGTGCTAGGTTTTACAGAAACGGAACAGTTCAAGGCTCATAACGCAGTTTAAATTCAATTAAATTTTATTTGTAACCCGTCTAGGTCCACACGGAGTATAGTAGAAAACTGGAAAAGGAAAATGTAAGCAAACTTGTGATCGCCCTTGGAGCTCCATGATGTTTTAATTTTAATTATTTTGGTTGTTACTGTAGTGTTTTTTTTTTCATTTTCAGTTTTCTACTATATAGTGATTACTATATACTAGATAGTGATTTCCTCTCTATCTCGTCGAAAGTATGAAAGTGGTTGAGCACAAAGTTGTCTACTGCAACTTTGCAGGTTAAGTTGTCTGAAAGCGGTGAGTTTTTTTTTTTTTTTTGCAGTGCATCTCTCCATCTAAAGAAATTTCTCCGGTGTTTGAAAGCGAACTTGAGGACCCCCACCCCTAAAAAAATTATTCGCTCACAATTTTGCTTCAATTTGTATCTAGCATAAATAGATATTTCTGTATCAATGTTATCTCCCCCTTGGCAAGCGTTACTTATTTAATGTTTGAATGAATGAATGAACAATTTATGACGCACTGCCGAAAGGCATAAGTGCAGTAAAAAAGGTTTGTCTGTTGAACTATAATTACTTACTGTTTCTTTTTCTGTTTGTTACTCCATCTTTAGAGCACTTCACCCTCCTTTTGTCGAGATAGGTCATAAAGAAATTGAACTGAACTGAATATTTCCATTTATGTTTAAACTGCGCATCCTTGCGTGAATTACAAACTTCTGACAGTGTAATTGCTCGCAGCAAAATCGAATATTTGAACGCTTCTTCTTACAGTCTACGCCAATTTCTAGTCTAAATTAATAACTATAAAATAGAAAATGTATTTGAACTAATAAATGACTTATTCGTATACTAAAGCCACATAGAACCATCTTACGTACACTGAATACACTACACTGTAAAAGTTTCTCCTTCATCGGACTTTATAGTAGCTATGCATCACCGAATTTGGAGATTTTTAGTCCGAGTTCGGAGAGTTAAAATCCGATGGAGCATTAAAACGCTAGAATGCAAACTACTGCAGAGCCTCGTTTTTGTTGAAATAGCGCTGCAGCATTGCTGCTGCAGCACTTCCTTGCTTTTTCACAAAGTGCGTTTTTGTGTTCACTGCTTCTTAGGCAGCAGCAGCATCTTGCAGGGAAGCACGGACTTGGTCGGTGAGCAAGTACGCGATTCTCGCGAAGCGCTGCCGTCTTCCTCGGAAGCACTGCAGTGCAAAAACGGATGCAGAAAGAATCGGTCCTGAAGCGGCCGAGAAGTGGACCTGCAGCGTGCAACAAAAACGAGGCTCAGATTAAGTTGTCTGAAAGCGGAGAGGTTTTTTCCAGTGCACCTCTCCATCAAAAGAAATTTTTCCGGTGTTTGAAAGCAAACTTGAGGACCCCCCCCCCCCGCCAAAAAAAAATTCTTCGCTCCCTACCATTTTTACGATCCATTTTTTAGATACTTCTCTACCACAAGACCCCCCTCCCCAAGAATATATTAATTATGTTGATTTTTATTTGTGATGTTTTTCCTTTTACTCCACTGTCGCCCTGAGCATTTGGTGGGTCACAAATTAAATACATATTAGCAGGGACCCATAAATTTCCTTTACAGGGGGCCTATCATTTCCTATGCTTCTATATTGCTCTGATGACCGAACCAAATCCAGTTTCCAAAAATCCCCGCTTGAGTCGATCGGCATACTTGTTTGCCTCATTGGACGTGCGCGCCAAAGAGACTCCTCCCTCAATGCGCCAGTAGCCAATCCCAAATTTTGTCAATCTGGTCTTGAACGTGATTGGACCGTGGGTATTTCTCGAACTATCTTCCGTGCGCTCAAGATAGCATCAGAAATCTCTTATTGACAGGCCCAAGTAAAGGAAATTTATGGGTCCCTGATATTAGCGAGTTGTGCGTACCTGTGTAGTTGAGGTTGATTCTTGAAACTTGAGATCGAAGCGCTGTCAGCTGCTGTTGCTGTCTAACGGCCAGTGAACACATTAGACTGAGGTGTTGACGCATGGATTCTTCTTCGTGCTTCTCGACGGCATATCTGGGTCCCTAAAATGGAACAGCTTACTTTACTCATCGATTTGTTTCATATTCAGACCCCTTACGCAGTTCAGTTTCAGTTTCATTTGACTATATTTAAACACAAAAAAATACATCAGTAATACTCCTGCCAGGAAAGCACAAAAGGAGTGCTTGGCTATGGCAGGGAAACAATCTGTATTAATTAATCAACAAACAGCATCAACTTACTGAATACCCTATACAAAAAAAGAGGAAAAACTTGTGGTTTCAATTTTGAAAAAAAAACAAGAGAAAACAAGGAACAATAAAGAAAAAAAGAAAAAACGGGACGGGGTCTAAAGGAGGAAAACACTAAACAATTTTCCTGAAATATGCCTTTCGCAATTTCATTTTCAAAACATAAATTTGGCGCTAAAACGATTAGTTGGCTAAGATTTGCTCGAGCGATACTTCGGCCCCTTTCGGTAAGGGTCTTCGTCAGGCTGCAGCTAAAAGAAACGAAAATGCAATAATCACGCTTGCGAGGATGTGCTAAAACATGACGAGTCGTGATCCTCCCAGAATTATAAAGAAATAAATAATAAAGAAAAAAATGTAGGTTGCCTACATTTCTTTAATCTATTGCGAACTAAACAATGCTTTTCACTATGTTTTTTTATGAGCGAATGAATGACATTTTTTACCCGTTTTGTATCAGAACACACACATTTTAATACTCTTACGGAAATATGAACAGCGCATGAACAAAGTGAGAATAATTAAGATATTCATACCAAAATGTAGCTGACGATCGAGCCCGAGTACTTCGACTTTTCTCAGAAATACAGACCAATTATCTTTTTATCAAAAATTGTCGCTGCTTTTTTGTTACTGAAGTTGGTCATGGGAACCAGGTTCGTCTCGGGTCGTTTTACTGTGAGAACCAACCAACCAAGATTGACATCTCCTCGTTCCGAAAACAGGATCGAGTTACCTCTGAGTCACGTATATTGGTTTTATGGTAGGGTGCGTTGTCTGTAATTACACTTTCATCATGGTGGTTAAAGATGTCGAGATTCTGTCACTACTTTGATATGAGTAAAGGTAGGATTGATTGCACACGGAACGGTGTTTATTTATAAGTGGTTGTTGTCAGAAAAAAGTATTGAGGTATTAGGGTTGATTGTTTTTAAAACAATTTTATTAGTTCGTTTTCAATTCATGGTTTATGGGCAAGTTCATTTTCCAGCATGAACGACTTGAGCGGCCAAGAAGGGCCGAAATATAGCTCTGACAAATTACAGCTGAATTTTATTGGTATTCCGAAGAGATTTATATGCACCTTAATTGCATCATTTTTCTTGTTTTTTTTTCATGTGATTATGAAAAAAGTTTGCTCGAAATATTATTATTTTTAGTGTATTCATTGTGAACACAAAATCAACTAGTCACTCACCGCCATTTCAAGATTTTAAATGAATAAACCGAACTGAATTGAGAAAAAAAAAGAACAAGTCGATTTCGGAAAATAAAGATTAGAATCATCATATCTTCGAGTAGGCTAACCTTTTCCTGTTTGTCAATGGATATCCTATCCTACAAATGTTTACATACCTTAAATCTGCACCCTGCTTCCTTGAAGCTGCAATTTACTGTGAGGGCTGGGCAGGTTTCTTTGAGGTGTACTTCCAGATCTTCTCGTACGAGGTCAGTAGTATCGCAGCCTTGGGGGCAAGCCAGCGGGAATCTGCCACACTTTCCATGATGAACCTGGAAAGATTTCAGTGACGTTAATTTAAAGGAGTTGCATCGTAAGCATTTTAGGAGGTGCAACGTCTAGAAAAACTCACCCAAGACCCACGACTCGATCCGACCGCTGGGCCATCTAGTGGCACGGTTCAGAAGCACCCTACATGGGGAGGCTGGGATCATAATTTGACTATGGATCTAACAAAATGTTTTTTTTTTAGCAGGTATATGGAAAATTTGCAGAAAAATCAAACTAGTTACTAGCATTATCGATTTCTTTTAGTATTATTTTTCTGTTTTTTCTTGTTAATTCTCGTCCCAAAGAAGAAGGGATGTAAACTGGATCCGAATAAACAAACGCCGTAAAATACTAAATTCGTTATACTGAAATTTAACTAAATAATATTCAGCTTTTGAGACCAAAAAAATGCCAAAGAGGCCGATAATGTCCTGTTCCGACATATTTAAAAGTTCACGTGGTGATATACTTGGCTGTATTAATCGTCTTACTGGCCACTCGATCTTCTAGATTAGTACGCCCAGGTTTCGTATGCTATACGATCTTAAAAAACAATTGTCATCCCTTCTCTTCAGGTGTGAATCCTTTTGGTACCACTAAACGTCACCCTTCAACAGTTTAATTACCGTATACAAGTCCACTTCACATACTTAACTCTGTGAAAAGAAGCTAAAAAAAAATGGTCTTCATCAGTTCACACACTCTACCTTATTCGTTAATAAACACATCATATCTACATCAAGATCCGTTCACGAGTCACATTATTTTTTCTTCGTTGATCGTAAACAGTTAAAAGCGGAAGCAGGTTCACGTTTTCATGCACATTAGCAATTTAACTCGATTTAAACGTTAAACTACACTCCCACCGTTGCTTAGTCCAAAATTTAGTTGATTTCCGGTGCTTGCACAATTACGTCAGAGTACATAGGGTGTGTAAAATTGTACGAATTACTCTGTCTTTACAATTTGTGAGACTTGTTAGATGTGAAGCTCTGGTAAAAGTGTATTACAGCTGTTAGCGGCTGCCTTTATGTACTGTTTAAATCTCTGAAATGATTCTTACTGTTACAAAACTTAATAAACGACATGTCGATTTTTTGAAATTATGCCGTCCGCCTTGAGCTGTACGTTCTACCGAAGACACATTTGAACGTTCGAAAATTTCTGGTTTTGTTAATGCTTCACTTCCCTTATTTCGGAAGTAGAGGTCCGTGGTATGACGCTTAATTAATGGGTAATATTTAACAGTGCAAAAAGGATACGTCAGCTGAATTTTATTAGAGCTATATTTCGGCCCCTCTTGGCAAGGGTCCTCTTCAGGGTCGAGCCGCTTAAAGCGGCTCTGCTCAATCTGAAAATCCTAGCTGATTTGTCTGTGTTGAGTAATTTTTATATGAATTCAAGCCAGCTTGGGCTGAAGGCAGGGCCGTATCCAGGGGGGGGGGACCCTACCCCCCCCCCCAGAAACATACAAAAATAATCTTTTTTTATAGGCTTCGACCTCTGACCTGTCTTTTTTGTACTTTTTGGTCCGACCCGCAGGCACCCCCCCCCCCGAAATAAATTCCTGGACGCCGGTCTGGCTGAAGGTGAGTGTTTATTGTTTCTTCTTGCGACAATATCAATTTTGGATATTCCTTCAGCCCAAGCTGACTGCGAATCATATTTGACAACGCAAAGCGGCTAAGTCAGCTACGTTTTATTGGAGCTATATTTCGGCCTTTCTTGGCAAGGGTCCTCTTCAGGCTCAAGCCGCTCAAGCTGGAAAATGAACTGGAAAATATAGCTCCAATAAAATGTAGCTGACTTAAGGCGTATTCTCGTCGTTCCCCGAGGACTCCACTTGAGGAGTCCCCGCGTTTTCTTTGTCCCGGGGACTCACTCCCCGTATTCTCGCGAGTCCCCACGGACGGGGAATGCTCCGATTATCATCACCATCATCAAAAAGGACTCCCTTTCAGATTCGGAGGGGAATCAATTTTTGCTAGTGTTGGTGCAATGTAAAATTAATTAAAAATGATCAGAATAAACAAAACCAAAAATAAAGGAGATCCAGACTAATTTTGTCAATTGCATATTTGTTTTAAGAACAAAATCCGTTTTGGAAGCATTCCCCGTGTTCTCGCTGTTTTCTGTATGCGGGGTCCTCGTGGAGTGAGTCCCTGTATTCTCGCCGTTCCCTTCGATTCCCCGAGGAGTCCTAGGGGAACGGCGAGAATACGCCTTTATCCGTTTTGCGTTGACAAATATAATATCAATTTTCTTTTCTACGAACAAAGTAGAGCGAAGAGGACCACCTACTTTGTTGTCTGTGTGTTCGAACAAACTTTACTTACTTGCAAAGTATCAGCAACGAATTCTTTTCCGCAGAACCGACAAGGTAGTAGCCGTTTCGGGCATTCGGTTGACCGGTGATGACCCAGGAGACGTCGAGGAACCTTCTGTCCGCACTTGTTTTCACAATACATGGGCTCTACGCTGCATGTTCCAACATGATTCTATAAAATGATTAAAGGTTAGCTTTAATCCTTAAAGTTTAAAGGACACCTGAACAATGAAACCATACTTGAACACACCATGGAGAATGCATTTACAGACATGGCCACGGAGAGCATTCTTCTCCTGAGCCTGACGTTTGGAAAATAGGGATGTTCGTTTCTGGAGGTTTGCACATGCAGACTCCAAGACAAAAAGCGCAATTCATTCAAATCTTATACAGCGCTGGCCGGATCGTATTGGAATTTCTTCTAGATATACGTTTGGGCTTAACTGGTTAAAAAATATTCCAGAAGATGGGTCGATTGGAGGCATTTGTTCATTTCTAAAATTGTTCGGAACTGAAATAAGGACAGATGCAAAATGGAGCAAAAATCATAGCTTGGAAACACTATTTCTTATTTGGATTGGGTTTTCTGCAGGCAATGTTAATGGAAGTCATACAGATAGGGTTGATACTTGGTACCCTTCATTCAGGTGTCCTTTAACTGAAAAGGGCTGAGATAGGACAATCTAGTTACTCATCACATTCACTTAAAGAGGCTCTAAGACCCGATGAAAATGCGTTACTTCGTTGCTCCGCTATTCACGAATAATCAGTTTTCAAATAGTGGAATTTCCCTGTGGATTTGTGGTACCCCTACGCGCTTGTACCTGTGTTGTATGCTTGACGAAAACGATTTACGAAAATAAGTGTTCACGCAGTGAGCTACCTTCCTTGAGCTGATTACTGGCCACTGTCAACCGCGTTTGTGTTAAGATTCAAATTTTCCGGTTCATAGTAGAATTTTGCGTTACGAGGACGGCCGTTGATATTTTGAACATCATACTAGAGCATATGGTGAAAAAAAAAAAAAATCCCTTAACACAGTCCAAATAATGGAGTGTATTCAGTTAAATGATGCAAAAATAAGTTGGCTTTTCAGTTAAACTTTAAGAGGCGTATTCTCCGAGTTTGGTAAAAGTCCAGGTCTATTTCAACATAAATGTAAGATATTTATCATGTAATTAAATAGATGAAGTAGTTGGCGTAATTCTTGTGTTTAATGGTGGTCCCCTACTAGCTATGCTTCCGATCCAGAGCCGATCCCTCCTGGGACCTTCAGTGCCTTCCAAAGTGTGTAGTGTTTATGCGTAGCAGCAGGGACCCACAAATTTCCTGTTATGCCTCGCCTTCAGGGGGCTTGTCAATAATAGATTTCTGATGATATGTTGACCGAACGGAAGATAGTTCGAGAAATACCCATGGTCCAATCACGTCCAAGGCCAGATAGACAAAATTTGGGATTGGCTGCTAGCGCCTTGAGGGAGGAGTCTCCTTGACGCGCACGTCCAATGAGGCAAACAAGAATGCCGATTCGACCCAAGTGGGATTTTTGGAAAGTATAGGCAAGGATCGGACAACATAGCAACATAGAAGCATATGAAATGACAAGCCCCCTGTAAAGGAAATTTATGGGTCCCTGGTGGCAGCTAATAAATGTAAATGATACACTGACTAAAATGATAAACTAATTCAACACCTAAAATGCATGCACAAAAGACAACTTCTTTTCTTCTCCTTCTTTCGTTCTGGTTAGCTGTATTTTTGCTGGGCATTCCGGAAGACGCGAGAGGTCTTGTGATTTTCTACTCAACTGAGCGGATTGACAAAGCTATGGCGCGGGAATAACTTTTTTGGATTTCCTTACAGTACAAACAACACTTTTGAGTAAAATACACATTTTCGTGCTCCCAATGAGTTCATCATCATTTTTGCTTCATCAGTTCTGATTACAAATTTTTCTTTCAAAACTAAGCTGGCTATAAATGAAGATGGTTAGAGGGAAACCGAAACAGTAAAGTTTTAAGCTATACTTCAAAAGTTTAAAACCCAACAAAGTCCAAAATTTCTCATCGCCTCACCACCTCATTGCTCATCGCATGTTTTCGCTTGTTAGTCTTTTCTATAATGGTGCGTCTTCGAGTGTTTGAAATGGGGAATTAATTAATAATGGCACATCTCTGAGGTTCAAACGTAAATTTTCTTTTTTTCGTTTCTATATTACCTTCCTTAATTGAAATGTAAGACAGGTATCTTGGTTCATGTTTCTTTGTCCCATTTTGGCGGTGACTTGGAACAGTTAGTATGAAGCCAAAACTGAAAATCAGTTTAAGGTCAAATATAACAATTCAAGTTTGGATAGGGACTTTAAGTAAAATAATAAGTCTTTCCACGTCTTAATCTCTGCCATCTCGTCATGCCATGAAACTTACGACCCTTCAAACTTAGCGGAGCTGATTCTGAGTGAAACAATTCCCATTTTAATTTTTCGCTTGGCTTAATGGAAAACAAGGGGACGTTCTGCACCGTCACCCACCCTTCACTCCAGAATGCCTGAGCAAATACGTCGCATTTTCAGAACACAAACGCATTCCAGCGTGGAATGATTTTTCAAGCAAAAAGTCTTGTTTATTAAAGTGTCCGTGCTTGACAACTAGGTTTCAGTGACCGCTGGGGTACTGAATATAGAGTACTGAAAGACAGACAGGGATCCTACAGCACGATTACCAGATGCAGTTTTACACAAGAATGTACATTGATTTTTTTTATCAAAAAAATCGCCTCGATTTTTATTATTCAAGGGGTAGCTCACTCTCAACTTTAGTGTACAGCAAGTGCCCGGTGCCGGCAACGGTTGTCACGTGTTAGAACATACAAATAAGCATGTTTAAAGCGTTTGAAAAATTAACCGCCTAATTTCTATTATAATTTATATTCCTAATTTTTTAATTATATCCGGTACCGCTGATTCCAATCGGTGCCGGGAAAGGTGTACAGCAGGTACCGGGAAGTGGCTAACCCCTCGATATTATTCACAAGATTTTTTTTTCTTCAAAAAATCGCCATGGTTTCTTTTTTCTTTTGATTATTTCCCACTCAGGTTCAATTGATAATTGACACTTGAAAATTAGTCAGAAAAAAATTGTAACAATGACAAGCCGTGGGAAAATCATTCTCTAAAAAAAAAAAAAAAATCATGATAAATTTGCGAAAATACTCAGTTTATCTTCAGTTACTAAACTGAATTACTGTCTGAATATTCAATTACTACAGTAATACTAATACTATAAGAATACTATAGTAATATTAATATAGTGATTCTCTCATAAATAGTATACTACCGGAAGAACAATTTCATCAACTGACTGACGGGCCAAGATATAGCTAGAATAAATAGATTGTTTCAATCAATTTTTTCTGTATTAATTTTGTCACCTGGGAAAGTGGAGATAAAACATTTGCTTCTGAAGTGAACGAACGATGTCGTGATTATGTAGCCTATCTATAATTTCTTATTACTGTTAAAACAACAAAACATTGCACTTTTGCTGCCAGGAAACGCCCCAAGACCGGAAGCAACTGAAATCCAAACCAGGAGGCCAGTCCGGGGTTTTAAATTCCTAAAAAATAACAAATTTAAAACCACCGGAAAGAAAAATACACCTGGCTTCAAACCGGATTTAAACCATCAGCATCGCAGGTGTCTGAGAAATTCCGCCGGAAACTAAAACAACAGGGTCAGAGTGATCTACAGATGCAAATGAAGATACAACATTCGAAACCTTTGAAGTGAATGTGATGTCATGGATGTGTATCTGTAAGCGTTTATAACTATGTTATAACAACAAAACGGTGCACATTTGTTGGGAAACGCCCGGACCGGACGCGACTGAAATGCCAAACAAGAGGCCGGTCTGGGGTTTAAAAAATAATAAACAAATTGAAACCACTGGAAAGAAACATAGACCTGGTTTCAGGGCGGATTTAAACCGTCTGTCTTTAAGATCTCTAAGACATTTTGCCAGGAATCCACAAAATAATGGACTTTGTTGGGGGTCACAGGATGACTCCAGATGTGTACGAACAAAAACACTGAACTTCGAATGGGATCTGACATTGTAAATGTGTAGGCCTGTTTGTAAATATTCTTAATCATAACAACCAAACTTCACAATTTTGTTGTCAGGAAAAGACCAGACAGGACGGACTGAAATCGACCTGGGTTTTGATTTCTTCCTTATAAATGAACAAAACCCACCGGGGGAAAAAAACGGCTTCAAACCGGATTTAAACTATCTGCCTAGCAGGTGTTTGAAAAATTCGCCGGAAACAAACAAAACAAAAAATTAATAGAAATGACTGGTGTATTAATGTTTAAAGTGAATCGTGACATCGTGAACGTGTATCGGTCTATAATGCTTTAACTGCTATAATAACAGATACTTTCGTTGTCATGAGATTCCCAGACAGGACGCGACTGAAACCGGCCTGGGTTTTAATTCTCTCCTAAAAAAAAAAAAATTAAAAACCACTGGAAAAATATACACCTGGCTTCAAACCGGATTTAACCATCTGCCTTGCAGGTGTTTAAAAATTCTGTCGGAAACCAACAAAACATTGGAACTTAGGGGTCACAGAAGATCTCCAGATGCGTGCGAACCCTAGCGTGACAGAGACCACGCATGCGCCAGTGATCCAGATCTGATTTGACAGGAAGCTACCGATTTCTGTCCTGTTGTGAGCAGCAGATGGCTTGGAAAGGGGTGGCGGAAAAATATTTATCCACTTCCAGCTGCGCCCAGTAGGCAACCCTGAGTTTCTGGAAATAATATTAGGGAAATGGGAGGAAGTGACAAATTTATGGGACTTTCTGAAAGGAAGATCCGTTTCCTCTTCCCGGGGAAGATGTTTCTTAAATAATTTAATTAAAAGAGTTATTTGGTTTATACCGCATGTCTAACGACATGTTTTATACTGCCAAATGAATCAGCCAGCTGCCATCTTATTTCGGCCCTTCTTGACAAGGGTTATCTTCAAGCAGTAGTCAAAGTACGATCTGCAATACCGAAAATATCGTCTCAAAAAATTTCAGCTGACCAACTTTTAGCACCACCAATATGTACACATATACATGAACATGTATAACACCGAAATATATCATAGAAAAAAAAGTACATACTAAATCATTATGAGACCGACTTCGATTCTTGACCTTCGTTTGTGGAGCGGCAACTCGTGTCGAATCTTTCGCTTTTAGTCCGAGGTTACTTTTCATAGCGTTCTCGAAACCGAATATTTTCAGGCTTTCGGTTTTATTCGAGTCAGAACTCACGGAGTAACTTTCCCACCGTATTTGCACAGGGGCCATTGAAACAGGCCGAGGTGCTTTTAAAGGCCGAGTCATCCTTTCCTTCAAACTAAGTAGAATCCAACTTGATTGTGCCTCAAAGTTAAAAGTTCTAGAACCCCTCAAGATCCTTTTAGTAGAGAGGATGGAATGTCCAAGCACTACACCACACAATATCGAATCCAACTTGATGTCACAAAGTCGACTCCCAGTTGTTCGTGCCTCAAAATTTCCACCGTTTATCAAATCTAAACTCACGATCGTTTTAGGAGATAAAGAGGAAAGCTCGAGCACTACACCCCCCAACACCGAGCAAAGCCAAATCCAACTGGACTGTTTCTCAGTATTCAGAGATCCACACATACAAATTAGACAATGTGAGCGGAGAATCGTCTCGTATTCGAAAGATGACCTAGAAGTGGGTCCGGTCGAAGCACTACACCTTCGCTGCTTCCCGACACGCTGTTCTAATAATCACTAGAAGACTAACTATGGGTGCACCACCTCACTCATCGAAAACACTGTGTCGTCTAGTCAATCGCGTCAACCCGCGGTATATTACTGTGTCGCACTTCCCCACGCTACCCGGTCTGTGAAAAATCGGCTGCGCTGAGAAAATCTCGGTTCTCCCACGGCTTTTAATTGCCAAATTTCCGCAATTCCTTAGACTGTGGTTTGATCTTTGATGCTTCTGGTTGGTTTTATTGCAAATTTTCACGCCTTCGAAAGTTGGGATTTATGCGCAATTGTGTATGACAAAATTTGGCTGATTATGATTGATACTGGGTGTGGGAAAGAAGCACGACGGGAGATTTGCGCATGCGTTATTAATTTAGAAGTATAGCATGACACTTAAAGTAAGGCTTGATGCTCAGCATCATTTCATGCACATAAAAAAAATAATTATTTTGTTAAGCATTCCACCCCGAAATGCCCTCGCTATGCAGCGAATACACGATCGGAGTTTTCCGGCCGGGTTTTCCGGCCGAATTTTCTGCACTTTCTGCACTGGATTTTCTGCACCCGACCTTGATCACCTGTCTCTCGGCCTGCCCGCAGCATTAGGCTGAACATGAGCGTTTCACTCAACATCTCCGAATACCATGCCATTAAAGTTTAACTGAAAAGCCAACTTGTTTTTGTATCATTTAATTCAATACACTTAATTATTTGGATTCTGCAAAGGGATATTTTTATTTTCCAATATTTGCACCAGTTATGACGTTCGGAGTATCTGCGGCCGTCCCCACGGCGTAAATTCTACTATGACGCGGGAAATTTTAATCTCAAACAAACGCGACTTTTCAGTGGGCAGTTGTGATATTGGTGAAGGTTGCTTAGTGCCTGAACAATTTTTTTTGTATACATCTTTCTCGTAAGGCATATACAAAAAAAAACAAGCGCATAGAGGTGCCACAAATCACACGGAAATTCCACTATTTGAAAATCGAATATTCGTGAATAGCGGAACAAGGAAGTAACGCATTTTTATCGGGTCTTCAAGCCAATTTAAGTGAAAAAGTGATGGGTAACTAGATTGTCCTATCCCAGCCCTTTTCGGCTAACACCAGCCTATGTCAACGAGCATCCCCGGGTCGATCGAGTGAACAGCGAGAGGAGAGAGGGGAGAGAAGGCAGACTACACGTCTCTTGGTCCACACGCGACGTTGTGCCCTGATAATAAATATGTTGTTTCCAAAGTGTGTGGACAATAATGTGGCTCATTCCCCGACTGGACAGAACAAGTTCGCGCGAAATTTTACACGAAAAATAAACAAGAGGTTACTTCCTAACAAAAGAGGAAATTTCACACATTTTATCTCGAAATCCGGCATGATTAGGGTTGAAACAAAGAAAGTAGGCTAAAATTTGAATCGGTTATTAAGATTCTATTCTTCACAATTGTAATTATTGTTAATTAACCCTCGAAAAAAAACTTGGGGAACATAAAACATCAAATGAAATAGATTATAAAAAAAATACATCGCGATGGAATGGAAACTTGAAAGAAACAGCCAAACAATTAAAGGTTTGGCGTCAGGTGTTTAACTTAAAAGCAACTCGTTAAGTTATAGTTCTGACGATCGAACTTTACCAGTGGTGTTCGTTTAACGTGTTCTTCGTTTTCAACGAATGAACTTTCAAATCATGTCGTCATGTAGGTTCAGCTCTCAATGCAACCCAAACTAGGCCTAGACTCAGGCCCCTATTCATATGGAAGAAACATATTTCCGTTTGTCAACTTACGCCTTGAACGGACTATCATGGTCGGGTGCTTGCAGACTAAAATTCCTCCCCGATTGTCGGCATCATCATTAGTTCCATAAGGAAAGGTTGAGATTTTGCCCACTTCATGATTCGGTAGCACGAATAACGACGGTGTAACGTAGCCGGTCGCACCCGGATCGTAATGAACAATTTACACCGGCCGCTTAGCCTCTCGTTTGATTAAAGTGCTGAAAATACGGCCGGAACATCCTGATCATGTGTTCAGACTACAAGAAAGCATGAAATAACAAAAACGATGATGATGGTGATGAAATTTTATTAACGCACTAAACAAGGAGAAGGAGATAGCACAGTATAAATAAAGAAAGGAAAAATTACAGTGAGCTTTAGATCACATAGTATATGCACATGACTACCATTCCTCTCTACCTATTGAAACCAGACCTCTACAACCGAGAAAGAAAGCCGTGTGTGCCATCGATTACAAGCGGAAATCACTTCCTTCTGGTCTGTGAAATCGGTTGCGGAAAACTCGGATTAGTCCGGAGCTGGGACGCATTATATACTGCATACTAATTAGCTTAACTGATTACAGTATTCCACTTTTACCAACAGCTTATCGGAAGCTGGAACGTCCGATTTTGAAGGGAAATAGACAGAGCAAGCATAAACCATACTACTACATTGCCATTGCTGCATATTTGCTGAAGTAAGGTACGCGCAGACACACAGTGCGATTTTCGCGTTCGGATGCGAATTTCACACGCGAATTTTCAATGTTAAATCTGATCAACATATACTTTTTTCCCTTTTTATGTACTGAATATATATGAATTCTAGAACTACAAACAAAATAAAAGGATAGCTGCATAGACTCAGTCGCGAATAAAATATGTCAAATATTAATATTAAGATGTAATGAATTTGAAATGCATGTAGTTTAAAGAGAGGGCAGACAAATCTCGATTTGTCGTCCGTGCTTAAAAGTAGGAAAAAACGCTGATAGCTGTTGCCGCTAACACTTCGCGTCATTGTCTGCCTACTTAAGGCAAAAGCTACGTCTCATCCGGTACACTGTAAAAAAAACTCTCCGTTTTTAAATAACTGTGCAGTACTTTGTATTCTAGCTTAAAAGTAGAAGTCTTCTGTTAAAAGTAGAAGTCTTATTTGAAGTTGATTAGATGTTCGATATAGGGGTAAGAAGGCATGATGAACAAGAATATGAAAACCATTTTCTCGCCGGACAAGTAGTTCGTCCGGAATCCGGCCAAAACCGGAAAGTTTGTTAGAAGTTAAAGTTTTATCTGAAGTTGATTAGATGTTTGATGCAGGGGTAAGAAGACATGCCGAACAAGAATACGAAAATCATTATCTCCGGACAAGTAGTTCGCCCGGAATCCGGCCAAAACCGGAAAATTTGTTAAAAGTTAAATTTATATTTCAAGTTGATTAGATGTTGGATATGGGGGTAAGGAGATACGGTGAATCCGTTTTTGAGCTTTAGTTTTTCGCCGGACAAGTAGTTCTTGAATTTCGCCAGAACCGCAAAATTCACAGAAGTAAGCTAGGATCGTTTCGATCGGCTTATAGAGGTAAACGCACATGCTGAATCCATATCTGAGCTTGGATTTCTTAATGATTAGCTGTTTGGCCTGGCGAAGACAAAACCTAATTGTCTGGATCAAATATTGAATTTGTGGGATCCCATCGGAACCTTTGGTCTTGTTTTGTATGGCCTCGTAATTAGGAACAAACCTGATTGATTGATATATGAGTTTGAATATAAATGAGTCAGATTATTTTCAATACTGCAAGAAATCGCAAATTCGTATTTTTGGCTGAGGCCTAAAGAGGACCCTTACCAAGAAGGGCCGAAATAAAATCTCAGCTGCCTAATCCATTTGGTGCACTTCGCCAAGTTTGCAGTCAGCTTGGGCTGACGGATTATTTATCCAAAACAAACTGTGAGCGCCTTTTTCACAGCTGCCCTTAATTCTCTAACTTATTAACTCTTGTGGAGATAAAAGTAAATGACTATATGATAATGGTGGGTTTACACAGCGTATTTTTCCGATCCGAGCGTATTTTACGCGCGTATTTGGGCTTGAAAAGATATCTAGCAATACGGACGTATTTATATAAGAAACGGACCGATTTCTCAAATACGTCCGTATTGCTAGAGATCTTTTCAAGCCCAAATACGTGCGTAAAATACGCTCGGATTTCAAAATACGCTTGGATTGTACGCAGTGTGTCAGCCCGCCATAAGCCAATCAGCTTCGGTCCGACCACTGACCAACCTAAACACTGCGACTGCTTATCGCATCCGAAATTCAAATCATAAAAAAAGATTGAAAACATAGACAAATAGATGGGCTGAAGACAGAACGCAATCAATTGTTGACCATTCACTTTTATACATACTATTCGTGTGATATTCACTCGACACGGGCTTGTTTTACTAAGGTAGGAAAGATCACCTTAGAGAACAAAGTCCCAACTCTAACCACCCAACTCTAATACCACCTGTATCTGACGAGATACAATAAGTTACGCATCTATGCTGTGAAATTTATTAGCATTTTAGAGACAAATCATCACAATAGACTTGTTATCCCAATGACTCATCAGCTAAGTGTTATATTATCAACGTTACTGTTGATAATAGACTGTCATTAATAGATAATCACAGGACTCCTACACGACGCGAGTTTGCATTAATCGAAAAGTGATTATTAGGATTTCTGATTAAAAAATGCGGTTTTTATTAGCGAATAAAGAAACCAATTTCACACCCCTGGGACACAAACAATAGCACGGATAGTCTTACCAGACATTTGCAAATTCAAATTTATTTAGTATTTTTTCTGACTGTAGTTCGTAGTTTTAATTTATAATGCAGATTACGAGAGCGTCGAGATTGAATTCTGAGCGCAATCATTTTTTTGTGTTCCTGTATATGTCTCGTCATTTTGGCGAAACCTCGAGCGAAACTAAAGAATTTGATTATTATTTTCGCCGTAACCAACGACAACTACATTACATGACCCGTGACAACTTAGCTGCCATCTAGGAGCACATGTGTACAGCCGCTCTCGTTTAGCACAGACCACGCCATCTACTTATCTTCTGATTGTTATGCAAACCGTCCCGATAGATATCACGACAGCTCAAGTTACGAAAGAAAAGATGTCACCCGAGTGGAAAAAGCGGAAATTGTCTAGGAAATCGGACATGCAGCTAGGACTAGAAATACAGATTCAAAACCTTTATACTGTAGTACGACAAATTCCATGTAACTCTTTAAGAGAGGGAGTAATCAAAGAATATAATATACAGAATATATAACTACGTATATATAGGGAATATTGTAAATAATGTAAGGGAAGTCAAGAAATTTATTTGTTGTAAGAGTATAGGTGTGAGTGAAAGGCGCCGCAGCCCAAAAAGTGAAAAAAAATCATTAACAAACATTTTATCTGTCGTTATCTGCTCATCGTAAAACTGATTGACGCTTTATATTTTGACAATGCATTGACTGACGTTCTTATTACCGTGATGAAGAGAATGCCTTTTTTCTTTGGTTTCAGTTTTAAATTTACCCATTGTTTCCAGGCCTGTGAGTTATTGTTTTCGTAAAACCAATATAACAATGATTGTTATTTTTATATTTAATGCCACCTTCAGTGTTATTCCCGAGCAAGGTACATATTGCAGACCAGATAAAACACGTAGTTGAACAAATGTAATTGTTTTTGACAGTGCAAAACGGATAAGTCAGCTGAAATTTATTGGAGCTATTCAATTCAATTCATTCAATTCATTTATTTATATCCGCCAAATCTGGCGAGTAGAAAAGTATAATAAATATAAATAATCGGTCTACAACTGACGAACAACTAGACCATAAACTTTCACAAATTCTACATTCAATTCATTTTAAAAAACTACACTAGCCTAAACGAATGTCTACCTTAAACTTCAACCAAAATACATGATCAATCAGTCAACGCAACGCATCAGAAAAAGTGTGCTTTATGGTAAAAAATTTTGAAAAAAATGTTTCCCGTTTCTTTTTCAAAATATCAATGGAGTTTTTTAAACCATAATTTTCCATCATAAAAGAACTAGATATTTCGGCCCTTCTTGGCAAGGGTCCTCTTCAGGCTCAAAGCCGCTCAAGATGGAAAAAACGAAACTTGTGATAACCAAGTAATTGTTACTTGTGTAATTGTTACTATGCGCTATCTGAACGCCATCTACAGAGGGTAAATTGGATTCTTACCTCATAGGCCTCTCCGCTGAAATCGCCATGGCAGTGCTCGCACGAGACCCTACGTTTCAGACACGTGAATTTGAGGTGGTCGGTCATCATAAACCGGGAGATCTTGGCACCACAATGTGCCGTGCATGGAGTTGCGTCGTACTTGCATGTCATCAGGTGGGACTACAAAAAAACAAGAAGGAAGTTACTGCAAAAAGTTGTAGTAATAACTGCATAATAGCAGGGACCCATAAATTTCCTCTAATGACTCTCCATTCAGGGGCCTTGTCATTTCCTATGCTTCTATGTTGCTATGTTGCCCGAGCCTCACCTGGTTTCCAAAAATTCCACTTGGGTCGAATCGGCGTTCTTGCTCAGATAGAGATCCCTCCCTCTCCTCCCAAGGCAATATTTTATCCCCATGGATATTTCTCGAACTTTTTGACGCTCGGCCAAGAGCGCATCAGAAATTTCTTTTTGACAAGCCCCGGGCGAGTCATTACAGGAAATGTCCCTGATAATAGTATGAGCCAATACACTTTCTAACCATGTTCATCGGACTTCAGTGTTTTCATTCGTGCCTTTTTTTTTTATATGACGCCGTTGTTCCCAAGAAGCGGGTCACGAATAAATAAATAAATAATCTGGGGACAATACTATTGTCTTCATTATTATTATTTGTATTACCAGCAAAAACAGGTTCAACCCTTTACAAAATCCAAAATCGCCAAAAACATTAGTACTGAAATTGTCTTTTGAAAGCAGCGACTGACGAGCTGGCAACATTGGGCGACGGAAGTAGATTCCACTCCTACATAATTGTTCATTTATTTAATAACCCTCTTGAGGAACAAAACAGCGGAGTGAAAAATTAAAAAAATAAAATCATACTAAAAACCCTCAAAAATGAGACAGGTCGGTAGCCAAAAACATTAGTAGGCTACTGACATTGTCGTTTGATGTGCAGATTTTTTTTTTTTTTTTACTCGGGGGCAAAATGTTGCGTCTAAAATAATCTTTTATTCTAGTCTTCTACCCCCTTACCCCCCTCATTCGCGTGTTAGCGTATTTGTACAGTTATTTTTTCTTTCTTTCGTTTTCTTTGTTTACTCCACTTGCTTTGAAGTGAATGATCTGAAAGACAAAAGTGCTTCTACAGCTGGACTTGGACCCACAACCTTTAGGCAATCTTTACTTAAAATTGTTAAACAAATTATTATGTTATTGTTTTAAAATGTTTTGTGGTGCTAAGAACGTTACGAGACTTCGTTTCAGTGGACATCAAGATTTTCTATCTCAATCAATCTGTTCCTGATGTATTGAATTGGTTGAAAATGGACGACCAAACGGTGAAGAGATGGAGCATAGAGGGTGGTCCCATGTGTTAGAGTCCTTATCTGCTTGCAGACCATGCGATGTGTCGAATTAATTTCAATGGAACATTTGTTACAGATTAACTGGGAGGATTAGGCGGCTTGATACGCCAAAAGCTTGGGATGAGGACATATGTTTTCATTGCTGTCCGAAATGAAATCGATATACAAGGAGAAGATTAGGAAAAAACATTGAAACAAATGTCTTATCATGTCTGATTGCGTCAAACGGGAATATTATTCACATATGACTCGGAGGCAGGCTGAAGGAATACTTACGTCTATCGATCGATGATAAACAGTAAACAATTCTGAAACTACAAGTTAAGAAGAGTCAACATAGACACATCTTCTTCATATTTTTCCGAAACTGAATCTATGCAGCTCCAGATCCAGAATTCAAACATATTTAATAGATTAAAAGAAGAAACGTAGACAAATCTTCGTCATATTTTTTTCAAACTGCTATGCAGCTCCAGATCCAGAATTCAAACATTTCTAATATATTAAAAGAGGAAAAATGACTCGCAGTCAGGCTCAGGCTAAAGGAACACTTAGGTCTATCTATCGACGACAAACAGTAGGCAATTGTGAAACTACAAGTTACGAAGAGTCAAAGCTGACAAATCTTCGTCGTATTTTTACGAAGCTGAATCTATGTAGCTCCAGATCCAGAATTCTAACACATTTAGCAGATTAAAAGAGGAAACGTAGACAAATTTTCGTCAATTCTTTTCGAAATTGAATCTAAGCAGCCCCAGATCCAGAATTCAAACATATTTGGCTAAAGATATCAGGCTAAAGAAATGCTTAAGTCTATCGATCGATGACAAACATTAGGCAATTGTGAAACTGCAAGTTAAGAAGAGTCAACGTTGGCAAATCTTCGTCATATTTTCTCGAAACTATGTATATAGCCTCAGATCCCGAGTTAATACATATTTACTATATAAAAAGAAGAAAATAATTTACGTTGATCAAACACTGTCCTATTTCGTAATTATAATATATCCTTTGCGTTCAGTTTGCGTTGTATTTTAATTTATAATATATCCTTCGCGTTGTATTCTTCCGTATCCTAATTTATGCAGCTCCAGATCCAGAATTCAAACATATTTAAATACTAAAATCCTATATTGTATCCTAATGTCCTAAATCCGTCAGCGTTTGGCAGTCAATGAGTAAACTTGTTTGACTGCTTTTACCCTAATACAACGGATGCTATGCTATGTTGAAGATGTCTGTGAACGATATTGTGATATTAGCTGGAATGAACTGATACAATTGGAATTCTGGATACAAAGGAGAGATTTCTACGTTCGAGATAGATCCTGTTGTGGGTGTTAGCCGTGCCCTTTTAACGGTTTATGCAAACTGCACGCTGTGAACTAGCGTGGGTAAAAAATAAGTTCATGTAAAGGTAGGCGACTGATTTATTTTTACTCTCGTCGAGATGGGAAGGAAAGCCAGACCTAAACGCAACCGGACGGAAGCCGAGTTATCTGACCCGAGTTATCTGACTGCCGAATGCCAGAAGACGAACGCAGAGAACATTGTTAAGATTTTGGAAATGGTCCAATCTATTAATGCGAACATTGAAACCCTAAAGCACAGTGTGACGGAAATTCAAACTGATTTGGGTGCAATTAACAGTCGAGTCGTGGTGTTGGAAAATAAAAGTAATGCGACCGAAAATGAACTTGCAACAGTGAAATCTGAACTTTTAGCTCTGAAAAGTGTTGTTCAAGCTCAGTCACAGTTGATCAATAAATGCACGGAAGAAATGAATGCGGTAGTTAACCAGTCGCTTGTCGACGAAAATCGGGACAAGTTGTGCAATTTATTGTTTTGGGGCCTAAATGATGTTCCATTGAATGAGGCGGCCTCCAGGGTTTCGGACGTGCTTGTCGATGGTTTGTCACTTAGTGGTGACAATTTACCACCTTTTTCTGTGGTTCACTGTTCCAAAAAGTTTGTGAAAATTAAGGTGGAAAGTTCTCAGGATCGTTTCGCGATTTTAAGCAACGCGAAAAAATTAAAAGGAAAAGAGTTCGGCGTTTATAAGTCTGTATTTATCGGTGATGATGTTACGCCCCGTGTGCGTGTTTTGCGAAAGGAATTACTTGGTATACGTAAGCGTTTGGTTGATCAAGGTGTTGAATGCTGGGTCCCTCCTAGTTTACCACCCAGCATTTCTGTTAAAAAAGACAACCGTGTTATTAAAGTGCCTTGGTATAATGCTAAGAGTTTGCTGGATCAATGAATTTTGTTTTTGTGGATTAGATTATGTGCATTTCCTTGGTATTTGAAAAAACTGTCGTATTGTGACGATATTTATTGCTGTGTTATGATGATGAAGCGTTTATGTATTGTTATTGTTTTTATGTGGATATTAGTAGACGTTGTATTGGGTGATTTCTTACATGGAATCGTTACAGGCAAAGCATTTGCGGCCTGATCCCTTTGTAGTTTGTTTATTTCCGAAACGGAAAATATACTTGTTTCTTTCTTTGTTTTTTTCTATTTCTTTCTTCTTTTCGTGTTTTTTGCTGTTTTGTTTTTTGGAGATGAGGCCATATACCGCTTTGATAAAATTGAATGATTATGGTTAATGGTTATCGTGACCCCCCAGACAACAGCCGTTTTAATGATTTGGAAGCTTCAAACGTGGATTTTGGAAGTATGTTTACAGAGCAACTCCATCGGAATTATGATATTGGAATTGCTGGTCAATACGTTTCTTCTAAATCGAAGTACCTATTTAAAGATGATATTAAATCCGAGTATAGTGGTGGTGAATCAGAAGACCTCAAAGTTTTCCACCTGAATTGCCAAGGGCTGAATTCATCTTTCAATTTTATAAACGAGATATGTGAACTTTCTATTTTTCAGGTTATTGGTCTCACGGAAACATGGCTCAATGAGCATAACTCTGCTCACCTACATATTCCAGGTTACACGTTGTATCAAGAATCGTCAGCTTAGACAACATGGAGGTATTGGAGCGTATATACGGAGCGATATCGAGGTTTTGGTAAGAAGTGACCTAGTGTTATACCACGAGATGTTGTTTGAGCCGCTTATCTTACAGCTTAGACTTAAGCCAAAAGATGTATACGTTGTTGTACTATATAGGCCACCTTCTGGGTCTATCCCGGCTTTTATGGATCTTTTGGAGAAACAGTTTGAGAAACTACCTACTGGTTCACACCCCTTCATCATGCTTGGGGACTTTAATATTGACCTTCATGATATGAATTCAAATACTCCTACGGATTTTCTGCAACTTTGCATGTCATATGGTTTATTTCCTACTATTAATATCTGTACGCGTGTTACCACTTCAACGTCAAAGCTTCTTGATAATATTCTCTTCAATTTCGTCAACGCCATTGATCTTAATCTGTTTATATGTTTTAATATTAAAAATGTTCATGTAGTCTGGCGAAGAGTGGATATCTACAAGACCCAATTGTCTGGATCAAATATTAAGTTTTTGGGATCCCATCGAAATCTTTGATCTTGTTGTTTTCATAAGTTAGCACAGCCTCGCAAGCCCCGCTTTTGTTGTGCTATGGAAAAAATAATGTTTATCTTCAATAAAACTGTTCTACTACTACTACTACTATATCGTCCTATATCGTATTTATTATATATCCTTTTTAATTCGTAACCTACATAAGGTAGCAGGCTCTTTCTTCTAACTACAGCGTGAAGAAGGGCCCTTGCCAAGAAGGGCCGAAATATGGCTGGAACAAATCTCAGCCGACGTTTAGCGCAATCAAATACGACTAAGCTTGATGAACTATTCGCGCAGATATGAATTCTTCATCTTCATTTTACTCAGTCGACAGGAAATTAAAGACACAAAGCAATTAGCAAACAGTGAAGTCACAGCACCAGCTTTAACTCCAAGCAATTTTCAAGGGAAGAAATTCACAAATTCATATATTTAAGGAAGAATTTTTACTTGTTTTTCCACAAGTTCTTTTGCCAACCTGAGCGGCTTGAGCCTGAAGAGGACCCTTGCCAAGAAGGGCCGAAATTTTGCTCTAATAAAATGTAGCTGACGTATCCGTTTTGCATTATCAAATATAAGTAGCTAATAAACCTGGTAGGAACAAATAACATGTTTACGGGATCTAGTGAAGACTGGAAATCTATAAGACCTGATTTTGTGGACGAAAAATTCCGATAAACACTCGCCTTTGGGATCCCATCGAAACCTTAGGTCTTGTACTTAGTCGAATCTACGCGGTTGTCCTATTTCGTTTGTCCACAGAGAGTACTTTCTCCACTCCCAGGATTCATGTCCGATCAAAATGTGTCAAGACTCGTTAATAATCACCGAATAAAAAAAAAATCCAGTATTAGTTATTCTATTAATATAAATTATTTTCGGGTCTGGAGCGGAGAAACACTACTTCGAATGGTTCAAACCTTTGACGACAAATCAATCACTAGAAATATTCAGAAACCAAGAAGTAAAATTAGCACTTGGCAACATTGTTAAAGCCTAGCAAGCTGTTCCAAATTCCAGTACACAGACCCTGTTAGACAAAAATTCCAATGAATGCAATACCGCAGAAGTGAGGGCAAAGGAATGTTCCGTATCATAGACCCGCATTGTCCCATTTTCCCTCTTCGCTCTTACCTCGCCGTAATTAATTATCTATCATCTATATGTGCCAGTTTGTCCAGTCCAAGAGGGTAGTGGGGGGGGGGGAGGGTTAATTCGTTCAATTTGCATCGTCAAAGACCAGCGACAAAACAGTAACCCGGCTTGACTTCGTTCTTCCTTGAAACAGGGACCCATACATTTCCTGTAAATACTCACCATTCAGGGGCTTGTCAGTAGGAGATTTCTGATGCGCTCTTGACCGAGCGTCAGATAGTTCGAGAAACACAAACGGGGATAAAATATTGCCTTGAGGGAGGAGTCTCTTTGGTCTCACGTCCAAGGAGGCCCGGGATTGGCTCTATCTGAGCAAGAACGCCGATTCGACCCAAGCGGAATTTTTGGAAACTAGGTGAGGCTCGGGCAACATAGAAGCATAGGAAATGACAAGCCCCCTGAATGGCGAGTCATTGAAGGAAATTTATGGGTCCCTGTTTGAAATAAAGAGGTGAAGTTCCCATGAAAGGACTCCAGCGTCAAAGAATCTAAGCAACTGGCTTTTGCGGGCATTAGACTCTCAGCTCTGGCCCTTTATGCGCCGATTACATCATTAATTCGGGAATGTGATGTAATAATGTTTTCTCAGCGGAAGATAAACATCTTGGGAATCCCAGCCTCATTCAAATGAGCGATCACAACGCTGTCTGTTACTTTTGGCAAGGAAGGAAGACGCTGAAACAACACGTGAAAATTCTAAGGGGTTCATAACTTCTTGCTTCAAAATGTGTCCTAGGCTAAATGTTTCCCCTCGCATAAAACAAGATTCGTTATATATCGCGAATTTGCTGATGTTGCCTGCCGACTCGGAAACCTACAATGCCGGGATTCGGAATCCTTTTGGCTACTCTCTACACCTCACAGCAAGAGCGATAAGAATCCTAATTCTTGGAAACCAACTTTATAATATTTCCGATCGACAAAGGGTTCATTAGTCTAGGCTCAATGCCATCGAACGACACCGTTTCCTCGCAAGGATCAAATCCCGGCCACGTATCACAAGCTAAAAAATAACAAGATACGTATTTTAAACTGTCTTTGAAAAACAAGATACGTATTCTAAACTGTCTTTGAAAAACAAGATACGTACTTTGAACTGTCTTTGGTTTAAAAAGTGAAAGCTATTATTTTTGGTTTCATTAAGTTATGGATCAACATTTAAATCCGTCACAAATGTTAGCCTGTCTGGAGCGCAACTGGAATTTCGAACTTCCTACGAGATTTTTCCAACCTGACGCCACTATGCTGGTTTTGGCATTTACCGTGTTTGGCTGTTTTCCAGGCAGACCAGGCTTCCGCTTATTGCTTCCGCGGAGCTGCTTGGTAAGAAATACTGATTATGCAAGCTTTTCCGTGTTGGAGTGCTGAACAGAAACAAGGTGAATTCTCATTTCATGAGATAGCTTCCTATTTCATTGTTATTCACCCTAACGGCTCTTTCCGTGTTTGACTCTTTTTGAGGCAGATCAAGCTTCCGCTTTTTGTTTCCGAGGAGCTGATTGGTAAGGAGTACCGGTTATGCAAGCTTTTCCGTGTTTTTCCTTACAGTCAAGGGGCCAAGTGAGGACGTAAACAGCCGATACGGGTTTGTACTCTTTTAAACCCGCAGAGTTTCAAAGGAGTCATTTATGTTACAATATTGGAATAACAACCGTGTCTACTGCGCAGGGCCGTATCTAGGGGGTGGTTAGGGGGTTCAACTATCCCCCCCCCCCCGAACATACATAAATAATCGTTTTTATTGGCTTTAACCTCTGATAAAGTTTTTTTTTGTAGTTTTTGGTCCGAACCGCGGGCGCCGCCCCCCCCCCCCCACGAAATAAATTTCTGGATATGGACCTGCTACTGTGACTTGTGCTTTGATTAAAAAACAAAATGGCTGGGAGAGGTGATTAGCTACAGCTGTACGTACTAATAACTAGTTCGACATTGAGGATGGTTATTTGCAGTGGCAGATTAGATCAGCAATAAAAAGAAATCCGAAGGCCAAGGAGGGGCAATTTTTGCTACGGATACTAGGAACAGGCGCTTCCAAAAAACTGAAGAGCTGAGCGCACAAAAGTGATAACTCGCCCTTTTGCCAATTGAGTTAAGAGCACCATCTACACTGTCAGAAGTTTCATAACAGATTGCGCATAACACTTTCAAGAATAACACCTTTTCACTTAGAAATAAAGTGTTATGACCAGTTAAGTTTACACTATTTCGTGCCTAGATCTCCAACAACACCTTCAATTGGTAAAAATACTACACTGTCAGAAGTTACATAACGACAACAGAAGGATGCCCGGTTTCAACAGATAACACTTTGGGATGCCCGGTTTCAACAGATAACACTTTGGGATGTTATCTGTTATGGTTATTTCGTTCCCGTTAGTATCTTTACCAACTGAAGGTGTTGTTGGAGATCTAGGAACGAACGAAAAAGCACGAAAAAGTGTAAACTTAATTGGTCATACACTTTATTTCTAATTGAAAAGGTGTTATTCTTGAAAGTGTTATGCGCTATCTGTTATGAAACTTCTGACAGTGTAGTACATATTTTTATGCTCTTTCTCCCTATGCTATCAGAAACTTCGCCAGATCGCTCCCTACAGAGATAATTAGTCGACAAGGGTCATAACTAGCTTTCGATATACTAACTTCCCAAACTTTGAACGCGATTATCTCGAAACTAGCAGAAAGTGAGTTATCACCTTTGTGCGCTCAGCTCTTTAACTATATTTACCTTGAGACAGCGAAGTTCATCCGCCCAATCACACCCTTCTTTGTGGTGAATACAGTAGACGTACGACGTAATAACCCCTCGCTCCGATGAAAGACTATCACTGCAACTCTGAAAATAAAACAAAAATTAGTGGGATAAGGCCAGAACGTAGCAATAAACATACGGAGGTTGAAAGTAAAGTTAGCCCTGACATAGCATCAAAATAATATCCCCAGCGAGTTGAATTATTCAACTGTTCCGACAACAACTCAGCAACTGATGGCAACTGCAACTGACTTGGAACTGATCAGATGGGTAATGATGAGAACGAGAAGGCAACATGATCTGATGGGGAAGCACAACTGATGGGGAAATCATCATGTTGGAGAAACACCTCGGGTCCCCACTGTGACCTTGGGAGGCATATGGATAAAAGGTTTAGAAGAGCCAAATGTGCGTCCCATTCGCGTCAGTACAGAGAAATAAAATATAGGCTACACAAAATTTGCAAGTTCGTTTCTTCGAGTTACACACTGACGAGTACCCTTGCCAAGAAGGGCCGAAATGTAACTGGAACAAATCTTAGCTGATTTATCCGTTTAGCGTCATTTTTTACTTCAAGTTTAACCGAAAAGGGCTTAGATAGGATAATCTTCTTACCCGTCACTTACTCACTTAAATAGGCTCGAAGACCCGATGAAAAAGCATTGCTTCGTTACTCGACTATTCACGAATAATCGATTTTCAAATAGTGGAATTCACCTTCCGGATTCGTAGTACCTCTATGCGCTATTACCGTGTCGTATGTTTGACGAAAAAGGGTTATGAAAAATTTGTGTTCAGGCACTAAGTAGTCTTCATCACGCTCGGTACAGGCCACTGAAAAGCCGCATTTGTGTTAAGATTCAAATTTTCTGCGTCATAGTGGAATTTGCGTTGTGGGGTCGGCTGTAGGTATTTCGAACCCCACTACTAGAGCAAATAGTGGAAAATCAAAAATCCCCTGGCAGAACCCAAATAATTCAGTGTATTCGATTAAATGATCCAAAAATAAGTTGGCTTTTCAGTTAAACTTTAAGATTCACAGTCATCTTGGGCTGAAAGGGTTTTCAGAGAAATAAAGGTTCTGTCACGATGAAATGTGCTTTCAGATTGCTGGAACTCGGCACTAAAGAACAGGGGAATATTCCCCAGTTGTCCATTTTTTCGCACTCTCCGGGAAATTTATTGTCATTACTGCAAGTTCCTTTTTTATCTCCCTTTTCCACAGAAACAAGAAATGCCAGTTATATTTTTGCAATTACCGTGGTATTTGGTACAACGTTGAAACTAATTTTCCAGTTCCTGAGTAGCCTATATGGCCAGTTACCGTGGTATATGATGTTCAGTTACCACGGTCCCGACCGTAGTAACTGACTTTAGTATCTGAAAGAGCCATGCCACTTTCATCATCACCAAAACAGCCTAGGTTTGTGTTAAATTGGTGGAAAAGAAGTTTGGCACTAGTGATGTGAGTGAATGTAAGTATTTCTTTTGGGATTCCAATTGCAAAGCAACCGTATTATCAAATACCACGGTAACTGCAAAAACGACAAAATGCAGGTACAGTTGCCATGGTATCTGCAAAAACGTAACTAAGAAGTTCGGTGTCGCAAACACTACTAAGTAACTTACTACTAAACATCGTGGAAAGCTGTCGGGATCAGCATCATTGATTTATGTATTGTTGATGGGATGTACCTTGTCCAAGTTTGCAAAAAACAACAACAAAACTTCGCGATGCTGTTTGTTTTGTTTTGTTTTCAGTCCAATCGTTATTTTGGTTAATTTGGTTCTAGTTTCAAGAACTGTGAACTGTGTGAATGTCTGAGTTAAGGTTCGCTGAATTCGAAACGAAAGCGCCACTTATTGTAGGTCACTGTCATGTCTGGTCCTTTTGTTCGGCTATTGCTATATTTTTCATTTTACTGAAATTGTTCCTCAGTGCCTTTTTTGCCTGTTTATGTGTTACGTTTATGCAAGTGCTTTTGTCAGTCACCGTTTCCTCTTTACTTCCCTCGTGGAATTATGGGTTAGAAAAAAGTTACTATTAACTGCGAAGAGGTTCATTGGACAATTACTACTTCTAGATCCTAGGATATGTAAGTTCACGAAGCTTCGTCGTCCGAACTTCAACCGTGATCAAGTTCCGAATTGAAGTCACTGGGCATCGTGTAAGGTTGTAAATTTGCACAAAAAGTCTTCTTCGTTCAACAAATTTAGTATTAATCGATTAAGGTGTAACGGTTCAATTTTTGTTCTGTGGTAACGTATATGTAACACAATGCTGTATAGCCTTTTGGCTGACGAAACCTTAAAATCATTATTACTATCCCTTAACCAGTTGCAAGCAACAAGTAACATGGATGTGTCTTCACTATAAGCCAATGTCACTGTATTGCTATTTTTTTATTTTCACAAAACTTTGCCTCAATAACTTTTTGGTCAATGTATGGTTATTTTGATCATTTTTTCCTTTTTTGTTTTCTTTTATTACTGTTACTTTCTCTTACGGCATTGTGGGTTGACAACAAATTATTACCATTTGCGGATAAGTACGTAAGAACTTGCGCAAGCAGCAAGTAAAACGGATGCCTCACCGAAACACTGCTAACGTTAGGGCTGACGTTCTGGCAACGCTGACTCAGCGACTGCCGGTTATTCCTCTTCCAACATGTAACACTTCCATATTCTACGAGGTCACAAGCGTTACATCGGCAACGCGTTCTCGGCGATTCCTGAACGGCACTTTTTTGCCGATAGAACATCGGCATTCCGGTAACTTCCGTGTTACTATTAGATAGGCTGTTTGGGAAGCTGATGGTACGAGACCACGTGGACGAGTTCCGACCCATTGTCGCCACCACAAAACCAACTTCCGAATATCAAATTTCGCTTCTTTTTTGACGGGTGAAAGTCCGCGTTATCGGAGCTCCGCGCACGAGTAATTCACTTCGCAGAACTCGCGAAAATCTGCCGACACTGTCCGTTGCACCCACTGAAGTCTGACTGACTGAATCACCGTATTTTTGCAAATTGGCAGATTCCTGCAATTCTCAAACAGTGGTTTTTACCGCTTCGCGATCGTCAATTACGGACCACACAGTGGCGGAGAAATGTATCACAGACGAACCTCCAACAGCGTCAACGCCTCGCCCAATTGCCTCTGATTTTTTGCTCGGCTTCACAAAGCATTCGACAATGTCATTATCAAACGGTTAACATCTTCAAACAATGGTGTTAAAAAATGATACAGCAGACAGAGCACAAATGAAATTGAGACGAAGAATGCAGTGATTAATCTTCATAAAGTCCTCCAAGAATGCTATCAATGAGAGAATTATCCCACCAACAATGACCACTTGGAGTCGGAATATTAATGTTTCAGCTCAATCACTGATACTTCTCAGGGCACAGGTAAATCTCGTCAAAACGTCCCGACGCACTATAAAGACGGCGAGAACTTATATTTGTCGGTAATGTCGGTGTGCCGAAGTAAAATGTTAGGCCGGGGATGTCATATTATATTGTCAACTCTGTCTCACTCAAATCAACTGTCCACGTTGATGTACTTCCGGTTTCAGCTCGGGAATAAAAGTCTGACAAACTATAACGAAGCACAATCCAAGAGAGGCCGGGAACTTCAGTCTTAGTAATATTTTGACTCTCGCTCAAATTCAATCCAGGTCTATGCGGTTCCAGTTTCAATCCATAGAGCAAATTCAAGTCCGACAAGGACTAATTGTGCACAAGGCGGCAGGAGCTTCAATTTTTTGTCGGCATGATCTATACGCCTCACAGCCTGACATGCAAGCGTTCGAAAGTCAAGCGCACAATCACAAACTACAGAATGGTATTAATTGATATTCGCCCACTGCTCTCTTCTGCGTACACAAAGCGACTAACTCCATATCCTGTTGGAAGAGGCTTCTAATTCCGGAACATCTGGAGCAGGATCTATGGAGCCCCGGCAGCCCCTAGAGATGAGTGGAGAGCACGTGTTCCAGAAGCGGGTTTTGTTTTTGCCAACCCGGACCGGACGACTAGCCATGGAGATTAAGATAAATTCATATACCAAAATATAGACAAAGAAGATGCAGAGCTAGTAAAATACGTAAATTTAAAACATCCTAACTCGCATAGCAAAGTAGGAAACAAAACAAAGCACTTCGCCAAGTTTTATGCTAACCCAAACCGGATGTCCTAGCAGAGATAGCAAAATTTCTACTGAAACACATCCCGGAGCTGCTGCGAGTCCAACAAATCCGAGTCCGAGACAAGTCCGAGTCCTTGAAAAAGGCGTCTCGAGACCGTCTCGAGACGAGTCCAGAGTCCGAGTCTACCAGCTCTGACAAATCCTAATTCGGGTAGAAACATAAAAAGCGAACTAAAAGTACTTTACGAAGCTCCACATGTATCAACAGACATATGTATAAAATAGATACAGTAGACGAGTATAAAAAGAAAGTGAAATAAATATGACAAGAATCAACTCACATGGCTGCGGAACTTGGATGATCAAGTGTTTTCTACTGTTGCCTACCTGACCGTATACCAACAAAAACACATCACGGTTACAGTAGCAACATACAAATAAAAAACAAACTACACCGCTATCATTTACATGGCACCATAATAATTTAAGCGTAATCAAACATTTAAGTGGCGCACTGATTGAACTTATTTTTTTATGAAGAAGGTGAACAAATTCTGACAAGGAAAACTTACTGTCTTCATCAGATCTTTAACTTTAATTAAAATTAGTCACCTGTTTTGCGTTGATAAAACTGATGGGAAAACCACAGAGCGGGAGGGGAACAAGGAATATGGAGTGTAAAAACGAAATAACAGAAGGGATACAGTCGAACACGAGCAGATGCTTAGCAAGACTAATCCTATGGGCGGATCAGACAAAGCTGATAACAAAGACGGTCCTTCAACTACAAGTTCATAAATCAGGGCTTTCTCCGTGTTCTGTCAATCAGCTAAGCAAGTTGATGCCACACCAACCCCTGTTTTTCGCCACCCATGCAACCAAGTAAACATGGGGTGAGGAAAACAAGCCCCCTATTCTCTCCCATATGATCTTATCACTGGGATCAGATCAACTGTCAATTTTAATAATTTTCCGTCAAAGATTAATGTCCTTCGGAAGCTTCTGGGGTCAAAAATTTCCTGCTTAGTGGGGGGAGGGGGTGAAAGGTTTCCCTGTCAACGTCTCCACGTGATCGTCCACTTATGGCTGACAAAGTCAACAAGATCCGATTACAGGATATCCGTAATGTTCTTACATGCCGGGACATTCGTCCATCAACACTGCTATAATCTAAGGGCAAAATGCCCAGCACCGGGTGCTGGGGGGGGGGGGGAAGAGAGGGTTGCTACGACCAAGTTAAAATCATCTGTACAGCGCAAGTATGAGGGAGTTAGTGAGGAATTATAATTACTAAACTTTTTTCATATAAATTTTAGGCATCTGACTAAATTATCTGAATTTCACTGACGCCTCAACATGTTCTTGCAAGCCTGTATGATGGAGAACATTCGTCTATAACCCCAGAACTGAATAACCAGAAGGGGTATGACATGCCCGGGTGGGGGGTGATAAAGGGATATTGCCCGAGTGTGTAAAACTGTAAGCTTTATATATGATATTTTACAAACTATTTACTTATTTCTGCCTGAGGGAGTTAGTGAGGAATTATAATTACGGTTCTAACTTTTTTTTTTTTTTTAAGTATCTGACTATATTATCTGAATTTCACTTACGCCTCAACATGTTCTTGCAAGCCTGTATGATGGTAAATTCGTCTAAATACCCCGACAAACCCGGACCTGAATAACCAGCAGGGCTATGATATGACCGGGAGGGGGTGATAAAGGGATCGCCTGGCAAGGCATCCCAGCAGAACGAATACGTGTTGTCATACAGGGAAGGTCGACAAAAGGGAACTTTCAGATCCGCTTCGTACTTTTCTAAATGAGTTTCTGCAAAACAGTCATTTTTGTCCCCTCTTTGACGCGAGGGGTTGCCAACTCTCGATTTTAGTTTACAGCAAGTGCCCGGTGCCCGACCACACTGGCTGACACCAGCCGGCACCGGTTGCCTCGTGTTAAAACATTAAAATCAGCATTTTTAGAAGCGTTTGAAAGACGAATCGCCTATTGTATGGCCGGCATCAGTGCCGGCAACGTTGGTTTCGGTCGGTGCCGGGAAAGGATGTACAGCAGGTGCGGGGGAGTGGTTAAACCATCGTTTGAACGCACCGTTGTGCTTTCCCTCACAAACGCCCAGCCCCCCCCTCCAACAAAACGTAAATCTAAAACCCCTGTTTTCTACGCTGACTCCTCCGCAGAGCCATCGGCAACAGATAGTACGCAGCCAATTCGCGTGGACCACTTAAACACATGTCGAACGACCGGGGCCCTCCGCACGCCCCCCGTGTTTCAAAGCAGGCATTCAATATTTCACCAACTTGAACCAAGCATCTTTAATCCATTTGCGCCAGCTTCAACAAAAGCCAGCCGACCCTATTGTGTGCCCAGACTTCTTTAAGTGGCGGAGGGTCTCGTATTACGACACTTAAAAGAGGGGAGACCCATTGAGGTGCTAATTGAGAGGAAGAAGAAGGAACTTCGATGGAAATCAGGGCAGGGTTATGACAACCAACTGGAGCAGCTGGACCATGCGAAGACACAATACAATCTATGTGCAAGTAGACGCAGCATGTCTGCTCTTTTGGATACTACTGACAGAGAAGCAGATATTTGAGGAGGGGAGTTGACAGGATGACGTAGCGGCATTTCTGTTCTTCTTTTTGTTGAAGCCAAAAGAATATGGCTATTTTAAGTCTGTATAAGACAAATCAGAGAATTTACCAAGTAGCCTACATACAAATCAAGGCCGTATCCAGGGGGGGGGGGGTTCGACCCCCCCCCCCGAAACTCACAAAAGTAATAGTTTTTGTATTTAACCTCTGATCTATGCATTTTTTTTACTTTTTGGTCCGACCCGTGGGCACCCCCCCCCCGAAATAAATTCCGCGGGCAACCCTCCCCCCCGAAATAAATTCCTGGATACGGGCCTGATACAAATGTTGGTATTTTTACCCAAAAGAGTGGCATGACCCGAGGTTTGTTTTAAGTTCTGATTGTACTTTTCATCCAAAAAAGAAAAGTAATTTCTTAGGGATATATAAAACTATGTTCTTCCTCTGCCATAAAACATAACAACAGGGAATAGGGCCCAGCCTATAAGCCCAGCGGCTACCAGGGGCAATGACAAAATAGGAAAAAACGTAATATTCTGTTCTAACTAAACTTTACAGCTCTGTCGACCCTGTATCTTTTATATGATCTGATCACAGCTCCTTGCTCCCCAGATCGGATAGTGATAGGGGTGGGGCATGGCAGATGATCTGTGACCACTCGGAAAAACGGTTCCAACATTCCTTTCCAGCAAAAAAGTGTCACATCAGTTTTTTTCAACACAATATAAAGGATTATTGATTTTTTTTTGTCTGGAGGAGGGGGGAGAATGAGAGATGGACCAGATAAGCATGATGAATAAAAGGACTCAAATTAGTTTTAGTAAACAAAGTAAGTAAACCTTATTACCCCTCAAGGTTCAAATGATAGAGAGCAAATAAAAGAAAGAAATATGGAAAGAAACAACTTAGCACAACTAGAAAATCAGACTTTCAAGAGTGGTTATTGACCGTATCTGACATCTTTATTACTCTCTAAATTATGATAATGAAATCTGGATGAAACAATTCGTATGTAACTAAGGTAGCGCATACAATCATATTGCCAGCCAACAATATCCTGCCTCTATACTTCCATGACGAAACTGAAGTTGCCTGAGGCCCGTTGGTATCTTGCGTGCAGGCCCGTATCCAGGAATTTATTTCGGGGCGGTGGCCCGCGGGTCGGACCAAAAAGTACAAAAAAGACATACATCAGATTTTAAAGCCTACAAGAAACGATTACTTTTGTGGGTTTTCGGGGGGGGGGGGGGGGGTCGAACCCCCTACCCCGCCTGGATACGGCCTTGCTTGCGTGACAATTTGTTTTCCTAGTTTTCAAAAATGAGCAATCAAAGTATGTCAAAATTGTTCGTTATCAATTTTTGATTAACATATCCGTTTGTACCTTTTTATCTGTTATTTTGCTGCTCCTTCACGAGCGGGTGATTAGGACTTCTTATTACTATGGTATTATTATTAGCGCACAGGCTTTTCAAGAATTTAGCTGCCAGCTGGTTGTCGGTCTCTATATACAGGCACTTCATTCTGATCTCCAAGCATGCTCAGTTTAGACTAAAAGACACGTTTAAACTGCAATGAATCATCAAAATCCAAAGTCGTTCACAGAGGAGAAGCATTTAGGGCAACCATATGTGAAATTTCGATCCAACGTTTTGAAACGTAAACACAGGGAAATTAAGTTCTTGTAGCTTTTCTATTCCCGGACCAACAGAAAAATCTTCCCATGGGGCAAATTTCGAAGAGTTACTCACTCCTACGATCTTAGATACTTTTATATTTGCCATCAACACTGTAGAAAACAAAACACTGCCACCGACAACATGTTCCGAGAGGTGATGGAGCATTCCTATAGTCAGCATCATATTAGATAAGCAAGAATATAGACTACAGATAAAGTAACACACTAACCTACAACAAGATATTTTGATCTATTTCTTTTTTTTTATTCCTTCTTGAGGGAGTGAGCGGATTTTTCGGAGTATCCCCACTTTGGGAGTTCCCATTCCATTTTCCCTGGACTTAATAAAAAGTGAGAGCATGTTTGGTTGTACGAAGAAGAAGAATAAAACAATAACACCCCTAAGCCTCCAAGCTCAAAACAATTCAAGAACTGTCGGCTTCAAACCGGAAACGGTCTTTGGTTTTCTGTATGAAAGTGTCCCTAGCCGCCCCTGCATTCATATATTTGTCAAAACAATGAATGGACAGAAATCTAAACAAAAGAAGGAAAACTAATATACACATAAAACGGACCTTTGAAAGAGGATACTGTGTCTTTTGGTATTTGTGGGGGGGGGGGAGCAAGACAAAACATTTCGGAAACAATGAAGTTGGGTTTGTTCTGTACTGATAATAAAAGGTGCGGTATCGTTTTCTACGATCTTTCTACGACCTACGAAGTCTTCGGTACAGTGATAGTGCTCATTCAGGTCGGGGACTGCACAGTTGGAGCAATGATGAATACGAAACATGCCACTGAACCTCGGGAAGAATAAGAAACGTCACCCGATCGAATCTTTAAAATTGATTCAAATCCTATGCAAACCAATCAATAACATTTGTTAGGGGGACAGCTGTTGTGATCTTTCTGGCTCTTCGCTAGGCACACGGCGATTCTTCATTGGCAGGAAGAGTTAGTCATCAAGAGTATTGGCAAAACAAAGTGACGTGGAGGATATGTCCCTATAAGGGTTATGTTATGTTTTGCATTTGGAACAAATGTTATCATTTTGCTGTTTCATTTTCTTAACTCTTTGTTGCCATGGCCGAATGGCTTTTTTTCAATAATAAATCCATCGGACGAAAGATAAACCATATCTTTTATATCAACGCCATGCGTAAAACAAAGTAAAGTGGAGAATGGACCACTGCCATCGAAACGAGGCAATTCAAACGCATGATAAGAGATTCAGTTCTGAGAAATAACAATAAAAGAAAGTTCGCAAAAAATGTTTGTGATCTGTTTCATTTTATAACAACAGCAAAATAGACTTTCTAAGAATCCCGTAACAAACAAGACCAAAGGTTTCGATGGGATCCCAAAAATGTAATATTTGACCAGACAACTACGTCTTCTCTACGCCAGATCCAGTCTTCGCCAGGCTAATCATCTGAGAAAATTAAGTTCAGATATACCTGTATAAGCCATATTTATTTTGACGATGCTGATCGAAACTTCCTGCTTTACTTCTGCCAAATTTCCGTTTTCGGCCGAATTCCAAGCGAACTACTTGTCCAGCCAAAAAAAGATAGTTCAGAAACGAATTCAGCGCATATCAAGAACGTATAATCAACTTCAAATAAAACTTTAACTTAAAAAAAAAATCCGGTTTCAACCGGATTCCGGTCGAACTATATGTCCGGGTAAAAAATGATTGTCATATACAGATTCAGCGTATCTTCTTACCCTTAAATCTATCATCTAATCAACTTCAAATACAAATTTTACTTTTAACAAATTTTCCGGTTTCGGACGGATTCCGGGCGAACTACTTTTCCGCCGAGAAAATGGTTTTCACCATCGTGTTCAGCATGTCTTCTTACCTCTAAATCGAACATCTAATCAAATTCAAATAAAACTTTTGCTTTTAACGAATTTTCCGGTTTCGGCCGGATTCCGGGCTAACTACTTGCCCGGCAAGAAAATGGTTTTCACCATCGTGTTCAGCATGTCTTCTTACCTCTAAATCAATCCTCTAATCAACTTCAAATAAAACTTTTATTTTTAACAAACTTTCCGGTTTTGGCCGGATTCCGGGCGAACTACTTGTCTGGCAAGAAAATGGTTTTCACCATCGTGTTCAGCATGTCATCTTACCCCTAAATCGAACATCTAATCAACTTCAAATAAAACTTTTACTTTTAACAGACTTTCCGGTTTTGGCCGGATTTCGGGCGAACTAATCGTCCGATGAGAAAATGGTTTTCACCATCGTGTTCAGCATGTCTTCAAACCCCATAATCGACTATCACATTAGCTGTTTAAAAATATTTTGTTTGCCCCTTAATTTAAACCCCCTCCCCCACCCCTAAACATAGGGCTACAGAGCCCATCTACGAACTTGACCTTACTCTTGACCCAAAGAATCCTCACACCAAGTTTCATCAAAATATCTCATTGCCTTCGAAAGTTACAGACCGTACAGACGGACAGACGGACAGACGGACAACTTTTTGCGATGTCATAGGTATCCGTCACTAACGTTTTGGGATCCCAAAAAGAAATCTAATTCTCCGAAGAAATCTCTCTTTACTTTTGCAACACGAAGAATACCCAGAAACCGTTAAAAAACCCTTTACCCTCACCAATCCTAAAGGTCAAAATGAGCATTCGCAACAAAATCAGTTATATTGCCCAATTTTGTATGATAGCATATCCAATCGCCCACAGCTTAAGCCGCAGGGTGCAAATTTTATCCGGATCCCTCATAAATTTAGCCTAACCCTTGACACATCGAGCCAAGGAGTCTATAATTTGTGATAATTGGGTATCAACTCTACTCCCAAGTTACTCTATGGATGTATGATTAGATATCTATTTTCTGAGATATATGACCAACCTTCCGTATTATGCTAATGAAGACGAAATGAGTGGGCATAAATAAAAAAATGTTCCAAAGCTAATCAAGTTTCTACCACTCGACGGTCTAGCCTATGCTAGAAGCGTCGTAGTGATAAAGCCTATGCCAGTAGCGTTTGACCATCTGATCTTTTACGAACTTCCATGCGATATCCATTAAAAAACAAAACAAAAACAAACCATGTAACCATGTAGTTAGCCATGTAGTTATTTTTTGTTGCAAATTCTAACCATTATCACAAGACAAGTAATGACAGTAGCCTATAACTCGTCCACTTTTTCAATTTAAAAAAGGTCAAGATGTTGCACTAAGAAACTTATGAATGTATGGTACAGCTATTGTAGCAAAACTAAAGTTTGCACTTTCAATAATCCAATAATCCACACTTTTAGGAGAGATTTAAAAAAATATCCAAATTCAAATATTCATTATTTTATTAAATTTTGTCTGCAGCTGCCGCACTACGAGTAAGCAATGCCGTATCCAGGGGGGTTAGGGGGTTCGACCCCCCCCCCCCCGAAACCCACAAAACAAATCGTTTTTTGTAGGCTTTAAAATATGATCTATGTATTTTTTGTACTTTTTGGTCCAACCCGCGGGCAACCCCCCCCCCCGAAAAAAAATCCTGGATACGGGCCTGCGAGTAAGATTAACATATTCGTTTGTAAGAGATCGCTAATTGGTCATTGAGTGCCTTTCTACCAGATCGGCCCCTTCTGCCTAGGACTAACTCTATGGAGATCAAACAATGTAGCTGTCTGGTAACAAATCAGATTCGCTTGCGTTAATGGTCCTACGACAACAGACCGTACGCACACTGCTATCAACCAAAAACGACTGAAATAAAACACAAGATGTGCCGGTGACAACACTTGCTGTTGAAAAATTACGAAAACGAAAAGTTTCGACCATCAGGTATACTTTAACTTGCCCATCAATACCCTCGTCAATACCGCAAGCCCTCGACAATTTCACGGTGTTCCCTCTTAATTAACAACACTTGGGATTCGTAACAAGGCTATTCCGGTCATAAATTATCTGACTCACCACCCATTTTCCGTCACCTTGTCACAATGACCAAATCGTTGTTTCGCTGATTGCCCCCCAATTAACTACCCTAAGGTTCACAAAACCACAACGGGGGTCCAATTGTCGATTTCGAATCGAGACGCCGACATGCCACCGAGCATGACTAGGCCTGCCCGTAACCAAATTTCTATAGGCAGCCGCAATAGGCCTACAAAAACACCGACCACCCATCTTTTTTCCAACAACAAAGCCCTTCGAGACCTTTCCTAGCCCACCAAATGTTGGTTGGTTCATAGACAGGCCCGTATCCAGGAATTTATTTCGGGGGGGGGGGGGGTTGCCCGCGGGTCGGACCAAAAAAGACAAAGATCTGATATTAAAGCCTTAAGTAAACGATTACTTTTGTTGGTTTCCGGGGGGGGGGGGGGTCGAACCCCCTACTCCCCTGGATACGGCCTTCTTCATAGATCGGATTGCCAAGCAACCCTCTATTTTAGATAGTGACCTCCGACATGATTTTTGTATTATGAACGAATGTATTTACTACCCATCTTAACGCAAAATGTCGCTGAAAAAATACATAATTTTTCCGAGTGAAAGCTTCTGCGCTTTCTCTGGCAAATAGTTGTACAAAAAGCCACCGGGTTGCACATACACAAAAATTAATTGTAGTGAAAAACACATAACTATACACAGGGCCGTATCCAGGGGGGGTAGGGGGTTCGAACCAAGGCCGTATCCAGGGGGGGGGGGTTAGGGGGTTCGAACCCCCCCCGAAACCCACAAAAGTAATAGTTTTTTGCAGGTTTTAACCTCTGATCTATGTATTTTTTGTACTTTTTGGTCCGACCCGTGGACAAACCCCCCCCCCGAAATAAATTTCGCGAGCAAAACCCCCCCCCCCCGAAATAAATTTCGCGAGCAAAACCCCCCCCCCCCCGAAATAAATTCCTGGATACGGCCCTGGTTCGAACCCACCCCGAAACCCACAAAAGTAATAGTTTTTTGTAGGCTTTAACCTCTTAGGCTCTTATCTATGTCTTTTTTGTACTTTTTGGTCCGACCCATGGGCAACCGCCCCGAAATAAACTCCGCGAGCAACCCCCCCCCCCCCGAAATAAATTCCTGGATACGGGCCTGACTATATATTGTGTTCAGGCCGTCACAGTTTACTCTTGATTATGTTTGCTCCATTTGTCTACGTTCTGGAATGGAATGAATCGTCGAAGTGTTTTACTTTGAGGGATCGAACCGAGCTTGCGAGCAGGAAACATCTAACAATTTCCATATATTTATTGGTGTGTTACCCAGTTATTCAATGAAGTTCTATTCTGAGGTCCTGCGTGATCAATAGACATCAGCATAGTATACATACACAAAAACCCTTACAAACACGCACTTTTAACATTCGTTATTTTGTTTCTATTTGCAGGTCGTCGAATCCGCATCATTCTTCTGGTTTTACTTGCATGTCATCTCATGGTTTGTCGGGTCCGCATCGATCCTCTGTTGTTATTGTTTTGAAATATGTTATTTAATTTGTTCTTCGCAGAAGACATATCCGAAATTTGAGTTATCCCTCGCTTAACGTGTTATCGTGTTAACATGTTAACTTGTCCGGACAAGTAGTCCCGGAATTCGGCCAAAACCGGAAATCTGGCAGAAGTAAGGCAGGATGTTTCAATCAGTTTCGTCAAAACAGATATGACTTATAGCCTACGGCCTACGGGTAAACAGACATGCTGAATCCACATCTGAACTTGGTTTCTCAGTTGATTAGGTATTTAGCCTTAATCTGTTTCTAAATTTTAATAGTAAAAATGTTCAAGGAGCCTGGCAAAGACTGGATCTGGCTAAGACAAGACCTAATTGTCTGGGTCAAATATTAAACTTTTGAATTCCCATCGAAATCTTTGGTCTTGTTGTGTTTAACTTTTATCAGATATTTTTAAAATAAATCTATCTATATATCTACCTATTATAGACATTATACATAATTCAGATGAAGGTGCCCCGAAAGAGTCCTGATTTTGTTCATGCAAATTTTGTATAATCGTACTACTTGATACTACAAAGAACACACTTCTCTCCCACCGGAGAATGGGCTCACGATTCTTATGGATGGATCAACCATTGCATGTATTTCAACAATGAGGGGTCAGCGGAACGTATACATGCGAGTGCTCAATCTCAGGAAAATCGTAACGTAGCCTACCCCAGTTTGAACAAGATCTATGTTGTCTGGTCAACGTGAAGTGTTGAGTAACCTCTGTCCATGGATTAATCTGTCTGCAAGGACTAATTTGTCTTTTAAAGGGACAATAAAACATTCATTCATTATATGTATGTATGTATAGATTTATTGCCCATCATAAATGTAAAAATACAACGCTGATGGAGTAATAAAGAAAGAAAAAGGAAAAGGAAAGAGACGAATAACTTCTGACAATACAAACAAAACAGAACGAAAAAAAAGAAACAAATTGGGGCAATCTCATACACGGACAGACACCCGGTTAACGAAGGACCATTTCGAAGGTGCTTACACCAGTAAGCTGCTTCCGATATCTCTCGTTTCTTTTCTGCACCGCAGACGGTGGACTGGCAACTCCGTACCGCGAGGATAGGGAGCTGTTGCTAGTCCAGAGAGGCAGCCGTAGCAAATATTTCGCATACTTGTAAAAACACTTCCGGATGTCCTTAATATCCGAAGCAGTAATTCTAACGAAGGACCCAAAAAAGGACCTATAAGGTAGATATCATTTTCTCACGTGCCTCAGACTGAAAATGTACATTCGTAATTCGGTTTGATCACCATAATCCACTCGAATAAGATTCTAATAAACACCAAGAACAATTATTTTGTCAACATACATCAGGATACAGTAAAGAACGGCGGCTAAGAACTGATGTGTCCTAGGCTAGGGATATTTTTCATGATTTGAATTTGACCGGGTCCTTTTTTTTTTTTTTTTTTTTAGGAGAAAATAAAAAAAAAGAAATAACTTTAAAACTCAAAAATTATAAATAGATACTAATGAATTGTAATATAAATTTAAAATTCATTACAAAATTTTATTAATTATATACTATAATTCGTTACAATAGGTAAATTAGTAGATTTCTTTAATTTTTTTATTATTTATACCGGGTCCTTCAACTACTTAGTTACTCCACCAGTTACTACAATTATCAAAATTACTCGAAGGTCTTTAACGCCGTTAAACAGCCGCGACCACAGAAAAGGCTATAAAACAGCCTTTTACAATTTACGATGTGAATTCTTGAATGTCACAAAATACGTCTGTAATTCTGGGAATTTTTTACAGCTCGTTTTTACTGAATTAGTTTAATATACAAAAAACGACTCAAACGGAACAGTCAGCTAGGATATTCGTCAGCGATACTTCGGCCCTTCTTGGCAACGGTCCTATTCAGCCTGTAGCTGGAAAAAAACTCGGAAAAAACAAACCTGCGTTTTGAGTAATTTTATATATATATAAATATTCCTTCAGCCCAAGCTGACTGCGAATCATATTTGACAGTGCAAAACTTCTGAAAACCAAGTTTTTCACAAGTTTCGTTTTTTCCATCTTGAGCGGCTTTGAGCCTAAAGAGGACCCTTACCAAGAAGGGCCGAAATATAGCTCTGATAAATTTCAGCTGATGTATCGGTTTTGCACTGTCAAATATTTATATATATGATTCCCAGTAGGCTTCACAAAAGGAGTATTTACTTTTTTAAATATTTGGTCAGTATGTTTAATAATAAAAAATAAGTTTCATTGACTGGAGTTTCCTTTCTTCCAGCTACAGCCTAAAAGGGACCATCGCCAAGAAGGTCCGAAAGTAGTTCCGTAGTTCCGTAGTTTTTCGTCATTTAAGGTTTAAAATAAAAATCTGAACTTACTTTTGCTGAAGAAGAGGAAGTGAGAATCATCGAATCGTCCGAGTCGGAAGTGCAAGAAAATAAACCATCACTGAAAAAGAAAATTCAATCAGATGGAATAGTCTAGATTTACGGCCGCCGACGTAGCAAACATTTTCTAAAATCATCGATAGTTCGTAGGTTTACTCCGTGTGTTTTGGTTACAAAATCCAGTTCTATACAAGGAACACCAGAAAAGTATTCTTCTGGGTACTCGTTCCCCGCCCACCACCCCCAGATTTTGTTTTCTGGCCAAAAAGTAAAATTTGGCAATTTGTTGCAATAACACTCAGAGAAAAATAATAATAAAGACAAGTGAGAACACATGATACGTTTTTCCCCGTTCTTTACGGCTCTTCTTACCACGGTGAATCCTCAAATAACTTTGAAATATAAAAAAATGAAACCAGGTTATCTGACGGAAACCCCGGTTAGAAAAATATCCGGTCGGATTCGAAAAAGCAACTTGGCAGTGACCGGTAATCCCGGTAATGATGATGATGAGGACGAATTTTATCACGCACTGAAACAACGAAACGAAATAGTGCAGTATATACAACGTCATCCAGCTCTGGATAACGTGGTGAATACATAAGATCTAAAAAACAAATAGGAAAAAAAGGAGTTGAAAAATTGGGCAAGAATACAGACGTGAAGGTCAGTATTATTATTTATTTAATTATTCCATACTATTCAAACTACATAGCATAAATAAATGGCAAGAGACAAGATCTCCTGAAGCTGTCTTGTCGGGGATTACAGTAACAACTCGTCTTTAACTAAAACCTGGCAAAACCACATAAGAAGGAACGATTATATGGGGATAGAGAAACAGAATACCTACAAAGTTACTGCACTATACAGAACCCCTGAACCAACTTCGAAGTCGAAAATGTTTTTGTCAATTTGAGGTCTCAAAAAGCATGCTGTTGTAAAATTTGACATACAACTATAACAATCTACTAATTAAAACAATATCATTTTTACAAATTAACAAATATCTACCAGCCCATTTACTGGGACAAAGAAGTCAAAATGAGTTACGGACCCCTTCAAGGACGCCTAGCCTGTTAGCTTATCTGTCTTGATTATTGACAGCTAATTTGAATACGACATAAGTGTTTTTCTCCAAAACCGGTAATGTGAAAACTGCGAAACGCTGTGCCAGGTCTGCCAGCGGGTTTGAACATGAGCTTTTTTGGCGATCTAAAAATTCGTGTTTTTGGGTCAATCCTGCCCACGAAACACGTCATCTCCCCACCCGAATCCCCAAGCGTCATCGACTCGCTTTGATACTACGAATCCCCCTTGAGCAGAATATCGAGATTACCTACTTCTTTTGCTCCCTCCCTCCCCTCAAAAGTATCCACCACCTGCTGAACCCTCAGCTGAATTGAAATCTCTCTATTTCAAAAATATTCGTTCAGACCAAGCTGATTGCGAATCATAGTTGACCGCGGTAATATTTCGGCCGTTCTTGGCAAGGGTCCTCTTCGGGCTCAAAGCTATCGCTCGACTAAAATAAGCTGACGTATCCGTTTACCGCAGATCTCTCTTTTTTCACCCGCTGGGTTTTCGTCGGGTTTTTTTTTCGGTAGTTATTTTTTCCAAGTTTCTGTGGGTTCCTGAAGTGTTTTCCCCTCTACAGGTGAGTCACAGTTATTTCTGTTTGCCTAGGTACTCCTTTTACCCGGTTTCTGCTAGTCGAATTCACATCTCCGATCTTGACACTCCTTTTTGGGGAACTATCGTTACTGAGGGGTTGCCCACTCTCGATTTTGAAGCACATCAAGTGCCGCGTGTTAGGACGTAAAAATCAGCATATTTAGAAGCATTGAAAGATATATCGCCTAATTTACGGCAGGTGCCGGGGAGTACACTTAGTGCTGGGGAGTGGGTAACCCTTCGATCGTGAGTAAGACCTTGAGCCCAAAATTTCGCTCTCAAGTATTCCAAACCGATACATGCGAGATCCGACAGTTAAAGTACACCTCTTGTTTATTCTGCCATTTATAATACACCTAGCTTCCTTATGGAACGATAAGCTTCTAAAATCCCCACCTTTCTCCATTGTTTCGTTTTGTGCCCAAGAGATTTAGCGCTTTTTCATCCGTGCCGAGTTTTGCCCGTCACACAACGCAAAGTTTGCCGGAATCTTCAACGTCCGCTGACAACTCTTTCACACATAAGGACATGAAAATCTTCTGTTTTTGACTTCTTTAATTTGCTTAGCTTTCCCACTTTTTAACCATGGCGGGTTCAGTTTTCAAATGTTTTGCGGTGTACAGCAGGTGCCGAGGAGTGGGTAACCCCTCAAGGATATATTTAGTCTTAATCCGACATTTTCACGATTTTCAGCCATCTAGGTCAGACGGAGAAGCCCATATGAGCTTTCTTACCGGAATACATCAAATGAGTCCTAAAAATTCAAAATGGGCGCTATTAACTATCAACTTAACCCTTATGAATATCTTCTTCCCCTCTCTCAAAACAAAAGAATCCAGGGGGGCGGTGACGTCCACCCTACGCAGATGTCGCGTTATGCATTGTCTCCGCAACTTCCGCGATGAACGCTCAAAAGGCTCGAATTAAATAATGACCACTTCCTGTGTGAACCCAGCACATGTTGGACTAAATAGGGCTCTTAGCTGATATCAACTCTCAATTCAGGGACTGGAAACTCTCCCCGATAAAGCCACTTAAAGGGGCTAATTCAGAAGCATCCTCTCATTTGCAATGCCTAAATCACCCACTTTCAAGACGATATGGGGTCATGTAGTGGCGAGAGTGATAATTTAAGATGTTGGTTGATTGATGTTGTTAAGATGTTGGTGAAATCGATCCGAAATCTATAACTTAGTTAACCAGGGACCCATAAATTTCCTGTAATGACTCGCCATTCAGGGGGCTTGTCAATAAGGGATTTCTGATGCGCTCTTGACCGGACGTAAGATAGTTCGAGAAATACCCACGGGGATAGAACACCCGTCTATCCAGATAGACAAAATTTGGGATTGGCTGCTACAGAAGAGATTCCGCGTTGAGCGAGGAGTCTCTTTGGCCTCACGTCCAATGAGGCAAGCAAGAACGCCGATTCGACCCAAGCAGAATTTTTGGAAACTTGGAGAGGTTCGGGCAACATAGCAACATAGAAGCACAGGAAATGACAAGCCCCTGAATGGCGAGTCATTACAGGAAATTAATGGGTCCCTGACTCCCTGGTTTAACATATAATGTTAACACTCCTATAATATCATGTAATTGCCGTTGTTGCGGGACCTTAAAAGGAGTGGGCACACAGGCGAGTGACTGCTTTGCCTATTTGAAAATCCAGCAAAAGTTAATTTTTTTTGCCCTCGTAGCTTCTTTTTTTTCTCTCACTCTCAATGGAATGAACCAATTAGAGTGGCTACATCTCCACCTCCACTCATACATGTTAAAAACAAATATCAAAAACACTAAAATTCCTGACTTAACTTACACTAATCTATATCCTTACTTAAAGTTTAACCGAAAAGGACTGGGATAGGACAATCTAGTTATCCATCACTTATTCACTTAAATTGGCTTGAAGACCCGCTGAAAATGCGTTAGTTCGTTGTTGCGCTGTTCACGAATAATCGATTTTCAAATAGTGGAACTTCCTTGTGATTTATGGTACTGAATTTTTATTTTATGCTTTACGAGAAAGATGTATGATTGTTTTTTTCAGACACTAAGCAATCTTCACCAATCTCACCACTGCCCAATGAAAAGCTGCGTTGTTGTTGAGATTAAAATTTCCCGCGTCATAGCAGAATTTACGTTGTGGGGACGGCCGCAGATATTCTGAACGTCATAACTAGAGCAGATAGTGGAAAATAAAAAAAAATCCAATAATAAAAAACCAAATAATTCAGTGTATTCAATAAGATGACACAAAATTAAATCGGCTTTTCAGCTAAACTTTAAAAACATTATATTCGACTTAATTTCATTAAATGCATTAGATATCTATGAAGTATTTTTCTCTTTTTCATCTTCATTTTCCCCTTATACTTCAAACTCCAGAATATTTTATGTTACAATTATAGCAGCAAAAAAGTAGACTTAGCATGGGATATCACTTGAACAAGGAAGTCAGTCTGGGACACCACCGAAACCTTTGGTCACGTTCTGGAATATAGGCTACTAGCTGACGAGTGTGACGACGTATGGTACTATTAGCTGATGACGTCAATGCTTCGCGATCAAAACTAGGCTACTGTATTAGTAACTTAAAAGAGATATTTCAATACAGATTAAAATCTAATATTCACTGGAAGTTGAGAAAAGTGAAATGAGTGAAGGTGAGAAATTCAAAAAAATGGTAGCTACTTTTAATGTGTCGCACGACCAAATTTCTGAAGAAAAAATTAAAAATGAGAACAACGAATGCATTATATTAGTTTTTCATATCGTTCTTGGCACTGAAAAAGTGCAAAAAATAGTAAGGCTGAAAAACATCTCCTAAATGCGTCAATCAACATCGTTACAGTGAAGGTACTTTATCATTCCTTGACAGCTTCTTTTATACGATCTTTTTCTTCTTTTGAACGGATAAAATGGAGGGGAGTGCCAGGATCCTAACTAAAACCAGCTTATGAATCAACGCTCTTGAGGGGGCATTGTAATTCAGCTTTTGGTACCTGAAACTTAAAGGACACGTCGTAGGCTACATGTGACAGTAATTCATTCTACTTTGGTAGTATTTCCATCCATTCTCGTTCCCGAGATTCTTCACTTTGTATGTGCATCATATTTCCTCCGCTTGCCACGTTTGTTCTCTCATACGTGACGTATCCGGCGCCCGATCATTGTTTCCGGGGAGCTTATGCGTCCGAAGACCGGTTATTCAAATTCTGCCAAGATTGTCATCCAAGACAAGGAACATGGAAAGAGGCTAAAAACAGCCAAAGCCGTGTGGAAATTTCCGTAAGTATAGCTTAGTTGTAAAGTGGTCAACTATCTCTAAACATCTGAGCAGAAACACCATGTAGTGCGAGCTGTCCTTTAAACGCAGGGTAGCTATGGCAGCGTAAATCTGTCCGTCCACCGTGGGCACGAACGAATTAATATATTTTCATGAGGTTGGTGTACGGAGTAGGCTACTGGTACGGAGTGAGGTCGACTTTATAGGAGGTCTTTGCTTCTCCGGGGGTGGGAGTTCCGGGGTGGGAAGGGGCTTAGAAACTCAAGAAGGAAAATGCTGTCCAGCCCATTGCCAGGCCTTATGTTAGTCCTTCTGGTGGGGCCATCAAGAGTTAATGGCAGGTCCGTATCCAGGAATTTATTTCGGGGGGGGGGGGGGGGGGGGGGGGTGCCCGCGGGTCAGAGGCTAGAGCCCATAAAAAACGACTATTTTTGCACGTTTCGGGGGGGGGGGGGGGGTGAACCCCGTAGCCTCCCCTGGATACGGCCCTGGTTAGTGGTGTCACTACTTTTTATGAATAAAACTGAACTGCGCTGAATTTAATAAAGTGGAGCATTGGCAAGTTAAACATATATATAAGGGTAAAACAAACATGCTGAACCGCGATATATTTTAAACATCTGAAAACCGTCCAAACTGGACGAATAAAGTGACTAGGTTACGCGGGCGAAGTAACATGCAGAATTAAGATATGCTAGTCTTCGGCTTAGGTTGGTATTCTAAGATTTGCTTTAATAACTGCGCTGGCTAATGACCAGCAAGTCTCTAATATACTGTGCTCCGCCACAGCTTTCCTGGGTTCCCGAAGTGGGGTTCTTGACAGTAAAATTATCGTAGAGACTTTCCTCTAAGACCCGGCAATAGAAAGGGGTCATTAATTCTTTTCTCAAAAATCTACAGATGTCTGTCACAGAGGGAAGTCAACTCATGTCCGCCACTGCAGTTATTTAGACGTTAGGCGTTCATGCTACCTGATCATTCTAATTGGCCAGACTTCTGCTGTCTCAAATCAGCACACCGATTTTGCAGTTCGGAAGATTCACGCTTAGAAGTAGCCTAAACAGTTACACACAAGTAATTTTCTCACGGGACATAGCCCGTCAGGCAGAAATACTGAATATAACTCTCCAATTTGTGGGCAGTTAAGCCAACTCAATGTGGGAAAAGGGACTGACATTAATTTATCCCATATTTGCTTCAAATAGCAGCTAACCGCCGTAACATCACCAGCGAAAATGAGTCAGCTTATGCCACGTTCACACTTAGCCGCTTTTATGGTATGGGCATTGGCTATATAAATGTTTTTTAGAAAAACAAAACAATGTTTTTTTTCGGAAATAGCTACTTACCTTAGTACCGGGACCAAAGTATTACGCGTATTACGGTAGGTGTAGTGCATTTAAATCGAGCAGAGGTGGAAAACACTAATTTGGCCACTTTTCTCAAGTTCCATTTTTCTTGACTTGACTTTCGCAAAAGAGCGAGCAATAGAGTGCCTTTACAAATTCAACGACCTCATATTTCTGCCAATAAAAAATGAACAAATTATCGGTTATTAAGACAATAACTCATTTTCTGGCTAACAAACAGCTATACGCCACATAAATTAATCACTTACGGATTAACGCTTTTCAAATGTTTGTTTTTTTCTAATTCTATTTTTTTCGACTTCTTGCTTTTGCAAAAGATTGCTTTTACAAATTCAAGGTCTCATACTTCATCTAATAACAGACGAGAAAAGTATCGGTTCTGCCGAACAATCAGTAAATATTTTGGCTAATAGTTACAGGGCTTAACATTTATAATTTTCCAATTTGTTTTCTTTTTTTCGCACTTCATCAACAAATCCAATGACCTCAGATTTCTGCTAATAACAAACGAGTAGCCTATATTATCCGAGATATTATCGGCAGTATCCAACAATCAATAATTTGTCTTACTTACTTAGGCTATAGACAACAGGCAGAAAAATTATAATATTCCGTTTTTTTTTTCGCAAAAGATTTCAGTAACAAGTTCAATGACCTCACATTCCTGCAAATAGCAAATGAGAAAATTATCGGCGCTATCCAAGAATCAATCACTTTTCTGGCTAACAGTTATTTGTTTCTCATTTTTTTCACGAAAGACAAATTCAAATGACCTCACACTTCTGCCAACAACAAATGAGTAAATTATCGGTATTATCAAACAATCAATCACCTTTCGGGCTAATAAACTTTTTTTCTGCAACTTAAAAATTCAATGACTCATAATTTCGGCAATAACAAATGAGCAAATTATCGGCAGCATCCCAAAACGACATAAAACTTCACTAATTTGTTTTCGATTTCTTGTTTTCGCAAATGATTTTCCCAACAAATTCAATGACCTCCCATTTCTGCCAATAAGAAATGAGCAAATTATCGGTAATGCCAAACAATCAATCACTTTTCTGCCTCCCGAAAACGCATCCAGTACCGGACGTAACAGCTCAATTTAGTACTCGTCCTTCGCGAGGTCGCTACGGGAAGTGGAATGACAAAAAAAACGTCCCCTCCAGCCCGGATGGTAAAACATGCATTTCCTCTCGTTAAACAAGATATACCCGGTCGTTGTTTTCAGACACAATTGACGCACTGCTAATTTCTGTCTGTCATCTCGACACTGAGTGATAATCATTTTGAAGATAAAGATCTTTGAGTAGGAAACTGGGACACAGGTGAAAATCGAATCCGAAATAAACTTTGCCAATCACATGCTAGCACAGCTTGCTAGAATGGAATATTGACAGATTCAGTATCAAATTAAAAAAATATATCTATATATTCTATCGCTCTACCCTCTATTATTCAAACAGCACCTTTCTGGGGACTTCTAACCAAGTCGGTAAGAACACTAATACGATATATTATTTTCTACCGTTTTGCTAAGTGTATTACGCCACCAAACTTGGCCAAAAATTCAAAAATTTCCAAATGAAACACACTGAAATGTGAAATTTTTGGAAAATTATGACCAAAAATCGATCACGACCCGAAAATCTTTTTGACTATATATTAAGTCGTGTTGGGCTAGATCTTACTGTTGTTATTTATTAAATTATTTTTATGTTTCAAAACCGTTTTTTTTTATCAAAAATTCAGCAAAACCAAGGGGTTTTGACTAAAAACTAAAAACAGCGGAGACAGGTTTGTTATTTTTGAGAAACCCAGCATAGTCTCAAAGGAGTCACATAGGCATATGCTAGAACAGTGGTTCCCAACCTTTTTTGTACCGCGTACCCCTGATCAAGGTTCGAAAATGTTGCGTACCCCCTTTTCCAGAAAAGACGAAATTTATTATCATACTGATAAGGCATACATGTTTAGAAATCTATACAAAATCAATGAGACACTTGAAGCTGCTTTTTAGCTGAAATTTTATGAAATCTCGGCTCGACGTCATTTACAGCAATATTTGTTTTACAGTCAGCCTGTTTCTGTGTTTGGTTTTGATGTGCTCCGTGCTTTCATCAAACTGCATCGCAAAAGTTCTCGTTAACTTAATTCGTAACCTGAATGGCAATATCCCTTGTTATGTCTTCGACAAACAGGAACAGAATTTACGGCAGTAGGCTAGCTGTAGTCAGGGGCGTCACGCACTTGTTGGCAATACCCCTTCCCCAAAGTTGTCGTCCAGACGGTTAAAACGAAACAAGTCGGCGCGAAGCGCCGCAATTTTTCGTATAAACAGTTATTTTTTCTTGGCTAGTGATAATATTGGGTAATATTAGGCTTTCGGCAATGAAAAATGAGTGCGGTAAGGCAAGATTTTGAAGTTACGAACTAAAACGACTTTGGTTCCTTCGCGTACCCCTTTGGGTACGCGTACCCCTTTGGGTACGCGTACCCCCGGTTGGGAACCACTGTGCTATAACATCGGGTGTATAAACTAATAAATAAGCAAATCCTTACCCAGACGTCACGTTAGCGTAAAGAGGCAGCGATCTCAGCGCCTTCAGCGGAGACATTTTCAACAAAGACATCCTTCCTCCAAACTTGACCTCACTTGTCAACAGCGAAAATCTCACTAACTCACTATCGCACTTATGGTGGTTATGGTAGCAATTCTGGCACCGCACGTTTTTCGGGCAGGTTCAAGCTTGCCAAAAATCTAAAATGTACAAAAACTTAGAAGAGAACAAAAGACCCAGAAAATGAGGGTTGGTATTAAACGTGGGACCTATTTATGAGCCTGACAGGTGACATATTCTTCAGGCTGATTGGAAGCAAATAAAGGGCAACCGTATACGATCAAAATACTGATTAGTAAAGGCATTCGGTAAAATCCCTTGGTAATCTTTCCGTGATTGTAGTATGGTAGCAATACTGGCACCACGCGTTTTCGGGCAGGTTCAAGCTTGCCAAAAACCTAAAATGTACAAAAACTGAGAACAAAAGAAGCAGAAGCAGCTATATAGTTGGTTCGTCCGTATACGTCTATTTAAACGAAGTACACCAAAGTGTCAGAATATTCATACCACCGGCACATGGATGCGAAGTCTCAACATTTGTATTGCAAGTTCTTTCTTCTAGCTATAAAGCCTGAAGAGGACCCTTGGCAAGAAGGGCCGAAATTTCGCTGGAACAACTATCAGCAGACATACCCGTCTAGTGTCGTCAAATATGACTTTTTAATTTGTCCAATAACTTGTCCAATAACTTTTCTGCCTCCCGGATACGCATCCAGTAGGCTACCGGACGTAACAGCTCAAGTTAGTTCATAACATTTGTTTGGACAGAACATTTTTTTTGCAGATACCATGGTATTTGATACCACGGTCTAAAGTTGTATTTCAGTTACAGAATATTTGGCCAGTTACCGTGGTATCTGAGGTTCAGATACCACTGTCCCTACCGTAATAACCGACCGTGGTATCTGACAAGTCATCTCACTTTCATCATCACCCATTCACCAACACAAGAGCCTAGGTTTTTTGTCAAATTGGTGGGAAAGAAGTTTGCCACTTGGGTGTGAGTGGAGATAAGTATTTCTTTTGTGGTGTCTTCTAAAAACGCAAATTCGGCAATTGTCGGTTTCGCAAAGCAGACGTTGTTTCATATACCATGGTAACTGCAAAAACGAAAAAATGCAGATTCAGTTACCGTGCATCACATACGATGGTATCTGCAAAAACACAACTATAATCAATTGAACATGCACTGCCACCCACCACCAACTGACACTACTGACCTACCTAGGCTACCAATCACAGGCACATCATGAAAAGCACCAAGTCAGTATATCCTTCCGTATCCACTTCAAATCCGTAATTGACTACCCAATGTTACCACACCAAAACCCGGTAGAATATTGACTCCAAACCCAAATGCCGCACAGCTGAAAGAAAGAAAACAGGTAGTAAATGATGAGTAAAAATTGAGGAAGCAGCTGCAATTGGTGTAGCGCTTGAGAAGACACGCGACTGCAGGAGAAAACAGGAACACTTACTGGACCCACCAAACCGTGGGCTTAAAGGGGTAGGCTAAAGCCGAAAGCAAGCAGATGGTGACTGGACAAGGGGCTTTAAAGAAAATGTAAACATGATATACTGCAGATCCCACAGTGTGTGCAGATATGGTAGAAAACATGAGTGTTTGTCAAAGAACAAACAAGACCAAAGGTTTCGATGGGATCCCAAAAACTTAATATTTGACCCAGACAACTAGGTCTTGCCTACGCCAGAGATCCAGTCTTCGCCAGGCTAATCATCAGAGAAAATCAAGTTCAGATATACCTGTATAAGCCATATCTATTTTGACGATACTGATCGAAACTTCCTGCTTTACTTCTGCCAAATTTCCGGTTTCGGCCGAATTCCGAGCAAACTACTTGTCCAGCCAAAAAAAGATAGTTCACAAACGAATTCAGCAAATCTCCTTATCCCTATAAAGAACATCTAATCAACTTCAAATAAAACTTTAACTTACGTGTTCAGCATGTCTTCTTACCCTATAATCGACTATCACATTAGCTGTTTCAAAATATTTTGTTTGCCCCTTAATTTAAACCCCCTCCCCACCCCTAAATGTAGGGCTACAGAGCCCATCTATGAACTCGACCTTACTCTTGACCCAAAGAATCCTCACACCAAGTTTCATCAAAATATCTCATTCCCTTCGAGAATTATCGTGCTCACAGACGGACGGACGGACAGACGGACGGACGGATAGACGGACAACTTTTGCGATGTCATAGGTGTCCGTCACTAACGTTTTGGGATCCCAAAAAATGGAGCACTTCTGGCTTAAAGGTGTTAAGGCGTATTCTCGCCATTCCCCGAGGACTCCTCGGGGAGTCGAGGGGAACCATGGTATCTGCAAAAACGCAACTATCATCTCCGATTTTTTTCCGTCTCCTTCTGCGTGTTGAAAGTCTGTAGACCCAAACCCAGACTTGTTAATCCTAACCCAGTCTTCAGTGTAGAACTCCTGCCTAAGCATACTAGGCAAACAAATATATAAATACTCATTCAGCCCCAGCTGACTCCGAATCAATAAAAAATGACGCAAAACGGATAAGTAAGCTAATACTTGCTGCAGTGAAATATCGCTGGAGTAAATATTAGCTGACATCCCGTTTTGCGTCATTTACAAATGTATGATTAATCTCATAAGCCCAGGCCTATAGCAATCCTACTTACACGCATGACGGATATGTGTCTACGCATATTTTTCTGCACATCCGACTGACTTCGTTCTAAAAAATAAACGGCTAACCGACTGATTGCATCAACCAGTTTCTTTTCTACTCGAAAAAGCTTGCATCTCGTTTGACATGCTGATCCGCTCGTAAAAAGTGTTCTGCTCCACTACCCCCCTAATCGTTTTTCGAACACAAAACATGAAATACTTCACAAAAGAACACCCTCTCCCTCCTGTTTAGGGAGCAGATGTCAGAAAATACCCATAATCTCCTCACTGAATATGATCGATGTTATGGCATATGTTACACGGGGTAGCAGCACCTGATGCAAAAGAATTTAACAAGGGGTTAGGTGTAACACCAGGCGCCGGGTCAGGCGACAGCTGGGGAGTTTGCGCGTGGCTAGAAGCGTGGCGACTTAAACGTCTGCCTTGTAATTGCACTTAAAGTTCATATGACCCATGCCCCAAGGAATAACCAGACGGTCCATGTAACATAAAAGACTTCCCCGTAACCTTAGGTAAGGTAAGGAAATCAGTTTATAACAATTTAATTCGATTCATTTTTTTACGGACCCTTCTTACTTTTTCTGCCTTTTATATTATCCCTAGCTCCGTAATGGAATTACATGTTTCTGAAATCTCCGCCTTTCGCTATTGTTTCGTTTTGTAACTACGTCTTTTTGGCGATTTTTCGGTCAAGCCGACTTTTGCCAATCATGGAACCAAACTTCGCCGAAAGAATCAAGGCCCGCCGACCAGAGATGGGCGAATCCGAATCCGGATTCGGATTCGAATCCAGAATTCGTCCTTTTGGATGGATTCGAATCCGGATTCGAATCTTCTGCTTGTCAGGCTAGATTCGGATTCGGACTCGGATTCCAAACCCTCAGTCTTACGAATCCGCTCAAATTTTTTCCGTTTTCCCAATTTTTACACAGTGGGCTTAGGCAATACAACGTTTTGGTCTCCACCACAAACCATCCTCAGTGATCTATCACGTTATCTGATTCCCTTGGACATAAGTGTTTTTTGTCACCTCTGATTTTTAAACTATAACGTAAGTACATTAGGCCTATACATGATTTGATTTTTATTAAGGTCGGATTCGAATCCTCAGCATGAAATGGTGGATTCGGATTCGGAATCGGATTCGTACCTAGTCCTGGATTCGGATTCAAATCCTTTCATGGTCGGATTCGTCCATCTCTGCCGCCGACAACTCTCACGAAATAAATAAGGACATGAGAAACTTCCAAGTGTTTTGTCTTTTTTCATTTTGAAAGACATGGTAGGCAATCAGGTCTATCTTCTGTTTTGGACTTTGCTTTTGCTTGGTTTCACAACTTTTAACCACGACGCGTTCTGTTTTCAAATATGTTGCGTCTAGCCGCCGCGCAGAAGAGCGAGAAAGCGGGATAGAGTCGATAAGTGCTAACAAGGAAATTGCAAACTTAACGTGGCAAGTTTCGAAAATGGTATTTTCGAAAAACGATATTTCTGAACCATTCATCGTGAAAAGATCATTTCTAGTACAAGGGTTGCGCTTTAAAGTATCAGGTGTTCTAGATGCTGTTTCTTTCCAAAAATTCTAAGGTGTTTTCCTGATTTCTAATCATGACTCGGCTTAGAACTTAATACACGCATAAATTCTGCTTTAGGATTTGGTTCGACTCAATGCGAAAAGCGAGCAAGTTCGCAAAAACTGGTCTTCCCATACCATTTCGGCCATATGGCTGTGAAAATACGCAGGACGAATTCCTTCAGCCCAAGCTGACTGCGAATCATATTTGACAGTGCAAAACGGATACGTCAGTTAAATTCTATTCGAGCTAAATTTCGGCCCTTCTTGGCAAGGGTCCTCTTCAGGCTCAAAACTGATCAAGTTGGAAAAACGAACTTAAACAATTTAACTTATAACAAATTTTCCGGTTTCATCCGGATTCCGGACGAACTATATGTCCGGCTAGAAAATTATTGTCATATACGGATTCAGCATCTCTTCTTACCCCTAAATCGGACTTCTAATCAACTACAAATAGCCTACAACTTTTGCTTTTAACGAATTTTCCGGTTTAGGCCGGATTCCGGGCGAACTACTTGTCCGGGTAGAAAATGATTTTCACATAAGTGTTCAGCACGCCTTCTTACCTCTAAATCGAACATCTAATCAACTTCAAATAAAACTTTTACTTTTAACAAACTTTCCGGTTCTGGCCGGATTCCGGGCGAACTAGCCTACTTGTCCGGCGAAGAAAATGGTTTTCATATTCGTGTTCAGCATGTCTTCTTAGCCTTAATCGACTATCTCATTGTTTAAAAATATTTGTTTGTCCCTTAATTTGAACCAATAATAATCAATAAAATGTAGCTATCGGCTATCACAAAAAAAATTCTTGAAATCCCCGAGGGGTTACCACTCTCGATTTTAGTGTACAGCAGGTTTCCTGTGCAGGCTGACACAAGTCGGCACCCACGTGTTAGAAAATAAAACAAGTATGTTTAGAAGCGTTTGAAAGATGTCATACAGCACCGCTTGTTTCGGCAGGCGCCATCCGGTGCCGGGAAAAGGTGTACAGCAGGTGCCGGAGAGTGGACAACCCCTCGCCAATCCCGGAACAAACTATTATTATATTTTTGTAAATCGGTATGTTTCTGCCGGGACGTTTCGCAACGGGAATGCTATACCCTACATGGGGACGTTTTGGTAAGGGACGTTTTTCGCCATTGAGACGTTTTGTCACGCAGAGGTTTCGCGTCATAGGGACATTTTACCATGGGTACGTTTCGTCGGTAAGCCGTTCCCCTTCCTTGTACAAGAAAGGTAGGCTATGCTTATTTGAACGTCAATAACTTTAAAACACTAAAACCCTGGGCAGTTACTGCAAATACTTGCTGAAAAGGATTATTTCCTGTTTAGTTTATCATTTGTCATACTGATTTTGGAGTTTTTGCTCTTAATTTACTCCTTTTTGTTCTTTCAAATGTTGCATCTTTTGCTCAGCGGCAAGTAGGGGAATTGCACCAAGTGGATGGTGTTCAAAGTAAAAAACATATTTTGATGAGGGATATTTACATTCAAATTCATTTTCAAAATCTTAGCAAATAGTATATATTCATATAATATACAAAAACGGATTCGTCAGCTGTATTGCACAATAAAATAGTGTTCCAACTTGCTGTTAGTGCCAAAAGAAAGCTGAACCAGCTGAAGCACTTAGAGTTAGCTGACAGCATTACATTTACATGATATTTATTTATTTTCTTACACTGCTCTGCTCTTAAAAATGGTGGGTTTTACAAGTATCTTCTGATATCTCATATTACCATGTCAGCTGATAATGTTATACAAAATTTGTTTTCTTTCACTTACTCTGCCTTGAAAAGTGCTGGATTATAAATTAATTATTAGTTACGCCTACTTACATCGAGTTTGTTATTTTTCCTTTCCATTCAACTGTTTTATAAGCAAAAAATTAAACAAAAGTAAGATTCAATTCAACCCAAGTGAATTAAGTTATGTTTTGCAAGTTCATTTTTTTAAAACATTAGCCTGAAAAGGACCCTTACCAAGAAGGGCCAATAGATATATACTGCAGCAAATCTCTACTGTGAGGTAGCCTATAGAGGTATGCTTATGTTAACATAGTTACTTTAATGTGAACGAACACTGCAGTTTTGGGCTAAATGGTAGACTGAAGATCCCAGACAAGGTAGTGTACTATCCCCTGTAATCTTTAATGTCACACTTGCTGCTTGTCTTGATCAAATTAGTTCATCATTTGTGTTTGGAAAAGGTATTTTGCTGTCATGGATAGCATATGCTGATGACATTCTTTTAATCAGCCGTTCCCTTTCTTCTCTTCAGAAAAACGTTGATTTTATTGTCGAAATTTTTAAACAGCATGGTTTGCTTTTACGCCCAGAAAAATGCCAATTTACTGTTTTTGGTCCAAAATTTTTATCTTTCAGTAATCCTGTTTTTATAAAAATTTATGATTTTATTATAAAACCAGTTAGCTCATTGAGATACTTAGGTCTCCCATATGGTTCTACGATTTCGTTAACAAGAATTTTAATGGTTAGAGAGGTCGAGAAAAGGATTGCGTCTAATTTTGGTGTAGTAATTTCATTAAGGGAGTTTATGACCCGGAAGTCTTTAGCTCGTGTTTTTAATACTGTTGCGCTTCCGCAAGTTCTTCTTCTTTCCCCTTTTCTCCCTCTACTAACTGCGGGTAATATTGCATCTATTAAATCTACTTTTTTTAAATTCGGAAAATTTTTATGCCGGTTTTCAAGATTTCAATCTAATAGTTTTATGATTCATGAATACAATCTAAAAAACCCGATATTAATTTTAAATAAAAAGTATAGTAATTTTACTTCCAAAATTAAGCATGCTAATCATAATTTATCAGACGCGTTTTAACTTTTTTCATTTTTCAGCATGTTTATTTTGCACGATTTTAAAAATTATATAGGTCACGTTCAGTTTATTGTATAGGCTATAGTGTGGTCATTATTTTGTTAGTTATTTGTCTAGTGGTATGTCACAAATTTGTTTGTTCGATTTGGATTATTTATGTATTTATTTTACTCGTCAGTTATGGCGGAAATAAAATAATTGAATTGAATTGAATTGAATTGAAAATACCTGTAGCCTACAGGTGTTTTCAGCTGATGCTCTTCTTACCTACTTTGGCTAGCTGGTAGTTATTTTTAGACACGGCAAGTGCATGAAAATGGCAAAGTCCAAAGTCAACAAACATTCACATAAGCATACCTCTACTGTACTGTAAATACTCCTTGAGGCCAAGACTGGGGAACACATAGCCTACTCTAAAGAACATTAATGCTAAAATTGACATGTCAGCGACGATGCATTCTTAACCATTGTTCGAATATATGTGAGTACTGTGCCTCTAATGTAGCTTATTTATGTATTTATTTTCTTACCCACTAATAACAACAAAGGTAAATAGCGAGTAAATTCAAGAACAAAAAAAAGTAAAAGAAAAACATAAACTATGAAAAATAAACACATTCAAGACCGTGAAACTGTGGCAGTTGGCTTGCATTGATATCAGAAAGCTTTCCGCTCAGCACAGCAACTTTCGCGAAAACATCATTCATCCCGAATTTAGACATAATCTTCCTATTAATTAAACTTAAACCAAAGGCAGAGTTAGCCTAAAGTGCCGGTAGAGCAGTCTAGTACACTAGCCCTTTTTCAGTCACGGTGCTCAAACGTCTAGCACCATGCCTGAGTGCTAGACGTTCGAGCACTGTACCTTGAAATTCATGCATGGTGCATGGATTTCAGCATACAGTGCATGCATGAAAAACACAGTTTCTGTCATCACAACTGAGCACCAGCTCGGACAGGGCTGAAATTACTACCATGAATTAGAGAATTCAAAGAAAATCCTTATCATATTTTTTACAACAAAAACAAAAGGGCTTGACTGATGATGGAGATGAAAAACCTAACAGCACCCTATCTTTTTTCCATTTAAAGTGCCCCAAGAGCCAATATTCTGGTTGGCTGCTAGGTAGAAAAAGCTGAGGCACAGGACACTTTGCATGCAAAAACCTTGACTATGTAGAAAAGGAAATGAGGTTTTTCATGTCTGTCATCAGCCGAGCCAAGTTGTTTTTGTTATGAAAAATATGATACGGATCGTCTCTGCTTTCTCTAATTCATGGTAGTAATTTCAGCCCTGTCCAAGCTGTGTCCAAGCCGGTGCTCAGTTGTGAAGACAGAAACTGTGTTTTTCATGTATGCACTGTATGCTGAAATCAATGCACCATGCATGAATTTCAAGGTACAGTGCTCAAACCTCTAGCACTCAGGCATGGTGCTAGACGTTTGAGCACCGTGACTGAAAAAGGGCTAGTGTACTAGACTGCGGTAGAGTACACAGAGAGTACAATATTAGGAATTTATGATACTCTGACAACTCTGTCTCTAGCCTATTCTTCAAACTTCAAAGTCAAACATCCTAATCTGCTAATGTTCTCCTGTTTGATGGCCCCAAAAAGATTTTAAGGTCTCTATTAATGTCTAATCATGCCAAGTGTTCTCCAATAATGAACTTACATATTCCAACACACACAGGAAACAGCATTTGTCCATCATGATTCGAAAATTTTGATTTGATTGGAATATTTTGTCCTCCTTTCTTATTTCCAAAGACTTGCCCAGCATGCCATCTAGCGATTTCATTGCAGTGTTCCTACAAACCACGAAGTTCGTACAGTCAGCTTTCCATCAGAGCAAGCATCACGACGAAGAAGTAAGAACTCCTTTCGGCAAGAAATTCAAAAGTAAACTGTAACATGGATAGTGGTATGATCCATCAGTTTGGGAGATCTTTAGCTCTTGTCAAAGACTGCTCTTGGGAAAAGGTAATGGCAATATTGATTGAGCGGGTAATATTGCTTCTTTGCTCAATATTTGAATGTAGGAGTCAGGTTAGCCTGGGCCTATAAAAACTTGGAAGGAATAAACTTACATTTTACATTCTGACAATAATTAGGTTGTGGTTGCTTTTTCTCACCAGCAACAGCTGGCTACAGCTTAATAAGGAAGAGCAGTATAGCTGCTTACTATTTGCGCTGTTCCTGTCAGGACTACAAGTTTCGCAGCCAAAAGGAGAATATGCTGACGATCTGACCATATGGAGTAAAGGATCTACCTTCGTCGAAGCCCACTCAAAGCTCCAAACCGCCCTGGATGAGGTCTCTACCTTCTCAAACACGTCAGGACTACCAGTCGCACCAGCCAAATTAAGTATTGTTCAGTTCCACCGTAAGAGGACATCTGTACAAGCTAACCTCACCATCAACGGAACAGCAATACCAGAGACTAAAACCGTAAAATACTTGGGACTACTCCTCGACCAGAAACTCGAATTCCAACCCCATATCCAAGATATTAGTATTACTATCAGATGCCACCGAAAAATGAAAATCATGTTACGCCTAGCAGGAACCCCATGGGGGTGCTCAGATAAAACCCTCATCGAATTCTACAAGATGTACATCGGCTCTCAGATGGACTGAGGACTGACAGTCTACAGCACTTGCGCAAAACAACATTTTTGTCAGCTTGAAACTGTGCAAAATACAGCATTAAGAATCGCAACAGGAATGAGACGAACCACAAAAACCCAATTCCTGCGCAGCGAAGCAGGGATTACCACTATCGAGCTCCAAAGACAGATGCTCATGGTACGCCAACTGACCAAGCTTGAAACCACTCACTACCACATCCTACGTAGACCTACACGCACAAGCCACCATCCGCGAACATCCCTCCTGATGGAATTCCGGAACCATCAAAACACGCTCCCAACCAGAGAAGCAGTGCAGACGCCCAAAATAGAAGATGCAGCACCATGGACGCGCCAACTCCCAGTCATCAGAACCACTTTCCTACTGACTAAAAAGGCTGAACTCCTCCCCCACCTGGTGACAACACGCTTTTACCACATGTCATCCACCCTGTATCTAAAACATATCCCAATATATGTAGACAGGTCGAAGTCCAAAGATGGTACCACTGGAGCAGCTGCCCACCTCCCAATTCAGAAACTTTTTACAACAGAAAAGCTATCAAAAGAGTCGAGCATCCTAAGCACTGAAATAGCAGCAATCAACATTGCACTAGAGCTAACCATGAAGATCAGACTGTCAAAGACAGACCTTGTCATATATTCAGATTCAAAATCTGCCCTGTCCCTCCTCGAACGCCCCACCTTCCCATCTGAAGATCTAGATCTGCACCACACAACAAGCCTCCTCAAACATGTCCATGCACAAGGAAACAAAACGTTTTTCCAGTATATTCCAGGTCATATTGGAATACTCGGAAACGAACTTGTCGACACAGCAGCCAAAATTCGCTGTCAAACCCGCTGGAAAGCGGAAGACCGCTCCCTATCAGAGATGTAATAAGGAGCAGACTAAACAGAATCGGGGGACCCCATCAAGAGCCACACCTGTCAACTTTCCGATCCCGACATCTGAAAAAATTCTACCACCGTTTAAGAGCAAACACCAACATCCTAAACCACCAAGCGCACCACTACAAAATCCCCAATGCAGATGGAAGCGTACCAGCATCGCCACTGTGTCGCCTCTGTTTGAGAAAGGACGAAACCATTGATCACCTGCCCTTCGAATGTACCAACCTACCCAGAAGAAACGAGAGACAACAGGTCGTAAAAACATTTGCATCACTCCGACTTGAGAAAACCATCTCCTCCCTCATCAAACAACCACCACCACCAAGAGACGCAGAAAAACATGCCATACTAGCAATTCATTCATTCCTCCGATGTATCGAACTTGACCACCTAGTATGACCAAAATTAAAAGCCAACGAAGACTACTACAAGTATTCCACCAGTCACCACAACACTAGAAGAAAATCATTGCAGTCCTGAACAGTCATACTGCCAGGCCGCAAAAGGGAAGAGGCCTAAATGGAGCGTCACGCCGTCCTAAGAGGCCTAACACAAAGAAGAAGAAGAAGACTCTTGCCAAGAAAGCACATTGTGACAATAAACATTCTTAGCTGATGTACAGGAGAGATCACCAACTTTTAAGTAGACAACTCATAATTGGTATTTTAAGTATAATTGGCATAATTGGTCTGGGAAATGTTGGAAGTAAATTCATGTGCAGTCCGATCTAGGTCCTAACCTAGCTGAAAAACACTGAAAAACAGACCTTTCAAAACATGTTTTAACCAAATCTTTTAGATAGATAGATAGGTAGAAAGTTTATTAGACAGTGCAGAATATATGTGCCTATATTTTGGTCCTTCTTTGCAAGGGTCCTCTTCAGGCTCAGAACTGCTCAAGTTGGAAAAACAAACTTGTGGACAAACAAACTAAAGATTCTAGCTTAGCGTTAAATCTCTGACTTCGGGAATTCCTTTGTGAGAGTTGCTTGGAGTTCAAGGTTCAAGGTTCAAGGTTTAATTACGCTTCATTATAAAATAATCAATACATGGGGTTAAGCCGGAGACACAAGGTCGATTGACCAAAACCCGGTACAATAAAATAACAAATCTATTTAACATATAACAAAAGGTTGCTGTGATTTCATTATGGAAATAGCTTCTGTTTTTTCTGCTCAATTTGGTTGTTGATCGAGTAGACATTTTTCTGCATTTGGGTTGACTTTGGTTTTGTTGTAGAGAAGAGCTTGGGGCCTGAATTTCCTTTCGCTGATGACACCCAAAATTTGCGATTTTTTCAACAAAAATATTTACAATAGATGTGTCAGGATGCCTGCACTTAAAATCAACCATGCTTTTTTAAAAGTTGTATGTATCCTAGAATGATGATCTTTGTATACAGGATTACACACTTTTAATGTCAGTATTTAATTTTGTACAAGTGCAGTATGTAATTTGAATACATACGGGGTTGATGATGAAGCAGAAAATGAGTTGCCATTGAAAAAAGCAGACCAAAAGAAAAGCAGATGACAATCAGCCAATCAGGGGCTCAGGTTCAGGTTCAGGTTCAGGTTCATTTAATTTTAAAATAAAGTCAACAAATAATTTCACAAAACTTCATGGCAGAGAGCAGGCTCGATGGCCAGAAGACTAAATTAAAAAAATACAACTCAACATGGTCATACACAACTGTAGGCTATACAATATAACAACCACCATCCGGTCCCGAGAAAGGGGACATCCAGGAAATAACCTCCCCAAAAAACAAATGAACATAAAGACGAGACAACCAAGAAACCGTCAATACTCAAAGGACAAACCATCGATATTGTTACATCACTCAGTGTCAATATTCAATTAGAAGTCTTGCTTTGATTTTATTTTTTAAAACATTTGGGGCAAGACTTTTTGAGTAGCCAATAGGATGTGAGCAGGATGTGAGTATTCTTCATAAGAAATCAGAGCCTCGTTTTTGTTGCAATAGTGCTGCCGCACCGCTGCTGCAGCACTTCTTACTTCTCCACAAGATGTGTTTTTAGATTCATTGCCTGCAAAACTTCTTTTTGGTTGAAGCAACACCTTGCAGGGAAAATGGACTTGGCCGGTGAGCAAGTCCGCGATTCTCAAGAAACGCTGCAAAAGCGAATGTAGATAGAATCAGCCCGGAAGCTGCCAAGAAGTGGGCCTGCAGCGTGCAACAAAAACGAGGCCCAGGATTGTGAGTAAAAATATATGCCATAACGGAAATATGCCTGAGCTCAAGTTTGGGGGTTGTTATTGTATTTTTACCAAACTGGCAATACTGTCAAAAGGAGTCAGATGGAAAAATGTTGGGACATTTTTTGGACAACTTTGAAGTGTCTCAGGGACATTCAGAATTTGAGAATGTTGTTAGTAGATTGAAAACATGATGGAAATACCAAGTTATCCTGTATGTAACATGTTTTACCCTAATTACCTTAATTCGCACTTTGGAGCCAATAAGGTCCATGATCGATCCTAATGCTCTGCTTCTGGTTGATTTTCTGGTTAGGTGGCATATGACCTAGAACTTGCCATTTGTTCTAGTCTGACGTCTTGTCGATTTGGTAGGTGAAAGTGGTGAAAGGGAGGATTTGGGAGTAGAGAAGGTGAGATTCTAAGGCTGGATCAGAGTCGGTGCTTAGCTGCCAGTGGCATGATAGCCTATGTAACTGCTGGCACCTGGCTTTAGTTTTGGAGGAATCCCAGACTGGAGATCCTCTACTATAGGTTACTGGGAGTAGCATGTGATTTCAAACTTTATTATAGTGATATGTCATATTTGTTGTGTGGGTGTTTTTCATATAATGTTAATGTAGGCTATATTCTTCATGATTAGATTTTTAGTACCAAGTAAATGGAATGAAATACAAATTTTCTGTCTTCTAGGTTTCTAAAGTTCTACTGCTGTGCCCTTCAATCAGTGGCGGAGGCACTGTTATTACAGAGAATGAGTATGATGCTGTTGTTGCCCTTGGTTTGTACTTCTTGAATGCAGACCTTGCACATGAGGGGAAAATCCTGTCATACATCTTACGACTTTTAGACAAGTTGACAGAATGTTCATTCAGAAGAAGAAGATTAATGACCAGAACTGACAGTGAGTATCTATCTCAGTTTTTGGGATCCCAAAACGTTAGTGACGGATACCTATGACATCGTAAAAGTTGTCCGTCTGTCTGTCCGTCCGTCCGTCCGTCTGTCTGTAAGCACGATAACTCTCGAAGGGAATGAGATATTTTGATGAAACTTGGTGTGAGGACTCTTTGGGTCAAGAGTAAGGTCAAGTTCGTAGATGGGCACTGTAGCCCTACATTTAGGGGTGGGGGAGGGGGTTTAAATTAAGGGACAAACAAGATATTTTGAAACAGCTAATGTGATAGTCGATTATGGGGTAAGAAGACATGCTGAACACGATAGTGAAAACCATTTTCTCGCCGAACAAGTAGTTCGCCCGGAATCCGGCCGAAACCGGAAAGTTTGTTAAAAGTAAAAGTTTTATTTGAAGTTAATTAGATGTTCGATTTAGGGGTAAGAAGACATGCTGAACACGATGGTGAAAACCATTTTTTGATCGGACAAGTAGTTAGCCCGGAATCCGGCCGAAACCGGAAAATTTGTTCAAAGCAAAAGTTTTACTTGAAGTTGATTAGATGTTCGATTTAGGGGTAAGAAGACATGCTGAACACGATGGTGAAAACCATTTTCTCGACGGACTAATAGTTAGCCCGGAATTCGGCCGGAACCGGAAAATTTGTTAAAAGCAAAAGTTTTATTTCAAGTTGATTAGATGTTCGATTTAGGGGTAAGAAGACATGCTGAACACGATGGTGAAAACTATTTTCTCGCCAGACAAATAGTTCGACCGGAATCCGGCCGAAACCGGAAAATTTGTTAAAAGTAAAATTTGTATTTGAAGTTGATTAGATGATAGATTTAAGGGTAAGAAGAGACGCTGAATCCGTATATGACAATCATTTTTTACCCGGACATATAGTTCGTCCGGAATCCGGTTGAAACCGGAATTTTTTATAAGTTAAAGTTTTATTTGAAGTTGATTAGACATTCTTTTATAGGGATAAGGAGATGCGCTGAATTCGTTTCTGAACTATCTTTTTTTGACTAGACAAGTAGTTCGCTCGGAATTCGGCCGAAAACGGAAATTCGGCAGAAGTAAAGCAGGAAGTTTCGATCAGTATCGTCAAAATAAATATGGCTTATACAGGTATATCTGAACTTAATTTTCTCAGATGATTAGCCAGGCGAAGACTGGATCTGGCGTAGACAAGACGTAGTTGTATAGGTCAAATATTAAATTTTTGGGATCCCATCGAAACCTTTGGTCTTGTCTTATTATTCGTTATTATTTCTTTGATGAAGTTGATGAGAGCAAAATTGAAGTAAAAGAATAAGATAACCACTCCCATGTTGATTTGTCAAAGCTTTTCCTTAATCTGAATAATTCAATGTCGACTGCGTCTCATTGGTATAAAAACAATCTGTTAACTCTGAATGAAAAAAAGTGTCAGTACATGTTGTTTTCACGTATTAGCTCAGTTAATACGATTGGTTTGAATATTTACCTAAATGATGTCGAACTACAGAGAGTTGATCATTTTCGATACCTTGGTGTAGTTCTGGATGAAAATCTTTCTTTTCGTCAACATATTAAAATTCTTGCATTGAAAGTGTCGCGGAATATTGGCATTCTTCGGAAACTACGCCATTTATTCCCGAGATATATTCTGAACACTATAAATTTTTCTTTCGTCCACCCGTATTTTGTTTACTGTGCTTCAGTGTGGGCTTCTACTTTTCCTTCTATTCTTAAACCTCTTCAGATTCTTCAAAATAAAGCCCTTAGGATACTTTTCAGTATTGACAATAGATCTTCAGTAAGGCACCTTTATGCACTGTCGGGAATTTTCAGTATTTGTCAGCTCAGAGATATGTCTATTTCATTTATTTGTTTTTTATATCAACGTGGATTATTACCATTAAGTTATGCAGGGTTATTTTCAATTAACTCGCAGTTCCACAATTATCCCACTTCCCGTAGATCGGATTTTTCAGTTGAAATTAGGCCTACTTCACGATCTAGTTTTGGTCTTCGCCACGCTGGTCCGAAAATCTGGAACTCCATTCCAGCTGATTTGAAGCAGTGTCTTGACCCATCAAAATTAAAAAACTGCTTAGAAGGCATATTATTGATTCTTGCAAGCAATAAAGTGTATGTACATATCTTTAGTTGTGGTGTTTCGAAGGATTTCTATTATTTATTTTGTTTAGGCTAGGTTAAGACGGTTATTTTTCTTTTATTGGAGTTAATTTACGCGCTTAAGTATGTCGTGAGGCATTTGCGTTGTTTGTTAGAAGTTGGTTAAATTTGTTATAAATAAACTACCTACCTACCTACCTACCACAAACTACTCAGTTACAGTACAGTACGAACAATATTTGACATTGCAAAACGAATATGTCAGCTGAATTTTATTAGAGCTATATTTCAGCCCTTCTTGTCAAGGCTCCTCTTCAGGCTCAAAGCCGCTCACGTTGGAAAAACCAACTTGTGGTTTAACCACAAGGAAGAGAACCCTTGCCAAAAAAGGCCGAAATATAGCTTTAATAAAATTCAGCTGACGTATCCGTTTTGCACTGTCAAGTATGATTCGCAGTCAGCTTGGGCTGAAGGAATATTTACAGTACAAACAAACCTCATAAAATTAGCAGATCATCTTAAAAATAACTAACTAAAACATGTTCGTACCCAAAGACAAATAGGTAATCACAAAATGAACTCTGTTTCAGTACAGTGCTTCAAGATTAATTACAAAATTTTAAAACCGAAAAATTGCATTTTTGGGGGTATTTGATACAGACTTGGTTGGAGAAATTGAGGCTGTTTAGATACTAGCTTGAAACTACTTAGAGATTTTCTAGAACTGGATAAAAGGGGGATTCTGAATATTATGTGATTTCCAGGTTTTGAGGATGAAGTAGGCCTACTGGTACCTGGCAGTAGCCTAAGATCTTCTGCTGCAAACATTTCGTACTTTTGATACTTTATAATTACCACTTGGCTATCCACCGACTAGATTATTGAAAATGAAAATAAAAGAAGAGCCACAGATGCGGTTATAGTTGTGATATTTCCCAAGAACGATTCCCCCCCCCCCCAAAAAAAAAGGAAGAAAGAGGCGATTGAATGTTACATGCTGCGGCTTTTGAGTTATCTCTATTCACTCCTAGTTTGAGTTAAACTGCTGATTTTCTACGAAATATCTTGATTCGGTACTGTTCGGTTAGCATTTCATTCAGAACAGCTCTCTGTGTCAGGGTTTTCCGTTCTTTAATTGCCCGTTTATAAGTACTGGTAAATGTGCTGGCTCTGGAACTAAAGTTTTGGTCTCTAGTCTACCATGTTGAATCGGTTTAAATATTTGAATGGGCATTGTTTTTCAGCAATACCATTGGCAGAGAAGTTCAGTTTTATGCTTACAACGCTCCTATGTGACGTTGCCACGAGGTGCGAATCATGCAGAAATGAAATATTTAGTGGATGTGTCAAGTCTCTGACTACTATGACCAACACGCTACAGGATTTTGTTGACAACGAGGAGACGAAAGCTGACCAGGAAATAGGTAAGATGATGAACACTCTGAGCGTGTTCCACCCCCCAACCAATAGTAACTGTTAGTTACTGTTTCCGTTCCATCCTCACGAAAAGTTACTACGCTGACCGTTCCAACCTTCTCGAAACAGTAACTATTTGCTTACCGCGCTCGGGAGCGTAGTAGCTTAGTAAGTACGGATATCTGTAACGTGATTGGCTGGATCACCCCGTGGAGTGACGTTTTTCCGAAAATTTAAAAAAGCGTTTCAGCCTTGACACAAAATAGCCAAAATTCGTGACGTCATGCGTAGTAACTACGGTAAGGAGGGTGGAACACGCTCTCTGTCTCCCTCCAGTCGCATGATCAGCCTTAGTGTTTTAGCTCATATTCAAAGTTTAACTGAAAAGCCAACTTATTTTTGTGTCATTTAGTTGAATACACTGAATTATTTGGATTCTGCAAAGGGATTTTTTTGTTTTCCACTATCTGCTCTAGTTATGACGTTCAGAATATCTGCGGCTGTCCCCACAGCGAAAATTCTACTATGACGCGGGAAACTTTTATCTAAACACAAACAAGGCTTTTCAGTGGGCAGTGGTGATATTGGTGAAGATTGCTTTGGTAAGGCATACAACAAATTAGAGGTACTACAAATCACACGGAAATTCCACTATTTGAAAATCGATTATTCCTGAATAGCGGAACAACCAAGTAACGTAATTTCAGCGGGTCTTCAAGCCAATTTAAGTGAATAAGTGATGGGTAACTAGATTGTCCTATCCCAGTCCCTTTCGGTTAAACTTTAACAGTGGCTGAAACGGAGGGTCAGCTACGGTGTTCGTCTATGATCTTTCGGACCTTCTTGGCAAGAGGCCAGGCTGTTGCTGGACTGGAAGAAATGAAGCCTTTAGACATTGTTTCGTTTTTAGCGCTTTTCGGCCGAGCCGAGTTTTGACAGCAGTGACGCAGTGCAAACTTCGCAGAAAGCTCCAAATTCCGCCGACAACTCTTTCACGCATAGGACATGAGAAGCTTTAAAGTGGTGTTTTTCATTTTGGAAGAAATGGTAGACCATCAGATGTAGCCTATCTTCTGTTTTGCACTTTTTACCCACGGCGCGTTCAGTTTTCAAATATTTTGCGTCCAGCCGCCGCGTCGGAGAGTGGCGAAGGCTGGGTAGAGTCGACAAGCTGTCGTTAGTTTCACCTGGAAAGTAATGGTATTTTCGAAAAACGATATTTCTGAGTCATTTTATCGTGAAAAGATCATTTCTAGTAAGAGCTGTGTTTGGAGGAACTGCTTTGATTGGCTGGTATTTTACTTTTATCGCAATAAGTGGATGAAATGGAGCTGTTCCCATATTGTTTAATGAACTCTAACTCTACTGTAATTTGCCTAAACTGGGGCAAAGGAGTTATTATCTATAATAATACTAATAATCGTATTTGAAAAAGCCCGAGGGCCATATACAAGTACAAATTGTGAATACACGGAGATGTAAATAACCATACAACTAATCTATGGAAAGCTTTCTAAATTCCAGTGCTCTAGGCACAAACCTACAAATCGTACTAATCGACTGCTCGGAAGTACACTTCAGGATTCCAGGAAGTATTGGGAAATCCCCACCGAAAATCTCCCTACGGAGATCCGAAAGCTCTTGACACCGGCTTAAAAAATGACCAAAATCCTCATCTTCACCGCCGCAAAGAGGGCACGCATATTTCCCATCCGGATTCTTCTTCTTTCTATCAAAAACTTTCATAACACTGCTAGTATTCAGAAATGGGAGACAAATCCAGCCGAAAGGTTCTACTGATTTTTTTTTTTCAGCTCACATCTGCCTAACAGTCGTTCCCCTTCTCATCGGTCATCTTCGAGCCCTTTCTCGGTTTGGCCTAGGGGAATCCCCACTTCTTGAGTATCTTTATCCTAAACCATCAGTCAGAACCCACAGTGGATTGAATGGAATCGTGGACCCCTTCCATACTCCACAGAAACGTTTCGCGCGAGCGATGTCCGCCAACACTATGTCAGGAGTGGATGCGTCGTCGTTTGGTGAAAATAACAGGTGAGGTAACTGTGCTTAGGTTGGCAGCTTAATTAAATTTCAGTCCAATGTTTTCTATGGAACTTCCGTCATTTCCCGAGTGCCGTATCGGATGGTCTTTTCTCTTGCCCGATGTGTGGGCAGGTGCTGGAAAATATTGAACATTTTATGAATGATCACGAAGAACTAAAAGATTTAAGGATGGAGGTTTTTGGAGTGGAATACGGGGGGGGGGAGTGGTTGATACATAGGTTGGGAGAAAAATATTTTCTAGGAATACAAAATCTTGTAAGGTTCGTCTGTATGGGAATCTCGCTCAGGGAGCACTTTCTATAGTTTTGCCCGGTTTCCGGTTTAGGTTATCCGGTTTAGCGTACGAAAAAATTCAACGGAGAGCTACGAAGTTTGTACCAGGTCTGCGCGATCTTCCTTACGAAGTGAGACTAGCCAAGTTGTGCCTTCCCTCCATTGCATACAGGTTTTTTAGATGAGACCTGATTGAAACATTCAAATTAATGAATGGATGTTATGACAATTTTGAAGTGACTGATTTAGTAAGATTCAGGATTAACCGTCATCATCTGGGGCACGCGTACAAGCTTGCAAAATCAAGATTCCACAAGGACGTTTTTAAGTGGGGTTTTGGTAACAGAATCGTTGATCCTTGGAATAGCCTTACCGAAGATGCGGTTAATGCTGAATCGATCAATAGTTTCAAGTGCATTGTTGATGGGATTTTTAACTCCGATCAGTTCGACTATTCAAAATTTCTTAGACTTATTTAGATGCGAAAGCCTTTTCTCTTGCTTTGTATTATTATTATTATTATTATCTCATTGTAACATTTGTAAATTTAGTCCTGTTTTGTGATTTACCATGATTAATTACTACTACTACTATTTTTATCACTGAATGGCAATAAGCCATGCGACGGAATTTCGTATTTGTTGGCGTTAGCTGATTCGGCTGAGATTTGTTCTAGCGATCTAGCAGTTCAGCCAATTTAGCCAGTTTTCTAATCCAAAACCCGATTTAGTGTCATCTGTCAAAATGTTATATTACTAGTTGCGTTTTTGCAGATATCCACGGTCCATTAAAAAGTCGCATGCAAACCATAGAAATTTCGCGTAGCGCAGGAGCCGATCTTCTGATACTCTATCGGTATCTGCCCCTCTCAGGTTATATGCACTGTAAAAAAAAAATCTTGCAGTATTTGCTACTGGGATTAATATTGTCTTTATCGAGATAAGATTATTTCTAAGTCGGATTAATCTTATCCCAGCAGAGATAAGATTATTCCCAGTAGCAAATACTGCAGTTAACTTTAATCCTTACTAGGAGAAACTTTTTACAGTGTAGGCACACTATAATGAATACTTCTAGTTCATAATATGGTAGACCTTACGTCGGCTGTTGCAACCGCTTATTCATAGCTCGCTTCCATTGACCTTAAATTATGAAACTTGAAATGACGTTTTACTTTTTGACCGTTTTTAGGCTCGACTCTTCAAATGTGGACTTCAAAACACATTTTTTCCACAAATTGGGCTCTTCCTTCAACCAGTACGCTTCTCTGGACGTACAGACAGATGAGCCGAAATATCAGGCTGTCCATTTCAGCACATCTCAGCTGCAGGTATGTCAGTAGTGTAACTAAATCCTCAGTTTACAAATAATATTACTTGCTCACTTACTTACTTATTTACTTTATCCAAAAGGGCTTTCGGCTGGCAATACTTTCAGAAGTTTGATAATCTGAAAACACATGCTTGAAGCATCCTTGCGTTAAACGTTAATAACACCAGTACAGTGTGCAGTCCCATGTTACCAGTCCTATCCTACCCTGTGCAAAAAGCTTCTGGTATTCCCCTGATGTTAAAAAGAAAAAAAGTTCCAACCGTGCGATAACAATTGTTATCGCACAGCCAGCCATGCGATAACAAGTGATATCGCACGGTTGGTCCTTTTTTTTTTAACATCTGGGGAATACCAGAAAATTAAAACAAGTGTACTAGTGTTATAATCATTATCGCCCTTGCTTTCCTTCGGGCGATAGCGGAAAATTTGGCCCTTGGGCAGCATGATAGGCAGAGATCACCCTCGCTGCGATCGGGCGTTATCAGCCTATCATGCTACCCGCGGACCAAATTTTTCCGCTATCACCCTCAGGAAGGGCTAAAAAACATCATAATAGATACATTGTCATCACGTTTAACAGAATATATGACGCAGAAGGCAAATTTCGAGAGATTTTTGTTTCGTGGTTTGTTGCAGTTTTCTTCTACTTTTTGGGAGCATTGCCGTCGGCCTTAAAAAAAATATTATTATCATATTTATTTCACTTTTTCTACGTTTTTTAGGTTATATATGACTGCGCAAGGGCTCTTCTGAATAAGAGACTTCTTGAACGGCTGGACGCCGCTTGCGGCCGATTCTACGAATATGGCAGCGTACCAGACTTTCCGTATTGCTCGGTCAGCGAATGTCTCAGCCTTGTCGTCGTCGGATGCCTGCGGGAGATCCTGCATAGTCATGGAGGTAAGACTTTTTTGACAGTGCTTGAAATTATGTTCCCTGGGCCAATGGACAGCTATCCGTGAGCTACCTGACCATTACAATGAGTAGTGAAATGAAAGTTGGGGATGGTTGTGATTGTGCGGTGCGGCACCATATGATATGATATGATATTTATTTGCCTTAAAAGCCCAAGGGACATAACAAACAAACAAAAATAAAAACATACAAAAAGAAACTGACACACTACTATTTTACACTAAACTCCACTCAAACACTTTTCCCTGTTTAGACTAGCCACTCTGAGGAGCCTCGCCAGGTTTCTTACACTAAAGCTGGGCCCCACTACGGTCACACCTGTTCGTAATTCAGTTTTTAGACGTTTTTAAGACCGGGTTTTAGCAGTTTTTAGACGTTCCTCTGTCAACCTGTTGATAAAATCTCGGGATGGAATAATCCATCTCCCGTTTTTAACTTGTTATGAACAATAACCAATGAGAGAGGAGCGTCCTAAACGTCTTAAAAACCGGTCTTAAAAATGTCTAAAAACGAATTACGAACAGATGTGTCCGTAGCGGGGCCCGGGCATAGAAAAAGGATATTGTCTTAGAATCTAAGGTTATTGCATCCTGAATTTTTTTTTTTCAGAGCTTCCTCCAACATTCAAAAAGACCGTTTTCGAATTGGTGGGACAACTTTTCAAGAGTGGCAACACTGACCTGCAGAGTCGGGACGAAGACCCGAAGACACCCGTAGACCGATACAGACTGAACGTCCAGGTATGTGTTAAGCGGATAGCTTTATTTGATGAATATAAAAAAAAAAAACCAGCAACTAAAAACAATACAGTAAATAGGTACATAATTATTTTTTGTCTTGATTTCCATTAGCTCAATAGAATATAGCTAGCAGAAGATCGTCATTACGTAATATGTGTCAAAGTAATGACATACAGTATATAAGTATATGATATTGGATAGGTTAAGATAACATAAAACAAGTCGAGCATCAAGAGTTAAAATGGGAATTGAAACAAGGTGCGAATGATTAATTCTCCTTAAACCTCCAACCAAAACTTGGAAACACTTAAATTTTGGAATTTCAGTTCTAAGGTACGGTACGATCAGTTGCAAATCCAGTCAGATTTTCTGTAAGCTTGTCACCGGAGATTGAGATCACGTACCCACTAAATGGATTTCCGGTCGAGTCCTGAGTTCTAACTTAGGTCGTGTTCAATGGGAAATATGAAACAAGTTCATCTCGCAACTTTGTCAGATACTCCTGAATACAGTACAGTTGTGTTAAGGTTGTCAGTTCCATTATCGCCCGCAAACATGTCAAGGGTCAGTAAGACAAACTGTTTCTCTGGACCTTCTTAAACCAGAACTCTAATTTCTTGATGAAAACAGACATTTTCAATTCAGGAGCAATTCCTCCGTCCGGAAACCTTGGATAGAAAAATTCAATTCATGCAGTTCGTCAAAAATATCCGCAAGAACTGCCGACGGAGTCCTGGTTTTCAAAGAGGAACTGATCTAGACTTTTGGTCTCTAACTTTTTGTCCAAGCTCGAAAAGTCTGTTTAAAATCTTCCCTCGAGACAACCAGCGAACCACTCAAACACCTTTCCCTACCCGATGAAAAATTTGTAGCCAGCGGAGTTGTATGATAGTTGTACGAAAAAGTTGCATGTATTGATATGTAATAGTAGTCTAAAGAATACTATAATTTAATGTGCCTCAGACTGGGCCAATCTTAAGCAGTAGTATCCAGTAGCATCCTGTTTTGCTATGGTAGCATCCAGTCTTGCTAATTACTAGCATGCAGTAGAATGCAGTAACACGTTAGCCTTGACATAGAAGCATGTAGTAGCATCAGTTCGTACTGCATGCTACTTTTTCGTACAACTTCATAGTACTATTTTTGAGATAATTTTTCATCTAATGTGTAGACTATAGCTGAGGAACCTCGCTAGGTTTCTCACACTTAAAAAGATCTACTCTGCATAATGTTCACCAGTTCACGAACCAATTCCTCCCATGAACTCCCCTCTTACAAATTTCCTTCCCCTAATCCCTCCAGTTCTTCACACCCACATCTGTCCAGTGTCTGGAGATGAGAATGAAAGTGTGCATATCATGTGTGAATGTGAAGAATCAAGAGAGTTTAGGATCAAGAGAGTTTTTGACTGCTTGATTCGAAGTGAAGAAAATTAATATATGTTTTGGTTTTTGTAAGGTTTTAAAAATATGTAATGGTAAAGGAAATAGATAATTAATGGTTGTAAAATATGGTAGGTAAAAGAAATATTGTTATTTTTTTTTTATTTTTTTTTAAAGGTAGATATGGATAGTAAATTATGTAGGACGGGTTTTTGAAAGAGGGAGTGAGTTTTTATGAAAAAAAATTTTAATTGAAAAATGAGAAGATGAATTTAGAAAAGAGAAGTTAAATTTAGAGTTGATAAGGAATAAAAAGATAGTAGGTTTAAGACGAAAGTGTAAGTGACGTTAAAGTAGGTTAAACTGTTAGGTATTGTTTGTATTAACGTCACTGAGTTGGAGGTGGAGACGTAGCCACTTGTTTTAGTTCGATCTAAAGCAAGAACGAATGAAAAAGAAGCTACGCGGAAAAAAAAGAAGAAAAAAAAGAGAGTTGAGGAGCGGCGTGTTTGGAGAACGCGTGAAGGTGTTTGATGAAATATTGATGTGTAGTATGATTGGTAGTCTTCAATTTGAAGATGTGAGAAGGCCGGCAAGATTCCTTAGGGTCGGTTTGCAGCACCGAAAATTATGCTATAGTAGGTTACTAATGAAGAGACTTGTTTCAGTTTGTTTTTGTTTACTTTGTTGCAATGGTCTCTGGCTTTTTTTGTGCAATTGAAAATCATCTTATGTTGTCATAAAATAAATAGCCATTCATTCCGTTTTGTCTCAGAGTTTCGTACCAGACGCCGACAATAAACGGATTTGTTTCGCCACTAATGTTCGCACCATACCAGCCCCTTGCGAAGATGTCACGCTCACCGAATCACTGCAAATGTAACCTTTCTTAACGCAGGTAAATGCATCCTGCGTTGATTCGCTTGTCTGGGCAATATCTGACGAAAACGCAGCAGAGAGCCTTGCTATCAAACTCGCCGAAAAAATCCAAGCCCGATCCAAGAAACGCTACGACCTTAAAGAACTCCCGCTACTAATGGTCTGCCTAGAAGGTCTAGGCCGGATTGCTGACAGGTTCCCACGCCTGGCAAACTACAGTATTGTCCACAGTTTGAAGGATTTCTTACTTCAACCGTCCCCGATTCTGATTGCCCTGGATAGAGAAGGGAATTGGCTTGGAGGACCACCCGCTTTGGCTGGTGAGTTCCTCTTTATCTTTATGTCTTTCTATTATTTTTAATTTTTGATACATCTTTTTTTTTTTTAATACCAAAGTTGAAGCGAAATCAATCGTTTCTTGATATACGAAAAGCGAACAGTTTCCTCGTCGTTTTCCTTTATAAACACATTTCTGCTTCCGTCCGCTATGTATATTTGAACGTTTCCTGGCGTGACGCTCTTCGAGTCGTCCAGAAATAACAACAACTGTGAGGTGCTTTAAGTGCAGTTTTAGATTTATGTACACCTTTCAGTTAGTCAGTGATACCAAGAAAAAATAATCAGCTAGAACTTACGTCTTTAGTCGCATGCAGAGACTGTGAAAACCCCGACAAAATTGAGCGGACCTGGATTTATTTACTCTTTTGAGCTGGTGTTGATACCCGTTTACTACTCTTCCGTCTTCACCGTTGATTCTCGCACAAGAAATGCTGAGGGAGGCTAGCAGGAGGCGTACTCCGCGCGCTGACCCGCTCTGGAGCGCGTCCATAGAACCAATCACCTTTGACTGCTAGATTTCCTCTTCAGCGACTTACGGCGATATAGCTATTTATAGAGGTAACGAAACGTGATGTGGCGCGAAGCTAGTATCGTGCGTTCATTTGCGTCGGGAGTCGGCCGTATTTTACTCGACTCAGCATGTTTGTATGACCGAGATAGGGAGACAGCAGTTCTGTCTCGTTATTTGTTCTTGGTGATACACGTCTTTCGATCAACGATCATTGGGTCAGTTTAGAAAGTAAATATTTGAATGGAGGGTTTTAGGGCTAATAGCGTGCTAATTTTCGAAGATTGTGCTATTCAGGATTTTCTTTTCTGGGAGTTTTTCTGCGGTATTTTGGTGTTCCGAACATTTCTGAATGTGATACCAGGAAAAATGAAACGCAAATGCTCGGACGTGTTATTTTGTCGTTCGTTGTAGGAAGATAGATGCTGTCGTTGTCAGGCGCCCTTTAACAGATTCAGACCCGATGAAAATTCTTTGACTGTGTAGTTGTATGGTATAGTTGTACGAAAAAGTTGCACGGAATGATATATAGTAGTATGGAATAGTTTGATTAGTGATATGCAGTAGTATGGAATACTTTGATAAACATGCCTCCGACTGGGTTAATCTTATGTAGTAGTATCAGATAGCATCCAGTTTGCTTGTAGTAGCAACACTTACTACTGCATGCTACTTTTTCGTACTACTTCGTACGACTAATTCTCGGAAATGTTTCGTCGTGGAGACTTGCTTAAAACCGCTCTGTGACATTTGATCTTCGTTCTTAGGGTCTGGTCGGTCTGAAAAGGGAAGTAGCGCAGTCCTAGCAGCGATGGACTGCTTAAGAGAGTCGGCGATCAAGAGCCTCTGCGTTGCCCTGAGGTCGGCGCAGAAAGTAGAAGGGGAGGCTACAATGGCCCTGATCTTCTCAGTCTCCAACCGGTTTGTCGTCGACAAAGAAACGGAGAAGGCAGGGTAAGTTTTCAAAAATGAGTCTGTACGACGTTGCCACCAGTGGCGCTAATCGTGCCTTTTCGGCTCTGTTTGCAGAGCCATACCACAGTAAAACATTCCAAGAAATGGCACGTTTTGGAAAGGAGCTTTTGGAGGCGCATTCCGAATGTTTTTATGGCACTTGCAGCTTCGCTCAAGTGCCATATACCGATCACTTTTCCGTCGGTCGGTCTGTCTGTCGGTCGGTCGGTCGGTCGGTCGGTCGGTCGGTCGGTCCGGTGATCGCGAGTTAGGGTACTTGCAGATGTGCTAGGACGATGAAACTTGGCAGGCATATCGGGGACCCGACCAAACTAACTTGCAAATAATCACTTCCCCGATCCGACCTCCGTGGAGGGAGTAGAGGGCGGGGGAATCCGGAAAATTTAGTAGTTTTTGTAAAACCCCTACCCCTTTCTTTACACTAGTAGGTCTGCGCGCGGCGTGACGTCACTCTTTGCATCGCATCACTCTGTTAACATTGGAAAGAGCTAGTGCATTCGAGGGTCAAAGGGGTTTGTATCTGTGGTGCAGTGCGGGGGAATATGGAAAATTGAGTGTTGTGTAACTTTCGAACGGGTGATCGGATTGGGACGAAACTTAATATCTGAATGAATGACATATCTCTGATGTTCCATTTGAAGTCCGAACCAGATTCGACATCTATGGGGGAATTGGGGTGGGGGAAGACCGGAAACCTCGAGAAACGGTTATAATGGAGGGATCGGAGTAAAACTTGCTGGGTAGAACAAGAATCTGCTCCAGATAATTTGTTTACACGTTTGGACTGGACCCGGACACTTGGGGGGGGGGGAGGTGGAGGGGAGTTTCACGGAATTCTGGTGATGACAGTTTTTGGGATTTTCACGACGAAACTTGGGAGGTGTATCATGGACCCGATCAAACTGACTTGTCAATAAAAATTCACTCGATCCGATAGTCGTGGGGGGATCGGAGGGAGGGGGAATCCGGAATATTTAGCCATGCGTAACTTTGGAACGGGTGATCGGGTTCGAGTGAAATTTAATAACTGAACAGAGCCTGTGGTGATCTTTTTCATGTCCGGACCGGATCCGACAACAATTGGGGGGGGGGGAATACGTGACCGGATTGGACTGGAGAGATCGGGATGGAACTTTGTGGGAATAACAAACAAGTCCAAACTGAACCGAATTGGCTCCGGCGACTGTGGGGGGAGTTTGAGGGGCGGGTCCGGAATTCCGGTGATCGCGAATTAAGGTACTTCCAGATGTGCTAGGACGATGAAATTTGGCTGGAATATTAGAACTTCGACAAGATTGGCTTAGAAATCGCCACTTTTCAAATCCGACCATTCCCTAAAGTACCAATCATGACCGCAAATTAAGAAAAATACTTTTAAGCAAAATATGCATTTCCATGATCCCCATGAGCTCATGATCATTTTTGCCTCAAGGGTTTTGCTTACAAATGAAGTTCTAGCTCCCCCTTAAAGTGTGCATCTTAACCGCAAGGTCGAAAAGTACTTTTTATCAAACGATACATCTGAACCCATGATCAGTTGTCCCACAAGGGTTTTGCAAAAAAAAATTATTTCTTGCACCCTTAAAGTGCGCAAATTAGTGGGGAAAAAAAAATACTTCTGATCATACGTATATATCAATGATCCCTAAGAGCCTGCTATCGTTTTGCCTCAAGGGTCTTCCTTACAGATGAATTTCTAGTGCCTTTAAAGTGCGCATCTGAACCGCACAGTCGAAAATTACTTTTGATCAAATAATACATCTCAACCCTTGCAAGTGCCATATGAGCTTACAGCTCTTGTTACTTTTTAAAAGAGCTATTTCTAACTGATGCCAGAAAATGAGCGGTTGGGAGACAGATTTGGGGGAACCGTGTCAGCCAAATGCCCCGGAACATGGTAGGTCTAAAGTTAGCAGTGTTAGCTATTTGTGGGTGATAATGATGAAATTTTATTACGTACTTGATGGAATATAAAAAAGAAAACAGTCACCCTGAAGATAAAAAAGAAATAAGCAAGATAAGAATAATAAAAAAAAGACGAAAAACAAGCTAAAAAAATCATAAGAAACAAAAACGAAGACGAGTAGGGCGTGAAAACTCCCTAGATGGTAAGCGAGAAAATTAGTCAGTAGCAGAAACGTGAAGTTCCTGGGCAATGGTCGATAACTTTGCACAAGGTTCAGCCGGACAAGTTTGCAGTAATGCCGGAGTCTGGTTTTAGTTTATCGGTCAGGCGGTCGGTAGGTTACCATGCACAGCCCGTATAGCCGACCATTATGGAATATACACTTCCTCAGCCCACGCAAGGGAGTTATGGGACGTTGCGTGGACGTTAAATTCGAGTGTTGGGGCTCCCGGCGTGGTACCGTTTAGGCGCTCAAAAAAAGCCGACAAATTAATTTATTTTTGTGCTCAGGAATTCTAGCAGGTTGTCATCAGGATTGTTCAGAGATAAGGTTATGGGCTTTCGCTAAACTGAAACCTGGTTTCAGGATTTTGGTCACTTACAACTCCATAATGTTGCTTGGCCACCTAGCAGTTACATCCCAGGACCAGCGGGTGGCAGAGGAAGTGATGCGGCTTTTCCAGCTTCAGTTCGGACGAGCCTCGCTTGAACGGGACAAGCTAATCATCGACCAGCTGGGACGAATGGTCGTCGCTAACTTTGGGGTAGGTCGTTCATAATATTTTCCTTCCTCCGGTTTTGGAAGTCTATAATTCCGAAAACATGAGGTTCTATATAGGGTGTGTTCCAACCGCCTACCAACGGTTACACAAATAAATCAATTACTCAGATAAGATTGTTAGGCCCGTTTTCTCACAATTTGGAGATCAAGACAGCCAACAAAAAGGAGAGGAAAGAGACCTGAGGCGTACAAAAAGACACTCTCGACGTTCCCCAGGGAATCCTTGGGAAATTGGTGGAAACGGCTAGAATAGAGGTAGCCACTTTCTGTGGACTCCCCGGACGGAAATCAACGAGCACATGGGGATATGCCTTAAAATGCCAGGTCATTGCCCAGTTTATCGTCATTTTTGTTTGTTTTGATTTGTTTAGTTATAAAAATCATAATCACAATGAAATAGGCGCCTTAAAATCAGTGTTATCCCACAATTAAAAGGCGCAAACAATTGCTAGCTTCACCTGAAAATTGTTCGTACTGAGTGATTCCGCGGTCCAGAAACACATCTCAAATCCTTCGTGTGATGAACCTAGCTGAGCGCTGAAAGACTGCAAAGGAAACCAAATAAAACACCAAAAATATATAAACATTTGAAATGGAATTCATTCAGTTAGGTTTGGTTGAAAGACATACTTTATGCAAACTTCGTGCCGCATCCGCGATCATGCAAATTATGGGTGAATATTGTAAGAAAATTGTTTAAGTTGTTTGATTAAAGGTGTTAACCTTTTCCAAAGAAGATGATGATGTCTTAGGACATAAATAAACACATCGCCTACTTTGGCAATGTTTCACTTCAAATTAAAATTTACGTCGAATTACCTTGTGTACGAAAAATCTTATAATAATTTTTTTTTTTTCAGCCCGGAGTTACCGAGACTATTCTCAAATTTCTGACGTCTCTGGCAGTCGAGGGAAGTAATGTCAGCTACAACGCCGTCGGAACTTTGGATAGGAAGAATATGAATAGGTAAATATATTTATTTTTTATTTTTTTACATATTGTCCCAGCTTCTGGGAAATCTTGAGTGATAGAGACAAATCCGACCTGCGGGAACCAATAGTCAAAATGGCCGAACGTTTTAAGCGGATGACCGTCGGGATGCCGTCTCACCATCCTTACAGAGGCATTCTTTTTGGGTGTTTACTGGAATATGTTGTGTTTTTTGTTTGTTTGTAATGTGTTGCGATCTTATTTGGTTCTTTTCTTCTGTTTTTTCTTTCTTTTTCTTATACTCAATCTTATGCTTTTGTAGCCATTGTAGATGGGTAACAGACACATACATACATTACATACATACAGTAGAGGTTTGCTTGTTTGAACACAATTTTGCACCACCTAGGTTTTGCTTTTCGCCTCTAAAATGGTCAATTGGGAAAGATAAAATTAAGAACTTGAAATCTGCCAAGAGCCAAGTGTTTCAGGTCTCTTTTGACACAAAGAATCAAATCAGACTCGTTTAATTTGGCTTGCTGTTTATTTGTGGAAGTTCTTTGTCTGTTGGAATACTCTGAACTTTGATGAAAGTAACACAAAACTGTTGCAATATCTTACTTCCGAAGACTTCATTTTACCGTTTGAGGGTGCAAAAGCAACTGAGATAAAAAGAGCGAAAGAGTCAGAAACAGTAGGGTATGGGGCTTTAATTTTACTTTATCTTGCCTGAAATATTGTTTGCGCTATTTCTCTTATTTGATCGCTTTTCTCCCTCTACGAAGGAACGTGATGGAAGTCACCGCGTTTGGTCGGTCGCATTTATCGCGATATTTTGCCTCTTGTTGTTCAGAAAGCCGATGGGGAGATCAGGAGACTCCCGAAGGCGCTGGGCTGGCTTCCTCTTTGGGAAAAAAAAAATAAAACATTCCATTCGTTTGCTGCAAATGGGTTGGGGGCGCAAGAAAGGACGCTGAACTTAAGTTGACTGTAAAAGGAACGTAAGACGGCTGAATTCCGCTTTAGTTTAGACTAGTATGAATAGAGAATGATCGGATTCTTGGGTTAATTGACTAGCTTAGTGACATATCAGATACTCGGCGACTGGTACTAAGAGACCAAGTTACTTGTTTGTTTAAGTCTCACCCCACTGTTGTTGTAGAAATGTGGAAACTCAAGCCATCAAGACGTTTGCTATGATTGCCGCCAACATTGAAGGGGAAATAGAGATGAACGATCTGCTTGTCCGACTTCTGGAAATCTTCGTCCAGTTCGGACTGGACTCTAAAAAAGCGAGTGAGCGAGCGCCAGCGGCTGCAAAGGCTTCCAGCTGCGCTTTCAACCTGGGAATGCTTCTGCCGGTAAGGAAATAGTTTAGTAATAATTATATAAATAAATAATAAATAATGTACTTTATATTTGACAGTGCAGAACGGATACGTCAGCTGAAATTTATTAGAGCTATATTTCGGCCCTTGGCAAGGGTCCTCTTCAGGCTCAAAGCCGCTCAAGATGGAAAAAAACGAAGCTTGTGAAAAAAAGATACAAGTTTTCACAAGTTTCGTTTTTTGCGTCTTGAGCGGCTTTGAGCCTGAAGACAGTTTCATGCAGTTGCCACCGCATGATCAGCGACCCCATCAGATTTCGGTGAAAAAAATATGCTTACGAGCTTTCAGTTAATGTAGTAAATCCACGAGATCAAAAAACAAACATTAAAAAAAGAAAGAAAAGGGACTATTCGGGTCTAAAAAATCTTCTTCCTAGATGGAATGCGGAGAAATGGCAAGGGCAGAAACGTGAAGGTCCTGGGCAATTGAAGATAACTTTGGACAAGGGTCGAAGGGCAAAAAAGTTGCAGTTATCAATCAGTCAAATTTAATTCCAAATAGCTAAAGCTATAGAAGAGGAGGTGAATCAGATATTTACGAAAAACATCATCCGTCGTCATTCAGGCAGTGTACATCCGTTAAAGTTTAACCGAAAAGGGCTGGGATAGTACAATCTAGTTATCCATCACTTATTCACTTAAATTGGCTTGAAGACCCGCTGAAATGCGTTACTTCGTTGTTCCGCTGTTCACGAATAATCGATTTTCAAATAGTAGAATTTCCTTGTTATTTATGGTACTAAATTTTTGTTGTATGCTTTACGAGAAAGATTTATGATTTTTTTTTCTGTTCAGGCACTAAGCAATCTTCACCAATCTCACCACTGTCCACTGAAAAGCTGCCTTTGTGTTGAGATTAAAATTTCCCGCGTCATAGTAGAATTTATGTTGTGGGGACGGCCGAAGATATTCTCAACGTCACAACTAGAGCAGATAGTGGAAAAAAAAAAATCTCTTTGCAGAATCCAAATAATTCAGTGTATTCAGTTAGATGACACAAAATTAAATCGGCTTTTCAGTTAAACTTTAAATTGATAATATCGTTGAATACTCGGTTGTACTTATGTCAGGACGAAGGCTGTGCAGCTCCCCCTGGCGATAGCTGCTGTCGGAGTAAGTCATGTCCCTCGTGAAGGCATCGAGAGTTGAAGCAAGAAGGGATCTCACAAAATTTCCATGACGCTGGAAATTTTTGAAAAGTAAAGATTATTGATTGATTCGTTGCAGGTAATTGCCTGCCTGATCCGAAGGATGCCACCTATTGTAAACCCCAAAACGAGGCTTCACAAGCTGTTCAAGGACTTCTGGCTTTATTGTGTTGTTATGGGCTTCACACAGGAAGGGTCGGGTAAGTTACTCACCTTTAGGCGCCTTACTATCGTTTCTTTTTCTGATTCGCAAATTGGTTATCTGTATGGGGATTGCTGCATATGTTGTTACGCGTGAGTCAGTTTGAAGGTTGGTAAGAACAAGGTAAGCAAGATGCTGTAAAAACAATATACTTATTTCCTGAATAGCTTGTATTGTACATGCTAGCATTGGATCGTCATTCACACACAACACAATTATATAAATAGACCTTTCATCTTATAAGTATTACTTATGGATATCGTTTAAATTAACTAGAATTAAAATGTTGGGTGACAAATGGTACGAAAGATTTCAGATAACGATCAGTAGAGCTTGTGGGTGGTCTTGCTAGTCTCTGGGATGATGATGGGTCCTCTGTCTCTGTCTTCTTCCAGTGTTGGGTCTCCTACTTGCTAGGGTCTCAAAATCGGGTAAAATTGCACGATGCGCAATTGATGATAGGCATTTGCGCTCAAACGCTATTGTCAGCTGATGCCGTCTTTCAGCTAGGGTGAACAGGTCAAGCTTGACCGGGCCATCCTCGGATGAAACATAGACCGTGCCGAGCATAATCTTAATATCCCTCTTCTGGACAGTGTAGCTCTTGGATTCGTCCAGATTCTTGTTTTAACACGCACTGGAAGGCAGTACAGATGTAGCTTAAACTACATGTGCAACCGAAATCCGTAAAATGATTTACTTTCTTGTCATTTTTTGTCTGAAATCTCTGGCAAAAGCTCTCAGACCGATGTCCATCTTTTTCAGGTGTCTATCCAGCCGAGTGGCACCAGGGTGTCTGTGAAATTGCCACTAAGTCTCCTCTCCTCGTTTCACAAACCTCTCTGAAATCTGAGCTGCGGGAACTTCAGTATACCGCTGCTGTGCGAACGGATAGCGTCCAGAGCAATGAAGTACAGGAATTCCGCAATCAGATCCTAACGCTGCTCGGAAACCCACCGGAAATTTCCGGAATCGTCGGAAAGCTGACTTTCGCCCAGTGCACCTACCTCCTCTGTGTGTACTGGCTGGAGATGCTGAGAGTAAAGAACTCGAAGAATCCGACCTTTTATTACCTTTTTGATTACTTAAATGATCCAGTCATACAAAAGGACAAGAGTCAACTGTGGCAGTGCGTGGCCAGGTGAGAAATGATATTCGTAAATGTTCTAGGGGGAGAACTTCAATCTCCGATAGCAAGAGAAGATCGCACAAGGGCTTGAAAATATTAGGTAGTATTTGATTGTGCCTTTAACCCACAGGCTAATATATCCAATGCATTATCTGGTCATTAGCCCCGTGGTTTATTTGTTTATTCGTGTGTATACCTTAAAACTGGGGAGTAAAACGTGTACCAAGGAACAAGAAACAACATTCACCGGAATACCTCAGAATCTGTTCAGGAGTTATCGAGGTCACAGACAGGCAGACATAGGCATGGAAAGATTATCAATGATTACCACCACTCTTAGTGTTCCCTTCTTCTATGGGTGCGATAGGGATCTTGGTAGTGTGATGTCAGTAGCGTGGTTTGAGGTGTGATGGTGGTGACTGGGCTCTGTCTGCGGCGGTATTGCGTTTTTTTGCTCACTCCGGTGTTGGCAACCCTAGATTACTCGAGATATTCCGTGTCGTTACAGCGATGTGCTCCTAAGTATACTTTGGATTACAAAAAATGCGTACAGGTTGCAGTTGGGAGGCCTTCAGGCTATTTGCCGGTGGATTGTATGCACCTACATCTTCAGCATCACAGTCGCCTCACGTTCCATGGTGTAGTAGTCGATGATGGATGCTTCGCTTTCCCTCACTCCGCAGTTAGGATTGTGGCCAGGCTAAGTGATGACTAATGTGAAGACTGCGTTATATCGACTTAGCCTCAGTATTTATTTAGATGTTGTATCATAAAATTCTCTTATTTTCTAGCGTTGGAGAAAAAGTGTTCTTAACCTTTCTGGACGTCATGGAGTCTAGACCGAAGACCTTAGAAACGGAGGTTGAGTTGGAAAAGCATGCGCAGTTCCTATTGGTCAGCTTCAACCACACCAATCGGAACATCCGGAAGGTTGCGGACAAGTATCTCTCCTCACTCGTTAGCAAGTAAGCAAGTGGTCAGGAATGTAAAGTACAGGGTCTTCTCCCTCTGTAATGCAACCATGCAGAATAGTAACATGCCATCCAGAGTTGTCAAATGTGGCTCCCAGCCTCATCCCCTCTGGGGAGGGGGGGGGGGGGGTCTGGATATTTCGCCGTTGTTCTCAAAGGAAGAGCCCAAAGATATGCAGAAACACTGTTGATAGAGCCACTTTCTCTTCATAGAACTCGACCATAGAGGTACCGGACTTCGAAAGGGTTTGGCTCCGCCTTTACGGAAATTTTACTCGTTAGGTGTACTGTAGTTTATAGCTTATGCACCGTGGACTCACAATCACAAGCTTCTTTGGAAAGCGTCACCAGGTAAGAAATGGAAACCCTAAGCCTACTGTTTTTTTTTTTTTTTTTTTTTTTATCTAGATAATGAGGTTTTGTCTTCGCCAGATCCAGTCTTCGCCAGACTCCTTGAACATTTTTACTCTTAAAATTTAGAAACAGATTGAGACCAAATAGCTAATCATCTAAGAAATGTTCAGATATGGATTCTAAGCCTACTGTTACATAGATAGTTACGTAGCTTGAACTTCTTCCGTTTTGAACAGGAACTGAGTTATATTGTAAAATATCATAACAAAGCAGAACCCAAGGTCATCAATAAGCAGGTTGAGAAGTCGAAGCAGGTTGCTAGACAGGTGGATTCAAATTCATCCGTGAATGGAATGAAACGAAACTATTTATTTGGTATGTTCATTCAGAAGACAAGTGCCGATCTGTCGTTTTAAAAGAATTCGTTGACTTGGAAGGGGGGGGGGGTCTAATGGTCACAAAATTTATTTTAAGAGAAAGTGATAATGTTCTCAGCTGATACGAGGTGGAAATCATGGCAGAGCCCGTTGGTACCATGAAGATCATTAGCTATAGTTAGAGCAGGTTCATGAATAAAAGTGTCCTTGTAGGTTCCCCCAAGTCCTGTGGAACGGCAATGTCCTGCGGACTATGCTGGATATCCTCCAGATCCTGTCGAAGACCCTTCTATTGGACCCTAATGAAGGACCGAGCAAAGTGACGATTCCGGGAATGCAGCAACCAATCCTTCTTCTAGACACAGTTGATGGTAGAGAGGTGAGTTATCATTATCTTTATTCATTATCTTCTAAGTATAAAATTTGAAATTAGAGTACAGTGAATAAAAATCTTTCGGCGTGTACATTCCGTTTGCAGTTTAGTATTAAACCAAAAATGTAAAAAAGTGGAGGAAGATTACATAAATATTATTTTATCCTTTATTCGTCATAGTACAGAGTCAGGGGGGCACAAGTATGAAATCTATTGATATCTAGCCTAAAATCAGTCAACTTTCAAGAAAAGGACCCACCCACCCCCGACCATAGGGTACAAAATCTGGTTTTGGGTTTGGGACCCCCCCACCCCCCTGGCAAAAATCCACAGTTTTGTTCAAAACAACCCACCCCACCACCCCCAGACTAAAAAAAAAAAAAAAAAAAAAAAAAGATTGATGATTTGGATAATAATTGCGACGTTGCCGGGATGAAACTTGCATAACTCTAATTATTAAATACATTTCTTGTCGATACAATTATTGACAGAACTTGACCAGTTCAGTGCACTGTGGGAGACGTGAAGGGGGTTCCCGGAATTCCGGTGATCACGAGTTAGGCTACTTCCAGATCTGCTAAGACGATGATACTTCGCATTCGAAATAAAGACCGACCAGATTAACTTAGAAATAGTCACTTCCCCGATCCGACAATCTTGGGGGGAGTGAAGGGAAAGGAAATTCAGAATCTTTTGTCATGCACAACTTTCGAACTGGTGATCGGATCCGAATAAAACGTGATAACTGACAATGAGAGGGCGTGTCACAGGTGCTCTATTTGGTGATGCGGACAAAATGCGACAACTATCGGATGGGGGGGGGAGTTCGCGAGGGGGCCGGAAATTTCGTGACATACTTAGATAAAGATTGGAGGGATCCAAGTGAACTGATGGGAACAACACGCTTTTGTTCTAGATACAGCATTTACAGAATCGGACTAGATCCGGCCACTGTGGGAGGAGTCAGAGGTGGGTCCCGGAATTCCGGTGATCGCGAGTTAAGGTACTTTCAGATGTGCTATGACGATGAAACTTGACGGACACATTAGGGACCCGACAAGACTATACCTTGGAAACTGCCAGTTTCCGGGTCTGATCTCTCTGGGGGGGATTTGAGGGAGAGAAAATCCGGACACTTTCGACACTTTATAATTAGCAACAGTACATGTCCCGATATTCAATTCAACGCAGGACAGGATCCGGCAACTATGTACGTGGGCCCTGGACTTACTTATAGCCTATATAATGGAGTTCTCGGGACCGGACTTTTTGGGAAGGAAAAACATAACCTCTAGACAATCATTTATAGAACTGGATCGGATCCGGGTTTTATCGGATGAGTTGGAAGGGGAGGGAGGCCCGTTAATTTTGTGGCATGCATAATTCTGGTATGACTGACAGAACTTGGAAGACCCCTTAAATTGCGCATGTTAACATCAATGTGGTGAAAATAGTTTCGATCAACGATATCTACACTTTCATGGTCCGCAAAGGCTCATAATCATTTGTACCTCAAGGGTTTGGGTTAAAAAATCCTTAAAAAAACCTTACACTGTTTCCGAAGCATACAAGTAAATCAGAGTAAAAATGGCTTAAAAGAATTATTATAAAAAAAACTGAACCAACGGATCAGACAACGATTGTCGAGTTGGAAGGGGATCAGTGGAAATCTCGTTGCACTCTTAGAGTTGAGGTATCGGTATGAGCCTTAGCAAGACAAACAAGCATAAGTCCTATACATCATTTTTAGAGCCGGACCGGATCCGGGCACTGTTGGCAGAGCTGGAGGGGGGGGGGGGGTCCCAGAAATCTTGTGACATGCTTGCTTAATTCTGGAACGAGTGATCTGTTCCGGATGGAATTGACATGAACACAAGTCTTGTCTGTTCCGTTTAAGGTCTGTATTAGGGACGGAGTGCAAAAGCCTGAGCTTGCCGCATGAGCTTTCAGCCGTTGAACTTTAGCCTATTGCGAAATAGTAGAAGAAAATAAAAAGTGTTGCTCCTAGTCGTGTCTTTTGATGGTCCGAACGATGTGGGGGGGGGGAGAGGGATGCGAGTCCCCATATGTTTGTAAACAACACATCCACCAATAGGAGTAGCCAGATCTCAACCAACTTGATGGATAGGTATAGCTAGGGTCCTAGTTATTCCTACCGACCGGACCACTGCAGAGAAGAATTCGATCCAACCATGTAGGGGGAGGTTGAAGGTTAGGGTTAATTATATTCTTGTTAACAGAACATCTACTAGATATAGTTGTCGGATCAGATAGAAATAGTTGTCGGATCTCAACTAAACTCCGTTTCGAGGGTCCGAACACGTTACGGCCGCTGTGTGGGTCCTTTAATTTGTTTTGCATCACATCTACCAGAAGGAGTTGCCCTTGGTGGGAAGATAAGATATACTTTTTCGACCCCGGTCATGGGAGCCCAAAGTTCTTGTCAACCGCCATAGAAAGAGTTGCTGGATCTGAGCTAAACTTGTTGGGACGTTACAGTTTTTGCTCCTCTTCTGTGCTTTTCCTCGCTGGTTTGTACCCAATTCTCAGGAAAAAAGACACTAGTCGAATGCGTTCTTGCTTTTTCAAATATCTTCGTTTTCTTTTGTACCTTCCTCGTCGCATGCGCAATCACCGAATAATGGAGAAATTTTTTGTCCCGGACCCAACTATGAAGTTAAAAGAAATAAGCGAACATATTCTGCCACCATCCAACCGCCTTCCCGCCCATTGCCCAATGCGCCAGCTATTACAGTAAATTTTGTTGTTCTTTCTCGTGTTTAGCTGTGTATTTCTTGTTTTGCGTTTATTTATCTTTTGTTGTTGTTGTGGATTTTGCTGTACCATCTATATTTATTGTTAAGCGTTAATTTCCCTTTTTTACTCTGTATGTACTGTGCAAATGCCTTTAATAGGCTGCACGTAATAAATTCATCCATCCATCCATCCAGAGCTAGTGTCCTAATAATAATGTATTTTGAAGGACCGAATCAAATCACCTTTTTTGTTTGCATACGACAACACAACCAAGTGATTTACTGCCAGAGCTCATACGGGGGTCGAATTGGGTGTGAACCATCAAAAGCCAGAACTACGGCCCTAGCTCTAACTTCTCAAGTTTGGTGAGATCCGGCAACTCAGTCTGGTACATAGCTCAATCTGCTGTTCACACAAATTTGGACCCCCTTCCTCCCCACAGTGTTTGGATCATCAAAAAGACACAACTAGGAACAACTTTTTTATTCTCTTATAGCATTTTTTCCACAAAGAAAAAGGGTCCTTTCTCGAAAATTATGGGTCTCCTTTCGTTGTCCGTATTATAGAGGTATGTCTATCGTCTTTCAAGGGATCCTCTTTGGTTACCCAGATCGGTCCAATTTTTGTTCTTCTGGGGTCCTGTTTTTGTTTATCAGAAGGGTCCGGTGGTAAGGGGTCTTGGGTCCCGTTTTCGAAAACTAAATATGGCTGATCTTTACACCATATACGCGAAAAAGGGAGAAAGAAAACAAATTAGTAGGCTAAGTCTAATGCGGTAGCAATTCTTGGGAAGAACCTCCTATACTCGCGTATACCGGAAGATAGAATTTATCTTTCGGCACAAACATATCAGTTAAACGACAGGCTCCGAAAAATGTTCACAAGCAGCAGAAAATTTTCAAAGCGCTTCGGGAACCTACATCTGGGGTAGTCCTTCCAGAAAATTAAATTGCTCCTATACTGTAGCCTACGCACAAAAAAATCTTCTAGTTTCAATACCGACTAAGGGGTTGTCCACTGTCGATTTTAGTGTACAGCAAGTGCCCGGTGCCGGCACTGACTGACATAAGCCGGCACAGGTTGCCACGTGTCATAACATTAAAATTAGCATTTTTAGAAGCAGAATCGCTTAATTTATCGCCGGCACCGGTGCCAGCACTTCTGATTTCGGTCGCTCCCGACCGGTGCCGGGAAAGGGTGCATAGCTGGTGCCGGGGAGTGGGTAACCCCTCGATACCGGCTTAAAACCATCACGACGACTGTTCCCAATACTACCTATTCAGTCTTTATGTGGTGGGCTATCGAATGATATGTTACTCGTCATAAAAATAAAATAAAATTGGCAAACCACCCACCCATTTATCAAGGTATAAAATACTAAATTTCGTAACTTTGAAGGGACCCACCCCGGATTAAATCCGCAATTTTCGGACTAAACCACCCACCCCCACCCGGCTAGATGTCATAGATTTTAATACCTGTGCCCCCCTGTACAGAGTATAGACTTCGTTCGAGTATCCGAGTCCCAGTATAGACTTCGTACAGTAAGTAAATACACCAAACTGTTTTTGCTAATTAACCCAAAATACAAAACGATTGACCAAGATGAAAAAAATATTAATATCCTATATTAGCGAACAACAGTAACGAAAAAAGACATAAGGATATTTTCTTTCCAAAGTGAAGAGGTTTTGTAGTACAGTAGATCTATTCTTCCTTGAACGTTAGTTAACTTTGAACAGTGAGATTTTCATCCATTTGCTGTGACTAAATTCAAGTATCAGTCAGCCAAAGTAGGTAATTAAGGCCTCTCCTAAGAACGCCTGAATAAGGGTTTGGGTCTTCATTTTACCGTTTAGCCCAAAACTGCACTTTTCAAAGTTAACTTATTTTCAAAAAAGCAAACCTGGACTGTACAAGGGTGTTATAATATTTTGTTCGGGTTGCTTTTACTAATTATTTTCTTTTCTTTGCACCGTTCTGATCTGTTTGAGTAAAATATTGTAAATTTGTTTGTTTTGCCGCTCCCATCGGTAATTAAAACTTCATACAGTCTGGATTTTTCAGAGCATTGTGCAAGATTATGCCGAGCGCTCCAAAGGTATCCTTTCCGTCGCCCTCAACTGGGCCCCCAACACCACCCGCTCCCACCTCCAACAGTATTGGTTGGAAAGTGGTAACTCAACCCTTGCTTTTGACCACTGTGGGCTGTCTGTGATTATAGAAGCCATCCAGGAGCATAAAGGACCAGCATCGTCTTCTCTATTGGTAAGGTATTTTCATTTAAGCTAACATAAAAATGTAGGTCGTATTAGTTATTTTTCGAATTTAAGAATGATCGGTACACAGTCAATGCAAGGAACTCGAAATTGAGTTAACCGAAGTTCTTTCCCGGAGTCCGGAGGTCTGAAACAGTTTTAGTTTGAAGTGTATGTTAAAGTTACCTATAGGGATGGAAAACAGCAAAAATAGCTAGTCGCTTGTATAAAAGCACTTTTATGGTTCATTGTGAACAAGACGTGTCCACGATTGAAGAAGATAAATTTCAACTGGTAGTATTTTGTTTTTCGTGTTTATTTAAAGTTTAACTGAAAAGCCAACTTATGTTTGTGTCATTTAGTTGAATACACTGAATTATTTGGATTCTGCGAAGGGATTTTTTTGTTTTCCACTATCTGCTCTAGTTATGACGTTCAGAATATCTGCGGCTGTCCCCACAGCGAAAATTCTACTATGACGCGGGAAATTTTTATCTGAACACAAACAAGGCCTTTCAGTGGGCAGTGGCGATATTGGTGAAGATTGCTTAGTGCCTGAACAAAAAAAAAGGCATAAACCTTTCTTGTAAGGCATACAACAAATTAGAGGTACCACAAATCACATGGAAATTCCACTATTTGAAAATCGATTATTCCTGAATAGCGGAACAACCAAGTAACGCATTTTCAGCGGGTCTTCAAGCCAATTTAAGTGAATAAGTGATGGGTAACTAGATTGTCCTATTCCAGTCCTTTTCGGTTAAACTTTAATCTGGGGAAAGCGGAAAAGAAGTAAAAAGAGTAACGGCAATATCTAGAAATCAGACTAATTTAATGTTCTTGAGCACCCATTTAAAGGAACAGTAAACTTGGCTCTGCAACTTTCGGCCATCGAATCGCCCGGGGGGGCTTAGATAAATATACAGGGTCTTATTGTCGACAGGCCCCCTCCTTCTTTGTTATCTCGAACCGTCTCGAACCCCCTCCTTAGTGTTCCCAAAGCTAGCTGGCAGGCCCTTGCCCCTTGTGCACTGTAATTATGCACTTATGTACTGTAAAAGCTCGCCTTTTTACGTGTAGACTACAGACAAACGACCTCCCCGACAAGACGGCCTGGGTTCGATTCCTAGTCGCGGCACACAAACCTTTTGCTTTTTTCTACCAACTCAAAAGTGGAATTCTCGGAAACTGCAATGGTCGTAACGAGAATTTTTCTTATTCTCAATATCGACTCAGGGTACATTCTTGATATGTTAGCTAGCTCCGGCCGAGTCAAGTTTGAGTCAAGTTTCAATCTTCAATCTACCATTTAGCTCAAAACTGCAGTGTTCACATTAAAGTAACTGTTCACATAAGCATACCTCTACTGTACCCCACAGCATAAACAAAAAGATTTAGCGGCGAGGTTCAGGTTCTTTAAAACAATTGATAACAATATAAATAGATTACTGGGGGCCGGCAGGGACACAAACTCGTGAGCTTGGCCCAATCAAGTCGACGTTGCTGCAACACTTGAAATTGCCCAGGCAAAGAAGGTCTAGTTTGTATTTTAGGATTTTAGCGTCCCCTGGTATTATAGGTTCAAATTCATTTTATTTTACCTTAAAGTTTAACTGAAAAGCCAACTTATTTTTGTGTCATTTGATTAAATACAATCATTTGGATTGTGCAAAGGGATTTTTTTTATTTTCCACTCTCTGCTCTGGTTATGACATTCAGAATATCTGCGGCCGTCCCCACAGCGTAAATTCTACTATGACGCGGGAAATTGTAATCTCAACAGCGGCTTTTCAGTGGGCAGTGGTGAGATTGGTGAAGATTGCTTAGTGCCTGAACAATTTTTTTTTTATAAAACTTTCTCGTAAAGCATACAACAAAAATGCAAGCGCATAGAATACCACAAATCACAAGGAAATTCCACTATTTGAAAATCGATTATTCGTGAATAGCGGAACAACGAAGTAACGCATATTCAGCGGGTCTTCAAGCACATTTAAGTGAATAAATGACTATTCACTTAAATGAATAACTAGACTGTCCTATCCCAGCCCTTTTCGGTTAAACTTTAATATTCTTGTCGATGACAAAAATAACAGCCTTGGGTCTGACGACGAGATTTGTGTTTAAGCCTTTCCTTCCCCGCAGAGCCCAGCGATTGACAAGCGTACCTTCCGCGTTAAGAGTGACATATCCCGTTTCCTTGACGGAATCACCCAACGCAGTCGTTACGCCGGTGAAGTTCATGGCGAAACAAACCGTCGGAAAATCATCTCCGATCTGCGTTCTGCCGCCAGGGAGAAAAACGCCGAGAAATTCCGCGATTCGATTTGGCTTGCCGCGGCGCTGGCCATAAAAACGCCAGGAGTTGATCGCGAGCTGATCAAGGTGATCGGAAACGCGCCCGCGGAGTTTTTCTCAGAGTCGTCGATGGAAGTGTCGATCGCCTGCTGGTATTGGATCATTTCTGCGAGGAAGGATTTGGAGTTCCTGCTGATCGTTGAAATGTCCGTGGCTTGGCAGGTAACCATTGCTTTCATTGTGAGTTTCAGGAAATTATAAATTACCTCTTATCATACAGTTACGTTTATAGTAATGATTCCTTTCGACTGGTAATGATCTCTGTTTCCCGCCTTACCAATATACTCCTATGAAAATGCTAACAGTGCTTCAGATGTAGGGACCTAAAGTAAGCTGAAGCACTGCCTTTCTATAGCCTACCCATACATCATCAATCTTGGCAAACATGGAGCACTTCTTTCCTATACCGATACATCATCAACTTTTAGTTATTGGCATAGGCCTACAGATACACACTAAGCGTTATATAGCATCGGGTAAATATTTGCTTTCATATCCATTATTGATAGTACTGCGTCAGCGCCATCAGCATTCAAGTGTTCGACTGAGACTGATGACAGGAAATTAGTTTGATTAAAAAGCATATCTATACTTTGCTTGTGTATTTTCTTTGTTGTATGCTACCTTCCGATTTTGGCGGAAATGAATTAATGAAGATACCTACGCTAAATGGATACCAGGTATCCATTTAGCGTCATTTTATATGTGATTCAATTATATTATTTTAATTTTATTACCTATCATAATGTATAAATACCCGAACAATTGAGTAGGAAAAATAAGGAAAAAGAAACAATTCACAACACTACGTAACCAACAACAAATTATCAACTGTTTCAGGAGTCTATACATATCGCTTGTCGGATCGAGATCTTGCCTATACCGCAGTAAACTCTTCTGAACGGCAATTACGAGCTGGACTACTCCATACTTCCTTGGTATGCTGCTGTTGCTTGACCAAGGCGGAAGCTTCAACAGATAATTTGCAAACTTATGAAACACTTACACATAATGCTTTAGCATCAGCCTCAGTAAAAATACATCAAAACGGTGCTAATGCAAGAAAGTGGGTAATAACGAACGCATTATACACTTTACCTAGAATGCTTCTGCAAAACTTATAATTTCCATGAGCGAATCCTCTGTCAGCTTGGGGTTTTCTGGAGCTATTAGTATTAACATAAGCGCATCCTCCCACTTTCCTGTTTTCAGAACACAGTCGAACAGAAAATGGGCCTGTTTTCCCTCGACAAGCCGGAAGACAGCCCCCTAGCTTCCCACGAAGAAAGTGTCCTCAAACCGCTTCCGCCTGATGTTGCTGCACACGATCTTTGGATCCGTTTCCTTCTGGAACGCATTGAGGTTGCCAGATACTCGAGCGAGGACCACGTGGACCTCTATGCCATGCTTTTGCATAAAACACTGCCGTTAGATGTCGGGGAGAGCCGGAATCATATCAGTCGCCACCCAGCTGCCTGCGGTGTGAGGTTTAGGTAAGAAGGATTCTCTCGGATTTTCGCTTTGTTAAAGCACGCATCTGCACAGACAGGATGCATACGTATTCAGTTGAACCAAGAAAATAGAATAACATAACGGAGAGAAATGTAATTTCCGTGGTGCTGACTCTTAGAAACTTATTTAGAAAGAGTAAATTTGCGTGAAAGTTTTTACCCCGGTATAATAGTTACGACTTTTCATTGCGTAGACAGTGTCGGTCCGCATAGAGCGCGGCCGAGCTCCTTTGACAAAAAAAAGCTTCGACTGGACACGCTACGATGCTGTTACGGCTTTCGCCGCGTCATTTGCGGGAACTGTAGCTCGTCCGCGCTGTTTGCGGATTACTATGAGCGTGTTCCACCCCTCTACCAATAGTAACTATTAGTTACTATTTCCGTTCCACCCTCCCGAAAAGTTACTACGCTGACCGTTCCAACCTTCTCAAATTAGTAACTATTATAATAGTAACTATTTGCTTACCACGCTCGGAAGCCTAGTAAGCGTAGTAACTACGCATCTCTGTAACGGGGTTGGTCCGGTCAGCCGCCGCCTGATATTTGACCGAAAAAAAAAGCATTCCAGCCTAGCGTAGTAACTACGGTAAGTAGGGTGGAACACGCTCTATGTCATGCGTAGTCTATGGAGTGAAAAGTCGCAACTACCATACCGGGGCAAATTTATCAGATTTCTTTTCATTATGGGTTATTATATTTTCTAGACAAATTCGGTAATTTTTTTGTCACGGCATAAGTCCCTTGGATAACTTTCCATCTTCACGTTATATTCCAGGACGAGATGTATCCCAAAACTCCACAGGTATACGCACTGTGGGGAAACATGATTTTGCAAGCTTAAACGCGTGTCCCCTATAGTTACAGTTGTTGCTGAACTGCTGTTGGTTGTTGCCAGAGATGGGCTAATCCGATCGTGAAAGGATTCGAACCCGGATCCGGGACTAGGTACAAATCCGAATCCACCATATTTCATGCTGATGATTCGAATCCGACCTTAGCAAAAATCAAATCATGTACATATGTTATCACTGGTATCTAAGGTAATCAGGTAACGTGATAGATCACTGAGGATGGTTGGAGGTGGAGATCAAAAAGTTGGACTGCCGAAGCCCACTGTGTAAAAAATTGGGAAACAGAAACTGGAAGGATGTAAACTAGAAATTTGAGCGGATTCGTGAGATTGAAGGTTTGGAATCCGGTTCCGAATCCAGCCTGACAAGCAGAAGATTCTAATCTGGCCAAAAGGACGAACCTACTCTTTCGTGCCGCCAACAAGTATCCATCTTTAGCTGGAAAGAAGAAGAAGAGATAGGTGACTCCTAAACCAAAATTCGGAAGAATTTCTACCTTTTCGACGTCCCAATCGAACAGCAAGAGCAGCAGCCGTGTCAAGAATGAAATCACAGAACCAGCTTTAACTCCAACCAATTTTCAGAGAAGTTCACCAAATTATATATTTAAGGAAGGATCTTTAATTGTTTTTCTACGAGTTTATTTTCCAGCTTGAGCCTGAGGAGGACCCTTGCCAAGAAGGGCCGAAATATAGCTCTAATAAAATGTATCCGTTTTGCATCGTCAAATATGAATCCTGGATTCAAATCCGAATCCGGATTCGGATCTCTGGTTGTTGCCCCTATGATGACGGTTGTTGCTCACTTCAAAGTTTTCCTAACTGTCGTTGATAAATTTGAATGCATCTGTTGTATTTTCTCAAACGATCTGTAGGCGATCAAAACGTGGCAGATCTCTGAAGGCAGGGCGAGTCGAGCAGATCGCGGCCGTGTCGAAAATGAGATCTCAGCAACAGCTTTAACCACAGCAATTCCTACGAACTAACTCACCAAAATCATATACTTATAGCTGCTAGAATCTTCAGTTTCATCGCAGGTTCGTTTTCATAGCGTGAGCTTGAAGAGGACCCGTGCCAAGAGAGGCCGGAACAATAGTTGCGTTTTTGCAGATACCATGGTCTAAAGTCATTCTTGCAGTCATCAATCTGACACCACGGTCAAAAGGCGTTTTTGCAGTCATCGTGGTATCTGATATCCAGATACAACGGTCCGACCGTGGTAACTGATCCTGGTATCTGAAAAAGTCATCTCACTTTCATCATTTTTTGTCAAATTGTTGGGAAAGAAGTTTGGCACTTAGTATTATGACTGGGTATCAGTTTTTCTTTTGGGATGACTTCGAATAGCGTAATTTGGGCAATTATCGTTTTTGCAGAGCAACCATATATCAGATACCACGGTAACCGCAAAAACGACTAATTGCAGATCCAATTACCGTGGTAACAGATACCAGATACCACGGTATCTGCAAGAATGCAACTAATGCTAGAATACATCTCAGCTTACTTATCCGTTTAGCGCAGTTAAAAGTTACGTTTTTGCAGATACCATGGTATCTGTTACCACGGTAACTGGATCTGCAAGTAGTCGTTTTTGGAGTTGAAAACGACAATTGCCGAAATTGCGCGTTTCGGAGTCATCCCAAAAGAAAATCTGATATCCAGTCACGCCACTAAGTGCCAAACTTCCTTCCCACCGACTTGACAAAAATTGATGAAAATGAGATTACTTTTTCAGATACCACGATCAGTTACCACGGTAACTGGCCAGATACCACGATAACTGCAAAAACGACTTTAGACCATGGTATCTGCAAAAACGCAACTAAAGATTACATTCCGTCTGACTGTTACTGTGTTTTCTTAGGCTCCTCCACTGTGGCCTGATCCTCCTACAGATGGACGAACTTCTGTCAAAATCGGTCAGCAAAAACGTGCTGCGAGAACGCATCTATCAAACATGTTTGGACTATTTTGCCGGACCGATGCGTTGCCCCACTCAGAAGGAACAGAAACTCAAGGAGGATACAATTGCTCTGATGAAATTTTGGCAGACACTGCACTCGGATAAGAAACACGTCCGAGCCAATATGTTCGGGGGTAAGAATTTAAGTAGTTATGCCCACAAAATAGAACATACAATAGCACAGATATTTCACTTCCTGTTTTAGCAGTATTTACCATTAACCCCCCCCCCCCATCAATTTATCCTACTTAGAAAGTTTTGCAAAGTTTACGGTTGTTGCCGAAACCATTCTCCAGTGCACAAACTGACGCATATCCTGGTTCAGCATGTATATTTTTACCCCTAAATAGCCTCCCTAATCGGCGGTGTCCTGCATTTTTTTTCTTCTAAATGTCGTGTTGCAGCCGAAATACCGTTCCTAAACGAAACCTGGCAGCTTGTGTCTTAAGGGGCTTTCCCAGTGAGACAATTGCGGTGCTCATGTATATAGTAAGAGTAAGTAAGATTATTGCACAAAAAAGCTCGAAGGCCATTCCGGTCCTTTCACACCGCGAGGGTTACGCCCGCAAGAAAGTGAAATGGATGGTTCTGACGACATAACATTAATTTCTGCCTGGTATATGTATTTTTGTATTATCTCTAGATACATCACATTTTTATGTATTATATATTGTATTAATTGCTGGTGTTCTTTTCTTTTTTTTTTAAACAGATGTTAGATATGGGTAATACGAATTTCTGGAATCAATAATGAATTTGGGTATGGATTGAAACTGATTTTGAGAAAAAAGTATGTTTTTCATTGAGGTTGCGATTTTTTGTTTTTAAGGAATAGCAACGCAGAATTAAATAAAAACAAATAGAATAAACAAAACCAAAAATAAAATGGATCCAGATTAATTCCGTCACCTGAATAATTTTTACTCGAACGAAATCCATTTTGTAAGCATTCCCCGTGTTCTCGTTATTTTCCGTGCGCGGAGTCCGCGTGTTGTGACTCCCTTTGTTTTCGCCGTCGCCCCTGAGGAATCCTCGGGAAACGGCGAGAACATGCCTTAAGAGAAAGTGAATAGTTTGTTGCGTATTCGATAGGAGTTGTAACCAGTGGCGAAACTAGCCCATTTTCGTGGGGGGGGGGCAAGCCCAGATTTTACCGACAAGATTTAGCAATTTACCGACAAAAAGCGCCGCTGCCGCTGCGCGGCAACGGCGCATTTTTCCCGCGAACGCATCTTAAAACCATTGTAATAATAAGTTGTAACATATCCGTTGAGATGGTTTTGTAATGAAAGTTAGTGAATTTGCCATTCGCTCCTGGCACCAATGGTTATCAAATGGAACCAGGAACACTATGCAGTCAGCAAACCAGAAAAGTTACAGACATTGCAACAGACTACTTCACTGCTTGAAGGTTTACTCTTGTAAACTAAGCGGCTTCTTGGGGTTCCGTCTGTCTTGTCTGTCCGTCTGTTACCATGATAACTTTCAAAGGGGTTGAGAAAAGTAAAGGTGAAGTGAACGGGCAATCCAATTTATGGAAACTTGACGGCTGATTGGAGCAGATGCCCTAAATTTGTTGCTTCTGTATCCGAATGAAATCTGACAACTTTGAGTGGAAGCTAGGCGACACGGTAACTTTGTGATACTCCTCAAAAACCAAACGGGTTCATGGGCCCCAGAAAGTGCTCGGATTCGACTGAAACTTGCCCAAGATGTTCAGTTTATCCGCGTCCGAGAACAATGTTGCAAGGTGGTCTCGGAAATATTCTAATACAAGTGGGGCCGAACGGACAGAGTGATTGGGATAAGACTCGGAAGGTGAAAAATGGGACCTAGACATGTAGTTTGAGGCCGAAACCGGATCTGACGTGCGTGGGGTGAAGGTCGGCTGGGGGGTACACTGTCAGAAGTTTCATAACAGATAGCGCATAACACTTTCAAGAATAACACCTTTTCACTTAGAAATAAAGTGTTATGACCAATTAAGTTTACACTATTTCGTGCCTAGATCTCCAACTACACCTTCAATTGGTAAAAATACTAACGTGAACGAAAGAAACATAACAGATAACATCCCAAAGTGTTATCTGTTGAAACCGGGCATCCTTCTGTTGTCCTTATGTCACTTCTGACAGTGTAGTATTTTTACCAATTGAAGGTGTTGTTGGAGATCTAGGCACGAAACAGTGTAAACTTAATTGGTCATAACACTTTATTTCTAAGTGAAAAGGTGTTATTCTTGAAAGTGTTATGCGCGATCTGTTATGAAACTTCTGACAGTGTACCGGACCGGTAGGCCCACTGGAATTTTTTTCGGAAATGCTCCGATTCGAGTGCTGCTTGATGGATTGTAGACGGAAATGCCAAAGTGGTGCTTGATGGATTGTAGACGGAAATGCCAAATATGGTAATGCTGTGGGGGGATTAGAGGTGGGTCCTGGACATTTTCTTAAACGCTTGGGGACCAAATGGGTTGAGCAACTGAGATAAACTTGGCGATACAGTATTGCCAATACTGCGCCCATGTGACCAAGTTGTGTTATTCAGATATCCTGGCCTGATCCAACCTTGGTGGGGGGATCACTGAGGGGAATATGAAACTCACAAATCACTGGATAAAGTGGACTATTTCCCGAATGATTGTACCATGTACCGCCAGATCAACCCAAAAGGGCAGTTTATGGGTGGGAACAGAGAAATCACCCAAGAACAAACCAAGCAAACAGGTTTGCCAGTGTGGTTGATTTACCGTCAAGGAGCATAAAGGAACGAATAAGTGTATGTTTGGCTCGATCGGATCATCGGCTTGACGTCCCGACAAGGCTTTTGTCGGTATCATCTCCGCACCGACAAAAGAGCTCTTGCCGGTACTGAAAACCGAATCCGCCCACCGGTCTCCGCACCGACAAATGCCACCGATTTCCAAACAAGAACTTTCCTGTTTTACCGACAGAACTTTTGTCGGTATCAGAAACGGATTGATAAATCGTACCGTACCGACAAACGCTGCCTATTTCCCGACAGGAAGTGTCCTGTTTTACCGACAGAGCTTTTGTCGGTATCAGAAACGGAATGCTAAAGCGTACCGTACTGACAAACGTTGCCTATTTCTCAACAAGGAGTTTCTTCCTGTTTTACCAACAGAGCTTTCTTGGTATCAGAAACGACATGATAAAAGCGTTTGTCGGTGCTTCGCACCGACAAATACTACCGATTTACCGACAAGATTTTTCGTGGGGGGGGGGGGCAGCTGCCCCCCCACGCCCTCCCCTAGTTTCGCCACTAGTTGTAACCCAGCTAGAACAGCTAATAGCTTCTTCTGTTTGTAGACCAGGACAATCATAATATTCTTATGGCTGAAGCGCGACTCACACCTGCCAGTGACTCAGGGCGCCTCACCGCTTCAGGCTGGATCAACACGGTCAATCTCCCCTCTGGAAGCACCGTCTCTAGGAAGAATGTTCAGACCAAGAGGTTCCTGGGGTCTGAAGCAAAGGTCAAGGACTATACTAGAAAGCGAACCCTGATTCTCTCCCTTCTGGTAAGTCTTTTTTTTTCACAGGATTGTATTGTAACTTCTTTTAAAACGAGAATATCATCTTTTCTTATTTATTCTCATATTTCTTAATTTAATTTTCTCCGCTCTGTGAAGTAGATTATTTTTATTTTTTTTTGCTGAACCATTTTAAGTCACCCACTCTTTATAAGCAAACTTATGTAACGCTCAACAACTGTTTAAAAAAAAAATCAAATTCATTTCCATGCTTTAATTTTTATAGATAAATAAAGTATAGTTTAATCATAACAAGTTAAAATCTGATTTGTTTGAAGCAGAATTAAAGCACAAAATCTACACTTGTTTGCTAAGTTACTAGTGCGCTAAGACCTTATAAGTCTGCTCAGTTGTTTGTAGGGAATAGGTGGTGACGGATACATTAAGTAATTCATCTTCTTCTCAACTTTCACTTGTTTTCGCTTGTGGAATTCTGTGTTACAAACAAAGTATTAATGTAAGGTTTCCCTTTACTATGGTTTACTCTCTGATGTTGCGGTAGCGTGCGCAATCCCTTTTCAGGTAATTACGGAGAGTTTGGAGGCTTGGCTTTCGATCTAGTTCGTACGACTATAATGACTTTATTTACACGATAACGACAGGATGCAACCTGCTAAACAAATACTTGTTTGTCTTACTTTAAATCTATGAGTTTCTTGACAGGCAGGTCGATTGCTTGGTGGGTCGGGTTGACGGTCGGTCGGTCGGTGATCTGACAATGGCTCTTGAAGAGTGAAGGCGGTACTCGGAGAATGACGGCGCTCGGAGAATGTCGGTGGCACTCGGAGAACGTAGACGGCACTCGGAGAATGTAGACGGCACTCGGAGAATGTAGACGGCACTCGGAGAATGAACAGCCTAAGATCTGTCTAGTGTAGAACGACAGCCTAAAATCTGTCTAGTGTAGAATGACAGCCTAAAATCTGTCTAGTGTAGAATGACAGCCTAAAATCTGTCTAGTGTAGAATGAACAGAACTATTGTTGATAAACACACTTTGAAAGTTGGAACTGGACTTTGGATATGGGTGGGCAGCCTCCGAGCTGCCAAGCTCTTCACAGCTTTGGACCCAAATCTGGACTGACTATTATATTCCTATCGTGCTCTTTTATATTCCTATCGTGCACCAACGTGTTTTTCCTCCCGACACGTGACGCGGCTGTTGATCTACTTTCAGTCTTTCAGAACCGGCTTCTTTTATGACTGACCTTTTGTTTTATTACCAAAGTGGTAATAAACAATTCTCTCTTGAGCACCGAAAGTCGGCCATGTCGGAGGGTCATCTGTTTGGGTCACGTATACACATACACACATACACTATTACAAAAATATATTACAAAAATACAATACTGAACTTACACCTAACTTTACATTAATATGTCTTTTTTGACGCCTCACCATTTGTTTGTTCTAAGGCAGTGGAAATTGAGTTTTTCACGACATGGTACAACCCGATGGCTGCTCCAGAAAACCAGCTCCCTGGTGAAGAAACAATCACCCAATGGAGGGCCACTGTTACTAACGACAAGACATGGAAAGAGATAATCAACGCCGCGTGGGAAATGAGTCCAGCTCTTGTGGTCTTCCTACCCTCAAGGTAAGTTACCGCTCGCCACAAGTAGCGTCTTCCGTACATTGTAGCGATGACACGTTTGTGTTAAGTTGAGTCTTCACCTTCCGGAATCTGGGTTCCCAGATTTTCCGAGATTTTTTTTGAATTTCTTCTGCGATACTTAAAAATTCCAGAAATCTGGAAGTTCAAAAGCCCCTTTTTTCCGGATTATTTTGATATACTTTTGAACCGGTTCATATTCCAGATGCAATTTACAGAAGACGTCAAAGAATAATCTGGAAGCCCAGAATCCGGAAGTTGGGGGAGGTGAAGACCAGACTTTACTATTCAGGATATAAGTAATTAAGTAATTTATTTATAACACGCCATGGTGAATTTTTTCAACTATTCTGGTTGTGATGTTCTGGTTCCTTTAGTCTTCGTTCGCTTTGGTTTCTGGACAGATTTATTGTTCGGTGTACTGAATTGTTCTCATCTCGAGTCTGAGCACGGCAGACCAAAACAACGTACGGTCCTGCTACGAGCCAGTATGTTCTACCTTCAAGGAAGGCTTCTTAATTGCGTCGTAGCCCTTATAGTCTGCGTCACGTCAAAACAGCAAAGAGGACGTTACCCATTACTCTTTCTATGCAGCGATTCTAAAACTTTGTTCTTTTTCGGAATATTATTTTATCCAAATTGTCTTGGATCTGCGTAAGGATAGGTAGACTCAGAATAAATATTTTCATAAACCATTTTGTTTAACCGCTGACTTACTACATTACTTCACTACGAATGTTCCGTCATTTTGGATCGCGATGTATCACTTAATAACAAGACCAAAGGTTCCGATGGGATCCCAAAAATTCAATATTTGATCCAGACAATTAGGTTTTGTCTTAGCCAGATCCAGTCTTCGCCGGGCCAAACAGCTACTCATTAAGAAATCCAAGCTCAGATATGGATTCAGCATGTGCGTTTACCTCTATAAGCCGATCGAAACGATCATAGCTTACTTTTGTGAATTTTGCGGTTTTGGCGAAATTCAAGAACTACTTGTCCGGCGAAAAGCTAAAGCTGAAAAACGGATTCAGCGTATCTCCTTACTCCTGTATTCAACATCTAGCCAACTTCAAATAAAAATTTAACTTCTAACAAATTTTCCGGTTTCAGCCGGATTCCGGACGAACTATATGTCCGGCTAAAGAGTGATTGTCATATACGGATTCTGCATCTCTTCTTACCCCTAAATCAATCATCTAATCAACTTCAAATAAAATTTAACAAATTTTCCGGTTTTGGCCGGATTCCGGGCGAACTACTTGTCTCGCGATAAAATGGTTTTCGTATTCTTGTTCAGCATGCCTTCTTACCCCAAAATCAAACATCTAATCAACCTCAAATAAAACTTTTACTTTTAACAAACTTTCCGGTTTTGACCGGATTCCGGACGAACTACTTGTCCGGCGAGAAAATGGTTTTCATATTCGTGTTCAGCGTGTCTTCTTACCCCATAATCGACTATCACATTAGCTGTTTAAAAAAATTTTGCTTGCCCCTTAATTTAAACCCCCTCCCCCACCCCTAAATGTAAAGCTACAGGGCCCGTCTACGAACTCGACCTTACTCTTGACCCAAAGAATCCCCACACCAAGTTTCATCAAAATATCTCATTGCCTTCGAGAGTTATCATGCTTACAGACAGACGGACAACTTTTGTGATGTCGTAGGTATCCCTCCACTTACGTTTTGGGATCCCAAAAATAAGAAATTTTGTTCTATCTACTTTTCTCAGTGTGTCTAAATAGGACAAGGGAAGTCCAGACTACTTGCAGGACGGGTGGTAGCCTATCATGGATTCAGCAAACATTTTCGTTTTTATGGCAGTTGCAGGTTGCAGCCTTCGGCTGAAGTGCCGGGTCACAATACAATTTGCAAAAGAAGTTTTGGTAACCATAAATGAGCTATTACTCGGAAAAATAATAGCGTGCTATTACTATTACTATTACTGTAGTGTAATAGCAAAGCTATTACTATTACTATTACTGACCGAAAAAGTAATCCTATTACTATTACTTTTTAAGTAATAGTAAAAGCTATTACTATTACTATTACTTCTGTGTGTATATGATTTGAACCCATATTGCCCATTTGTAATGTATTAACTATATCCTACAAGATGAGAATCCCGCTATAGGAACGCAGCTCGCAGCGAAAGAACTCGGTAGTATTGCATGGGGATTAAATTTGCATACAATCGGTCTTCTGAGGTGGGGAATTAACTAACGATACTAAACTAAAGCCAGACCAGAGCAATGGGAATTAGGGCAAAGTAATAGTAAAGTAATAGTAAAACTATTACTATTACTTCATAGATAATAGTAAAACTATTACTATTACTATTACTGTAACTATTACTAATAGCTCATGTATGTTGGTAACACCATACATTTGCATGATCCTCAAGGGCCCATGATCATTTGATGGATTTTGCTTGAAGGTATGGTTCCTTCCCTCTACGAATGAATATTCAAACAATGGGTTAAACGGAAACGTCAGCTACGATGCTACAAACCTCATTCGTTTCGTTTCTTCCATTCACTAATTTTGTCCCTGACGTTCGACAGCCTGAGGAGGACCCTTGCCAAGAAGGGCCGAAGTATCGCTGTCAAAGCATCGTAACTGATGTATCCGTTTTACCCATTGTTTGAATTCATTTTTTCCAGCCAGCTTCGGCTCAAGGAGTATTTTTCCCTTACGACCTTGAGAGAACGAACCTTGGCTGATATACATGCTACACATCCTTGCCAGTGCCATATGAGCTTACAGCTCTTGTTTTTTTATAGACTGCGAAATATCGATATCGGAACACGAGAGGTCCAGCGTCTCGTCCAGTTGAACCCGGGCTGTGTCGCCCACATTCCAGAGGCTCTTGACTTCTTAGTCACCCCGGACTCCATTATTAATGACATTCCAACGCTTTCGTACATGCTCCACTGGGAAAGAGTATCTCCCGTCAAGGCTCTATCGTACTTTTCGAGGCAGTACCCCCAGCACCCAATAACTGCCCAGTATGCCGTCAGATGTCTCGCTAGCTACCCGCCAGATGCCGTCCTCTTCTACATTCCACAGTTAGTCCAAGCAATTAGATACGATTCGGTAAGTCCTGGATTTTCTATAATTTCTCTTGTATATAGGTTCAGTCGAAAACCGGTCCCCGGACAACTGCGTTTCTCTTCTAGTAAGCGTTATTGAGACGTGGGGTCAGTGAATCGCTACGCTTCTCTGATATTTTGAATCAGATGCACAGTTCGACAGTATTTTTCGGCTTAAACCTGAAGAGGACAAAGAAGAGCCGAAATATAAGTCGAATAAAATTTAGCTGACGAATCGTTTTGCCCTTTCAAATATGATTCGCTGTCAGCTTGGGTTGAAATAAAATTCAGATACACAGTTTTTATGGCACTTGCAGCTTCGCTCAAGTGCCATATACCGATCACTTTTCGGTCTGTCGGTCGGTCGGTCTGTCAGGCCACTCATCTCGAGTTACGGTACTTCCAGATGAGCTAGGACGATGAAACTTGGCAGGCATATCAGGGACCCGACCAAACTAATTTGGAAATAGTCACTTCCCCGATCCGACCACCGTGGGGGGAGTGGAGGGATGGGGAATCCGGAATATTGACGTATTTACAACTTTTTAACGGGGAATCGGATCTTAATGAAACTTGATGTTTGGAAAGACGTCGTGTCTCAGATGTCACATTTCAAGTCCGGAATGGATCCGGTGAATTTGGGGGGAGTTGGAGCGGGGAGTCGGAAATCATGCGACATATTCAGAGTGGACGGGTCGGGATGAAACTTGGTGGGAAGAACAAGCACAAGCCCTAGATACAAAGTTGACAAGACCGGACCGGATCCGAGCACTGTGGGGGGAGTTGGAGGGAGGGTTCCGGAATTCCGGTGATCCCGACTTAAGATACTTACACATGTGTTGGGACGATGGAACTTGGCAGGCATATTAGGGACCCGACCAAACTAACTTGGAAATAGTCATTTCCTCGATCCGACCACCGGGGGGGATGGAGGGAGGGGGAATCCGGAATGTTGGCGTATTTATAACTTTTGAACGGGAACCGGATCTTAATGAAACTTGATATTTGGAAAGATCTCGTGTCTCAGACGTCACACTTCAAGTCCGGGATGGATCCGGTGACTTTGGGGGGAGTTGGGGGGGGGGATTGTTTGACATGTTCAGAGTGGACGGATCGGGATGAAACTTTGGGGGAAGAATAAGCACAAGCCCTGAATACATAATTGACAAGACCGGACCGGATCCGAGTACTGTGGGGGAGTTGGAGGGAGGGTTCCGGAATTCCGGTGATCCTGACAAGACGCTTAGACATGTGCTGGGACGATGAAATTTGGCAGGCATATCAGAGACTTAACAATTTTCACTTAAGAACAGTCGGATTTTGCTTACAAATAATCACAGCAAACACACGCATTGGCGAATTCCTACTTTCATCATTTTACCAAGCCTTGCAAGTGCCATATGAGCTTACAGCTCATGTTTTATATTACTCTGAACCCTTGGTAGATCAGATCCCCGGGGTCCGGTTTTCGAACGACCCAACCCGTAGGGAAAAAAGGTACCCGGATTCCCGTAAAGGTGTCCGGAATTTTGGAACAACATTCCGGGCACGGAAAACGTAACGGAAATCCCGCCTGGGGAGTCTTGTTTCCTGGAATTCCGCAGTTTAACGCGGAATTCCTGTCAAACCGCGGAATTCCGGGACGTTTTCCGTGCCCGGAATGTTGTTCCAAAATTCCGGACACCTTTACGGGAATCCGGGTACCTTTTTTCCCTACGGGAATGTAGCCTACGTGTGCATGGTTCAGATCGCAAGCTGTTCAGCTCTCCCTTATAGTGGTGAAAGTTCGCGGATTACTTTGATTCATGAATCCCGGTCTTTGATGAATGGCATCGCGATCTGAATCCAGAATGAATTCCAGATCCTCCCCCTGGTGATGGAAACCTGCTAGGGGTTCGAGGTCCAATTTCAGGATATTTAGTCATGCATTTTTTGGCCTCCGAAAACAAAAAATGCTGTTTAAGTATATTAGAATATTAGTATATAGAAGTCCTGCCTTGAGCACAAGAGGCTATTTCTTTGCCATATTCAGATACCTCTTTTATAAGCACGACTCCCCTGTCAATGCGACAATAGGGACAAAAGGCGAACCCGCTTTCCCGCCTGATAGCAATAGAGACATTATGCTACAACCATGGACCCTTGATTTTGGGCACTGGGTAAGGATTTTGGATAATCTCCACTACCAAATTTTAACTGAGGCCTCCCATTCACAGCTGTCCTACCTACAAGAATTCATCAAGACCCTGGCCAAGCGGTCTCAGCTCGTTGCCCACCAGCTCATCTGGAACATGAACGTCAACAAGTTTCAGGACGAGGAGGGGCATATTAAGGACCCGGACCTCTACGAGGTCCTAGACGCAACTGTCCAAAACATGATCAACGCTCTTTCTGGTCCCGCCCATGCGTTTTATGAACGGGAGTTCAAGTTCTTTGGAGATGTAACGGCAATCAGTGGAGAGATTCGGCCGTTTCCCAAAGGTGAGACGCCCCTTAGTTTTTCTTGCTTAAAGGACCCCTCTTGCTTATTCTGCCTTTAATAATATACCTAGCTCCCTTGTGGAATTATAAGCTTCTAAAATCCTCACCTTTCTCCATTGTTTCGTTTTGTGCCTACGAATTTTTAGCTCTTTTTCGGCCGTGCCGAGTTTTGCTCGTCACAGAACGCAAAGTTTGCCGCAATCTTCAATGTCCTCTGACAACTCCTTCACATATAAGGATACGAGAATCTTCTGTTTTTTACTTCTTTTATTTGGTTAGTTTTCCAACTTTTTAACCACGGCGCGTTCAGTTTTCAAACGTTTTGCGCCCAGCCGCCGTGTCGGAGAGCAAGAAGGCTGGATATAGTCGACAAGCTCTAACAAGAAAATCACTAATTTCAGGTGGAAAGTAATGGTGTTTTCGAAAATAGTTTTATCTGGTCCGTTCCATAGGGAAAAGATCATTTCTAGTAAGAGTTATGCTTTAAGGTAAGGTTACAGTTGCTTTAAGCACAAGTCACAGTAAATAAAGTTACTGCTCTAACACTTTACGTGCGTGACTCCTTTGTAGCTCTTTGGAGATGTAACGGCAACCAGTGGAGAGATTCGGCCGTTCCCCAAAGGTGATGCGCCACAGTTGCTTAAAGCACAAGTCACAGTAAATAAAGTTACTGCTCTAACACTCAACGTGCGTGACTCCTTTGCAATTCTGCTGGGTTTCTCAGAGATCATAAGTTCCCAGATGTTCTTGAAACTAAAAATAAAGCTAAGATACTTAAAATATGCCAATTTTTAAAGAGTGTATTAGTTAAATAAAGACGAGTTATGTAAAGTGTATTATGTACGGCCAATTGGCTATTAAAATATTCATTCATTCCCCTGGCTGTTTTCAGCTTCACTGGACCCCGTTGGTTTTTATAAGAAATCTGGAGAAACTTGCGTAACCGGTATTCCTAACCAATGAGCTCCTCGGAAGTGCTAAGTGGGAGCCTGACACGCCTCGAAAGGAGCCAAACGCGGCGCATATATATAAGATTTTTGCGTTCACGGATTCAGCTGCGAGCAAACTGTCTCCCAGTTTTGGGGAATATTGTTTTGTAAAGTTGATGTTGGGGATCTGGACCATCTTCTTCACAAGTGCCAGGAGTTTTCCTAACAGAGTTTACATTGAGTAAAGCGTGTGCTGAGCTACGTTAAGGCTGCGCGTAAAACGCTCTTGCCTTTCCCGAAGTACAGAGATAGGTCGTGCTACTTTATACTTTAAAGACAAACTGTTGTTTGGTTTAACGTGTAATGTTGAAAGGCATATGCTGTCATGTTGTATAACTGTTATGAAAGGAGACATCGTACTTACGATACTAATTCAGTCTACTTCAGTAGTATTTCCATCCATTTGCGCTCCCGATATTTTCCACTTCATAAGTCGCTATTGGTATTGGACCGGTTATTACTCTTGCCGCGTTTGTTCTCTATACGTGACGTATCAGGCTCCCGATCATTGTTTCCGAGAAGCTGATTGGGCAGCAGACCGAGTATGCAAATTTTGCCACGTTTCTCATCCAAGGCAAGGAACATGGAAAGAGGCTAGAAACAGCCGAAGCGTTGTGTAATTTGCTGCGAGCATAGCTAAGTTTTAAAGTAGTTAACTGTCTCAGAACATCTTAGCAGAAACACTATGTAGTGGGAGGTGTCCTTTAAGGAATAGAAATGATGATTGATTGATTGAAATGCAAAGTCAGCGTAGTGGCAAAATTTAGAGAAGTATTCGAAGAAGCAGTAAATAGAGTTGTTTTCTTCCTTAGGGCCAGAGCGAAAGAAAGCCTGTCTGGATGCATTGAGCCGCATTAAGGTTCAGAGTGGCTGCTACCTGCCGTCGAGCCCAGAAGCTTTGGTTCTCGACATCGATGACAAAAGTGGCACTCCGCTTCAAAGTGCCGCAAAAGCGCCGTTCCTGGCACGCTTCAAGGTTTTGCGCTACGGTATAAAAGAGGTGGAGAGCATAGCTATGAGAAATGCACCGGTGAGGCAAATGGGAATGGGAGAAGAGTATTGGCAGGCTGCGATCTTCAAGGTAAGAGAGATAGTGGAAAAAGTAGGAGAGTTCTTGGCTAGCAAGTCTTGACTAGCAAGTCTTGACACAATTAGGCGGTCCTTTGCCAAAACCTAGTAAGTGCATTTTGAACGATTTATAAGGAAACGCAAAAAACTGTTTTGATTTTGGTAAAGATGTGTCCCTCGCCTGTAGATACTAGGCTTGTACGAAGAAACTATGTAAGATATACAAATTCTGATTACGCCATTAGATTCGCCGTGGTGGAATTAGTGGCCATCAATGTTTACCTCAAAAACAATTTTTTTTTAGTTACTAAGGTTTTGGCAGAGGACAGCCAAATTCAAGGGCTTATACAAGTTAGGGAAAGTATTTTTCGCCCCTTCATTTGATACCTTCACTCAAAAAAATTGGGGCTGTTGGCCAACCCACCTACGAGTTTGACCTTCACTTTGGCGCATAGAATCCTCTCAACAAGTTTGAACAAAATAGCTTTTGTCCGTCTGTAAGCACGATAACTCTAGAAGTGAAAGAGCTATTTGGATCAAACTTGTTGTGAGGATTCTATGCGCCAAAGTCAATAATAATAATAATAATAATATTGCAATTATATTATTATTATTCACTTTAGCGCATAGAATCCTCACAACAAGTTTGAACAAAATAGCTCTTCCCCTTCTAGAGTTATCGTGCTTACAGACGGACAACCTGTGTTGCCACTTGACCTAAATAAAATGCACTACCGAAGTAGCCAAAAAAATACTACCAGAGGAGAAAAGTACTACAAAAAAATAAAAAATTCGCTTCGCGCAACACGCGCATTGCCGTGCACTTTTGCTGCTGCAACCATTTTAGCATGAGCCTACGAATATGGCCTAAAAAGAATCTTCGTCAAAAATAGGAGTTTCACCTAGAACCAGATTAAAATGGGCAAATCAAATCAAATGGGATCAAATGTCATAATCAAATCAAATGGGCAAAATACAACTAGGCCCACATGAACTTTGACGGAAAGGATAGTTTTTTTCGAATAGCGTGTCGCGGCGTCATCCGCGAGACGCGCCAAGCTTTTTTGAGTTAGTAAGTTTTAGTGGAATCTAGTAAAAAATATCTCCAGTTTATTAAGATCAGTTTTTGCAAGGTGGCAACGTTGGATCCTCGTCAGGTTTTAGCTAGAAGAACGAACCCGTAAATCTGTATCGTTGGAATAAATCTCAGCTCACGCATCCGCTAGCGCCGTCGACCGCGTTCTGATCCCTCTCAAGCCGGCAATGGAAGGCCCTCATTGTTGCAGTGGTGACTACGGCACTCACCGAAAAATTTTAAAGATTCACTAAAGAGCTTGTCGTTTTGATATACCACCACGGGAATTCAGCTGATGCATTCCAGTTCCCCGGAAGACGAAAGGTTTCGATGGGATCCAAAAAATGGAAAACTGGCTTTAAAAAAAGTATTTTTTTTCGCCCCTTCATTTGATAACTTCACCAACAGCGTCGCAGGTGTGGGGTGGTGAGCGGTGTCTACGGCACTCGCCGAAAAATGCGGTGACTACGGCACTCACCGAAAAATGCGGTGACTACGGTACTCACCGAAGAATGCGGTGACTACAACACTCACTGAAAAATGTGGTGACTACGGCACTCACCGAAAAATGCGGTGACTACAGCACTCAACGAAAAATGCGGTGACTACGACACTCATCGAAAAATGCGGTGACTACTGCCTTCCCCTAAATTATATCCATCGAAGTCGTCAACAGATTCTCTTTATTGCTTTCTTAATATCTTTCCTTTAAGACATTTTGTAACTGTTGAATCTATCCTCTTTAAACTGAAGTATGACCGTGGTTTGCTTCCCTCGTTTTTTCGTTCCTCGAACCTTTTCCCGCTTAAAACTACTGAACACGGACATCTAACTAGAAATTTTAATAAACTGTATCAGCCAAGAATTATAACTGAAAGATCGAAATTTTCTCTTCGAAACTCAGTAATTCGGAACTGGAATATTTATACTTCTAGATTGTACATTTCACAGTCAATTCAAACAACCAAACGTAAACTCAAATTTATGTTGTTGTACTGAGAATTTAATTGGTGTTAAGCGAGTTTCTTGTTAGTTAATGCGGATCGCCTTCGGTTTTTATAGATATTATCTGGTTTTTGTAGATACTGGACCTGGGGGATTGTGAATACTCGGTCCAGGATCTTTCCTTGGACTGATATTTTTTTATTGTTGGTTTCGCTGGACGTGTCAACGGGTGGTGTTGGGGACCGGGTGCTGACCGGAGAACACGCATATTTCCACTAGTATGAATGGCATGTAGTGAAAAATGTTGTATTTAGTTAAAGAAGTTTTCCATCCCGTGCATTACGAATTTGTCTTCTCAGCCGGGCTCTGGACATTTTGTTATTTAATTTATTATTATAAAGAACCTGAACCTGAACTCACCGAAAAATGCGGTGACTGCGGCACTCATCGAAAAATGCGATGACTACGGCACTCATCGAAGCTGTGACTACGGTGCGGGACTACGGACACTCACCGAAAAATTTATGATTTATTGCAGGTAGGGGATGACGTGCGTCAGGACATGCTGGCTCTACAGGTGATTTCTCTTTTCCAAAAGATCTTCCAGCAAGTGGGATTGAACCTGTTCCTTTATCCCTACCGAGTCGTCGCCACCGCTCCAGGCTGCGGAGTCATAGAATGCGTACCCAACGCCACCTCTAGAGATAGCTTAGGAAGGCAGACAGACATCGGGTAAGTGGCGTGTTGGCTATACATGAATGCATAATTTATTGGAAAAGTCAAGATCAGTCGAGTCGTTATTTACATCATGTTCTTGCAGCTCAACGTTGTGTTCGTCTGACCAAGAACAAATAACCAGATAGAACTTCTGTCTTTAGTCGCATGCACCGACTATGAAAACCCCGACAAAACTGAGCGGACCTAGAGGTACTTACTCTAGCTTTGAGCTGATGTTGATACCCGTTTACTGCTCTTCCGTCTTCACCGTTGCTTATCGCACAAGGAGGCTGGCAGGAGGCGTACTCAGCGCGCTGACCCGCTCTGGAGCGCGTCCATAGAACCAATCAACTTTGACTCCTACTTTTCCTCATCCGCGAGTTGACAGCGATTTAGCTATTTGTAGAGGTAACGAAACGTGATGTGGCGCGAAGCTAGTAACCTCCGCGTGTTCGTAGCGGACATGGTATTGGGAAATATTCGACTACGCATAGTCATATTACAGAGATAGGGAGACGGAGGTTCTGTCAGATTATTTGTTCTTGTTCTGAAGTATACGGCATGCTTGGTTCCAAAACACCTTGTTCTTTGTTCGATGGTGTATAGTCCGTTGCAGTGTCATCCGTTTCGCTGCGATTGAAAGAATTATCCATTTTGTCTATTCACTGCCACTCCAGGCCGGTTCTCCGGCCTTCTCATCAACTGATGCGCCCGCCGAAAGGTTTGCCGATCGCTGGTCCATCTCAGTGAACTTGAACAGTGCAAGTGCTCCACGAATCGAGGTATAACGTGCCTTGAGCGGGATCACCGCGTCGGTCTAGAATAGCAAAGGTCGTAAGTGCAAATTTCGCCGGATAGGAGCATTAATGTCTTTCAGCTCACTCCTGTTACGTTGCTATGCAAATGGATTTGGGTTTCTGAGGAAGTAATAATTTTTTGACGTGGGTCCAGGAGGAATTTCGGGCCGCTAGATAGTGGAAAATTCGTGCTTCTGGAGCGCGGAGGTTTTTGGGGCTCGCGACAAATTTACATAGCCAAGAGTGATTTTCAAGTGTAGGCCGACACTGTGAAAAGTTTCTCCAAGCAAGGATTAAAGTTAACTGCAGTATTTGCTACTGGGATTAATCTTATCTCTACTGGGATAAGATTAATCCGAATTAGAGAAAAGATTATCTCAGTAGAGACAAGATTAATCCCAGTAGCAAATACTGCTGGATTTTTTTTTACAGTGTACTTTCTTCGCTGCTGTGATCTAGTGTAGATCTAAAGATAAGTCTTACTTTTAGTATCTGCCCGCCCACAGTGGTCTTACTCGTTTGCTTTAGTTTCCTGTTCTTTTTGTTTTGTGAAGTGTTTGTTTTGTTTCTTTTATTGGTACTCCGTTTTTATTTTTTGTAGCGGGTCAAAAATATATTATTATTATTATTTAGTGTACCAATGTTTTAACCAGTAATTACTAGTATACTAGATTCAATATAGTTAGTCTGTTCGCCCTATCAAGTCCTTCTGGATAGACCCAAGGCCATTTGCATAGCAGCGTAACACTACTTGGGTTATGAACTGGGCAACATTCGATAGAGCTCTTCCCGACAGTGAGTACTTATTTCATTGCAGTCTGTATGAATATTTCCTGAAGAAGTACGGTGACGAGGCAACGCAGGAGTACCAAACCGCGCGTCGGAATTTCGTCCGCTCTATGGCTGCTTACAGCGTTGTTGGGTACTTACTTCAAATCAAAGATAGGCACAATGGTAACATTATGCTGGACGAGGAGGGACATATTATCCATATTGGTAAGCTATGTTCTGAATCATTTTTTCTTTAATGATGAATCGTCTCTTACCTCTTAACTCTTGTGTTACTGGTTGGTGGAAGATTATAAGTTTCGCAAGAGCTAACTGGGGTGAATTTTTATTTTGTTATAATTTTTTATTGGTTTATGGATTTTCGGATCCGAGAAGCTTCTGTTTATTACTTCTTTTATTTGCTTAGTTTTCCCATTTTTTAACCACGGTGCGTTCAGTTTTCAAATGTTTTGCGCCCAGCCGCCGCGTCGGAGAGGAGGAAGGCTGGACATAGTCGACAAGCGCTAACAACAAGGCTGGACATAGTCGACAAGCGCTAACAAGAAAATCGCTAATTTCAGGTGGAAAGTAATGGTATTTTCGAAAACGTTTTTTCTGATCCATTTCATAGGGAAAAGATCATTTATAGTAAGAGTTGTGCTTTAAACAAACTGTGAGGCCCGCGGCCCCGCAGTATCAAGGGAAAAATCATTTTAAAATTATAGTTTAACTTATCCGTCAACCATAACGGTCAGGAACTTGAAACTTGCGCACCGGGATTTTGGGAGCGTCAGTCTCGAATCCGCATTCAAAGATCTATAATCGTTCGCCGAAACTGGAAGGTCGGTCACATAGTTTTCTCCCAGCGAATTTAATAAAATTGCGACCTATCTTTCTTGCCTGGAATTCGGTGTATTTTCTCACCGAACTGTCATCCGTTTTCGTGTTTCTGCCAGTAAACTCCGACTGTCAGCACATCTGTATGACGCATCAGTTCGGAATTGTACTTGTACTTACTTGTGCTTATAACGGGACCAGACGATTGTCGCCTCTCCAGGTATCCATGCGTTCTCGTAGGGTGGCATCCAAGATGTTTCTGCCGTGCGCCAGCTCTTTTATATTAGATTTTTAGACTATATATGGAGTTTTATTGGAAAAAATACCATCAACTACAAAACCCTCAGAAGTTTTCACTTGTTAAGAGGTTTGACAAACCCCCTTTGACAAACTAACCTACATACACTTAGAGAAAAAAAAGGAAAAAAGAGAATAGAGAAGAAGAGATTAATTCATGCACTTAACTCGGTTCCTGGTCGAACACCCATAAAAAAAAAATCCCGTCTCCAAAAACAAATTAAAAAAAAATATATATATATATATGAATAAATAAACATAACGGAACCTGGGCCAACCTGAGAACGACTCAAATCACGGTACACTTTGAAAATCATATTGGAGGAGACGACTCAAATCATGAAAATCATATTGGTGGAGACAAAAGGCTTAAAGTTTAACCGAAAAGGGCTAGGATATGACAATCTAGTTACCCATCACTTATTCATTTAAATTGGCTTGAAGACCCGCTGAAAATGAGTAACTTCGTTCTTCCGCTATTCACGAATATCAATTTTCAAATAGTGGAATTTCCGTGTGATTTGTGGTCCCTCTATGCGCTTGTATTTTTGTTGTATGCCTTACAAAAAAGATTTATCATTTTTTTTTGTTCAGGCACTAAGCAATCGTCACCAATCTCACCACTGCCCATCGGAAAGCCACATTTGTCTTCAGATTAAAATTTCCCGCGTCATAGTAGAATTTACGCTGTGGGGACGACCGGAGATATTCTGAACCTCATAAATATAGCAGATAGTGGAAAATAAAAAAATCCCTTTGCGGAATCCAAATAATTCAGTGCATCCAATTAAATGACAGACAAATAAGTTGGCTTTTCAGTTAAACTTTAAGGGAAATCTAGACAGTATACTGTCGCACCTTCAGCCAAAGCGGCGGAAGCCGCCTGCAAGCTCAAGGTCGTTTTTCTTCGTTCTCCCACGTATTTTTGAGTTTACCACCCTGTCTTCTTGGCCAAGAGAAAAGGGGCTCTGCGAGGATTACTCCTTCAGTCGAATCTGACTGGGAATATTACGAAAATGTCAGCTGATATTCTATTCCTTCAGCCCAAGCTGACTTAACGAAAATGTCAGCTGATATTCTATTCCTTCAGCCCAAGCTGACTGCGAATCATGTTTGACAGTGCAAAACGGATACGTCAGCTGAAATTTATTAGATCTTATATCAAGATGGAAAAAACAAAAGTTTTTTTTCACAAGTTTTCTATTTTCCATCTTGAGCGGCCTTGAGCCTGAAGAGGATCCTTGCCAAGAAGGGCCGAAATATAGCCCCAATAAATTTCAGCTGACGTATCCGTTTTGCAGTGTCAAATATAAGATAGTCTTCAGTGAAGCTCGTACTTTTTGCAGGTTCGTTTCTTTCAGCTACAGCCTGAGGAAGGTGTCCGGTCAATTCGTCACGGGACAATTCGTCATAGGACAATTCGTCACAGACAATTCGTCACAGACAATTCGTCAGAGGATAATTTGTCACAAGGACAATTTGTCACAAGGACAATTCGTCACAAGGACAATTCGCCACAAGGACAATTCGTCATTAGGACAATTTGTCATACGGACATTTCGTCACAAAGAGCCTAATTTCAAGTTCGAATTAGATATATTTTAAGTTATATCTTATTAAATACTCAGTTACATTAAAATGAGGTGGCTATATAATACATTAAAACATGTAGCTATGAGCAATTCCCGCAGATATTTCGAAATTATGACGGATTGTCCTAGTGACGAATTGTCCTGTGACGAATAGTACGTGTGACCGATGGTCATGTGACGAATTGTCCCTGTGACAAATTGTCCGTGTGACGAATTGTCTGTGACGAATTGTCATGTGACGAATTGACCGGACACCTTCCTCAGGCTGTAGCTGAAAGAAACGAACCTGCAAAAAGTACGAGCTTCACTGAAGACTATCCTGAGGAAGACCTTTGCCAAGAAAGGCCAAAATATTACTGGAGAATATCCTAACTGACTTATCTTTAGAGTAATTTTTTGCTCATTTTGCAAGAAGAACGGTCATTTGGGCGCCGGAGGATGTGACCTCCGGCGTCACATTCTTTTTACCTCAAAGAATTTAAAATTGAATCCCTTTCTTCCCGTCGTGAAAAACTATGTCGGAACTTCGGCTCCTCCCTTCTCCAGCACCCCAGTACCGTTCATTCCTTCCCCCACCCTTTATTCCTGTAAGATCTCGTCCGCCCCCCGAGAAGTGGCTGAGAAGGTTCCCAAACTGACCCCAATCTACTGTAACACTATGCGTTACAGTAGAAGCTTTGTGCCGAGCTTCGTAAAGCTGTATAATGATGTTTAGCATTTTTCTGCTTTGTTGACAACTTATTTTGTTTTTGTTTATGACTAAAAAACATGGTATTTCGGCTCTGCCCACGAGAGATAGGTTTTGTTTTATTATTAAAAATGAAATGACCGAGCCAACGTAGCCGACTGGTTTTGGTGACTGCTGCAGCTTTTTCTATTGTTTTCGAACACGGATACAAGATTCGAGACAGATAATTTTTGTGTGTGCAGACCTCGGTCGGCAACGTCTTCCGTTGGTTCACTGCTCGATACTCTTTGACACTTTCTAAAACTTTTTTTTCTTCCAGACTTCGGTTTTATGTTTGAGTCTTCTCCTGGTGGCAACATTGGGTTCGAGCCCGATATCAAACTCACCGAAGAAATGTTGATGATCATGGGGGGCAAGACCGACGCCCCGCCTTTCAAATGGTTTATCGACCTCTGCGTGCAGGCGTATCTTGCAGTCCGGTAAGAGAAAGTGGAATAGCTTGGACACCTAACGACACTAACATGTCTATATAGTGTTGTAAATCTGTCCGTCTGTCCATATGTAGCTCTACGTCCATTATTGTGTTAAATGTGGCTCTACTTCTGTCGTCTTTCCGTAAGAAATATTCACAGAATTGGTTATAACATGGGTTTTCTTGCTAATCTTCGATTACGTTTAACATATTCGAAATCTGATGTGGGAAGGATAACTGATATTCGAATAACAATAAGCAGTAAAATTGGAACCCATACAATCTTAACTCAAATGCAGATGTTATTTGTAATTGGCATCCGATTCTTTTTCTCAGTACTCGAATGATTTGAGTGAAATAAATCGGAATCCCGGACATGATGCCAGAGTGTTCGCGCCTGTTGCCCTAAACCGCCATTATTTATGGATTTTGAAAAAAAATGAAGAAAAGATAAATCGTATCCTTTCCCGTTACATACACACTACCTCCCCACTGTTAAGGTACGCCATTTGTTATGACTTCAGTGACATACCTATTCTGTGATTGGTTATTGCGACTGATATGTCACTGCGCGAAAACTCTCCTAGTTAACGATTGAAGCCGAAGCTCGATAACGACAATGAGAGGAGCTGAATTATTATAAATCAACTAATAGAATGTGGTTTATGGTTTAATGGAAAATTGCCACAAAAGCAAAAGCTAAATAGTAGGCAGCAAATAGAAAATAAATAAACACACAGTAAGAACTAACAACATCTAAATAATTTACATCAACAACGAAACTTAAAACAGAAAACATAAACAAATCAAGAACCGAACAGGTACAAATGAACAACAAACGTGGAATTTTATTGGTTATTGGAATGATTAGTAATAAGGGGGGAGAATGAGTGGAGCCGAGGGGCGGTACTGGATGCTGGAAACGGCTTGAGTAAATTTTCTCTGTTTCAGGCCCTATCATGAAGCTATCATATCTCTGGTTTCCCTAATGTTGGACACCGGACTCCCGTGCTTCCGTGGCCAGACGATCAAGCTCCTTCGCGCACGATTTGGACCAGAGATGACCGACAGAGAGGCTGCGGCATCTATGATCGAAGTCGTTCGAAAATCAACCCTGAACGTCCGAACTCGAACCTATGATTACATTCAGTGGGTTCAGAATGAAATTCCCTACTAAGGCTGTCGCTACGTCAAAGCAACTTACTTATACTGACCTATCATCCGGCTGTGCTTTCGAACCCTTTCAAAACGTTCCTCAAGCGGGTATTATTGTAAGTTTCGACTATCATGTTTTTCCCGCCAATACGTCGTGGTCCAAATCGCACACTCGCTGCTACCGGCACCTTGGTCTGTTTTATAAGTAGTGAGCTGGAAGAAAATGAATGCTCCTTGGGCGGGATTTTAACCCACGACCTTCGGCTTTGATTGCCAACGCTCTAACACTGGCCTACCGAGAGGCTTGTGAACATAGTTTGTTCCCAAACCATTCCAGATACGAGCGGGCTACAGAACCAGTCACCACGCGAGAAGCATGTTCGTCCAAGCAGTTCACTTCTCCATGCCACGGGACATACTGTCGGCTTTCCTCACCTTCATGTTGCTTGTCGCCAGCTTGTTTACTTGATTTGACGACAAACTGGTGGCAGCAAGTGCAGGCAGTAGTCTCACAGTCGAATGTCGAATGCGTTACAGAAAACAATAATGCTGATCGTGACTTTCGAAAATACATCCTTGAGGAATGTTCATGGATCTGTGATTTCAAGGTAACAGCTTGAATGTCCTTCTTTAAGCAGGGTTACAGTCTGTTTGCATGGGGGGTCATAACTGCATGGAGGGATTATTTTATGTGGTTCTTTAGAAGATGTTTCCTTGACTCGATCTGCATTACGTCCTGTCAGTCAGCAGAGACTCTTCTACACGAAAAAGTTTTTTTTTGCTTTTGTATTTGGAAGCTGGCGTCAACGTCAGGCCCTAAACGGTGACCAATGATAGGACATAGGAGCTTAGCACCTGAGGCGTTTTTCCGTGACAATCCAGATTGACGATTCACAATCCGGATTCTCCAAAATGCGTTTTCTCTGACAGTTCAGATTATGAAAAATTGTTTTCTGTGACAATCTGACAATCCGAATTCTTGCTTGGATTGTCGATTCGAGAATCTTGCAACGGAGCAAGATCGTCGGGTACAATCTGGGATTGTCGATTCGCTGTTTCTCTGATGAATCAGCTATCTAGATTACAATCCGGGATTGTCGCGGAAAAACGCCTCTGATCATTTCGAGGAAAACACCGTCTTCAGTTCAAGGAGCGAAAACCTACGTTTACAAATCTCCTCTTCTGCCTCTGTGGTAGCACGTTCTCTCGGCAGACTTTACTGGCGTGTATGAAGTCGTGTTCTGTCTCCAGAATCCACTCCCTCTCACCAATCCCCCCCGCCCAACCGTGTAGGCTTATACATATACATATTATCGCCGTTTTATGTTTTTGGAGGGGGTTACTAGTTATTCCGCCGAAGGTCTTTCGTTCAATGGACATTTTGTGTACAGAAGGCCAATAAAGAACTAAAAATAAGCTACGGCGACAATTTCTTTTTTGTTGTGGTTAAATAACTAGCTTTGTGTCGGTCGCTTGTTTAACCTAGATTAGCCAGTCCAAAATTGGCGGCTTTCAGCGTTCGGCTTTCTCATGTATTTCTTATCTAGTCAGTGTTCTAATGTTTCGATGTTACTCATGTGTTAATTGTTGCGTTCTTCCTGTAGTCATAGCCTGTGTACTGTTTTGTGTTCTTACTCAGTGGGAATTAAATACAAATTTGGCTCTTCGTAGTAGCTTTTGAAAAGACAGATTGAAGTTCAGGTTCCATATTTTCCAGACATCCGTTTTCGTCGAGGCGGATCTAGAACGTGAGGCCAGGTCAAAAACGTCTGGAAGTCCGGAGTGGGTCAATGTATCATACAAGCAATACAGTTGGGAAACCTAAATACGCAAATGGATAGAGCTGGAGAAATAGGGGGAGAGAGTGACAGTTGTGACTGTGGGAAACAAAAGATATCTGAAGGGGACATCTAGAAAATTTTGAAGGATAAGGTAAGGTAAGGTACAATTTTATTGACAAATATAAAGCAACCTTATGTTTCTTAAAAGCATCAGACATGCCAGTGGCATACAAAACGGCGCTTCACTAATTCTGATTGGTTTGTAAAAATATCTAGCCTAAGCCATTATAAAGAAAAAACAAACGAACAACTATCAAACATAATATATAGTGGCATTAACTTGAAACTATATTGTGACATTAACTTTGATAGTGACATCAACTTGAAATTATTATGAAAATACGGGAGGCCGATTGGCTTGACTAAAGACCGTAACAGTGGAAAAGACAGGAAACTCCGCTGAAAACGCGTCGTCAGAAATAGAGTTCCACGCCATCTAGTGTTAGGACTTCTTCAACTTTACACGATGAAGTTAAAGTGTGCTACGTGAAGTTTGCTGATGATGTGGGAGAAGGTATCGGCCGAAATGTCAACCGAGAGACGTACACTAGAAAACCTTTACTAGTCAACAAAGAAAAGAGACGAGACATATCAAGAATACGATCGCGGCTTTCCGTCGACATTCAGGTCAATCAATCAGTATCTGTGGGTGCGAGTCATTCACGCGGCAACATATGGGATCTAGCTCTCAGTCAGTAACCTCACCAAATCACCATGGTTGGGACATTCTGCACGGACATAGAGATTTTACCCTACCCGAAGAAAACGGATATTTCTACACCATTATCGTCGGGATCATAACAAAGAAAATTAACATTACGAGGTATAGGACTTTCAACTTTGAGACTAGATTACCGGCCTTGGATAGCTGCTGTGAGTCAGAGAGTTGTTGGAATCGTTAGCTGGCTTCTTCTTGTTGGAATAATACAACTTTTGCAAATTAATGTTCTTTTTTATAGAGTTTGACGGCTTCAAAGTTTGTAAACAAAGGCGGAGGCACGCGTCCTATTGGTCGGTTATGACGCGGACTAAAAGGAATGCGTCATTGCGTCATAGCTGACCAATAGGACGCGAGACGGACGAGGACCGTTCCGTTTTCCTCGGATATGGTGCAATCTCTCTATACCGTACTCAGATAAAAATTAGCGGGATCTAACGGTCTTTCTGATTACTTTTTTCCTGTCAAAAGACACAATAACAACAATGAAAAGTATCCCCGCCGAAATAGTTGCCGCTATGGCGCGCCATTTAAAAAAGGCGGCGGCGCGCCGATAAACGGATGGCTTCGTGGCCTATTTAGAAGAGGTTAATGATCGCGACGGGGCTCTTGGATCTCCTCAATGCTGATATCTGGAAGCTGAAGCCTGGCTTTCATTTTCCTTCTAATATTTTCATCCAGCTCGTGAACTATTATACTTCACTGACGTAAATGCAACCTTGATACCTCTGTGCCAAGTTTTTTCCGCCGTTAAACACGAAGAAGTACGGTGTTATTTTCAAATTTGATTGACAGCATGTGTTTGCCAGTGATTTGTGTCAGCAGTGTTGACGGGGAGCATGATGGTCTGTCCGGGCTCGGAAAAAGCCGTGCCGTGTTCGATTGAGCTATGGTCATCCTTCTATAGTAGAGGTATGCTTATGTGAACGTTTCGGACTTTGCCATTTTAATGCACTTGCTGAAGTTGCTGTGTCCAAAGCTAACTACCAGTTAGCCAAAGTAGATAAGAAAGGCAGCTGAAAACACGTGTACAGGTATTTTGGATCTTCAGTCTACCATTTAAAACTGCAGTGTTCACATTAAAGTAACTGTTCACATAAGCCAATAACAGAATAAGCATAGGGTACGAGCGGCGGTAGTCGGGCGGCAGATAAACACGGGCACTACACTAACCAGTTCTTGCTAGCGCCCGGCCAAGAGTTAATCTCGGGCACTTGCTTATGCTAGCTGATTTTTCTTCCTTGTGTAGAAATAATTTTAAATATTTTGCCTTGTATATTCTTTTGTTCTGCTGAAGCTTTGTTCCGTCCACGGTTGCCCTCTAAAAATCAGCAGCTACAGTAAAAGCCGGGCAAAACCGAACTGAAGCCGCCCGAGTTTAAGCGTGACTGCCCGTGATTATCTGAGCACAAAAAGGACCGCCCGTGAATATAGTTTTGGGTGGAATAGGCGAAAATCAGGCGGAGGATTCTTGTTTGGCAACAGTGGTGTCAAGAAACGGCAAAAAGAAGCGCGATTTTCAAACGAATTTTTCAATGCGTAAACGAGGTCTGTGAGTTGAGTGGTTTAGTTTTTAAGGTGATTCAAAGACAAGTGAGGAGTTAATTGCCCGACTACCACCGCTCGTACCCTACCTCTAACTCTAGTGGCTCTACTGTATATTAACCTAAAATTGTCCTACAGTAGAGGTATGCTTATGTGAACGTTTGTTGACTTCGGACTTTGCCATTGTCATGCACTTGCTGTGTCTACAGCTAACTACCAGTTAGCCAGAGACTGGCCAGAGACACCAGAGTAGGCAGGGGCGTCCCGAGGGGTGGTGTCGGGGGGTGCAGCACCCCCCCAGAATGTCTGTGGAAACAAATTCCGGTAAATTTTGACTGGTGCGGCGAAGCCGCACCAGTCAATATTTGTCAAATTCACCTCAACTTGGTAATTTTTATGGAATCTACCGGATTATTGCTCAGGGAACCTACCTGAATTTTGCTCAGGGAATCTACCAGAATTTTGCTCAGGGAATCTACCGGAATTTTGCTCAAGGAATCTACCGGAATCTTGCTCAAGGAATCTACCGGAATCTTGCTCAAGGAATCTACCGGAACTTGTCTCAGGGAATTTACTGGAGGTTGGATCAGGGGATCCACTGGATTTCGCCCCACGGAATCTAGACTTTTGGAATCTACCGGAATTTTGCTCAGGGAACCTACCGGAATTTGTGTCAGGGAATCTACCGAAATCTTTCTCAAGGAATCAATCGGAACTTGTCTCGGGGAATTCACTGGAGGCTGGATCACGGAATCTACCAGAATTTGGCTCAGGGAATCTACCGGAATTTATCTTTCCAATGTCAACCAGGGAATTTACTGGAGGCTGAATCAGGGGATCTACGGATTTTACCCCACCGATTCTACTAGAATTTTGGAATCTACCGGAACTGAGCAAGGGAATCTACCGAAATCTTTCTCAAGGAATCAGTCGGGACTTTGTCTCGGGGAATTGACTAGAGGAGGAAATCAGGGAATCTACAGGGATTTCCGGTAATCTCTTAAGTTTCTGAAGCTTTTAAGAATTAGGCAACCTACTGAAATTTCCATCATTTCCAACTACACATACTGTTCCAGGAATAATATCATAATACCGTTTACTCCGGTTTGGACAACTTTCTCGGCTCCTTTCCGCTGATAAGCCGAGAAGAAATAAAAAACGAGTTAGCTTTGTTCCGACATGATCTCAAAAGTCGCCAGGAGAGCCTCGAAACAAATAAAAAGTTTAAAGATATATCTTTGTAGTTTAAAGATATCTTTCGTGAATTGAAAGATGTCTTACCACTAGTATGGAAAGCGTTCAAGCTGGTCAGGACAGTCCCTGTTACCTAAGCAAAAGGGGAAAGACTTTCAGCAAGACGAAGTTGGTTGAGACCACTTTGGGTTCAACAATGGTTGACTAGCGTCTGTTACTAATCGCATGTGAAACCGATCTAGTTGACGAATGTGACATTGGATGTGTTGCGAACAAATGGAAAACGCTTAAAACGCGAGGAATAAATGTGTAGGGTGGGTTGAAGGTCGAACACTTTTTAGTTTTAACTGACAATCTTAAAGTTTAACCGAATAGGCTGAGGTCCAACAGTCTAGTAACATATCACCAATTCACTTAAATATTCCTGAAAACCCGATAGAAATCCGTTTTTTCGTTTCTCCGTTATCCAGGGATAATCGATTTAATGGAATGAACTGATTCTTTCGGATTTGTGGTACCTCTATGTGCCTGTCCCTCTACGCTTGAAATATTGACCAACGAGAAATGTAAGCCATTGGCGAAAAATAAAATAAAAATAACAGATTCATTGCTAGACACATCCTAAAGTGAGTTTTCCTACCGGCGTAATATATCCGATGTCGCATCTTTAGCCCTGAAAATGCAGGATTTTGTGCAAATTCAGAATCTCCGAGTCTGGATACATTTTGGTTTGTTGTACAAGCAGCGCACATTCTGAACGTTATTACCAGAGCATCGGGTGGAAAATGCAAAATCCCTCAGATGTTTCAAAATATTTCAGTATCCAAATATCAGATTTTAAAATAAGCTACCTCTTCTTGACTGACCGGCCTATTTTTGTGTTGCTTCTAACACGTAAGTCAGAACACAACAGTATTCTAAAGTTTCTGCAGAGATGGTCACTACGGAAAATTTCCGGTAAAACTTCGAAAAATTCCGGTAAAACTTCGAAAAATTCCGGTAAAATTCTGAAGCCGCACCCCCCCTATCAGGAAGGCTTCGGGACGCCCCTGAGAGTAGGTAAGAAGGGCAGCTGAAAACACCTGTACAGGTATTTTGGATCTTCAGTCTACCATTTAGCAAAAAACTGCAGTGTTCACATTAAAGTAACTGTTCACATAAGCATACCTCTACTGTAATTGTTTTCTTCACTGGATAATGCCATCATTCTCAATGAGATTTAGCTTTTCCGGCGGTTGGATTGAACAGCAGAAGACTGATTTTCATCATCCCTATTGTTTTGACAGAACTCCTAAAGCGAAAATGGAACTTTTGGAGTCAGTCTTGGATATTATCAGACGGTTCCGTAGAACTATTACCACAGATGTTAACAGTTTGCAACTGCTGCACTACCCTATAGTTGAGGTAAAATGGCACCCAGGGCTGGTAGTTGACAATAATAGATAGTTGTTGTTGAATTGAACACTGCTAAAGGTCAGTTAAAAGTAATTCTTGCAAAATGTGCCAGTGTTACTGAGCTTAACCAAGTTTGAGATTTACAAGGAGGTGGCTAAAGGGGTAGGCTATGTAATTAACAGTGCATCCACTTTATATCAAAGTAGATTACTAATCTACAGTGGACAGTTCTAGTTTACAATTTACTTTTTTCATTTTTTTATTTGCCAAAAGCAAAAGTTTTTTTCCCTGCAGAAAAAACAGTAAATAAATAACAGACATTGTTCTAATTTTTTGTAGTACCTACCATAAATCAGCTTTGAAAGGGTTGAAAGAAGATGACATGACAGGTCTGAGGATTGAAGTAGCCTAGCCTACTCATGTATTAAGCATGTAGTTTGATATAAAAATTGTACTTAAATTCAAAGCAAATTTACTTTTGGTCTTCTTTATTCTGAAGAAGGGCTACTACTTTGACTTTGGAAAGGATCAAGTGGCAGCACTGTTACACTTTGTCTTTTGTTTTGCTCAGTTACTTTTGCCTTGCATTTGCCAGGCAAGGGCCTCCAAAGATTGCAAAAGTATTGCAGTAAGTTTGTGACTGTCCGAAGTAATCCAATAGAAAGAAAAAACATATTAGAACAAAAACATGGATAACTAACCAAATTTATTGAAAAAAGAAAGCTAAAATGATTGTCCCTCCCCTGTAATTAGCTTTTACAAATTCTTCTTGTTCCAGCTTCAAAATACTTATGTTTTTGGTCAGGCATTTCTGAAAGGACCAGATCGATCTCAGGTGTCTTTTTAATTAAAACTTGCTTGCCTACTTCTTGCTTCATCAGACGTTTAATATGCTTCATCTTCTGTTGTCAAACATTATCAAGCAAACACATTTTCATTGACCTGTTCTATGGCAGGTTGTCAACAATAATTGATTGCAATATAGGGCCTAAGCTTGGACAGAATTTTACACAAACGGATGTGTAGGCTGTGTTCACAGTAATTAGCCTAAATAGACCGGATAGTATTAATGTTAAATGGAAGTGCCAGACTTGCAACACAAAAACAAATATAAATGTGGAAAACCGGTTTGCAAAGAATGGCTACGAAGGTAGGCAGATAGTAGGAGTCAAAAGGTTCTCAAAGGGGGAAGGGGTACTACTGGGATGTAAGCAAAGCCAGTTCAATGTTCTTAGAACGGATATGATTCTATGGAACATTCAGACCTCTGGGACAAGTTTGGGTCAAGCAATCAGGGAAGAGTAGAGGGTAAGCTCTAGAAGTTACTGTATTTCCTTGAAGCTTATATCTGATTTCATTAGGCAATATTTTGACATTTTACCGATTGACCTTCTCTAAAAATCTTCCATCTCTCCTCCCAGCTTGGATCCCATTCCATATGCCAGGTTGAGCTGTCTGATGAAATTTTAGAGACCTGTAAAGAAATGTAGGCTTCACTGTCCATGTTTGTTGCGTTGCTAGCCTGGTGTGGTGTCTCCCATGTACTGGCAACGTGGAAATGGCCTCTTATCGTCAAAACTTGTCTGCAAGTTTATCAAACTTCTCCAGCGTACCCCTGTCAGGCTCTTTTTGGCCCAGTGGCGCCATTTGAGGGGGGGCAGGGGGGGGGCATGGCCCCCCTCTGAATTTTAAAGGGGCCCAAAATCCGAGGTTTTTTGTTAATATTCCTTGTTGTGTGACATACTGACATAAAGGCATGTACCAAATCGTTAGTTTCACCCTTCAACAAACAGTTTGTAAAGCAGTTTCCGACCAAAATCTTTGTATTTTAGCAGAAAACAGGCTTATTTTTGACAATTTTGCATGCAGCACACAGTTTCAGTATAATATGGCGCGTGAGCAAATCTAATTTGTATTTACTTTATTCTAGTTGACCATTGCTTGTTTTGGAATGGTCTGCGTGGAATAGCACTGACAGGGTACACACTTCTGGCAAATAAATTCGAAAAAGATGCTCTGATCGTAAATTGATGGTCATATGCTCTGACCTAGACTGTCTGCGCCAGAAGAAGAAGTAGCCCCACAGGGTTACACACTGCATATCAGTTGTTTCCCTTGTATGAAGCAAAGGAAATCCAGCACAAGATACTGTGACTTTTCTCAATGCTCTCATCTTCATCCCTTGTTTTTAAAACCGTTTTCTTAATGCCAGGGGTAACACATCCCTTTCAATCATATGTTCAGTATTCATATTTCGTCCTCGTCATTGTGGAAAGCAATGTTTGCCTTCTTTCCTAACCCTTGGCTGTCAGATACTTATGCTGCAGAAAACCCATGTTTCTCAAAATGAGTCGGTCGTTTTACAAGTAAAAGTATAGCGTATGTTATTACGGTTGAGATAAATTATACAAAGCTCAAAGCTTTGGGAATAGTTTTAGCACAAGCCCCAGTAGACACAGCTTCTATTCCAATACTCTAATATGCATGGCCCCTTTTCAACTCTACTGGACTTTTCAAAGACTACAAACCCGTCTTGAATGTTATCAGCCTTGTACTGTCCCCTTGGTTTTGATGAAAAACATGTGTTGTCGGTATTTTTTATCAGTGGACTCCTCGGAAGGAAAAAATAGCCTGATACCTTGAAATCAGTGCTGTCTTTTACTTCTGGTGGACCCTAGGCAGTCCATAGATTTTTTTGCCCATTTTCCAAAGTAAAAAACGCCATCACATTAACACACATGATTGACACGATTCTTGGTTGAGACACACTATGGTCACATATGAGCAAAATTTCGGTCCGTACACGACGAGGGTGCAACGTAAACGTAGCTGATCACACCTGGATCGTAACGAACAAGGCAATGGGGCTAGAAACCGTATCCTGATTTCTCAGCAATTTCACCGGCTGCTTGGCCTCTCGTTTCCCCTGGCCACCCAGCACCGGCCTAAGGGTAAAGACGGTACTGCTTGAAAATAGCCAATCACAGAAAGTACAAACATAAGCGTACTGCCGTTGGGGGGGGGGGGTAAAAACACGTAGGAAGTTCAGATCTCGGAAATGAGGAAAATAGATGGAACGATCAGGACCGTAAACTGAAGCATTAACGTGGTTCTTTAAATGTCATCTTCATCTCTTATCTGTTCCAAACAAGCTGAGGCTTTACCAAATCAAAATTACTAGAGTGTGGAGAGCGGACTTGCCTAGACCTCGCTCTTTTCGTGCCAGTGCAACTCCATGCAGTGGAGGGGGGGGGGGCAAGTCTGAACGACTTACCACTTTTGGTGATATTAAATAAATACCCCTAAGCCAAGTGCATACTGTAGACGCATGAGGTACCATGGGAGCTGGCTCTGGTCTGCTTGACCTGCTGAATGCTAGTGACGGTAATTTTTTTTTGCACGCGTCACCGGGTGAAGGCACCAATTGTCCTGCAGCAGTAGCCCTGGTTGGGTCGAAAGCAAGTCAATAATAGGCCTAAATTTAGAGGCATAAAGCCGCATTCACAAGCATGCCCAAGCATACATGCCTAGGCACCTGCCCAAGCCTAGCCGGGCACCAAGTTCTAGAGCCTAGAACTCCGTGCCTGGCCCAAAATTAGTGCCTAGGCATGGGTGTGAACAGTGATGCTAGGCACGTGCCTGGCTAGGCATGCTTTTGAACGGGGCTTAAGCCTTTTCTTTCGTATTAGCCTCTAATATATTATTATTACTGTCTCGATTACTGTTTTAAGTCTACCTGTTTCTCCAGCTTCAAGTCTGTGCCTGGTGTTTTACGTTCTTGTGGGTTCTGTCCAGCTTCCCACATGACGGCGCTCAGTCGCTCCCTGAAGGACTCGAGCTCCTTCAGTAGGCTAATGATTGCGGATGATTCGTTCGACTCGGGGTTGGATTCTTCTTTGAGTTTAAGCGTGGCAAGAGTGAGTGGGTTTATGATCGCCTGGAAATAAGTTTCTCTAAAGGCGTATTCTCGACGCCGTTCCCCGAGGACTCTACTTGAGGAGTCCCCGCGTTGTGTTTGTACCGGGGACTAACTCCCCGTATTCTCCCCACTGACGGGGAATGCTCGATTATCATCACCATCATCAAAAAGGACTCAGGTTCAGATTCGGAGGGGAATCAGTTTTTGCGGGTGTTGGTGCTATGTAAAATTAATTATAATTAACATAATAAAGAAAACTAAAAACAAATTGGATCCAGACTAGTTCCGCCAACTACATATTTTTTTTTCGATCAAAATTTCATTTTGGAAGCACTCCCCGTGTTCTCGCTGTTTTCGTACGCGGAGTCCGCGTAGAGTGACTCCCTCTATTCTCGCCGCTCCCCTTGATTCCCCGAGAAGTCCTCGGGGAACGGCGAGAATACACCTTAAATTTCTTCGAGGTAGGCTATAAGCTCATGGTATCATCAGCCTATAGTAGCTTTAATTATAATAAGCCTTTACTAGTAATTTTAATAAAAAATATACGTGCAGTAACAGGGTAGCCAATATTTTGTTAGTATACTTTGGTTTTAAGACCGAGAAAATGCATTTGGTCTATGAAGCCCCACAAAGTACCTAAGTACCGTAAGTAGTCTTGTTCACCCGAAAATTCACAAGGAATTAATACCGAGTATAAATCAATAGAAAAGTGAATGTTTACAAGTACAGTTTACAACTTAGAATATACTGCTACTTGCACAGGGTAGACAGCTAGTGGTTTCCATGTTTCCTAACAAGTTTGCGTATTTTGTTGCACTTTCCAAAACATGTCATGGTTAATTGTGCCTAGCCTACATAACACTGCCTTTGAAGAAAGTTTGCCCAAGTTAAGTTTTGTTATAGGCACGCTAGAAGCTCGTGATTCCAACGTGATTGTTTGAACCTTACAGCATGTGGTAGCTTCCATAAGAGACTCTTAGTTGTCCAGTCCAGTTCTTCGGCAAAAAATGGATTCTTTCGTTGGAGCCCCCCACCTCTGGAGACCCACCACCTCTGTGATTGTCGTTCTAAAAAGTGTCTTATCTGCTGGTATTTACCTGGACTTTGATTGTTATCCTTCGCACCTTTTGCCAGCCTTCCGAAAATTTCGTTTGTAGAGTTTCAAACATTGCGGAAAACAGTGACATGCCAACCAAGACGTATATGGCAGTTAGAAGTAGATGTTTCATATTGGCTAAAAAGAAAATCCGGTTAGCCCTACTGCATGCTAAACCAGTCGTTACTATGAGCCTAGATACAGCCGTATTATTTTATACAACTTTGTATGCCTAGTCTGTTATACCTGCTTGTATTAATCTGTAAATAAATAAATATAATTCTGTAAAGGCTTTCACGCCTTTTGCTTCACAAAAACACGGAGAGGTCATTTATAGCGTATTCCACACTTCTAACAATAGTAACTATTAGTTTCTATTTCAGTTCCAACCTCACGAAAAGTTACTACGCGGACCATTCCAACCTTCTCGAAATAGTAACTAATAGTAACTATTTGCTTACCATGCTCGGGAGCGTAGTATGCGTGATAACTACTGGGCTCTGTAATGTGATTTGCTGCATTACCCCGTGGATTGATATTTTAGCGAAAATAGATAAATGCTTTCCAGCCTTGACGCCAAGAAGCCAAAATTCGTGACGTCATACGTAGTAACTACGTTAAGTAGGATGGAACACGCTCTTAGAGACACGTTATGGTAAATACTAAAAAAAGTTCTGCGGAATCAAACTGACTGGCTGGCATTGATGCGCTCTTTCTAAGACACAACTAGCTCTGATCAGAAATATATCCGAGATAGAAACCCCAGTAGAGAGGGTTATAATCATACATAAACATAAAGGCCTTGGACTTTACCTGGGACGAGATCTCCAAATCCAATTGTGGTCAGCGTAATGAAACAGAAATAAAACGATTCAAAAAAAGTCCAGTCCTCCAGCACTAGGAGTATGCAACTCCCAATAAGCATGTACACTGAGACAATCGAGACAATCACTAAGAACCACATTGGCTTTTTGTATCCTTTGATTAGGTCCGCCTTTCCTTTTGTCTGAATGTTAAATTTCTTCTTTAGGTTGGTTAAGAGGGAGGAGATTCCACGTGAGACATGTGTACCCCATTCACCGACAACAAGGATGAGAAAAGGGATACCGATGAGGGTGAAGATGATGCAGAAGATCCTGCCACGTTCTGTAGACGGCGCCATGTTGCCGTATCCTGAAATAGATGGTGGTGAAATAGTTGGAAGAGCGATGCGAGGAACCGGTGAGTGGCCACATGAGCTTTCCATAGAACCAACTAAGCACTTATAAGTACTCGGTGAAACTAGTTTTTGTGTGTGCAGATTTCATTGCAGAAGTGTCCGCACTAGATCCAATAAAAGGCACCTTCTCGGGGTAGTAAAAAAAAAAAGAAAAAAAAAGAAAGCCTACACCCAATTCCGAATATTTTGTTTCTTTTATTCAGATTATTTTTTACATGTGAAAACAACAAAAATAAGACATGAGACAGATGTTATTTATGGTATTTTGACTACTAAAACTCTATACCCTTTTTCATAAATAATTCAGGGTAATCCCGGGAAACGTGGAATAAAATTAAAAAGAGTTTGGTCATTGGTCCAGCAACATTTAAACTGAATTGTTGCAAAACTGGTCCATTTCAATTTAAAACCCCAAATTCCAGTTATGATTGTCCCGGAGTCATGAGAGGTCACGCTCCCGAAAGATTTTCAGTGTCGACGCAGGGGCGTCACGACTGGGGGGAGGGGCTCGCCCCCCAGTGTTGTCGGCCAATTAGTAAAAAATAACGGAGTCTGCGCGAAGCGCTGCTATTTTTCGTCAAAACACGATTTTTTTCAAAACTATCGTTTTTCTCGAAAACAGTCGTTTTTCTCCCAAAACAGTCGGTAACGTTTTGGCTAGTAACGCCTCTGGTCCTACGGACGGCCGCACTCTATGTTACGAATCTGCGCAGAAAAGTAGACTCATTTTGAGGCAGGCTCGGCTCTAAAAGCGAGGCATCATCTTACAGATTACCAGATATCTTGTTCTTCATACAGTCAAGCCAACTCTTCAAGACATGACAGCTAATTTCGCTGTTAATAAAATATCATAGATGTTCCCTACACTCATCTCTTGCCTCTCAGTCACAGCTGTCAATCGCTCTATCTTTTCCCTACACCAGCCAGTGACGAAAAAAATAAAATAAAGAGGAACAAGAAATGAGTTGCGCTAAGAATTTGAACCTCGACGTTCTCACATAAAGTAAAATAACAAAATGAAAAAATAATAAAAAAGACGAGCAATAGGCGATAACTCACGAAGCTTAAACTTGGCCGAAATTGTACCGGGCGCGTTAGTAATTTCCCTTTCCGACTTTTACCGGATTCTGGTTGAATTCTTGATACGGTGAGAAAACAATCAGAAGAAAAGATTGTTTCTCCAACTTGCCTATGGTCATAACTGAGGTCGCTGCGAAGAATATTGACTCCGTTAAACTCCATTTCGTCTCTTGATCCCTGCTCTTCAGTGAAACGCCACGTGTCGTTGCTTTTATGATTGCCTGCTCGAGCTTTTGAAGAGCCAGATCTGCTTCTTCTTCTGACGAGGTTCGTGACCAGACTTCAAGAACTTCGGCTTCAAGTTTTCTTATTTCATGTCTAAGCGCTGCGTTGAGCTCGGATTCTGCGGGCTGCTCTAGCAGTTGAAAAATCTGAAAGATCAGATACGGGGCTTTTTCATTTATTTATTTATAACCCATTTATACCCCCTGAGCCCAAGCTGACAGTAATTTCTTAGGTCCGGCCTTCTCGTGCTCTGCTCTCTGCTGGATTTGTTTATTTTTTTTATTTTGTAAAAGTAATTATGTCAACAAATGATCCTGAACCTGACTGAGATAATTTGTGCCAATATGATTACTTATTTTCTATCAGATGTGTATATTAAAATAAAACAGCGTTGATAACAAGACCAAAGGTTTCGATGGGATCCCAAAAATTTTATATTTGATCCAGACGATTGGGTCTCGTCTTCGCCAGATCCAGTCTTCACCAGGCTAATCATCCGAGAAAACCAAGTTCAGATATACCTTTATAAGCCATATCTATTTTGACGGTCCTGATCGAAACTTCCTGCTTTACTTCTGCCAAATTTCCGTTTTCGGCCCAATTCCGAGTGAACTACTTGTACAGAAAAAAAAAGTTCAGAAACGAATTCAGCGTATCTCCTTATAAAGAACATCTAATCAACTTCAAATAAAATTTTAACTTATAAAAAAAATCCGGTTTCAACCGGACTCCGCACGAACTATATCCGGGTACAAAATGATTGTCATATACAGATTCAGCGTCTCTTCTTACCCCTCAACCTGTCGCCTAATCAACTTTTGCTTCTGACAGATTTTCCGGTTTTTGCCGGATTCCGGGCGAACTACTTGTCCGGCCAGAAAATGGTTTTCACCATCGTGTTCAGCATATCTTCTTACCCCATAATCGACTATCACATTAGCTGTTTAAAAATATTTTGTTTGCCTCTTAGTTTAAACCCCCTCCCCCACCCCTAAATGTAGGGCTACAGAGCCCATCTACGAACTCGACCTTTCCCTTGACCCAAATGATCCTCCCACAAAGTTTCATCAAAATATCTCATTCCCTTCGAGAGTTATCGTGCTTACAGACGGACGGACGGACAGACAGACAACTTTTGCGATGTCATAGGTATCCCTCCACTTACGTTTTGGGATCCCAAAAAGAAAGTTTCCAACATCTGACAGTCTCCTGGTTAAAACTCGAACGAATCCCCACTAGAGTTCCATCATGACTGCCAAAGATACGTGGTCATGCGTTGCAGGAATTCCCTGCTTGATTGACAGTTCCACACATTCGGTTTTCCTTCAGTGACATCCGCATGTCGGCGTCCCTTGGAGATGAGAGGGTGCGTACTGGCCGACCTGGTGTATACTCAAGGCTATGTTCCACTGTTCCAGTCCCCTACCGGTAGCTACGAAAACACCTTATTCTTACCATCCAGGGAGATCTGTTAGACTATTTTTGATTGGCTGCTATATATGTAGAGCCGAGCGGCCAGCGAGGCGCCGGGCGCGTTTACACTTATAAACGACAGGACGGGCATTTGAAGCGAACAAGGAAGGGGTATCTCCCTGGATGGTAAGTATTAGCTGACGAAAAGGTATCATTGCCAATCCTACCTGCCACCTGCCTGCCACATATGCTTATAGCATTGTTCAAATAGGTGTAATAAGCTGAATAGCGCTATACGCGATGTTAACGTCTTAATACACACGCCTGTTCAAATAGGAACCCAAAAGGTTCTTATCAATGCAGCGTTCGGTGTTGCCACGCTGATGCAATTTTTCGAGTTTATAAAGAGCAGAAAAATTGTTCTTAGTACTGCTTGAAGTACACGAGTACAATTTGACGCCCATTATATTGTAAAAAGCTATTCAGTCTACGGATGGACAGCATTGGTCCTCGAACTATTAATAAGCAGTCGTAACAGAACAAAACGTGTTCTTTTGAAGAAAAGTTGTTTCTTCAGCTTCTAACAAAGTAGAACATTAGGGCTTCCCGTGGCAACCCTGACGACGCTGCTCCTTTCCTCGGCCCGCTGGTGGAACCAACCAAGCGATCTGATTGGATCTGCATAAGGTAAAATAGGACCCCGATCTATTCTCCTTAGGCCCAGATCTATTCTCCAGTGCGCCCGAGGAAAAGAGGAATCTGTAATAAACCTTATACACCGTAATACGCCTTATAGCAGTTATTTGAACAGTGCAATACTTTCACAGCTTCCACACTGTTAGAAGTTTCATAGCAGAAAACACAAGGATGTGCGGTTGCAATAGACAACACTTGGGGTGTAATCTGTTGGGATTTTAAACGGGTTATGCATTAAATGTTATTCAAAAAGTCCTTGGAGTAGTTATTACTGAAACTTTGGATTGGGAAGATAGTACAGTAGAAAATCAAGCCTTTACATGTATAAGCTTTTATCAAAACATAATGTCCCAAGTCTTCACATCCTCAGGATTTGTACCTCTTTCATAAGACCATTAATGGAGTACGCATGCGCAGTGTGGCATTTTGGTCTAACTGCAGACTCACTTAATTGAAAGAATTCAAAAACGCGCTCCCCATATTATGGTATCCATAAAGGCCCAAAAGTACCCTACTCCCTTCTTCTAAGAACTTACAAAAATTGATACCTTGGACGGAGACTGAACCTATGCCTCGAGGTCGTTAAAAAGCCTATTTCGCACCCCATTTACAATAACTTTCTCCCTCCCCCCTCCCCCATAAAACAATGTAAGGGAAAGGCAAGAGCCAGCAGTCTCTACGAAGGTCCCAATCTTCCAACCAGTAGCGGCCAAACACAGCCTTTTATACTGAAGATTGTTGAAATTTTAAATAGCTTTTGATCATTTGTACGTATTTTTAAATGTATATGCTATATTGATTGCATGACAGTACTCACCAATTTTGGTTTTGTTACCGTGCAAGTGTGAGCGAATACATTAATATTCTTTCTATTCATAACAAGCATTGACTGGAAAAGCCAAAAAAAAACACCGAAAAAGCACCTGCTGACTTTTCCATATCATGACGACAAACAAAAAGTCAGCAGATACTTTTTTGGCTTTTTTTTTTGCTCTTCCTGGCAAGGATCTAGAAGGATGAAACACAACTTAGTTCACTAAGTTAGGCTGTGGCAGAGCAGAGGGATGTGATCTCGCACACCAAAAGACATAAGTGCTAATTCCCTGATGTGGAGCTTACTTTGGCAGCGAATGAAAAATAGAGATGTTATTCCTCTTGTGTCAGATGCGACAGGATCCACAGGGTTATTATTTGTAATCGTCGACAGTCAGTGCCAATATCTTTAAAGTTCAATCGAAAAAGGTCAAGACCGACAGTCTACTTACACTTCACTGATTAACTTAAATAGGCCTGAAACTCGATAAAAATATGCGTTACTCCGTTCGTCCGCTGTCCACAGATAAAGGATTTCATCGAATGAACTTAATCTTCAAGATTCGTGGTACCTCTGTGCGTCTGTTCCTCTATGCTTGAATATTTACCTAGTACAAAGGTACTACCCCCCATTTCCTAAGTTGTTATGTAGCAGCCCCAGTGGCTATATTTTGAAATATATAAAAAAATAATAAAAAAAACTAAAAGTGGCAGATTCCTTGTCCACAGCAGACTGACTTTCCGTGCTTAATCCTGCAAATGCAGGCTTGTTTTCAAATTCAAAATCTCCGCGTCTCGATGAATTTTGGGTTGTCGTGCAAGCATCGCACATTCTCAGCGTCATTACTAGAGCCTCGGGTGAAAAATTCGAAATAACTTACATGGTCCAAAATTCTCCTGTGTGTTCAAATATCAGATGTAAAAATAAACTGCCTTATCAGTTAAACTTCAAAAGTTGTTTACTTTTAATACTGTGAGTTTTTTCATTGGTTTCCCCGTCAGGTTTAGTAACACGGAACTTGTAACTTAGCCTACTTTGAAGTTAATGATCCAATGACGACGCTTAGGAAGAAACTTGATTCGTTTGACCAAAAAAATCGGCATTATTTTTCCCGTGCCACAATCTGTTTCTGTTCTTAAGACAATAGTGATTTTGTCTCGTTTTTGTTCTATTTTGTTCGGCTTCAGTTTTCAAATTGTTATACTGCCATGTAAATTGACTGCGATGGTATTTTTGTCGTCTATTTATTTTGTACGCTGCTATAGTGTATTTCAAGGGACAGTGAAGATTGATAATAACATTTCCGCAAGAAATACTCCTTACTTGAAAGTTTAACCGAATCGGGCCGAAATACTACATTCTGTTTACTTATCACTTATTCACTTAAATAAGCTTGAAGACCCGATGAAAGTACGTCACTTCGTTATTCCGCTGTTCACATAATTTATTTTAATGGGGGAAGTTTTTCTTTCGGACTGGTGGTACCTCTATGCTTGAAATATTTAGCAATTACAACGGTAAACAGTTGCCGCAAAATATTTTTGGAGTCGCACGAAATAGCGGGCTTTCTTCAGAAGTGACCTTGCGATCTGGAATTTTGACATTTCCTGATCTTCGCTTCGTTAGTTCAAATTCAAATTCTCCGCGTAGGGATGAACTTTGTCTTGTCGAGCAAGTAGTGCAGATTCTGAACGCCACGACTAGAGTTCAGTTGGAGAAAAACAGGAATCCGTTAGCAGAGTCAAACTAATTAAGTGTATTCGAATCCAAGATATAGAAATAAGTTGGCTTTTCAGTTAAGCTTTAAAAGGAGATTCGCACGGTTTCTACTCACCATACAAAAGAGTTCACAGCGTTTAAAACTTTTGCGAGATCCGTGTTGGGTGTCTACCAAGGAGTTAGAGACATTTCAGAATGCGACAGCGAAAATGGCAAAGCGGGTTCTTGTTACAGGTAAGAAATCCAAACCTGCACAAAATTATACGTACCACGGCTCCTGACAAAACAAACAAACAGAACAGCAGAAGCATAAATATCGCCTGGTATATTCCGTCACCTCCCTTCATTTCTCAGTCACTTTGTATCTGCTCATATCGCCAACATGTCACTATGGAAATATCTCGCGAAAAGATGAGCATTCCAATTGGCTAACTGCCTTTTCTTTCGGCCAATCAATAACATTCCATTTGCTTAGGAAAGAAAGTTTGGATATTCCTTTTAATTGTCCTGGGGCCTTCGGTGTATTCCAGCCTCCCACCGAAATCAGTGAAAGATCTGACATTTGCAGACTATGCCAGAAGCAGGGACGTCGCAAGTCCACTTTCGTTGGGGGGGGGGGTTCAAATTTTTGACGAATCTTTCAGAAATTCTGCCGAATCCTAGAAACTGACAATTCGAAATTTAAACTATTAAATATAAAATTGAATGATATGTTTGAAATGAAGTACAAAGATCAAGCACGAAAGATGATTGGACAGCTGCTAGGCGTCACTTTTGCTTAGACCACTTGGACAGCATATTGCTGGATATGACTACAGCAGCGGCTTCTGACTAACCAAGACAAATTAAACTGAGCGCCGCCGGCGAAATTTTTTGCTTTCGCATTTTTTTTTCTGCAAAATTTAACTGCTTTCCATACAAATTCTAGCTTAATTATTATTAGCTCAAATTCTATCTTATCTCAAAAAGAGATTAGATATCCCCCCCCCACCCCCTTGTGACGCTCCTGGTCAGAAGGGTCCTTGATAAAATATTAAGTAAGCTAGGCCTGTGAACATGTCAGTGTATTTTGTCGCGAATTATTTTTTTAACACATTGGAAATATTAAGATGCTGGAGACGAACTTTTTTTTAAGGCGACTTATTACATTTAATGTTTTGATTATATTAGGAAATGAAAACGATTTTTTGGGGATACCAAGGCGGGATATCTATGACTCCGTAAAAGTTGTCCGTCTGTCCGCCCATCCGTAAGCACGATAACTCTCGAAGGGAATGAGATATTTTTCAATGAAACTTGGTGTGAGTATTCCTTGGGTCAAGGGACTTGGTTCGGATTAAGGGGCGAACAAAATATTTTTCAACAGTTAAAGAGATAGAATATTTTGCGTCCAGCAGTCGGTTCGGAGAGTAGGAAGGCTGGATAGGGTCGATACACTGTCAGAAGTTTCATAACAGATTGCGCATAACACTTTCAAGAATAACACCTTTTCACTTAGAAATAAAGTGTTATGACCAATTAAGTTTACATTATTTCGTGCCTAGATCTCCAACAACACCTTCAATTGGTAAAAATACTTCACTGTCAGAAGTTACATAACGACAACAGAAGGATGCCCGGTTTCAACAGATAACACTTTGGGATGTTATCTGTTATGTTTCTTTCGTTCCCGTTCGTATTTTCCTCAGTGGAGCAATGAAATAGATTTGTCGGGTTTGACTGAAAAGCCAAATTATTTTGGTTTCAAGTGATAGAATACATTGAATCATTTGGGTACTGCTGGGGGAATTTTCGATTTTCCACTATCTGCTCTAAGGCGTATTCTCGCCGTTCCCCGAGGACTCCACTTGAGGAGTCCCCGCGTTTTCGTTTGTCCCGGGGACTCACTCCCCTCCCCGTATTCTCGCGAGTCCCCACGGACGGGGAATGCTCCGATTATCATCACCATTATCAAAAAGGACTCCCTTTCAGATTCGGAGGGGAATCAACTTTTGCTGGTGTTGGTGCTATGTAAAGTTAATTAAAAATAATCAGAATGAACAAAATCAAAAATAAAGTGGATCCAGACTATTTTTGTCAACTGCATATTTTTTTTAAGAACAAAATACGTTCTGCAAGCAGTCCCCGTGTTCTCGCTGTTTCCCGTACGTGGAGTCCGCGTGGAGTGAGTCCCTCTATTCTCGCCGTTCCCTTTGATTCCCCGAGGAGTCCTCGGGGAACGGCGAGAATACGCCTCTAGTAGTGACATTCAGAATATCCACGTCCGCCCCTACAACGTCAATTCTACTGTGACGCGGAAAATTTGAAACTCGACACAAATGCGGCTTTTCAGTAGGCAGTGACTGCTCAGACTGCTTACTGCTTAGTGCATGAACACGAATTTTCAGTAATTTCGCCAAGCTTTATAAAAAAGGTAAAAAGTGTATAGAGGCACCGCAAATCCGACAGGGAAATTCCTCTTTTCGAAAATCGATTATTCGTGAATAGCGGTGCAACCAAATAACGCATTTCACCGGATCTTCGAGCCTATTTACGTGAATAAGTGATGGGTAACTAGATTGTCCTATCTCAGCCCTTTTCGGTAAAACTTTTAGTAATTTTGTGATGTTTAGTAGCATATCGGTGATTTTGTTGTATGTTTATGTTTCTATGGCACTTGCAGCTTCGCTGAAGTGCCATATACCGATCACTTTTCGGTTGGTCTATCTGTCAGTCTGTCAGGCCACTGTTCTCGAGTTAGGGTACTTCCAGAAGTGCTAGGACATGAAACTTGGCAGCGTATTAGGGACCCGACCAAACTAATTTGGAAATAGTCACTTCCCCGATCCGACCACCGTGGGGGAGTGGGTTGAGGGGGGAATCAGTTTACGTACAACTTTTGAACGGGGAATCAGATCTCAATGAAACTTGATATTTGGAAAGACGTAGTGTCCCAGATGTCACACTTCAAGTCCGGAATGGGTCCGGTGACTTTGGGGGGAATTCCGGTGATCCCGAAATTTTTTGACATGCTTAATGTGTAGAGATTGGAATGACACGTGGTGGGAAGAAAGAACATACATCAGTGACAGAACCGGACCGGATTCGGTCACTCTGGGGGGAGTTTGAGGGGGGTCCGAAATTCCGGTGATCGCAATTCAAGGTACTTCCAGATGCGCTAGGACGATGAAACTTGGCTTGAGCATTAGAGACTTGACAAGATTGGCTTAGAGATTGTCACTTCCCAGATCCGACCATCCCTTAAAGTACTCATCTTAACCGCACGGTACAAAAAATACTTTAAGCAGAATCTGCATTTTCATGATCCCATATGAGCCCATAATCATTTTTGCCCCAAGGGTTTTGCTTAGAAATGATTTTCTAGCACCCTTAAAGTGCGCATCTTAACCGAAAAGTAAAAAAAAAAAATACTTTTGACCAAACCATATATATTCATGATCCTAAAGGGCCCAGGATCGTTTTTGCCTGACGGGTTTTGATTACAGATGAATTTCTAGCGCCCCTTAGAGTGTGCATCATCAAAGCCAAGTGCACAAAAAAATCACTTTTTTACAAACGATAACGATACATTCCAGTGATTTCCAAAGTTCCATCGTCACTTATCTCAAGGGTTTTGCTTACAAATGATCTCATGTTCCTTGATTGTTTTATGGTAAAATGGTCCGCATAAAGAGAATTATTTTAAATATTATTTAAAATATAGTTCATACATTTTGTTTTAAAATGTACGATAAATGGTAATAGGAATAAAAAATAAGGTATATTTTATATGATTTTTGTTTGTTTTGATGATGAATTTTGTAATAGAAATAATTTGAATGACGAGAATAATAAACGTGGAAAGATAATCATGTTAAACTTGTATAATATGATTGAAATTTATAGATAGTGGAAAGAGTAAATATTGATATTGAATTTAGTTTTCTTAATTTATTTTATAAATAAAGATAGGATGGAAGTGTAAAGATTAGAAAGAATTGGAGGAAAAAAAATAATTAAGAAATTAAAAATAAACGTAGAGATAGAGGAAAGTGTAGGTGACGCTAAATAGATAGGCCGGTCATGTGATTAAGTTAAAAAAAAGAAAATTAAGTTGAAAAGACTGTTGGCGTCACCGAGGGCAAGTGGAAGCGTAGTCACCTGGCCAATTCATATTGGACTGGAAGAATAGAAAAGATACTACGAGGTTTAAAAAAAAAATAAAAAAAAATGATCACAACAAACCCGCGAATTGGCGAATTTCATCCTTTTACCAAGCCTTCCAAGTGCCATTTGGGCTTCCAGCTCTTGTTTGCCATGTTTTTCTTTGCTATGGCCATTGGGCTTTCAGAGCAATAAATATTTTTATTATTATTGTTCGTGGTATTAACCTGCAAAATAGGGAAGAAACCTTACTAATCACCAGTGTTCTGACTCACATGCCTGGGACATTCCGACAGCAAATGTTCCGTCGTCTCTTTGCGGTCGGAAATATTTAATCATTTTATTGTTTCTTCATGAATGTCTGTCTGTTTTGCCATCCGTCGGTGCCAAGTTTTTTCTTGAAACGATAAGTCGTTACTGAAACGTTTGGTTGTTTTGACAGGATAAAAATGAATAATTGGATTTCGGGCGAGAAGCAGAACATCTCCGGTTGCCAGTTGCTTATTTGCTTTAGGATTTCATTGTAGGCTAATGTTCGTTTCGCCCTATTGTCATTCCTTCGGTGTTTGCCGGTGACCTTTCTTTCTTTTTGTTTGTTGTTGATTTATTTATGACTCATTCATAGCCGACACCAGAAGGAAAACAACGTAATGTTTTATGTAAGTTCAAGTTGACAAAAAGGTAGCTAAGGCTTTACTTGGAGCTCCCGAGTGGTGGCTTTTTGTGGCCGTAAATCGTTATATCGTTGACCGTTGAGTTTTCTTAAAGCACAGCTCTCACTAGAAATAGCCTTTTTACGATAAATTGGTTCGGAACTAGTGTTTTTCGAAAATAGTCATAGTTGCCTCGTCAAATAACAGATTCTCTTCTTAGCGCTTGCCGACTCTGGCCGGGCTTCGCGCAAAAGTACTCGTTTTTGGGATCCCAATACGTAAGTGAGGGATACCTGTGACATCGCAAAAGTTGTCCGTCCGCCCGTCTGTCCGTCTGTGAGCACGATAACTCTCGAAGGGAATGAGATATTTTGATGAAACTTGGTTTGAGGATTCTTTGGGTCAAGAGTAAGGTCGAGGTCGTAGATGGGCTCTGTAGCCCTACATTTAGGGGTGGGGGAGGGGGTTTAAATAGGAGAATTTTTTTTTTGAAACAGCTAATGTGATAGTCGATTATGAGTAAGAAGACATGCTGAAAACGATGGTGAAAACCATTTTCTCGCCGGACAAGTAGTTCGCCCAGAATCCGGCCAAAATCGGAAAGTTTGTTAAAAGTAAAAGTTTTATTTGAAGTTGATTAGATGTTCGATTTAGGGGTAAGAAGACATGCTGAACACGATGGTGAAAACCATTTTCTCGCCGGACAAGTAGTTCGCCCGGAATCCGGCCAGAACCGGAAAATTTGTTAAAAGTAAAAGTTTTATTTGAAGTTGATTAGATGTTCGATTTAGGAAGAGACGCTGAATCTGTATATGACGATCATTTTTTACCCGGACATAGTTCCGGACGAACATAGTTTTCGGATTTTTTTTTTATAAGTTAAAGTTTTATTTGAAGCTGATTAGATGTTCTTTATAGGGATAAGGAGATACGCTGAATCTATTCTGAACTTTCTTTTTTTTTTTGCTGGACAAATAGTTCGCTCGGAATTCGGCCGAAACCGGAAATTTGGCAGAAGTAAAGCAGGAAGTTTCGATCCGTATCGTCAAAATAGATATGGCTTATAGAGGTATATCCGAACTTGGTTTTCTCAGATGATTAGCCTGGCGGAGACTGGATCTGGCGAAGAAAAGACCCAATTGTCTGGATCAAATATTGAATTTTTGGGATCCCATCGAAAACTTTGGTCTTGTTTCTAAAAGAATTTCCGATTCATCCGGTTATGCTTATAAAGTAAAACAATTGCAGGTGTATATGGATCTTGTGTATTTAATAAGCAACAATTTAATCATCCCATCCGATCGTCATTTGCAACTCGATTTCTCTACCTCGTACCCTGTATACGTAACCGTCTTTGAGACATCTAATCATTTCGGACAAAATACAGTCCGGTCCATCTTTTAAGGTTTTTGCAAAATACCTATTCCAACACCCCACTTGAGCTAGAAATTGAAACTTCCATTCGTTATTAGACCATTGAACTACGAACTGCAGTGGAGAGAACGAACTGAAACAAAATAGCCGAAATATATTGGTCACGACTGGAAAATCCTTTGATGTAATAAAGGTGTTAGACTAAATGTTTTTTTTTGTATTTCGCAAATTATTTCTTTCCTTTGTCTTTTTTTTTTATCCCAAAACGTTAGTGAAGGGATACCTATGGCTTCGTAAAGTTTGTCCGCCCATCCGTCTGTCGGATCAGCATGATGACTGTAGAAGGGGTTGAGATAGTTTGTTCAAACTTAATATGATGATTAGGTAGGTCGAAGTAGATGGACCCTGCAACCCAGGAGGGACTGCACTATCAGAAGTTTCATAAAAGATAACACTAGGATGCGCAGTTTTCAGCAGATAACACGATTTTCTGTGTTTTGTCCTAATCTAGAGGGGATGACGGTTGCAGATGTTTTAAGTAGTCCGAGCTCTTAAAAATCGCGAATCAGTTTGCTCTAGCAGAAATACAATCTGTCATGAATGAATATGTTCGTTTAATGCGATCCATCACAAAATAGACCATCTGTTGTGCAAATCAGTGAATCTGGATCGATCGTTTGTAGTCGGTTGAAAAGTTTTTGTTTAGTTTTTTTTCTCACCCATATGTCGAGGTTGTGATATGATTAGCTGATTGTTAGGCGTTCTATCGATCGTACTGCGACGCTAACATAAGTTCATTGACGTCTTAAGACGGAGAGGATGCTCACTCCTGGACATCTGGTGTACTCCAATCAGGGCTGTCACACCGGTAAAAAATTTCGTTCAAAGATCAGCAAAAAAATGTCTTTTTCTTGAAGAAAGTGCAATTTCAGTTACTTATTGGCGTTACAACAGTTCTAGTTTTCTGCGCTCAGCGGATGTGTCAGCTGCTTTAGTTCCAGCGATATTTCTGCCCTTCTTGGCAAGATCACAGGTTCACTTTTCTTTCTTGAGCCTGAAGAGAACCCTTGCCAAGAATGGCCGAAATATCGCACGAATAAAATGAGCTGACTTATCCGTTTAGCACAATCATATATGGGCTGAGGGAATATTAATGAAACAGTGTCTACTTGATCCATCTTTCTTTTCTAAAGGAAAAAGGATAAAAACGGTATCGGTAAAAAACATGCAAAAGCGTGTAGAGTTTGTCACTGTTTGTCTAGTTAACATTGTGCCTTTAAAGCAACAAGACCATAGGTTTCGATGGGATCCCAAAAATTTAATATTTGATCGAGACAATTGGGTCTTGTCTTCCCCAGGCTAATCATCTGAGAAAACCAAGTTCAGATATACCTCTATGAACCATATCTATTTTGACGATACTGATCGAAACTTCCTGCTTTACTTCTGCCAAATTTTCGGTTTCGGCCGAATTCCGAGCGAACTACTTGTTCGGCAAAAAAAAAGAAAGTTCAGAAACGAATTCAGCGTATCTCCTTATCCCAATAAAGAACATCTAATCAACTTCAAATAAAACTTCAGCTTATAAAAAAAATCCGGTTTCAATCGGATTCCGGACGAACTATATGTCCAGGTAAAAAAGCATTGTCATATACAGATTCAGCGTCTCTTCTTACCCCTAAATCTGTCATCTAATCAATTTCAAATAGAACTTTTGCTTTTAAAAAATTTTCGGTTTTGGCCGGATTCCGGTTGAACAAGTTGTCCGGGTAGAAAATGCTATTCACATAAGTGTTCAGCATGTCTTCCTACCCTTAAATGGAACATCTAATCAACTTCAAATAAAACTTTTACTTTTAACAAACTTTTCGGTTTTTCCGGATTTCGAACTACTTCTTCTTACCCCATAATCGACTATCACATTAGCTGTTTAAAAATATTTTGTTTGCCCCTTAATTTAACCCCCCCCCCACCCCTGTAGGGCTACAGAGCCCATCCACGAACTCGACCTTACTCTTGACCCAAAGAATCCTCACACCAGGTTTCATCAAAATATCTCATTACGTTCGAGAGTTATCGTGCTTACAGACGGACGGACGGACGGACAACTTTTGCGATGTCATAGGTATCCCTCCACTTACGTTTTGGTATCCCAAAAAGCAGTCGGAACAGAACAAAAAGTGTTATTTGAAGAAGATTTGTTGCTTTTGACCCCATAAATTATCTGCAAACAATGCATTCGAAAAATCTTGAGCTTCTGAGATAGAAAAGCTAATGAACAAAAATTAGCATGCCCAGCAAGACACTGCTGAATCTTGATAAATATCCAAAAATCCTCCTTGCCACTGATTCTCACAGTATATTTGCAGCAGTTCACAAACTATATTATGAAGCTGATATTGATGCTCTGACCGAGTACAGTGAGTAAGCTGAAAAAGCTACTTTTAGGAAATAGAGCTTATGAGGAGCAAGTGTGACTCTTCGTATTATATGGTCCGGAATTGGTCATGGCAGGCAAACGGTTTCGAGGATCACGATTCTCAGTGTACTAATAAATTGTAAAACGCTTCTGTCTGAATGCAGCGGGCCATGTATGAACACACTGACACCCAACTGGGCTAAAGGAATTTTAGACCTGAGCCGCGAACCCCCTCCCATCGTCCTTGATCATTCTCAGTCTATCCGTACCCCTATTGACTCGTCCCCTGAAGATGCCTGTGATTGAAGCATTACTACAAGCCATATGCTGTCTTTTGTCAGATTGAAGCATTTCAGCCGTCGGGTAAGACTGAAGCTACGTGTCTTTACTGAACCGCTACTCTACCACAATTGCAAATGGTAATTCGTCACTACTCGGTCAGAGTCCTAAAATCAGCTTCATAATATAGATTGTGAACTGCGGCAAATATACTATGTGAATCAGTGGAGGATTTTAGGATATTTATCAGAATTTGGCAGTTTCTTGCCGGGTATGCTAATTTGTGTTCATTAGCTTTTATGATTTCAGAAGCTTGAGATCTTTTGAATGCATTGTATATGTGAATATATGTGAAACCATGCATGTACAAATTATTGCCGGGGTGTCAGAGTGTCAACAAAGTTGCCACTTGAGGATATAAAAAGCCTATAAGCAAAAAATAAGCTTAATCATTTTTCATTTGGTCGTCGTTCTTTGGAGTTACAAGATTTGTGAGGGGAAATATTGGGCGAGATATATCTCCCTTTTAAAATTTTTGGTACGAAAAATGGGAAAGAAAAATGTTGGCGACCGTAGGTCAGTTTGGGAGGTTCACCAAGCAGGCTATGAAACATCGGGAGTATTTGGGGGGACAGGAGCGAGTAAAGTGGTTTGCTTTTGGTGTTTATAATATTGTGATTCTAATTTATTAGTGTTGTTCTTTATTATAAATTTTGTTTTTCCCGCTGTGGCCCCTCGGCCTTTTGGAGGAAACAAACTCACTCATTAATATAGTTTTTGAAGAAACTGCCATGCAGGTACCGATGGGCTACTAGTAGCAAAAATTCCATATAGGGTAGTTGCAGAATATAAGGGCGATTCTGGTGGTCTGGAAAGCTCGACGAGCTTATGCGCCGGCTGTTCTTGCGACGTTGGCCGAAAGTCGCTTCGCTTTCCAGAGCTATTCTCCCGCTCCGCTAGTTTCCGCCAGTACTTGGAAAGCGAATCCACTTCGCGAGTGGAAAGTGGTTTCGGCAAGTCAGCGGGAAGTTGTAAAGGAGCAACTGAGGCGCAACGACTTTTTGCTTGTTCTTGTGCTCGGCGGATTCTCGCTTTGCTTTTCGGAAAGCGAATCCAAGAAATCGCCAGAATCGCCCTATACTGTTAGGATCAATGGCAATGACATCTTAAGATATTTATCGGGATTCGCAGTTTCTCATGGGGTGTCCTAACTTTGTTCAGTTTAGTTTATTTAAACACAAACAAATTTGTATCCGTAAACGAGGATCGATTTTAATATTAACTATGATAGAAAATTTGTATCTTATTCTTTCATATTCGTGCTTTCAGCATACTAATGGCTAAGCTATCATAATTGCTCAAAGGGGTGCCATTTGGAAGGGGGGATGGTCCCCCTAGATTTTGGAGGGGTGTAATATCGCCCGCCTCGGTAGCCTACTGTCTTTTGGCACCTAGATAGGTCTCAAAAGGCAAAATGCAAAGCAATGATGTAACTTTAAGGTCTAATCGAATACTACTTTAAATTTACTCTTATAAAGTAGTCGATTCTTGGTCCGAATAAAAAACTTGGGATTGCCCAGTGGGATCTTTGCCTGCTCCTTCCCCCGTAAGGATGAATCAAGTGGCGCAACTGCTCATAACCCTTATAAGTTCGATTGTTCCAGCCTTTTCGAAATGCATTCTATATAGATTATAGCCTAAATATGCATTAGATAAAAACAAAAGAAACATTGACGTTACTCCGCCTCTTGAATGGTGGATCATAAATAAACTACTTACTTACGTATTTGCAGGGGGCGTCAATCGAGGTGGGCAATTGCCTACCTAGCTTTCGAAGGGGCCCGAAGCCACCCATGCAAAAATGACGAAATCGGCAAGAAAGGCAGACCATGGACAAGTTGACCAGAAGCGAATCGAAAACAGTGTCACACCACATGTGCATATTCTTTATACATGGCACTTCTCGATACAAATGTTGAGGTTCTTTTACATGCCGTTATATTGCTTCTGTATTTTTGGTCTCACCTATGTATGATCTGTACCTGAAAATGTCAAGGGGGCTCGGAACGACTCCGTTGCCCATCTCTAGGTTTTTGCGAAAGAACGCCTCTTGTTATATGCACAACCCATGCATGGGTTTTATCTGTAGCCTACATGTACAGATGATTGCGTTGTGATAGCGGTGGTAAACAGAAGTTCCAGCGACCAGAGCACTAGTTTGGCAGAGCTTAAGTTAAGGTTCACAGTAATAATTAGTGAGCTTCAGTCACAGTACTGTTGTGATCGATCAAGTTGGATTTTAGGATACTTATAATAATAACAATAATTTTATGTTTCAACCATCACAAAGCACAAGGCATAGACGGAGTAGGAAAAAAGAAAGAAAAGAAGAAGGAAACACTATAATAAGAGGAAAACAAACAAACACAGAGACTACGACAACATTACCTATTTACAGACTAACCTATTGTAGAAGAATGCTCTTCCATTCATGCTTAACTTTATTTTCGAACCTCTTTATAAGTTGCCTAACTGCTCTAAGTGGGTCAGTGATATTGTAAGTAGCGGCTATTTTACTATTTCGGTTCGGGATTTGGCTCTTACATGATATATTAATTTTTCTTCGTTAGCTTTAACAATTTAGGAAGCTCTCCTTTTTTCGCAATCCACTGTTTCCAGATTATGCGTGTAGCCATAATGTAAAGATTGTTATGGGGGGTGCGAGATCGTTATGACAATTACCAGCTGAGGGAATCAGTAATAACAATGATATTATAAATATTTATTACAGTAAAAGCCCAAGGGCCATGGCAGTACAAACAGTTTTCCTTGTTTCGTCTGTTGGTGGCTAGTCAGTAGGCTCCTGCAAACAACCCACATTTAAGTGTCCGCGTGCACCCCGTTGATGATCAACCTAGTGCCGATCAGGTTACTAAATTGGCTTGGGGCTAAAGGGAGCTTAATTTTTTATGGCACTTGCCCGTCGGCCAAGTGCCATATAGCGATCGCAATTTCTGTCGGTCGGTCTGTCTGTCCGGGTTTTGCTAGTTCGGGCACTTCCACATAGGCTAGGACGATGAAACTTGGCAGGCATATCAGGGACCCCAATTGATTAAGTTGGAAATAGTCACTTTCCCGATCCGAACATCGTGGGGGGAGGGAGGGGAGCCGGAATCCGGAATTTAGTGGCATGCATAACTTTCGAACGGGTGATCAGATCTTCATGAAACTTGATATTTAGAAAGACGTCATGCTTCAGATGTCCCATATCAAGTCCGGACCGAATCCGATGAATGTGGGGGGGGGGGGGGGGTCGGAGGGGGGAACCGGAAATCATGTTGAACGCTTAGAGTGGAGCGATCGGGATGAAACTTGGTGGGAAGAACAAGAACAACCCCTAGGTACGTCATTGACAGAACCGGACCGGTTTCGTGCACTGTGGGGGGAGTTGGAGGGAGGTTCCGGAATTCCGGTCATACGGAGTTAAGATACTTCCAGGTGGGCTAGGACAATGAAACTTGGCAGGCAAATCAGGGACGCGACCAGATTAACCTGGAAATAGTCAGCTTCCCGATCCGACCATCGTAGGGGGAGTGGAGGGAGGGGGAATCCGGAATCTTGAGGTACGTGTAACTTCCGAACGGGTGATCGGATCATAATGAAACTTGATATGTAGAAAGACCACATGTCTCGGATGTCCCATTTCAATTCCGGACTGGATCCGATGAAGCTGGGGGGGGGTCGGAGGGGGGTCCGGAAACCTTGTGACATGCTTGGAGTGGAGCGATCGGAATGAAACTTGGTGGGAAGAACAAGCACAAGCCCTATGTAGATCAGTGACAGAACCGGACCGGATTCGGGCATTGTGGGGGAGTTAGGGGGGTCCGGAATTCCGGTGATCGCAAGTTAAGGTACTTCCAGACATGCTAGGATGATGAAACTTGGCTTGAAAATTAGAGACTTGACATGATTGGCTTAGAAATAGTTAGTTCCCAGATCCGACCATCCCTTAAAGTACTAATGCTAACCGCAAAGTACAAAAAGTATTTTTAAGCAAAATATACATTTTCGTTATCCGTATGAGCCCATGATCATTTTTGCCTCAAGGGTTTTGCTTACAACTGAATTCCTTAAAGTACAAACAGTACTTTTGAGTAAAATATACATTTTCGTGCTCCTGGTGATTATCTTTTTTGCTTCAAGAGTTTTGATTACAGATAATTTTCTAGCGCCAATAAAGTGCGCACAGCCAAATGCATTGCCAAACGATACAGTCTCGTGATTTCCAAGGACCCGTGATCATTCTTATCTCAAGGGTTTTGCTTACAAATGATCAAAACAAACCCACGAATTGACGAATTCCTACTTTCATCCTCTAACCCAGCCTTGCAAGTGCCATATGAGCTTTCAGCTCTTGTTTATTCACCAGTTTGTTGACGCGTTAATTGTACATAAATCTTATGGTCCTCAATAATTTGTGTTGTGTTGTGTACAGATTTTTGAGTTAGTGTGGAGAATTCGAATTAGTGAATAATATATTGCAGGTACTATTCACGACGACCACAAAATCGGCTTTAGTCTTTGTGTTGGTTTGGAATCGAATAGGTTAAATGTAAATATGAATAATAGTGCAAATAATATGAAACTAATAATAAAAGTTCGTGAAGTGGATGCGGTCCATATGTGTGGCATGTTTTCCTTATTCTCTTTTTCACCGTTTTGAGTCATTCATTAATATAATATATATATATATATATAGAGATAAGCTACTATAAATATAATATATGTATAATACAGTTTATATATATATGTTATATATATATACATACAGTTTATATATCTACCGCGCAGGCTACTCATCACCAAAATACAATACGTAAATATTCCTTCAGCCCAAGCTGACTGCGAATCATATTTGACAGTGCAAAACGGATACGTCAGCTAAATTTTCTTTGAGCTATATTTCGGCCCTTCTTGGCAAGGGTCCTGTTCAGGCTCAAAACCACTCAAGTTGGAAAAATCAAAACAAACTTGAGCGGTTTTGAGCCTGAAGAGGACCCTTGCCAAGAAGGGCCGAAATATAGCTCGAATAAAATTTAGCTGACGTATCCGTTTTGCACTGTCAAATACAAAACGGATTATTTACACCACATGCTTAGATCTGTCTCAATTTATAATTGTGGGAAATACGAAACTTGCTTTTTTTCTCACTCACAGAACTTATACCAGGACCACCGTTCGTGCTGCGGCACGAACTGTCATCGTCCGCAAAACTTCTCGTGCCACTTGATGTCCGTGTCGGAATTTTGTTTTTGCCAAAATTTGAAAAAGCTTGAAGCAGCTTAAAGTTAAATTTGTTTCGTGTTACTTGTGTTCTTCAGTGTGTGGAGTGAAGTTGATGTATCCTTTTGCAGGACTGGAGTTGAGGCAATGTGGATTTCGGAGAAGACAGCGATGAAGTTGGTTTAAATGGGAAATCGCTTGACAACTGTAGCCCAAACTGATCCTAAGGTATGAATGAATTTATTCCCAATGAAGCCATGGCAGGAAAAATAACAAAAAAATCGAAAGCACTAACAAATAAACAAGAGCTGGTCTCCAGGGGGTCTTGCGTATAGTTCTGCCAGTCCCTAGGAACTCTTTCATGTAGGAATTTTGCTTGTTATTCAGACCATGTATCGTCTCAATTCCTCCGGGTATCTTCCGGTTCCCCCCTCCACACCCCACATTCATCGGATCCGGTCCGGACTTGATATTTGGAAAGACCTCGTGTCTCAGATGCTCCATTTTAAGTCCGGACCGGATCAGATGAATGTGGGGGTGGATGGGCGGGAACCGGAAATCTTGTGACACTAAAGATGCAAACGCACTTTGGGGAAGGGAAAGGGGGTGAAAACCGCGACCTTCGCTTTCCAAAACCGAAACGCGCTAGCCGTGTGAATCGCCAAATAGAAGCGGACCATAGCATCATTGATCTGCTTGATGCAAGTTTATCTAAACTGTTAATTTCCGGTTAATGACAGGTCAAATTTGGTACATGAGATATAAATTAAAATTATATCTTTGGTTTTATTTGGCCTTCACCAGAAGGGTCCGCCATGTGGGTCCTGGTATGTCTACATCGCCCCGTCATTGGCGTCCTAGAAAATTCGATTGAAAAAATGCTTCTGGTTTATTTTTTGTCATAAAACGAGTTCCACAAACCTTGCCATAAACAAATCTTAAGCCTCTAGCTACTGCTAAGTTAAAGTTCATATAAGTTTAGTCGCCCGTCATAACACCAAAATGATAGAGTAAGTTAAACAAGAGCTGAAAGCTCATATGGCACTTGTAAGAATAAGCGAACTGTAGGCGGGAGTTTTTTGCTTGAGAGTTATATACAGAGCCGAATATCATTTTATTTTACACTTGTTGAAGTAAAAAGAAGTTAAAAAGGCAGGTCTACTTAACTCCTCTTCTTCCTGGGAAGGTTCGAACCTCTAGGCCCCCCCGGATTTTAAACTGAACATCTGAGACACTTGTTCTTGACACTTGTCAAGTTTCATGCATGTCCGATTACCGGTTCCAAAGTTATTCATGTTACTAGTTTCCGGATTCCGCATCCCTCCACCCCCATCACAGTGGCTGAATCGGGGAAAGGATCCAGGGTTGCCACCGGTAGTACAATTGCGCCCACAATAGAACTTTATTTTTACTTTGGCAACAGATTTTAAGAAAAAGGTAGTTGTCAGGTTTTATTTCCAAGGTGACTATGACCCAGCAACACGTTCTGAGTACTTTTCTTGTCTGGTATTATTTTTTTCCTTTTGCCCAGTGAATTTATTTTAGTAAAGTGGCAACCCTGAAATGATCATATCCAAGTCAATCTGGTGGGGTCCCTGATACGCATGTCAACTTTCCTCGTCCTAGCTTATGTGGAAGCATTTCACGAGATTTTCGGTTCCCCCTCCAGCCCCCCCTCCACCAGTTATCGGATCCGGTCCGGATTTGAAACTGAACATCTGAAACACCTGTCCTTGCAACTTGTCAAGTTCCATGCATGTCCGATTACCGGTTCCAGAGTTATGTATGTTTGTAGTTTCCCGACTCCGCATCCCTCTGCTCCCCCATGATGGCCGAATCGTGGAAGTGATTATTGCTAAGCTAATTTGGTCGGGTCCCTGATACGCCTGCCAAGTTCCATCTTCCTACCTTATGTGGATGTGACAACAGTAGCAAAACCCGGACTGACCGACAGACATTACGATCGCTATATGGCACTTGAAAGCTCAAGTGTCATAAAAGACGGCAACTAGAGGAAATCTTCAAACGGGAGTAACTTAAAAAGTAACGACCATCTCTTTTTTTTATTCCTCGGAGAAGTCAAGTATAAGTCGAATTGTCGAAGACGCATAATTCAAAGACTAATTATACCAAAATAATCTCTATTAGAGCCGGTGTTATTTTAATTCTTAAACTGTACCTGTTCCCGCAGTCGGTCGAATCACAAATACGATTAGCCTAGTGGTCTAGGACACGGTCGGGTCCCTGATACGCCTGCCAAGTTTCATCGTCCTAGCTCCCCCTAATCTATATCAACTCCTACTACGCTTCAACAACACGTACCAACTCCTTCGACGTTCGATTAGATTTAATTTTTAAGCAAAGAAAGACTCATCCATGCGTAGAGTTATTACTTGTGTGAAGAAGGGGTAGGGATTTGACAAGAACTAGAAAAAGCGTTTCAAGAGATTGTGCGGATTCCCGGTAGGATCGGGAAACTGATTATTTCCGGGGTGGTTTGGTCGGGTCCCTGATAGACCTGCTAAGTTTCATCCTCCTAGCGCCCCCTAATCTATAACAACCCCTACCAACATTCAACTACATATCCCAACCCCTTCGACCCATCTTATTAGACAAGCTCTCTCCGAACAGTCAAAAGATTTGAGCAAACAATGACTCATCCATGCATAGAGCTTTACTAGTGGGGTAGGGGTTTGACACAAACTAGAAAAAGCGTTTCAAGAGATTTCCGGTGTCCACCTCCAGCTCCCCCCCAATTATCGGATCCGATCCGAATTTGACAGTGAACATCCAAGACACTTGTTCTTGATACCTGTCAAGTTTAATGCACGCCCGATTATCCGTTCCAAAGTTATGGATGTTGCTAATTTCCGGATTCCCCATCCCGCCACTCCCCCACTGATGGTGAGATCGGGGAAGTGATTATTTTCAAGTTAATCCGGTCGGGTCCCTGATACGCATGCCAAGTTTTATCGTCCTAGGTCATATGGAAGTGCCCAAACTAGCAAAATGCGGACAGACCGACAGACAGACAGACATTACGATCGCTATATGGCACTTGAGTAAGCTCAAGTGCCATAAAAACAACACAAAGGAAATGAAAGAAAAACTCCTGGAATTTAAATGCAGCTACCAGGCTAATGCACGAGGGGTTGCCCACTCCCCACCACGTGCTGTACACCCTTTCCCGGCACCGACCGAAATCAGCAGTGCGGGCACCTGTGCCGACAATAAATCAGGTGATTCATCTTTCAAACGCTTTCAAAGTATTCAGCAGCATCCCGCCTTGATCCATTACCATCCAGTCTTGCTATAGTAGCATGTAGTAGCATCTGTTGGTACTGCATGCTACTTTTTCGTACAACTTGATACTACTATTTTGAGATGTAAGTGGAGAGATGGAGCTATGGCATCGCAAAAGTTGTCCGTCTGTCCGTCCGTCTGTAAGCACGATAACTCTCGAAGGGAATGAGATATTTTGGTGAAACTTGTTGTGAGGATTCTTCGGGTCAAGGGTAAGGTCGAGTTCATAGATGGGCTCTGTAGCTTTACATTTAGGGGTGGGGTAGGGGGGCCGAAATCAAGGGGCAAACAAAATATTTGTAAACAGCTAATGTGATAGTCGACTGTGGGGTGGAAAGACATGCTGAACACGATGGTGAAAACCGTTTTCTTGCCGGACAAGTAGTTCGTCCGGAATCCGGCAAAAACCGGAAAGTTAGTTAAAAGCTTAGTAAAAGTTTTGTTTCAAGTTGATTAGATGTTCGATTTAGGGGTAAGAAGACATGCTGAACACTTATGTGAAAAAGCATTTTCTACCCGGACAAGTAGTTCGCCCGGAACCCGGCTAAAACCGGAAAATGTGTTGAAAGCAAAAGTTTTATTTGAAATTGATTAGATGACAGATTTAGGGTAAGAAGAAACGCTGAATTTGTATCTGACAATCGTTTTTTCGTCCGGACGGTTTTTTAGAAGTTAAAGTTTCATGTGAAGTTGATTAGATGTTCTGTATAGGGATAAGGAGATACGCTGAATTCGTTTCTGAATTTTCTTTTTTTGCTGGACAAGTAGTTCGCTCGGAATTCGGCCGAAAACCGTGCATCCTTGTGTTTTCTGTTATGAAACTTCTGACAGTGTAATAGGCTACACATTGATAATGCGTATTACCCAGAAACTATTTTCCGACTGTGAAAATACCGGGAGAAATACCATGAATTAGAATAGTGAGCTGCCTGTTCTGCCTATTTGGTGACCCGGCACTGGTACAGCTACTGGTGACAATTTGCTTGTCGGGGAGTCAACAGTGTGTGTTAACCGGGTCGTTGAGAATTTTCTGGAAAAGGCTAAAGTAAGAGCGAACCCGTGGCTAGCCATCCTGTGCCAGTAGTTTTGCTAATGTACATAGTGGTGTGAATACTTCTGGTGATCTTCCGTAGTGTGATTTTTTTCTCTTTTCTTTTCTTTTTTTTCCTTTTCATACTCCGTTCTAATTCCATGTGAATTTTCGGGTAATAAAATTACTTACTTACTTACTTACTTGCCTGGATCCGGGCGCAATTTTTTTCGAAAAATGGGAGTTCTGGATTCTTTCAAGGCGATGTTAAAAAATAATTGAAGGACGCGATAAATTTCAGTCCCAACTGTACTGGGAAGATCGCACACCCACGTTTTGTTTCTCGTCACATCATCATTCAAGAAGCTAATTGTAATTTAAAGAAAACATGGAGGCAAGGTCAAGGGACGATGGGATGCTTTTGTGTTCGCACGCTTTTGGAGAATGGTTAGTTATTATTTATGGTTTGTTCTGAGCGTAAGGGTGTGTACAGTCTAACAAAACTACAGGGATCATTGTTTTCAGCGTTTGGCGTACTGGTAGGCGATTAGTTGCTATCACCTTCAGTGGACACCTCTCACTATTGTAATTTTTATGTTCCAGTATTCTAAAATGATTGATTACTTTAAAACTGGGCTCTGCTTAAAAAATACCAAAGGATTTTGCTGTTTAAGTATTTGTCCCGGCACATTGAATTGTAGCATAAACTTGAACAATTTACCTAACGATTGTCTGACGAATGAGCCTCTTGCAGATAGTCGGTGGAAGCATGATACACATCGAAACTAGAGACATGCGGCGTGTTGTCGTTGCGGTGGAATGTAACCTGTGAAATTCGGGTCTCAGAGTTTAAGAAAGTACGAAGCGATAAACGGAAACAAATGAGGCAAACAAAAACCGTACCATGCAAAATAAGGGCAGGGCAAAAACTGCGACGTTCGAAACCGCAAAATTCAGTTTTGCTTTCGCGGTTTTAGTGCGTACCACTAATAAAAGGGGCTTGTAAAACCTTGACGGTAAAAGTCCCGTTTGCTACCTAAAATCGGGGGATTTGCTCAGATTACTAGTGGTTTGTTTTGACGGAATCATAGCACACATGCTTATATGCGGTAATTGGGTAATTACCGTTGCGGTTTGTACACAGTTAGACCAGTATGAAGATTTTTTTTTTAGTTTAGTTGTATCTTATTCCTCCTGTGAAATGTTTCGTGAAACGATGAGCTCGGTTAGTTTTCTCCTTTCTTGGTGTGTTATTATTTTTACTCTTGTAGCAAAACCTTCTGCTTTCCCCTTCTAAATTTAGTCTGGTCTTTGTGAAAATAACAAGAAATCAAGTATGCAATGCATTTCCTTAAATTTTTTTTTTGTTAATTGCAATGTTGCATGTCTTCTAATTTTTACGCATTAATCGTCATCATATGGGAAACTCGTTCAAGTTTGCAAAGTCACGATTCAACAAGGATGTCTGCACCTGCAATGGAGTCTTGCAAACATGATTGTTGGTCGTTGGAACAGTTGAAGCCTACCGAAGATGCGGTTAATGCTGAATCAGTTAATAGATTCAAGTGTATTGTAGATACAATCTTAAGCTCTGGCCATTATGACTATACTCGTGTAATCTTCGATTAAATACTTATTTTTAAATGTCTGTCAAATACGTCTTGCGCCAAAGCGGCGTTACCACTATAAATAGCCGTTGTCACCAAATATAGCTATACTCCCAGTTTCTTCGAGTTACATTGAGGCGAAAGCCTTTTAAGATGCAGTATATTATTGTAAAAAATAATAATATGTAGGCGGTAAGGACGCAGGGCTTTTGTTTTCGCTGTGCCATTGTAAATATTTGCGATAAAATAAGGATACTAACAATAACTTGTTTTGGGCTCGCTTATTAGTTACAGCGGATGAACACAAAATGAAGAAAGTAAAAGGCACTAATGAAAACAAAAAACAGAACAAAATAACTAATCTTGTTTATGCTCTTTAAACACAGTGACATAAACTTTTGACGTAGTATATATGAAGCGGATTCCGGAACTGTATCATTAAAAAAATCGCTAAAGAATGTCGTGGGCTGGCAGGGCAGGATGTTGGTGGAGGAAGATAAGAGGAGATTACTAAAGCTGATAAAGAATACTAAAGCCGCTTGTGCTTTGTTTCCAGCCCACTTCTCATTATGAGTCCGACCAAGATACCGTTCTTTTCGGTTCTGTTCGATTCATGACGTGTTATGTCATGCAGGCCTGACAATTTGCTGTTCGATGAAGTAGGCTACTGATTTACCCCTTTTTGTCTAACACGAGTAAGGTCCGGACTCACACAACACGATTTTCACAGTCGGATGTGAATTTCCTCATTCGCCCCAAACTTTTGATGCATCGCGTCCAAGTTTCTCAAAGTGACGCGAAATTCGCATGCGTATTTTCGGATGAGAAATCTTGTCGGGTTGAATATGTACGCAGCTTAAAGCACAACTCTTATCAGAAATGATCTTCCATGATGAAATAGCTTAGAAGTATCGTTTTTCCAAAACATTGTTACATTCCACGTGAAATTAGCGATTTTCTTGTTAACACTTGTCGATGTCGACTCAATCCAGCCAGTCCAAAACAGAAGATGGACTTGATGGCCTGCCATGTCTTCCAAAATAAAAAAAAAATAAAAAACCTTATGCGTGAAAGAGTTGTCCTCGGATCTTAAAGTTTAACTGAAAAGCCAACTTATTTTTGAGTCATTTGACTGAATACACTGAATTATTTGGATTCTGCAAAGAGATTTTTCTATTTTCCACTATCTGCTCCAGTTATGACGTTCAGAATTTCTACGGCCGGCCCCACAGCGAAAATTCTACTATGACGCGGGAGATCTCAACACAAACGCGGCTTTTTTGTGGGCAGTGGTGAGATTGGTGAAGATCGCTTAATGCCGAACCAAAAAATTATAAATCTTTCTCGTAAAGCATACAGCAAAAATACAAGCGCATGGAGGTACCACAAATCACACGGAAATTCGAAGTAACGGAACACGGGACACGGAACAACGAAGTAACGCATTTTCAGCGGGTCTAGCCAATTTAAGTGAATGAGTGATGGGTAACTAGATTGTCCTATCACAGCCCTTTTCGGTTAAACTTTAAAGCTTTCGGCTAAGTTTGCGTTGCGTACCTAGCAAAACTCGGCTAGGAAGAAAAAGCCTTAAAAGTCATAGGTTCAAAACGAAGCAATGCTGAAATGCGAGGACTTGCAGAAGTTTATAATTCCATAATGAAGCTAGGAATAAATAAAACGCAGAATAAGCAAGAGGGATCCTTCAAGAGTCCTTTCTGATGACCGAATAAATGAATGAGCTGGCAAACAAAGCGACATTAGTGAAACAGGACTTAAAATGACGCCATGACTTCAAAAAATAACATGTGACGTGAGTCAAAACTAGTAGAAAGAGCTGAAAGGTTCGGGAAAAAAATTCTGATACGTTTAATAACTGACTGATAGGCTACCGTCTACCTAAATGTTGTAATTGGTTCATGAAGATGTGAAATATTTAGAGACACATATACGACCTGCTTAATGTTGTGGAAACGTAACTTTACGAGTATAGCCAGGCTGTCAAACTGGGTGTTTATTTTGCAGTCGTCGAGGGAGGTGGGGTTGTGTAATTCAGTAGGCGGCTGAAGTGTCATGTAGCTGAACCGCCAGCTTTTATCCATTAGCAGACGTTTTTTTCTCGTTTAGGGATTGCCCTGTTCAAATGGTAGATTTATTAAAATGATGGTGCTAAATTAACGAGTCAACTGAGGTCTGGTTTCGGCGATTATACTTCAGCCCTTCTTAGCAAGGATCCCCTTCAGTAGATATTCATCCAGCCCAAGCTGACAGCGAATCATGTCTGACAATGCAAAGCGGATGTACGTCAGCTCCAATAGAATGTAGCTGACGTATCCGCTTTGCATTCTCAAGCACGATCCTCTTCAGGTCGTGTTAGACTAGAAAACGAACCTGCTGTATTGTTAGAAGAACCGTCTTCAGCGAAGCAGAGGCGTTACTAGCCAAAATGTTTGGGGGGGGGGGGGGGCAAGGTATTTACTGACTGGCAGGTCATTTTTACCGACTGTTTTTGCGGATAAAAACGACTATTATTGAGGAAAAACGACTGTGTTGACAAAAAATCCGCTGATTTTAAGAAAAATGACATATTTTCAAGAAAAAATCGACTATTTTTACGAAAAACCGACTGTTTTTAAGTAAAAATCGACTGTATTTACTAAAAATCGACTGTTTTTACTAAAAATCGCGGCGCTTCGCGCCGACTCGGCTATTTTTTTTAACGACTGGCCGACAACATTAGGGGGGGCGTCCCCCCCAGTCAGTAGCGTATATTCCGATTTGTTTCGGGAGGGGCGACAGCTCAGTGAAAATATGCGGCCGAATGCCACCCCCTTTCTGGCCGGAAGGCCGAAAAATTTTCGGCGATTTTGTAATTTTTTGACCGTTTTTAACACTAAAAACACATCTAGCCAGACTACAATTCGACTCCAAATGACGATTTTGTTAAAAACGAGGTGCAAACAACACTTTTAATCTTGTAATCATTCACATTACGACTCAAAAACTTGTTCTGAGATCTATTACTGAACCGTGCTGTAAATAATTTCGATTGATCTTCTCAATTCGTATTTTAGCGTACGTTTTTACCGTAAAAAAAACTCCTTTCCGGGAATTTCGGGTGAGGATCGCCCCTGTCGCCCGTGTTTCGCACAAGTTTTTCCCACTAAAATCCCTTTTTCAAGAATTTCGGGGGGGGCGATCGCCCCTGTCGCCCCCCCCCCCCTAATATACGCTACTGCCCCCAGTAGTGACGCCTCTGCAGCGAAGAACAAACTAAATTACATATTCCATCACAATAACACAACACAAATAACAATGACACTCTATAGGCTTGACGCCAGCCTGGGGAAATCCGTCAGCTTATAAAAAAAACTTCTTCACCATGATGTTGCAGTTCCATTATTCATTCACCACCCTTCCATTTTCTCTAGACGTTTTGGTTGACTTGTTACGGTGATGCCATCTGCACTCCGTACTTTCTAATTATGCCGCCGCTAGGCAGCGTTACTCCCTTCCGTTGCCTGTGTCTTTATGTTTTATACTGTCGCGGGCTCGCGGCCACTCTTGGATTATCTATTAACTCTTTGGTTATTGTGACTCATGCCAGGTGCATGACTCACCTTCTTCCACACTTCTTTTCCGGGGCCCGACCGGGCAACAACTCTTTATAACTTAAAGGTTGTTATTACTTCGTAAGTACTTCAGTGAATAAAACATTTTCTTTATTTTACGGACCATAAGTCACTTCTATGAGTCTTGTTAAAAGCTCCTTAGAGTGGGCTGGCCTGTAGAGCCTAGTGTATGATGGGTGGTTGATAACCTGTTTTGTGTTCGGTCTGCAAACCATAATGTGAATCGACCAGGGAATCCATAATGAACCCGTGAAGTTCTGCACGTGTAGTAGGCCACCAACGCCCTAGGCCATCCTGACTCCGATGACTGTATACCTGGGCATTTATCATCTTATATCCGGCCTACTACACCCCTCGCCATAACATCAGGTTGAGTGTGCAACCTTCATTTATAAATACAGTCATCGTAACACACTCAAGCTTTCACATTCACAGACCAGAATGACATGGTTCTTATTCACTAACAACATGACTTTCTTACTTTCAGGTCAATTTTATACTGTGGATCGCCCACAACTACTGGAGCGGAGTTTTACATAGGGTAGACAGAGCGTCTTCCCCTAGGACCCGCCCGCATGATCGCTGCACACAGTCCCCCTCCCGTTCACCCTGTGTGTCCCCGGATTTAAGGTTAGTCCAACCAGCAAGGGCCCAGAATAGATTTTTCATGATTTAGTTATTCTAAAGGCCCTTCAACTACCCATGGGGTTGTTCACTCTCGATTTGATGTATTAGTCGTATGGAGTAGTACGAAAAAGTAGCATGCAGTAGTAACTGTTGCTACTACATGCTACTATTAGCAAACTGGATGCTATCTGATACTAGGCTACTACATAAGATTAACCCAGTCGGAGGCATGTTTATCAAAGTATTCCATACTACTGCATATCACTAATCAGACTACTCCATACTACTACATACATTCCATGCAACTTTTTCGTACTACTGTCACACTACTACACAGTCAAAGACTTTTTCATCGGGCAGCAAGTGCCCGGTGCCTGCACCGGTTGCCATATTCGGTCGGTGCCGGCAAAAGTTGTACAGTAAGTGTTGGGGAGATGGTAACCCCTCGTCACTACCTATCCGTCAACAGAGCGACCTCTTCTCGCTTTGAACAGTGACTAAAAACGGATATGTCCGCTATATTGCTTTGGCAGCGATGTTTCGGCCCTTCTTGGCAAAGGTCCTCGTCAGGCTGTCAATCTTGAGGGCCGAAATATCGCTGCTAAAGCATCGTAGCTGACGTATCTGTTATACGCATTATTTGAATAAATGTTTCAAAGTAAGCTTGTGCTCAAATAGGAATATTTTCTCTTCTCCCTTTATTAAACTTGGTAGGCTTGTGAGCATTGGGGTCTCCTTTTGTTTCTTGGGGGTTTGGTTGACGACGGGCGCGGAGGACGCACGTTCGAGCAACTTTTCAGTGTGAACTTTGCAAAGGTGATCCTGGCCGCAAAGGGAACATAATTTCGACAAAGATAGCTTTGAATGCAATATATATAGGCTATATTTGGGGTTGAACCACCCTCCATATTCATGGGCAAGTGGGTCCAAAGTGGGTCCAAACTCTTAATGAAGTTGTGACGAAGGGTGTATTAGGCTGCTGCGATTTATCTTATTTTTTAATTTTCAGATTAATTATTATGTGAAAATTTCACAAGAGAATAAAGAAAAGAATGAACAAAAATTTGTACAAAACTAACCCTTTAAATTTATTTTTTTTTAAGGCTGGGCTTTATTTGGTAGCATTTTGGTCAATAGTTTTAAATTACCGTCTGTCCGAAGTATCCAACCAGAAGAAAAAGAAAACTGAAAAATTTCCAGCAAATAAAATAAAACAATCTGATTTACTTATTTACATCAAAAGAAAGCTTAAACACTTGGCTCTTCTGGATATTAATTTAATGTTCCCATTTGACTGTTTTGGAGGCGAAAACATCAACAAAGTAGTAGGTTTAGTAGTAAGTAGTAGTAGTAGGATTTCTAGTGATCCCGCGAGTTCGGTGCTTCCTGATGTGCTAGGACGATCAAAATTGGCCGGCATGTCAGGGACCCGAACAGATTGACTTGATAATTGTCGTTTCCCGGATCCGACCATCCGGGTGGGGCTGGAGAGAGGTGAATCCGGAAAAATGAGGTATTTTTATCTTACGAACGGGTGATCGGATCTTAATGAAACTTGATATATAGAAGTACCTTGTGTCTCAGACATACCAGTTTAAATCCGGACCGGATCCGGTGACATGGGGGGAACCGGAAATCTTGGGAAACGCTTTGAGTAGAGAGATCGGGATGAAAGTTGGTGGAAAGAACAAGCACAAGCCCTAGATACGTGATTGACATAACCGGACCGGATCCGTTCACAGTGGGGGGGGGGTTGGGGGGTCCGAGTTTATAGTGATCCCGCGAGTTCGGTACTTCCTGATGCACTAAGACGATGAAACTTGGCAGGCGTGTATGGGACCCGGACAGGTTGACTTGAGAATAGTCGTTTCCCGGAACCGGCCATCTGGGGGGTGGGGGTGGAGAGGGGGGAATCTGAAAAGTGAGGTATTTTTAACTTGCGAACGGGTGATCGTGTCTTGATGAAACTTGACGTATAGAAAGATCTCGTGTCTCAGACGCCCCATTTTTAATCCGAACCGGATCCGGTGATATTGGGGGGAGTCGGGGGGGGGGAACCGGAAATCTTGGGAAACGCTTAGAGTGGAGGGTTTGGGATGAAAGTTGGTGGGAAGAGCAAGTGAATAGCATAACCGAATGGATCCGGTCACTGTGGGGGTGTTGGAGGGGATCCGAGTTTGTAGTAATACCACGTGTTCGGTACTTCGTGATGTGCAAGGACAATGAACTTGGCATGCTTGTCAGGTACCCGAACTATTGACTTGAGAATGTCGTTTCCCCGATCCGACCGTCGAGGGGGAGTGTACAAAAGGGGAATCCGGAATCCAGTGGCAAGCTCAGCTATTGAACGGGTTATCGGATTTAACCGAAACTTGATATTTAGAAAGGTTTCGTGCCTCAGACATCCCATTTTAAATCCAAACCAGATCCGGTGACATTGGGAGGAGTTGGAGGGGCGAACCGGAAATCTTTGTAATCGCTTAGAGTGGAGGGATCGGGATGAAACTTGGTGGGAAGAACAAGCATAAGTTCTAAATATGTCATCTAGAGCTTTCAGATTGAATGAACCTAGATATCCTACTTCTAGGTCCGAACCGCATTTTTGAATGGCGGGGTGTTTATTGTGAAGTTCTCTTCTACTTTCTCGTACCACTACTCGTAACAAGTGCCATATGAGCTCGTAGCTCTTGTTTTTTATTGTGTTTTCTTCCAGGCAGGTGTCACGTGGTCCTCCCGACGGCAATTCGAGCCAATCAGAGTGCGAGGAATGTGACCGACTTGACGTCATCGACCTACCTGACACGGAGCAAACTGAGGAGGATTGCGACTGCTGTTGCTCTTGCTGTGAAACCGAATCGGACTCGGACTCAAGTTGGTAAGTTAATAGGCGGAATATTTTCCAATCCCGTTACCTGGGGAAGTGAACGACGGAACTGTCTCCAGTGAGGTTACTGTTCCCGCAGCTTCTATCTGGTCGTTGTAGTGGTTTGCGAAATTTTGTTCAAAAGCTCCCTCCGTAGCCCAGTGGTAGAGCGGCGGCAATTAAAGCCGAAAGTCGTTGGTTCGAATCCCATTTGAGGAACATTGTTGTCTTTCAGTTCACTACTTATAGATAAGATAAGATTTATTTACAGTAAGAGCCAAAGGCCATGGAAAATACATACACACAAACAAAAATATTTCCTCCTACAAGCACCTATCCTTATGGGCTAGGATACCCTGATGAACCTCGCCAACTGTTTAATATGACTAAAACAACTATTCCCCATGAACCTGCAGATCCATTCTTCATCCAGCCAGGGACCCATAAATTTCCTTTACAGGGGGCTTGTCAATAAGAGATTTCTGATGCGCTCTTGACCGGTCGGAAGATAGTTCGAGAAATACCCACGGTCCAATCACGTCAAAAGCCAGATAGACAAAATTTGGGATTGGCTGCTGGCGCCTTGAGGGAGGAGTCTCTTTGGCGCACACGTCCAATGAGGCAAACAAGAATGCCGATTCGACTCAAGTGGGGATTTTTGGAAACTAGATTTGGATCGGTCAACATAGCAATAGAAGCATAGGAAATGACAAGCCCCCTGTAAAGGAAATTTATGGGTCCCTGATCCAGCCCTCTTTCATTTACTCCAAAAATTTCTAACCTTTGTATGGTCTTGCTCTACTCGTGTCTTGAACGTACAGTAGAGGTATGCTTATGTGAACAGATACTTTAATGTGAACAGTGCATTTTTGGGCTAAATGGTACAATAAAGATCCAAAATACCTATAGGCTACAGGTGTTTTCAGATGCCCTTAATTTCCTACTTTGGCTAACTGGTAGTTAGCTTTAGACACAGCAAGTGCATGAAAATAGCAAAGTCCACTGTCAACAACGTAAGTGCATACCTCAACTGTACTTTGCAACAACGTAAAGAGCGTATTTTTATTTAATGCTAAAGCCTTGTTAGCTGTGGTAAACCATACAAGCAGTGTTTGCAAAAGGACGTGTCGGTGAAAACCTAGAATTCTTTTTTGCTTGCTATGCCACATATTCCAAAAAAAATTGGAAAATGTCGCATAGCAACCTCCCAAATTCGGTATACCCTAAAAGATTACCCACATAAGATTTTCCCTTCCTAATCAAACAAGAGCTGCAAGCTCATATGGCACTTGCAAGCTTTTTAGCTTGTATTCAAGTTATCATAGTAGGATGTGAATGGATAGTAGCTTTGTCAGTGTGATGGGTTGTTTGGTACTACAGTTACGTTCAAAAGAAATGGTCACTTAGTTATATTTGCTGTTGTATAATATATTTGAACAATTTGTTTTAAATATTTTGACATCTTATGGAAAAATCAGCGAAATTTTCAAGCACTTCCTTTTCGACGGTGACGCTCGGGAGGTTCCGATCGCTCTATTCTAACCGTGTCACATGATTTTCGGTTCCTCCCTCCGACCCCCCCCCCCCACATTCATCGGATCCGGTCTCGACTTGAAATGGTATATCTGAGACATGAGGTCTTTCCAAATACCAAGTTTTATTAAGATTCAATCACCCGTTCGAAAATTATGAATGTCGATAAAATTCCGGCTCCCCTCCTTCCCCCCCCCCCCCTCCACTATGGTCGGATCGGGCAAGTGATTATTTCCAAGTTAATTTGGCCGAGTCCATTATAGCCTACACCTGCCAAGTTTCATCGTCCTAGAACATCTGGAAGTAACTTAACTCCGTAACACCGGAACTCCGGAACCCCACTCCAACTCCCTCCGTAGTGCACGAATCCAGTCCGGTTCTGTCAATGATGAACCTAGGGATTCTTTTTGTTCCTCCCACCAAGTTTCATCCCGATCGCTCCACTGTAAGCGTGTCACATGATTTCCGGATCCCCCTCCGACCCCCCCCCCCCCTCAGCTTCATCGGATCCGGTCCGTACTTGAAATGGGGCATCCGAGACATGTTGTCTTTCTACATCAAGTTTCATTATGATCCGATCACCCGTTCGGAAGTTATACATACCTCAAGATTCCGGATTCCCCCTCCCTCCACCCCCCCCCCCCACGATGGTCGGATAGGGAAGCTGACTATATCCAGGTTAATCTGGTTGCGTCCCTGATTTACCTGCCGAGTTTCATTGTCCTAGCCCACCTGGAAGTAACTTAACTCCGTATCACCGGAATTCCGGAACCCCACTCCAACTCCCCCCACAGTGCACGAATCCCGTCCGGTTCTGTCAATGATGTATCTAGGGGTTGTGCTTGTTCCTCCCACCAAGTTTCATCCCGATCGCTCCACTCTAAGCGTTTAACATGATTTCCGGTTCCCCCCTCCGACCCCCCCCCACATACATCGGATTCGGTCCGGACTTGATATGGGACATCTAAAGCATGACATTTTTCCAAATATCAAGTTTCATTAAGATCTGATCACCGGTTCGAAAGTTATGCATGCCACTAAATTCCGGATTCCGGCTCCCCTCCCTCCCCCCACGATGGTCGGATCGGGAAATTGACTATTTCCAGCTTAATCATTTGGGGTCCCTGATATGCCTGCCAAGTTTCATCATCCTAGCTTATGTGGAAGTGCCCGAACTAGCAAAACCCGGACCGACCGACCGACAGACCGACCGAAGGACGGACAGAAATTGCGATCGCTATATGGCACTTGGCCAAAGGGCAAGTGCCATAAAAACTTACTCCTTAGTAAGCTACCCGTAAGCTACGTACACACACAGACCGGTAAGATTTTGCGTGCGAAATTTGCGTCTCTGATCAATGTTACTATATATTATCGCCCGAAGAAAAGCAAGGGCGATAATTATTATAACACTATAGTACACTTGTTTTAATTTTCTGGTATTCCCCTGATGTTAACAGAAAAAGTTCCAACCGTGCGATATCACTTGTTATCGCATGACTGGCTGTGCGATAACAATTGTTATCGCACGGTTGGAACTTTTTTCTTTAAACATCAGGGGAATACCAGAAATTTTTGGCACTGGGTAGGATAGGGCTGGTATCATGGGACTGCACAGTGTAAGGTGTTATATGATCATAACTTGCGGTTACATAGACTGTCCACTCATTTCAGTAAGCTCCATGGAAAAATCGTTCGGAAACGATTTTGCAGTTACTTTGATGTCCTCACGAAGAAAAAGAGGTCCTAAAGTTTGTGACAGATTGCTTACACGAGCAGAGTCCCTCAAACCCACTTTCGAAGCTATCTAAAACAGAACTAGCGATGCGTCAAAATTTTGCATCGAAGGAGAAAATTCGTATATGATTGCGAAAATCGGACTGTATAGACGTGCTTTTAACCTTTTCAAACAGAGGCGTCATTTGGGGGGGGGGCAGGGGAGGGCAGCTGCCACTCCCTTGCTTTCCAAAGGGGCTCAAAGCTACCCATGAAAAATCATAATATCAACAGGAAACAAAGTTTTTTGACAGCATTACGACAGACAGTTGCGTAAAACGGATTTTAATAAGGTCATCCCAATGTTTGACCTTTATAAGCCGAGCAAGGGGGGCCCTGAAGGATGTCACTGCCACCCCCTAGATTTGTCACTGCCACCCCCTAGATTTTTGCGAAATGATGCCTCTGTTTTCAAAGACTTGACACCTTTTTTCAGCCATTTCCGGTCTTCATCAGATTCCGACCGCATTTATCAATGTTGGTTAAAAAGCTGCACAACTGCTTGTGTTCGGCCAGAATCGGTACAGCCCATAATACAAAAATAAACTGTAGTCGATTTAAGACCAAGTCCTTGCAGCATAAGTCCTTAGGACTTTCGTTTTGCTGCAATAGAATATTAATTATATTAAGTTTTATTTGATGTTCAATGTTTGGGGTAAAAATAAAAACCTATCTACCTACCTAAGACCTACCTGGGTCAGACACCCGAGATGTTTTATAACAAGTTTTGGGACATGTGCCTTATTGGGGAAAATGTGGGGACGTATCATAAGGGATGGGGCCCGATTTCCTAATTTTCTGGTCCAAAGTCTTTTTTCCAAAACCTCACTGAAAGGAAGCAAATAATCAAGTCTAGCAATTTTACCGGTGAGAACATATTTCAGAATGTTCCCACTTTTTTGTCAAATCGTTTACTTTACAATTTTCAGTCCAGCAAATAATACTGGACCGTTGACTGATTTTAAGAAAGAAAAATATAGGGTTACTAAATGTGTTAAGATCTGCCGGTGTTGTTGTGGTGCCACTCTAGCGGAAAAGGGAACCCGCTGGTTTTGCTGCATGACTTCTTCTCGTTCTACCTGACTGAATTTTATTTTTTGAAAAATGTTTCGTCTGTCAAGCAGAGTGTGGAAGGTTATTTTCGTTCAACCCCTTGACGGTGAGCGATGGAGTAAATGAGAAAAAACTGGTTTGAACTGCCTGCCTCCGCAAGCGCGCAGGATAGATTCTATCCTGCACCTTACTACAGTCGGGCAGCTTAATAAGATAGGGTATGTGAACTAACCCTCCCGAATTCAACTCGGCTAACTCAAAAATCCTAAAACATTCCCCAAACCTTATTTATAATATGTCTACCTTCTCATGACCCATCCTTATCATACGCCCATTTGAATGTCTCAACCGTGCAGAACAACCCTTTTCTAATATTAGGGGATGCTTCTGGAAAAAAATGAAGATAGACGCACAACTTGTATTTCTCTTATTTATTTTTTTTTCACTCACACAAAATATACTAAAAACAAAACAACAGACTAAACGATATGGAAATAGAAAAAATATTCCTTGAGCCCAAGCTGACTTAAAGTCATATATTCATATAATATATAAAAACGGATTCGTCAGCTGTAGTGCTTATGTAGCGATATTTCTGAAGAGGACCCTTGCCAAGAAGGGCCGAAATATCGCTACATAAGCACTACAGCTGACGAATCCGTTTTTATATATTATATGAATATAGGAAATAGAAAAGGCGAGTCGACACAAACACAAAAGAACAAACACTTCAGCGGATTGGAATTTTTTATTATTTTTACTATCCAATTCCATCTGCGCTGGTGAAACATTGTAGTAGTAACAAGATATTATTGGCTCGCTGTGTTCGCTTAACTATGCTGAAGCGTAAACCTTCATTCGTCTTTCTGCTTGATTCTTCCTCTTCTTATTTTTCACTGTTCTTTTTTTGCAAATTTGTTTTGCAAAGTAAGGTTTAATTTTGACAGTCCTCACAGCCCATTCGGGCTTCACGCAGTAAAAATTATTGACAACCTTGTATTTGGTATAAAAAAGTGCGTTATAGGATTTTAGTATGTAGTCTATGTTATAATAGTTTATTTGTGTAATGAAAGCTATTAAAACTTGAAAAAAAAACTTTAAAAGTACTATTAACGACAGAATAACGATAATAACAAGACCAAAGGTGTCGATGGGATCCCAAAAATCTAATATATGATGTTGATAGATCAACACTCTTTACTTGTAATATTTAGAAACAGATCAAAGTTTGAAGTTTCAAGCACCTCGCGAAACCCTTCTAGCAACCGATTCTTACTTACAAGTCCATCTCCCCGTGATAGACATGGTACCGTATCATTCTTACCATGAAATACACTGGCAAAAAATAAAGGGTATACCAACTAGCAAAAGTTGGCAACCCCTCATCACCAAGATTCTAGCAACCGATTCTTACTTACGAGTCTATGTCCTCGTGATAGACGTGGTACCAAATTGTTCGTACCATATAAAGCACAGGAAAAAAATTGTAGGTACACCAAGGAGACAAAACTGCTAACCCCTCATTGCCGAAGATGATTATGGTCTAACTGCCTATTACTAGACCATGAGACCATTAGAAGTCCCCTACTTGTCTCACAATTGGGATCGGCCTATTTTTGGTTTCAGTGTGTACCCTACTACTGAAGTTGTCAACCCCTCTAATCTTTCCAACTGTTATATAGCCCGCAACCACCTACTATTTTCACATATACCAACCCCTTCGACCTTCGATTACACTAGATCTCTTTCTTACGCTCATTGATTAGGCGCTCTGCGCGCAGAGCTATACTATATGAAGAAAAGGGGTAGCCGAAAATTGGTCGACAAATTTTGTGTCCGGATTTTGCCGGATTCCGGGTGAGAAAATAACTTTCATATTCGGATTCAGCATGTCTCCTTACCCCTAAATCAACTATCTCAATAGATTTAAAAACAAATATTTTTTTTGACCCTTAATTTGAAACCCCTCCCCCCCCCTCAAGTATTGGGCTACAGAGCCCATCTTTGAACTTGACTTGTACTTTGACCCAAGGATCCTTCCACCAAGTTTCATCAAAATATCTCAATCCCTTCGAGAGTTATCGTGCTAACAGACGGACAGACGCACAGACGGACAACTTTTGCGATGTCACAGGTAGGCTATCCCTCCACTTTCGTTTTGGGTTCCCAAAAATAGCTATAGAGTTGTCTCTCTCTGTGATGTTCATTTGATTATGCTGATGCGTAATTCTTGACTCGTCTTTCTCTTGGATTCTGCTCTGGTATAATACTTGCCACAGGGTTTCCTAAAGTAGACCTTCAAAAGCAGTACAACTTGAAACATGCAAAAGAAAAATATTTGAGCGTAAAATTGCTTTTATTTTTTCTGGGGTCGGAGCTTCACGCTGGGCTGCTTGCAAAACCCATCGAAAATTTCTGTTGTTTTAATTATGATTCTTTTCATCATGGCATGCATCAAACTGGGCGAAAATATTTCTTATAGTAGTAGCAGATGGTCAGCCATAGTGAGTAGCGGGATTTGTGGTTCGGACAAGAGTCACCCGTAGGTGCGATAATTAGTTTTTTCATCTCCCCCGTCCTGATTTTCTCCAATCACGGAATATTCTACAGGAATCAAACTAAGTTCAATAATATTTAACACATGATTGCGCATCCTTGTGTTAAATGTTATGACAGATGCCGAGAATATTTCTGTCATTTATTATTTGTTACTGATTTTATTTCTATCCGCCGAAAGTGGTGAGTATAATACAAATAGAAACAAGAATATGCACATAATTACAACAATACCTACGCATTGTTGTCAAGTTTAGCGAGGTTCATCCGGATAACAGCAAAGCATCGAGAATAATTTATGTAACCAAATACGTTTTTTTTTCAATTAGTACGTGATTTGTGATTTGTTTTTCTTGATTTTGAGTGTATTTGTTGTTGCTATTGCCTGTTGGCATTTGGAAAAAATATTGTGTACAAATAATAAGAGGGAGGAGCTTATTTACTTATTACGGCGTTCAGTGGAACGGCAACAATAACAAGAATAGTAACGATCCTTTTCCGGTGAACTTGATGTCTATCACGGGAGAGGGGCTTCTAAGTAAGACTCGGTTCACGGGGGGCTAGAAATTGGTACAAATTGGTGCACATTGTATTCGATTTCTATAAATCTGACGGTAAGAAAGTTCGTATCGATGATCTATCACAATAACCTAGAATTATAAGTGTTTACGCAACGGGTACAAACGATAATGGAAAACAATGAGGTAGTTTCGTAATAATAAATCGAGTGTCATCTATGGTATTTTGATCCTGAAAAGTTACGGGTAGCTTTATAATACCAACTAGATTATGTAATTTGTTGTTCCAAGTTTTCATCCGTCACGATGTCTACGATTGAAAAAGATAAAGTTCAACTGGCTGCAAAGTCAATTTAGTCCCTTCTTCCGATATTCTTTTGTTGTTGTTTTGTCAACGCTGAGGAATAGCCTGTGACCATGTGATTCCTGACGATTACTGATTTGACCGATAGCGAAGAAATAACCAAAGTGTTGCTCTCGCAACACTTTAGTCGGCGAAGCCGGACAAAGGTTGCCGCAACACTTCACGTTGCCTGGGCAACGTGAGTCTAGTAACAATTGTAACCTAAGTTATATAAATAAAATTCAAAATTCTTTAAAGGTCATCTGAATGAAGTCTAACACCCTAAATTGCCACTTTTACATACTGCCTACCATTTATCTCTCGAAAACCTGACTAAAATCGGATGAAGTTTCACCGTGCTATAATTTTCAGCCTTTTTTCCGACTTGTCTTGATCGTAACGCTCGCCGTAACAGTTGTAACAGTCCATGCGTAACAGTTCATGTTGTAACAGTCCTCGCCGTAACAGTCCATGCGTTTATCCATCCATGCGCTGTTTATCCATCCATGCGTTATCAACGTACGTTTATCCATGCGATAATGACAGTTTAAATATTGGCGCTAAATTTGTCTTGGGAGGTCGTAACGAATCGCCATAGGGAGACTTAGAACTTCAAGAGTGGATAGCGCCGAAATCACGGAGCGAAAAAATTCTTCTTCTCTGTACCGGTACTGTGAAGGACGATCTGAGGGGTTCATGGAAGTATGGTAGGATCGTTCAGGTGTCCTTTAATACAAATTAAATTTTTTTAACAGTGTGGAGCGTTTTTGGAGAAAAGTGAGGGATTTTTTTAATCCTTTTTTTTTATGCCGCTTATGCCTTGGACAGTTGGGCAGACTGCCAAAGCATCGTGGCTGACGAATCCGTTGTATGCATTATTTGAATATATGGACAGTTTCCTTAGGCTGGTAATGGAGCACAGAAACAGATCTTTGGAGTTTAATCAAGAATTTTGTGATCTCGGACTTTTAAAGCAATAAAGCTGTTATAAGTGGCGTGGTTTTCAAAATTATTCCGCGTTTAGGGCTACCAAAATTTCTTTAAGGCCCAGCTTGCGTTCTTGAAAAGTAAACAAAAGTCTCAGCTATTAAATTAATCAGGCCATCTTTCCTCCCCCACAGGCTACACGTGTCATTGAATACATCCGTTAAAGTGATTAGCACCTAATACTAGCCGTGAAAGTTCCACGTACGCCCTTTTAATTGAAGCTCTGGTATCCCGAATAGCATAGTAGTGGAGTTTCAGTTATTTTTGAAAGCAATGTGAGGATGTGTTATGGCATGAGATTTTATTCCTCCGAGGATTGACAAGTCAGACTATTTATTAATTTTACTTGATTTCTCTTTTTTTAAGACGCATAACGTGTATGAAACGTATAAAGTAGAGAACACAGATTCATCTCAGAACAAGATAAACAATCCATAAACAATACATGTACCACTACATAAATGTGACTCAACTTTCCTCTGTTCGGGAAGGAAGTGGCTTTCTCACTCGGTATGTCTCATAGAGGCACTCATCCATCAAAATGGTTTTCCGGTGTTAACGCAACTGATCCGCAAAGACGACACACCTTCTTTGCGTGCGACTCATGGTGCATTTACACTATGCCGAGGGGTTACCCACTCCCCGGCACCTGCTGTATACCCTTTCCCGGCACCAGCCGAAATAGGCGGCGCCGGCACCGGTGCCGACAATAAATTAGGCGATTCGTCTTTCACACGCTTCTAAAAATGCTTATTTTGATGTTTTAAGACGGTGCCGGCACACCGACCGGGCATCGGGCACTGGGCACTTGCTGTACACTAAAATTGAGAGTGGGCAACCCCCTCGCATTCTGCATGAAACACAAACGTATCTCAGCAGAATAAGGTTAATCTCAGTAGCAAATACTGCGGTTAACTTTAATCCGTATTTGGAGAAACTTTTTACAGTGTAGGACAAGAATAATAAATAAAACACAGTTCACACTATCGTGCGACATGTGGCAACGCTGCCTGGATCTCTGTGTCCAGGAATGGTTGAGCAGCAATTACTGTTAGATTAGTTTGTGGAATCCCCGTCTTCTCCAAAGGTTGTCGGCCCTTGTCCACTACACATCTTCATGAAACCCGTTAGATGCTCATTGATGCTTAACTGACACTCAAAACGTAGCCTGCACACATTTTGCCAATCACAGTTTTATTTATGTGAGTCAGCTGGTGTGATTTTTATCCATCATACTGGACACCGTACAATGAAACATAGAGATATATCCGTAGTGGCAAAGAGGGAGGTATCCTGAAGCATACTGCTTTACACTGTAAAAAGTTTCTCCGAGTAAGGATTAAAGTTAACTGCAGCATTTGCTACTGGGATTCATTTTATCTCGACTGGGATAAGATTAGTCCGAATTGGAGATAATCTTATCTCATTAGAGGCAAGATTAATCCCAGTAGCAAATACTGCAAGATTTTTTTTTATGGTGTAAGCTTACTCTTTGAGAGCTGGTGGATAGAGTGGGGAATCTTGATGGATACGAATGTTGACTGCACCAGCCATCCTACTGGACACTATATAGTGAAACAGAGATATATTTATCATGGTATAGACTGGGGAATCCTGGGCCCGTTACCTTGATGAGTGGGTGGGTTTGGCTTCACTTGCATAGCCGCCGGAAGTCTGTCTTATAACACAAGAACAAAGTACAGTAACTATTGAGCGAGGTGTAGACATACACTAACCTGGTATCCGGCCGAATTTTTTTTCTCCGTTGTTGGTGAGCAATTAGAAGTGGAGCTTCAACTTCTAGGTATCCTGGCTTCTTTGGGTTCTGAGCTGTTTTCCGGTCTTGCATCTTTTGCCTTATTCCGGGCATGATAATCCTTCTTTGCATCTCCCTGAATCTGTACGCTCCTGAGATACTCTTTTTCAACAACCCGATAGTGCCAATCGCTCCCTTTATTGGGGGTTCTGGTCTGGATCCGATCAGAAGAAAAATCCAGATTCCTGTCTTGTTTCTATTTCCGATCATTCGTCTTTTGATCGACCCCCCCTCCCCGAAACCCACAAAAGTAATGTTTGTTTGTAGGCTTTAAAACCTGATATATGTATTTTTTGTACTTTTTGGTCCGACCCGCGGGCAACCCCCCCCCCCCGAAATAAATTCGTGGATACGGGCCTGATCAGTGATCATAAATATGTCCCATAAAATCATGCACTGGACTCCAGAACCCGGCGGGGTTCAGAGAGTGATCATGACAATGATCAGGCGGTGATCAGTCCGATCAGACAAAATCCTGAATCCGGAATATTCCGGATTCGGCGCTTCGATTCCATCCATCTAGTTTAGGAGGAGTATCAGCTCTATGGCCAATGATATACTCTCTTCCCCTAAAATTTTGTATCTGATTCCACAACCCGGTGGTGCCAACCGCCCTTTTTTTTCGTTTGCGCGCTTCATCTTTTTAGTCCGATCAGACGTTTGAAATCTTGACTAATGCGGATTCGCCGAATTACTTCAATTCCGCCAGTCTCGTTGACCAAGCGGTATCAACTCTATGGTCAGTAATTGCTCGTCATGCCTCATAATTTTCAACCATCTGCCACAGATTTGCAGCATCTTCGAGGGTAGTTTGAGATGAGATCTCTGATACGGTCATTCACTCTATGGAGTACTAAATAGTAACAAGTGTGTAAAACGTTAGCGTAACTGTGAACTTGGATTCTTGGAACTTGGTCAGTAATATATTTATGAAATTGCTCTATTCTTTTTTTTTTTACTATGGTGTCATGAATAAATGAATGAATTTAATCCCAAAAAAGCCCGTGGGGTCATAAGGAAATGTTTTTTTTTTAATTAATTTCATTCAGCCATTCACGTCGCTTACGACTACATGATCCAGCACCCACTTAAGTTGATAGTACGTACTATCCCCTAATTTCGATGTGTGGGGCATCATAGTATGTGTTAAATTTGATTTTAGCCTTCGCTTGCACCTTTGACTGATTTTAAATTCGGAACCTTTTCCATTAATGTAAATTCTAGCGAGCTATTGTTTTTACCGCCAGTTCAGACTTGAACCTTCCTGAACGCACAGCCATCTCCTGGCATGATCTTGAAATTTCAAAATTTGGGCGACCTGGTGAGGTTCGATAACTTCCATCCTAAATTTGACCGTAACATCTTAAGAGCTTTACAAAAATGCCTAACGACAAAATAGCTGCTGTTTAGATTTCCTGTTAAAATGCCTTTTTGGGATCCCAAAACGTTAGTGACGGATACCTATGACATCGCAAAAGTTGTCTGTCTGTCCGTCCGTCCGTCTGTGAGCACGATAACTCTCGAAGGGAATGAGATATTTTGATGAAACTTGGTGTGAGCATTCTTTGGGTCAAGAGTAAGGTCGAGTTCGTAGATGGGCCCTGTACCCCTACATTTAGCGGTGGGGGAGGGGGTTCAAATTAAGGGACAAGCAAAATATTTTGAAACAGCTAATGTGATAGTCGATTATGGGGTAAGAAGACATGCTGACCAAGAATATGAAAACCATTTTCGCGCCGGACAAGTAGTTCGCCCGGAATCCGGCCGAAACCGGAAAGAAGTTTGTTAAAAGTAAAAAGTTTTATTTGAAGTTGACTAGATGTTTGATTTAGGGGTAAGAAGCCACGCTGAACACGAATATGAAAACCATTTTCTCGCCGGACAAGTAGTTCGCCCGGAATCCGGCCAAAACCGGAAAGTTTGTTAGAAGTTAAAGTTTTATCTGAAGTTGATTAGATGTTTGATGTAGGGGTAAGAAGACATGCTGAACAAGAATACGAAAACCATTTTATTGCCGGACAAGTAGTTCGCCCGGAATCCGGCCAAAACCGGAAATTTGTTCTAAGTAAAAGTTTTATTTTAATTTGATTAGATGATAGATTTGGGGGTAAGAAGAGATGCAGAATCCGTATATGACAATCACTCTTTAGCCGGACATATAGTTCGTCCGGAATCCGGCTGAAACCGGAAAATTTGTTAGAAGTTAAATTTTTATTTGAAGTTGATTAGATGTTGGATATAGGGGTTAGGAGATACGCTGAATCCGTTTTTGAGCTTTAGTTTTTCGCCGGACAAGTAGTTCTTGAAGCTCACCAAAACCGCAAAATTCACAGAAGTAAGCTAGGATCATTTCGATCGGCTTATAGAGGTAAACGCACATGCTGAATCCATATCTGAGCTTGGATTTTTTAATTCCCGTACGGAAAATCTCCACGTCGAATGCTGTTTTCCACCTCGAATCGAGGACGAAACGTAATTTTTGGTAGCGAAATGCGGGCGAAAGTATAGCGAGGACGAATATTGATGGCGAATTCTACTTCGACCCAAATTTCGCTGCGAATATGAAGGCGAAGGAGAGGGAGATCTCGCGTTCGCTATCGTGTTTCGTAAGGGCGAAGGCGGATTTCCCTTCGACCTTAGTTTTCGCTGCGAATATGAAGGCGAAGGATAGGGCGATTCTATCCCCGCCTCATCTCTGGCTAAGGGCGAGGGTGTATTCAACTTCGGCTTTGTTTTCGCTGCGAAGACGGTAGCGAAAGATCAGGGAGATTTCATCTCCGCCTCGTATTTGGTGAAGTACGTGGGCAACCTTATAGTTTCACTGCGAAGTTGCCATCAGGTGATGGCGAAAGACTTATCCTATAATACTTCGACTTTTGTTTCCGCTGGCAATGTAATTGACGAGATGCAGAGGCTGTTTTTTGTTGGTTTGTTTTTTTTATCTCGCCTATAGGCATTTGGTGAGCAATGAGGAAGAAACTACTTTCGAGCTTTACGTTTGCCAGAAACCTAGGGGCAAAGAGCCATCCAGTTCGATTTGTATGTTCACTATATTGATCAAATCCAATGTCCGCAGTAGTCCCTAATTGCTTGTTTCGAGTCAGGAAAACAAAGTGTTAATTGTGAGAGCCACGGAAATGCCTTAATTTAAGCCCTGCTGTCTATAGTTTTAATAATATTGCTATACTGTGAAGTTCAAAAAATTTCAGAAGCAGCTTGCGTGTTTAGACCTTGTTCGATGGTGCAAAAGCATCACCCGACAAATTTTGAGAGTTACTAGTCCGAAATCGATAATTTGGGGAAACATAGTTTTGTCTTCTATATTAAGTGGAAATTTGGGTCTTCCGTTAATAATAAATCATGATGGGATTGGGATGGGATCCGACCTTAAGCGATTCGGCTCTACCTGGTCATGCCAGCAGTGTTGCCACCGGCAGTAAATTTTTACTAGATCTAGTAAAAAATATTAAATCTAGTAAATATAGAGGATCTAGTAAATTTCATTTTAATCTAGTAAAAAATCCCCATTTCTAGTAAAAAGATGGTCGAACCCAGAAGTTGTGTCATTTTTCATAGATTCTGAGGAAATATGCACAAATATTAGGATCAGTGTTGCCACGCCAAGTTTTCAGAATGTACAGATATCGCTCTAAAAAATGTACAGATTGCCCGAAAATGTACTTATACCAAAAAAATTCGACGCGTGTTGCGCTGCGCGCAACACGCGCATCGTCGAACCAGAGAGACTGTCTTTGCATTGCAGTAATCATATTGTTCGCAGTATTTTCAACTTGAAAAAGGATTTTGACTGAAGTTGGAGGGGTACCAGTCGAAAGTTTACTAACAGCTTCAGCGAGCCATAATTCTGGTACTGTCGTAGTCTACAGATTTCGCCGCTCTCATATTAGTACACCACTTCTGAAAATTCCTGTGTTAGGTTCTTCTTGAAGAGCTTCCACTCTGACATGATGAAATGGCAGCAAAAGCAGCGAACCAACGGGAACAGTTACTATTGGGGTTAACCGACCAACGGAAAAAAGGCAAAAAACGCAGCTATTATCTCTATTAGACATCAGAAATGGACCCAATTGAAGTAGCTGGCATATAAGTAGAAAAAAAAAAAACATTAGCCTAGACGTAGAAAACTAGAAATGTACTTGATTTGTACAGAAAACGCGAAAATGTACTAGATTTGGCCATTTAAAAAAAAGTTGTACTTTCGTACAGACTTAACGAAAATGTACTGAAAAAGTACAATTGTACTCGACGTGGCAACACTGATTAGGATCCACTATTGCTTATCACTCCAGAGTTCTTTATTTTGTCTGTTAGCCAAACCAAGGATCGGAGCGACGACCGCACGAACCAATTGCTTTGAGAAAAATCAGGAAAAATTGACTGTTATTTTAAAAATTGCGGCACTTCGCGCCAATTCATTTGTTCTTTGCCGATATCGTTGGGAGGGGGCACCCCCCCTTTTTGACGTCTCTGCTCTTGATGACCGAGTCCGCGGTCCGACATAGACTCAAACTTAAACTGTCTTTTGATGTACTTCTTTATTATTGAAATCTAGTAGAGGTAGACAATGCAATGCACGTGTCGCGGCGACAGCCGCGAAATTTTTTTTTTAGTTAGTAAATTTTATTAGAATCTAGTAAAAAAAATTCTCCGGAATTTAGTAAACTTAATTTTGGTCGGGTGGCAACACCGGGTCATGGTCAATTAATGGACACGAATTTTCGTTTCTATAAGGCCGATTATTACTAACAGCTTCGACCTCGAAAACAGGGTCGTTTCTCTATCAAATATACGCAGTACGAGATGGATTCGCTACCAAATGAGGTTCAACCGCGGAGGCGAGTTCGCGCAGCGCAGCGCTCTCGTTGTACAGAGAAAACCTGGGTCTATCCGCGAGGTCGCGTTCGCTGTCGATGGACAGCGAGAGAGAAAACGAGGTAGTTTCTGTTTCAAATGTACGAGGTCGTTTTGAGGTGAAAAACGAGAGCGAATAGGCAGCGAAAACGAGAGAGAAAACGGCCTAGTTTGTGTTTCAAATGTACGAGGCCGTTTTGACCTAGATTCGACGTGGAGATTTTCCGTACGGGAATGATTAGCTGTTTGGCCTGGCGAAGATTTTTGGGATCCCATCGGAACCTTTGGTCTTGTTCTTATGTTAGTAAAAATCATAGCTAGACAATCCTCCTGGTTATATCCGTAACTTCAGCTAGATGTAGTACCCATTGGACTTCCACTGAGTCTGATGATTTTTTGTAAGAAAATATACCTCTAGCTTCTCGTCGTGATTGAACCACTGGAATCCGTCAAACGATGAGTACATTTCGCCGGCGCGTTATGGCAAATTTTATATACTAACCGGACAAAGAAACGAAGAACCCGGACTGGTGCCACAGTATCCGGGACATTCATCCGGTGGCATTCGGTAGGTGATTCTTGGATCACTAGGGAGATGTGATCGTCCACCGACTGGGATCTTACTTACTTGTACTTGTTGCACTTCAAGCCGACGGAGGGCTCATCGTGGCATCCAAAATTTGTCGGCACGCATCTTTCCAAGCGAGGCGGTCAGTTGCTAGCGGCTCCATTATCGTTAGCCATGGGTTAGACTGGGATCCCACTAATATGTATGATTTTGTACGAAATCGACATGAAGCTTTTCATCATGATCCAACTTAAGCCGCCATTTGGATGCCGTATATGAATGCCATATTTGGAAACCATTCGGTTTTTTTTCAAAAAAAAAATCGGTTAATATATGTAATTTGGCAAAAAGGATCCGCGAGCTGGACTGATCGTTTGTGGCTGTGAAAATTGCATATTCGATAATAACTACTTTTGGTTTGACAACGGTAGTCTACCGAGATAAACACTTTCTACCGCAACGCACCAAATAATTACTAAAAGAGATGAGCGCACTCGCCTTTTTGGCAAATTGAGTTAAGAGCACCATCCGGTACACGTTTCTGTGCTCTTTCTCCCTGTGCTATCAGGATCTTCACCAGATCACTCCCTAGCGAGATATTCAGTCGACAAAGGTGATGACTAGCTTTCGGTATAAGAATTTCCCAAACTTTAAACGCAATTATCTAGAAACTAGCAAAAAGTGAGTTATCAAAATGTGTTGTTAGTAGTAGTATTTATTTTTCATTAGTAGTAGGATTTATTCTTCATTAGTAAATAGATGTGAATTTTGTTTTTCGCCTGTTATTTAACAAGTCCCCCGGGACTTTCCCTGCAGGTGATGCAGACAAATGTTATGCGTGGGTTTTTTATTAAACATAATCTAATCTAATCTTATCTAAAAAAAATCTGAAATCACCTTTGTCCAAAAAGATACAAATCCAAAAAGATACAAATAGTTAACAGTAACTGCTTAAAGGACCCCTCTTGCTTATTCTGCCTTTTATTATATACCTAGCTCCCTTGTGGAAGTATAAGCTTTTAAAATCCCCACCTTTCTCCATTGTTTCGTTTTGCGCCTACGTATTTTAGCGCTTATTCGGCTGTGCCGAGTTTTGCCCGTCACACAAAGCAAAGTTTGCCGGAATCTTCAATGTCCGCTGAAAACTCTTTCACATATAAGGATATGATAATCCTCTGTTTTTTACTTCTTTTATTTGCTTGGTTTTCCAACTTTTAAACCACGGCGCGTCCAGTTTTCAAACGTTTTGCGCCCAGCCGCCGCATTGGAGCGCAGGACGGCTGGATAGAGTCGACAAGCTCTAACAAGAAAATCGCTAATTTCAGGTGGAAAGTAATGGTGTTTTCGAAAATCGTTTTTTCTGGTCCGTTTCATAGGGGCCATTTCATTTCTAGTAAGAGTTGTGCTTTAAAGCACAAACCAACAATTCAGTTATAGGACTGTTTAGATATCTGGATTTGCATTTTGTAGAAAATTCCAATAATAATAACTTATGGTTTGGCCAATGTAGCCTACCGAGACAAGCAGTGGTCAACCGCAAAGTACAGAGCAATTACTAAATTGAACTAAAAATTTTGAAATAGTTTCTAGTGACAACTTAATACCAACAAGTCAGTTATAGGACTGTATTAATGTTTGAACTTCGAAAACGGTTCGTGTTGTTTGTCGTAATAGTGGGTATTTAGAGCGCAGTCAACACTTCCTCTGTCTAGGAATCAATGATGTATTTTTTTTATTGTATTTTTATGGCACTTGCCTTCCGGCCAAGTGCCATATACCGATCACTTTTCCGTCGGTCGGTCGGTCGGTCAGTCCGGTGATCGCGAGTTAGGGTACTTCCAGATGTGCTAGGACGATGAAACTTGGCAGGCATATCAGGGACCCGACCAAACTAATTTAGAAATAGTCACTTCCCCGATCCGACCATCATGGGGGGAGGGAGGGGAGCCGGAATCCGGAATTTAGGGGCATGCATAACTTTCAAACGGGTGATCGGATCTTAATGAAACTTGATATTTGGAAAGACGTCATTTCTCAGATGTCCCATTCAGGTCCGGATCGAATCCGATTAATGTGGGGGGGGGAGTCCGAGGGGGGAAACGGAAATCATGTGACACGCTTAGACTGGAGCGATCGGGATGAAACTTGGTGGGAGGAACAAGCACATACCCTAGGTACGTCATTGACAGACCCGGACCGGATTCGTGCACTTTGGGGGGAGTTGGAGGGGGGTTCCGGAATTCCGATGATACGGAGTTAAGTTACTTCCAGGTGTGCTAGGACAATGAAATTTGGCAGGCAAATCAGGGACTCGGCCAGATTAACCTGGAAATAGTCAACTTCCCGATCCGACCATCGTGGGGGGAGTGACGGGAGGGGAATCCGGAATCTTGAGGTATGTATAACTTCCGAACGGGTGATCCGATCATAATGAAACTTGATACGTAGAAAGATCACATGTCTCGGATGCCCAGTTTCAAGTCCGGACCAGATTCGATGAAGGTGGGGGGGGGTCGGAGGGGGGAACTGGAAAACTTGTGACACGCTTGGAGTGAAGCGATCGGAATGAAACTTGGTGGAAAGAACAAGCACAAGCCCTATGTACGTAAGTGACAGAACCGGACAAGATTCGGGCACTGTGGGGGAGTTAGAGGGAGGGGGTCCGGAATTCCGATGATCGCAAGTTAAGGTACTTCCAGACGTGCTATGACGATAAAACTTGGCTTGAAAATTAGAGACTTGACATGATTGGCTTAGAAATAGTCAGTTCCCTGATCCGACCATCCCTTAAAGTACTAATGCTAACCGCAAAGTACAAAAAAATATTTTAAAGCAAAATATACATTTTCGTGATCCCTATGAGCCCATGATCATTTTTGCCTCAAGGGTTTTGCTTACAACTGAATTCCTTAGTAATTCCTTATAAAGTACTAATCGCAACCACAACGTACAAAAAATACTTTTTAGCAAAATATACATTTTCGTGCTCCCGATGAGTTCGTCATGTTTTTTACTTCAAGAGTTTTGATTACAAATGATCACAACAAACCCACAAATTGACGAATTCCTACTTTCATCCTCTGACCCAGCCTTGCAAGTGCCATATGAGCTTCCAGCTCTTGTTTTTACTGCAAGAGCAGTCGTTATCCCGCTTATACAGAAGAGGTTGCCAACCTCGGAATTGGCCTAAAAAATGTTAAAAGAAAATTGGACAGTCTTAACTAGGTCCTAGGTCGTTCGGTCTCGACAGTTGCAGACTGCAAAGGAATTTCCTTTTAACTTTTTTGAGGCCAATTTCGAGGTACCTCTCCTGTGCTTAATTAACCTTTCTTTCACTGGGTAAAGACGCACGGAATTAGCCACCAGCAAAATGTATGGATTTGTAAATATTTTCGAAATATTTTAGCAGATAACAACTTACTGAAAATAGTAAAGTGAGTCTGAAATGTGTATAACAGTAATCCTGTTCGGGACAAAATTCACAAAGGGCGGAGTAGATCTGCCGTTCGACTCCTTAAACCGTCTAAATCTAAAGATATTTATAGTATTAGTTTCAGTTTATTTATTTACAAAACGTTGTACATTGTAGTCTAATCTAAACCCTAATGGAACACTGCCCATAACGGGTGACTGTAGTATTGATTCATTAATCACAAGAAAAGGAAATACAAAGGAAAGATAAAAGAAGAAAAAAAAGAAGGGAACATAAAACAAACGTACGTTAGTAAAACAAAACATAATGAACTATCGGTAGAAGAACCAGTGGAGCGGGCCATAAATTAGGCGATTCTCGTTTCTGAACATGATGATTTTAATGTTCTGATACGTTGCGACCGCTGCTAGCACTGGGCACTTACTGTACACTAAAATCGAGATTGGGCAACCCCTCGCGAACGGTATGATGAGATTCACACCTAGCAGACATGCAGCCTATGCACATTGCTGAGCGCAAACAACAATTTAAAATTATTTAAGTAGTAGTTAATTATTTATTCATAGGTGCTTTTGCACATTCTAACGTCAAAATTACGTCGTCCGAAGTATTGCAACAATTTTACATAACTTTCATAACCGTATCCCTAGAGAAGAGAATATAACATCAAAACAACGAACTACAGATGAAACTAAAATAATCTGATTTATTTCTTTATGCCAAAAAAACTGAAACACTTGGCTCTTGGCAGATGTTAGGTTCTTAATTAGCCTCCCATTTGAGAACGTTGTTACAAGGGCGAAAAACAAAACCGAGGGAGACATAAATATAGAGAAAACTTCAGAGAAGCAGACCTCTACTGTACTTCTCTTTCTTTTTTGTTTTAATTTTTAATACCCTTCTTTACTTTTTGGAACTGTGGGTCAGATGTAAATTACTATTATTAACAGTTATTTTTATCTCCCTTCTTTATTTCTTCGGTCGTCTGAAGCGATTTTGCTTCCTTCGATTCCTCTGGCGATCAAGCTGTGATTATGTGAATCTTCACCATTAAATCCCACCCTGGGGTTTTGACCTAAATTACGTCAAATTAGACCTATCGCGGCATAGTATTCGGCAAGCGATTCCTAGCCAGAAGTCATGATGCTAAATGGTGATTCGGTTGCCTTATGATCAATTTGCGTGATATGATAATCTTCATTTAAGTTGATCTGGGCTCGGCCTGTAAGTGCGGAAGTGATGATGATTTATTTTTGAACGAACTTCGACAGCATATTTGGCCAACTTTCTCGTCAGGTACATAAAGGGCGCGAAAAAAATAAATAAATAAATAAGATTTTCACCAAAACCTACGAGGTGAGACTGAGGTGAGAGCAAATAAAGCAGTAGCCTACCACAAACGGAATAGAAGTACCATTTGTTTACGATGTAAAGAAACATCGGTACAAAGCTGTTCAGTTCAGTTTTATTTCTTCAACATACCCAACATTCAACATATTCTTATACCAGTAGCCCGTCTCAGTATGTGACAACAGGTGACCTGTGCAAGAAGGGCAACAAACTACCAAAATATGTTTATGAATAATTAGCTGTAATGCACTATTGTAACAATGTCTCAAATATGAATCTGTTATGTCAAAGAATATTAAATACATCCAGTATTAAAGCGCTAAAGAAATAATAAATAATTCCTCGGCTGCTTAAATAAAACTTTCCTTTTTTTTCAGGCTCAGGTTCATTTATTGATATAATTACTTCTACAAATAAAAATTTAACAAATCTGGCAGAGCACGAGAAAGCCGGACCTTAGAAGTCAACTGACTACTGATTTAACTGCAAATACAAATAATTAATAATGATACAACGCATGCACGCCGCCATACCCACCAACCACAAAAACCTCCAACCTAAAAAATAATAATACAAAAGACGAACGAATGCTAATATAAAATAGTATATAATAATGAAATTATACGGAATGCTAATATAAAACTATATATAATAATAAAAAATCAAATTTTATGTAATAATAAAAAATCAAATTTTATGTAATAATAGAAAAATAAGAAAAGGAATGCAACCTCCCCTTAGCCGAAAAATCGCAATACCCTACATCCGTTATTCTCGGAGGTAAACACCTTTGCTGTTCTCGTCAGGCTGCGGTAAATCAGGGCATGGCTTCGCCCCATGTCTGATCATGGTCTTTTTTAATCAACACGTAAACTTTGCGAGTGAAGCCAGTTATCACGAATGTGCTTCTTCTTCTACAAATGTGCTTCTTCTTCTATCGCATTTATATATTTGTTCTAATTTGCAGCAGTAAACACTCATATGGATCGCGCAGTGGGGTTCTGCCTTTGCAGACATGTAAAATTAAAAATGTGTAAAAAAAGGATAGTTCGTAATTGCTTATTTCATTTCTAAGTCTACTTATCTATTTTCTAAATTTAAAATTTCGGTAAATAAATAGAAAAAATAAAGTAAAGATTGTTATTTGCCAAATTACCCAAAAGAAAATTACCCGACTTTCGCTATTCGTGATCCTTACAGTATGTTTAACTCGGTTTAAAAGCAAGCACCCATAGTTTTATGATCAGTAGGTTCTCTCGTAAACCGGACCCCAGAGCTTGGACAACTGCAGTCCACTCTAGAAGCTAACGGGTCTGGAAAAAGATTTTATAGCTCGCTCGTCAGTAAAACTGGTTATGGAAACTTTTCCCTGTTTTTGCTAGAAGCTAACGGGCCTGGAAAAAGGTTTTATAGCTCGCCCGTCAGTAAAACTGGTTATGGAAACTTTTCCCTGTTTTTGCTAGAAGCTAACGGGCCTGGAAAAAGGCTCAACACTATCAAAGCGTTGGGTAATTTGCTGACACAGTGCCTAGTTTTAAAGTATTCAACTATTTTAAACACCGGAACATAAACAGTAAATACTGCGAGGGGTCTTTTAACCTTACCCACCTAGCTGCAAATTTTCTTTTTTTCATGATCTTTAGTGACATTGACAGTAAACAAATAATAACAAAATTAGGCATGTTTCACGTGAAATATGATTTCAAGTCGTTAGTCTTCATTGTCGGATATGAAAACCTGCAGTCAACCTTTCCCATGATCACAAAGTTTATAGTTTTGTCTGCTATTTATCACCAGTTAATTAGAACCAAGGTCGTGTCTGGCGCAGGCCTTTTTGTTTGATATCCCGACATCGTGTCTCCGTGTTTCATTGTTTCAAAAGTGTGTTTTATCTTCTCTTTAAAAATGTCGTTAACAAGCTTCTCTCTCTCAGACACTTACTTTAATTTAGTTTGGCATGCGAATCACTTTAGTCAGAAATGTAAATAATTAATTTGAATAACAGGCTACCATGATAGGTTGGAAAACGCAGCATAGATTATCATGCAGATATGACATTAGTTTTAGCTTGTTTATATTCGGTAATTAAAAACGAATTAACTGCGCCTTTGGTCAACTGTCTCCTTTCTTTGATTTTTGTTGTAAATATTTATACTTTGAGATAAAGTCTAAAAGATGAGTGATCATTCAAATCCATAACTTTTCCTTTCTTCGTGGTTGGACAGACGATTCAGGACCTGTCATCAGTTCTGCACGGAATAGTTGAGATTTTTTCAGTTTCCTGGCAAAAGTGCAGGAAATCCGCCCGGAAAAGAATAGTTATTTTTAATTAAGTTTAATTAAAATAGTTAAATTTAATTGGCCACACTACTGGCCAATAAGAGTATCCTGCTTTCGAAGGATTACTTTTAAATTTCTTATATCACTGTAAAAAATTTCTCCTTTATCGGACTTTAGTAGTAGTGCGTCACCGATTTCGGACATTTTTATTCATAATTCGGAGAATTAAAATCCGAGTTTGGAGAGTTATAATACGATGCAGGATTAAAATGATAGAATGCAAAATACTGCATTATTCTGCAGTATACTCCTGCATCGGAGTATAACTCTCCGAATTAGAAAACAGAAATGTTCGAAATCGGTGACTCACAACTACTTAAGTCCGATAAAGGAGATACTTTTTACAGCGTAACCAGTAATAGACGAAATACGGTGAACAAGATAAATGGTTTTCGGCGGATCCAGAACTTGAGAATATTTTGACTTTCCTCATCCAGTCAATCAGTGACAGAATTTCTCGCTCAATCGTTTACAAATCCCTTTTAGTAATAGTAACCTTTTCTATATTTTGTAGTGTGGTGTTGTCGTGATTAGTATTTCTCGCTCATTCGTTTACAAATCCCTTTTAGTAATAGTAACCTTTTCTATATTTTGTAGTGTGGTGTTGTCGTGATTAGTATATAATTTTAACAACTATTATACTAAATATTAGTATGATAAATAAATACCGGCCCCCCCCCCCAGTACAATAGGCATGTTACTGGGGACATTTGGCCAGATTTGGTCGGTAGACTTTTTGGTTAAATAAAGACCTAACACACTCATTCAGATGTTAACTGTTAAGAGCCTTAACGAAACCTTGACTCAAATGTACACTCCACATTTCACTACCCCCCCCCCCCTTTCTCAGCTGGTTGACCGATGTGATAAGATGTATGTATTTAATATTTTAAGGTATATTTTGTTGCAGCGTTGACGGTTGCTGCGGTGATAACATGAAGTCCGACATCAGTCGATTCGACGACAGTGGAGGCCTTCGAATCAGAAGTGTCTCGCCCCTCAACAGAAGCCGACATGTGAGTATAATCTAATTCCGTCACCTCTAACCCATAACAAACCACAGGCATGTTCGTAGTGAATTATTTTGGCTGCTCTTTGGTAGAAAAGGTTATTTCATTCTGACAAGGACGGATAGTAGCTTTGGAAAGACAGGGCTGGATCCGGAAAACGTCGTGTATAAAGAGCCTGACCCATACAAAAATGGGGCAACGTGGATAATACAGCTGTATTGTATATTATTATTATTATTATTTATTATTTATTATTTATTTCAAATAAGGCCAACATGGGCCACAACATAACAAATAACACTCAACAAATAAACAAAGTAAATACCAGGTCACTTACGTGACTCCGGTCGAAAGCCCCGCGTACAACTCACGAGTCCACGCAAGCCAAACAGGCAGAGAAAGCCGCATCTGAGGCCCACAAAGGATCCTAAGAAGCGGGCTAGGGGATTGGAGGATCCTAGTTATATGCCGTTAAAAGATAATTTCTAGTAAGAGTTGTGCTTTAACTCTAAAGGGGTTATATTTGACAGTGCAAAATGGATACGTCAGCTAAATTTTGTTAGAGCTATATTTTTGCCCTTCTTGGCAAGGATCCTCTTCAGGCTCAAAACCCTTCAAGTTGGAAAAACGTACTTGCGGACAAATAAAATTTAGTTGACGTATTCGTTTTGCAGTGTCAAATATGACTCGCAGTCAGCTTGGGCTGAAGGAATATTTAAAGGACCCCTCTTGCTTATTCTGCTTTTTATAATATATCTAGCTCCCATACAGAATTAGAAGCTTCTAGAATCCCCACCTTTCTCCATTGTTTCGTTTTGTGCCTACGAAATTTTAACGCCTCTTTCGCCTTGCCGAGTTTTGCCCGTCACACAACGAAACGTTTGCCGGGATCATCAACGTCTGCTGACAACTCTTTCACACATAAGGATCTGAGAAGCTTTTGTTTATTACTTCTTTTATTTGCTTAGTTTTCACACTTTTGAACCACGGCGCGATCAGTTTTCAAATGTTTTGTGCCCAGCCGCCGCGTCGGAGAGCAGGAAGACTGGACATAGTCGACAGGCGCTAACAAGAAAATCGCTAATTTCAGATGGAAAGTAATGGTATTTTCGAAAGTATTTTTTTCTGATCCGTTTCACAGGGAAAAGATTATTTCTAGTGAGAGTTGTGCTTTAAAGGGGTTAATATTTGAAGCTGTATGAGTAACCGAAGATTGGAACAAAATAATAGTCCAGTATTTTCTGGGGCCCGAAATTCCAGTTTGTGAAAAATGTATCTTATAAATGGAAGTTTTTTTAACCGGAGCTAATGCATACTAATGAAGAATCAACCAGATTAAAACAAACCGCAAATGGACTGGATCGTGAGGTCAACCACGAAATGTGGTGGCAATGCCAATCAAGCAGAAAAACTTCGGTTAGGATAATTTGTAGACCACGTGGCGTTCTGGAACAGTACACAAAAAATCGAGAAGATTATTCGTGGTTACCAGCTCATCCACGAAATGTTCCGTCTTTAGATTGCTAGTTCCTCGGGTGAAGCCATTCTTTGAATGAATGAATAATTTCATCACGCGCAGCTTTATAGTTAGACATTTGCGCAGTAGGCCGTATACAACAAAGAGAAATAAATACATAACAAGAAATGCAGAACGAAAAACATAATTTGGATGAATTGGCCCATTGGGTTGTGGTCTGGGCGTTGTGCCTTTTCCTACTCGAGTGAGGAGAGAGCCGTACGGGAGTAAAATAAGCCGCAAAAAAACAAGGGAGGCAGGACCCCTGTTCTGCTTTTCTTCTTCTTCTTCCTTAAAGGACTGCCCGCACTACATAGTTTTTCTGCTCAGGTGTTCTGAGATGGTTGACTACTTTAAAGTTTAACTGAAAAGCCAACTTATTTGTGTGTCATTTAATTGGATACACTGAATTATTTGTATTCTGCAAAGGGATTTTTTGATTTTCCACTATCTGCTCTAGTTATGAGGCTCAGAATATCTCCGGCCGTCCCCACAGCGTAAATTCTACTATGACGCGGGAAATTTTAATCTCAACGAAAATGCAGCTTTTCACTGGGCAGTGGTGAGATTGGTGACGATTGCTTACTGCCTGAACGCAAATAAAATTATAAATCTTTCTCGTAAGGCAAACAACAAAACTACAAGCGCATAGAGGCACCACAAATCACACGGAAATTCCACTATTTGAAAATCGATTATTCGTGAATAGCGGAACAACGAAGTAACTCATTTTCAGCGGGTCTTCAAGCCAATTTAAGTGAATAAGTGATGGGTAACTATATTGTCTTATCCTAGCCCTTTTCGGTTAAACTTTAAGCTTAGCTATGCTTACAGAAAATGAAACAAGGCTTCGGCTGTTTGTAGTCTCTTTCCATGTCCCTTGCCTTGGATGAAAAGTTGGGCAAAATTTGCATAGCCGTCTTCAGACCAATATGCTTCTCGGAAATAATGATCGGGAGCCTGATACGTCACTCAGAGAGAACAAACATGGCAAGCGTGATACTAAGAAGTGTAGAATCTTGGGAACTAGAATGGATGGAAATACTACCGGATTATAATGAATTACTAACTATTATAAGTAGGACATGTCCTTTAGTACTGGATACTTGTTACTCGTATTCCTTGGCCAGTTTCAATGTTTAGGGTCGATTTTTTTCTCCGTGCTTTAAATTTGTTTTCCGTTATCTAGGAACGTCGACCTCCCGTTTACAGCGTGGAAGATTACGCAACGTTTCTCCATCGTTTGAGCAAACTTTCCCCCTCCCAACTTTACCTGGTTTTGGATAATAATAAGAACAACAATGAAACAAAAGAATTCAAGAAAAATAATGAAAATAAGGAGATGATTTCTCGGCAACCGGCGAGCGTATCTGAGCTGCTGCAGAAGTTGAAGATGGACTTGAAGTCAGCGTATTCGAGGTAAGCTAAATCGCCGCACGTTTGCTTCTCTCTTCAGTATGGCATATTGCTTCGAGCGTGTTCCACCCTTCTAACAGTAGTAACTATTACTATTTCCGTTCCAACTTCATGAAAAGTTACTAAGCTGACCGTTCCAACCTTCTCGAAATAGTAATTATTACTAAGAGCAGGGACCCAGTAATTTTCTGTAATGACTCGCCATTCAGGGGGCTTGTCATTTCCTATGCTTCTATGTTGCTATGTTGCCCGAACCTCTCCTAGTTTCCAAAATTCCGCTTGGTTCGAATCGGCGTTCTTGCTTCCCTCATTGGACGTGAGGCCAAAGAGACTCCTCCCTCAACGCGGAAGCTCTTCTCCAGCAGCCAATCCCAAATTTTGTCTATCTGGATAGTCGGGTGTTCTATCCTCGTGGGCATTTCTCGAACTATCTTACGTCCGGTCAAGAGCGCATCAGAAATCTCTTATTGACAAGCCCCCTGAATGGCGAGTCATTACAGGAAATTTATGGGTCTCTGCTAATAGTAACTATTTGCTTACCATGCTCGGGAGCGTAGTAAGCGTGGTAACTACGTATCTCTGAAACGTGATTGGCTGGAATACCTCAACTCTCTTATGTATATATTTTGTGTTAGCTCTGTGTGATGGATGCTGAGGCGAGGAGGGACAAGAGAGACTGATTACACTTACAGTGCTGAACTGGTGTAAGGCCAATGGGAACGACAATAGTAGCTTGTGGTATTTACTTCCAGAAAGTTGGAAAACACTCTAGAGGCGTATTCTCGCCGTTCCCCGAGGACTCCACTTGAGGAGTCCCCGCGTTTTTATGGCACTTGCAGCCTCTGGCTCAAGTGCCATATACCGATCGCAATTCCGTCCGTCGGTCGGTCTGTCGGTCGGTCTGTCCGAATTTTTTTTGTCCCACATGTTCGAGTTAGGGTACTTCCAGATGTGCTAGGACGATGAAACTTGGCAGGAAAATCAGGGACCCGACCAAACTAACCTAGAAGTAATCAGTTTCCCGATCCGACCATCTGGGGGGGAGTGGTGGGCCGGGGAAATTCTGAAAATTAAGGAGTTTTGTCACTCTTTTTCGAACTGGAGTACTTCCAGATGTGCTAGGACGATGAAACTTGGCAGGAGCATCAGGGACCCGATCGGACTAACTTGGAAACATTCAGTTTCCCAATCCGACCACCCGGGGGGGAGTGGAGGGCTGGGGAATCCGGAAAATTGGAGTAGTGTGTAACTTTAGAACGGGTGATCGGATTGGAATGAAACTTAATAACTGAATAGATGGCATACTTCTAATGTCCCGTTTGAATTCCGGACCGGATTCGACAGCTATGGGGGAGTTTGGGGGGGGGAGACCGGAAATTTCGAGAAACGGTTAGAATAGAGGGATCGGAGTGAAACTTGCTGGGAAGAACAAGCATCTGCTCCAGATAAATTGTTTATACATTTGGACTGGATCCGACCACCCGGGGGGGGGAGGGCTGGGGAATCCGGAAAATTGGAGTAGTGTGTAACTTCCGAATGGGTGATCGGATTGGAATGAAACTTAATAACTGAATAAATGGCACACTACTGATGTCCCGTCTGAAGTCCTGACCGGATTCGACAGCTATGGGGGAGTTGGGGGGGGAGACCGGAAATTTCGAGAAACGGTTAGAATAGAGGGATCGGAGTGAAACTTGCTGGGAGGAACTAGAATTTGCTCCAGATAAATCGTTTATACATTTGGACTGGATCCGACCACCGGGGGGGGGGGAGTGGAGGTCTGGGGAATCCGGAAAATTGGAGTAGTGTGTAACTTCCGAACGGGTGATCGGATTGGAATGAAACTTAATAACTGAATAAATGGCACACTACTGATGTCCCGTTTGAAGTCGGGACCGGATTCGACAGCTATGAGGGAGTTGGGGGGGAGACCGGAAATTTTGAGAAACGGTTAGAATAGAGGGATCGGAGTGAAACTTGCTGGGAGGAACAAGAATCTGCTCCAGATAAATCGTTTATACATTTGGACTGGATCCGGACACTAGCGGGGTGGAGGGCTGGGGAATCCGGAAAATTTGAGTACTGTGTAACTTTCGAGTGGGTGGTCGGATTGGAATGAAACTTAATAACTGAATAAATGAAATACCTCTGATGTCCCATTTGAAGTCCGGACCGGATTTAACAGCTATGGGGGAGTTGGGGGGGAGACCGGAAATATCGGGAAACGGTTAGAATGGAGGGATTGGATTAAAACTTGCTGGAAAGAACAAGCATCTGCTCCAGATAAATCGTTTATACATTTCGGATGGATCATGACATTAGGGGGGGTTGGAGGGGAGTTTCCCGAAATTCCGGTTATGGCGGTTTTGGGGATTTGCACGACGAATCTTGGGAGGCGAATCAGGGACCCGATCAAAGTGACTTAAAAAGAAAAATTGACATGATCTGATAGCCGTGGGGGGAGTAACGGGAGGGGGAATCCGGAATATTAACTTTGAAACGGCGTAACTTTGAAACGGCTGATCGGATTTGAGTGAAATTTGGTAATTGAAGAGAGGACATGTTTCTGTTGATTTTTTTCATGTCCGGACAGATCCGACAGCAATTGGGGGGGGGGGGGGGCGAAAATACGTGACCGACTTAGACTGGTGAGATCGGGATGGAACTTTGTGGGAATAACAAACAGATGCTCTGGATAAACACTTACGGAACCGGATTGGCTCCGGCGACTGTGGTGAAGTTTGAGGGGGGGGGAGGTCCGGGATTCCGGTGATCACGATTTAAGGTACTTCCAGATAATCTAGGACGATGGAACTTGGCTGTAATATTAGAGATTTGACAAGATTGACTCAAAAATGGCCACTTTCCAAACCCGACCATTCGTTAAAGTACTAATCTTGACTGCAAATTTCAAAAAATACTTTTAAACCAAATTCATATTTTCATGATCCCCATGAGCCCATTATCATTTTTGCCTCAAGGGTTTTGTTTACAAATGACGTTCTAGCTCCCTTAAAGTGTGAATCTCAACGGCCAGGTCGAAAAGTACTTTATTTGAAACAATACATCTCAACCCAGGATCATTTGTGCCATAAGGGTTTTCCTTAAACATTTATTTCTGTTACCCTTAAAGTGCGCATTTGAAATGAAAAGCGAAAAAAAACTTTTGACGAAACGGTATACATCAAGGATCCCTAAGGGCCTGTGATCGTTTTTGCCTCAAGGGTTTTGCATACAGATGCATTTCTAGCGCCTTTAAAGTGCGCATCATTACACCCAAGTTCAAAAATAAAATACTTTTTATCTAGCTCCCTTAAAGTGCGCATTTTAACCACAAGTCGAAAAATACTATTGATCAAACAAAACATCTCAACACATGCAAGTGCCATATGAGCTTACAGCTCTTGTTTTTTTATCAAACGACACACCTCAACCCATTATCATTTGTGCCACAAGGGTTTTGCTTAAAAGTGTATTTTATCACCCTTAAAGTGCGCATTTTAACCGAAAAGTGAAAAAAAAAACTTTTTACCAAACGGTATATATCAATGATCCCAAGGGCCTGTGATTGTTTTGTCTCAATAGTTTTTCGTACAGATGAATTTCTAGCGTCTATAAAGTGCGCATCATTACAGCCAAGTTCTAAAGGAAAACACTTTTTCTCTAGCTCCCTTAAAGTGCGCATCTGAACCGCAAAGGTAACCTTAAAAGTACTTTTGATCAAACACTACATCTCAACCCATGCAAGTGCCATATGAGCTTACAGCTCTTGTTGTTTTTCCCGGGGACTCACTTCCCGTATTCTCGCGAGTCCCCACAGATGGGGAATGCTCCGATGATCATCACCATCATCAAAAAGGACTCCCTTTCAGTTTTGGAGGGGAAGCAATTTTTGCTGGTGTTGGCAGAGGCGTTACTAGCCAAAATGTTTGGGGGGGGACGAGGTATTTACCGACTGGCTGGTCATTTTTACCGACTGGTTTTGCAGATAAAAACGACTGTGTTGACGAAAAATCGGCTAATTTTAATAAAAATCGAATATTTTTACGAAAAACCGACTGTTTTTAAGAAAAATCGACTGTTTCCAAGAAAAAAATCGACTGTTTTTATGAAAAATAGCGGCGCTTCGCGCCGACTCGGCTATTTTTTACCGACTGGCCGACAACATTGTGGGGGGGCGTCCCCCCCCCCTAGTAGTGACGGCCCTGGGTGCAATGTAAAATTAATTAAAAATGATCAGAATAAACAAAACCAAAAATGAAGTGGATCCAGACTAATTTTGTCAGCTGCATATTTTTCTTAGGAACTAAACCCGTTTTAGAAGCATTCCCCGTGTTCTCGCTGTTTTCTGTCCGCGGAGTCCGCGTGGAGGGAGTCCCTCTATTCTCGCCGTTCCCTTCGATTCCCCGAGGACTCCTTGGGGAACGGCGAGAATACGCCTTAGGTCCCATCACAGTCGTACATGGTCTTTGGTTCGATCCATGAATTCGAACACACAAAAGATAAAAATAATTTGATTTCAAAAGCGACTGCTGCATGCTTGAACTAGAATATTTTATTACTTGTCTTTTTGTAACCGTTTTATGACTGACAGTTATCTATTATTATACCCACGTGAATTCAGAATAGCATATACCATCCTTCAGTAGAATGTAGGCTACTATACCTGTCAAACAGCAGGTTGTCAGACCAGTAGCGACATTGCTTCCAGTAGTCTATACCGTTTTCGCAGTTAATAGTCGCAGGAGTATTTTGCTGTACAACTCTTACTAGAAATGATTTTTCACTATAAGATGGTTCGGAAATTTCGTTTTCCGAAAATACCAATATTTACCCCGTGAAATTGGCGATTTTCTTGTTGCCGCTTGTCGACTGTGTCCAGGTTTCCCGCTCTATGAAGCGGAGATTGGACGCAAAATATTGGAAAACTGCGCACCGTGGTGCTACGACGCTCGCGAACTGAGTCTCGGTATGGATTCGCGACTTGAATGACGGTGATGTGGACATTGCAAATGCTAAAATGCTTCCGATTTAACTCCTTTACTCTGTATATACCGTTAGATACACCATTCAGGCTCTCAGTTATAGTTACTGCACTCTCGCTGCCTGCTGCGACCATTGTAAATACCATTATTAGCTAAAACTTTGTCTAAGTTATGAAACGGTACCAAGATTTAGATCGTGAGTTTTTCACGGTCAACTGAGTTGGTATACTTAGATGCAGAAGACTCTTTTTTTGTCTACAATATGGGTCTTGCGACTACTTTGTCATGGTTCAGAGCAGGTGGTCAACGAGCTATGTCTCCGACTGTTTTGTTCTACCATCTGGCAGCATACCAACTGGAGGTGTTGCTGATTGATGCATGTATGAATGTTTTTCCAACATCTACATTCACGTAAATCCAGCCTTCGTTTAAAGTTTAACTGAAAAGCCAGCTTATTTTTTTTATCGCATTTAACTGAATACACTGCATTATTTGGATTGTGTAAAGGGATTCTTTATTTTTTCACTATTTGCTCTAGAATGACGTTCAGAATATCTTCACAAAGCAAAAATCTACTGTGACGTGGAATATTTGAATCTCAATCGAAATGCGGCTTTTCAGTGGCCAGTGATAAATATTCCTTCAGCCCAAGCTGACTGCGAATCATATTTGACAGTGCAAAATGGATACGTCAGCTAAATTTGATTAGAGCTATATTTCGGCCCTTCTTGGCAAGGGCCCTCTTCAGGCTCAAAACCGCTCAAGTTGGAAAAATGAACTTGTGGAAAAAACAGCCAGTAATGTTCTTGCGGAAGGTATAGCTCACTGCGTGAACACTTATTTTTTGTAAATCGTTTTCGTCAAGCATACAACGCAGGTACAAGCGCACAGAGGTACCACAAAACAACAGGGAAATTTCGCCCTTTGAAAATTGATTATTCGTGAATAGCGGAGCAACGAAGTAACGCATTTTCATCGGGTCATGAAGCCTATTTAAGTGAATAAGTGATGGGTAACTAGACTGTCCTATTTCGGCCCTTTTCGGTTAAACTTTAATGAAATTCTAATTCATACTTTAAACATTATCTTTTCGTAAAACGTAACACTTAAAACGGTATCAGTATAAGTTTACTGGTCATCAAAAACCGATATTTGGTTTCTCGTCCTTCCTGGAAGAAATATGAAAATGTCTATGTGCAACTGCTATTGCATTAAATTCGTCATACGGGTCTTGGTGTACGAACTACAGCCTCCAATAATTTAAAAGTAACGACTTGATATTACGAGATTTCTTGCATTACTTGGGCTCTGACACTAAACTGACACTAACGAAACTTTACGTTACGTTACTAAAATAAAATTAATTAAAATATAAATATATGATAGAAATTTGATTTTGATCCAGCCACAAAAGAACATTCTGACAGTGTATAGTTTAATGAAAAGAAAAATAATTCGTATTACCCGCTATGAAAGGACAGCAGATGACTGAAAATTAATAAACATAATTAACTCAATATGAAGAGGAACGTACGGTAACAAAAACACAAGATCGAGAGTCACTCCGTTTTCTATGTCACTCTTCAGTTTAGTCCTGGAGACGACGAAAGCATAATCAGTCCCCCAACAAGAAGTATCATTTATTCCGAACTTATTCGGAGAAATATGTGGGAAGTGAAGTTAGTACGACTCCATCTCTTGAAGCACCACACTGATTTTTATTCCACAACATTTTATTCTAGTTTTGCCAAGGAGTTTGTATCATACCCATTTGATGGCGTTAGTGTGCTACTGGACATCCTTCGGCTTATCCAGCTAAGCCAAGTAGAGGTTACTGGTAAGTGTAATCTTCTCTCGAATTTTACTGCGACTTCGGTTTTTGTTGCGCACGCCGCCGCTATCCGCGAGATCTTGACTTGAACTCTCCTTCAATTACACCCCGCACTATTTACTGTGTATGTACCAGTATTCAAAACTATTTGAATACTGTAAAAATATGCTCTGCTTTCAACAAATTATACACGGCTTTAAGCCTTTTTCCAGGCCCATTGACTTCCATCAAAAACTCAGCAAAAGTCGGATAACCGGTTTTACGCATCAGTAGCATGATACGCGAACACTCGTAGGGGGCATAATTTGCATTGAAAATAGGGAATCGTGGCAAGTGCAAAGATTGGTGGGGTGTCGTTAGCTAGTTTAAATTCTAACATATGAAATTTGGGTCTCCGGATTTAGGATTTATGAATGTAATTCGGAAATAGGTTGCATTGACATCATGAGCATGACGGGTCTTTTAAGCCGCCCTTTCCGGATGTTGGTCCGGGTGTATGTGTAATTAGCTGGTTCGATTCGGTTAAAGCCAGGCATCACCTTCCAGATTTCTATTCCGGATTCCAGACATTCGTTTTCGCCGAGATGGATTCGGAAAGTGAATCCTGGCCAAAACCGGATTCCGGAATCTGGAAGGTGTCATAGAGGCAGCAAATTTGACTAATTTTACTTGCGACCGATTTGCAAATTTTCCTAGGAGGGCACAATATTGCACCCTTTCAACCTGGTCAGATTGTTCCTTAGTCAGCCCAAACAAGGCAGCAGTACTCAAGTGTGGAACGAATTATAAGGCCAAATTCTGGTCGTAAAATTTTTACCGAGGAGCGTGCTCACTCAAATATCACTCTTGGGAAGCTGTTTTTGGGATCCCAAAACGTAAGTGGCGGGATACCTATGACATCGCAAAAGTTGTCCGTCTGTGTAGACATATTTGAGGGTGGGTGAGGGGTTTCAAATTAAGGGGCAAAAAAGTATTAGATAGCTGATTGGGGTAAGGAAACACGCTGAATCCGAATATGTAAGTTATTTTCTAACCGTACAAGTAGTTCGCCCGGAATCCGGCCAAAACCGGAAAGTTTGTTAAAAGTAAAAGTTTTATTTGAAGTTGATTAGGTGTTTGATCTAAGGGTAAATGGTGAAAACCATTTTCTTGCCGGACAAGTAGTTCGCCCGGAACCCGGCGAAAACCGGAAAATTTGTTAAAAGCAAAATTCTTATTTGAAGTTGGTTAGATGTTCGATTTAGGGGTAAGAAGACATGCTGAAGACGATACTTTGGTTTTCTCAGATAATTAGCCTGGCGAAGATTGGATTTGGCGAAGACAAGACCTAGTTGTCTGGATCAAATATTAAATTTTTGGGATCCCATCGAAACCTTTGGTCTTGTTGAAATGGGCCAAATAATCACCTAACAAATCATCCCTCCACAGCTTCAACAGTTGGCACCTGACAGGGGCGGATCTAGCGCTCGACTCTAGGGGAGGGCGAATGCTTTGAGAAAATTGTTGTCTCAACCCTTTTTTTCGGCCGGCAGGCCTAAAAAAAATTGACGTTTTTACAACTTTCCCCGATCAGTTTGCGAGCACAAATTCTCTGTTCTGTACCACCAATTCCACACTTTAACGACAAAGCAGTTCCGCGTATCTGCAAATTCATCTGCGCTTGCTCTAAAACAGCATTAAAACGAGACTTTTTAGTCCGTCTAGGGGGGGCGATCGCCCCCCTCGCCCCCCCCCCCCCCCCCTGGATCCGCCCCTGGCACCTGACCAGTATAAACGATCCATACCTAGATCCAACTCCCCGCAAAAGGGACCAGTTTGCTCGTAATAGTTATTTGGGTCAGAGAAAATTCAGATCACTTACTTATTTTAATGTACCACGCATAAAATTCAGATCACCTACATGTTTCAATACACCACACACGTCTTAGCCGACCCACTAATTACAGAAGAGAAGATTGTCGCGTCCCTCAAAAACGTGTCTAGTCAAATCTGTGACAGCCATATGTCTCAGCTTCATTCAATTCGTTAATTTGTTTTATTTTAATCAGTTTTCAGTCAAATTCAGTTGTCAGTGAATTTACTCCTCACAGTCAGTTTTGAGTCACGGTTTCAGTAAATTTTACTCTTATCCTTACACATGGAGTGCAATATATTAATATGAGCTGCGATCTCTTGTTTGCTTGACCACCTAGTTCTTATTTCACTGCATGAACATCTTTTCGATGTCTTCCTTCTGCTCTCTTTCTGCCTCTAGCATGTTCTTCACTTCATCCTTCATCCTTCTTAGCTCCTCTTTCTTCGTTCTCACTGTTTCCTCTAATTCTTTTCTCTTATTTTCACACTCGCTATCAACTTTCTTCATTTTCAGTTGCAGACCGATCACTCTTAACCTTTCTTCTTCAATCTGATTTGATAATTTTTCGGTGCTCGCTATGAATTTTTCAGTTATTTTTTGCACTTCCGAGCAGTTTGCACTTAGACTGGAACACTGCTCGCGTAATGTCACAATGTCGTCGCTAATTTCCGGTTTCAGTATCTTTAAACTGTGGGATTCGTCTAGAAAGATCGGCAACTTTTCACTGTCCATCTGAGGTGTCTTTCGTCCCTGGTCCTTCGACACTCTGCATAAACTAAGTTTCATTGGGGATGGTTGCTAGGAAAATTGTGAAAGCACAACATCTTGTTACTATGGAGATGTTCAGAATAAATGATATGTGCCATGAGCATCCGAAATTGCCTTACGGCGTTACTAGCCAAGATGTTTGGGGGGGGCAAGGTATTTACCGACTGGCTGGTCATTTTTACCGAATGTTTTTGCAGAAAAACGACTGTTTTGACGAAAAATCGGCTGATTTAAAGAAAAAACGACTATCAAGAAAATCGACTATTTTTACGAAAAACCGACTGTTTTGAAGAAAAATCGACTGTTTCAAAAAAAATCGACTGTTTCTTCGAAAAATCGCGGCCCTTCGCTCCGACTCGGCTATTTTTTTTACCAACTGGCAGACAACATTGGGGGTGGGCGTCCCCCCCCCCCCCCATACGTGACGCCCCTGCTTATGACGTTGATTGACTGGTTGATTTCCCGATGAAAAATTTTCAAAAATTAGTCGTATGGAGTTGTACGAAAAAGTACTACTAGCAAACTGGATGCTACTACAGCAAGGTTGGATGCTATGGATACTACTACTTAAGATTAACCCAGTCGGAGGCATGTTAAATCAAAGTATTCCATACTACTACATATCAATGCATGCAACTTTTTCGTACAATTGCCATACGACTACACAGTCAAAGAATTTTTCATCGGGTTGTTCCTCTTCAGTGTCGAAAATGAAACACGAAAATTCCAACACGTATGTTCCGCCCTTAAAGCACAAGCCGCACTAGATACATTTTATATTCCAGTATTCCAACATACGTGACCCCTTAGAAACTCTGCTGGGTTTCCCGAAGACTAACAACCCGTCTCGGTTGTTTACAGCCTCGTGCAGCCCCTTTGGTTTTGATGAGAACATGGAAAAACTTGCATTACCTGTATTGCTGACCATGCAGCTTCTCGGAAGTGTTCGTGGGAGCCTTATCTGGCTCGATCAGTGCCGAACACGGAAAATGGAAAAAATCGGTCTTCTTGATACTGGGCGGTTCGTTTCAAAGTCTCTGACCGTTAACTTATCCACGCAGTGTATTGGGTAATTTGCTCCTTTTGTGGAAAAGAATATGTCTCCTACGCCACGCATGCTGCTCCCTTATTGGACGCTTTATGAGGCTTGTAGACCCCTTGTGCTTATTGGATTGACGAAACTCGCGCAAGATTTTAACTCGATCGACGCAAGAGGTTCAACATAATCTGTTCACTCTGGGTGAGCCATGCTGTGCTTTCACTACCACCTTTTCCGAATAGAAAGTAGCCTACTGACCCCCCCCCCCCCCCAAAAAAAAAAAAAATAGATCGATTTGTTTCTGATTTCGTAGGAAACAAAATCACATGAAAAGACATTTTTGATACAAGAGTACTGCTAAAGTAGAACAGTCCAGAGGTGTCATTAGGGGTGGGGGGGGGCAGGAGATCCAGCCCCCCCCCCTCCGAATTTCCAAGGCTACCCTTAGAAATGATAAAACCTGCAAGAAACGAATTGATTTAACAGCATTATGACAGGCAGTTTGTGTAAAGTGGATTTTAAAAATATTGCCCATCAAACCTTGCCCTTTTTGAGCCGAGCTAATGACCCGGACCCCCCTCCCTTAGGTTTTCGCGAAATTACACCTCTGGAATGATCCAAATTTAAAGTATTTTGCTTTGAAATGGACCATGTGGAAGCACTAGAGCCAGGGTTTACAATTTTCTTCTTTTGCAGGGATGCCCAAGCCTGCTGTGCGTCGGGAAAATCACACCAAGATGCGACGAGCAGTGTCAGACGAGCAGAGCTGTCTCATGTGCCTACAGCATTGCCTAATGCTCGACGCCGAAGAAGCTCCAAGACGATTGGTAGACCACGATAACGGACTGTATACTGTTGCAGTTTGCTTGCTGAGCCACGTAAACAAATCCAGGATTGTTGCATTGGAGGTTAGTGCTCACTGCTGGCGCCTATAAGGCCCCAACTTCGCAAAAGGGACCCGACTAGGGACCGAATTGGTAAATTATAATGTGTAAAAATGTTTAGTTCGTACTTGTATGTTTTTTTTATGAGTCTGCTTGTCGATTTTCTACACTTAAAATACGTTAAAGTTTAACTGAAAAGCCAACTTATTTTTGTGTCATTTAATTTGATACACTGAATTATTTGGATTCTGCAAAGGGATTTTTTGATTTTCCACTATCTGCTCTAGTTGTGAGGCTCAGAATATCTCCGGCCGTCCCAACAGCGTAAATTCTACTATGACGCGGGAGATTTTAATCTCAACACAAATGCGGCTTTTCAGTGGGCAGTGGTGAGATTGGTGACGATTGCTTAGTGCCCGAACCAAAAAAAAAATGATAAATCTTTCTCGTAAGGCATACAACAAAAATACAAGCGCATAGAGGCACCACAAATCACACGGAAATTCCACTATTTGAAAATCGATTATTCGTGAATAGCGGCACAACGAAGTAACTCATTTTCAGCGGGTCTTCAAGCCAATTTAAGTGAATAAGTGAGGGGTAACTAGATTGTCATATCCTAGCCCTTTTCGGTTAAACTTTAATAAGAAGAAAAATAAAAGTAAATTTTGTTTTTTGCTATATTACCAAAAAAAAGGACCCGGCTCTGTTAGTTGCCTTGGGGCCTTGGCTTTTTATGTCCAGGCCTGGTGCCACGGTGTAGACACAGCAAAAAGTAGCGAGTAGTAGTAGCGGAGTAAAGGTTCTTGAATTTTCGCTTGACTTTTTCGATGGCAGTCATGTCTTTGGTAAAAAACTGCTTTATTGAACAGTGAAACTACTTTTGTGATGGTTTTTCAGTAAGACGCTTGCACTTTGACTATCCCGCGCTTCAGCCTAGTGTTCCTCATAGAATCCCTGACTCCCCTCTGAACCAACCATCACAACAGTTTAATTTGTCTAGCTATTAGCTGGTTCGACCGCCGTTCAGTCATAAGGTCTGGGATGAATGGGCATAATTACTGACACGGATCCTTTAAGTGCATCCATATCTTTTGCGAACAGTGCCTTGTTCAACAGTGCAGCTGCTCATGTGGTTTGGGGAGGCGGGAGATCGTGCCGTCGGGTTTTGGGATTAGAGGGCAGAAGACGGGAGGGAACCAACCGAGGAGCATGGGTTTCTGTCCAGACTGAATCCAACCAGCATAAAAATTGTGTTTTTCTAGCTATTAGCCCGGTCGAGCGCCGTTCAACCAAACGGTCACAGTCGAGTTTCCGACGCATTGTCAGCCCTTCGACTCCGATTCGGCGAGCCGGTTCGCCTAAAATTCCTTGTTGGAATGATGAAATCAGGAAAAGGGGAACTACTCCTGGCTGGGATGAAGTTTTTCAACGCGCTTATCGTCAACGCACCGTCAATAAGGGACAAAGTCTATCTACAGAAAGAGATCGAGGACGCAGGGTTCAACCCCGACACATTGGACAAGGTACGGCCAGTCTGACTTTTCAGCTAAATTTTTTCGTACTCAATGTCAGTGTTGGCCTCCAGCCTTGCCTGTGTATTGCCGCATGAATATTTCGATGGTGTCATTGGTCAAAATATGAACAAAGTGCGGAATCCGAGAAATTGGATGGCGATCAGATGAAAGCTCAACAGAATTGCTCGTTAGTCCCATTTTGCGGCACCAGGCAAACAGTTGTAAGGACGATTCTGGCGTCGTCACCAATTAGCTTTCCGCCGAGCAACACGGATTACGCGCAGAACAACTTTTCGAGGTCATTTCCAGAGAACGAGAACGATTTTGCTTTCCGAAACTGAGAACGTGTCCGAAAGCTTTTAGGGCCGTAAATGCTGCATTTAATGCTGCATATCTTTAGTTGTTTTTGTCCGAAAGTTGTTACCTTTATTTCTTCTCTAAAACTTCTAGAGTACCAAAATTTAAGTCAGGAAGAAGAAAAGAGAATAAGCCCAAGTTCGTAAAGTTTTTCGCAAAATATGCACCGTAAAGTTTGTCGCCGCTTAGACGAGAATGCGACCTAAATTTGCATTACGAGAATTTTGTGTCGCAATTTGTTCTAGAAAGAAAAAGTATTGTAGAAGGTACTGGGAGAATCGCCGTGCTCCCCAGTTTCTTCTTGAAAATTCAGCATAAAATTTAGCATCTTTGCTGAATTTTCCGATGCATTTTATGCTGAATTAATGCTGTATTAACTGAGCGAAAATTTAAGTCCGAAAGCGAAATGCTGCATAAAATGCTGCATTAATTCAGCATTTTCGTTCGTTTCGGAGCTTTCGGACACGTTCTGTAGCAGAGCGCCAAAAAAATCTCCGGAAACTGAAGTGCGTTCAGCCGAAGTCCCAGAAACAACCGGCGCATAAACGAGTGGAGCCACCTAGACCCAGAGTCGTAAACTGAGCTCGATGGATTACTTTCTGCCGTCCTCTCCAACCCGACGATGTTCTTTTGCTTGATCATCCCTCACGCCCTTAAAGGCCCCGCTTCCTTATTCTGCGTTTTAGTTTATCCCTACCTCCCTTATGGAATTATCCTGTAGCCTGCGTAGTTGTATGATAGTTGTACGAAAAAGTTGCATGTATTTATATGTAATAGTAACGAATACAATCATTTAATGTGCCTCAGACTGGGCCAATCTTAAGCAGTAGTATCCAGTGGCGTCCTGTCTTGCAGCATCCAGTCTTGCTAGTAGTATTATGCAGTAGAATGCAGTAACACGGTAGCCCTGACATAGAAGCATATAGTAGCATCAGTTCTACTGCATGCTACTTTTTCGTACTGAGATAATTTTTGATCGCGATAAGCTTCTGAAATCCCCGCCTTTCGCCATTGTTGCGTTTTGTACCTACGACTTTTTAGCGCATTTTCGGCTGAGCCGGGTTTTGTTGGTCACGCAACGCAAACATGCAGCAAGCTTCAGGGTCCGCCGACAACTCTTTCACACTAGGACATGAGAAGCTTCAAAGTATTGTTTTTATGGCACTTGCCTTCCGGCCAAGTGCCATATACCGATCACTTTTCCGTCGGTCGGTCTGTCGGTCTGTCGGTCGGTCGGTCAGTCCGGTGATCGCGAGTTAGGGTACTTCCAGATGTGCTAGGACGATGAAACTTGGCAGGCGTATTAGGGGCCCGACCAAACTAACTTGGAAATCGTCACTTGCCCCATCCGACCATCGTGGGGGGAGGGAGGGGAGCCGGAATCCGGAATTTAGTGACATGCATAACTTTCGAACGGGTAATCGGATCTTAATGAAACTTGATATTTGGAAAGACACCATGTCTCACATGTCCCAACTCAAGTCCGGACCGAATCCGATGAATGTGGGGGGGGGGGTCGGAGGGGGGAACCGGAAATCATGTTAAACGCTTAGAGTGGAGCGATCGGGATGAAACTTGGTGGGAGGAACAAGCACAACCCCTAGGTACATCATTGACAGAACCGGACCGGATTCGTGCACTGGGGGGGGGGGGGAGTGGAGGGAAGTTCCGGAATTCCGGTCATACGGAAATAAGATACTTCCAGGTGGGCTAGGACGATGAAACTTGGCAGGCAAATCAGGGACACGACCAGATTAACCTGGAAACAGTCAGCTTCCCGATCCGACCATCGTGGGGGAGAGGAGGGAGGGGGAATCCGGACTCTTGAGGCATGTATAACTTCCGAACGGGTGATCGGATCATAATGAAACTTGGTATGTAGAAAGACCACATGTCTCGGATGTCCCGTTTCAAGTCCGGATCGGATCCGATGAAGCTGGGGGGGGGGGTCGGAGGGGGGGTCCGGAAACCTTGTGACATGCTTGGAGTGGAGCGATCGGAATGAAACTTGGTGGGAAGAACAACCACAAGCCCTATGTAGATCAGTGACAGAACCGGACCGGATTCGAGTATTGTGGGGGAGTTAGGGGGGGGGGTCCGGAATTCCGGTGATCGCAAGTTAAGGTACTTCCAGACATGGTAGGACGATGAAACTTGGCTTGAAAATTAGAGACTTGACATGATTGGCTAAGAAATAGTTAGTTCCCAGATCCGGCCATCCCTTAAAGTACTAATGCTAACCGCAAAGTACAAAAAATACTTTTAAGCAATAGATACATTTTCGTTATCCCTATGAGCCCATGATCATTTTTGCCTCAAGGGTTTTGCTTACAACTGAATTCCTTAAAGTACAAACAATACTTCTGAGTAAAATATACATTTTCGTGCTACTGGTGATCAGCTTTTTTGCTTCAAGAGTTTTGATTACAGATGATTTTCTAGCGCCCTTAAAGTGCGCACAGCCAAATGCATTGCCAAACGATACAGTCTCGTGATTTCCAAGCACCCATGATCATTCTTATCTCAAGGGTTTTGCTTACAAATGATCAGAAGAAATCCACGAATTGACGAATTCCTACTTTCATCCTCTGACCTAGCCTTGCAAGTGCCATATGAGCTTCCAGCTCTTGTTCATTTTGGTAACCACGGCGCATTCAGTTTTTAAATTTTTTGCGTCCAGCCGCTGCGTCGAAGAGCAGGAAGGCTAATTTCACGTGGAAAGTAATGATGTCTTCGAAAACGATATTTCATGATGGAAAGATCATTTCTAGTAAGAGTTGTGCTTTAAGCCTGAGAGCACCGGCAGTGTCCTAGAGACAGTACAATGTTCCGCCTGGTGATGGAGAGGCAGAAACCCGTTGCCCGATAAGCTGATGAGGCTATAGTGTTAGAGCCCAGTCACACACGGCTCATTTCCTGGCGTCTGGGGTCGCAAAAGTAGAAAAAATAAAAGGAACTAAATACAAATAATTCTAAATGTTGTCGTTTTAAATTCAGGAGATCAGTTTGAACGAAATAGCGTTATGTTACAGGAACCCTAACTGCCCCCTAATTGGAGTCTCCTCATTTATTCCCAAGCTGCCACAAACCCCATCAAAGCTCACATCCCCTAGGGATTTTCAGTTGTTTGTCGAATAGGCCGGTTTTTGAGGCAAGTGTGACTGAGCTCTTAAAGCCAGGCTTCACCTTCCAGATTCCAGATATCCGTTTTCATCAAGATGGATCTGGAAAATGAAGTCAGACCAGAAATGTCTGAAAGTCCGGGGTTTAGGACACGCCAGATTCCGGAATGTGAATAGTGTTTAGAAGCAACACGTTTAGGAGACAAAATAATCAAGTCGCAAATAAGCAGCGTAGGGGATTTTTTTTTTTTTGAAATATACACTCCAAAATCCCGTTTTATTCGAAAAAATACTAGTGACTATACAACACCCTCCAGAAGCTGACACTTGTTAAGAGGCTTAACACCCCTCCCTTTGAGAAATTAACCTACATAGGACTATTATAAAGAATGAAAAAACGAAAAATATGGTCGGAACACAAAAAAACACACACAAAAAATATACACTCCAAAATCCCGTCTAGAAAAACCAACTAAACCAAAGAAAAATTAAAAATATAAATAAATAAATTGTGTCATAGAAGCAACACGTTTAGGAGACAAAATAAATATGCAAATATGTAGAAAAAGGAAGATATTTTTTTGGATAGATTATCTATGAGGTTATTTGAACAAAATACTAGTAGCAGTGATTCATAGTCGTGACGGGGGGGGGGGGGGGCTGAGCGAAAGGGGGACAGCTAATTAGCTAGGTATAATGATTGTTATGATATCCAGGATCCATTATCTGGTGATCTGGAACTCTAGACTAGAAATTCAAGCATGGCTTTTACCAAGCGTTTAGAATGTGCCTGCTAGTGCACCTCATCTAACCAACCGCCTTGAGCTTAATATTAGGAGGTTGCGTGACCATTTTACTTGATTTGTTGACCTTTTTTTTAGTGCGATGATGACGAAACTGAGATCCTTTTACGGAAAGAACTAGCGTTATGGCGTGACGCAGTCGTTGATGTTGACGCCATGGCCGATAGACTGGGTCTAATCGCTGGTACTAATGCTGCAATGAAAAAGGACCTTGAAGACCTGAGGAACAGAATGGCGGTAAGTAATTGTATTAGAAAATTAAGATTAGACAAAACTCTCTTAATTTCGTACACAGGTTTTAACCGCAGTGGGCACTCATAACGGACTCGACATGTTGAAAATAGACTTGAAGGAAAATCGGCTTGTAATACGGGTAAATGCAGATAGACATATCTTTAGCGGAGATGTTTTTTTTGTCTAATCGAGGTCTCAGAAACCGCGAAATGGAGAATAAATTAATGAGAATAAATTAATTTACTAAACAGGACACCTTAAGCGGACTAACTGATACATTGTTTGTGCATGACTAAAACTAACACAACTGAGAACTACAACAAACTGCCATTAAACTTCTCAGTAAATATAATGTTGAAACTTTTTTAGTCAGAATAGTTGCAAATTTTCTGGCCAATCCAGAGCAAGCAAAGTATAAAACTGCTAACTTTAAAAGAATGCCAATCACCTTGTGGGGTTCCGCAGAATACACTCGACGATCCAGGATTTATCTCAGCTTTTCAGTTTCACTTCACTGAAGCATAGTCCAACAGACAAGTCTATTATTTGTAGCCTGAAATCTTTTATAGCTATTATAGCTATCAGTTTGTTTGTTTTTTTGTCTTTTAGTTATATAATCCGCTTTCTCTTTTTTGATAGAAGTGGGCAACAATAAATTATTATTATTAGTATTATTGATCTGTGGCCAAGGTAGCCTACGGAAATTTTTTAAGTGAAAACACTTAAGTTCCTACGTATTCACAGGGACCCATAAATTTGCTTTGCCTGTCAATAGGAGATTTGTGATGCTATCTTGAGCGCACGGAAGATAGTTCGAGAAATACCCACGGTCCAATCACGTTCAAGACCAGATAGACAAATTTTGGGATTGGCTGCTGGCGCCTTGAGGGAGGAGTCTCTTTGGCGCGCACGTCCAATGAGGCAAACAAGAATGCCGATCGACCCAAGCGGGGATTTTTGGAAACTGGATTTGGTTCGGTCATCACACCAATATAGAACCATAGGAAATGACAGGCCCCCTGTAAAGGAAATTTATGGGTCCCTGGTATTCATAAGGAGATAATTACTCGAATTGCATTAACAAAGCGTAATTGGTAATCGTAGTAATATTTTCTGCTAAACTCTGCTTTCTATTTTAGAAACTCGAAGACGAAAAGTCAATCTTCTCGACTGTCGAGGCAAGCCTACGCCAGCGGATCCACGAACTGGAATCAGAAAACTCCCGGCTTCGGGCGCAAGCTGAATTCCCCCCGCAACCGACCTACGACTCCCCTGCCGGCTCAACCATCATCAAACTAACCACAGACAACGACACGCTTCATCACGAAATCACCAGCAGCACCTCAGTCAGCTCCCTCTCGGATGGGTTTGAAAAGCTCTCCCCTCTCCCCCCAAATCTCACCTTAACCCGTGACTCGTATAGAGAATCAATAAGGGGGGATGATATTATATATGTCGAACCAGAGTATGGCCAGCGTTACGAATCGATAGATCGAAAGACAGGGTATGGAGAGCATATCTACGACGCTACAAATTCGAGCTTAATAATCCCGACAGATATCCGGACTCACGTTGATGACGATGCGACAATAGACGAAGTGCTGCAAGAGCTCTCAAATATTGTACATGACGAGGAACGTTCGGATCAGGAATCCGGTTTGCAGTCAAAAAATCACTTTGAAGATCGTGCCAGTCCGGACCGGATTTCTGACGAGTTGAAGATAGTGCCAAAGCGATATCCGTCGCCGCCGAAAAGGAATTCTGATTTTTTGAAACTTGATGTGAATTTGGATTCGGAGACGAACGATACGGATATTGATTCTGCCGATGACGTAATGTATGACAAGCCGAAATTCAAATCGTCTTTCGGTCGGAAAATCAGCGAAAACTACGGTGTATCCCCGTTTACGACAAGGTACAAGACCGGTGAGAGTGAAAGTAAATCGAGCAACGGCCCATGGTATTCCGGTGATAGTACAAGGCAGTCACGTGACGACGCATGGTATTCCGGTAATACTCCTCGCAAAATCATAGACACTCGGAAATCCGGTGACGGCGCTGCCTGTAGCGATTCGCCGGAAAGCGGTATGGGCTCGTATTATCGGAAGAAGAAAAACACTTCAGACATTTCTTTGCACCGGAATGAATCTTTCCGGTACCGGAATTATTCCGAGTACAAAGGTCGTAGTTCCGCCGAAGGATTCCACACTCCCGAGGAAAGCCCGGTGAAGCAGTATCGAAGACGGACCCAGGTAATTAACTACGATTTTGACGGCCGGAACGGTCGGACGGAAGAAGCCCGTCGTCGAACCCGCAGCTTTGAAAGCCTGCTAGTTCAAGCCATGCCTTTTTATAATGACGTGCCGTCGTATGAGAACACTGCCACTCCCAGTGCTTTGCATTTCCCGAACAATGTCCGTCGCATTGAAGGTACCAAGTACCAAGAAGCCAAAAGCCGTATTGGCTTTTTGAAAAATAAAATTGATGAATACAAGCCAGTATATCCTCAAGATGGGGACACGAATCTTCCAACGTCGGAGTTCAGTACCGATAAGTTCAGGAGACGCAAAACTCCGAGACTCTGTGAGACTGCGTCTGGACTTTATTAATAGTTTTAATTTTTGTTATTATTGAATTTAGTGATGTTTCCCAAAACAACTTAGACTCGCCTGATCGCGTAGACATATACTTGAATGTTGCGTTGAACCGTTGTATGGTGCCGGCTGTATGTGTTTCCCGGATTGCAAGTATTTGTATTAGTTTGTAGTCAGTAAGAAGACAATTTAGAATCCGGTAGAAAATCCGGACGAGCTAAAAGCTTAACGCCAAATATAATACATTCATAAAATAAGATAACATCTTCGTTCTGCTTAGCATAAACAAAAATTAAAAATGATTTATGAGACTAGAGAATTTTTTAAATGGTCGATGTACCCCCCCCCCCCCAACACACACACATTGTACTCTGTTTACGTTTTCGTATGGCTTGTAAAGAGGATTTTAGCCTACTGCCATTGTTGGTAGCGCGTTTCGTTGATTGTTACTGTTTTTTACTTGTTTTTTTCGCAATTAGACTTTCTTAAGTTACTCTTTGGAAGCCTTCGTTTATTTCTGACAATCCGTACATTTTTAGTAATCCATAGCTATGTGAGCTGCTTCGTAGAGTCCTTCGTAAAAACTTCCGTACGGAAACGGCTTCTTGCTCTTTTTTCCATCTTCTTTTTTATCCGGAGCCTGCCCAGGGCCATACGCATTTACATTCGAAGCCAGGTAAGCCTCGTCTGAGGTTGAGTCTTCCCCGTCCATTAGTTCTTGGTAATAGTCTGGGTATGCAGCAGGGTTATACGAGTCTGAGGGACGTTGCTCGCCCCTGTATGGCTATTCATTGGACGATTCTAAATATGAGCTCTTCTGGTAAGGAGCCTTGTATGGTTGGTAAGTGCCAGGGTAAGAAAGTGGCGCACCTGTCTTTTTGTTGTAAGATGCTGAATAAGGCTTCGTGAACGATTGATCCTTTGGTTGGTAAGGGCTTGTGTAAGGCGCTGAGGTTCCTTTGTACATGCTTACGTAGGGCTTCGTGTACGGGTAAGTCGGCCCAGAAGATCTTTCTTGGACCGATGCCTGTCGTTGGTAAGCCTGCCCACATCCACAGTTCTTCCCACATCCACAATTCTGTCCACATCCACAAGTCTGCCCACATCCACACGACTGCACTTGGTAAGCAGGGGAGTAAGTCTGAGACTGACTGTACTTATTGTATGGGCATGATGCCATTGATTCCTTCTGATAAGTTTCTTGGTAGTACTGCCCATTTTCTTGGTAAGCCTCGCCAGGGTAAGAAAGTGGCTTCCCTGTCTTCTGGTTGTAAGACGCTGTATAAGGCTTCGTATAAGTCTGAACCTTGTCGCACATCTTTGGCTGGTAAGAGCTGGTGTACGGCGTGGGGTTCCCTTGGTACGAGCTTGAGTATGGCTTTTCGGATGAGCCTGAATAGGGCTTCTCGTACGAGGATTGAGCTAGTGATGATCTGTCCTGGATCAATGACTGTCGTTGGTAAGTCTGTCCACAACCACAGGACTGCTGTGGGTAAGCGGTCTGGTAAGCTGGAGACTGGCTCTTCTTCATGTACGGGCACGATGGCATTGATTCCGTCTTATAATTTTCTTGGTAGGACTGCCCGTTCTGCTTGTAAGATTGCCCGTTCGGTTGGTAATTTTGTCCGTTCGGTTGGTAGGACTGTCCTTTTTGTTGGTAAGACTGTCCGTTCTGCTGGTAATGCTTTCCGTATTCTTGCTGTCTGCGAATGCAGTCCTGGTAAGTTGGTCCGCAGGATTGGGGTGGGCCGTATGACTGTTGTTGCTGACTATAAGATGGCTGTTGGCATGGGCATTGGTAAAGCTCTTCGGGAGGGTAGTTTTGCTGGTCTTGAAACTTGATGTCCAGTGTTTGTTTAGCAGAAGATACTACCGCAAGAAAGGCTAGCACCTAAAAATATGGAGGTATTAAAGCCACCACAACTCTGATAAGTGAAATGGATGATGTTAGGCATTGTTCAAATAGGTGTTACAAGGTATATTGTTGTGAACTGTGGAATGCTGCCCAAGATAGAGTCACGTGGAGGTCAGAAGTTTTCGCCTTATGCGCCACCAGGCGCGGGACCCAAGTCTAAGTAAAAGGTATATTACGGCGTTTAAGGTGTCTTACAGATTCCTCTTTTCCTCGGGGCGCGGCTGTAATAAAGAGAATAGACCCGTGTTCCATTCTCGCGTATCTATAGCCAATCAGATCGCTTGGCTGGTTCCGTCAGCAGCCCGAGGAAAGGAGCAGTGCCGTCAGGGCTGCCACGGTCAGCACTAAGGTTCTACTTTGTTGGAAGTTGAAGAAACAACTATTCTTCATGGCACTGTCTAGGGAACCGGGAGCCTTACTTAATGTCTTACGGGCTACGGTACCGGTAGTTCTTACGGAAACCAAACTATAAGAGCTACGATTCCGGGAATTGACGTCACTGACTAACGGAAACTTCTTTGTGCTGGCTCCCGTTCCGGTAGTTAATGGAAATAGCTCACGGAAGCTAGGGTGCCGGTAGGTGATACCGGAAACTATTTAATTGGGGCCTGTGTACCGGTAGTGTATACACAGAACAAGGAACTTACGGAATAGTTTAGCTGAGGGCCAGGATTCAGGGATTTTCACTGACTTAGAGAATATAAGATGGGAAAGAATCAACTACCGGAATCCGTATGCGGAGAGCTAAGGTACCGGTAGTAGCCACTATTTGGTTGAAAAGGACCAACTCACGGACACAAACAAGCATGGGTTAGAGTTCCGGCGTGTCAGTGTCTATCCGTTAATTTAGTAGCTTTTTACAATATAATGGGCGTCAAATTGTAGCTGCGTACTTCAAGCAGTACTAAGAACACTTAGTAAGAACCTATTCACTTCCTATCTGAACAAGTATAGCGCTATTCAGCTTATTACACATATCTGGACAATGCTTTACTCTTTCTTTCTGCTTATACCCTATGCAGAGATCTAGTCACTGGTAGCGGTTAAGCAATGGTAAAATTCACAACTCTTTAGAGGCGTGTTCGATCTTTCGTATATCGATCAGAGAAGAAGTTTCCTCTTCTTTCACATTTTCTTTATTTTAAGTCATCTTCCTGTTTCTGTTTGAAGATCAAGCACCAACCTTAAAAGTTAAGACAACCCACACGCAAAGCCCCAGAAGGTTAAACCAAGGTCCAATTATTAGGAAATTAAAGGACAGAATAATGGATCGACTAAGAGCAGGAATGGAAAGGAAAGGCACGGTGTACGAGAAAAGCAAGCAAGCAGACTAAAACCAGGCAAACTAAAACGAGGAAAGATGTACCAGAACTCGACCAGCTGCACCGTGCCTTCCCTCTGTTTAGTACCATGTATTCTGTCAGGGATGGGGATATAACATCAGTCTAGTTAGGGGTCGGCAACTAACATATTTTAAGTCCACCATTTCTTTCTTTGTTTTAGTATTCTCTGAGGGGTAGGCAATTAACACCATTAGAGTGCTAAAACCATGAAAGAAATGGTGAAGTTTTGTTTTAGTATTCTCTGAGGGGTAGGCAATTAACACCATTAGAGTGCTAAAACCATGAAAGAAATGGTGAACTTTAAATATGTAAGTTGCCGATCCCGAATAGGACACTAAACAGAGGAAAGGCATGGTACAGCTTGCCAGTTTTTCGAACCCTCGGGTTCTGATGCATCTTTCTTCGTTTTAGTTTGCCTTTACTGGTTTTAGTAGGACTATGCTTGCCTGCTTTTCTCGTGCACCGTGCCTTTCCTTTCCATAAAGTCAGAGAACCAAACGCTAATGTAAAGGTTGTGGTTGTTTGTTTGTTCTTTTTACGGATTTACTGGTCGCAAAATCCCTAGCTGAATATCCCGTGAAGGAAGATAATTATAAATTAATACAATATTCGTCACATACGCCTTTCCTGGTATGTTTGGTCGAGACAGTCTTCATTTTGATGTCATCGAATCTCCTCGGACGAAATCAAGCTACCTCAACACAAACTAAGTCGTGTCGTGGTAGAATCGGAGCCGACTTTTTGTGTCGAGGTAGCTTAATTTAGTCCTCAGCAGTCCCATAGAAGGAGATTCGTTGATATCACCCTCCAACTCTCCCCAAAAGCCAGCGGATCCGGTCCAGAATTGATGTGGGATATGTGAGACACGAGGACTTTCGAATATTGAATTTCATTAAGATCCAATCACCCGTTCGAAAGTTTGACATAGCTCGAGATTCCCGATTCCCCTCCCCCCCCCCCCAGATGGTCGGAAAGCGACTAATTCCGAGTTAATCTGGTAGGGTCCCCGTTATGCCTGCCAAGTTCCATCGTCTTAGCCAATCTCATTATCACCGGACGGACAGACGGACGGAAAAGCGATCGGCAGGGGCGTCCCGAAGGGGGTTCGGGGGGGGGGCGCAGCGCCCCCCCTACGTTTTGGGCATTCGGTCAAATTTTCGCCGAACGTCCGAAGGCGAAAATTCGGTCAAAATGGGCATCGCGGCGAAGCCGTGATGCCCGTAAATCTTTTGTCGCCACATTTTCAAATTGGGTGATTTAACGTGTTTGTTGGTTCCCATTCCTCATCGAATCTGGTAATTCATCCAACTTTTGTTTAGTCAACATTGATTTCACCGCATTCAAATTCGGTGATTTAACGTGTTTATTTTGTCTCATTCCTCGTCTCATTCGTTAACGAATTCGGTAATTCACCGGACTTTTCTCAACCAAATTCATTCGGTTTCACCCGAGAACCGGATTTTTGTTCGGTCCGTATCTGTTACCAGACTTGACACATTCGGTTTTATTCCATTGCGAAATTCGGTTGTTATACCGCTCCCGATCTTTTTTATTTTATTTTTTAGGTAGTAGGAAATCAGTATTTGGTTCACCCCAGTTACTGAGTTGGACGTGAAAACTAGCCTGCTTTTGTTTGCTGTAAATTCAGAATAAATGTACTTTGTCTCTACTTTACCCTGGATGTCCCCTCTTATTTTCGCCAGACAGCTCTGTGGTTTAATAGGTAGTCTTGGGATCGCAAAACGGCACTTTGATCATCAGTGTTTCCACAAAATTTCGCCTGCGGCTTATCTCGCAGTATTCGTTATTTATAAGAAAGGTGCGTCAAATAGTTGGCGTTTGAGGCTTGGAATTTTGGGGGGCTTGAACCACATTAAAAGCTAGAATTTGCATGGAAAGCAGTTAAATGTTGCTAGACAAAGGCGGATAAAAAAATGTTCGCATGCGGCGCTTTACTTTTTCTGGCGACAACCATTAGCGACGTTTGGGCTTTACAGCGACGGCGCATTTCCAAGTCCTGTTGGCAAACTGGCGTCCCCCTAAGGGAAAAGACTAGTGACGGCGTATCCCAGAAAAACAGGAGTGGAACAGCGTGAAAACGCGCCAGATTTTCTCTTTGGACTTGATTTTGTACATAATATGCAACTTTTTACATTGTAACTTCTTGAAGGCAACTCGCTGTGTTTTTAAGAAAAAAATAATAAATTCGGTCAAAATCAGGTACCGATTCGGTCAACTTTTACCATGTTCACCCCCCCAATCAAGAAAGGCTCGGGACGCCCCTGGCGATCGGTGTATGGCACTTGACCGGAGGGCAAGTGCCGTAAAAAGTGAGAGATGATCAGCGACACAGCCCACCAACCACTAAGTGGGAATCCTTAGCGGAGTAACTAATTCCACTAGCTTATCACATTGAAATACACATCGGTTTGTACCTAAGGAATGAAATTCCGTTCCACTTCTACATGAAATATGATTTCAAAGTGACGGTTTTCTCTTTAATCCATGAAGATAAGCCCGAAGACGCAGTAAAAGGACAAAACTGTTATTATTTATGAGGAAAAGGAACTTACAAAAAACAGTCTCATTTTTCCCTTTTTCGGTTAACAAACACTGAATTAAACCAGGAAAACTGCAAAGATGTCGGTTGCAAAAAGTTTTATGAGCAGTGGTATGGCATGCAATTTGGACTCCGCCACCTGCTCAGTTAAACTAAAATGTCGGCGAACGTTTAGTCACGTTTGCATAAAGTTACGTTAGAAACATATGCATCTTCATGATCGATACACATACATTCACACTCTACCCCAGTATTCGAACAACGTTTACTGTTTCATCTTGCTGGGCTTCCCAATCATTACAAAGTCGTCTCGACCGTCACAGCCTTGCGCAGCCTCCTCGGTTTTGATGAGAAACTTGTACTGGCAGAAGTTTCATAGCAGGTAACACAAGGATGCGCAGTTTCAACAGATAATGCTCGGGATGTTATCTGTTATTATGTTGCAATGTTACGCATAACAAGCATTGCCAGGAATAGCTTAAAAACACCGAAAAAGCATCCGCTGACTTTGCCGATAACATGACGACAAACAAAAAAGTCAGCATATATTTTTTCAGCAGCGTTTCGGCCCTTCTTGACCTTCTTGTTATGAACGTTTGAAAAACATAACAGCTAACATCTTGTTGAAACCGTGCATCTTTCTGTTGTGTGTTATGAAACTTCTGACTGTGTATTTTTGACCAATCAGCTCCACGGAAGTAATACGCGGGGTCTTGGTCTGGCTCGAAAAGCGACGAACAAGGAAAATGCAAGAATCAATCCAACGGTCGTAAGCGTGGCCAAAACTTACATAGAAAATCTCGGGAATGAAAATGAATGGAGCGATTAGGGACGCAGGGTTAATCGGTAACATGGACGACGGTAATTAACATACTTAAGTAGCCTAACGGGACGACGGTAACATACTAAAGTATCAATGGTAATATAAGCAAATTGCTTTTCTATTACGAGATATAGGCTACAAAAGCACACCGTAAAAGCAAGATCGGCAGGATAATGGACTTTTGTTATGACACTTGTAGCCTGCGACTAAAGTGTCGACGTGTGCGACGTCGGTCACACTTTTTCTAGTTAGGGCACTTTTACATAAGCTAGGAGGATGGAACTTGACATGCATCATATAAAGGACCCTGTCCAATGCCGTAAGAAACCTTCGTTTTCCGGATTCGACTATCCGTGGGGGGGGGGGGGGGGGATGCGGAACCTTGTGGCAGGCGCAAGGTGCAAACGGTTTTCCCGACTGGAGTTAAACATGATGGATGAATAAAGAATATAACCTGGATATGACAAATTCGACCACGGGGATGTTGGGGGGGGGGGCGGGATCCCAAATTTTGTTGCGTGCTTAGGTATCGCAAACGAGGGGAGCGCTTAGGATGAAAGTGCCGCGTCTGTTTTCTGTGGGGTTTGATGGAACTCCTTATCAGAAACCGATCGAGAGATCAGAAACAGAAGAAAGCTGTCGTTATTTTATGTAGTATTTTCAGCAAATCGCGTGTTATGCTCATGGTCCTAATCCGTAACACCAAGCGTTTTAATTCCCGTGTTTGTCCACCCAACTTGGTGTCCGAATACTCTATATCCAAAACAAAGTACCGAATATATCCAAATCACGCCAGTGATTCACAGGCAGGAAGAACGAGAAAACGTCGCCCTAACGACTAAAACTCAACAACTCAAATCCTGTGTCAATAAATCAGGACGATCGTTGGGGACAGCTGTGGTGCCGCTTCCTGCTCTTCCGCTAGGTACACGGCGATTTTGCATCGGCAAGGAGAGTTAGTCATCAAGAGTATCCGGCGCAAGGCCGTATCCAGGGGGGTTAGGGGTTCGACCCCCCCCCTCGAAACCCACTAAAGTAATAGTTTTTTGTAGGCTTTAACCTCTGATCTATGTCTTTTTTGGTCCGACCCGTGGGCAACCCCCCCCCCCCCGAAACATATTCCGCGGGCAATCCCCCCCCCGAAATAAATTCGTGGATACGGGCCTGATCCGGCGTAACAGATTAGAAAAAATTAAATTTATTTCAAATTTGTGGCCTTCAATGTGTTCCAGACTGACAAGCTAGAATCTGTCGTCAGAAATCCGCCTACTTCCCGGTCCAAGCTGAACGTCCGCTTTGGACGGGAATTCCACAACAGTTTTCGGACAGAAATCTCCGTTAAAGTTTAACTGAAAAGCCAACTTATTTTTGTGTCATTTAGTTGAATAGGCCTACACTGAATTATTTGGATTCTGCAAAGGGATTTTTTTGTTTTCCACTATCTACTCTAGTTATGACGTTCAGAATATCTGCGGCCGTCCCCACAGCGAAAATTCTACTATGCCGCGGGAAATTTTTATCTAAACACAAACATGGGTTTTCAGTGGGCAATGGCGATATTGGTGAAGATTGCTTAGTGCCTGAACAAAAAAAGTCATGAATCTTTCTTGTAAGGCATACAACAAATTAGAGGTACCACAAATCACACGGAAATTCCACTATTTGAAAATCGATTATTCCTGAATAGCGGAACAACCATGTAACGCATTTTCAGAGGGTCTTCAAGCCAATTTAAGTGAATAAGTGATGGGTAACTAGATTGTCCAATCCCAGTCCTTTTCAGTTAAACTTTAAAGGAAACCTTCCTAGACACCAGAACTTTTACAGATTGAGTGAAATGTGATTTAAGACGCAACAATTCATAACACAAAGTTTCGTTTAATATGAACCGAGTTGAATCACAAAATACTATAGCTTCGAATATTAGATCACTGGTTTATCACAAATAAGGATCGAATCCTATATTAGCCAGATCAAACTATCTGAGCCTCGTTTTTGTTGCAATAGTGCTGATGCATCGCTGCTGCAGCACGGACTTGGTCGGTGAGCAAGTCGCGATTCTCGAGAAGCGCTGCCGTCTTGCTCGGAAGCACTGCAGTTCAAAAAATGCCAATTATAGCAGAATCGGCCGAGAAGTGGATGTGCAACAAAAACGAGGCTGTGATAAAGCAAAAACCTGAAAATGTGCATACGGGACTGCCAATCGCACGAATATAGCTCCTGCACACTTTCAAACAGTTATGACACCGGTCTTTTTTTCTGCTGCGAAAAAACGAGGATGCCCGATCTAGGGGGTAAAAAGTGACCGGAGCTTCATCTCGATTATATCAGCTTGCCGCGTCACGCACTCAGAATCATAGACACGCATTAATAGTCCCAAGTCTAATAACGAATAATCCAACAGAGTAACTGCAATCAATTGTATCAACTTCTACAAAATTCTATACCAGATACAAATACAGAAGAACCAGTAATGCTACAGGAGAACCCCGTAGCCCGCGCAAAAGTTTCACATGTAGGTTAGACTGACCCGAGCCAGCTCCAAGCCGTAGCACAGATGCCATAGGAGTAGTGTATGAACGTTTTGATGACGTTATAGTGTACGAATACCAATACCGAGCAATTCAATCGTCATCCGAGGAGACCGAGCTGGCTTGTCTCACACTGCATTGTCAGAAGTTTCATAACAGGTAACACAAGGATGCGTACTTTCAAGAGATAACACTTTGGATGTCAGCTGCTATGTTTTTAAAACATTACGCATTAAAACTTTATGCATACCAAGAAGAGCCGAAACACCGCCGAACACTTTTTCGGCTCTTCCTAGCAATCCATAACGTTTGCAAAATCATAATAGATAGCATCCCTGGTATCTGCTGAAAATACGCATCCTTGTGTTATGTCACGAAACTTATGATTGTGGAATAAAGGAGAGACTGCAGTCCTCCTACCGTATTACTGGTTCCTTCAAAGGTCGAAAAATGCCTCAAACGCGAGACTGAGCGGCCGCTTCAAGACCCTCTTTCACTTTCAGCGAAACAAAGAAGACATCCTGACACAGCTTTCTAAGCTGAGTGCGGCACGATTCCCTCAAGGCCTTTTTGAAAGGCTCCATATCGAAATGCAAAGTGAGCTTGTAGAACGGCATTTCGAGCTTCAAGTCCTTTCCTTCGTGGACAACACCTAAGGAGACGGTGCCCCCCACACCAAGGTTGAAATCTGGCGATAACAATTCAAAGCGAGCACTACTCTGCTTATGGTGTACGTAGTGGACCTTTTCCTTACCACTACGCTTCATATGCTCTGCAATCCTTACATTCCCTTCTGCCAGTCGGATCGGAGGGGTGAGCGAACCAGTTGGGAACAGCATTTTGTAGATCGCTGTGCCAGGCTGGACTGGTTCTGCAGAAACCAGACCGATTCGGCAGTCGATTTTTTCCATTACGTCCGTTTTTCCTGCCGACTCTTCGCCATGTAAGATATAAGTATCGGCCCAGTGTAAATCTCGTTCCTTACAACCGATGACTTCCAAAGCCTGGTTCATGTAGACCCGCGCTTCGTACGATCTCGACAGCGCAATGCAACACTGGTATACGTAAGATGGCTCTTTCTGCACAGGTCGGAACCCAGCCTTAGCTAATGCTTCAGCGTAAACTCGCACCACTTTCGACAGCGTTGTCGGCTCTGCTTTGCTCTCCATGTTCAAACCAACGCAGAAGTTTGACCCCAGCCCTTTCTTTTTCTTCTTACTGGCAATCGACTGGGTAGCAGGTTGTGTCAAAGGGTTGTGCTCGCTCGGCTTGAGGGTTGTGAGCTCATCTGAAGCCTCTCCGTCCTCTTCTTTCTCACCGCCAAACTCACTTCGCATAAAATTCTTCCGACCAGTCCTCGACTTTTCAATAACAGCCGACAATTCGTCGATTGACAGTGTTCGCCGGGTCTCGGGCAGACACGAAGAGACGTGTATCAAGTAGAACCCACCGAAGCGAGTCGTAATATCTAAAGTTTTCAGCAGCGCGGCATTCGACACAGGGAATTGAGAAAGCTGCCGGAAGACATGCGCCACGAATTTTTCCAGTGCAACCAAGCGCCAGTCACCCAAGTACTTCACCGAACAGAGCTTGATCACCGAGCGATCCAGCAGGGCGTGTCTTATTTGGAACGGGCCGCGGCTCCGCGCGAACTCGACCTGCGCAGAAGCAGAGTTACTGCCAGCGACAAGCAGTAGTTCCGAGCCCATCATGAAATAGCGAGCTGCTTTTGTACGAATGACGCCAACACATGCAGCCCTACTGGTGAATACCATGTTCTGTATTTCTTCGTACAATCTGAAGATCTCTGGCCGACTTCCTTCGGCACGAAGCCATGTTGAAGTATCGCCATCTTGAATCTTCAGTTCGACTTCTGCGTTGGTCAGGGATGCTAGTCTACTAGCGTGAAAGGGTAGGGAGTCAGAAATCGTCCGGCCTAAAGACATAGGCAGCTTGAGCGAGACGGTCATGCTTTCGTCACTTCTGCTATGGAAGCTTCGGATGAGAAACTCTGCATTACGGGAGGCGAGGAGGCTGTAAAGAGCATTGGTGCATAGCTGAGAGACTTCGCGTACCACATCGTCTTTTAATACAATGTCTGGTATATCATCATCGTGCCATCTAACGGTCTGAGGTCCTTTCATTGCAGAGGCTTTCTCAAAGAACCGGACTAGCACCTCTCCAAGGTGGACGTCATCATTCTCGGTCAAATTCCCCACTTTGTCAACTAGCGAATCAAAAAGCTCGACGAGCGAACACTGCGCTCTGATTGGCGCATTCTGATTCATCTCTTGGCCTATCAGGTTCAAAACAAGCCCATAGAAATCACCAGTGGGAACATGTGCTAAGGAGTTCGGCATTCGGTTATCCTTCACAATGCCAACGAGTCGTGACCATCGAACGATGAACCAAAGGCACGGTAGAAGGACGGGGTAGTGGGTATATAGGGTATGAATTATCCGGGTTTTGGTTACGCCCACTTTGTTCATGGACAAGTCCACGCTAATCAGGCTATCTCCATCTCTCACATGGCACTTAATATGTGGATGGGCACCATTCAAGATCTCCCGCTTCGTTTCAACATCTTGGTCGATTGCTGGAGAGACTAGGGTTTGTAGATAGTGGCGGGCTTGAATAGTTGGAGTACAGTTTGCGACCGAGCTAGCAGCCCCTGGTACTATTGCAAGGTCGACATCTGAAGCATAGTCACACAGGAAAATCGAGACAGATCCGTACGGCTGAACTGTCAGTCCCTGCGTGCGAGCGCGCTGAATGGCCGAGCTGATCTGCCTCACCGCTGAAGTGCGCTGAGATATCAGCTGATTCAAACATCCTGAATTCTCTAGAAAGTAAGCTCTCGCACCCCTTCCAATGTCCCTGCACACGGATGTCTCCATACTAGGAGAGCTGGTGGCGCTAGATCCTTTGATACTGCACAGGATATCTGCCAAAATCCAGGGGAAGCTGAGGAGTCGTGGGGTAGTCCCCGACTCCGGGGCGTTATAGGCTACGTGGTACCAGGCATAGGCTTTGGCTTTCTTTGACGCTTCGTCTTTCTGAGCCATGTCCTTAAATCGGGCAATGAATTCTTTCTTCAATGCATAATATGCATCCTGGATCATGAGTGACGCCTTACCAGCATCCGCTTGAAGCAAGGGGTCCCAGCTCACCGCCCGACCAAGGATAACCTCAAACTCTTCTTGTAGGCCAAACTGGAACATGATTTTCTGCATTGCTTTGCAATATAGGCCATAATCTTTGCGGGCGGATGGAAGGTAGGCTTGATACCCCCGACAGGTCAGGTCTGGATCAAGGTCGAATCTGGCTGGGAAGGTAATCTCCACCGCGAAGGAGCAGGTCCGTCGGTAGAGCTCCCCTATTACTTTCCGGGAATAGTAGGATACAGATTCCTTTTTCTCCATGAAATCAGGATACCCTTTGTCGCTCACTAACTCCAGTGCCTTTTTCGGGACAACTGGGGCGATCCCTGTCTTGGGAAAGTCTACAGCCACCGACTGTGATTCTGCCATTTTCATCGCCAGGGGGTCTGTAGCTCCTTTCTCAAGTTGATCACACAACGCTAGGTGAACATGGGCCACCCTACCAAGAGTATCATTTACCATGCACTTGACAAAAAACTCGGGTATCGCCTCTGGCGCGGAAACATCCTCATTTTCTGGCATGCCATTTGCCAGCCTAGCGTAGTCAAGTGGGGGTTTTATGGAGGAAAGCGTGGGGATGAGCCGCTGATCCCAGATAACGGAGAACAGATCCCCGTCTAGATCTCCGCCACTGCAAGCCGCTGATAGGGAATATCGACAGTCAGGTCTTGCTGGCATTAGAACAACGTTCTTGTATGTGCGCAGGGACTCTTTGTCGACAGCTGTAACTCGACGTACATCACCCGGATAAAGGCAGGGGTTGCGGTAGATTATCACCTGTAAAAGACGGTACTTAAACTTAAGAAACAAGACCAAAGGTTTCGATGAGATCCCAAAAATTTAATATTTGATCCATACAATTGGGTCTTGTCTTCGCCAGAATCCTTGAACATTTTTTCTATTGAAATTTGGAAACAGATCAATTTAGCAAATAGCTAGTCATCTGAGACAACTAAGTTAAGATAAGATATTCGGTCGTTACGTTCTTATTACTTTCGGTTCTCGCGTTTTCTACTGTACTTGCCTCCGTGGTATCGGAACCGCAACCTTATTTCAGTTTTCGGGCTTCCAGATATAACCGGAAAGCTAGTTGAGCTTGCTGATAAACTCCCCTAGACAGTGAAGGCTCTCCCAGCTCATCATGGGTTTGTCCGCCTCCTTAAATAATCAAGTGTTTTTGTTGTGTATTTAGTCGTCTTTGTTGTATTTTTTCCTTTTTGTTTATACTCCGCTTTTATTCATTTAGCGGGTTAAAAAATAAATAAATAAATTAATTAATTAATACTTCTATAAGCCATATCTATTTTGACGATACTGATCGATACTTCCTGCTTTACTTCTTCAAAATTTCCGGTTTCGGCCGAATTCCGAGCGAACCACTTGTCCAGCAAAAAAAGAAAGTTCAGAAACGAATTCAGCGTATCTCCTTATGCCTTATACAAAGAACATCTAATCAACTTCAAATAAAACTTTAACTAATAACAAATTTTCCGGTTTCAACCGGATTCCGGACGAACTACGGATTCGGCGTCTCTTCTTACCTCTAAATCTGTCATCAAATCAACTTAAAATAAAACTTCTGCTTTTAATAGATTTTCCGGTTTTGTCCGGATTCCGGGCAAACTAGTTGTCCGGGTAGAAAATGAATTTCACATAAGTGTTCAGCATGTCTTCTTATCCCTAAACCGAACATCTAATCAACTTCAAATCAAACTTTTGCTTTTAACAAACTTTCCGGTTTTCACCGGATACAAGACGAACTACTTGTCCGGCGAGAAAATGGTTTCATCATCGTATTCAGCATGTCTTCTTACCCCATAACCGACTATCACATTGGCTGTTTATAAATATTTTGTTTGCCCCTTAATTTGAACCCCCTCCCCCACCCCTAAATATAGAGCTACAGAGCCCATCTACGAACTCGACCTTACCCTTGACCCAAAGAACCCTCACACCAAGTTTCATCAAAATATCTCATTCCCTTCGAGAGTTATCGTGCTCAAAGACGGACGGACGGACAACTTTTGCGATGTCATAGGTATCCCTCCACTTACGTTTTGGGATCCCAAAAAACATCATAGCTTTCTCTTTAACTTAAAAACTGGCAACACCACAAGGATTGATTTACCTTTGCCTTTTGTTCAGTGCGGGACAAACAGGCAGAGTAGGCACCACCCACCCCCGCTCCTTTTAGGGTCTCTGCGACAACGAACGAAATAAAACTAATCTGATCGTGAAAAATCGCAATCAAGCTATCAAGTGGTTGACTTGTACACTACTTAGGAGACAATGTGCAAGGGAACCCCCGAACGTATTTGTGTCTCTTTTTTGTACCTTTTTCTTCTCCTCTTCGTAAACAAATTTATTACACTAATACCAGCGATGCATTTAAGCTTGAAGTGAGTTTACTTAAAGAAAAAAAGAAAAAATCTCACCGGTCCTTTGACAACGATTGGCTTTTCGCCATTTTTCTGCACCTGCAGAAAAATTTCACCATCCTTCAATTCGCCAAAGGGGTCCGCGACACCAAGCACCAACGCACCAAGGTACACCGGAATCCGGGTTCGCTTCCGCAAATCTTCCACCACAAACTCGAACCCTCCCTTTAAAATCCGGTGCCAGAACGGTTCCTCGATCAGGTTGAATCCGGAGCTCAAAATCTGTCGGATTGGCCACCTCCCCGGGAGAATCTCTTTAAGTCCCGCTACCGCTTCCTCCGTCCTCGCCATCATTTGAACGGCTTTGTAAAGCGACTCGTCTAGTAGCTCGTGTAGCACAGGACCGACACCAGGGTGTATGGCGTCTAGTAGTGTTATAATTTCACGATTGAGCTTCACCGGGTTAAACTGCGACGTGGAAACGATACCAAGGGTGTCATCGTCATTCTCAAACTTCAGCATGGATTTTCGGTAAGCGATAGAGCAGCGTTGACCAGCTATGTTGGTGAGGTGGTCGTCGTTGACAACTAGCAAAACACCTATAATGAAAAATATAAATGCTTTTGAAGCGTGCTGTATACTAACGCTTACAGTGACTAACAGAAAAGTTTTATTTTACTTTTATTTATCCCAGAAGAACAACACAGACGGCGATCGGAGGCCAAATGGCGTATTGATTAGGTCAATGTTAAACTAGACCTACGTTGCCTGGGCAACGTGAAGTGTTGCGGCAACCTTTGTCCGGCTGCGCCGACTAAAGTGTTGCTCTCGCAACACTTTGGTTTTGTATCTTCGCCATAGGTTTTAAATGCTGGTTGTCAACCTATCGAAGCTTGTGCCTTAGCCATTGTGTTCAGCATTCGAGCGAGCTTTCTCCTGTGAAATTAAAAATATATCTGATAGGCCAACTGAGATTTTTCTAGCGACATTTCGGCCCTTCTTAGTAAGGATCGACTTCAGGCTCAAGCCAGAAAAACGAGTCTGTGAAATTAATATTAAAATAATAAAGTTAATGCTGTTTTCATTTTTAATATGTAGAAGAAATAAAATGAGCGTGGAAGGCAAGTTAAAGAGTTATACTTGACAGAAAAAATCTTCTCTTACCTTTGATACCTGCAATTCGAATCTGGAACGCCGAAGGAACATGGTCAAGCTTCAAATTCGCCGCCACTTTCTCCGCTACACTGCTTCTAATCAATCCAACGCCATCTGTTAACTTATCGCCGTTAACCGCCACTACATCAGGAAGAAGAACCATTGATTCGCGACGAACGTCTAAGGATGGACTGTCAGACGTACAGAAGAGGCCCAGTCTTGAGGAGTACTGCGCAACAGAGGAGAATGACCTCTGATTCAGAATGATCCGCGCCCGTAATTCAAGGACGACACTAGGAACGTCGGCAGCGATGAAAAAGGCTTTGTGGTCGCGCAGTTGACTGGCGCTTGCGCAAAAGAACCGGAACCTGCGGCCGTTCAGCAGCAGCCCATCGCGCAGGATACCGCCAACAAACTCAAACGAACTCACACCGCGCAGCTTTTGAAGCTGCTCATCGCGGAACCCAACAATCGCGAATTCGAAATCGCCAAACTTGCGAAACAAACGGCTGCTTTTCATGGTGATCGGTGGGTAGTAGACATTCCTGGTAGGGGTGGTGATAACCCGCTGAACTTCCAAAGGATTCCGGGGTGGTTCGGCAGAGATGAACAGGTCTTCTTCTGCAGAGTCGGCTAGAACTTTCTTCAGATCCAACCAGTAGGAGTGGAGGGTCGACTGTTCAATATACTTCAGTGTCGATACCAGCCCCGACAAGTTATCGCAGTGGGATATGAGTGAATATATTTTGGCTAGCATACTATCTGGCAGCGCAACAGTCCTCCGCGATTTCATAACAGATATGTCCCATAGAAGATTCCAAATTTCGCGGCTGTTTCTCGCAGATTCGTGCAGTGATTTCTGAATCGGATATAGGGTTGTATCAGACTCACGTAACGATACATGCGTATCGTAGAGCTGTATCGGGAAGTAATGCTGTGTACCGAGAACTTTGCGAAGAAGCGGCCATTGCGAGCGGTAGTCCGTCTCATCGGCGGCGGCAAATTCAAAGCGCAGCGCCACGACATCGTTTTCGGCAAATTTTTTGAGCAGGTCACGGTCAATCGGTTCGAGGTGACTTCGATACTTCAAGTTTATGTACTCCGGGGAATCCCCGACGGTAAGAAGCGACGGTACGCTTGTGATTGGCAAGAAGAGGGTAACGACTGTCCAGTCAATGAGTGCGAACTCGAAGATACTAGTAAAGGGTATGATCATTCTCCGAGTGTAACCTGGTCCCACAAAATGGAGCTCAAAGCTCTTGTTGTCGACGAACTTCAGCTGAATCTGTTGAGCGTCGTCGTTTAGAGCTGCAGACTCCTCGAATGTTCTGCGGTCGCAGAAACTGCCAAACGAAAGTCCGGAAAGTTTCCACTGAACTTGGTAGTGATCGGTGGCTCTGGGTAGCTTGTCAAGTTGAGACCAGACCTAAAATGAAAGAAAACGTTGAACAGGCAAAAAATCCACCAAATCCTCGAAAAACCAACCACGTCTGCCTACCGTCTAACTGGAATTCAGCAAACGGTGTGCCTTCCTTGCATTTTCGGAGATGCTAACACTTTTCAAAAGTTCCCATGGCTACGGGTCAGCTGACGGGCGGACGGACTAACGGGGATCAACTGACGGACAGGCGAACTAACGGGGACGTAGTAATGGATTTTCATTGGCAAACAACTGACGGGCGGATAAAGTGACAGACTTTGGTGGGTCACTTAAGGGTGTACAAATTTCGGAAAAACTGGGCAAGGTGACGGATTTTGGTACGAGAACTGACGGCGGGTATAGTGAAGGATGTCCGTGCGAAGTGACGGGTGGGCGAACTAGGCGGACTGACGCTTGGGTGTAGTGACGGGTATCATGTCTAGGTCACGACTGCTCATTCGAATAATTTCATGCTATAGTCTCAATACTAATTTGCATTAATGCAAAGAGACTATGCCACTTCTCACACATTATTATAAGTTCGTGTCTCTGCACCACCTGCCAGTACTCCTAGCAGGGTTCGCAAAATGTGCACTCAACTAACATGACCCCCTTCTTTGATCAATGAATGTACTCTTTCCACCCTAGTGTCTACCTCTTCCCCAACCCTCTTTTCCCTTTCTGAGCAAATTCCTTCCACCTTTGCATCCACATAATCTCTCAAACCTTAAGTAGCCTACTCATCTTACCAGCTGCTGATGGGATTCGTCAGACTGGAAGCCCTTCTTTCAGTCTCAGCAAAAGGAAAAGGACTATTTCAACCCTAGTATCTACACCCCCATCCCAATTTTGGGATCCCAACACGTCAGTGACGGGATACTATACTTTAGTAAAGTTTGTCCGTCTGTCCGTCTTTTAGCATGCCAACTCTCGAAGGGGTTGAGATATTTCGTCAAACCTGGTGTGAGGATTCACTGGGTCAAAAGTACAGATCAAGTTGGTAGAAGGTCCCCATAGCTGTACATTTAGATGTTAGGGCGGAGGTCCAAATTAAGGGGCGAAACAAGTATTTTTCACTGCAAATGAGATAGTTGCTTTAATGGTAATGAAGCATGCTGAATCCATATCTGGAACTTATTTTGTCACCCGACAAATGGTTTGACCAGGATCCGGCCAAAACCTGAAAACTGGTAGAAGTAGAAGTTGCACCGCTGGGTCAGTTTTTGACGAGGTTTTTTAATATACTTTTTAGCCCGACAAGTTGTTCGCCCGGAATCCGACAAAACCAAAAACTGGAAAAAAAAAATTGTATCTGAAGTCTATCAGAGGTTCGACAGGTTCAGGTTCATTTTCGTTTATTCTTTTCAATATTTTTACACACATAATTTAACAAATACTCCCGGCAAAGGGCAAAGCAAGAATGGCACGGGAGTGACAGAGTCGTAACGAAACATGTTGAATTCATTTTTTGAAATTTATTTTCTTGTCTGAAAATTAGTTCGTCCGATGTGACCAAAACCGTAGATTTGTTTGAAGTAAAAAAAAATCCATATGTGAAGTTTCTTTTCTCGTCCCGACAAGTAGTTCGCCCGGAACCCGAGAAAAACCGGAATTTGTTTTAAGTAAATAAAATGTAGATAAAGAACATGATCGTTCAGGATATTCTATGAGTTTTCGACTAACATTCCGGTCGTGGCCTAGCCTCGACCGGAAAGTGAAGACAGAAAGGAATTACAGGGTAAGAAGTGTTCCTTTTTCAAGGAAGAACTGACCTAATGGATCTCGTGGAACTCGTAGTAGGTTAGGGAAACGTAATATGCCTACGGACCCTGGTGAAGACTGACAATCTACAAGCCCCTATAGTCCAGATGAATATAAGTCCAATAAATATTTCCCTTTGGGATCCCATTGAAACCTTTGGTCTTGTTTTAAATATGTTTCTTCTACCTTTGCTTCGGGATAGCCTCTCAAACTGAACGTCCACGTCTCACACAGCTGCTGGTAGGAAATGTCAGCTGGGAATCCTTTTGTGAAAGACCTCGCGCTGATCATCATTGAAATAGTTGTGGCAGGAGAGAAAATGGTCCCACTCAGTTCAGAGGTCTCAAGGACCAGGACCTTTTGGACCTTGAGAATCTGAGACTTCTCGAGCTCTTCAACGATGCGGGTCTAGAACGAAAGCAAGTCTATTTTATGTAATACCTTCTTTTCTTCTGTTGTCTCACAACAGAACAAAATGTAAAACTCTTGATTTACGCAGAAAAAAAATCCGTTACGGAAAAGTACGTGACGTGAACGTCGTCTCGGTGTGACGGGAGTAGGCAAGACCTTTGCCGAGTCTCAAAGGACCCGTTCTGCGTATTATGCCAATGCATCCTACTTCCGTAATTTTAAGACCAGAGACCCAAATTTCACATGCTACATTCTAAGCCTATCAACAGTACTTCACCAATCTTTGCTCTTGACGCGATTCACTAGTTTCCATACGCATTATACTCCCGACGAATGTTCGCGCACCATGCTATTGATGCGCAAATCCGGTTATCTGAATTTTGCCGGGTTTGTACTAAAAGTCGATGGATCTGGGGAAAGGCTTAAAAACGGCAAAGGCCATGGATAATTTGTTAAAAGAAGGCGTAGTTTTACAGTTTTCAGTTCTGAATATTTGAACAGAAAAAGAAAGTAGTGCGAGGTTAGCTTTAATCATTCAAGCAGTGTAAATCCGTTAAATTGCTTGGGGTAATAATCGATGACGATCTGAAATGGAATTCTCATGTTGATAATATAATCCGTAAAACTAACTTTTTGATTAAATCCCTTTCTACCCTTAAATCTTTCGGTTTGGATACTAAATGCCTCCTGTGTTATTTTAAAACTTATATCCGTCCTCATTTAGAATACGCTTCTCCGGTTTGGCATTCTTCTCTTTCTGCAGAGCTCTCGGATCGCCTGGAAAATGTCCAGAAGAGAGCATTGAGAACCATTCTGGGTGATTATAGTATTTCGTATGAAGAGGCGTTGACTCAAATAGATATTCCTAAATTAAGTGACCGGAGAAATAATCCATCAAAAAATTCTGGAGCAAAATTAATGTGTTGTCCTCAGACCGTCCGTCTATTCCCCCCTCCCCTCCCGTCGTCCGTGCGTCGGTCTGAGAGGAACACTGGCAATCAATTTTCTCCATATCCGGCTAATTCCTCTTCCCAATTTTTACATAGTTTCGTTCCGTCATTTATTTCTGGTAAAAATTTGTAAGTGTATTAGTAAATTGTTCCGCTTTTGTGTATTTTGTAAATATTGTTGTTGTTTTTTCCTATTCTAGCTTTAGTTTTGAGCTATTTGGAAATAAATGTGATTGATTGATTAATGGGGCTATATGTTTGTGCAGGTAAGCTAAATTAATGCTATGTCCCTCTAAGACGAGATAGAAAAAAATTACTTGAAAATCAGCATCGACGGTTTCGAGATCCGCCACCACTAGCTTTAGCGCGCACTTGTCCTGCACAGCTCCCGCTCTCTTCTTCCCCCCTTTTTGCTTCAATTCTGGCTTCGATTTCAAGAGCCCATCAATAATATCCATGGCCTGCTTCGACGGAAGTCCAACCTGGCGGGCGTGGCTACTGAGGACATCGTCCATGATTCGCTCCTCTAGCTCCAACTGCTGAATTCGACTTTGCTCGCGGGAATCGAGGAACACGACGAACTGACTCTCAGAGCGCCTAGCCCTTCCACGGGTCTGGATGTACTTAATCAACGACACCCCACTTGAGTAGCGTATGACCAGATCGCACTCGGGAACGTCTAAACCTTCTTCAAGGACGGAGGTGCAGATGATCAGATTGCAGTGACCTTTGTCGAAGTCGCCTAAACATCCAACTTGCTCTTCCTCCCACTGCATCCCGTCGTGGCCGCCATGTCCCACGACACGTGCGGGATTCAAATGTGGGAATTTGTCCCGCGCGAATCGGAAAAGGCGGCGTGCCATTTCTCTCGTATTAACAAAAACCAAAACGCGTGAGCTTGTGTCGCAGCGGCTCAAGTATGCATCAAGGCGCTTCAGCTTTGGGGCCATGTCGGCGTAGTTCCTAAACGCGTCTATTAAATCCCTGATTCGTCCGTTCGTGGCTGAAGTAAGAATGCTCACTGCTTCCTTAACCCCCATCTGTGGGGCGACTTCAACCGAAATCAACATCAATATCAGGTCGTCTATCAGTTTCTGCTCAGTCTGACTCAAATACGTCACTTCATTCCTGACTGCTCTCAACTGCCCTTTCACCACATTGGAGTTAAAGAGGTTGAGAATCACTGGGTTCCCACCCAAGCTGGGTACTTGTTGCGTAAGCTCGTTGAAAAGTCGAATGGCAATATTGACGTAAGAGTCGATGTCGTTGGAGTTGTCGATAATCTCCCACTTGTCTGGTTGTTGGACAAGCCGAGGTGCTTCGGGCCGAAATACGACAGCGGGTCGATACGTTTCCAAAAAGGTTCGCAGGCTTTCCTGGGCTTTATAAGGGGTTAAGGCGGGGAACGGAGAAGCAGATAGTCCCAGGATCCTAGGTCGGGAGGATGAAGGAATCTCTTGAATCATCTGAAGAAGTTCGGTATAGGGATGGGATCCAGCAGCGTGGTGGCATTCGTCGAAGACGATGCAGGAAAAGTTAGAGACGGACAGGTCCTTCCTGCAAAAGACATAGCGTAAGGCCGCAAATAACGAGTGCAACAAAGATAACAGATAAAGACAACTCAACAGAGCATGGCTAGCAGAGGGTCGTCACGCACGACGTCACACATGTCAAAGCAATGACATACAATATATGATAATGAACATGCTTACATAATTTAATACAAGTCACACATCAAGAGTTTATATAGTTTATTTTTTATACACAGAAACAGCGTCTGACAGAATTCAATTTTAATACAGTGGGTCCTTCCAAGACCGTTTAGTCCCCTAATCATTCTTTCTGTTACACCGATTGGACAATACGACTAAGTTCTGCAAACTGCGCAAGTTTTCGAAGTTCAAGAACGATATTAAAGGACTTAAGTAGTACTGGAATATAAATGGTGGGCCTATCCACCTCTAGTTTCCTGTAACGGACCGTACTAGTACGAACAATCTGGCAACATCTATGATCAAGGCGGACACCACATACAAATGTCCTTATCAGAGCAAAATAACGCTAGGGAGTAGCGCCAAGACTTGGGTAAAGTGACACACACTCGAACAGCAGCGATACTAGCACCACTAGCGCTAGTGAACGTCCCTACTGAAAATCGATAAGCCGTGCACCAGCACTGGCTCCAATAACTTCATGTTTTAAACACAGCAAAAAAAAGATAAAACCTCCACTGCTTTCTTGGTGTGGGAAGACGGCACCTTAGATTTGCTAGAAATTTCTAAACCCGCAAGTTTGTCTTGCCTTAAATGTCGCAAGCGTATTTGACTGCGCTATGAGTATGGCCCGTTTGCGAAGCACGGAAAGCATAGGTCTTGGCGCTACTCCCTAGCGTTATTTTGCTCTGGTCCTTATAGTTGCTGAGCTCAGGCTGGAGGAATTGACGATATTGGCGATCCGGGATTCGAATCCACCCTGACAAGCGAAGAATTGCATCCCTGATGCCAAGCCGACGAAAAGGGCTGAATGCTGGATTCTAGTAAGAACCGGATCTGCAGATCTTTCAACAAAAGTGGCATAACCGATACCTCACGGATTCAGTTGTAAATTCCTTGTTTCTATCCGAAACGAGACCCGTCCAAAGGCTTCAGAGCGGTTTATAGTACACAGATTTGTTTCCCGTCAAAAGCAATATTTTTGAAAATAATCTTGCACAAAAAAATTCAGGCCACGAAATAAGCTGACAATGAACTTTGGAACTGAACGTTTGGCCCCTGATCATCATATAACCATTTTAGTATTTTTTTTTAGACTCCTGACCAGACCCGACCAAATGCTAAAAAAAAAGACAAACTACCCTTTATAAGGCACGACTTGTTCGACCCCCCCCCCCCCCCCCACACACACACGTACTCAACCACAAGATTCATTGTGCCTTACTCTACCCAGGGGCGTCGCAAGTCCATTTTCGTTGGGGGGGTGCAGAGCCAAAATTTTACCGAACCTCTCAACAATTTTACCGAATCCTAGAAACTGAGAATTCGAGGTTTAAATTATAGAACATGAAATGATTGCGTAGGAAGAGTAACATTAAAGGGCAGCATGAAAGACGATAAGCCAACTATTTAGGCAGCGTTTTGGCGAAGCCCACTTGGAGAATATATTGCCGGGCACGATTGCAGTTACAGCTTCTATCTATTGTACCTAAGAGAAAATAAAATCGAGCGCCGCAGGCGAATTTTTTTTGTCTGTATGCTAAAATTTAACTGCTTCTCTTGCAAATTCTATCATTTACCGTGGATTAAATACCGAGACTCTAAGAAGTTCCGACGTTCCGGCAAGAGCAGCTACTGTAGTCTAGTCAATAGCGCCGCAGGCGAGATTTTTTTAAGTTAGCTTTTTCCTGCCAAATATAACTATTTCCATCCATATTCTAGCTTTTAATGTTTCGAAATCCCAATCCTAAAACTGAAGCGCCCTACCACAAATAGAGAATATTACGAAAAGCGCCGCAGGCGGAATTTTCGAAACATTTATAATTGATCTTCTTTTTGGGATCCAAGATAAAAGTAAGGACTTTCGATGAAATCATAGATCAGTCCTTTTGTCTGCGACCAGTGCTTCACTCGACCTCTTCCGAGTTTCGAGATACGTGGTACTCCCAAATCCTGGCAACTATACCGAACAAATTATCGAATCCCAGTCATTATACCGAAAAAGTTTAGACCGATAGCATGTTCGGGATTCTGTGTAAATACCATATCTCAGTTTTTATACCGAATTGTTTTGGGATCGAAAGAATACCGAATAATATTCGGATTTGGTATAATTTCGTCGAAACTGGAACAAAAGTCGTGATTCGTGGTAACAACCGAATCTTGGATGTTATACCGAATAAACTACCGAATCCCAATCATGATACCGATTTTTTTTGGACCTATAGCTTATTCGGGATTCTGTGTAACCACCGAATCTCCATAAATATACCGAATAGTTCTGGCATCGAGAAATTACCAAATATTTTTCGTAAATTCTCTCACCGAATTCGTGATAACTACCGAATACTGGCCAGTATACCGAATCCCGATCATGATACCAAATAGATTTGTACCGATAGCCTATTTGGGATTCTGTATAACTACCGAATCCCCGTAAATATACCGAGTAGTTCTGCTATCGAAAAAATACCGAACAATTTTAGTGAAATTTTGGGCCTCCCAAAATTTTACCGAATCTCAAAAAGTTGGGGGGGTGCTGCACCCCCCCCCCTTGCGACGCCCCTGACTCTACCTTCATTTCAACTGTACATAAGATTACCCAGTGTCAATATTTTATGGTGATCGGAGCTACTTTGTGCTGATTGGTATTTCATTTATATCACAGATATTCTCATTTACATCCAGATAAAAAAAAACAATCAATAACAGTAAATAAAAGATTGATAGATAGGTTTATATTATATTTATGTGACTTATTGGTGGATATTGGCGGATCCACATATTTCTACAGATATTTGAGTAAACTAAATTCAGAAGGAGCTGAGGATTCCTAGGAAGAATGAATGAATGAATTTATCACGTGCAGCCTATTAAAGGCATTTGCACAGTACATACAGAAAGAGGGATACGTCCCAGAGTTGGATACGGAAGAACGTCAGATTTGGCTTACCTTTTCAAGGCTTCTTTCAGAACTCCAGCCGTCGCCACCACGGCATCAAAACTTCCATCCTTCAACCCACGCAAGATGGCGGGCGAGCGATTCTCCCCGCAGAGCCGGCAAACCCTTAGGGGGGTATCCAAGGCTATGGCATCAGCCTGCTGAAAGACTAACGGTACTCGATCGACAACAAACACACCGAGAAGTCTTGGGTTCAGCTCCCGCATTTTGGCTAGGAGCATCGCGGCAATGAACGTCTTGCCAGCTCCTGTTGGTATGACGACGATCAGGTCTCTCAGTAAGGCTTCCACGTAGGCAGTGATTTGGTAATCTCGGGGGTATTTCGAAGAATGTGGCAACGACCAGTTGAAGTCGTTGAGGTTCGTCCGCGACGCGAAGCGAATCGGTGCAACTGTAGTCTCTGCTTTGACAGGTGTCTGGTGGGCGACTTTCGGAGCGCCGAAGAAATACTCATTGTTCCTCTGTTCGACACTATACAGTCTGAGGTGGTCTCTCCACTGGTCCTTTGCCCCTAGCTGTCTTCCACACAGTTGAACTTTTTCGGTGCCGAAGGCAATGAAACTTGTGCCACTTGGGCCAAAAGGCAGTACTTTTCCCAATTTAAAGCCACAAAATTTGCAGTTTGCAACAATACTCTTCGGTTTGTCCGCAACTATAATAAGTGAACCGTTTTCTATAGTTGCCCGTAGTTCAGGTTTCAGGGACAGGTGAATTTGCTTTTCTGATTGGTGGTAGAAAAAAAGCTGATCAGCTGTAAACAGCGACTTTCTACACTTGCTACAATCCATGGTGAGAGGTCAGGCGATGCTGAAAATAAAACAGAGATTATAAAAAGCTCAGCTGGCAGCCATACTGGGAACACAATGTTAGACAACATTCTAGTGTAATAAAGGGTTAACATGTGTTCTTTGCTATTTATCATGTCTTGATGATAGTGGTAGCTTATTTTATAAAACGAACTTTCACAGCACAATAATAGCCTAATATAATAATAATAATAACTTTATTTCTTTAAAAGCTCGAGGGCTATAGCAAAAACAAACATAGCAAAAACTAAAGAAAATACAAAACAAAATCACCCATTGAACACAGTTACTTAAAGTTTAACCGAAAAGGGCTGGGATAGGACAGTTTAGTTACCCATCACTTGTTCACTTAAATTGGCTTGAAGACCTGCTGAAAATGCGTTACTTCGTTGTTCCGCTATTCACGAATAACCAATTTTCAAATAGTGGAATTTCCGTGTGATTTGTGGTGCATCTATGCGCTTGTATTTTTGTTGTATGCCTTACGAGAAAGATTTATCTTTTTTTTTTGTTCAGGCACTAAGCAATCGTCACAATCTCACCACTGCCCACTGAAAAGCCGCATTTGTGTTGAGATTAAAATTTCCCGCGTCATAATAGAATTTTCGCTGTGGGGACGGCTGGAGATATTCTGAGCCTCATAACTAGAGCAGATAGTGGAAAATCAAAAAAAGCCTTTGCAGAATCCAAATAATTCAGTGTATCCAATTAAATGACACACAAATAAGTTGGCTTTTCAGTTAAACGTTAACCAAACTAAAAAAAACTTATATCTGTGTTCCATTGCCAGCCTGAAGGAAAAATCTAAACTTTCCATTTCCAAACACATACGCATAAGATGACCCACGCACTAGTTCATACTTCCACAAATAGGGCAAAAATAAGGACCTTCCTTCCCTTGCCTCCTCCCTATGTATTTTCTCCTTATTCCAAGTGGTGAGCTATCCTCTCTCAATTCCAAAATATACTCAAGATGCAAGTGGTACCCTTTTGGATGTTTCCTCGTCGCTATCAAAGATTATTGACAACAGAGCCCAACCAGCGCACGACCTTCTACACTGACTGCTTCCTTGCTGACCTTGCTGAAGATTGAAAATTAGTCAATTAGTGTCTTTTTCTGTGTTTATATTTGCTGCTAAACGTACTGATAAGAGTAATTGGTCGAATAATATTACTCACCAATTCAATAATTACTATAAATGGTATTAAAACAGCTCAAAACCTACGACACGAAGACAGCTTGAAGACTTGACCTAGGGTCCTAGGACTACAGGAGGGGTATCCAACCTCGGACAAGATTTCAAATTTCCAGAGAAGACTTTCCTTCAGAATAATCCATTTGGCTTAAAAAGGAACCAAGAAATATGCCAAAAACACTGGATTGAAGCTAATTGAATGGTTTACATATTGGATACATAAATATTGCTTCAATACTTCAAGTTAAACATATTTTTTTATTTTCAAACAAGATTGCTTCACTCTAACCTGATCTCGATTTACCTAAAAATGATGAAAAACGAAGAGTTAGCAAGGTCAACAGGCAAAAAACAGCTTTTAAAACAGCTACTAAATGGACAAAAGGTACAGAATTTAGTATATTTTTGGACACGTGACTTTGAAGAAAGTGATATTTTGCCTTTTGATTGCCAGGATAACTTCTATCTTTCATTTCAACATTTTAGCAGGCCGCGGTCGAGGTTGTGTAAAACGAGGTCAGGTACCCCTCCTTTAGGTCTTTTCCACGTCTTTTCTAAATCCCAGAATGGTTAGAACTGGGTTAGAATGGAGGGATAGGTTTAAAATAAGTTTAGCTTGCTAACCATTTATACCAGATCCATACAATCAGGGATCAACAAACTTACCCATACGTCATTTCCCGATAAAACAGAACAATAACCCTTCTCAAATTTTGCACGCCACAGCTTAAATTCAAATCCAGCGCCAAAACAAGTGATTAGAGTAGCGCATTCTACTGGCACTTTTCGCCCGTCTTCGTCCTCACCTTACTCGCTAGATGACCTATTCGTTTGGTTTCTTTCAATCGGTCAGACAAAACTGCTAAGTAATATTATCTGTCAATCAGACTTTGTACTATACCTACAGGATTTCCGAATTCACCCGGTGTATTATTTGACGGAAAAAAGGAAGCTGTGTAGAACAGGTGAGTATTATAGTGAGTATACATAGCAAATTGCGGGACCAGCCCGATTAATCGTGTAGTATTGTAGGACAAGTTGCCATCAATCTTGAGCGATAAACCTGATCAGGGCGTCGATATAAGAGTGAAACCACATGTTTATTCTAAATAAACTGTCACCGCTTGCCTCTTCGAGAGTAATCCCAAACTATTAATCAAACAGAACATAAATTAATTTATTGGCACAAAATTAAGCGTTGATATTTTTTTAATGCACCGGAATTGCACCCTCTCATTTAACTTGCACGCTAAGAACCGAAACAAATCACCGAGGTGAAGCAGCTGAGTTGACAACATGATCATAATGATCAGACATTTACGCTAGCACTCTCAGATACGAAAACATCCCCTTTGTAACATGGACACACTGTAATTACCTGCTAAACCTATGAGTTTAAAAACGTAACTCAAGATGACAAACTGTTAGATAACATTATATATATTATCGCCCTTCCTGAGGGGGCGCTCGCTGGCGCTCAGGCGATATCAGCCTATCATGCTACCCGCGGGCCAAATTTTTCCACTATCGCCCGAAGAAAAGCAAGGGCGATAATGATTATAACACTAGTAAACTGTGCAGCCCCATGATACCTCCTGGCGGAAATTCGATAAAAAAGCAACTGTTTTATTTCAATCTTTTCTTAAAAATTAATGCTAACGTTGCTAGTAGCTAGCAACGCAAAATAGCAAGGGATAGTAGGATGTTGTTTCAGGAAATATATATCCGTTTGTCATTATCAACTATCTTTTACCTTCGCAAGGTTGTCGCTGAAGGGTTGGTTGAGTTGACAGTTGTCGCAGGGCGAAAATAGTTGCCGCAGGGCGATAATGGTTGTTATCGCCTTCTGGAACTTTTTTCTTTTAACACCAGGGTAATACCGGAAAATTTTGGCACTGGGTAGGATAGGACTGATATCATGGGACTGCACGGTGTACTGGTGTTATAAATCAGATACCAACTTGAACGTGAACTTGAACAATAATATGAAGGTTTAAGGGTTCACTGAAATGCAACCCTCTTTCTCAATCTACAATCTCTGACAACTATTTCATCTTCGGTCGGCCTGATATACATGTTGAAAGTTATTTATATTCCATACTCTTCGGCGGACATACACCATACATTACGCTAAAAGTTCAAAAATCGTCAGTGTTCTTGAATGGAGTATGAAAACTGCCCGGAAAAAATGTTTTTAAAGTACAGTATCTCTCCCTAAGTCCTCCGGCGGGACGGTTCAACAAAATACTCTATACGAATAAGTCCAAAAACCAGTGAACCTCGGGGAGAACGAGAAACGTCGCCCGAACGATGACTCAAATCATATGTCAACCAATCAACGGCGTTCGTTGGGGACAGCTGTAATGACGCTTCCGGCTCTTCGCTAGGCACACGACGATTCTACATCGGCGCGAAGAGTTAGTCATCAAGAGTATTTTCGAAGCGTTCAGGAGTATCGCCTTATCTTATTCCGTTCCAGCGCTCCATACGTGGAGTAGTTTCTGTTAGTCCGCTATTTTCTCATAATCAGTCTTGTAGACATAGTAAAAAGTCGGATCCATAAGGTAGTGGTAAACTTTCACGTTCTACTACTGGGACATATGGTATGCCTATTTTCTGCTAATCAATCTGTGGATCTATTGTACAATGTCTGTCACAAGTGCTGATGGTGACGCAAGGGGGATTAAACGGAAATTAGTCCGCTTGGAAGTGTTGAACTGGAATATGGCGAATTAAGAGACAACACAAAAACAAGACCAAAGGTTTCGATGGGATCCCAAAAATTTAAGGTTTGATCCAGACAATCGGGTCTTGTCTTCGCCAGATCCAGTCTTCGCCAGGCTATTCATCTGAGAAAACCAAGTTATAAGCCATATCTATTTTGACGATACTGATCGAAACTTCCTGCTTTACTTCTGCCAAATTTCCGGTTTTGGCCGGATTCCGGGCGAACAAGTTGTCCGGGTAGAAAATGTGTTCTTCTTATCCCTAAATCGAACGTCTAATCAACTTCCAATAAAACTGTTACTTTTAACAAACTTTCCGGTTTTGACCGGATTCCGGACGAACTACTCGCCCGGCAAGAAAATGGTTTTCACCATCGTGTTCAGCATGTCTTCTTACCCCTAAGTCAAACCTCTAATCAACTTCAAACAAAACTTTTATTTTTAACAAACTTTCCGGTTTTGGCCGGATTCCGGGCGAACTACTTGTCTGTCGAGAAAATGGTTTTCACCATCGTGTTCAGCATGTCATCTTACCCCTAAATCGAACATCTAATCAACTTCAAATAAAACTTTTACTTTTAACAGACTTTCCGGTTTTGGCCGGATTCCGGGCGAACTAATCGTCCGGTGAGAAAATGGTTTTCACCATCGTGTTTAGCATGTCATCTTACCTCATAATCGACTATCACATTAGCTGTTTAAAAATCTTTTGTTTTCCCCTTAATTTAAACCCCCTCCCCCACCCCTAAATATAGGGCTACAGAGCCCATCTACGAACTTGACCTTACTCTTGACCCAAAGAATCCTCACACCAAGTTTCATCAAAATATCTCATTCCCTTCGAAAGTTACAGACCGTACAGACGGACAGACGGACAACTTTTTGCGATGTCATAGGTATCCGTCACTAACGTTTTGGGATCCCAACTAGAATATATGGCAGTTACTGGAATATGGCAAATTAGAGACAACACAAAAACTAGAATAGATGGCAGTTATGTCGTAACTATATTACTAATGTAACCTATTTCCATAATCGCCCCATCCAAAGTTTACAATAGTCAATTTTTAGAATAGTCAAATATTTTTTGTTTTCGTTTCTTCCGTCATCGAAGTAGAAAACTGCACGATTTTCCACTGGCAAGCCTGGTGTAATCATGTGATTCAAGCTTGTTTTTGTTTCGTTTTTTCAGTTATCGCAGTCTAATTTTGTTTCGTAGTGTTGTGTGATTTCTCTTTTTTTTTTTCTTTTGTTTCCTTATCAACTCCTTCGACCATTTACTTTGTATTTGTATGGAGGGTTTAAATAAAATTATTATTATTAGTTTAAAACACTGGAACAAATACTGTCATCTGTCATCTGTGCCCGATCTGCTTGGCATAAAAAAGATCACCACATTTCGAGATTACATACTCATGTTCCTGTGGGTTGTATATTCCCCTCACAAATCCAGTGAAGAATTGCCGCTAGATGCGCCAGAGAAACAAAAACAATCACACGTGGGATTCTCTGAGTTATCTGAAGGGTATTAAGCGATTAGGCTTTCTGTTCACACCGAGTTGCGGATTAGCCCCGTGGTAAAGTCAACCAGCAGTCAGCACTGAAGTCGGAAGCCTGAATTGACTTGACAAACTTGATGAAGTTTGACAGAACAGAGTTGGGTAGAGTACAAATAGAGGAAGAGGCCTTTTGAAGGGCGTATTCAAGTACTGCTAATTCTCCCTCCGTCTCCCTAGGTGGCATCAAAACATCGCTCGTTCTGGCCTCGGGAATGCGCCCTCTCGTATTTGTGCTTAGAGTCATGAGCTATACACACATATTGTCAACTGGTTCTTAATATCTGACCCTTCATGGCCCCTCTCACATCACCATGTTCGGCTGCGTAACCATGGTTGTTTTTACATTTCAGAAGTATCATTTAAGTCTTTGTTCTATATATCATAGCCAGACATTTGAAGGAAGGAAGGCGCCCGCACACTGTGTCGCCCACTTTTGTGGGAAGTGAAGTTTGATATCCCGGAGCTTGCAGCCACACCCCATCTAGAAGACCCAGGAAGATTGTAGGGATGGGGAATGTGGGAATACTTTCTTCATTAACGGGGGACCTGGTCAGGAGACACAACGACGAAAACTGGGGTTGTAATTTCTTCCTTCACACATCTTTTGAATGCGTCCCAGAGGTCTGAGAGGTTGGTCGCCTTTGTTTGATCAGCTGTTTCCTCGAATTTCTGGGGTATGTCTTCTGACGGGAATAGCCTATTCCACATCAGCTCTTTCGCTTTCAGAACGTCCTTGGGGGTAAAAAATTCGCTTGCTGAATCAAGCGTCTTCTGTTTGTCGGTTCCTCTCTTGACGTTCCTTTGAAGGTGATTCAGGACTGCATTAGCTACCAAGCCCGTCCACGCATTTGACGATGATTCTTCACTTTCGGATCCTTGGCGTTCATCTCCCTCCAGCCGCTCTCTTCTTGTCAGTACCTCTTCCAGACTTAGCTGTTGTTGTCTCGGTAATGGAAATTGTTCCTTCAAAGAAGTTTTCGCGAATACCATCCCCAGTTTGAAAGCAAGGAATGCAAAAAAGCGCCTCCAACAGAACGACCCTGTCTGTTCTCCCGATGGTGAGGTCAGTTCAGTCTTAGTTGGATCCCTCAAACTTAACTTGATTTTTCCACTCGAACCATGCAAGATATTAATCTGCTCTGGGAACCAGAGTCCCAAGCCCTTATTACCCCGTACCATCTCCGAATTCCAGCTATGAAGGATCGATGCTATGTGTTCCATCTCCACAATCTTTTTGATGATGCTTTTGGTCTGCTGTAATGTCCCGAATCTCTCTAACTTTACAGTATCAGATAGAGCTAAACCTATCCAGAGGTTCATAAAAACTATGCTGAGTAGAATAACAAACACTGTGAAAAAGATCGGTGCTGCGTAGTAAACGTAGTTGGAGGAACTGTCAAAAAACTCCCCTAAATTGAACTCGCCTACTATCATCACGAAAAATGTCATAATACCTGTCGGGATCTTCAGAAGTGGCTGGTCGAAAAGAACAGAGAACACAAGGATAAAACCTAAGAAAAGGGGCCAAAATGTCCACACCATTTTCAAGAAGGTAGAAGTGACCGCAGTCAGCATGGAAATGTACTTCACCCCAACCGACAACGACTGATGATCCAAGAAGAAACTTGTCAACAAGGCAAGTAGGTAGAAAGCGATGCAAGTTTTGTAAGCAGGGAATTCGAACCAGGTCAGTATCATCATCATCATGTGAAGGATTAGATAGCAAACGCAGAGAAACATCAGCTTTCGAAGAGTGCTAGTGGAGGCGGTAACGACGGTCACCTGCGTTTCTGGTCCTGTATGCGGCTTAGTATTACGACCTTTCTTAGAATAACCTGAAGCGTAACAGATAAAGAGTATCAGGTAAAACAGACACTCCAATCCAGCTAAAATGCATGTTATATAAGCCAGAGGCGGGTCGGCATCTCCTATCTTAGTAAAGTTTGCAGATGTCTCCCAAATGTGATTCGCACAACGCCTGCTTTCATGGTTAAAGCTGTGAACAACAGCAGTTGTAAGGACAGAATAAGCAAGTTGGCATAGTGAAAAACTCGAATCCGCTGCAGCTTCAGCTTAAGGAAAGTCTGAACGGCAGAATGCAATAAGAATCTTTCCACTATTTCATCTGGTAATTCGGTCAGCTGAGCTAGCACACTTGTTTCTTCGTCTCTCTTAGGCGAGTGGCGTGGTGCAAAAGCTGAACTAGGGTCAAATAGAACCGTGTACTTATCAGTTCTAATGAAAGTCTGGTCAAGCTTCTTCGTCAGACACTGCTCTGTGCCTGGCACACTGACAATGTAGAATATCGGAGTTTTACCGCTCTTGTCAAAGACGTTGAGTAAAATGTTTCTTTCTTCCAGAAGAAAGCTGGTCATCTCCTTGTGTTTAAGACGAGCAGCCTTATGGAGAGGCGTGAAGCCCCTGTCGTCTTGAGCATTGAGGTCCTCCCCCCATCTCTTTAGCAGAAATTTTGCAACTTCGATTTGATTGCCATCTGCCGCTGAATGAAGAAGGGTCTTACCCAATGACGTCTTTGGGCTTGGTGGAGAGACTGAGCCACCGACGGATGCTTGGGCACTAGGGTTTCCAGATCCGGCTCCTGTCCCACTAGATGCCACCGGCCTGTCGGAGCTAGAGGTATAAAACCAAAGCATCCGTTCAAGGAGCAACAGCTGTCCACGGAATGCCGCTTTTTCCATAGCGGTGAAATTCCATCTGTCTTCGTTTGTAAGCAGCTTCAGCTGAATCCGTTTCATACATTCTACCCTTTTGTCATCCAGATTTCCCACTGAAAACAGAGCGTTTAGAAACTCCACTTTTTTTTCCTGGCTCGCATGGCTGCGAACCAGTGAGTCGAGGCAGGTCTCCTTATAGTCATTCTGTTTCAAGACTACCTCAGAGTCCAGCTCGGTTTCCACAAATTTGGCTCTGTCCTTCTTCATCAACTTCTTAGCCTTCCAAACTTTGCAGTAATATGCTGCTTCGTGGTATTCAGTATTGCCACCCTGAAATCGAACCAAGTATCAGGACTGCCTTTTCGATAAATCCCTTAAAATACTAATGAGCGTTATTCTCGTAATTTGACAGCCTTTAAAAGATCCTTGATAACAATAACACGTGCCCATTCATTTTGTCTAACCCTACCGTCTATTCTCTTACTAAATGCTTAGTTTCGCAGAATTTCTCCTCGCATATTTTTCCGTCAAACGCGGTTCCAGCAAACAAAAATTATAAAAAAAAGGCACCTCAAATCGGGCCCGTGACATGTCAGGATTGGGACCGAACCTCACGTGCCGATACTGATTTAAACCTAAAATTTCAAAATTAATATTTGTAAAGCCGATCTCTTGCTGCTGCCTTGGCAGTTTTAGATGTTTTGTGGCTCAGCTATTAAACTGAGAACTAGAGGGAGATAATTCGTAAGGTAGGCCTACTAGAAACTTTGGTTCTGTTGCAAATGAGGGCTTGTGGTTTGAAGTTGTACATTGCCATGTTACCTGTAGGGAATATTATAGCCTGTATATTGGATGATAAGCTGATTGGTTCTCCGAAATTCGTGCACCCTGTACCCGACTTCATCAGCCTATGCGAAAAGCCGAGTCTGACTTCACAAAATATGAATATACACAAACCCCATCTTAAAATTTCTACCTTCTTCGAGTTCTGATCACCTTCAGAACTTCCATCTGGACGAACAAGCGGCTCCTTCTCTCTGAAATTTCAAGAAATATTTGATCACTCTGGAACTATCAATGGTCGCCGTCTCAACGCCCAACCTTCAGCTCAGTCCACTCTCTCAAACAAGAGCTCATGTGGTACTTGTTACGAGTAGGTGGGACAAGAAAGTAGATGAGAACCTCACAAAATACCCTCGCCATCCGAAAATGCGGTTCGGACCTTCGGACCAGTTTCACTCAAGTCAGAACATTTCCGGCATCGCCTCGGATTATCTACGGCAAATGACTTTTCTACCTTCCAAGTTTCAGCCCAATAGATCCACTCGTTTGATCCCTAGAAGTGCCAAACGATTCCGCTACCTCCCTCCAACTCCCACTGTCGCCGGCTCCGATACCTTCATATTCAGAACACAGCAAAAAAAAAAAAAATGCAACCTATATTGTTTCCTCGATGTATGCAAACCGCATCTTAGCTTTACTATAAATTTCTAAACCCCCAAGTTTGTGTCGCTTTAAATGCCGCAAGCGTAATGGGCGGCGCTACGAGCATGGTCCATTTGCGAAAAATAGAAAGCATAGGTCTTGGCGCTACTCCCTAGTGTTATTTTGCTCTGCGTTGTACACTCTTCTGTTCCCGTTACAAACTCTCGGAAATGTGTGAAAACGGATATGCCGCGGAAAAAGTCATAAGGAGAGAAATCGCAGACAACAAGCAAGAAAATAGAAAAGAAGAAAGAATTAGCCCATTTGTACGAGGATCATCATTGCGTCTTAGAAAGTTTCAGTTTTCAGTAAATACGTGGTAGCCTACTATGAGTTTCTAGTCAAAGAAACACAAAAAACTCTGGTCTCTGTAAAATGCTTGTCGTTTTAAAGTTTAACCGAAAACGGCTAGGATAGGACAATCTAGTTACCCATCACTTATTAACTTAAACTGGCTTGAAGACCCACTGAAAATGAGATACTTCGTTGTTCGGCTGTTCACGAATAATCGATTTTCAAATAGTAGAATTTCCGTGTGATCTGTGGTGCCGCTATGCGCTTGTATTTTTGCTGTATGCCTTACGAGAAAGATTTATCATTTTTGTTTTGTTCCAGCACTAAGCAATCTTCACCAGTCTCACCACTGCCCACTGAAAAGCCGCATTTGTTTTGAAATTAAAATTTCCCGTGTCATAGTAGAATTTACGCTGTGGGGACGGCTGGAGACATTCTGAGCCTCATAACTAGAGCATATAGTGGAAAATCAAAAATCCCTTTGCAGAATCCAAATAATTCAGTGTATCCGGTTAAATGACACACAAATGAGTTGGCTTTTCAGTTAAACTTTAAAGACACAAAATTGACCAGAGAAATCGTGCTCTCCATACCTTAGTTCGAAGAGTTTCGTCCATAAACTGATGCATCTCCCCTTTGCATCTTATTATCGCCAGCCAAAGATTAAATGGATTTCAGAAGATGGATTAAGTAGGAATTGTTGCAATGCCGATTTTTTTTAAGTATGGCCAGTTTTTGGTATCCCAAAACGTAGTGGAGGGATACCTATGACATCGCAAAAGTTGTCCGTCCGTCCGTCTGTCCGTCTGTGAGCACGATAACTCTCGAAGGGAATGAGATATTTTGATGAGACTTGGTGTGAGCATTCTTTGGATCAAGAGTAAGGTCGAGTTCGTAGATGGGCCCTGTAGCCCTACATTTAGGGGTGGGGGAGTGGGTTCAAATTAAGGGGCATTTTTTTTAAACAGCTAATGTGATAGTCGATTATGGGGTAAGAAGACACGCTAAACACGAATATGAAAACCATTTTCTCGCCGGACAAGTAGTTCGTCCGGAATCCGGCCAAAACCGGAAAGTTTGTTAAAAGTAAAAGTTTTGTTTGAAGTTGATTAGATGTTTGATTTAAGGGTAAGAAGGCATGCTGAACACGAATATGAAAACTATTTTCTTGCCGGACAAGTAGTTCGCCCGGAATCCGCCAAAACCGGAAAGTTTGTCGAAAGTGGAAGTCTTATTTGAAGTTGATTAGACGTTCGATATAGGGGTAAAAAGGCATGCTAAACACGAATATGAAACTGTTTTTTCGCCAGACGGAATCCGGCCAAAACCGGAAAGTTTGTTAAAAGTAAAAGTTTTATTTTAAGTTGATTAGATGTCCGATTTAGGGGTAAGACGAGATGCTGGATCCATATATGACAATAATTTTTTTGCCTGACATATAGTTCGTCCGGAATCCGGTTGAAACCGGAAAATTTGTGATAAGTTAAATTTTTATTTGAAGTTGATTAGATGTTGGGAATAGGGGTAACTAGATACGCTGAATTCGTTTTTGAGCTTTAGTTTTTCGTCGGACAAGTAGTTCAGGATTTCCGCAAGAAACCGGAAAATTCGTATAAGTAAGCCAGGATCGTTTCAATCGACTTATAGGTGTAAACACACAAGCTGAATCCATATCAGAACTTAGTTTTCTTAATGATTAGCTGTTTGGCCTTCATCTGTTTTTAAATTGTAAGAGTATAAATGTTCATGGAGTCTGGCGAAGACCGGATCTGACGAAGACAAAACCTAATTGTCTGGATCAAATATCGAAGATTTGGGATCCCATCGGAACCTTTGGTCTTGTTAAAGAAAGGGGACGTGTTTTCTTATCTTTAGTGGTACGACGAACTTAATCGATATGACAAGCAGCTCTGCTAGTGTGGCCAGACCAGGGGACAGTCTACCAGAAATGCTATAGACCATGCCAAAGGTTCGGTCTATACCAAGCATTTGACACAGACAATTTCAAAAGCTGCTAGGAAATACCAAACGCCAGAGGTGCTTCCACCCATTTGAATATTGGTGATTTGAGCGAAATTCACAAAATAACTATTTAAAATTGTTCACGGGACTCGAGCATTTTGCCTACCATGATGGGGCTTGCCATAGGTGTTACCGAACGTTACAGTGCCGAATTCAACCCTGATAATGGCCTTAAATGCGTAAAAGCCCTTCTTTTGTCAATTTTGTCATAGATGCAGTTTTCATAAACCGACTCTATTAACCAAAACCAAATATTAACTATTCGAGATTGTAATCTTAAACAACATATTTTTAAGTGTGATTTTCTGAAATCAACATTATATTACTGTAATATCTACGCCCCGGGGCCCCTGCAAGCAATGAACCCAGAAGCCGGTGCCTGCTTACCGATTTCGTATTCGAGCAATGCAAACTCAGGGTATCGCCAACGTTTGTCATGGTCTATATAGTCCCACACACTGTAAAAAGTTTATCCGAATAAGGATGCAGTATTTGCTACTGGGATTTCTTATCTCTACTGGGATAAGATTAATCCGAATTAGGGGTAATCTTATCTCAATAAAGACAAGATTAATTCCAGTAGCAAATACTGCAAGATTTTTTTTACAGTGCAGTCAGGCATTTTCGGTAGGCCGCGCGGGTGAAACCAAAGCCATGGCATATGATGTTATAAGCTTACCGGCTATTATTTAACCGAAAGCTAGGAAGATAAAAAAAAAAGTAAACTCACCCATTTACTTCTTGTTCAACACATACTGCTGTGCTAAGCCCCGCTTCTGCCATTGCTCCAAGATCCAGTTCAAAGTAAATACTTTCGAAAATGAAATGCCAGCCTAAAAAAGATTTCAGTTTTAAGGCTAAAATAATTGCTCACTCGTTGATTTAGGGGTTTCGAAAAAATTTGCTTCTATTTTCCAAAATTTACTTCTAGGCCTATTACATTTTAGGTACGACGCAAGAAAAAAGTAAAAGAAGAATAAATCAAGTAACTATGTTCTGCCAACCTCTTTGTCAATTGCATAACTAACGAACTATAGGGCTGTGTAGGCTATATGGGGGAAGTGAATGTGACTGACAGACTTTCCTGCAGCGTACGTACACAAATGGAAAAAAAAGAGAATCCCAAAATCTGGCAACGATGTCCAGGTGATGATATCATTGACGTAATTTATCGCCCGTTGGTCCAATTGTCCCGCGCAGAGGGGATTTGAGTGATGTAAAGTCCAGCACAGGCTGCACGTGAACTTATACTAGTGCGTCGTCCCCCATGGATCTTGGGTATGAGGGCAAGTCTTGATGAAACTATCATGTTAACGTAACTTGTAAACAGTAAACTAATATCCCATAGAGAACACCTATGTACAATTAGTATTCGAATGCGGCAAAAAACAAAATTCAGAACCGCACACAAACTTTCACAAGTTGATCAAATAGTAGCTGTCTGCCTAGACTGATTACATTGTTACAGGTAAGAGAAGAAACTATCAAGATGGACCGCAACTTCATCTGCATAAACCAGTTTTTCATCATCAGCACTATTCCTACAAGCAGCAGCATTTATCGGCACTGGCCCAGCCAAACTAGGCTGAAAGCTAATGCACCGACCCAAAAATATCCAGCTTGACGCGAATACAGTTACTATAAAACGAAAAATTTTACGCCATGTTTAATATGCTGTTTATGTTCGAGGCTGCTGCGTAAATCCGTTGCCGAGTCCGTGGCCTATGAGCTGAAAGGAATCTCCTTTCGGTTCACACTGTTTTCCCCGATGTCTTTCCTAGACAGTAGCGAGTCTTTTCAGAGATATGTTAGTAGTCTTCGCTTGTTTCAGTTTCGGGACAAACGTATTACTCTACTCACCGACTTATCGCTCCTTCCAGTCTTCAAAATGTTCTGCCTCGAGCCAGTAGTTTCTACCTTCAAGAAAGAACCTATAAGATTGTAGTCTTCTAAGATAAGCTTATCTGTATGAGCTCATCTTGCATGAGCTTATATTGAGATAAGCTCAACGGCCTATTTTCTGCATTATATTATTATTATTGTTATATTATAAGGGTAAGATAAGCTCTTGCTTCAAGCAGGGACCCACACATTAGCCAGATAGACAAAATTTGGGAATGGCTGCTGGCGCCTTGAGAGAGGAGTCTCTTTGGCCTCACGTCCAATGAGGCAAGCAAGAACGCCGGTTCGACCCAAGCGGAAATTTTGGAAACTAGGAGAGGTTCGGCAACATAGAAGCATAGGAAATGACAAGCCCCCTGAATGGCGAGTCATTACAGGAAATTTATGGGTCCCTGCTTCAAGGAAGATTTCTTACAAATGCCATAAACGTCACATCAAAAACCACGAAGCGGATAGTTTCTCAGTACACGAGTAGCCTATACCCTATGCAGATGCTTTAAACCGTTTACCTAATATACAAGTGTGATTGGTTTAGCTTCAAACGGAAACAACGAGCATTTTGGGGCTAAGAAACTACTACACCTGCTTGTTTAAAAAGGCCCCTGAACACAACTATCTCCGTCCAAGCCAATTGGAAATATTTTACTACCCTCACAGATAACGCCGGGTCTTTTGAGGAATCATCCGTCAAACTGGCGTAGTTATTTAACCGAGTTTTACTCGGACAGAAAATTTTATCAGAGGTGGTAGGACCTTACTTAGCCAATAGGCCTACTCCAAACTGTTCTGAGTCCGGAGACAAGAGATCCCATGGTGCCTCAGTTCGCAACCGGAAAACAGAACTCCAACTACTTCCAGCGTCCAATCGACCGTCGCTCCGTCTCCTACTACTTCCAGTGTCCCATCGAACATCACTTCTATCGATCCAGTGTCCAATCGAACATCAGTGGCGTTTTTGACCGCCGATTAGTTCGACGATAGCGTAGCCGTTTGATTTTTTGGTGTTTTCGACGTTCGCCGGAAGCCGATTGCCGTAGCTGTTTATCTTATTTTCTGTTTTCGTTGATCGGCTAACGTGTATCGCCTAAATTCGTGTCCATCGGCCGAGGACTCGCCGTATAGCCGTTGACGTATGAATTTCGTTCGAGGATTAGGCGGTATTTTCAAAAATGAAAAACTCGTTTTTGCGCACCCAGAAACATCGGCGATCGCCAACGGCTATCGGCTATCGAAATCAGTATTATCATTCTTGGTATTATGCACGAATCGCCAAACTCGCTTCGTCTACTGGGCAAATTTGATCGGCGATCAAAAACGCCACTATTCTTTCCGATAAGGATATTTTAAATATTTCAGGGTGAGTTTGACCCAGAAGGCAGAAACCAGAAACAACCAGCTCGAATTTATGCAGACGAGACGTCATGCTTGTTGTCATGTCCAGTCAGAGGGTTTTTAGCCTTGAAAGAAGCTGATGATAATAGTTGCGTTTTTAGTGGAGTGTTCCTTGGAACAATCCACTCTTGCGAGCGCTCTAGCAGCTTTCGGTTTTCGGTTTTCACCATATTTTGTGGAGCTCATAACTCGTGAACCAGTGCAAGTATCAAGTTCAAACGTGGTACACTTGTGTGTATTGGGGTCTAGTTGTGCATTTCGGGGGTCCCACCCCCCCGGTTGAGGGGCAAATGGGCCCAGATTGCCCAGTGAATAATGTTCATAACTTGACCAGAGTTGGACATAAGACGATGAAATTCCTTGTACATGTAGACCCTAGGGCTGGGAAATTACTTTTAAATTTGCACCTGCCCCACCCATCGTTCATGGGCAAATGGGCCCAGATTGCCCAGGAGTAAAGTTCGTTACCCGTGACAGGAATCAACAGGTATCAAGTTGAAACTTGGTAGGTTTGTGAGTATTGGGGTCTCTTTTTCATTTTTACGGGTCCCAAACCCCACCCCCACTTGGTTCAGGGGCAATTGGGCCCAGATTGCCAATTTTTTAATGATTTCAACTTGACAATAACTGGAGATAGGGCGATGAAATTCCTTTGTGCTTTTGGATCATAGGGTTGGGGATTTATATGTGGATTTGAACCACCCCCTGGCCCCTATACCCTCCCCGTTCATGGGCAAGTGGGCCCAATTTGCCCACGAGTTAAGTTTTTGGCCCGTGACTGGAATCAAACTCTAAGCTGGTATAGTCGAGGATATTTAGGTCTAGATATGCAATTGATGCCCCCCCCCCCCCCACACTCCCGTTCATGGGTAACTGGGCCCAGATTTTGTATGAGTTACGTTCGTCTATCACAGGTCTCAAGTCCAACTCTTGTATATTTGGGGAGCTATATCTATGAATGAAGATTTTGGTGTAGCAGCAACCAATAAGACCAGACTAAGACGACGCGACGTATCTTTAATGAACAGCTGGAAACTTTACGGTGTTGTCATATGATCGATGATATGCCGTTCTTAATGAATTGTGACAACGGGGGTGTCAGGCTGCTACGATTTCGTTACTGCACTCGTTTTATTACCTTGCTAATGGAAAAGAGGTTTAAAGGGTCGGACTGGCAGGCAGACCATTCAGATTCAGTGTTCTGATTCTCTGATCCAGTGTTAGAACTCATGCTGTTCTTGCAAGATCTCTTTGGATTTATACTTGCGGTTTGTTTACATTTAAAGATTTTAAAGTGGGATGATTACAAATTAGGTTATTTCAATACTTGATGGTTATTGGGGATGTGAAATGTCTTGGTTTTAACGCTGTTTGTATATAAAATATGATAAACATTTTACTTTCACACTCCACGTCTGAGCGCTTGCGCACTTGTTTGTCTCTGTTCCCGTTTTTTCCGTTTTTGCCAAAACATGGAACACGCTGTTTCTCATTTTCCCGTTTTTTTACGCTGTTCCGTGTTCTGTGTTCCGCTCTCTGTTCTGCAAAACACGGAACTTGCTCTCCTAGCATGTTCTATCACTGTTCAGATAGAAAATTGCAGAGAGATTCGCAGATAGAAAAGAAAAAATTGCAGAAGTTAAGAGAATAAGTGTGGACCCTAAAATATGGTTGTTTTGGAATTTAATTTGCAGTTTAACAAATTTCCCGCCTAAACATGCTCAGGAACCTAAATTTGTGTTTTCGTCAGAACAGCGACAAAACACGAAACACGGAACAGCGTAAGCAAAAATACCGTTTTTTATTCAAAACAGACAACTGTGAACACAGAACACGGAACAGGAACCAGAGACAAAAAACGCAACTAATATAAAAGCCAAAAGAGAAGCCGGGAAAAAGAAATAGCTAAAAAAAGAGCGGAAAAGGGAACAAATCAAAAGGAACGGATGTGATTGGCTCTATAAGGCTACAGTTTGTAAAATGTGGGACAGTGAAGGAAGCTGAACCAGGAATTGACTGGATGTCATGTCAGTGCGGCAAGGCATTTCACTGGGAATGTATCACTCACGAACTTGCCTGCCTGCTCTTCAAAAGCATATTTGCAGAGATCGACTTCTTCTGCGACCAGTGCTTTAAAGTAGATTCAGATTCAGATTTAGATTCAGATTTATTTTTCGAAGAATAACGCATTATTGGATTATTGTATTATATAGCAAATTCTGCCAGTAATCTCCGTTTGATGGTACAACCACAGCGAAATCTCTTACTTAAATAAGCTCTATCATTCACTCTCTCTGTATTCCGTCTCCGCTTAGCTCTATCAGAAAACCACTAGCTTAGGGATAAACACTACACTCATAACAAGACCAAAGGTTTCGATGGGATCCCAAAAATTTAATATCTGACCCAGACAACTAGGTCTTGTCTTCGAAGAATCCAGTCTTCGCCAGGCTAGTCATCTGAGAAAATAAAGTTCAGATATACCTGTATAAACCATATCTATTTTGACGATACTGATCGAAACTTCCTGCTTTACTTCTGCCAAATTTCCGGTTTCGGCCGAAATCCGAGCGAACTACTTGTCCAGCCAAAAAAAAGATAGTTCAGAAACGACTTCAGCGTATCTCCTTATCCCTATAAAGAACATCTAATCAACTTCAAATAAAACTTCTTATACAAAAAATCCGGTTTCAACCGGATTCCCGACGAACTATATGTGCGGATAAACAATGATTGTCATATACAGATTCAGCGTCTTTTCTTACCGTTAAGTCTGCCATCTAATCAACTTCAAATAAAAATTTTGCTTTTAACAAATTTTCCGGTTTCGGCCGGATTCCGGGCGAACTACTTGTCCGGCGAGAAAATGGTTTTCACCATCGTGTTCAGCATGTCTTCTTACCCCTAAACCGAATATCTAATAAACTTCAAATTAAACTTTTGCTTTTAATAAATTTTCCGGTTTTGGCCGGATTCCGGGCTAACTACTTGTCCGGCGAGAAAATGGTTTTCACCATAGTGTTCAGCATGTCTTCTTACCTCTGAATCGAACATCTATTCAACTTCAAATCAAAATTTTACTTTTAAAAACTTTCCGGTTCTGGCCGGATTCCGGGCGAACTACTTGTCCGGCGACAAAATGGTTTTCACCATCGTGTTCAGCATGTCTTCTTACCCCATAATCGACTATAACATTGGCTGTTTAAAAATATTTTGTTTGCCCCTTAATTTAAACCCCCTCCCCCACCCCTAAACGTAGGGCTACAGAGCCCATCTACGAACTCGACCTTACTCTTGACCCAAAGAATCCTCACACGAAGTTTCATCAAAATATCTCATTCCCTTAGAGAGTTATCGTGCTGACAGACGGACAGACGGACGGACAGACGGACGGACGGACGGACAGACGGACAACTTTTGCGATGTCATAGGTATCCGTCACTAACGTTTTGGGATCCCAAAAAGAGAGATGCCAGACTCATAAAGGAGACAAGACCAAAGGTTTCGATGGGATCCCAAAAATTTCATATATAATCCAGACAATTGGATCTTGTAGACATCCGGTCTTCGCCAGACTTCTTGAAATTTTTTACTGTTAAAATTTAGAAACAGATTAGGGCCAATGGCTAGCCATCTGAGAAAATGCTACAGGGTGTTACAAATAAAGATAGATGGCACCAACCGCAACCCCAGCCGCAACTTCGACCGCAACAATACGAAAAAAAAATCCACGGAAATAGACAGTTCAGTCGGATTGGTACTGTGTGCATTAGTCAAGCACCCAAAGAAGGCAAAATAACCGAGGATTTTAAGCATTACTGTTTACATATTCACGTGAATGTAAATATTCACGTTTTTACACGCCCAGCGAGCAGTAGCGTCATGAACTGTCGCTCACTTGATCGTATAAACAGAAACTTGGTTTCTTCCCTTTCCTAATGCTGCAAGGTTCGGAGTTGTATCGTACAGTGACATCATGCATAAGTAAACCATGAGTGAGCTCGGTTACTCTTGGTCTTCTTGGTCTAACTGTACCCAAGCAGAAGAAAGTAAGCTTATCTCCCACGGAAAATACCGCTATGACCCCAAAACAAAACTCCATGGGATACTACGACATCGTTTATATTTAGGAGAACAACGAACAGCGCCAAAAGACCAAATGCATATGTGAGGAATCGAATCGTTAGAATAAATCCTCATAAAAGTGAAAATAAAAACAACAGCAAACTGACAAAACCACCAGAGGGAACAGTAGCCTACTCCAATAACTGAGAATATGGCAATATCATGGAAAATATAATATGTTCAAAGCTGCAATGTCAATTTAAGTATACACGAATTAAAAAGAAGATGAAACCAGGCTGCTTACCCAAATATAATACCGACGGTCCAATACACGAAACCCAAATACCATACCAGGTCCCAATTTGTTCGAGAAACAACGTAACAGTTGCTAAAGAGTTCCAGCGTCTACTAGATTGGAACGCCAATGTAGCCTATTGCGGTTGGCTAAAAAGACATTAAAATCGTTCCAGTGTCTCAGCTCCAAAAAATGAGTCCAGACGCAAACCGAGTGGGACGCTGGGAATATTTGTGTGCCAGTGAAAATAACAAATTGAATGCATTATATCAATATGTTATCGGTGAGGTAAAATGAAAATAAATGAAATTTCAGTAGGCTCAGAGGAAACAACGCCTAACTGAATGAAAGAAAAAGAAAATATATCGAAAAGCCGATAAGGGCTATAAATCTCTCAAATGAGCTCTGTCCTTCACTCTCTCTCTCTTCCGTCTCTGACTAGCTCTTTCAGAAAACCACCAGAATCTTACGGAGAAACTCATAAAAGAGAAATGCTAGGATCATCAAAAAAGAAAACGCTAGAATCTCCAGATAGTCTCAATCATTGAAGCCAGGTATAAAAGAACGGATTCCCCAGTTGTAAAGTCAATGTGTGTTCCAGTTCCCGTCCCAGTGTAGTTTCAGTGCAGTTCTAGTCTCCATAGTTCGCAGCTGAACTATGTGTTGTTCCAGTACCATCTTTGCTTAGTCTTGTTCTAATCTACACTTTCAAACCTGAGCAATTAGTGCAAAAAATAAATGGAACCGAAACTAGACCTACGCAGGACCTACGTTGCCTGGGCAACGTGAAGTGTTGCGGCAACCTTTGTCCGGCTTCGCCAGGGCAAAATAACGCTAGGGAGTAGTGCCAAGACTTGAAAAAAGTGACACACACTCGTATAGCAGCGACACTAGCACCACTAGCGATACTGAACGTCCCTACTGAAACTCAATCTGTCGTGCACCAGCGCTGGCTCCAATAACTTCATATTCTGAAAACAGAGCACAAAAAAGATACAGCCTCCCAGGTTTCCTCGATGTGTGCAGGCCTCATCTTAGCTTTACTAGAAATTGTTTGACCCGCAAGTTTGTTTCGTTTTAAATGTCGCAAGAGTAGTGGGCAGCGCTATGAGTATGGCCCTTTTGCAAAGCATGGAAAGCATAGGTCTTGACGCTACTCTCTAGTGTTATTTTGCTCTGGGCTTCGCCGACTAAAGTGTTGCGAGAGCAACACTTTGGTTTTGTTCCTTCGCTATCGGTTAAATCAGTAATCGTCCTGCAGCATTCACGTGGTCACAGGCAATTCCTCAGCGTTGAAACAACAACAACAAAAGAATATCGGAAGAAGGGACTAAATTGACTTTGCAGCTAGTTGAACTTTATCCTTTTCAATCGTAGACATCGTGACGGATGAAAACTTGGAACAACATCTTATATTATCTAGTTGGTATTATAAAGCTATCCGTAACTTTTCAGGATCAAAATACCATAGATGACACTCTATTAATTATTACGAAACTACCTCATTGTTTTACATTATCGTTTGTACCCGTTGCGTAAACACTTAATTTCTAGGTTACAGTGATAGACCACCGATACGAACTTTCTTACCGTCAGATTTATAGAAATCGAATATAATGTGCACCAATTTGCACCGATTTCTAGCCTCCCGTGAACAGATTCCTACTTACAAACCCCTCTCCCGTGATGGACATCAAATTCACCGGAAACAATTAATGGGTACACCAACTAGCAAAAGCTGCAAACCCCTCATCGCTGAAGATGATTGTAGCCTAACAGCCGATTAGTACTTACAAGTCCCCTACATGTCTTACAATTGGGAACCAAATTGTTCTTACCATTAAATACACCGGAAACAAATAATAGGTACACCAACTAGCAAAAGTTGCAAACCCCTCATTGCCGAAGATGATTATTTGCCAACTGCCGACTGTTGCTTACAAGTCCCCTACATGTCTCACAATTGGTATCGGTCTTTTTTTGGTTTCAGTGTGTACCTTACTATACTGAAGTTGTCAACCCCTAGAAACTTTCGAACTTGTGTACCAAAAAATGGATGGCTTATGCTTTGATCAGCTCATCAAGGGCTATCGAATGCCGTCAGAAAAAAAAGTATATCTGTCTTAGTTCAAAAGTTGACTTTTTTGCCGTAGGCCAACTTTCAAACGTCACCACTTAGAAAGGAGCAGAGGATAAACTCTAATTTCTTTAGCAATGAGAGAACTTTTGAAGTATGAGAGGCACATGTGATACCATTTCTCTACCGCAATCCCAAGTGCGAAAAACGGATTGATAAACTCAGCTGAAATCACGAGCAGAAATGAGTAGAAACAATAGATGGCAGCACTTTCGGACCTGAGGGAAAACGCCACTTTTTTGTTTCTGTGAATTTTTTTATTTATCACTGAAAGAAGATAATATTGGCTGCGAGGCCGGGTAACTGCCGCACATATCTAACACTTAATCTTCAATTTGAAACTGGTGCCTGCCTGCTTGCATGCTAGAACGGAGCTTTTCACTCGAAAGCAGAAACATGGTTTGATGAAACGAAAGCTTGGCTGCACAACTTCAGATACTCCTGTCTGACATAGGCTATACAACTCCACTTTACATCGCACACCGTAGGCTCTTGCTCGAGGACAAGCAAAAACCATCCTTTTTGGCCCCAGGCAATAGTTCTACGGAGCTTTCCAAAATGTAATGTCATATTCATCAATCCGGCCTGAGGTCCACACTTTCCGTAAAAACCGCACAGGTTAGACCCTAACCAGTTTCCAGGAATAAGCTGAAATCGGCGGCATAGGAAAAAAAAATAAAAACGGGACAAAACCAAAGTGTTGCTGAACTTCGAATAGACTAGGTGCATAAGATCCAAACCCAATGCCGCAATACCATGCTCGCCCGCTGCATCACCATACCCCAGTAACACTTTCCCTTAGACAAACAAATCCCCGGGAAAAAAGGTCGCGAAATTGAAGTCCAAAATACCCGGGGCTTTGTTGCTGTTGCTGGGAAAAATAACTGCGGAGTACGGGTAAATACCCTCCGCGTAATCGTAGCTTTACACAGCAAACTCTTTTTATTTCTTTTTTCATATCCGAAATTTTAGTATTTAGCTCCAGATTAGCTCTCATAGCACGATTTAGTTGCCGGATGTTGTAGTAATTTAGTTCCCAGATCTTAGCATGTGTTCCAAAATTTCCAGCATTTCTTTAATAGTAAATTCTGGTCCTTTTAATCCCGGTTCTGGAAAAAGTGGGAAGTGTGCTATACTGCTGAAATCTCAACACAAGGCGCAAATCCTGCCGCTGACGTGATTGGTCGGTTCCATATTCCATACTATGTTAAAATCTGTCAATTTAAATGCTAAAATCTTGGAACTAAATGTTAAGATTTCGATTACTGCTGGCAGGACTTGCTCCTTCCGCCTCCTTCATATTTTAAACGTACTAATTAATACACAAACCAAAAGGCCGACGTTATCTTCCCGTTCACTTTTCACCGCTAGATGTAATAAAATTCTGGAATACCAAGAATACCAGCTAATTTTTCAGGGAGGGACCCAATAACACAAGCTGTTGCAACACTGTTTTGTCTGCCCAGATAGAAAAATATTATTTGTTTAGATAGAGAAAATTTGTGTTTATGAGGAAAGCTGAGCAAGACAAGGTACATTCTTATGCTTTGTTTGATGTTGTTTTACTAGCCTGCAAGCTTCCAGATGGGTTACGTCTCACTTTGACTTACTGCATAGCCTGCTGGTTCTTTTCTGGGCTGCTCGGCGGTCAGGACAGTCAACCACAATCCTCTGATTTTTGGATACCCTATGATTGATGATGGCCCCTATGCCAAACGCTAGATATGTCTAGCATTTGGCATAGCCTATGCTTAACACCGGATACCCTATGCCAAACGCTGGATACCTGCTGGTAGCCTGTTGGTACCCTGATCCTGACTGCTGACCTACAGGAGACAGACAGGAGAGGTACCCAACCTCAGACAAAATTTCAAATTTCCAGAGAAATATTTCTTTTGTGAAATCTATATCAGATCTATATGGCTTAAAAAAGAACCAAAAAACATGACAAAAATACTAGAGTAGGGTAGCCAGTAAATTTTTTTTTAATCAAACCTGAGCTGTTGAAGATCAGAATGTGATTCTCCTATCTTTTAGCTTTGATTTGAGGCCAAAATCACCTCTCTATCTTGCCTCTAAGCATCCTAAATCTTCTTTAGAAAACAGTATTTTACATAAGAAAATGCCTATGTTCATCCATTGACTTTAGGGTTTTGTCCATCTAGTGACCAGCTTGGAACTATGTGCTTCAATGAAATTCTATAAAACTGGGTATTTTGAGCTGGTTTTGAGTGCATGGGGAGCCCCAGCAAGTGAGTTAGATGAGATAATATGAATAAGATCATTTAAGGTTATAGTCCAATAGACCTATTGCTGCTATAGGCTGCTGACTTTTCCTCCTTAGTATCAACAAATTTTTGTAGGCAAGTTCAGCTACTTTTTTTTACATCTAAATTTACATTGAACATTAAGAAATAATATTAAATAGCTAGGACATCTTACTGATGGCCTTACAAAACAGACAATTTTGTCCTGAATGCAATGGTATTTTCAAAATATTTTTTGAAGATGTTTTAGATAGGTAAAACTGATCAGGAAAATTCACAGCAATTCCTGCATTCATTACAAAAAATCGCCAATTTTTGCCACTAGGTGTTTTTGTGGCCACCCTAACTAGAGTGAAGCTAATAGAATGGTTTACATGTTTGGAAAATAAATATTACTTCAACATTTCTAGTTAAATATATTTTTATTTTCAAACAGTTTCACCCTTTTTTACATGAGGTCAGATTGCTTGCAAAGTGATGAAAAAGATAGAGGTAATATAGCTAATAACCAGAAAATCCCTTTTTAAACCAGGTTCAAAACAACGAAAAGACAAGTAACTGTAATATTTTGGGACATAACTGTTGAAAATAAAAATCAGACTTTGCTTCTTGACTGTCAGGATAGCATGGAAAGTTCATTTTCGCGGCAAAATTCGAGGTTGCGTAAAAACGAGGTCAGGTACCCCTCCTGTACCTCACTCAGGGTTCGTGCGGCTCTGGAAATCAGTGAAAAGTCAGGGAATTTTTTTTGGGTCAGGGAAATCGGGGAAAAGTCAGGGAAAATCGTGAAAAGTCGCAGATGGTCAGGGAAATTAATGAAAAAGTTCAGTCTATACTTATGCATCGAGTTTTTTTTTACTGGAAGTTTCATTTTCGTCGGTTCTCTGCCCAAAGTTTATCAGTTGATAACTCTGTTCTTTGAGCCGTCCCAGTCTGTGCTTCAACGTATATGACGGCTTGTTTGTTCTAGGAAGAAGTCGAATAAATCTTTGCTATTGTACGAGTCATATCATAGATTTTGGTGGCATTTTTTTAGTTTTATGACAGTTGCTGCAGATGTAGAGCCTTTTCTGAAGCGCTTTCAGAGCCCAAAGCCATTGGTGCCTTTTCTTTACCCCAAGCTGGAAATGGTTTTGAGGCAACTGATGGCTCGATTTGTCAGCAAATCACTCTTAAATGGTAGGAAGTCAGGGGTTCAGTTGGCAAAAGAGAATCTGGAGTGCGATGGAGTATTGAAAAATAGGTGTGACGTAGGATTCCCTACCAAAAAAGAATTGAAATCATCGAAAGCAAAAGAGAAAGAAATAGCAGTGTTTCGTGCTGATTGTGTGACTTTCTGAAGGCTATGGTTCAGAAACTTCTTTTGAAGTACGACTTTGTCAGGTCCTGTCTAGTTTCGCCCCTCAGATCATTCTGAAACAGCGTTCACTAGCCAAGAGTCAGATGCAAAAGACTCTGGAAACACTAGTTAGTGTCTCACTGTCAGATTAGTCCTGTGACAGCTGAGAAATCAAAGAGGCAGTTTTGCACCGTCTGTGAACTTTCAGAAGAAGGTTTATCTCAGTAGTTTGATAAATTCGATGCTTCTTCCGATCGTCTGGACAAATTTTATCTGTCTGTCTTGTGTCCTTGTAATTTCCCTGGTGGAGTCGGCGAATTGTTGGGTGTTACGAAACTAGTCCTAATCCTTAGTCATGGGAATACGTCGGTAGAATCAGGTTTCTCAGTCAACAAAACCATGCTAGTCCAAAACCTTAGGGAAGATAAGCAAAAAAAAAGCAAACTTTCGCATGCAAACCGATTAGGGTCCGCGTAGCGCAGGTGCCAATCTCCTGATTCTCTGCCCTCGGCCGGGGTGCAATGCGTGGTTGGGGGCAAGTCATCTGACGCTTTCCCGTGCTTTTCCCTAGATTTCTCTAGGTACCCATTTGAAGCTGGGTGGACTTTTGGCTTGTCTTACGGGGAATCGCCACTAACCCTTGCCCTAAACCAAACGGTCGGCACAACCAAGACTCGAACCAGTGACCCTTCGTTCGTGAGTTCGGCGCGATAACCATTCGGCCACGGAAGATAGCTTAATTGCATTGCGTCGAGTATACGGCGGTATTCAGCGTCATGGCGGAGTACTGAATCATCACCAAGCTATCACGTACGGTCTTTTCCGCCATGTCCAGATGTCGAGACTCAAGTCAGCGATACCGTAACAAGCTAGAGACTTCTGAAACAAGTGACGGTGGTAGTGACGGCTCCCTAAAACGCAATGTTGCTCTAGAATTGAAAGAGGCCAAACGAAGGAAGGGTATAGTCGAGCAGGAAGGCTGCGAGCATTTGCAAAGGCTTGAAAATGAGGTGAAAAGCTTGCAGGCTCGACTGAATTTGTTGGAAAACTGCTGGAAAAGGTCAGGGAAAGTCACCAAAAAAGGTCAGGGAAGTCAGGGAAAAACGTGGAAGAGCGCACAAACCCTGCTCACTATGGGTGAATTCTGATTGGTTGATTTCTGAGCTTCACTCAAACCATCAGTATTTTTTTGGGATAGAGTGTCCAGCATTTGGCATAGTGTATCCAGCGTTAGGCATAGGGTATGCCAAATGCTAGATATTTCCAGAGTTTGGCATAGGGTATCCAAAAATCAGGGGTTTGTGGTAGACTGGGTCAGGATAAACATTTCAGTGAATTTATTTTATAATTTATTTAATATGATTTGTTTATTTCTTCAGTAAATCATTGACTTGGGTCTTAATGAGCGTGTTCCACCCTTCTAACAATAGTAACTATTAGGTACTATTTTCACAATAGTTTGACAAAATGGAAAAATGCGTTCCAGCCTTCACCCCAAGAAGCCAGGATTTGTGATATCATGCACAGTAACTACGGTAAGTAGGGTGGAACATGCTCTGTATCTTGACCAACTCTATATCATAAGACCATTTTCAGTCTTAATCAAAAGAAAGGATGTATTATTAAGCTCATTTCATCAGTCTAATTTGCATCGTTAAAAACATTTTGTACATGGATGCTTATCCTTGGGCTAAGTGTTATCAAACACTACATTATGTACCTTTATAAGTGCATGTATTCATGGCAATCAATAGTCAAATTTCGTGGATGCAACTCCGCGAGTTCATGCACTAATGATGACACATGACTGAATTAGCTGACATACTCAAATCTGGTGATGACCCTTGAGCCCAGACTGCCCTCAAACAGGTGATGCCATTCAGTGTCGCTTAAGACCTGTTTCTGTGTAATCAAAAGAAAACATCAGCAAAGCTTCAGAACATCTTATTTAATGATGCCTACCTTTTTCTGATATAGTGTAGTATAGGAGGGATAACTGACCTTGTTTTTACACAACCTCGAATTTTGCCACGAAAATGTTAAAATGAAATCTCCATGCTGTCCTGACAGTCAAGAAGCGAAATCTGATTTTTTTTTTTCAACAGTTATGTCCCTAATATTAGAATTATTTGTCTTTTCTTTGTTTTGAACCTGATTTAAAAAGGGATTTTCTGGTTATTAACTTTAGTAACTCTATCTTTTTCGTCACTTTGCAAGCAATCTGACCTCAGGTAAAAATGAGATGATACTGTTTGAAAATAAATATGTGTTTAAATAGAAAGATTGAAGTAAAGTTTGTTTCCTGAATATGTAAATAATTCTATTAGCTTTAATCTAGTATATGTGTCATATTTTTTGGTTCCTTTTTAAGCCAGATAGATTTCACTAAAGAAAGATTTCTCTGGAAATTTGAAATTTTGTCTGAGGTTGGGTACCTCTCCTGTAGCTCAGTCTATTACACTAAGGCCTTATTTGATACCCATGCTCAAACAGGGGGGTGGGGAATGGTGGCAGGGGTGAACATGGTACTCATACGTATGGTATGTTTACCCCTTATTCCCCAGAGGGTACCAGTAGGCCATACAAGTCAAAATTAATCGTATTTTTTTAGTTACCAAAGTGATATATAGCTTATCGGGTCTAATTACTGTATTAGGACAGCAGTTGAAACCAGTGAGTGCAGTCTAGCAGCATAATTAAGTGGCTCTTTTTTTAGTATCATGTCTGGAGATCAAAGTGTGACCAAAACATGGGAACTGTCCCTGTATGAGCTCCACCGCACCCCGCAAGAGGCAATATGTGACAACACAGAGATTGCTGTTTCTCCACGGAGCCTGCATAGCGAGCTCATGTGCCCTATTTGCCTTGACATGTTGAAGAACACGATGACTACCAAAGAATG